>OW052241.1:29282500-31782500 GCA_932526585.2 Philonthus cognatus | reverse complement strand
GGACCAAAAGACATCATGGGTTAACCTTAGGTGGAAGGAAAAAGACACGTGTCACATAACAAGGCAGCTATGGCCTATGTGTGATACTATAAACAGTAAAAGATTAATTGCACTTAGCAGAATTGACATAAGGAAGGCAGTAGGCATCATCACGGGTCACTGTTTTCTGGGTGGACACGCACAAAAGATGGGTCTCAAATACAATGACTACTGCAGAGAATGCCTAGATGAGGAGGAGGAAGAAACAGTACTCCACTATCTAGGTCAATGTCCTGCTCTTGAGGGGAAACGAATGAAGTACCTCGGTCTGCACCACGCAAGTGAACTGGCGGAGCTCTCACCTATAAAGGTGGGAGATCTGATCGGATTCATTAGGTGCTCAAATTGGGTTGTATAGGGGAAGGATCTCTCATGGTATCAAACGGGCCCTATGGGCCTAAGTGAACAGCCTCGGCTGTTGCCATATAAACCTAACCTAACCTAATTGTCACGATGCAGATTTTCAAAAAAGAGAACCCTACCATTTGCAACTTTACAACACATACTAGGATTTTTTCTTTTAAGTATACTTTCAAATATTCCATATAAACATTTGTAAAATTAATGAGCATGTGGTCAGAACTAAGTCGAAGTATATTTTGAACTTCATATTGAATCAGTGTTTTATACGCGTGGCGCATGAAGTAAAATTTCGAGTTTAGAAAAGCCTGATTTGGCTTGGTCGCTCCGCTGCGCTACGCGAACAAGCCAAATTTTTAGGCTTTTCTAAACTCGAAATTTTACTTCATGCTTAGTCTGGGAGTGGAAAACACTTGTTAATGTTTTTAAATTAAAAGTTTTTAATAAGATCACGAATGTCTAAAAATTTACATTGAAAAATCGTAACACGTATACCTAAAAGAAAAATTCCTTGTATTTAGAACTTTTTTAAAATTTGAACATATAAATGGGCAGATAATAAACAAGACACATGATATTCCTGAGAAAGGAATATTACCTGATCCTCCTATCCTACCTAATTTAGAGACACTATATTAAATTCATAGTAGATACAAATAATTTGAGGCGGTGGTAGGTCAATACATTTGTAATCGTAATTATTGTGAGTTAATTCAATTGTCATATTAATGTCAGATCACATAGCCTACAAATTAAAAGTTGATTTACAACATAACATGTGATTAATCTTGTCCTAACCTAAAACACACAACCTGTATCACACCACTAAATTCTTGAAATGTCAAATTTGATTGTTTATATTAAAAAAAAAACATTTAGTAGTTTTTTTGTTGTCAAAAAGTTTATAGATGATATTAAAAAAAAAACAGATTATACAGCTCATATTTTTTTTCTATAATAATGATTTTTTTATATATCAATTTAATAACATATCTGTATTAATATTGAATTGAAAGGTAATGTTGTGTATTTAATGTACAACAAAGTGAGAATACGGCGTGTACATAAAGGCCGACAGGTTTCCCTTTGAAATTCGGAAATTTCCATCGAGACGGCGAACGCCGTCTAATTTATGTGTAATAGTGAAATTTCGGTCTCCTCTTTGTAAATACTCGCAATTCGGGCTTAGAAGGGAAGGGGGCTAAATCTGAATATTCATTTTATCACGTTTTCGGCGTGGATTTTTCGCGTAAATTAAGAGAGTTTCGTTTGTTTACTTGTTTTTGATGTAGGAAAGTTCACAACAAGACTGTCTCCTTAGTTTTTAATCAAAATTAAAGAAATAATTATATCTCAACATGTTTACATTCATTTTATTTAAATATTCTATTTATCAGAGCTTTGACGAATCCTCGTGAAAAGGATTCGAATCACGAATCCGAATCACCTAATATGATTCGAATCACGAATACTTGAATAAAGGATTCGTAAGAGATAAATATGATTTGAATCAAAGATTCGAATCCTGGTTTTTCGAATCACGAATACAAATCCTTTAAGAATAAATTTGATTTTATTATTTTTTTGCAACCATTAATATATGTATAAATATCGTTACCAGTTGTTTTAACAAAAATACTCAAAACCTAATTAATGATTATTAACACTGAACATCGTTGATAACAGACTAAATATCTGATTTGATGTTACTCTAATTGAAGATGTATTTGTGTGTTTCTGAACTGCACTTCAAATCAGTGTTTTGTACGCGTGGCGCATGAAGTAAAATTTCGAGTTTAGAAAAGCCCGAAAATTTGTCTCGGGTCGCTGCGCGACCCTCGACAAATTTTCATGGGGCTTTTCTAAACTCGAAATTTTACTTCATGCTTAGCCTGGGAGTGGAAAACACTAATTTAAAGCTTCAAATTGAACTTTAAGAAAAAAACAAGGAATACCTAAAGATTTACAGAAAATAGGCTGAATTTGGAATACGTATACTTAAAAGAAAAACTCCGTGTATCTGTTTGCTCCGAAGAAATATGAATAATTATAAACCATATTGAAGATAACAATTAATTATCAAAAAACACTCGTTAATTAATATTATACACAATTGACGTTTGTTAAACAATGGCGGCGACAAAGAAAAAACATGTATTTTTAATCTTCTAGTAGAAATGTGTTTTATGTTAAGTAAACTATCAATCTTTCAGCTAGTAGTACAAGTTCTATCTGCTAGCAGCAATTGTCCTTTTAGTAGTAGATGAAGCAACTACTATTTTGTTCTTTCTACTATTACTAGGACTTTCTGGAACTAGTTGTAGTACAGGCTCCGTCTGCTGGTGGCAAGACACGATAAGCCAGAACCATCTGAAAAAGACGCTCTGTTAATAGCAGTAATTCTTTCTACTAGTATAAATAGTGTTTTTTGCCACTAAAAACGACTGCTAGGCCGTTCTGCTACTAGTAGTAGTACAGGCTCCATCTGCCGGTGGCAAGATTTATAGCTAGAACCATCTGAGCCAGAAGCCCTGTCTGCCAATAGCGGTAGTTGTTTCTGCTAGTAGAAATAGCGTATTCTGCTAGAAAGTAAACGTTTCTATCAGTAGAAATATTTATTTCAGCTAGTAGTACAATTTCTTTGTGCTAGTAGTGTTCGTCCTTTCAGTAGGAGAAAGAACAACTACTATTTTGTTTCTTCTACTACGAGTAGGTCTTTCTACTACTAGTACGGACGGAACCTGTACTACAGGTTCCGTCTGCTGATGGCAAGACATCTGAACTAGAAGCTCCGTTAATAGCGGTAGTTCTTTCTGCTGAAGTAATTCTTTTAGCTAGTAGCAGTTGTTCTCAAGATCGTAGCCGGGGGGGGGGGGGGGGGGGGGGTGTTCAAACCCTCCCTGAAATTTTCAAAATGATAAATTTTTGGATGTAAAAGCGGGACTGTAAGAGCAAAAAAAAAATATTTTTTTTAAGCCCCCTCCACTAAATTTTTTTTCTGGCTGCGGCCTTGGTCGTTTTTTCAGCTTAAAATTAGTTTTTTGTTCTACTTCCACTAGTTTTTTCTGCTACTAGTAGTAATACAGGCTTCGTCTACGGAAGTAGAAGCTCTGTCTGCTAATAGCGGCAGTTCTTTCTGCTAGTGGAAAAATCGTTTTTAACTGAAAAAAAGTAAACGTTACAGTTTTTAGTACTGGTTCTTTCGGCTAATAGTAGTTAGTAGTACTAGTACAGGCCTCGTCTGCTGGTAGCAAAATATCTGAAGCTACAACCATCTGAGCTAGAAGTTCTGACTGGTAATAGTGCTAGTTGTTTCTGCTAGTAGAAATACTGATTTCCGCGAAACAGCCTGTTTTCTGTAAATCTTTAGATATTCCTTGTTTTGTTTTAAAGTTCAATTCGAAGCTTTAAACGAGTGTTTTTCACTCCCAGACTAAGCATGAAGTAAAATTTCGAGTTTAGAAAAGCCCAGAAAATTTGTCTCGGGTCGCGCAGCGACCCGAGACAAATTTTCTGGGCTTTTCTAAACTCGAAATTTTACTTCATGCGCCACGTGTATAAACACTGATTTAACGAGAAATTTAAAAACACACAAAAGACATTTTTCATGTTAATCCTCACAATTAATTCGAATTATTTTTGACGATTTAAATCCTTTTGTAAGTATTCGAATCCTTTTATAAATATTGGAATCCTTTCATAAATATTCGAATCCTTTTATAAGGATTCGAATCACCCACATTTGGATTCGAATACGAATCCTCTTAAAAATACGTAACGAATCCGGATTACGAATCCAGTTGAACTAAAGTATTCGAATGCCTATTTTGAATCCTCTAAAAGGATTCGAATCCAGGATTCGAATCCTGAATGATTCGAATCCTGCCCAGCTCTGCTATTTATTTATGTTACAATTTACTAACATGAACAACAATTTTTGTTAATAAATTGTACTAAAAGTGCTTTAAAATGTATTAATGTTTTCTATAATATTACTGTTACAAGACGTGTAATGCAACTTATTTATTTATAGAATGGAAATTTTGTACAATGCTAGTTACCAATTTAAAAGAATAAATTGATCCTTATGTTCAACCGCTAAACCTTAGCCACCTAGGTCTTTCCGTAAAAACAGTTAATTTACAATAAATGTATTGGAGAGAACAAATTTGCAATCAATTAATCTCATATATCATATTTAGGTTAGAATTATAAAATACGCCCTGTTCAAATAGAGTACAAAATCATTTGGCATAATTCTAACTATATAATATATGCACTATGAGTACTTTTCATGGTTGCGCACAAAACCTGCGCGAGGACCAGTTATTTTACAAAAGATCAAAGCACCGACACGAAGTGACTACTGGGTAGGATATATATTGTGGTTCTGTTGCACGCTTCGTACATTCATAAATGGTTTTCTGTATAAATGGTATTTCATTCCCAGTCGACAAAGACATGACGGCACAATGAAGTGCCCTTCTTTTTTCCCCTTTTATTCGGGACGCCGTCAACGTTTTGTCACTCTCGTTAAAAGTTCAGAGGAGCGCTTGAAATTTAATGATTTTCCAATTAAAATAGTGTTCACAGAGAAATGATAAATTACTCATAGATGAAAATGTGGGTGTTATTAATGAAATTTAAAAAGTAATTTTTCTGCGATTTCTCAAAAATTGTATATACAGAGAGTTTTATATAACATCCAACATTTTCATAACGACAATTTTCAAGTATCCATATGCATACGTTGCACATTTTCCAATGCTCGGTTTATTAATAAAATTTAATTTGAAGCTTTAAGCGAGTGTTTTCCACTCCCAGACTAAGCATGAAGTAAAATTTCGAGTTTAAAAAAGCCTGAAAATTTGGTTTGGTCGCGTAGCGCGAAGCGCGGAGCGGCCAAACCAAATTTTCAGGCTGTCCTAAACTCTAAATTTTACTTCTTGCGCCACCGGTACAAAACACTGATTCAATATAAAGCTTAGCGGTGTGTTTAAAACTTCGTAATATGTCGGTGTTTTGTATCGGTGGCGCATGAAGTAAAATTTCGAGTTTAGAAAAGCCTGAAAATTTGGTTTAGCCGCTCCGCGCTTCGCGCTACGCGACCAAACCAAATTTTCAGGCTTTTCTAAACTCGAAATTTTACTTCATGCTTAGTCTGGGAGTGGAACACACTCGTTTTAAGTTTCAAATTGAACTCTTTTAACAAAACAACGATTATCTAAAGATTTACGGCATATACACTGTAATTGGGACATGTAAACTTGAAAGAAAAACTTCTTGTATATACAAGTTGAGGCATTAATTACTATTGCATGGCTACAATTTATAATGGTCGTGTAGGCAACTCAATTTACAACTAACCTAAAAATTAAAAGACTCAAATCGTATCGTATTTGATTTGATAACCAGAACATACGAAAATGAACATTCGGTGTTACATAAAACTCTCTGTATGTGTACTATTTTTGTGTATTTTATGTTAGCCCTTCGGGCTCGTTGAATCTGCAGCTCGGTTTCACTCATGAATATTATCGATGATAATCATACCACTGGTTATTTTATAGCTGAAAATATTTTCTGAATTTTTAATTCAATAAAAAAGCGCACACTTATTGATTTACAGTTGTTGTACGCTTTTTTATTGACTAGAACTGTACATAGATACAGCTGAAAATAATTTGTTGCAATTTCTTAAATGTACTGGTGAATATCGCAATAGATTTCAAGGGCTAACACGTTAATTACGCTTTTGGAGTACACTTGTATTTCGTTCATATTTTAGTTCAGAGTCATAAATGATTAAAAAATGTAAAGAATCTAAGAAATAATAACTAACTAAAACCCCGTCGCAACTAATGGGCCATGGAAAATACTATCCTTTTTTATTATATTTGGAGTTCAATCCTTTAAAACCAAAGGATTGAATTCCAAATATGATAAAAAAGGATAGTATTTTCCATGGCCCATAAGTTGCGACGGGGTTTTAGTTAGTTATTATTTCTTAGATTCTTTACATTTTTTAATCATTTATGGCTGACATAAAAGAACACATCTTGGAGATGATTTCACATTCACAAATGAAAGATAACATCTTCTAAATGTCTTTCGTTTTCGACTTCGCACAGATGAGCTCTTTTAATTATTTATGCAATTATTATATTCTTTGTTTTATATTTATGTTTGTTTAGTTTAAAATTTGTTTATTATGTCAGGTAATATTTTATATATTATGTATGCATATGCGCGCGTATTTGCTTTATATATAGGAAGAAGTCGACGTTACATTTTTGTTTACATTTTCCGGCACATAATGTATGTATATATGTGCTCGTCCCGGGAAACGTTTCTCTCCTCCGGGACACGCGGATAGAGATGGGGAATTTTGCATAACTTCGTTACGTCAACGGGATGATACAAATTGTTTCTTGACATCGTCTTTTTTCAATTAAAATTCAATCAAACTTTCTAATTATAATTGATAAATAATTATAATTTGATATGAAACTATAGGGCTTGTCTTAAAACTACTACAGTAGACGTGTCTTAAAATGAGTGTACTAGGCGTGTCATAAAATTACTATAGTGCGCGTGTCTTAAAATTACTACAGTTGGCGTGTCTTAAAATTACTATAGTAGGTCGCGTCTTAAAATGACTACAGTAGGCGGCTCTTAAAACTAGTGTACTGGGCGTGTCTTAAAATGTCTAGAGTAGGAGTTCTTAAAATTAATGTAATAGGCAAAATGATTTAAAATGACTACAGTATGCATTAGGGTTGTTATGTTTAAAACACTTTGTTTTAAAACAGTGATTTAAATATGCTTAAAAATAGCCGTCGTGTTTTAAACGGTTTTGAATCGTAAATTTGTTTAAAACATGTTTTAAACGTTAATTTGTTTAAAGCGTTTTTTTTATTATCTTAAATTTGCTTAATTATATTTTATACTACTTTATTAAGATTTTTTGTTTACATTTTTAAATTTTAACTAAATTGTTGAAGATATTTCAATCTACATTATTAAATTTAACATTTTATTACAATAAAATATCACAACTGTGTGTGCATAAATGTAATCTTTAAATACAGGGAATTTTTCTTTTTCAGGTATACGTAAATTTGACGACATTCGTTGCTTTTTTAAAAGACTTCAATTTGAATCTTTAAACAAGGGTCTTCCACTCCCAGACTAAGCCTGAAAATTAGGCTTTTCTAAACTTGAAATTTTACTTCATGCGCCATACGTATAAAACAATGAAATAGCGTAAAGTTTAAAATATACGGCTTTAGCAATCTAATATGTAGATGTAAATAAAACGTGAAACAAATTCTGCGCTGAACAAGTTGTTTAAAACAGTAATTATAGGCAACCCGATAACTCTAACGTATGTTAGGTTGCCTATAATTGTTATTGTATGTGTGTGTTTTTTAGAACTTTATTGTAAATTAGTGTTTTTAAGCGTGGCGCATGAAGTAATATTTCGAGTTTAGAAAAGCCTAATTTGGATTGGCCGCTCCGCTTCGCTACGCGGCCAATCCAAATTTTCAGGCTTTTCTAAACTCGAAATTTTACTTCATGCTTAGTCTGGGAGTGGAAAACACCCGTTAAAAGCGCAAATTAACCGCATTAAAACAACGAATTCCCGCAAAGTAAAAAAACGCTGTAATTATCGGGGTATGTATATTTAAAAGAAAAATGCCCTGCATGTTCTGTTTTAAACACGTTTTAAACGTGTTTATAACATGTTTTAAATACGTTTTGAATTGTTAATATTTTAAACGCCGTTTTAATAAAAAAACACGTTTTGTTAAGAAAAACTGTGTGTTTTAATTAACATTAAAAAACGTTTTTTTAACAACCCTGGTATGCATGTCTTAAAATGACAACAGTAGGCGTGTCTTAAAACTAGTGTACTGGGCGTGTCTAATAATTACTAGAGTAGGCGTTCTTAGAATGAGCGTGTCTTAAAATTACTAGAGTAGGCGTCCTTAAAATTAATGTAATAGACAAAATGATTTAAAATGACTACAGCGTGCGTGTCTTGAAATTATTGTAGTAGGCGTGTCCTAAAATGACAATAGTAGGCTAGTCTTAAAACTAGTCTACTGGGCGTGTCTTAAAATTACTAGAGTAGGCGTCCTTAAAATCAATATAATAGACAAAATGATTTAAAATTACTATAGAATGCATGTCTTGAAATTACTGTGACCTACTACAGTAATTTCAAGACATGCATTCTATAGTAATTTTAAATCATTTTGTCTATTACATTGATTTTAAGGACGCCTACTCTAGTAATTTTAAGACACGCCCAGTAGACTAGTTTTAAGACAAGCCTACTATTGTCCTAAAATTACTACAGTAGGCGTGTCTTAAAAGTAGTATACTGAGCGTGTCTTAAAATAACTAGAGTAGGCGTCCTTAAAATTAATTCAATAGACAAAATGATTTAAAATTACTACAGTGTGCATGTCTCGAAATTATTGTAGTTAGCGCGTCTTAAAATGACAACAATAGGCGTGTCTTAAGACTAGTGTCCTGGGCCTTCAGGACACGCGGATAGAGATGGGGAATTTTGCATAACTTCGTTACGTCAACAGGATGATACAAATTGTTTCTTGACATCGTCTTTTTTCAATTAAAATTCAATCAAACTTTCTAATTATAATTGATAAATAATAATAATTTGATTTGAAACTATAGGGCTTGTCTTAAAATTACTACAGTAGATGTGTCTTAAAATGAGTGTACTAGGCGTGTCATAATAGTACTTTAGTGGGCGTGTCTTAAAATTACTACAGTTGGCGTGTCTTAAAATTACTATAGTAGGTTGTGTCTTAAAATGACTACAGTAGGCGGGTCTTAAAACTAGTGTACTGGGCGTGTCTTAAAATTTCTAGAGTAGGAGTTCTTAAAATTTATGTAATAGGCAAAATGATTTAAAATGACTACAGTATGCATTAGGGTTGTTATGTTTAAAACACTTTGTTTTAAAACAGTGATTTAAACATGCTTAAAAATAGCCGTCGTGTTTAAAACGGTTTTAAATCGTAAATTTGTTTAAAACATGTTTTAAACGTAAAATTTGTTTAAAGCGTTTTTTTTATTATATTAAATTTGCTAAATTATATTTTATAATAATAATAATAATAATAATAATAATTTATTTCTCAACAGACCAGGTCCAATTACAGAGAAAAATATATTTAACGTACAATACATTAAAGTACACATTAAAAATAAAAAGAAAAGTATACATTAAAAATACACAATATAGAAAACAAATATATATAAATAAAACATACATGCGCCAAATATGATCTATAAGAAAGACGTTTTTAAAACATTTTCGAATTCAGTAGTGTTATTACAAAAGATATCGACAGCGTACTGAACCTCATGATAATTCCTAATCATATTAATGACGGGTGAAAATAAGTGGTGATTTGTACGAGGAGTATTATATGAAAATGAATGCATGCTTCTTGAATTTATCCTCGGAATTGTAAAATTAAGCAACGATAGGAAAGATGTATTATCAATATTATTGTGAATGAGTTTATGAAGTTCACAAATTTTATACTACTTTATTAAGATATTTTGTTTACATTTTTAAATTTTAACTAAATTGTTGAAGATATTTCAATCTACATTATTAAACTTAACATTTTATTACAATAAAATATCACAACTGTGTGTGCATAAATGTAATCTTTAAATACAGGGAATTTTTCTTTTTCAGGTATACGTAAATTTGACGAAATTCGTTGCTTTTTTAAAATACTTCAATTTGAATCTTTAAACAAGGGTCTTCCACTCCCAGACTAAGCCTGAAAATTAGGCTTTTCTAAATTTGAAATTTTACTTTATGCGCCATACGTATAAAACAATGAAATATCGTAAAGTTTAAAATATACGGCTTTAGCAATCTAATATGTAGATGTAAATAAAACGTGAAACAAATTCTGCGCTGAACAAGTTGTTTAAAACAGTAATTATAGGCAACCCGATAACTCTAACGTATGTTAGGTTGCCTATAATTGTTGTTGTATGTGTGTGTTTTTTAGAACTTTATTGTAAATTAGTGTTTTTAAGCGTGGCGCATGAAGTAAAATTTCGAGTTTAGAAAAGCCTAATTTGGATTGGCCGCTCCGCTTCGCTACGCGGCCAATCCAAATTTTCAGGCTTTTCTAAACTCGAAATTTTACTTCATGCTTAGTCTGGGAGTGGAAAACACTCGTTAAAAGCCCAAATTTACCGCATTGAAACAACGAATTTCCGCAAATTTACAAAACGCTGCAATAATCGGGATAAGTATATTCAAATGAAAAATGCCCTGTATGTTCTGTTTTAAACACGTTCTAAACGTATTTAAAACATTTTTTAAACATATTTAGAATTGTTAATGTTTTAAACGCTGTTTCAATGAATAAAACAAGTTTTATTAAAAAAAAAAAACTGTGTGTTTTAATAAAATTGAAAAAAACTTTTTTTATAACAACCCTAGTATGCATGCCATGAAATTATTGTAGTAGGTCCGTCTTAAAATGACAACAGTAAGCGTGTCTTAAAACTAGTGCACTGGGCGTGTCTTAAAATTACTAGAGTAGGCGTCCTTAAAAATAACGTAATAGACAAACTGGTTTAAAATTATAACAGTATACATGTCTTGAAATCATTGTAGTAGGCGTGTCCTAACTACAGTAGGCGTGTCTTAAAAGTAGTGTACTGGGCATGTCTTAAAATTACTAGAGTAGGCGTCCTTAAAATTAATGTAATAGACAAAATGATGTAAAATTACTACAGTATGCATGGCTTGAAATTATTGTAGTAGGCGTGTCCTAAAATGACAACAGTATATCAACGGGGGATTTTAAGAACGTTGACTTGTGAGTCGCAATTCCCGATCAAAACGTAAACTTGTTGGCCAAACGTTTTAATCGGTTTCCCGTGATTACTCGATTAACTCAGGGTAGAGGTTACACACAATAAACAAAAAATAATAAAGAAGTTAATCTTACCTGGTTTTTCGTGAAGACGGAACAGCTTACACAGGAACAGATTAAATTGTTTATTTCACTTATGAAAATTATTTTTTATTTTTTTTTATTTTGGGTTTTACGTCATCTATTTCCGCTGCTATGGCCAATCATGACGCCGGAGATTAGGTCTACAGCTATCCGGGAATTTTGCCGAACCCGGTGGGAGTTCCAACCCACCGGTAGGGATCTTTAACGTGCACGCAACATCCAGGCAGTACACGGGACCTACATGCATTTAACGTCATATCCGAGAAGACGGAGTGTTTGGCATTTTTATCCTAACCTATATAAATGCAGACAACTTGTTAGGCCGGTATTTGAACCCCGGTCCGTGGCGTGGCAGTACAACACTCTAACCACTACACCACCAAGCTGCCCGAAATAAATTCTTATGCTTAATTGACTCTGAATAATTCTGTCAGGTAACTTGAATTAAAAATTATTGTTTAAGAAAAATAACAAGTAAAGAATTTATTCAAAGAAAAATTTAAATTGAAAAGAAGTCGTGAATGAATATACAAGAAAATAACATATAACAAAAATGAGAAATAAAAAAATCAACAAGTGATAAAAAAATTAAGTGAAATAACAATTTAAAAATAAAATATAATAACTTACAACGATAACAATAACGCGGACTTAAGACGGCACTTGGTGAGAACTGGTTGATGAACTGATTGATTCGATACTTGGTGTGAACTGCTTGCTTTTGCTTAGGGCGCTGGGCTTTTATGCCAAACGCCGAAAAACCTTCCCCCTCTACGTTTTTGGGGGGTAAAAGCACCATTTCTCTCCTGGCTTCCGCTGGAGCCATTTCGGGGTGGCCCGAAAGAAAAAAATTAAACAAATGAAAAAAAATACTTATGAATTATATTTCCCCATGATATGTATACCATAATACGGGGAAAATTATTTTCTATATACATATCCAATTTGAAATGATTCCAGGCGAAAAATGGTGTCTTATTGAATTAATATTGAATAGCGGTTGATTGTTATGAAATTTGGAAATTAAATTTATACCAAAAGATGCAGCATGACAATGCGCATCTTTTGATATAGTCAGCAACAACTATACATAAACAATTGCCGTTGAATGTTAAAATACACCACAAACAAAGGGGGGTCATATCTACTAGCATATTTTTTTGAAGATAACTATAACATTTACCCGGGTATGGTCCCCGGCCAACTTTTGTTTTTTTTATGAGCGCCATTTTGGATTTACATATTTTTTGAGAGAATATTGTTTTCTGATCTTAACGATGCATTACACTCATAATTTATTTTAGGTTTGATATTTGAAATTGTGATATTTTTTTTGCAAAGAGTGCCTGGGAAACAAAGACATTATATCTGTTAATCAATAAATCTTTGCAGCAGTCAATCATTGTTAGCACTCAAAATTAATTAATAACTGTCAATCTTTTGTAATAATATTAATAAGTATCGATTATTACATAAGATTTGCACAAACTAAATTTATTATACTTTTATTAGTATTATTCCAAAACTATTTACAAAAAAATGTATTTTTTAGCCACATCTTGGTAAATATTGATCATCATTACATCTAAGCGTTATATATTTTTAACTTTACTGTAAATCAGTGGTTTGTACGCGTGGCGCATGAAGTAAAATTTCGAGTTTATAAAAGCCCCGTGAAAATTTGTCTCGGGTCGCGCACAAATTTTCTACGCGGGGCTTTTCTAAACTCGAAATTTTACTTCATGCTTAGTCTGAAAAAAAAATCTACAAGTGAAAACAAAATTAAGTGAAATAACAATTTAAAAATAAAATATAATAACTTACAAAGATAACAATAACACGGACTTAAGACGGCACTTGGTGAGAACTGGTTGATGAAATGATTGATTCGATACTTGGTGTGAACTGCTTGCTTTTGCTTAGGGCGCTGGGCTATTATGCCAAACGCCGAAAAACCTTCCCCCTCTACGTTTTTGGGGGGTAAGAGCACCATTTCTCTCCTGGCTTCCGCTGGAGCCATTTCGGGGTGGCCCGAAAGAAAAAAATTAAACAAATGAAAAAAAATACTTATAAATAATAATTCCCCATGATATGTATACCAAAATACGGGGAAAATTATTTTCTACATATACATATCCAATTTGAAATGATTCCAGGCGAAAAATGGTGTCTTATTGAATTAATATTGAAAAGCGGTTGATTGTTATGAAATTTGGAAATTAAATTTATACCAATAGATGCAGCATGACAATGCGCATCTTTTGATATAGTCAGCAACAACTATACATAAACAATTGCCGTTGAATGTTAAAATAAATCACAAACAAAGGGGGGTCATATCTAGTAGCATATTTTTTTAAAGATAACTATAACATTTACCCGGGTATGGTCCCCGGCCAACTTTTGTTTTTCTTATGAGCGCCATTTTGGATTTACATATTTTTTGAGAGAATATTGTTTTCTGATCTTAACGATGCATTACACTCATAATTTATTTTAGGTTTGATATTTGAAATTGTGATATTTTTTTTTGCAAAGAGTGGCGGGGAAACAAAGACATTATATCTGTTAATCAATAAATCTTTGCAGCAGTCAATCATTGTTAGCACTCAAAATTAATTAATAACTGTCAATCTTTTGTAATAATATTAATAAGTATCGATTATTACATAAAATTTGCACAAACTAAATTTATTCTACTTTTATTATTATTATTCCAAAACTATTTACAAAAAAATGTATGTTTTAGCCACATCTTGGTAAATATTGATCATCATTACATCTAAGCGTTATATATTTTTAACTTTACTGTAAGTCAGTGGTTTGTACGCGTGGCGCATGAAGTAAAATTTGGAGTTTAGAAAAGCCCCGTGAAAATTTGTCTCGGGTCGCTGCGCGACCCTCGACAAATTTTCTACGCGGGGCTTTTCTAAACTCGAAATTTTACTTCATGCTTAGTCTGAAAAAAAAAATATACAAGTGAAAACAAAATTAAGTGAAATAACAATTTAAAAATAAAATATAATAACTTACAACGATAACAATAACGCGGACTTAAGACGGCACTTGGTGAGAACTGGTTGATGAACTGATTGATTCGATACTTGGTGTGAACTGCTTGCTTTTGCTTAGGGCGCTGGGCTTTTATGCCAAACGCCGAAAAACCTTCCCCCTCTACGTTTTTGGGGGGTAAAAGTACCATTTCCCTCCTGGCTTCCGCTGGAGCCATTTCGGGGTGGCCCGAAAGAAAAAAATTAAACAAATGAAGAAAAATACTTATGAATGATATTTCCCCATGATATGTATACCAAAATACGGGGAAAATTATTTTCTACATATACATATCCAATTTGAAATGATTCCAAGCGAAAAATGGTGTCTTTTTGAATTAATGTTGAATAGCGGTTGATTGTTATGAAATTTGGAAATTAAATTTATACCAAAAGATGCAGCATGACAATGCGCATCTTTTGATATAGTTAGCAACAACTATACATAAACAATTGCCGTTGAATGTTAAAATAAACCACAAACAAAGGGGGGTCATAAATCATTATGCCTGGGCTATAAGTAAATATGAAATAATAGCTAAAATATTTAAGAATTAAATATTTTAACCTTTCCCAGACATAAAGGGAGGTGATGCAATTGTTATGTAAAGTTGTTTTCCCGTGAAAACTCGTCGTGAAAGCATTTTCCACATTATGACAGCTCGAAGTTTTATAGGCTTCTACTATGAAGCTCTTATTAGTGTTTGTACTTAAATTGATGGTCTTTCTCTCAGCTATTGAATGGTGGTTGTGGTGTTCTGGTGTGATTCGCGGTTTTGCTATAAACCGCGAATAAAGCATATCCCTTTGGCTTCTATTGTGACGTCATCGCAAACTTCGGTTTTTCCCGAGTTAAACGTGCGCTTTGCAAACACGCGCTTTCCAAGCGGTCGTGTCCCAACGCAGGTAAAAGAGGGTTCGTGCGGCTAAATTATTCCGTGCCCAAAATGCTGTGACACGGATAGTAGGATGTTTTACAGGATTCTTCCTGGTTTTAGGTAGCTGAGGAGAAATGTGTGTGGGGCGCGAACTTTACTTATTTGAATTAAAGTGAAGCAACATTTTGGAATTGAGAATGGGACCGTTGTTACAATGAATTTGAAAAATGTTGAGTTAACGACGCTTAGAGTAAAGCGCCGGTAACAAGTAGGCTTGTCTTAAAACTAGTGTACTGGGCGTGTTTTAAAACTAGTGTACTGGGCGTGTCTGTAAATTACTAGAGTAGGCGTCCTTAAAATTAATGTAATAGACAAAATGATTTAAAATTATTACAGTATGCATGTCTTGAAATTATTGTAGTAGGCGCGTCTTAAAATGACAACAGTAGGCGTGTCTTAAAAGTAGTGTACTGGGCGTGTCTTAAAATTACTAGAGTAGGCGTCCTTAAAATTATTGTAACAGACAAAATGATTTGAAATAACTACAATATGCATGTCTTAAAATTATTGTAGTAGGCGTGTGCTAAAATTATTACAGTAGGCGTGTTTTAAAACTAGTATATTGGGCGTGTTTTAAATTATTAGAGTAGGCGTCCTTAAAATTAATATTATAGATTTAAAATTACTACAGTATGCAGGGCTTGAAATTATTGTAGTAGGAGTGACTTAAAATTACTACAGTAGGCGTGTCTTAAAACTAGTGTACAGGGCGTGTCTTAAAATTACAAGAGTAGACGTCTTTAAAATTAATGTAATACACACAATGATTTAAAATAACTATAGTATGCATGCCTTGAAATTATTGTAGTAGGCGTGTGGTAAAATTACTATAGTAGGCGTGTCTTAAAACTAGTGTACAGGGCGTGTCTTAAAATTACAAGAGTAGACGTCTTTAAAATTAATGTAATACACACAATGATTTAAAATAACTATAGTATGCATGCCTTGAAATTATTGTAGTAGGCGTGTGGTAAAATTACTATAGTAGGCGTGTCTTAAAACTAGTGTACTGAGCGTGTCTTAAAATTACTAGAGTAGACGTTCTTAAAATAAATGTAATAGATAAAATAATTTAAAATTACTACAGTATGCATGTCTTGAAGATATTGTAGTAGACGTGTGGTAAAATTACTATAGTAGGCGTGTCTTAAAACTATTGTACTAGGCATGTCTTAAAACTATTGTACTAGGCGTGTCTTAAAACTATTATACTAGGCGCGTCTTAAAATAAGTACATTCGGAGTGTCTTGAATTTAGTACACTTGTCTTCAGATTAGCATGTCATAATATTACTATAGTAGGCGTGTCTTAAAATTACTATAGTTGGCGTGTCTTAAAATTACTGTAGTAAGTCGCGTCTTAAAATGACTACAGTAGGCGTGTCTTAAAACTAGTGTATTGGGCGTGTCTTAAAATTACTAGAATAGGCGTCCTTCAAATTATTGTAAAGGACAAAATTATTTAAAATTACTACAATATACATGTCTTGAAATTATTGTAGTAGGCGTGTTCTAAAATGACTACAGTAGGCGTGTTTTAAAACTAATGTACTGGGCGTATCTTAAAATTATTAGAGTAGGCGTTCTTAAAATTAATGTAATAGACAAAATATCAATTTTTAAATATTATTGTTATTATTTTGTACATATTCTTTGTAAAATGGGTTTCCCGTGAGAGAATAAATAAATAAAATGATTCAAAATTACTACAGTATGCATGGCTCGAAATTATTGTAGTAGGCGTCTCCTAAAATTACTACAGTAGGCGTGTCTCAAAACTATTCTACTAGGCGTGTCTTAGCATTAGTACATTATGAGTGTCTTGAAATTAGTACACTAGTCCTGAGATTATACCAAATTTAATTATGTATAATTTTAAAGACATTTTTGTGGTATTCTAAAATAATTGAGTGCACATTCTGTTTGATTTAATTGATCGTATAGCCGTCAAAATGTGAGAGAATCCGGAATCTGCGACATTAAATTAGATCGCGCGTTGTCTGAGGGGTATTAAATGCAACTCATGTCGGCATGTGTTTTAATTAACTCCGCAGTCTGCGGGCATGCCTTTCTCTGTTTACCATGTCGCATCCTGTAGATGTCAGCTACAATTGCTAATAACGCCAGGAACTGTCGACCGAAAGATAGAGAGAGAGACATCACAAAAGGTACAACAACAAAAATAAACATGAACGAAAAGTAAAATCAATAGGATATTTAAATTATTATGTGTAGCATAATAATAATTATTATAAATGAGTCACTTATTACAAAAACCCCTAAATCCATTTGAAAAAAAATGGATTTATGGGTTTTTGGAAATAGGCGACTCATATCATATTATTTTTATTATTTTATTTTATTTATTTATTTATTTATTATCCAACAGATTCACAAGATCTAATAACAGGATAATTTAAAAAAATACAATTATATAGATATAGGCGCAATACATGTATATATAGCAATGCATATATTTTGAAATACAATTATATTAACTTAAAAACTAAAATATATAACAAAAATTAAATTAAAGTATGTAGAGAGTTCCGATAACCACATCTAACGTAACCTAAAAAAATTAGGTGTTACTCAACATGTAATATGATGTTAAATGAGCAGTGAGCATTGATAAATTAATAATAATTATACAGGGCCATTCAAAATGAAGGAACAGATTTCAAACGTTTATTTCTTTAAAACTACAAAAGTTAGAACCATAATTCCAACGTTCCTCGACAGACAAAAGTTTAAAATTTGAACAGACCAAGCAGAAGTTTCAACCACGGCCGCATTGGCGCTGTTATTTGTCATGTTGATTGTCTGTAGTAAAATGGCGACACAACAAGAAAAATCATTTTGTGTGCTGCAATTAGCAAAACTAGAGCCCATTATTGATGTTCAACGTGATTTTGCCGTCAGTTTAATAAACAATCGCCTCGTCATGAGCAGATTTACCAGTGA
This sequence comes from Philonthus cognatus, assembly GCA_932526585.2. NCBI lineage: Eukaryota > Metazoa > Arthropoda > Insecta > Coleoptera > Staphylinidae > Philonthus > Philonthus cognatus. The sequence goes on along the minus strand of OW052241.1, from coordinate 31,764,117 downwards.
CATCGAAAATTCGTAGATGAAGGTTGTATCTGCAAACAGAAAAGCACGGGATGTCCACGCAAACGAGTGAAAATGTCGAGCGTATTCGTACAGTTTACGAAAAGGAACCTAAAAATCTTTCGAATTGTTGAAGCTGTAAATTCAACTAGAGACTAGCTGATTCGTGTGGGGCAAGAAATGAGCCACCGTATTGATATTAGTCGTGTAACACATGGTGGACATATAAATTCATCAAATTTGAACTTTCCTCTTTTAAGGAAAGTTGGAATTATGTTTTTATCTTTTGTCGTTTGGAAAAAATAGATGTTTGAAATCTGTTCCTTTATTTTGAATAACCCTGTATAATATTATTAATTTTTTTGTTTAATTTCACTCATTAAAGTACTTTTAATTACATGCAAATTATTAAGCGAAAAAAAACCTTTTATAACGACCTAAAAAACAAAGGAATTAATTAATTTCGCGTAGATCTCGAAAGCGCGTGGGCGTAACGGCGATTTTGCGGGACTTTTAATTGCACTAAACGTCGGGAATGATTAAATAAATTAATATTTAAATACGCTCGGTGATTAAAGTCGGCGTTCTCTGTGCGAATTTTCAGTTTCGGTTTCCCCCGCTGAAAATCGCACGCGCGACGCGGACTTTAAAAGGCGCCGGAAAGCGCGCCGAAGTTTCAGTCAACTCCCGAAAACAGGGCGAATCGTACACGCAGCGTTTTGGGGTTGTCAACACGAGGTGGTTTTTACGCGGTTTAACGGAGTTTAAGGGTGAGTCTAACTTTATATAAAGTTAAAGCTTTTATAACTTTTTTTTTAAAGCTGTATAATATGATATTCAAACTACTCGTAATTATTTCTTAGTTCCTGTTTTTTTAAGATATTAAACTTGTTTTTAAAGCTACGCGATATAAGTTTCAATCTACTTGACTTAATTTTCAAGCTACTCTAGTTTAGAAAGTTAATATAAATTTGTTAATATCTAACAAACATTTAACGTTTTTAAGATACTTGACTTGATTTTCAAGCTAGTTAAGTTTAAAAAAGTTTATATACATTAAAAGCTCTACAACTCTATGTTTTATACCCATTTGACATAATTTTCAAGCTAATAATAATTAATTTCAAGTTTGTTTTTTAAGTTATTTAGCTTGTTTTTAAAGCTACGCGATATTATTTTCAAGCTGCGTATAATAATTCTCCTCACTATACAGGGTGTCCATATTTCAATAGAATGTATTGGGATCTCAGTTATTTAAAGGGATAGAGAGTCGGTTAAATTGGGGCAAAGTTGCGTATTTTAAAGCTTAACAATAATCTGAAATCAATTTTGAAATATCTTTTTTTTGTTTTCGCGATATCAACAAAAAACCGGTTTTTTGAAAAATCGTTTTTATTTTTTTTATTCAAAAACTACTGAATCTGGACATTTGGAACTTTGACAATATACAGGTACTTTTTAATGGGAAATCTAGTAGCATAGTTTTTTTTTAAGATAACTATAACATTTACCCGGCGACCATAGCCAACTTTTGTTATTCTTATGAGTGCCATTTTGGATTTTCATATTTTTTGAAAGAGTATTTTTTTCTGAACTCTGTGATGCATCACACTCATAATTTATTTTAGATTTGATATTTAAAATTATGATATTTATTTTTTGCAAAGAGTGCCTTGGAAACAATGACGTCATATCTGTTAATCAATAAAATCTTGTCAGCAGTCAATCATCACTCAAAATTAATTAATAACTGTCAATCTTTTGTAATAATATTAATAAGTATCGATTATCACATAAAATTTGCACAAACTAAATTTATTTTACATTTATTATTATTATTCCAAAACTATTTACAAAAAAATGTATTTTTTAGCCACATCTTGGTAAATATTGATCACCATCACATCTAAGCGTTATATATTTTTAACTTTACTGTAAATCAGTGGTTTGTACGCGTGGCGCATGAAGTAAAATTTCGAGTTTAGAAAAGCCCCGCGAAGAAAATTTGTCTCGGGTCGCTGCGCGACCCTCGACAAATTTTCACGGGGCTTTTATAAACTCGAAATTTTACTTCATGCTCAGTCTGGGAGTGGAAGACACTCGTTAGTTTAAAATACATCACAACTGTTAAAATATGTATCGACGGGCATCCGTACATATTTTAACAGTTGTGGTGTATTTTAAACTAACGAGTGTAATCCACTCCCAGACTAAGCATGAAGTAAAATTTCGAGTTTAGAAAAGCCCCGCGTAGAAAATTTGTCGAGGGTCGCGCAGCGACCCGAGACAAATTTTCACGGGGCTTTTCTAAACTCGAAATTTTACTTTATGCGCCACGCGTACAAACCACTGATTTACAGTAAAGTTAAAAATATACAAAGCTTAGATGTGATGGTGATCAATATTTACCGAGATGTGGCTAAAAAATACATTTTTTTTGTAAATAGTTTTTCACGGGTCTATTCTAAACTCAAAATTTTACTTCATGCGCCACACGTATATATTCAGGGGTGATATGTAAGCAAATTATGGGTCCTAGGAGTTGTGAAATAAGTGAGTTACTCAACTGTTTCCAAGGCAATCTTTACAAAAAACAATAGATTAAAATTTTACATATAAAATGTATTATAAACTATAAGTGTGATACATCATTGACTTTAGCAAAAAATATTCTTTCAAAAAGTATGAAAATCCAAAATGGCGCCCATAAGAAAAACAAAAGTTAGCTATGGTCCCAGGGTAAATGTTATTGTTATCTTAAAATAAAATACGTTACTAGATTTATCGTTAAAAAGTGCCTGTATAATGTCAAAGTTGTAAATGTCTGGATTCAATAGTTTTTGAATAAAAAAATTAAAAGAAATTTCAAAAAACCATTTTTTGACAATATCTCAAAAACGAAAGAAGATATTTCAAATTTGTTTTCAGATTACTATTGGGCCCTAAATTACACAACTTTGCCCCAATTTAACCGACTCACTATCTCTTCAAATAACCGAGATCCCCATACATTCTGTTGAAATACGGATACCCTCTATAACTTAATTTTCAAGCTACTTTAGTTTAAATTTGCATTGAATGTTTAATAACTTGATTGTTTTAATACTCATTCGACATTATTTTTAAGCCAATTATTTTCAAGTTTGCTTTTAAAGATATTTAACTTGTTTTTAAAACTACGCGATACTATTTTTAAGCTATGTGATATGATTTTACAAACTACATAAATTGAATACCAAATGTCTTAAAAAACAAATTTGTAAATGATTACTATTAGTTTAAAAATCATGTCGATTGGCTATAAAAAAATCAAGTTAAAAAAACCTTCAAATGTATATAAACTTTTTAAGTAAAGTAGCTACTTTTGTCGGTTTAAAAATAAACATAGAATAGACAATTAAAAACACTCAATGGTTTTTTACATTTAGAAACATGATATTCTATTCTTATTAAGTACAATGTTGGGTAATTTCTTTGTTGAAATTAATTAGTAATTAAAATGTTTAAGTCCTAATAATGAGAATATATTGGGGTCGCTAAACAGAACAGACAATAAAAATTACTCAATGATTTTTTACTTTTAAAAACATGATATTCTATTGTTATTAGATACAATGTTGGGTAATTTCTATGCTGAAATTAATTAGTAATTAAAATGTTAAATCCACTAAACTTATGTAAAACAAAAAATTACTCAATGATTTTTTACACTTAAATACATGATAATCTATTGTTATTAGGTACAATGTTTGGTAATTTCTATGCTGAAATTAATTGGTAATTAAAATGTTAAATCCACTTAATTTATGTAAAACACGTACAGATAACGTTCGTAATTCCAAATTTTGCTTCCGTTGTTACAATATACTAAGGGTGGAAATGGTCTGTTCTAAATCCGGGTAAAATATACCTGAATATTATATTACGCTCGTTAAAAAAGCAACTGATATTGCATTCAATTCAAATTTGTAATAAACACATCAACTGTTGCAATTTGATAATGGGGTTTTGCGAACAAACACAATAAACATAACCCATTCTCACGTTTCACGTAAACAATAAATATTTGTTTACACATATAAACAAACATACTATAACCTATCATACAGGCTAATTGGTTTACACATATTGATTTAATCGTAATTTTTTTACTTCATTTTCAAATATTATTTGCGATAACATCGATAAAATAATATTGGATATTAAACAAAGCGACTTTTATTAAATTATCGATATTAAACTTGTTGTTTTATATACCGTGCGTTTTATTTGAGTATTATTATATTATATGAGTATTATTATTAAATCATCATTATTCAGTGAGTATTATTATATTATTTTATCGATGTTATCGCAAATAATATTTGAAAATTAAGTAAAAATTACGATTACATCAATATGTGTAACCCAATTAGCAAATACAGGCTATTTAATAATAATAATATTTGAAAATGAAGTAAAAATGTCGATTACATCAATATGTGTAACCCAATTAGCAAATACAGGCTAGTAATAACATCTTTATTTACAGAATACATAATAAAATAAAAGTATTAGTGTATAATAAGTAATTACAATAAATATATTTAAATTCTGTAAATTCTGTAATTGGCTATCGACCCTGGGGTCTTTCAACCTTTGTTGTTTTTTTTTTATATATAATTTAAATATCTCGCATGTTGAAAAATAAACAATTACGATGATTAAAGCAAATATTGTAGCACTCGAGCTTTGAAAATTGTTTTTATAATAAACGAACGCGAGTGAGGTTTTCGCTGTTTTTTAATTGATTCTGATGGGATGCTTATTGAATGTAAACAATCCAGGTACATATTTAGATTGGCTTTTATTGCTTGTCAAATAAAATAAAAAGAACAATATGAGAATCATGTTACCGCTTTAGCACATTGATAATTTAGTGTATTTTTTTGTGGCATGTTTAATTGAAAATATTAAAGAAAACCGGTCGATGGCTTTATGTAAATGATGTTTTATTATTTAATGAATGATAATTAATTAAACAAGTACAAAGTAAGTTATATATTAATACAGGGCAGAGCTGGGACGAATCCTCGTTAAAAGGATTCGAATCACGAATCCGAATCACCTAATATGATTCGAATCAGGAATACTCGAATAAAAGAGATAAATATGATTCGAATCAAAGATTCGAATCCTGTTTTTTCGAATCACGAATACAAATCGTTTAAGAATAAATTTGATTTTATTATTTTTTTACAACCATTAACATATAAATATAGTTATCAGTTGTTTTAACAAAACTATTCACAACCTAATTATTTAATATTACCACTGAACATCGTTGATAACAGACTAAATTTCTGTGTTACTCTGATTAAAGATGCATTTGTGTGTTTTTGAACTACACTTCAAATCAATGGTTTATACGCGTGGCGCATGAAGTAAAATTTCGAGTTTAGAAAAGCCCCGTGAAAATTTGTCTCGGGTCGCTGCGCGACCCTCGACAAATTTTCTACGCGGGGCTTTTCTAAACTCGAAATTTTACTTCATGCTTAGTCTGGGAGTGGAAGACACTCGTTACTTTAAAATATGTCACAACTGTTAAAGTATGTATCGTCGGATGACCGTCTTCAGGGCTGATATGTAAGCAAATTATGGGTCCTAGGAGTTGCCAAATAAGTGAGTTACTCAACTGTTTCCAAGGCACTCTTTGAAAAACCAAAAGATTAAAATTTTACATATAAAATGTACAATAAACTATAAGTGTGATACATTATTGAATTCAGTAAAAAATATTCTTCAAAAAAGTATCAAAACCCAAAATGGCGCCCATAATAAAAACAAAAGTTAGGTATGGTCCCTAGTTATCTTAAAATAAAATCTGTTACTAGATTTATCGTTAAAAAGTGCCTATAATGTCAAAGTTGTAAATGTCTGGATTCAATAGTTTTTGAATAAAATAATAAAAACGAATTTTCAAAAATACGTTTTTTGACAATATCTGATTAAGGAAATAAGATATTTCAAACTTGTTTTTGGGTTATTATTGGGCCCTAAATTATGCAACTTTGCCCCAATTTAACCGACTCTCTATCTTTTTAAATATCCGAGATTCCTATACATTCTGTTGAAATACGGACACCCATTATAATAATAATATAAAATTTATTGTATTGTTATTTTCTAAATATTTTAATTAAGAAAATATTTTACATTGTTTACCGTATATTTACGAATATATTAATAATAAATACTTATTTCAGTAATTCAATATTAATTATACCATCAAAAAGTCTTGAGTTAAAAATCACCAGAAATCATTAGATGTTTTTTCATTAAACAATTTTCACTATGGCTTTCGACGTCTAAGTCAAAAACTGTTTGAAACAAAAGTTGTAGCCAACGAAAAATATACCTCTTTTACCTAAACACTTTTCACCTCAGCTCTTTTGTTTTTGAATTAGAAACTAAAAAATCTAGTGGACATCAACAACTCACCGATTATGGCTTTCGACGTCTAAATCAAAAAATGTTTCAAACAAAAGTTGTAGCCAACGAAAAAATAAACCACTTTTACCTAAACACTTTTCACCTCAGCTCTTTTGTTTTTGTTCAATAAACAGAGACATATTTTTTGGAAAATAAATACACAACTTTATGATAATTCGAAAATTTACGAACGAGTGTCACCACAAAGCCCCGCGTAGAAAATTTGTCGAGGGTCGCGCAGCGACCAGAGACAAATTTTCACGGGGCTTTTCTAAACTCGAAATTTTACTTCATGCGCCACGCGTATTAAACACTGATTTCAAGTAAAGTTACAAATATAAAAATATATTGGAACTGTTTTCAGTTTTAAAAGTTATCAAAATAAGTCAAAATTATTTAAAATTGCCAAAAGCATCAAAATGACCAAAATGCCATCTCGTAAATATAAAAAATATAAAAAACGTCAAAAATTCGGCGTGTTGATAAAATCGATTTACGTCAAAATAATCATTTTATGTCAGTACGTGACAGTTTGACAAAAACGTTCTTACAAAAACGAAAATTTCTGTTAAAATCAGTAATAATGTCAAAAGAGATATCTAATAATATAAAAATTGTTATCTAATACAAAACAAGTAAATATGTATTATCAAAAATATCAAATGTCAAAATTGTCGTCTAATGTCAATAAACCAAAAAATATAAAATGTCAGAACTGCCATCTAATGTCAAATACGTCATTTAATGTCAACATCAGAAATAGTAAAAAAGTACAAAATGTAATGTACAAAGTGTTTATCAAAAGTAACATCTAATGTGAAGCATGTCATCTAATGTCAAAAAACGTAGTCTAATATCAAGAATATAATCTATTGTCAAAAATGACATCTCAAAAGGTAAATAATATTAAAAATGTCATTCAATGTCAAAATTGATCAAATATGTCTTGTAGAAAAAAAATCTCAAATTTGTGTGTTCAAATAATGATTCAATAATTTTTGAAAATCGTTACATATCTGAATAAAAATAATGAAAATCTTACATATAAACATTTTATATATTTAACGAGAAAATCTCGAAATAACGAAAATTTCATCAAATTTTCACGGGGCTTTTCTAAACTCGAAATTTTACTTCATGCGCCACGCGTATAAAACAGTGATTTAACGAGAAATTTAAAAACATACAAAACAAATTTTTAATGTGTATCCTTACGATTAATTCGTATTATTTTTGACGATTCGAATCCTTTTGTAACTATTCGAATCCTTTTATAAATATTCGAATCCTTTTATGAGGATTCGAATCCTTTTATAAGGATTCGAATACTTTTACGAGGATTCGAATCCTTTTATGAGGATTCGAATCCTTTTACGAGAATTCGAATCCTTTTATGAGGATTCGAATCCTTTTATGAGGATTCGAATACGAATCCTTTTAAAAAAGTGTAACGAATCCGGATCACGAATCCGGTTTAACTAAAGTATTCGAATACCTCTTTTGAATCCTCTAAAAGGATTCGAATCCAGGATTCGAATCCTGAATGATTCGAATCCTGCCCAGCTCTGGTACAGGGTGACGAGCAACCAGGAAACCGGGAGTCAGGGGATTTCATTCATTGGGAAAAGTCTTGGAAGAGTCAGGGAAATTCGGCCTGTTTAAGGAAAATTCAGGGAATTTTTAATTAAATAATAATAATAAATATTCTGTAACGTACGAAAGGTGTTGTTTGTCGTTACGGTTCTTTTATATATTTTAGATTTCCTACATTTGTTGTCAAAGACGCGATTTAGTCAACTTGGGCCTAAACACAGAGATTCAAAGTTTAAAGTTTTACTTTATCTTTAATTCGATACTTAATAGATTAATTTACAGTTTGAAACATACTAAGATTTAGAAGTTAAAGATTCAGAGTTTAGATTTAGAATTTGCAATTGAATTAACAATCTCAACTACCGAAGTAGAAGTGTTCTCCTCAACACCAGAACAACTCCATTTCTTTAGTGATAAGATAAGACACTTTTTACGTGCACGCATAACATGAAATAACAAAACGAGATTAGAACTACTAAGAATACAAAAAATATTTGAAATTCGGATTATTTGCTATTTCCAATATTGTCTGTACAACGAGATAATTACACTATAATGATAAATATATAGAGAGTGATTCATAAACATATTAAATATTATAACGAGTGAAAGGTTCATTACAGTCGAAAGATTAAGTGACAGGCGTACGAAATCTTCAATTCTATTTTTATATGGGATAGTAAATTACGATATTGATGACCCTAACATCCTAGGTAAGATGAAGTTTCAGGTTCCTAGACTAACATCTCGCAGTAATAACCTATTTTTTCAACCACATGCCAATACGCTAGCTCATTTTAATTCACCCGTTTTAAAAATGATTAGAAGGTTTAATAGTTTAAATAATAGAGTAGATATTTTCGTAGATACCAGAAAATCCCTCATCGAAATAATGTCAGACTTATCGGTACCAGTGATATTGTTAAAAATGTTTAGGCTTTAAGTTTGTTTTTTTTCTTTTTTCTTCTTTCTCCGCGCACTGTATGTATGATTTAAAGTTATGTTACATAGCATTATATTAGATTAAGTTCCCTGTAATTGGATACATGTATATCTGTTGGGAAAAATAAAGAATAAAAATAATTACAGTGCAAATAATACGATTAAATAATTGACAAATCGTTAGCTCTGTTTTGAGCACGAATTTAAAAATAAATAAATAATATTAAACAAAATATAAAAAAAATGTAATGTGTTCACTTTCTCCGTAATTGAACCATTGATAATTGCCATACTAAATTTATTTCACTCTAACCATTTGGTAAAATTAGAATAACGACTTATTACCAAAGTAATTTTTTATTTTTGTTCAGTTAAAGAAATTATTATGCAATATTGGTCAAATTCCAATTATTTTTTATAAAGTTAAACGATACAATTTTTAATCGTGAGAATGTTAATGCTGTTGTCAATTGCACGTGCTGAGACTCTAAAATGTTGTTTCACCTGTCTCGATTATCAGACTGACAAAAAAATAAGTTAAGTAAATTCTTCTTATTTTTTTACGAGGAATCCGAAACTGCAATCACAAATTGGGGTTCCCTTTAAAAAAATTGAGTTGACGTTCTTTTAGTGACAACAGCGCCACTTGTGGGGAAACTAATATTACATAATTATGGCCCCCTTCTGTACGATAATATTTTACTCAGGTCATTTCTGCGTAAAATGCTTTGTTTTCGAAATATTTGCGAACACCACGTTAAATGCCTCACCTTGTATAACTATTATTTAACGCATAAATGGACACGCAGTAAATGAAATGTATAAGTATAGAATAAAAGTAAATTAAATAAATTGATTGTGAGTTACGTGAAGATCAAATTAATTTGACGAATAAAGCACTAATAACCTCTCTTTACAGTGTTAATCCATTGATAATGGTCACTTTGTGTCCGAAATGTACATTAGGTAATTCAAATAAAAGTGTGAAGAAAGGTTTTTAGTGCTCTATTCGTCAAAAAAGTAAATGATTGAATATTAAATAAAAGGCATTTATTATTATTTTTATTGAACTGAAAGTGTATAATTATTGTAATATTTAAAATCCATATTTTAAATTCGTATACATTTCTTATGGAAATATGTATATGTTTTTTGTATAAATTTCTTGTGTTTTTTTCTATAATATCCACGCATTAAAATTACAGTGAGTTAAACAAGAAACTTATAGATGCATTCGGGTTGAATTAATTGTAAACGAGGGATTGATTAATCAGTTTCGAATTTGGGATATGTTTAGCCTTTGTTGGAGCAACTCATTAAATAATCCGATTATGTCCATCCGATGTTAGCTACACAAATCCGATGACAGGCTGCCATTTCCGAATGTAGCTTTAGTTAAATAACTAGTTTGATCACATGTACAGCTTTATTATTTTAATAATTAAATGTAATAAATTACATATTCATATGGTTGTTGTTTTGATGAAACCTTTTGTGTGATTTTTACGAAATAGGGTTTTATTATCAAGGGACTCTACGTTATCAGCCCGATGAGTTTATAAAACCTTTTGTGTAGTAAAGTCAACTCCTAAATCTTATACAAGGATTCATTTAAAAAAATGTTGAAAAGAACTACTTAACTAATTTTTTTAAAACAGTTTTTGTGTTTCCTGAACATTTTTGTTCAACTCACATACGGCAACTAATTGACTTTTATGAAGCGCTTACTTTGGTCTCTCAGTACATTTGCATAATAAGGCCCAATGCTGTTATAATACTACCTGCTGATCCTTTAGGTATTCTAGTGATGGAAATTTCATAAAAAACCTAATTTTTACAAGTTCATTTTTGGTGAAATGTTCGGTTAGAAAGGACAAATCGTACACAGTGGTCGATTTGTCCTTTCTAGCCGAGCATTTCACCAAAAATGAACTTGTTAAAATTAGGTTTATTTTATGAAATTTCCATCACTAGAATACCTAATGGATCAGCAGGTAGTATCATAAAAGCATTGGGCCTTATTTGTATTATTCGTATTCGAATTTTTACTTTCCGAACACTTTTCTTTATGTATTGCATTTAGCATTTTGCAACATTCACAATATGGAAATGAAAAATACAGGAGGTGTTTTTAACGTAACGGGGCGAGTATTTATAAAATCCATCGATTTTGTTAATTGCATTTTTTTGTTACGTATACGGAAAGTCGAGAGCCGTTATTTCACATGATTATCTCTAATTTCATAGAGCTCGCTTTTCCCCCCGGCGGAAAAATATGCAAATATGCATTTTATCTTGTTACGCGGATAAATTTGGATGCATAAAAATGGGATGATACAGGCGAAAACCCGAAACCCACATTCATATTATCAGGACAACAAAAAAATTGAAACTCTTACTATAAGTATCTCAACCATATATTTTAGAAAGTTAGATTTTAATTTGTTTTATTGTAACTGTAATTTATTTATATTTTTAAAGTGTTTCTTGGTTATACATTATTTTTAATCATATAATTTATTTTTTACCCACATTGTCTTTAGAATTAGGCTTTTGAAGTAATGATTATATACATATTTATTTATTTATTTAATTACTCAGTTAACATAATACAATACAATATATATATATATATATATATATATATATATAGCATATAAGAAAGAAAGAAAAAATAGGCAAAAGAGAATTAAATAAAGTAAAGTAAAGTAAAGTGCAATTTACAATATCCCAATTATTATCTGCCAAATAGTCGAAGCTAATAAAGCTTGTAGATAATGTAGCAGTAATTTATTCTTAACATAAAAGAGAGAATTCATGAAAATAATGTGTATCATACGTATTAAAATATGTAGAAGTCCGATAGGATATCCTTTCTATCTTGCAATGATAAATAACACTTCCTCTTGGTTTGAATTTGCCATAAATCGTTTAATGTTTATTATAAAATTCTGTATCGAGACAGTACTTTGAGAATGTAATAGGTTATTCTCTAACAAATAATTATAAACGCGTGGTATATTATATAAAAATGTACGTTGCCCAATGGCCTTTCTGGTAAGTAGGGAATTCGAGAAATTGTTAAGTTTGTTGCGAGTTGAATAATGATGTTCAGGTAAATGAAGAAGTGATGGTAGATGTCTATGCTTATACAAGTATTTGCATAGACTCAAAAAATATAACTGATTTACATTAAAAACCTTAGCATCTAAATATAGTTGAGTAGTTGGGTATAAAATCTCTTTTGATAACATAACCTTTAAAATAATATTCTGAACCGCATTTATTATTTTCATATAGACATCACTTGCTGAGCCCCATACCAATAAACCATAATCTAGGACAGATTGAATAAAGCCATAGTAAATCGTTAGTAACATCTTTTTGTTCAGCACACATCTTATCTTTTTAAACATATAGATAAATTTTCTAACTTTAGAAACTACACCATTGATATGATCGTTCCAATTCATATGTGAATCCAAGGTTACGCCTAAGTACTTGGTTGACGTTACAGATTATAATGCTGCAATTACAATTTTGACTATCACAATTTGATTCACGCAACTTAACACTGTCAGTTGCAGGAAGGCAATTAATATATGAACCAAATGGCATAAAGACAGTTTTTTTTTCAAATTTAAGCATAGGCAATTGTTATCTAACCAGTATTTAATCCTTGACAAATGCAATGAGGCTTTTTGAAAAACCTTTTCCCATGTTGGACCATTAATATATATTACTGTATCATCGGCGTATGATATGCATTTGACGTCTGTATTTGTTCGTAACAGTTCATTTATACATATTATCAAGAGTACAGGACCGAGTACTGAGCCTTGTGGTACCCCGCATGTAACTCTTCTTTTGGTGCTATTTACATTATTTATGGTGACCATTTGGAATCTGTTAGTCAGATAGCTTTGAAACAACTGCAAAGCTAGGCCCCTAAACCCGAATAATTCCAGTTTTTCATACAGCTTAGAATAGTTAACAGTGTCGAATGCTTTGGCTAAGTCCAAAAATATACCTATTGATGGTGTTGACGAATCTAAATTTCGGTATATATATGATGTTAACGTAGCCAAAGCATCTTCCGTTCCTAAGCCTTCTCTGAATCCAAACTGGTTCGGGGATAGTAGATTGTGTGTTGTCAGATATTTTTGCATTTGGGATTTAATAATTTTTTCAAACATTTTTGAAATACACGATGTTAGTGCAATAGGCCTGTAATTGGAGATAATATCAACTTTACCGTTTTTGTAAATAGGTATAATTATAGTAGTTTTTAAACAGTCTGGAAAGCACCCCTCTGAAAAACATCTGTTGAATAACTCGCTAAGCGGCCCAGAAATAAATTCAGAAACCTGCTTCAAGACACTTACCGTGATACCATCTATTCCAGGACTTTTATTAGAATTTAGGTTCTTAATAATAGATGTAATCTCAGTCTCTAATACTGGAATAAAAAAGAAAGATTTTTCAAAACTAATCTCTTTGGACCTGTACAGCGGATCAGGATTTATATTGTTCATAATATCCTTAGATACGTTAACAAAATATTTATTGAATTCATTAGCTATTTCTAAATCTTTTACTAAGGTTGAATTTTCGCACGTAACAATTCTGTTTATTTTTGTTTTGGATTTCTCAATATTTACAGACTGTTTTGTAATTTTCCATAATTCTTTAATGCTTTTAGTATTATCAATTTTCTTTTGAAAGAATATATTTTTTTTCTTTCCTAATAAGTGTGTTTACTTCATTTCTTTTCGTTTTATATTGCTGGTATAAGTCATTATTATTCTTATTTTTTAAATAGAGTTTATGGATTGCATCACGTTGCTTAATTTCAACAATTATACTATTAGTCATCCATGGTTTACGCTTTCAAGATACGGGTTTTATTTGTTTTTTGAAAGAAGAATATTCTATACATCGCTTTATACTATCTGAAAACATCGAAAATGCTCTATTAATATCAGCGTCTGGGACAAACTCCCAATTGATTGCACCTATTTTTTCTATCAGTTGGTTATTATTGATTAATGTTATTTCCATAATTTCATTACTTATATATTCTTTTTTTTTATTTCCTAAATTTAATGAGAGTATAACAGGAAAATGATCACTTATTTTACTACCGGATATTAATGGTTGCAGTTTGTCAAAATCTAAATTAGTTCTTACACAAATGTGATCAATACATGATTCGGAATTTTGATCAATTCTAGTACTTTTAGTTATGCAATGATGTAATCCTAACTGATAACATACATTTACGTATTCATTAGAAATATGCGAGTCAACGAGTTTAGTGTTAATATTGGTATCACTTGCCAAAATGTCCAAAGCACTAGTCATATATTTTGACCCATAGAAACCCAGAGAATGAATAAACTTTTCAGGTCTATAAGTATGCGTTCGGTACACCGATGTGATAGCAATATCCACATCATAACGTTTTACACACGTTCTCATGAAAATAAAGTTGTTGATGAATACAATCTCATTGCTTTGCGGCATATTATTTTTAGCATAAACAAAAACTCCGTCACATTTGATTATACCACTGTTATTATAATATAGTGAATAGCCATCTATGTTAAAGTAATTAATTTCCTCACAGATCCACGTCTCGGTCAGAATAATTATATCAAAATTTATATTAATAATGCTGAGGTAAATCAGTAAATGATCAAAGTTTTTACTTACACTGCGAATATTAGTTTGCAGAATCGAAAACCCTTTACATTCCCCGGTGAAACATTCTATGTGAGACATTTGTGAATATCTTCTAGAAAAATGTCATTTATCATTGGAAGCTCTGCAACGATGCTCTCAATGTCTTGTAACAAGGAACAATAATAATAATGAAAGAGAAAAAAAAGTTATTCAATTATTACATACTTTGATTAAAAAACACTTAGAACCTTTCTTCAATACTTTATTTTGTAACCAAATGTACATTTCGGACACGAAGTGTCCATTATCAATGGTTTGATACTAATACAAAAAATATACATTTTACACTGATTTATATACACTAAAAAATGAGGGAATTAGAGGGTGTCGGTAGGGGGCGTGGTTATGGTGGTAATAAACTAATTTTAGCCGAAAAAAGGTTATCTGTGGGTAAGTAGGTACGTGTTTGATGGGGATTCCAAGGGATTAGGAAAACACCCGAGTTACAGGTGGACACACTAAATCTAATAAAACATTTTCGAGCGGACTTAAATCGAAATTTAACAGTAGGTTTTCTTGTTTTTTCATTTGAATTGCCTCCAACATATTTAAATGATAGTGTGTAGAATGTTTCAATAATTTTACGTTTTCTAAAGTGAACTTATGGCCCGTTTCAATTGCATGGTTAGCGACCGCAGATTTATCCGGATTCAATTATTACATGTACACTGAAAAAAAAAATTATCAAAACAAAACAAATATACAAAAACAACACAAAAATAGCGTACTCCTGTAGAACCCGGGCAATCATTGTAGCTTTAAAAGGTCTTCGGTAGATTTAATGCCTTGCTTCTGATTGTTGATGATTGTATAGATTAATCCACCGTTGGTCCATACACTCTTCTTGCCAATTACATCTTGCGCTGATTTTTTTTTTTTTTTTTGGGTTTTGGCTTTTGCCTGGCCTTAGTAACGTAGACTATTGGCCAACATCAATTTTTATTTTATTTATTGCATTTAAGTATTTAATTCTTTACACGCTTATGCAACCAATTATGGACGACACAGCACATTCACTCACATCCATGGCTCCAGAGGGTGCCAATTTCCCCATAAGAAACTGGCAGCCCCCGGTGGGATTCGAACCCACGACCCTCTGGCCCAAGAGCAGGAGCTCTACTCACTGACCCACGAGGGTCCCCTGCGCTGATTTAAAAAGAGTATATCTTGATTTAGTGAGATCCTCGTTTATAATTAAATTACTTCCTTTGAGTTTTCTTTTATTCATATAAACTTTGTTACGATTATTCTCATTATAGAATTTTACAAGAACTGGTCGAGGATATTCTGCGTCTTTGTTGAATTGACCATAGCGAAAACATTGGCTGATCTGTATATTTCCTGCATTAAGTTATTTAATAACCAATGTATTGATTGCTTCCGCTATATTTTCGTTGTGCTCGTCCGGTAGGCCGCTTATTCTTAAGTTGCATAATTTGGTAGTCTGTTCTATGTCGTCCATTTTCAAACGAATTTCATCATTATCCTTTAGCGTTTCGGCGACCTATTTTTCTAATGTTGTTATTTTCAATTCCAGTTTATTAATTTCTGCAGACATTTTTTCCGCGACCCTGGCAGATAACTTTTCTGCGAGTGAGTCCAGCAGTGTTTTATCTTTTAAACTCTCTGTTATCACCTCGAAGGCTTTGTTCTTCTGCTCCGCCGTTTGTCTCTCCGTGAATATGCCTATGTTATTATATTAATTCCGATTGGAATTACACAGTTGATTGGTGGTTTTAGACAGTTCACTGATAAGTTGTCGATAAGCACAATTAGAATGGCACTGATTATACTTTAACAGCGTTAAATAACGTTAAATCTCGTTGAAAAAGAACTGATTTTGCCAGAGCTACAAGGAACACGTCTACTCTCTATGGATGCACATTTGTTTACATTTATATAATTATATAAATATTATATATATCATTATTTGTAGTTATCTAATTTAAGTGTTCAAATATTGGCTTCCTTATTTATTTAAGAGACAACATTTATTTAACTTTTTTGTAGAGGTAAAAATTCAAAATTTATGAATGTTCACACTTAACACTTTACGTTTCTCTAAGTTAAAATAATTAAAAAAAGTAATGTGATTTTATAAAAATAATGACATACCATGGAATTGATACAACAATTGCAGATATTTCCTGTTTTTCTGAATTCATTCATGTCAACGATTATCACTTTACGTTTCTCTAAGTTAGAATAATTAGGAAAAAGTAATGTGATTTTATAAAAACAATGACATGCCATGGAATTAAAACAACAATTGCGGATGTCAAAATGGCAAAAGATATAGCAGTCAATTGATTAAAGTAAATGTTTTCGAAATGATTTACACTATACAAGAAAAAATCCTCCTAATAAAGTTTTATTATGCAGACCATGATAAAAAACATAAATCACATTACTTTTTCTTAATTATTTTAGCTATAAATTTTCTGACATTCGTTGATTTTTAAAAGAGTTTAATTTGAAGTTTTAAACGAGTGTTTTCCACTCCCAGACTAAGCATGAAGTAAAATTTCGAGTTTAGAAAAGCCCTGTGAAAATTTGTCGAGGGTCGCGCAGCGACCCGAGACAAATTTTCTGGGCTTTTCTAAACTCGAAATTTTACTTCATGCGCCACGCGTATAAAACACTATAATATTGTCAAATTTATGTATATTCGAACTTCACTTAAAATCTGTGTTTTATACGCGTGACGCATGAAGTAAAATTTCGAGTTTAGAAAAGCCCAGAAAATTTGTCTCGGGTCGCTGCGCGACCCTCGACAAATTTTCACGGGGCTTTTCTAAACTCGAAATTTTACTTCATGCTTAGTCTGGGAGTGGAAAACACTCGTTCAAAGCTTCGAATTGAACTCTTTTAAAAATCAACGTATGTCAGAAAATTTACAGCTAAAATAATTAAGAAAAAGTAATGTGATTTTATAAAAATAATGACATAGCATGGAACTGATACAACAACTGCGGATATTCCCTGTTTTTTTTAAAGTTCAATTTAAAGCTTTAAAGAAGTGTTTTCCACTCCCAGACTAATCATGAAGTAAAATTTCGAGTTTAGAAAAGCCCTGTGAAAATTTGTCGAGGGTCGCGCAGCGACCCGAGACAAATTTTCTGGGCTTTTCTAAACTCGAAATTTTACTTCATGCGCCACGCGTAGAAAACACTATAATATTGTCAAATTTATGTATATTCGAACTTCACTTAAAATCTGTGTTTTATACGCGTGAGGCATGAAGTAAAATTTCGAGTTTAGAAAAGCCCAGAAAATTTGTCTCGGGTCGCTGCGCGACCCGAGACAAATTTTCACAGCTTTTCTAAACTTTTCTGGGCTTTTCTAAACTCAAAATTTTACTTCATGCGCCACGCGTATTAATCACTATAATATTGTCAAATTTATGTATATTCGAACTTCACTTAAAATCTGTGTTTTATACGCGTGCGCATGAAGTAAAATTTCGAGTTTAGAAAAGCCCAGAAAATTTGTCTCGGGTCGCTGCGCGACCCTCGACAAATTTTCACAGGGCTTTTCTAAACTCGAAATTTTACTTCATGCGCCACGCGTATAAAACACTATAATATTGTCAAATTTATATATATTCGAACTTCACTTAAAATCTGTGTTTTATACGCGTGGCGCATGAAGTAAAATTTCGAGTTTAGAAAAGCCCAGAAAATTTGTCTCGGGTCGCTACGCGACCCTCGACAAATTTTCACGGGGCTTTTCTAAACTCGAAATTTTACTTCATGCTTAGTCTGGGAGTGGAAAATACTCGTTTATAGCTTCAAATTGAACTCTTTTAAAAATCAACGAATCTCAAAAATTTTATAGCTAAAATGATTAAGAAAAAGTAATGTGATTAATGTTTTTTTGTCGTGGTCTGCATAATACCACTTTATTAGGAGGATTTTTTCTTGTATAGTGTAAATCATTTCGAAAACATTTACTTTAATCAAGTGACTGCTATATCTTTTGCCATTTTGACATCCGCAATTGTTGTTTTAATTCCATGGCATGTCATTATTTTTATAAAATCACATTACTTTTTCCTAATTATTTTAAATTAGAGAATCGTAAAGTGATAAACGTTGACACGAATGAATTCAGAATTTTTCGCTCTACAAATAAGATAAATACATTTTCTTTCTAAAATAAACAGGGGAGCCAAAATTTGAACATTTCTAAATTTACATGGGATTTCCTATGTTGCGTCCGCCAAGTCAACACCCGGTATATTACATTTATCTAATTATATAAATATTATTTATAACATTATTTGTGATTATATAATTTATTTCTAAGTGTATATACAGTGTTATTATTTTAGTATAGAAATTGACTTGTGTAAACATTTTGCAACAAAACAAAACGACCAAATCAAATTTTCCCGTTTTTCTAAACTCAAAATTTTACTTCATGCTTAATGAATGAGTAGAAACCTTTGTCAAAAGTAAATTTCAATTAAATAATTTATCAGAAAAAAACTTGTTAAAACCTTTTGGAAAATTATATTTCCACAAGTAAATAACGCAAACTCTGTGGGCTTTGCCTTGCAAACATCTTTCCACTAAATGAAGTTTAATTATTAAGTCTTCCCCACGGTCGGTTATTAAACATTCTCTTTGTTGGCTGTGAAGACGGTTAATAAATAGGTTTTCCCGTTAAGCGAGGTAAACAGCCGGGAAAATTTGGAAAATTGTTAAGGGACGCGAACGCCGAAGCGACTTAATGTATCGGAAAGTTGGCGCGCTCTCTCGGAATTGGATTAGGAAATTTCCCCGTAATCGGTTTAGGACATGTCCCATTGTTTTAATCAACATTTCAAGTTTTTTCGTTCTCTTGCTCCAAATAATTTAATTTCATTCAAGTACCTCGTGTCAAGGCTAAAACACTACATTTTATTTGGCTTTCATAAAAAGTTAGTTTAGGAATTTAGCAATAGTTTTTTTTCGGCGTGTAAAAATGCCTTAGGGTGAAACATTAATTTTATATTACTTTCATAAGAGCTACCTTCAAAAATTCAACAATATACTGAGTTGAGATCATACTGACGAGGACCTTGAAGTTCGAAACGCGTCTGTGGGTACCCGGTGCAGGAATACTTTATCTTTAACTTAATTTGAGGAATCTTCAATATACCTGATTATGTATATATAGTTTGTAAAAATGTAATTCCTGTAATAATAATAATAATAATAAGTATTTATTGCCCAACAGGAAATTTCCCAATTACAAGACAATGATAATACAATAAACAATGTATGTATGTACATAAATAAATTTAAATCTAAACAATATGAAGACGCTCGTGAGTGTTACACCTATTTGACAGATTGTTCATTAACGATTTAACAGAGTCGTGCAGAATATCACAACTGGGTGGTAATTTATTACACATGCATGACATGATAACAATACGAGATTTTAATCTCACGTTAGTCCTATGGTTTGGGATGCTAAACATAGGTTTTTGCCTGCTGCAAAAAACTGGAATATGCAGCCCAATCTGATTTAATAATTCTGGTGAATCTATTTCATTGTGTAATAATTTATGCATCAATAAGATAGATGCCTTATGCCTACGACATTCAAGAGAGTCTAAACTAAATTTATTGAGTAGTATGTCATGATCAAATCCTCTTACTGGATAATATCCTTCAGTTTTATGAAATAAACATTTTAAAAACCTGCGTTGTACGCTTTCAATCATCTTTATTTGGTTCTGAGTTTGAGGAAACCAAACTAAGGCTGCATATTCCAGCTTTGAGCGTACATACGAGTTGTACAGGGTTTTTAATGCATTGATGTTCTTAAAACTAGACGAGTTGCGATGAATAAAACCTAATGACTTCAATGAATTATTAACGATTGCCTCAATGTGACGACCGAATGTCAGATTACTGTCAAAATAGACACCAAGATCTTTAAATACCGTGACTTTCTCTAAATACATGTCATTAATTGAATAATTATACGTGATAGGGCTAGATTTTTTAGTGAACGACATATATTTGCACTTGTTAATGTTTAAAGTAAGTCCATTATTCTTACACCATGAAGCAATCAATTTTAACTCATTTTGCAGCATTAGACAATCGTTTATGTCTTTGATCGAAGTATATAATTTTAAATCATCTGCGTAAAGTAGATGACGATGTACATTCCTTAGTAATGGCTAAAAGCCGAAACTAGTTGGAATAAATCAATTATTTTGTGAAACGAACCAATTTTTATTTAAATAATATTCATACTTATAAATCTCCAATATAATTAATTTAAAATTCATTTATAATTTACAATAATTTACATATTTATATATAATAATTATTAGAGTTCGGACGATATATTTAATAATTTATGATGATATAAATCGATATTTATAAACTACGATATATTATATCATGGATATTTATGGAAAGCATAAATCTATTAAATTGCTCGTTGCCGGATAATTCCTTGTTTTTTGAATATTCCTAGTTGTAGTTTTTTAAATTATTTAAAGAATTGCTAACATTAAATGCAACAACGGAAGAAGAAGAAATTGTTCTTGATTTGGCTTGGTGCAATTAAAATGAAGAAATTAGTTGGGAAATTAGAAGGCTGACAAATTTGCGTTTTTATTTAAATATTTAAACTGTGAAAATATTCCTTAAGATTTCAACTTAAACTGGATTTGGGAAGATGCTCCTATTCCTAAATCAAACATCACTGATTCTTCCGAAGATGGGCCATTAAATATCGATATATATCCGATATTTTGATATTTATAGAAATATTATGATATTTCGAACCCTAGTTTATACCAGAGCTGGGCAGGATTCGAATCATTCAGGATTCGATTCCCGGTTTCGGATCCTTTTAGAGGATTCAAAAGAGGTATTCGAATACTTTAGTGAAAACGGATTCGTGATCCGGATTCGTTACATTTTTTTCAACGGATTCGTATTCGAATCCAGACGTAGATGATTCGAATCCTTATAAAAGGATTCGAATTCTTATAAAAGGATTCTAATCCTTACAAAAGGATTCGAATTCTTATAAAAGGATTCTAATCTAATCCCCTGTGATAATTGTGTTATCTTAAAACGAAAGAATGATGTTCAAACCATTAAAATTAACACTATTATGGTGGAAAACGGCGAATTAAAAAGCAAGCTGAAAAAGATAACGCAAACCTTTGATGAATCTAAAAACAAGAAGAGACAACCGAAAATCTTCAATACCACCTCAAGGATTCTGATCTTAACCGATAATCATGGTATTAATATGGGTCGTCTATTCACGAAGGCCGCGAGCAAGTTTTATAACCAACCGAAGAATATTTCCATCTACAAACCAAATGCTACTCTATGGGGTGTTATTGAACATATTAAGGAGTTGACCAAAGATTTTACACATAATGACCACGTGATTATTATGGCGGGAACAGTGGATGCTATAAGAGGACATCATATTGATTGCAAAAAAATACACCATCTCCTAACACCGATTAAAGATCAAACTAATATGTATTTTATTGAAAATCCTCCTTGGAAAGGAAGACGCATATTAAATAATTTCATCTCCTCGATTAATACACAGCTCGCTCAATGCGCAAATGAACTTAAATTTACTTATATTAAAACTAGAATCCTCTCTAATAATAATTTTTTTGTTAACAATCATTCAAAAATGTCAATGATTAAATATATAATAAAACAACTTCAAACTAAGGTACATTGCGACACCAATACCCAACAACTATTAAATTGTCAACCACAAAAAAACTAATTCTGAACGCCGATCCACAGTGTGAAGTAAAATTGAATTGATTGTTCTTAAATATCCAATCTCTTCGCAATAAACTAAATGAAATAGATATCATTGTCACTGATAAATTCTTAAATATCTCAGTTCTTTGCATATGCGAACATTGGTTATTGGAAGAAGAAGCAATTGCAGTTGTTTTGTTACCGGGGATTATTTTAATCTCCGGCAAGATAAATTGTAAATAACATTTACAATTCTTCATTTATTTAAAATGAGTTCGTACCCAGAAATGAACTAATTGACCGGTCCAAAAGATTATCTCCCGCGGTTCGAACCGTGCCGGGCCACCATCTACCTGGGCAGGTGTGGCGGATTGTCCCTCGGGTTATTCGAAATCGGCAATTAAGGGAGAGGACTAATGACCACCGTTGCAATTTGAAAGAAGAGAGATTATAAATTTCTATACTTTTTTCAAATTGCAGCTTAACGGTTGTTTGGATTTGAGGGTTCGCTGGAAGTAATTATGTTGTCTGCAATAATTACTTTCTAGCGAATTCTTTGCCAACGGCCACGTAGTCTTCAAAATCATCCCTTCTCCAAGCCATTTTTCGTGGCATAAATACCGGGGGACGGCATCCAGGAAGGCAGTCCACTCTTGTGCTGTACAGGGGCAGCATGTGGATTCAGGAGGAACTACCGTTCCTCAACTCTTCTGTCTGAGCCAGGAAGCTCCGGGCGACGCCAGACGTCCTAGCCGTCGTTCCTGCCGCCAGAAGAAGATTCCAACAACAGGAAACAACCGATGCCGACGTTAGCCGTCCCAGCCGTCGTTCCTGTTTTTGGACTAGGACGCCGAGAACCCGATTGCCAGCGCAGTCGCCTCGACGCCACAACGACGCTCCAGTGCAGAGTTCGTTGCTTCCACCGGATCCAGTCCAGGCTAGCATCCCACCGACGCCAGGAAACTTTGCCCGACGCCAACGCTAGCCGTTCCGCCGTCGTTCCTGACGTCCCGCACTACGAGCGTAGTGTTTGTTGCTGCCTCCGGATCCAGCCAGACGCCGTTTTACACCGAGACGCCGTCTTAGTACTTGAACGCCGCCTCCATCCGGAAGCCACCACTAGCCAGACGCCACCGCTGGGCTAGTAGCAATCCCGAACGCGACGCCGACGCCACACCAAGTCTGCCCTGTAACTCGTGCACTGTGCTTCTCTTGTTCTTATTCTGTTTGTTGTTTTAATGTTTTTTTATTGTTTTTTTTTTGTTTTGAAATAAATAATTTAAAACAGCATACGTGTTTCAAAAGTTAGTTGCTCATCTCTCTTTAACTCAACCAACCTGAGCTAGTTGGTAATCAGCGTGGAGTACCTTCCATCCCGTTGATAGTTTTAACAAATTTTCATGTAGCTTCTAGTTTCGCGCGAAAATTGTCTTCCGGTGGAGGTGTATTAATAATGGTCAAAAATAATAAGGAATATAGAGAGTTAAATGTATTTAGTCACTCAGTTAAGAAGGACTGTGAGATCACCGGCATCGAAATTCATAATAATATAATACTTACGGTCTATCGATCGCCCAGTGGAGATTTCAATAATTTCTTACTCATTCTCTCCAAAGTACTTGACGGCATCGATGTTATCAATAAATATGTTTTCATAGCCGCCGACTTCAACGTTAGATCAAACGATAATTACCTTAACAAATTTAAACTTATAGATTTTGCACACGGCTATGGTTTGAAGTTTTTAGTTCATTTTGCGACACGACTGAACAATTGCATTGATAATTTATGTACGAATTATTACGACTCGCCTGTAGAGCCCCTAGAAACCGGAATATCCGATCACAGAGGGATCTTGTTTAAAATCGCCTCAAAGGAAGCCAATGATCATATAGCTAAACGTACAATCACACGCCCAATCACTAATGTGGGAAAATTTACTCTTTTCCAGCTTTTAGATAAGCAAGACTGGAGTTTTATTGATAATTCAACGAACGTAAACGTATCATTTAAATCATTTATTTCCGTCTTTCTCGATCATTTTCATACATCTTTTCCCCAAAAATGTTTGAAAACAATATGTAAAGGTAACACTATTGAATGGTTCAACAGTACCTTAGGTCATATGAGAGACACATTACATTTAATTTCCGAACTGTACAATCTACACCAAAATCCTGAATTGAGGGAGGCAAGAAATAAATACAGAGCAACGTACAGGAAGTCTATTGAGTCTACCAAACTGAACGCAAATAATGATTTCATTAAAAATAATAACTTCAAACCAAAAGCGGTGTGGTCTGTCATAATAGTATATTATGCAACAAGTGTTATAAACTGCACTTTAGTCACGAGTTTATTAGGCACGAGCGGAGCGCAGCGGAGCGAGTGTTTAATAATACGAGTGTCTAGAGAAGTTTATAACACGAATTGCATACTATACTTTTTCTACGACTAAAATGCAAACATTTTGAAATTATTATTATTAAACAAACATGGAAACATTACAAAATTATTTAATTATGCTACTTCGGTACATATAAATTAACAGTCACATTAGATACATTATGTCAATTGCTGAAGGAAATCATTGATTCTCCTACATTTCTTTGGTGTTGTGTATTATTTATTTATTTTATTTAAGTTGAAAGTATTCCTTGTTCCATTTTCATTACAATTAAAGCTGGAACTTTCAACTATTGGAATATTAATATTCTCTGCAGTATCTTGAACATCATTACGTTGTACAGTATTGAAGATTTTATTCCCTGTCTCAGTTTTGTTGTTTAATGAGTGATCTATATAACCCTCTGCCACAGTGGTAGAGCGTCATCCTCCACGGCGCTTTAAAGCAGTGATGGTTGCACCAGAGTCTACTAAAATCGTAGCTGATGATCTTCTCAAACAATGGCCGGTGTAACAAGCAGGGTCAGGCAACTTTAAAAATGTTGCTACAACATTAGCGAGGTTTCCAAATTTATTTATACCAATGGGCTGTTTGGTACATTTTCCTTTCTAGTAATTTACGAAAAATCGAGTACTTGTCAGGTTTGGAGGTCGAAGTTCCATGTATTTCTTGCAGGTATGATAGAAAGTACCTCCAATAACAAACTGACGTTCCGTTTTTGTCTTTGTATCGGGAATGTGAACTAAGATGGCAGAGTTGAGGTCTTCAATATGACTTGTTTCAATTTTCATCAATTCTGCTCTCCGGCAAGCCCCCATTATGCCAAAAATTAACCCAACCTAAAATATTTATAATTTTAATAATAGTATCTAATTTGGTTTTACATTTTACCTTTGTAAATAGGTATTCTTTATCTGGAGCCGACGACAAAATTCTTTAATTTGCTGCGATGTCAACGTTTTTGACTTTTTAGGTCTGTAACCGTCTGATTTCCTTTTCAGAAACGCGCACAATTTGGAGTACTTGCTTATATCGATATTATTTTTAATATTTAATGTCATCCGTAACATTGAATAGATTGCCCACAGAGAAGACGGTTTCATCCTTTTTGAAAGTTGTTCGAAATATGGAAGGAGCACATTTTTAGAGAATGAATTTGTTTGCTTCTCTTGACGCCAATCTTGGAATACTTTGTATGTACGTTCGTATCGGTATTTCGATTTCGGCGGCACAAACCAGCAGTTGCCGATGCTGCTGCTTCAATAATTTCGGGGGGATCCTCGTCACTTTCACTATCGTTCATTATTTACACGAAAAGTACTTTATTTTTTGTCGTAAAACTGAAAATTACTTGCACTTTTTCGCACCGCGTCGGGCTGAAATGTTTGACATGTGACAACTAATAATCCAAAGCTTGCTTCAGGTCGTGGTTAAAAATCTGTTCCTAACTTCACCCCGTGACTAAAACGCACGAACCTACGGCTTGACGAATGTGTATTTAAGAGATCACTTAGTATCATGGAAACATATGCGATAATGGGTGTTTTAAAGATAGGAATAGAAAAATTCTAAAAGATCATCTAATAAAAATAACGCAAAAACTAGTAACATTTCCGTCGGAGAGTTTAATGACTTTTTTGCTGAAATCTCAACCAAACTTATGATCTCATTGGCAGAATCTGACGTTGACCCTATTATATTAATGTGTAACAACTCTCCCAACTGTAATCAATATTTTGTTTTTTCCACTATATCAACCAGTACTGTAAGGGATATTATACGCAAGCTGAATAACAGTAAAAGTAAGGACATCTGCGGTCTTCGCTGTGATGTTTTAAAATCAGTATTAAATGTAATCATATCGCCTTTAACAACACTTATAATCAGATGCATAGAAAATAATATTTTCCCGGAAGCATTAAAACAGGCTCTAGTCATACCAATTCATAAAAAACGGGATTATAATGACCCCAATAACTTCCGCCCCATCTCACTACTTCCCATATTCTCTAAAATCTACGAAAAAATTCTTCAACTACAGCTACTTGATTATTTTGAGAACCAGAACCTGCTTCTTAATGACCAGTTCGGCTTTAGGAAAGGACGATCCACTTCTGATGCAATTCATAGATTGGTGGAACTAACAACCGATTGTTTTGAAGAGGGATCGGTGTCAATGGCGAGCTTTCTTGACTTTTGTGTGTCCCACCAAACACTTCTACGTAAATTGTATTTCTACAACATACATCCAAGTAGCTGTAGATTGATAATGTCATATCTGTCAGGCCGGAGTCAATGTGTCATATACAATGAAAATGTATCTAAACCACTGCCTCTCAAACATATGGTTCCCCAAGGATCCATTTTGGGGCCTCTGTTATTTTTAATATACGTAAATGATCTACCCCAATCAATTACAAATGCGAACATCATTTTATATGCGGATGACACTACGTTGATAAATCAACATAAAAAACTGGATGACGTTAAAGAAATGCACATCGAATCCCTAAAAACGGTCTCGTCCTGGTTCTTAAGTAATCAGCTCAATCTTAATGACTCTAAATCCAGGACTCTTACTTTCTCACTCTCCAAAGAAGTGAAAGAAAAGGCCTCAGTAAAATTTTTAGGTGTGCATATCGATTCTAAATTGAACTGGGATTCACATAGCGATGCTCTTGCTAGTAGACTGTCCTCCAGCACTTTCGCCATACGTAATTTAACAAAGATTGTTTCAGAAGAAACATTACGAGTGGCTTATTTCGCTCTGTTTCAAAGCCACATGGTCTATGGACTGATTGTATGGGGACATTCTGCTATAAGGCATCGAATTTTTGGTTTACAGCGCAGAGTTATCCGCATAATGTCTGGCTGTGGGTATACAGAGGATTGTCGTCAGGTCTTCATACACATGAAAATACTAACTTTGCCATGTTATTATATTCTTGAGTGCCTGGCGTATATTAAAAATCATAGTAACCTTTTCCAGACCAGCTGTGATATTCACAATTATGATACAAGACACAAATAAAATATTTATTCAAAGGGGAATAGGTTAACTAAATCACAGACGGGTGTTAGATACTATGCCATTCAATTTTTCAATGTCCTTCCTGATCAAATTAAATCCATAGAAGTAAACAAATTTACAAAACTGATTAAAGAGGTCCTTCTTACACAAGCCTTCTACAATTGGGAGGAGTACCTTGAGTACGATTTTACCACATTAGTATAGTAGCGAACTGACATTCTACTTCGTTTGATTTCTTTCTTTTAATTCGTTTGTATCGTTAGTAATTCTATTTATCGTCAGTTCAATTTTAAGTAATTTTTTTTTATTATGTTAATTTATTAATATTTTAAACATTATTTTTATCCCTTGACTTTTAAGACATTAATTTTACTACTTTTGACTCCTCTCTTTTAAATCGTTTGTATCGTCTGTGATTTTATTTTTATTTTAATGTTTATTTATTTTAATGTTTATTTATTTATTTATTATTTTAAAACTGTATTTCTATCATTTATGTGTTTCTATTGTTTGGGGTTGGTGATCTCACACTTCTTCTCACATCTGACATCTGTTTTTTATTTTTTTAAATTTTTTGTCACATAGGTATAGATATTATTATTCATATTTACGATTATTATATATATTGTTACTACTATTTTTATATTATATGTATTATTGACGTGTGTAAAACAATAGTTAAAGCACTAAAAAAATAAAAAAAACCCTTATAAAAAGATTCGAATCCTCCCAAATAATTCGAATAATTGCTATTAAGGCTGGGATTCGAATTCGATTAATTCAAATAGTTAAATATTGTAATATGAATATTTAAATCACTAAATTATTCATATTTGAATATAAATATTTAAATTTTCGAATAATTCAAATATTTGTGAATGCATATTTGGTTACATAACCATAAAAAATGTCCAACCTTAATAGTATATTTTTAACTTCACTTGAAATCAGCGTTTTATGCGCGTGGCGCATGAAGTAAAATTTCGAGTTTAGAAAAGCCCCGTGAAAATTTGTCTCGGGTCGCTGCGCGACCCTCGACAAATTTTCTACGCGGGGCTTTTCTAAACTCGAAATTTTACTTCATGCTTAGTCTGGGAGTGGACAACACTCGTTTGATCTTTAAATTTAACTCTTTTATAAAATCGACGTATGTAATATAATAAATCGTTTATTGAAATAATAGAAAAAGCTGCAAAATTTTACCTAAAATTAACTTTTTGAGTTATCTTTATAATTTGCTCGGCTCTTAATGGGTGAATATTGTATTTCTAAGAAAAACCGTATTTATTTAATATTAAAGTTGCATTTAATATAATAACAAACTGTGAATAAATCGACAAAAATCTAGAAATATCGAAAATCTCGACATGTAGAAAATCTTGACGGTCCACTCCCAGACTAAGCATGAAGTAAAATTTCGAGTTTAGAAAAGCCCAGCGACCCGAGACAAATTTTCACGGGGCTTTTCTAAACTCGAAATTTTACTTCATGCGCCACGCGTATAAAACACTGATTTAAAGTGAAGTTAAAAACGCACTGAAAACCAACCCAACTTCGATATTTTTTTAAAATTGGATGTGTTCTTGTCTATCCATGCTGTAAACCTTCAAATATTCGTTGTTTTCTTGTAAAGAAACTTCGATTCTCTGTAGTCCTTCGCTCTCCGAAGACCATGATTGGTCCTTCGAGCTGTAGCCTTTGTAAAATGGTAATAAACTTAATAATCTAGAGTGATCCTTTAATTTGAAACTTCTAAGAACAAGTGTTGTCCACTCCCAGACTAAGTATGAAGTAAAATTTCGAGTTTAGAAAAGCCCCGCGTAGAAAATTTGTCGAGGGTCGCGCAGCGACCCGAGACAAATTTTCACGGGGCTTTTCTAAACTCGAAATTTTACTTCATGCGCCACGCACATAAAACACTGATTTAAAATGAAGTTCAATAACACATATATTATCATTAATTAAAACCATTATTTAATCAGATATTTAGTTGGTAAATGAACATTTTTGTTAATAGAAACTGATGGAATAAAATGTTACTGGTTGCAAATAATAGATTTTTTTTTTTTGGTTTGTTTGGCATAGGTTCTAGCCATTCGGCCACTAACGATGATTGTATTAATTTAACATATATTTGGACGTCACGACGCATTCACACCACACCCAGGGACACGACGAGAAATTATTTTTTAAATAAAGTCTCCCCGTGCACGGGAATCGAACCCGAGTTTGCTCGCCGAGCGATTTAGCCCGACGACGTTACCGCTCGGCCACCACCTGCCCCAAATAATAGATTCAAATTTATTTTTAAAGGATTCGTATCCGTGATTCAAAAATGAGGATTCGAATCTTTGATTTGATTACCTGTTGTGTCCAAAGTATTAGAAAAAATTATCTTCCACCAAATTATTAGTTTTCTTGACTCTAACTCGGTCCTAAATCATAACCAGTACGGTTTTCGTAGAGGTCGTTCTACAACTGATGCAATAAGGACACTTGCTGAAGAAATTGAAACAGGCTTTGAACTATGTGAATTTACAGTCGCCTCCTTTTTCGATCTCAGCAAGGCGTTCGATTGTGTGCCTCATTGTACATTATTACGAAAACTTTATTATTACAACTTCGAACCTCTTAGTTGTCGCTTTTTAAATTCTTACTTAACTGGTAGATCACATCAAGTAAAATTCAATAATTTATTGTCAGACGCGGCTACAGTAATCCACGGTGTTCCACAAGGTTCAATATTGGGTCCACTGCTATTTTTAATTTATGCCAATGATTTACCACCTCAATTCTGTAACTCGAAGGTAATAATGTATGCAGATGATACAACTTCCATCTGTAAGTCGAATAATCTGCAAGAAGCACTCAATATGAGTGAAAGTTTGGCTTCGCAGATGGAGGATTGGTTCAATGCTAATAGCCTCTCCCTTAATATAGACAAAACTGAAAAAATAACCTTCTCTCTAAGATCATGTGCAGGCGAACTTGGTAATTGTAGGTTTCTTGGAGTACAATTTGACTCCAAGTTGAATTGGCATAAGCATGTCACAGAATGCTGTAATAAACTATGTAAAACGACTTACTTAATACGCAACCTAAGCCAATCTTTGCCAACTGAATACCTAATGTCAGCCTATTACGCATGGTTTAATTCACATGTAAGGTATGGCATCTTAGTTTGGGGACATTCTCCGGCAAGCTCGAACATATTCTCTATTCAAAGAAGGGTAGTCAGAGTGTTAGCATCTATACCCTATCGAGCGGACTGCAGATCAGCTTTTATTGGATTGAAGATTCTCACTGTCCCGTGTGTTTTCATTCTAGAATGCCTTAAATTCATTCACACGAATATTCAATCCTATACAACTCATAGCCAAGTACATACTCATAACACGCGCAATAAAAGTAACATCCATCCATGTCGCATACGACTGACTAAATGCAAAAATGGAATACATTTTTATGGCCCGAAACTCTTTAATTTACTCCCCCAACAAGTGAAGTTACTTCCTCATATTAAATTTAAACAGTTAATTAAAGAATACTTGTCCATTCAGGCATTTTATAGCATTGATGAATGTTTAGCTCACAAATTCTGTGATATCTCACCAACGGGTTACGAGTAAACCATTGTTTTGTATTTTATGTATTAGACTAAGCTCATTTTATTTCATTGTTTTTAACATTATTGTTCTTTGTTTTTGTCTCTTTTATGTACGTAAACTAACTTAATCTTAATATCAATGTTTTATTTATAGTCTAATATTATTTTATAGTTCAAATACTCTTATATGACTAGTGTAAACTCTATGTACTGGCACGCAATAAATATTATTATTATTATTATTATTATTATTATTTTTTACTTATGAATCCTTTATTCGAGTATTCGTGATTCGAATTTTATTAGGTGATTTGGATTCGTGATTCGAATCCTGTTTTGAGGATTCATTCCAGCTCTGGTTTATACTTAGTAATAAATTATCGTAGGTTTAATTATTCCGTCAACTTACTCAAAGATTGTTTAAACTAGCCTAAATAATTCATTCCTGAACAACTTTATCCATATTATATATAAGGATAGTAAAACTAATAAAAATAAAAAAAAACTAAGTGCACACTTAATACAAATTAATTGAATGTGAACGAAATGTCGAAATTGCCACTAGAGAATGTTAATTCGTGCATTTCGGACGTTCGTGAACTTGTAAATAGTTGTATTGATTCGCTTGACGGTCTAAAAACCCAATTTCACTTTAATTACGGACCCTGAAATCCTTCGTGTTCGAGTGGATGGAGGGGAAATGGGGAGACAATGAAAGGAAATTATTGGCCCTTTCCTCAATTATGGTAATGGCTAGACGAGCCTGGGAAAAAGGGCAAAAGGTGATTAATTCGCGTGAAAATCCCAAGCAAAAATTGATGAAGGGAAGAAACTAATTTAGAAGAATTTAATGCTTTGGCGGTAAGATTGAATTTTAAACATAAACCCACTCAATTATAAATGAGTAAGTACAAAAAATATAAACACTAAAGGGACTTACATTAAAAACAATTTCTGTTTGTTGGTTTTAAGAGATTTGGCCTAAAAATTATGTGATTTATAGGCCAAATTTTCTTCAAACCAACAAATAGAAATTGATTTTAATGTAAGTCCCTTCCATTTTAAAATTTTTATATTATTGTTGGTAAAGCTAAGTGGCTTTACCATCAATAATATAAAAAATATAATATTTATTTAAAATGCACAATTTGAGTGGCTGTAATTTGACTCCTGATGGATGAATGTAATGTTGATGACTGTATCTCAAACACAGATTAATTCTAAACAGAGTTCGATGATTTTATGACTTTCCCAGAGGAACTGAATTTTTAAAATATTTTAAAATAAAAACCCTCTGAATTATTCTATAATTTGCTTAAAATTCTCAAATTGAGTCGCTCTGTTCTTTTAATCAAGCTTGGTAAATTCAATTTCAGTAGTTTGAAGAGAATTTGGCCTAAAAGTTACATACACTATCGTTAGTAAAACCACTCAATTATTTATTTAAAATTAACACTTTGAGTAGCTGTAATTTTACTCCTGATGGATAAATGTAATTTCTGATGATTGTATCTCAAACACAGATTAATTATAAGCAAATTTCACTGATTAATTGACTTTCCCAGTAGAATTGAATTTTTGAAATGTTTTAAAACAAAAACCCTCTCAATTATTCTATAATTCGCTTAAAATTCTCAAATTGAATAGCTGTCATTTTAATCCAGCTTGTTAAATTCAATTTTAGTGGTTTAAAGTGAATTTGGCCTAAAAGTTACACGTATTATCTTTGGTAAACCCACTCAATTATTTATCTAAAATGCACAATTTGAGTGGCTGTAATTCTACTCCTGATGAAGGAATGCAATTTCTGATGATTGTTTCTCAAACACAGAATAATTCTAAACAAAATTCAATGATTTTATGACTTTCCTAGAAGAATTGAATTTTTGAAATATTTTAAAACGAAAACTTTCTCAATTATTCTATAATTTGGATTTGCCGCCACTCGCTTCGCTCGTGCCGGCAAATCCAAATTTTCAGGCTCTTCTATACTCGAAATGTTACTTCATGCTTAATCTGGGAGTAGAAAACATTCGTTGAAAGCTTCAAATTGAACTCTTTTAAAAGGAGCGTATGCCATGTATACGTAAAAAGAAAATCCCTGTATGTATACCTAGAAGAGAAATGCACTGTATACAGGGAATTTTCTTTTAATTATACATATCCTGATGTATACGCTGTACATTTTTTTGATTTTATATTTTCAGGTTAATCCAAACTTCTAATGCGTGTTAATATTCCTTGATTAAACATAAAGTAAAATTTCGAGTTTAGAAAAGCCTAAAAATTGGGATTGGATTTGTCCCTGTATTTAATTTTAATATAGAATCATAAATTTTAGATTAATTCTTAAACATTTCTTTCTAATAAATTAAATAGTTTTGCTATTTAAATTTAATTTTTATTGACTATATGTACTGTATCTTAGACTTTGAGTAAAACATATTTCAAAAATTTTAAAGTTTTAGGGATTAAACTGATTATTTTCCTAAGGTTATTCAGCCATGAGTATCGTCTTCTTTCTATTGATCTTCTTTCTCAGATTTTCCCCTGAATAATAACTTCTAGTATTTAATATTTGATCCTCTCATGATATCTCCCATATATAACACTTTTCTTTGCTTAGTTTTTAAAATTACTTCTCTTAGTTAACGAAGTAGAAGCCTCCACATTCAACTGCGTTATACATCATTATTTACACAAATAGGACACTTAAACCATTGAGTAATTATTACAAAGAGTGGTAACTAGTAGGGTTTTCAGCGTTACGCACTAGCCTTATTTATCGGCTGGAAATGCTGCCACGGGGGTTACAGTGGAGATTTTATGAACTGCTTGGTGAATGTGATTAAGATCGACACTGCTCTCGGCAGCCGCCGCGCCGCAGCGTAATCTCGTTAAGGATGTTTAATATAAACATACACACATTAATGTCAACAAAAAAGTCCTGTTTGCTTTTTGCTTTCTCGACCGAACTTCACTAATATATAATATAAATTTGTACTAAGTGCTTAAACATTATATAACTGAGTTTTTTATTGTGACTTCTTTACTCATACGTCTCATCACTTCTACGCTGGTTATTTCCTTTACCCATAAAATCCTCAGTATTCTAATATATCCGTAGTTCGAATGCCTTTAGTCTCTTTACGACGATCCTTTTCAATGTCCAGGCTTTCATCTAATAGTGCGTAACATTTCACCAGTCGTATTTTTAATTTGAGGTTTAGATCTCGGCAGCAAAAAAAGCTCCTCTTGGACGAATGTATTTTCTGTTGATTCGTATGTTGAACCCAGATTAGTGTCAACCCATTAAGCGCCATTCATGCATACACGCAACATTATTAATTTTTTGTCAATTAGATTACTAAATAAGTTAACTTGATATATTATATTATTTGACCTGACTTGAAAATTTCTTCAGCAAAATATAATTATTTTGTTATATAAATATTTCGATTATTTCTTATTTAAAAAAAAATGTCAGTACATTTCTAACTTCACAGTAATTCAGTGTTTTATACGCGTGGCGCATGAAGTAAAATTTCGAGTTTAGAAAAGCCCCGTGAAAATTTGTCTCGGGTCGCTGCGCGACCCTCGACAAATTTTCTACGCGGGGCTTTTATAACTCGAAATTTTACTTCATGCTTAGTCTGGGAGTGGACGACACTCGTTCTTAAACGTTTCAAATTGAAGGATCACTCTAGATTACTAAGTTTATTACTCAAAGAAGCATTTTACAAAGGCTATAGCTCGAAGAACCAATGATGCTCTTCGGAGAGCAACCTACTACAGGAAATTAAAGTTTTTTTACAGAGAAACAACGAACATCTGAAGGTTTACGGCATGGGTAGGAAAAAATATCCAATTTAAAAAAAATATCGAAGTTGGGTTGTTTTCAGTGCATTTTTAACTTAACTTTAAATCAGTTTTTATACGCGTGGCGCATGAAGTAAAATTTCGAGTTTAGAAAAGCCCCGTGAAAATTTGTCTCGGGTCGCTGCGCGATCCTCGACAAATTTTCTACGCGGGGCTTTTCTAAACTCGAAATTTTACTTCATGCTTAGTCTGGGAGTGGACAACACTCGTTCTTAGAAGTTTCAAATTGAAGGATCACTCTAGATTACTAAGTTTATTACTCAAAGGAGCATTTTACAAAGGCTACAGCTCGAAGAACCAATGATGCTCTTCGGAGAGCAACCTACTACAGGAAATTAAAGTTTTTGTACAGAAAAACAACGAACATCTGAAGGTTTACGGCATGGATAGGAAAAAATATCCAATTTAAAAAAAATATCGAAGTTGTGTTGTTTTCAGTGCATTATTAACTTAACTTTAAATCAGTTTTTATACGTGTGGCGCATGAAGTAAAATTTCGAATTTACAAAAGCCCCGTGAAAATTTGTCTCGAGTCGCTGAGCGACCCTCGACAAATTTTCTACGCGGGGCTTTTCTAAACTCAAAATTTTACTTCATGCTTAGTCTGGGAGTGGACGACACTCGTTCTTAAAAGTTTCAAATTGAAGGATCACTCTAGATTACTAAGTTTATTACTCAAAGGAGCATTTTACAAAGGCTACAGCTCGAAGAACCAATGATGCTCTTCGGAGAGCAACCTACTACAGGAAATTAAAGTTTTTTTACAGAAAAACAACGAACATCTTAAGGTTTACGGCATGGATAGGAAAAAAATATCCAACTTAAAAAAATATATCGAAGTTGGGTTGTTTTCAGTGCATTTTTAACTTAACTTTAAATCAGTTATTATACGCGTGGCGCATGAAGTAAAATTTCGAGTTTAGAAAAGCCCCGTGAAAATTTGTCTCGGGTCGCTACGCGACCCTCGACAAATTTTCTACGCGGGGCTTTTCTAAACTCGAAATTTTACTTCATGCTTAGTCTGGGATTGGAAACACTCGTTCTAAACTTAATATTGCATGTTTTTACATTATGTGTATTTAAAAGAAAAATTCAGAGAATGCAATACAATAAGTCATTCAAATTAGGTGTATAATTGTACCTAAAATCAACTTTTAGAGTTAACTTTATAATTGTTTGGCCGTAAAAACATAATTTTTTATTTAAAATTTCGCTGTTAAAACTTGATTTTTTATCATTTTGCCAAAATAAACCCACTCTAATATTCGAAATAAATGAATGATAAATCATAAAATGTAAATTAATATTCACCATTCTTCTTTCCCCCTTCAATTTGTTTAAATAAACAATTTCAAAAATTTCATTAGGGATGAAAGAGTACAATCCATCTATTAACAATCACGATACCCACAATTTTTTTTAGCCCTTCAATACGTTTAAATGGAACAATTCAAAAATATTACAAGTGATTCTATTTTAATCAATATATTCACGATTATTATGATTAACATAAAATATAGTGATTTATAATTAAACGAAAAATGAGATAATAACACAACCACATTTTTTACAAAGACCTATGCATGTTTTTATATATCATTCACATTCGTATTTAATAAACAGCTGGAATCAAAATTAATATTTAGCGGTTTATTTGAACACAAACGAGTAATTAATCTTTGCAGCGTAAAACTATACGCTTAGCTTAGCAAAAAATCGCGATTATAAACGAAAGCGCTGAAAATCACAGACGCTGAGCGAGGTGGAAAAATAAAATGTTTAACTCGTGCCTGTTTCTGTGGCCACCGAACAAAAATGAGAATAATAAAAAGAAGAAACACGGAAACAAATAGACAACAAAAAAGGGTGAAAATAAGGGCGAACGCCAAACAGAAAGGAGAGTTAATTAACGTAATGTACACTACGTTTAACTGAATAATAATGAATGTGTATTATTTTAAGGTTTATAAATATAAATGCTGCGTATGTTAAAAGAATAAGAAATATTTGTACAGTATTTTAATAATGGAATTTTTTTTTAATGTGTACATAGCGTTAGTCATATATCGGTTTCTTATTTGTAAACCGAGGTGGAATAATAACGCAAAAACTATTCAAGTTACAGACAAGTATTATACCGGGTGTAACATAAAACATGATTCATGCTTAATCTGCGAGTGGAAAACACTCGTTTTTCTTTTAAATTACTTTGTGCATAATAATGCAGAAATATATTTTAGTTTCCTTTTAGATTATTTTATGATTTTATGACTTTACCCTGACAGAATCTGTGATCTTTAACTATTGCTAGACGAATTTAATGTCGAATCTCTTGAATGCCGACGTCACAGCCTAGGCATCACGTTCTTACACAAGCTTCTGCATGATCGAATTAACAGCCCTGATATTTTACAACTAGTTGGCTTGCATATTCTAACTTTCAATAGTAGATATAAGACGACATTCAATAAGAAGTATAATAGAACTAATTTTGGATTAAAATCGCCTATCAATGTGATCTACAATTTTTTAAATCAACTTCCACCAACTTGTGACTTATTTTTTCGTCAATGGTTGACAAAATACGTCACAAGTTGGTGGAAGTTGATTAAAAAAATTGTAGATCACATTAATAGGCGATTTTAATCCAAAATTAGTTCTATTATACTTCATATTGAATATCGTCTTATATCTACTATTGAAAGTTAGAATATGCTAGCCAACTAGTTGTAAAATATCAGGGCTGTCAATATGATAATGCAGAAGCTGGAATTTCGTTAATTACGAAGTAAAATGTTATTATTTTCAGTTTATAGTTTTAAAACTTTTTTGTTAATAATAAATTGTCTTGTAATTGGGAAATTGTTTCCTGTTGGGCAATACATATTATTATTATTATTTTAGTATTTCCAATTTTTCTACGACCAAGCTTTATACTAGTATTGAGCTATGAAAGTGTTTAACCTTTGAGTGGCTATTAATCTTAGAAAATTCAGACGTTTTTCGATATTTCGCGTTAAATACTGAGCGCATGCAGATCCATCTAAATTTCCCCGGCTCGAGTTTTTCTTCTTATATTGGACGATTCATCACTTTCCCTGACATTGTTAAAGGGAACGGTCGCGATCGCGTGTATTGTAAATTCCCTCGCATGTCCCGTAATAAATTTAGGAAAAGACGTATTAAAATTTATTTTGAAATAAAAACGACACATCGCATCGAAGACACAGACAGAAAAACCGAACAAAATAATTTGAAAAAAATAAACGAGATTTAACAAGAATAATTCTTGTAAATTTTGAGTAATATATTTGGAAAAAAATACTACACATGACAAGAAAAAAGATTACACAAGAGTAATTTAGAAATTACAAATTTAACATCAAATCAAAGACAGAAAAATCGAGTAATATAATTTGACAAAACAGATTTTCGCGCTTTTCTACACTCGAAATTTTACTTTATGCGCCACGCGTATAATACATTAAAATAATGTGAAGTTAGAAATAGACTGAAAACATTTTTTTGTAATGAGCATTAGAAAAAATATATATATACCTTTTTATATACCTTTTTTGTAAAGCGAAAAATTCTAAATTTATTCGTGTTAACGTTTATCACTTTACAAAAAGTAATGTGATTTTATAAAAATAATGACATGCCATGGAATTGAATCATACAACAAAACAAAGATGGTGGAGAGAAAGAGTCGCTCGCTCTCTGAAAGTCGCTTAAAT
The DNA here is from genome assembly GCA_932526585.2 of Philonthus cognatus. NCBI lineage: Eukaryota > Metazoa > Arthropoda > Insecta > Coleoptera > Staphylinidae > Philonthus > Philonthus cognatus. Next base: position 31,724,951 of record OW052241.1, on the reverse strand, counting down.
TCAAGTTCTACAAATGAAATTAAATGCTGTGTTGTGTGTAGTGATTTAATAATCAACGACGACCTTACGTGCTCGATTTGCGATGGTGATTTTCATCGGAATTGCGCAAAATCCGAAGACAAATTCGGTCTCCCGTCATGTGCCAAGTGTGAAAAACACGGAATACAAAAGTGCTCGCTCCAAGTTCTAATAGCCATGAATAAGGAAATTATAAACCTCACGAAACAAGTAAATTGTCAGCAATATATAATGTCGTATCAAGAAGACAAGATTAACGAATTAACACAAACACTATATGTTGTAAAAAACAATGACAATAGTGAAGCTGCAAACCAAATAAGTAAGCCAACAGCATCGAAACAAGTCAAGAAATCCCAAAATTATAATAATTCATCACGAGATGGATCTGCAAGTGCGAAATCAACAAATACCAGCAATGAGGAGAAAGATAAACGGTCAGAGGACAAAAACAAAAACAATAATCTGATAACCGAAAATCAAGCAAAACCACAGAATATTAATGTGGAGGTCGATGAACCCGGTGAAAAAAATGTAAACAAATGGACATTGATAAATCGAAAAAGAAATAATAAATCTTATAGATTAAATGGCACTGCTACTAATGCAGATCTACCGGTAGCTGATGCAGCAATAATAAAGTGGTTGTTTGTATCGCGATTACATAAAGAAGTAGACTGCGACCAAATACAACAATATTTATCAAAATCTGGAAGCTTTAAATACATCGTCGAAAAATTAACGACAAGGTATGAGGATGCTGAGTACTCATCATTCAAGATCGGAGTTCCAGCGGCAGCTGAAGACATCGTTATAAATGAAACCTTCTGGCCGAAGCACAGTTTTATAAATCGTTTCTACTTTAAATCAAGATCAAATTCAAGCGGTGGAAATTTTCGATCAAGGCAAAAAATCAACCAGCAACGCTGACATCTACTCCAGCAGCAAATAAACAATTATTCGTAGTAATCCATTCAAACGGGCGGTCACTTCAAAAAAATATTCTTAATGTCGAATCGATGCTCGAATACAACGATGATTGTACTCTACTCGCGATTACCGAACACTGGCTAACAACAGAGCAAATTCAATTAACCAAATTAAAAAATTTCACACTAGCTACGCAATTCTGCAGAAACAAACACATTGCAAGAGAAATTGCATACGGCGGTTCTGCAATTTTTATTAAAACAGAACTCAAATTTAAAATCCACTTGGATATAAATCAGTTAGGTAAGGTTAATGACTTTGAATGTGCTGCAATAGAGCTTTACTACCATGATTCTAATATAATATGTGTCGTTTTATACAGAACGCCAAACTCCAATACAGATGTTTATTTTCTTCAATTAAATAAACTATTTCATATTCTCTCAAAAAGCGGAAGTATATTCTTTGTGTCAGGTGATTTTAATATAGACATTTCTGATAAAAACGGTACAAATACCAGGGATCTTTTAAATTTGTTAGAAATGTATAATTTACAATTATGTATCAATGAATATACACGCATAAGCGGCGGGACGGCTAGCATTGTTGACAATATAATAACAAATTTACATTCTGGCTACATTGCAAATGTCGTAAATTTCAATATATCCGACCACCTGACTCAAAAACTATCGGCGACCCTTTCAAACACAAAAAAACAATTACAAGATGAAATCCGTTACTGTCGTAGCTATAATCAGAGTAACGTAAACAAATTTATAGAAGAGCTTTCTGGCCCATTCGTGTTTGAATCTGTCTATGACAACTGTTGCCCTGTGGATGATAACTGGACAACATTTGTGAATATGTATTCTTATGTATTTAACAAATCATTCCCAAAACTTAAAATTAAAATTAATAGTACAAACAAAAAGATTTTCACCACAAATGAAATTCAAACCTGCAAAAATCAACTCGATGCTTTATTTGTCATAACAAAATACGATCCTAAATTCCAAGAAATGTACAAGGATACAAAAAAACAGTATGACCTTCTGTTACGTATAGCCAAAGAAAACGAAATAAGAAATAAATTCAAAAAATCTGATAACATAAATAAGACGTCATGGAACATAATAAACAATACTTGTAGAAAAATGAGGCACACGGCTGGAAAAATCAATGAGGAAAATCCAATAAAATTATCAAATGATTTTAACGATCACTTTGTAAACACAGCGCAGCGTCTACTTGCAAATGTGACACCTCTTCCATACTCAGATGAAATCCCACAAAACAATAACTCATTATTTATTCAACCCGTCACAGAAACTGAAATTATAAATATAGTATCTTTTTTAAAAAACAATAATTCAGCGGGATATTACGAAATACCGTTGAAAGTGATCAAATATGGAATACATGAAATTACACGGCCTTTAGCTCACTTAATTAATGCATCCATCGAATCTGGTATATTCCCACAAATTTTAAAACAATCAATAGTAACTCCAGTTTTCAAGAAGAGAGATCCAAATGTTCTCGATAAGTATCGGCCAATAAGTGTAATCTCTTGTTTTTCAAAAATATTTGAGTATGTATTAAATGACAGACTCCTCAATTTCCTTAACAAATTTGCTATTCTCACAACTTCTCAACATGGATTTAGGAAACAAAAATCAGTTATTACGGCGCTGCATAACTACATACATGAAATAATGTCATCACTAGAAAGTTCGGATATTCCTTTAGGCGTTCTATTGGACTTATCGAAAGCATTTGATACATTAGACCACAAAATATTACTAAATAAGTTAAATAAATATGGAATTCGTGGTACAGCCTCCAATCTAATTACAAGCTATTTAGAAAATCGAAGGCAGTGTGTAAAAATTGGAAATACAATCTCCGGTAATCTTGCTGTTTCTAAAGGTGAACCCCAAGGCAGTATATTAGGCCCACTGCTTATTATCATCTACATCAATGATTTAGCTCCAGTAATCAGCAATACTGGTTGTATCGACATGTATGCCGATGATACCAATTTATTAATTCGCTGTCAAAGCACCGAACAGGTTGAGAATAAATGTAGTGAGGTTCTATCGGTGTGTAATCAATGGTTGTCCAAGAACATGCTATTCCTAAATAATGATAAAACTGAATTTATATTTTTTAAAACAAATCGTTCGAGGATATCATATCCCGATAATATTACAGTTATAAATAGAAATTATAAACCAATACAAAGTGTCAGGTTTCTTGGCATAACCATTGATGACACTCTGAACGGAGCCTCACACATAGCAAAAATAGAAAAAGAATTAAGTTCCGTCTGTTATATGCTACGCATTTTAAAGCAGTCTGGAGTACCACGTGATGTTTTAATGTTGGTGTATCATTCACTCTTTTGCTCCAAACTTCGGTTTGGAATCACATATTATGGGTCCAGTTATCATCTATACAGATTATTTGTTCTTCAAAAAAGGGCTGTCAGAATCATATTAACTTTAAAATACCTAGAATCGTGCAGGGGCCATTTTAAATCCAACAACCTCTTGACTATTCACAGTCTGTATATTTAAGAGCTTATTTTAAATAGAAAAAAAAGCCGATACATGTACTGCACATAGTCACAATTATAATACATGTTTTTATAACAATTATGCACTCCCGTCACACCGTTTAACCGTGTATGAAAGAGACCCACAATACGCAGCTATGAAATATTATAACTGTTTGCCAGCTCAATTAAAGTCATTTAATAATGACTGTAAGCGCTTTAAGCAATTCTTATTTGATCATTTATGTGAACAAGAGTTATACTCTACCGCAGATTATAATAATTAGAATTAGTTATTAACTTCTATAATGTATAATTTAGATTTTTATATATTTTGTATCTCTTTTATTGTGACACATTCTCTTTAATATGTAATTTAATTTATCTTGTATTTGTATACATTGTAATGCATATTCTATGAGAAAAAAGAATTTAAAATTTAAAAAAAAATAAAATTAAAAAAAAACAATTCCGGATATTCCCTGGTTTTTTAAAAAAGTTCAATTTAAAGTTTTAAACAAGTGTTTTCCAATCCCAGACTAAGCATGAAGTAAAATTTCGAGTTTAGAAAAGCCCCGTGAAAATTTGTCGACGGTCGCGCAGCGACCCGAGACAAATTTTCTGGGCTTTTCTAAACTCGAAATTTTACTTCATGCGCCACGCGTATAAAACACTATAATATTGTCTTATTTATGTATATTCGAACTTCACTTGAAATCTGTGTTTTATACGCGTGGCGCATGAAGTAAAATTTCGAGTTTAGAAAAGCCCAGAAAATTTGTCTCGGGTCGCTGCGCGACCCTAGACAAATTTTCACGGGGCTTTTCTAAATTCGAAATTTTACTTCATGCTCAGTCTAGGAGTGGAAAACACTCGTTTAAAGCTTCAAATTGAACTCTTTTAAAAATCAACGAATGTAAGAAAATTTACAACTAAATAATTAAGAAAAAGTAATGTGATTTTATAAAAATAATGACATGCCATGGAATTGAATTGATACAACAATTGCGGATATTCCCTGGTTTTTTTAAAAAGTTCAATTTAAAACTTTAAACAATTTTATTCCACTCCCAGACTAAACATGAAGTAAAATTTCGAGTTTAGAAAAGCCCGTGAAAATTTGTCGAGGGTCGCGCAGCGACCCGAGACAAATATAATATTGTCTTATTTATGTCTATTCGAACTTCACTTGAAATCTGTGTTTTATACGCGTGGCGCACGAAGTAAAATTTCGAGTTTAGAAAAGCCCAGAAAATTTGTCTCGGGTCGCTGCGCGACCCTCGACAAATTTTCACGGGGGTTTTCTAAACTCGAAATTTTACTTCATGCTCAGTCTGGGAGTGGAAACCACTCGTTTAAAGCTTCAAATTGAATTCTTTTAAAAATCAACGAATATCAGAATATTTACAACTAAATAATTAAGAAAAAGTAATGTGATTTTATAAAAATAATAACATGCCATGGAATTAAATTGATACAACAATTGCGGATATTCCCTGGTTTCTTAAAAAAGTTCAATATAAAACTTTAAACAATTTTTTTTCACTCCCAGACTAAGCATGAAGTAAAATTTCGAGTTTAGAAAAGCCCCGTGAAAATTTGTCGAGGGTCGCGCAGCGACCCGAGACAAATTTTCTGGGCTTTTCTAAACTCGAAATTTTACTTCATGCGCCACGCGTATAAAACACTATAATATTGTCTTATTTATGTATATTCGAACTTCACTTGAAATCTGTGTTTTATACGCGTGGCGCATGAAGTAAAATTTCGAGTTTAGAAAAGCCCAGAAAATTTGTCTCGGGTCGTTGCGCGACCCTCGACAAATTTTCACGGGGCTTTTCTAAACTCGAAATTTTACTTTATGCTCAGTCTGGAAGTGGAAAACACTCGTTTAAAGCTTCAAATTGAACTCTTTTAAAAATCAACGAATGTCAGAAAATGTACAGCTAAATAATTAAGAAAAAGTAATGTGATTTTATAAAAATAATGACATACCATGGAATTGATACAACAATTGCGGATTTTCTAAATTATTTTAACTTGAAGAAACGTAAACTGTTAAGTGTGAACATTCATAAATTTAAAATTTTTCACTCTGCAAAAAAGTTAAATACACTTTGTCTCTAAAATAAATAGGGAAGCCAATATTTGAACACTTTAAAATTACCATGCGATTTCCTATGTTGCGTTCAGCAAGTCAATACCCGGTATATATATTAATTCCAAATACCCTTTACCTTTTGGTGTCGGTTTTTTATGTACATATCAAAATTTATAATATGTACAAACTGAATATTTATTCTTTTTCTAGGGGCTTTTACCATATCTTTCTTCATTCTTCTCTGTTTCTTGTTAGGTTCTTTAGATCATCCCATTTGATTCCTCTTACTTGTGCTGCTACTCGTACTTCCTCTTTCCAAGATTTCCTGGGCCTTCTTCTTCTTCTCTTTCCTTTCTTCCTCGCTTCATATACTTTATTTGCTGTTCTTTGCTGTCCCATCCTTGTTATACGAGGTGTGGCTAAATAATACCGAGGCTAATGCTATAAAACATTTTATTTTAAATATAAACACATTAAGTTATTATGCCTTTCAATATACACCCCTCCTCTTTCCCTACAACGCTCCATGCAAATTTTTCATTGTTTGAAACAGTGTCTGTCAAGAGGTTTCAAGCCAAGTATAACATCCCAGTGTTAGACCATCCACCCTATTCGCCTGATCTGGTACCATGTGACTTTTATGTGTTCCCCAAGGTCAAATCTGCATTTAATGGAACAAGATTTTAGACTGTTAAAACCTGTGAAATAAAAAGCGGCACGCGTCATGAAGAGTTTCAAAGAAGAAGGCTTCCAGCCGCTTTTTATTTCACAGGTTTTAACAGTCTGAAATCTTGTTCCTTTATGCAGATTTGACATTGAGGAACAGATAAAACTCACATGGTACCAGATCAGGCGAATAGGGTGGATGGTCTAACACTGGGATGTTATACTTGGCTAGAAACCTCTTGACAGATAATGCAGTCTGAGCCGGTGCGTTGTTGTGATGAAGAACCCATGACTTGTTCTTCTACAATTCTGGTCGCTTTTTCCTAATTTTTTCACGGAGCTGGGCAAGAACCTCAAGGTAGTATTGTTGATTAATTGTTTGACCTTCAGGAACCCAGTGGAGCCACACAATCCCATAATTATCGAAAAAAACAATCATCATCGCCTGAATTTTGATTTGCTCATTCGAGCTGTTTTAGCTCTCGGTGAAGTTGGTCCCTTCCAACGCATGAATTGACGCTTAGTTTCTACGTGAAAAACCAAGATTCATCACATATTGTCACTCTTTCCAAAAAGTTTGGGTCATTCTCAATTACATTCAAGTGTCGGTACAAACATTTTCACGAGCTTCTTTTTGTTCGATTGTGAGAAATTTAGGCACCAATCGCACACCCTTTTTGCGTTTTACAATTTTAATAATAATTATAATTCTTTATTAATGGACAAGCCATTTACAATGTAGAGCCAAAAAGATATAACTAAAATGTAAGACACAAAACATGAATCACAAATATGCACAAAGACACATATGTTAATCTACGTAGACCACAATAGGGTTATAACATTTAGTGCACACCATCCGCGAGACTCCTCCTAATTAAACCTAAAGATGAGTTTAAAAAGTCAATGCCGCTACAAATGTCATTAGCCGTGCGCGTTAATCGAGTCATGGGGCAATTTAAACTGCAAGTCGTCCTGCAAAATTTGTTATGAAGTAGCATGCGGCTACGTGCATCTCTAGGTGGTACATGATAATTAATCATACTAACAATATGACTTGAATCTATTTTGCAGTTTATGATTTTATAAAGAAAACATATATCTAATTCCATGCCACGATGTTGCAAAGTTGTGAGTCCTAAGTATGCCATCGTTTCCTCGGTTGTTAGGTGTATATTTTTCTGGGTCAATTTATATGACATAAACTTAATGAACTTAGTTTGCACTTTTTCCATCCTGTTGACATATGTAACGTATGAGGGCGACCAAATCGTTCTACAATAATCAAAATGAGACCGAACAAGGGAGTTATACAGGATGTTAAAAGTGCGTACATCGACCAGATCTTTGGTAACACGTTTAATGAATCTTAGCGCCTTATTTGCTTTATTGACTACGAAGTCAAGGTGCGACTTAAATGACAGCTTTGAATCAAGCATGATCCCAAGATCCTTTACTAAATAAACTTGACTCAATGTTGTTATGTAAAATTTGCCCTACGCATTCTTTATCAATACCTACAGTTTCAGCAATGGCACGAATAGTTAACCGACGGTCGGATCGGATCAGATTACCGATTTTTTCAATATTTGTATCCGTTTTTGACGTTGAAGGAAGACCCAGGCGTGCATCGTCTTTACCGTCTTCTCGGCCTTCTTGGAAACGCTTAAACCACTTAGAAACCCGCGCACGTGATAAACATTCATTGCCATAAACTTCTTTTAGTAACAGATAAGTTTCAGTAGCAGTTTTTCTAAGTTTTATATGAAATTTTACAATTCGTTGCTCTATTAAAACATTTATCATTCAGGCAAAACAAAAAGAAAATACTGCTGTCATACAAATAAAGGCCACGGTCACCTTAATATATCTAAAGACATGGGTAGGGAGGCAAACAAAAGAGAAGGCTTCACGCTAAACAACTGTCAGCGGTACGATTTTGGCGTATGCGAAGTTCTTCTGTAGAAGCATGAATCTCGGTATTATTTAGCCACACCTCGTATATCCTAGCCATCTTAATTGGTTCTGTTGTATTGTTGCCTCTACCGATTCTATCGCGAGTTCCTCTCTATTCAGAGAGTTTTATGTAATACCGAACATTTTCATAACGAGAATTTTTCTATATATACTGCATACGTTGTACATTTTCCCTGAAAATTTAGATCTGCCGGGCGGAGCGAAGTGAGTCCGGCAAATCAACATTTTCAGGCTTTTCTAAACTCGAAATTTTCCTTTATGCGCTACCGGTACAAAATACTGATTTAATATAAAGTTTAGCGGTGTGTTTTAAACTTCGTTATATGTCAGTGTTTTGTACTGGTGGCGCATGAAGTAAAATTTCGAGTTTAAAAAAGCCTGAAAATTTGGTTTGGCCGCTCCGCGCTTCGCGCTACGCGACCAAACCAAATTTTCAGGCTTTTCTAAACTCGAAATTTTACTTCATGATTAGTCTGGGAGTGGATCACACTCATTTTAAGTTTCAAATTGAACTCTTTAAAAAAAAAAACAACGATTATCTAAAGGTTAACGGCATATACGCTGTAATGGGGACATGTATACTTGAAAGAGAAACTCCCTGTATGTACTAGTTGAGGGATTAATTGCGATTGATTGGCTACAATTTGTAATGGTCATATAGGCAACCCAATTTACACATAGCTTAAAAATTAAAGGTGTCAAATTGTATTGGATGAAAATCTTCGGTGTTACATAAAAGTCTCTGTATGTGTCTTTTTTTATTATTTCAAGTTTTGTTTTACCTCTCATTTTTCTTAGAAATCTCATTTCTATTGCCGTTAGTCAACTCCTTTGTGCTTTTGTTCTTGTCCATGATTCGCTTCCGTATGTCAGTATAGCAGCGGCGGCTCGCAGCCTAACTTCAGGGTAGGCTAGAGACCCAAGGTAATATATGTGGCCGACCCTGAAGTTAGGCTGCAAGCCGTCGCTGCAGTACAGGTTTCATTATTCTCTTTACTACTTCTACTTTTGTTTACTCTGTTATTTCTTTTTTTCCAAGTATGCTGTGTTTTATTGTGATACATAGTCTACTCGTTTTTGCTATTCGTTCATTTGTCTCATCTTCTATAGTTCATTTACTATTTATGATTGTACCGAGATATTTATATTTTTTTACTTATTCTATCTGTGTCACTTTTATTTTAATATTATGTTTTCTTCCTGTTGTTCCTATTATCATATATATAACAAATCTTTATTATCAGAGGACAATACAAAATAATTAATTACATTATTGTTTATAATCAATAAATATAAATAAAATAAACTTCCTCTTAATAACTGGCTATCGACCAGAGGCATTTCCGCCGAGAATTGATGATGGTACTATTTTCTTTGACAGTTAGTGTGGGTGGTGAGATGAAATGAAGTCGAAAATGGTATACATGAGGGTTTAGACGTTTACAGAATTGGGAAAGAAATTGGAAGTTTGAAGGGTTTGTTGCGAATTTGTCTGCGAGGTATTGTAGCCTATTTTCGATTGGGGATACATTGGTTGTGGTATAGAGGAGATGGTTGGATGGGTTGTACAAAGGGTTGTTAGGATGGCGTATTTCCTATTATCATTATTTTAGTTTTGTGGATGTTTATTTTCATATTGCTTTTCTGTACCTGTTCATTTATTAGTTCTACGTTGTGTTGTAGATTTTTTTCTGTTTCCGCTAGTACTATCATGTCGTCTGCATAACTTAGCTCTGTTATTTTAATTTGTTCCATGTTCCATATTTGAAAAACAAAATATTTACATTTTTCTTCACACATTCTTAACTCAGGTAAAATAATTGAATGTATCAAATCAACCCATAAAAGGCCGAGTAATTAGAGTTAACTCTAAAAGATGATTTTGGTTAAACTTTGCAATTCTTTTTATGACTTCTATTAATGACTTATTGTATTACATATTGAAAGTTGTTCCTTTAAATATACATAATGTATACACTGTAATTTTTTAGGTATTCGTCGATTTTATAAATGCGTTTAATTTGAAGTTTCGAACGAGTGTTTCCACTCCCAGATTAAGCATAAAGTAAAATTTCGAGTTTAGAAAAGCCTGAAAATTTGGTTTGGTCGCTCCGCGAAGCGGAGCGGCCAAACCAAATTTTTAGGCTTTTCTAAACTCGAAATTTTACTTTATGCGCCACGCGTAAAAAACACTAAAATATTTTATAATTCGGAATACACTTAAAAATACGTTTTATAAAATTTCTTTTTGAGTTTGTTTTCAAGTAATTGTTAAAATTAAGTGCTAAATAGTGAAGAATGAATATGGATAGACGTCCGAATCTTAATTTAAGCAGTGAAGAAGCTGTGATTGTGGTTACACTTGCAGAAGAAGGTAGGAGTCAGCTTTACATCAGTCAGCGTCTTGGTGTTAATCAATCGACCGTATCCCGTGTCTTGAAGAGACATCGGGAAACTCAGGCATACTCAAGAAGGCCAGGACAAGGGAGAAAAGGGGTCACAACTGCTGTTCAAGACCGTTTTTTAATGATGCAGACGTTACGCGAACAGTTTATTACGGCTCCTAGGCTACAAAATATGCTCGCAGAGATCCACAATGTTCATGTAAGTTCCGTTACCATCAGAAAAAGGTTACGTGGTTTTAATTTAACTCCGAAAACAGCGGCAAAAGGACCACAATTAACCGCAGACCATCGCAGAGCCAGGTTAACATTTGCGCAAGAACATGTAAACTGGTTACAGGCCGATTGGGCTAATGTTATGTTTAGCGACGAGTCCAGATTTTGTCTTTACGGCAGTGACAGACGAATGCATGTGTACAGACGGCCAGGTGAACGTTATGCACAGTGTAACATTGTTCCGACTGTTATGTTTGATGGAGGTTCTGTTATGGTGTGGGGTGGTATCACTTTAGAGGCTCGTACGGAGTTGGTGGTCATACCAAGAGGAAGCATCACGGCAGCGTCTTATATTGCAAACATTTTAGAACCATCCGTAATGCCTTTTGCTCCCTTTGGAGGAAACGATTTCCTGTTTATGCATGACAATGCAAAACCACACAGTGCTCGAATTGTACAACAGTATCTTGACCTAGTGGGTATCAACACAATGCAATGGCCAGCCAGGAGTCCCGATCTTAATCCGATCGAACACCTATGGGACGCGATGGGCAGACGCCTTAGAGCACTTTCTCGGCGTCCAAGCAATCAACAAGAGCTTGGACAAAGATTGCAGGAAATTTGGGAACATATTAACCAGGATGAAATTGGATCATTAATTAACAGTATGAGCCGTCGCTGTCAGGCAGTTATTCGAGCAAGAGGAGGAAACACTAGATATTAAGTCTTATAATCACATGTTAACTTTTTTCCTCTTTTTATTTATGACATTATTTTAGTCATTAATGAAAGAAAATGTGTTGAAAATCATTATTATAGTTCAGTTGGTTTTGTTGTTATTTTTTTTGTTTTTAAACATCAAAACTTTATTTTTAAATTAAAAAAATTAATGTGATGCGTTAATTTCTTACGCCAGTGTATATATATATATATATATATATATATTTAGAAAACAAAAATCCATTATGAATGTATGTAGAAAAATTCTATTTTATTATTTAAATATTTTAATTATTACTAATTTAATAAAACGTATTTTTAAGTGTATTCCGAATTATAAAATATTTTAGTGTTTTTTACGCGTGGCGCATAAAGTAAAATTTCGAGTTTAGAAAAGCCTGAAAATTTGGTTTGGTCGCTCCGCGAAGCGGAGCGGCCAAACCAAAATTTGGTTTGGTCGCTCCGCGAAGCGGAGCGGCCAAACCAAATTTTTAGGCTTTTCTAAACTCGAAATTTTACTTTATGCGCCACGCGTAAAAAACACTAAAATATTTTATAATTCGGAATACACTTAAAAATACGTTTTATTAAATTAGTAATAATTAAAATATTTAAATAATAAAATAGAATTTTTCTACATACATTCATAATGGATTTTTGTTTTCTAAATATATATATATATATATATATATATACACTGGCGTAAGAAATTAACGCATCACATTAATTTTTTTAATTTAAAAATAAAGTTTTGATGTTTAAAAACAAAAAAAATAACAACAAAACCAACTGAACTATAATAATGATTTTCAACACATTTTCTTTCATTAATGACTAAAATAATGTCATAAATAAAAAGAGGAAAAAAGTTAACATGTGATTATAAGACTTAATATCTAGTGTTTCCTCCTCTTGCTCGAATAACTGCCTGACAGCGACGGCTCATACTGTTAATTAATGATCCAATTTCATCCTGGTTAATATGTTCCCAAATTTCCTGCAATCTTTGTCCAAGCTCTTGTTGATTGCTTGGACGCCGAGAAAGTGCTCTAAGGCGTCTGCCCATCGCGTCCCATAGGTGTTCGATCGGATTAAGATCGGGACTCCTGGCTGGCCATTGCATTGTGTTGATACCCACTAGGTCAAGATACTGTTGTACAATTCGAGCACTGTGTGGTTTTGCATTGTCATGCATAAACAGGAAATCGTTTCCTCCAAAGGGAGCAAAAGGCATTACGGATGGTTCTAAAATGTTTGCAATATAAGACGCTGCCGTGATGCTTCCTCTTGGTATGACCACCAACTCCGTACGAGCCTCTAAAGTGATACCACCCCACACCATAACAGAACCTCCATCAAACATAACAGTCGGAACAATGTTACACTGCGCATAACGTTCACCTGGCCGTCTGTACACATGCATTCGTCTGTCACTGCCGTAAAGACAAAATCTGGACTCGTCGCTAAACATAACATTAGCCCAATCGGCCTGTAACCAGTTTACATGTTCTTGCGCAAATGTTAACCTGGCTCTGCGATGGTCTGCGGTTAATTGTGGTCCTTTTGCCGCTGTTTTCGGAGTTAAATTAAAACCACGTAACCTTTTTCTGATGGTAACGGAACTTACATGAACATTGTGGATCTCTGCGAGCATATTTTGTAGCCTAGGAGCCGTAATAAACTGTTCGCGTAACGTCTGCATCATTAAAAAACGGTCTTGAACAGCAGTTGTGACCCCTTTTCTCCCTTGTCCTGGCCTTCTTGAGTATGCCTGAGTTTCCCGATGTCTCTTCAAGACACGGGATACGGTCGATTGATTAACACCAAGACGCTGACTGATGTAAAGCTGACTCCTACCTTCTTCTGCAAGTGTAACCACAATCACAGCTTCTTCACTGCTTAAATTAAGATTCGGACGTCTATCCATATTCATTCTTCACTATTTAGCACTTAATTTTAACAATTACTTGAAAACAAACTCAAAAAGAAATTTTATATGAACCTTTCTTACAGTCAGAATAATGAAAAGTGCTTCATTTTATTTATTGACAGAAAAGCATGAGAACAAAAGACAAAACACAACATGTAAAACAGCATGCTTGATAAGATTTCTTATTGTAAAAATATGTTTGTGTTCAAAGAAAACTCGATTCCAAGATATCAAAAAAATCACAAGTGATGCGTTAATTTCTTTCGCCAGTGTATATATATATATATATATATATATATATATATATATATACACCAGCACAAGAAGTAACGGTCGTACTACGTTAGAGGCAGAGTTCGGAAAATTTCCTAACAGGGCATTCGACCAATAATACGGCAGGAGAGATGTGCGTAATCTACTTTATTGTAATACCAAGCTTTCGGGACTCATTTTGTCTCTTCCTCAGGGTTAACACTAAAAACAATGAGCAAAAAACAATTAATTACTGATCTGAATTAAACTATTAGTTAATGACGAATTCTTGAAAAAATAATAATTAGCGAATAAATTTTGAGCTTACATTTGTGATTATTTGAACAAACTATTGTTATTGTTAAGCGTGGTTACGGCAAAAGTGAAATTTTAAAAAACAAACGGCACATTCACATTTTAAAACTGGAAAATTGTCACTGTGTTCCACTGTTACTTGGATAACCCGGGGTGTTATCACCGCAATTGTTTATATTTGATTAACTTTTATTCACGTGGCCGCATCTTAGTGCGAAACGACGCACGTGTTTTCCCACAAACAGCAACAATGGCTGGTGCCTGTCTACAGGTGCCGCTCGGCTCTCTCCGTCTCTGTCACAGACGGAGGGAGGCGCACGCCACTCGTTTCTAGGAACGTCACGCCAGCCAGCGCGCGGTGTTTGAAATCTCGGGCTTGAGCTCGAGGGATTCAAAAATCGACGCTGGAGGCCCATTTACCTGCCCTGTTGTTGCCGCTTATGAGTTTATTGCCGTGAAATGACTATTATGCATATGGTTACTGTTATTGATGCCGGGTTTAGGTTAGGTGCACGAAATAGATTTAACTTGGTGCGCTCACACGTTTCAATAGAAAGGTTTGGAAGAGTAAAAGATGTAAATGAAAAAATCCAACTAAAAATGTAATGAAATTATAATTTTAAGCGCAATCAAATTAACTCCGTAGAGTGTCACCACCAACCTGAGACTCACTTGACGATTCCGCCGTCAGTTTACCCATTTCTAACAGACCAAGAAATTGCTGGGCCTTATCTAGCTAAATGTGAATTGATGAATAAATTACCTAAATGTGTTTAATTGACGATTCATGAGGCAAATTTCAGACAAACTACCACTATCTAAACTATTGCTGAATGTTATTAACCTGTTAAGCTGAAGGAGACCGGTGCCAACGGCTCTGATCTGTCCATGTCTATTAAATAGGAGTAAATGCAACTAAGGCCCTCCGTGTCTGCTTTGAAATTCATCGTTGCAACGCCTGCCTTTTTTATGTCGAACATCTCAAGGAATAAACGACTTTTATAAAACATTGACTTATCTATAATTTCGACGTTTGTGAAGTCAGGTGCATGGTCCTCACTGTTACAGTGTATAAACAATGCACATGACTTCTTATTCAGTCTTATGTCACTTTTATGTTGAATTATTCTGCTTTTTATCCATTGAGAAGTTTGACCTACATATCGGAGGGGGCATTCGGTGCAGGGGATGCTGTAAATTACATCAGACATTTGAGCCGTGGGCACCGGGTCTTTCAGTTTTGTGTAGAATATTTTTAGTGGAGCCACACCGTATTTTGCTATCTTAATGTCACTGTTGTCGTTCCTCAGGATTCTGGCTATGTGCCCTGTAATTTTTTCTAAATAGGGGAGTTTTCTGTAGTAGGTTGGTTTAGGTTCGGGGTTGGGGATGGGGTCGGCTTCTATTGCAGTGGAGTTGTGTAATGGTTGTGGTAGGTTGGGTGTGTTTCTATCAGGGGTGGGTGCCGTTGAGAAGATTATTTTGTTAACAATCGGCCTGGGGTAGCCGTTGTTAAGTGCTATTATTTTTAGCCTGTGTAGGTTTTGTTGTAATAAGGTCGGGTGTGATATGCGGGTTATTCTATTTTTTAGTGCTATGATGGTGTTGGCTTTCATCGTCATGGGGGCATATGAGTGATAATTGATGTATCTGCCGGAGTTGGTTGGTTTCTGATACCAATCCAGTATGATCTTGTTACAGGCTGTACGGATAACTCTTGTATCCAGGAAGGGAATAGATCTATTCACCTCCTGTTCGGTTGTGAACTGGATGTGTGTGTTGTAGCTATTGAAAATATCACATACCGTCTGCGTAGAGCCTGTAGGCAAACCAAGTAGCAGATCATCTACATATTTTTTTACAAATGATGGCCTGAAAGGCAGTTTGGGAATGACGTTATCTAACAGCTCATCCATGACGATGAGAGCCAACACCGGACTAATGGGTGAGCCCATAGGGGTGCCAAAGGTTTGTTTGAAAATTATGTTATTGAAAGTGAAAAAGGTGTTATCTCCTACGAATCTGAGAAGGGACATGAAATCAGGCTTCGTCAGGTCGGTGTGGGGTGCCACTCTGTCGAAACCCGATTCCACGATCCCCAGCGCCAGATCCATAGGGATATTTGTAAAAAGCGAGACCACATCAAGAGAGGCGACCTCATGACCATCAGGTAGTTGGAAGTCGTTAAACTCCTCGGCGAAGTGAAATGAATCGATGATATTGTACTGTGTTCTAGTTGCGAAAGCCTTACTTAGAATCTCCGCTAGGAAAGTGGAGAGGTTATAGGTTGGTGAGTCGATGGAGGAGATTATAGGGCGGAGGGGGATGTCAGGTTTATGAATTTTAGGTAACCCGTAATATTTCGGTGCCACTGCGTTGTGAATACACAAACGTCTATAAGTGATATCGTTGACGTAACCTTTATCTTTAAGGTTTTTAATTAACTTGTTTAGTTTCGTTTGTGTTGCCGCAGTGGGGTCACGTTGCAATTTTTTGTAGGTGTTGTTATCGTCGAACAGGGCTATAGATTTGTCTATGTACTCCTGTTTATTCATTACAACGGTGACCGCACCTTTGTCGGCTCGTGTGATAATAATATTAGGGTTATCTTTTTTAAAGGAAAGGAGTTTGGGGATAGCGTCAACTAAGGAAGGCCTTCGCAACTTATGCACGTAACTTGTTAACAAGTGAGCTATTTGGGCTCTCTTCGTGTTCTGTTGGTCATGAGGCACTGCCTCCAAGGCCGCCTCAACCTCACCTAGCACTCTTCCCATCGGCAAATCCCTGTGTGAGGGTGGTAGGCAAAATTTAGGTCCTAAGGAGAGGAGCGTGTTTACCTCCTGAGGAATGACAACATCTGTACAGTTGCGGATCCACTTGCTATTGTCTGAAAAATATTTTGGAACGTGAGCGTTATCTTTGAGGTTATTGAATTTACTGATTAATTTTCGCCTCGTTCTGTGGTAGATCGTCTGAAATTTATGTTTCATGCGGTCAAGGTAATTGCTAAATATGTTAAACGGGAGGTTAGACAGGCACCAGCCATTGTTGCTGTTTGTGGGAAAACACGTGCGTCGTTTCGCACTAAGATGCGGCCACGTGAATAAAAGTTAATCAAATATAAACAATTGCGGTGATAACACCCCGGGTTATCCAAGTAACAGTGGAACACAGTGACAATTTTCCAGTTTTAAAATGTGAATGTGCCGTTTGTTTTTTAAAATTTCACTTTTGCCGTAACCACGCGGTTACGATTTTTTGTACGCAATAACCTCACTCTTAAAATTTAAATTCAACAACCACCATGAGTATCGATAGGATAATTAAACAAATGCAGCGTCAGTTTAACAATAGTTTGTTCAAATAATCACAAATGTAAGCTCAAAATTTATTCGCTAATTATTATTTTTTCAAGAATTCGTCATTAACTAATAGTTTAATTCAGATCAGTAATTGTTTGTTTTTTGCTCATTGTTTTTAGTGTTAACTCTGAGGAAGGGACAAAATGAGTCCCGAAAGCTTGGTATTACAATAAAGTAGATTACGCACATCTCTCCTGCCGTATTATTGGTCGAATGCCCTTTTAGGAAATTTTCCGAACTCTGCCTATATATATATATACATATATATATATATATATATATATATATATATATATATATATATATATATATATATATATATATATATATGTTAAAACGAAGATTTTCGCGGGCGTAACATGTATCACTGTTTCTTCGGGTTTGGTCCCGCGTATTTTCTTGGCTCTGGTCCATTATATTTTTAATTAAAAATATAATGGACCAGAGCCAAGAAAATACGCGGGACCAAACCCGAAGAAGCAGTGATACATATATATATATATATATATATATATATATATATATATATATATATATATATATATAGCATGCTCTGTAATTTTGTTAGGTATTCGTCGATTTTATAAATACGTTTAATTTGAAGTTTCGAACGAGTGTTTCCACTCCCAGATTAAGCATGAAGTAAAATTTCGAGTTTAGAAAATCCTGAAAATTTGGTTTGGTCGCTCCGCGAAGCGCCACGCGTAGAAAACACTAAAATATTGTAGAGTTCGAAATACACTTAAAAATTATTTTTGAAATAAGTAAGAATAAAAATATTTAAATAATAAAATACAATTTTCCTACATACATTCTCAAGCCAGGTCAAATAATACAATGCATTAATTTAACTTATTCAGTAATTGAATTAACAAAAACATTTAAATGCTGTGGTTTTGCATCAATAGGTTAACTTATTTTGTAATTTGAAAAATACATAATAATAATTGCATTGCTAACGCCTAATTCTCCTATGATTTATTTTAGGAAATCATCTTTTTGTAATACTTGTATTACTTTGTAATTGGGTTGTCCTAATATGTAATAAATATAATTCTAGCTTTTTGCAGCAGACAAAATCCCACGTTTAGCATTCTTATCCATAGGACTAACCTGAGATTAAAATCTCCCATTGTTATCATGTCTGGAATATCTAATAAATTACCACCCTGTTGTGATATTTTTCACAACTCTGTGAAATGTTTAATAAATAATCTTTTACATATCTATCATACACATAATAAAATGCAATACAATTAATTAGCATTTTCATATTGTTTAGACCTAAATTTGTATGTGCATGCGGTAATTGTTTATTATATTATATTACATTGTCTTGTAATTGGGAAATTTCCTCTTGGGCAATAAAGGTTTATGATTGTTATTATTATTATTATTATTATTATTAGCTAATTAATAAGGGAGGCAGATTTTTAAAATTTAATTACAATTCAAATTAAAACTTCCTTCATTAGAAAAAGTATATTTTTTATATACCATATTTATGTTTTTCTTAATTAATGTTGATTATGAAATAAAGGGAAATGAAATCGGAAAGGGCTGAATGTGTAGTAACGTGTCGGTAATTAAAACGGTGAGGTTATGATTGTAAACAATTCAAAGGGGTGGGTTTTACCGCCTAGGGGAGAGGAGGGGAGTGGATCTTCAAAGGTGCCCTTTAATTAATGGGGGTTTCGGCGTATTTCAGCCCAACAGCTCTAAAACACCAGTTTCATCCCCAAAGTGCGGGTGTTTTATTTAACGCGCAAAACTTAGTGAAAATGAAAACGTATTCTCCACATGTATAATGAGAAGATTTAATTAATTCTATATTTAATTTATTAATAAGAGAAATATCCGTTAAAATAACACTTTAGTTGTGTTAATGATATTTGTAATGAAGTTGACTTAATAAATACATCCTTGCATTTATTCAGCAGGCGTCTCAAAGAAATTAATTTGCGCTAATTGGTTTTATGTATTGTTGTATTCAATAGTTTAATAATTATTAACGTATGTATTTTAGTATTAGAATGTATTCCATGTGTGTATTGTTGTATTCAATAGTTATTAACATGTATATTTTAGAATTATATGCATAAGTTAAATTACAAATTATTTATTCGACGAACAAATAATTTGTAATATTTTTTGCAAAACGTTAAAAATGACGAGAATTTTATTTCACTATATTAAATTAAATACTTAAAAAACCTTCATCATCAGGTCGTAAACGTAAAATTTCTGTAAAGCAATATAAGAAATAGTTTTTATTTTTTTTTTCGGGATTGGCTTTTGCCTGGCCTTAGTTACGAGACTATTAGCCACCATCAATTTTTATTATTTGTATTATTGTATTATTTTTAACTTATTACTAAGTAATTATAACTATATATTTGGACGTCACAACACATTCACACACACCCATGGACTCCGGGACGAATATTTTGCTTTCGAAAAATTACTCGCCCGCGCTGGGAATCAAACCCAGATCACCGCCGTGAACGATTGGCGAAACCAGCGGCTCAACCGCTCGGCCACGGCGGGCCCCAAAAATAATTTTATCTTGGTTTTAAATAGCCAAATTTGTGACATTATTTATCTACCATTTATTTAATAGAATTTTATTTTTCTAGTTATTTATATTATCCGAAATAGTCATGTATGATTTTTTTTTGTAAAAATGTAAAAAGATTGTTTTTATTCGTAATTAGTTTTAATTTTTGCCGACGAGTCGAATTGAATTGTTGCCCCTTTTTGAATTAGAACGTTCGTGTTTAGGAAAAAATTCCATTCTTGTAGTGTTTTAAGAAAATGAGAGGTAATCGTAGGTTTTTAAATCCAAACGGAGAAGAAATGACTGTTTATTTATGTACGTTTAGACGTTGATAGAGTTTCTTATTAAGTTTTTTCTTACTGTAAATTCCCCCCCTACCCCCTATTGTTATTTGAATTTGTAATTTATGCACTATATTATGAAAATATAAGCTTATATGAAAAATATAAGCTTATAATACATTGTTATGATTTCAACTAATTTTAACAACATGTGATTTTTGAAAACAAACTATACTTTAAAGCTCAATGAATTTTCTAGAAATGATATATGAATAATCAAATATTTCAGTTTTCTATAAAACGCCAAAATTAAAGCTGCAAATATTTGTAATACGTTATTTATACAGGGAGTTTTTCTTTAGATTTCCGTTGTTTTTTCAAAGTGTTCAATTTGAAGCTTTAAACGAGTGTTTTCCACTCCCAGACTAAGCATGAAGTAAAATTTCGAGTTTAGAAAAGCCCCGTGAAAATTTGTCGAGGGTCGCGCAGCGACCCGAGACAAATTTTCTGGGCTTTTCTAAACTCGAAATTTTACTTCATGCGCCACGCGTATAAAACACTAAAATATTATAAAATTTATGTGTATTTGAATCTCACTTGAAATCAGTGTTTTATACGCGTGGCGCATGAAGTAAAATTTCGAGTTTAGAAAAGTCCAGAAAATTTGTCTCGGGTCGCTGCACGACCCGAGACAAATTTTCACAGGGTTTTTCTAAACTCGAAATTTTACTTCATGCTTAGTCTGGGACTGGAAAACACTCTTTAAAAGCTTCAAATTGAACTCATTCAAAAAACAACGGATGTCGGCAAATTTATAGCTTATACATATGTTTACCTAAAAGAAAAGTTTACAGTATATTATTAAGTAACATTTTATTAAACATTGGGAACTTTGAACTTAATGTTGATGATTTTTGTTAGTTTTAATTAACCGTAACACACTTTTTATCGAAATGTTTATTAAATTTTAAAATTAGGACGTTTTTTTTATGAATTAACAAGATTCCAGTTAATGTTAAGTATATTTATTTTTTTAAACATATTTTTGTTGGAGTTACGTGAAGTAGTAGTAACTATATTCCTTTACTATTTTATTTAAATTCTACATGTACATAGATTAACTGATTTTACAAATGTGTGAATAAACATAAAAATAAAAAATATTTACGCAAGCATTTATGTCAATGCAGTCAATCTTAACATGTTTGTGTTTCGTTATTTCTACAATACCAACTATTAATAAATGGATTTAAGTTAAGTGACTTCATTAATATTACACACACATGCAGCATGAACCACCTGGCCATCTCTATGTCTGTGTCATTCTATGATTATTACTGATGTCGTATTACACATTCTTGTGTAATGCTTCACTATATATATTTTATTATGATTAGGTTCTAGTAATTAAGTTTATATTTCTATATTGACGATTGTAAAACTGTAGTTAACACATAATAAATAAATAAAAATACTCATGTACATACAAATAGAATTTAAATAAAATAGTAAATGTAAAGGAATGTAACTACTACTAATCTATAATTGTTTCACTTGGAAATAATTGAAATAACTTGAAAATCAGGTTAAGTGGTGAAATTCTACTCATTTCACGAACGAGAGATTCAAATAACTTGACTAAGTAATTTAAATCTTTACTCATATTATGAAAGAGGAAAGAAAATCATTGCAGGTCACTGACAATATAAATACTTCAAACATTATTAGTGCGATTCTTTTCGCATATAAATATAAATACTGTCGATACAAAATTGAGTTTGTGTTCAATTTTAGTAGTTTTGTTTGTAGATTACACTTATAAGCTTAAAACTATGCCTACTTTAGGTTAGGTTTCAATGGCAGCAGTTAGACCACTCACTTAGGCCCAAAGGGCCTCTTGTGATACCACAAGGGTAAAAAGGAGTCATATCTCCCCTCCCTCCCCACCTATACAAACCAATCAGAGCACCCAATGAAACTGATCAGGTTTCTCACATCTAGAGGTGTGAGGTCCGTTAGTCCATTCACGTAGTGCATACCAAGGTACTTGATGCTTTTCCCTTCAAGAACAGGGCATTGTCCCAGATATTGGAGTACCATCTCTTCCTCCTCCACATCCAGGCATCCTCTGCAAAAGTCATTGTACTCAAGACCAATCTTTTGTGCATGTCTGCCTAGGAGGCAGTGGCCCGTCTACCGCCTTCTTTATGTCGATTTTGCTAAGTGCAATTAATCTGTTGCTGTTTATAGTACCCCATATAGGCCATAGCTGTCTTGTTATGAGACACGTATCTATTTCTCTCCACCTTTGGTTGACCGATGCTATTATTTGGTCCCTAAGTAGTCTCTTGCATTCCACAAGAGGAATGTGGGTGGAGAGTTCAGTAGACAGGTCCTTAATTTTTGCCCCCTTCCTTGCAAGATCGTCGGAAATTGAATTTCCCCTGATATCACTGTGGTTCCACGTCACAGTTATTTGCAAGCCTATTTAGCGATTTTTTACAGTCTCTGACCACCTTCGAGGTGCAGTACGGACTATTCAGTGTCTTAATAGTGGCTTGGCTATTAGTAATGTACCTGATGCGGTTCCTCTGATGGTCATTTTTGTGGATCCAATCCACTGCCACTCTTATGGCCATGACCTCTGCCTGAAGAATGTTACAGTGGTTTGGGAGTCTAAAAGACTTTTTGAGGTTGAAATCTTGTGAGAAGATTCCTCCCCCTACTCTGTTTTCAGACTTGGAACCACCCGTAAAGAGCCAGACGTCCTTGCCTTGAACTACTTGCCCTCTAACCATTTGGTTTTGTCCGGGATGGAAGTGTATAACTTATTTTCAAAATTAAGTTCTGAAGTGCAGAGGGACATCGACATGCTCATTCAGAATCATTCCATATCCCAACTGAGTCGATTCTGATCGCTGTGGTATCTGCAGCATATCTGCAGTAGAGGTCGACTGGAGGTAGATTTAGTATTATATCTAGCGCTTTGGAGAAGGTGGACCTGACCGCCCCCGTTATGAGCAATTCGGCGGCTCTCTGAGCCTCGCCCAGTGCAGTTTGGTGGCCTAAATCGACAAATAAAACTAAAAAGTTGGCCTAACTCGTAACTGTAGAATTTATATATTTTTTTAACAAAATTAATTCATGTATTACAATCACCTTTTTCGCCCTTAATCAAGTTTTTTTTCTGAATTAGATTTTGTAGGGAAAAAATCGCTCTTTCTTTTCACACTATTTTAACAAAAGAGGCAAACCGTCGTCCATGAATCATCATCAAACTTTTTCCTCTTTCCTCTCGCGGTGATGAAAAATTAACTTGCCCACATCGATTTCCTTGTCAAACGCACGTCCCCCCGAGCGCGCCCTCTCCTCATCCAGATTTCTAATTTAAATAATTAATTACCGAATAGCACACCTTTTCAAATGAAAATTACTATTTTTCTCCTCGCCGCGCAAAAAATGAATTAATCATATTTTCGGCGAGGGTGCCGGAACAAAAACAAAACAGCGCGGATCAAGTGTAAATGTGGAGATTCGCGCTTCCCTCTTGAAGTCGTTTTCGCAATTATGTTTCGAGATGAGGAGATGAGGAGATGAATAAATAAAATGAAAAATTTGTTTTCGGGTGAAATTAATTCCGTGCGGGGAATTGTAAAAGTTTGTGTGTGTGCTTTTTTTTTTCTTTGAAGATTGTGCGAAAGTTTAATAAATTCTTTAAAATTTCAGGGAAATATAATCAACGTTCAGTAATAAATTTCATAGAATTTCAGTTTGTTTGAGTTAAATGCTTTAATTTTCTAGCAAACAAAATTCTTAAAATTTCAGTTTACCTGTGTTAAAAATAATCAAATTTGAGTAATACATTTCATAGAAGTTCTGTTTGTTTGAGTAAAAATCTATGATTTTTATTTCCTAAAATTTCAGTATATTTGTGCTAAAAATAAACAACTTTGAGTAATAATTTTCATACAATTATAGTTTAGACAAACTAAAATTGCTCCAACTAGTTTCGACTTATCGTCATTCGTAATTCCTTAAGAATGATGATAAGTCAGAAATAAAAAAAATTGTGAAACAAACAAAGAGCTTTTTCTTGAATTAATTTCTCATCTAGCACATGGTGAAACATATTAGAATATGTAAAGTTAATTAAATTAAAAACACTTCACATTCCTTTAAAAATGGTCTAATAAACCGAAACTAGTCGGAATAAAGATTTAATTTGTGAAACAATACCAAGTGTTTTTAATTTAAATAACTTTACAAATAAAGTGCCTTTAATTCAAATTCAATATTAATGTAATAATATTCGGTTGTATATTTTCAATCGTCATTATTTAATAAATAATAAAATTATGATCTAATTCGATAGATATAATTGATTATTAGAAAGCAAATTTCGGATTGGCTGGTTTCGACAAAATTCTAAGAATTAATTGAACACGTGAGTTTATTAAATGTGAAATGTTGATAGATAATTAAATTAAATAATTATTCAGCTTAGTTAACGTTTAAAATGGGTACATATTGAATAATTATTGATTACTAAACAACGAATCCATAATTTAAAAGGCTTGAAATAAAAGTAAAAAATTGGTGTTTCATTAAAATCGTGGCGCATTCACCAAAAATGCATGTTATATTACATGTATTTTTCGTGAATGCGCCAGGATTTTAAGGAAACACCAGCTGTTTACTTTTATTTCAAGTCTTTTTAATTATGGATTCGTTGTTTAGTAATCAGTAATTATTCAAAATGTACCCATTTTAAACTTTAACAAAGTTTAAAGATCGTTTTACACAAAAGATTTTTACAGTAAATTATTAAATATTTAATTGATGAGGCGGATACATGATGAAACTCCATAATACTATTTGAAATAAAACAACACAGTTGGGAGGGTTTCACTTTTATTGTTGAACACTGCAACATGTTTCACCACACAGTGGCTTCATCAGGCAGATGAAATAATAACATTATTTCATCTGCCTGATGAAGCCACTGTGTGGTGAAACATGTTGCAGTGTTCAACAATAAAAGTGAAACCCTCCCAACTGTGTTGTTTTATTTCAAATAGTAAATTATTTTACCAACTTCAGTTGAAACTTTTTCAAAGATTAAATTTTTATCCATAAATAAGTTTAAACTGAAATTGAAACTAAATATTATTAATTTGCTGTAAAAATATGTTGTGTAAAACGACCTTTCGATAAAAGACACCCAACACCATAACTCTTGTGTTTATTGATCGATTTGAATGCACTAAAAAACAAAACCAATCGCAGTTTCAATACCATAAATGTACACTAATTATATATTTTGTCAAAATTAACTTCATTGACAAATAATAGTTTGCAAATACTTTTTTTTATTTAATTTAATTGGACATTGTTATTCTGAATCTAATTATGCTCGATATGTTGAATTTAATTTAATATTTATGCTAGAAAAAAATTATAATAAATCTTGTTCATACGATTTTTTGGCAATAAATGTAGTGTGCCTTGAAACAAAATTGGACTTTTAACACTGATAAAAATTTATAAATAAAATTAGTATGTATAATCAGCTTAGAACATTCAACACAATTTGTTCACCAACCGAACAAAATAAAGGCTAGTATTTTTTAAACTTTACAATATCTCAGTGTTTTATACGCGTGGAGCATGAAGTAAAATTTCGAGTTTAGAAAAGCCCCGTGAAAATTTGTCTCGGGTCGCTGCGCGACCCTCGACAAATTTTCTACGCGGGGCTTTTCTAAACTCGAAATTTTACTTCATGCTTAGTCTGGGAGTGGACCGTCAAGATTTTCAACATGTCGAGATTTTTCGATATTACTAGATTTTTGTCGATTTATTCACAGTTTGTTATTAAATTAAATACAACTTTAATATATTATAAATACTATTTTTCTCAGAAATTGAATATTAACCCATTAAGAGCCGAGCAAATTATAAAGTTAACTCTAAAAGTTGATTTTAGGTAAAATTTTGCATTTTTTTTTTATGGTTTTAATGAGTGATTTGTTATGTTACATACGTCGATTTTATAAAAAAAAGTTAAATTTAAAGTTCGAACGAGTGTAACCACTCCCAGACTAAGCATGAAGTAAAATTTCGAGTTTAGAAAAGCCTTAAAATTTGGTTTGGTCGCGTAGCCCGTAGCGCTACGCGACCAAACCAAATTTTAAGACTTTTCTAAACTCGAAATTTTACTTCATGCGCCACGCGTATAAAACACTGAAATATTGTAAAGTTATAAATACACTTAAAAAATGAGTCATAATCGAAATATTGAAATAACAAAATATTTACATATTTCCTTTACTTTTATTCTACATTAAGTTGTAACGTAGGTACTTATTTGATATTTCGTTATTACTAATGGCATAACCTTACAATAAATGGCATTTGTCACTTTTTTTACAAGGCACACTAATTTTAATTTAAAGAAATATAATTTTTAATAGAAGATAAAAAATAAATCGATTAAAACATTAAACAATAACAAGAAATTTAGCGTTATTGGATTCAGAAAAATAATGTCTAATGTAATGAAATTAAAAATCATAGTCAGACATTTAAAAATTTAAAGTTGACTATTATTTGGGAATGAAGTTATTATTGAAAATAATCAATATTTATGTCATTTTTTTAGTATCTAAACGGCCACTGACTTAGGTTTTTAGTTTAATAAAATCGGTCAATAAATACAAGAGTTATGGCGTCGGGCGTTTTTTTATCGAACACCCGGTATTATATATACAGGGTATCCCATTAGTGCGTTCTCGGAGGATATCTCCGTTCTCGTTAAGGATAGAAAAATATTTTTCAGACCAAACTTATTTGACTTATAGAGCTGCATAACGTAAAATTATTTTGATGTATACAGGGTGTCCTATAAAAGCGGTACTGAAAATAACACTATTTGTTTAAATGGAACACCCTATATATTATTTGATTTTTAGATATTACTAACAATTGTACATATGTTTCATATAACATTGCATATACCTAAACCTAACATATTTCATAATACTTACAATTTAATGAAAAAAGTTAGATATTTAGGTTATCAGATTTTAATTTATGTCTTAATTATTAGTCATTTTAAAAATAACCGGTGTGGTACTTTAATAAATTATACTAGACGCTATCCTCAGCCGAAGTCAATTTTAATATTGTACTTACCTTGTAGTAATTCAAACCTGTCAATCTTAAGAAAATTCATACAAGAAAAACTTGTTTTTTTTTAAAAGGCACACCCTATATTTCTATACGGCATATTATTCGTCTTTCAAAGAGCTTTCCTTTTTATTAAGTATGTCCTATACTTATCTTCAATAATTTTTGAGATATCACTGTATTATGGAATTATTATTGAAATCAAAGCAACTACTGTGGTCATGGAATAAAAATAATCGAGTAATCAAAATGTATTATTTGACATAGAAATAAATATTGATAATATATTTTATTAGAATAGTTATTTACATAACTAGTCCGGGAAAACAATTTTCCCATGTGAATGCATTTTTAAAGCACGAGCGACGAGGGAGCGAGTGTCTTCAAATGCGTGAACACGAGAAAAATTCTGACGCACTAGTTATGTGAATAACTATTTTAATGAAATATATTATTAATATTTGTTTCTATGTCAAATAATAAATTTTGATTACTCGAAATGCGACTTGCGAGTTGTCAATACGGTGTTGGAAACGTCACTTTCGAGGCGGCGAGTTTAAAAAAATAATTTTTAGAAAGAAGATGTTATAACATAAAATAAGAAAGAAAAAATTGCACATTTATATTAAGGGGGTATTACCATTCGAAAGTTTATAAAAATTGATTTTATTTTTTTTGCATATTATGATACTTGATAGTATCTAGTTTCATGCCACAAAACCGTTTTACAATACGCGAATTCATTGGTTAGTTTTTTGCTTGTTGAACAATGCTGGGTGGAAATACGCAGAACTCAAACGAAAGTTTAAATGCTTGTGTCTGGAAGCTGACTTCGAAGCACCTCAACTGTGGTGCAAAAACCGTCGCTATCGCATCTTTCATAGCTACCAGCATCTTCAACGACGGATACTCGGCAGTTTTTAAGACGATGGAGACACTGGGAATCCATATCGGCCTGCAAGCCAAGGCATTCCGGTGCAGAGCGCGAGACGTGGGACGAATTTTGCCTGACTCCAGCAGTTTAGAAGGCCATCCAACAACGCTGGCAGGAGCAAATCATTTAAACCCAGTTTTTCGAGGAAGAGGAGGGCCTACTGTACGGAGCTGGCATAGCTGACTTAAGCCAAAAATCTCCAAAAATAGTTAAAAATTGTTTCAAAACTTTAAACGCGTTTTTCTCGAAACCACTTTTTTTCGCTGGCCGGAAACTTTCTTTTCAAACTATGAAACGGATCGACTTGAGCTTTTAGTTTTCAGTTCTCCACATTATCCTCTGGAGTTTGAACCACAGTCATTCAAATATATTATTATTTGATATTTTTCATAGAGCCTTAAAGTCAGAAAAAGGAGGGCAAAAAGCGACCACTTTTTTCGAATAGCCTCCATTTTGTTATTTATCGACATTTTTTATTGTCGGTGGTTCAAACTCCAGATAATTTAATACAGATTAATGACTACTACTTCATTTTACGTTTCAAATCACAGAATCGAAAAAAATTTTCCGGCCATGAGGAAAAACACGGCGGACACGGACTTATTTGAGGCCAGATTTAGAGGTCAAGCAGGACGATTGAAAAGAAT
Organism: Philonthus cognatus; assembly: GCA_932526585.2. Lineage (NCBI taxonomy): Eukaryota > Metazoa > Arthropoda > Insecta > Coleoptera > Staphylinidae > Philonthus > Philonthus cognatus. Next base: position 31,695,898 of record OW052241.1, on the reverse strand, counting down.
TAAAATACATTTTTTTATAGTTCATGAATCTATAAACAAGTTGCAAGAAACAGCAAGATCGCATGTATTAAATTTACCCAAAAAAAATTCTGAATAACCGTCAAAAAAACACTATCCTAGTGGTAATACCCCCTTAAGTGTTCAATATATCCTCCATTTTGATTTTGGCATACTTGAAGTCGTTGTGTGAAATTTTGGTTCACTTTAACTAGCATGTCAATGTTAATGTTGTGAAGAACGTTTCTAATCCTCAACTTCATATCTTCCTTTGTCGTTGCAGGTGTTTTATATACCTTTTCTTTTACAGTACCCTATAAGAATAAATCAAGTTTTGTCAAATCAGGTGACCTTGCCGGCGAAACAATTGGGTCTCTGCCAATCCATTTATTTGAAAAATGTTCATTTAAATATTGCCTTACCCGTCGACTCCACACTTCAGTCGAGCACCATCTAATTGCAAACACATATTTTGTAATATAGCAAGAGGTAATTCGTCGATCCATCTTTCAAATTCATTTCTAAGAAAATTTAGAAATGATTCACCACTAACTAACTAACTAATCAAAAAAGTAAGGACCAATAATTCTACTTCCTATAATTCCAGTCGAAACATTAAGAGACCACTTGTGTTGGTGATCTATGGGTATAATACGTTTGGGATTATAGTCAGAATAATAATGAAAATTATGCTTGTTTACAAATGCGTTTTTATAAAATGTGGCCTCATCCGTAAACAATATATGATTTAAAAAGTTTGGTTCCAGTTCGCGTTTATGTAACGCCCAATTACAAAAGTTAAGCCTATTCAAAAAGTCGTTGTCACTTAACTCTTAGACTAATTGTACGTGGTAGGGATGGAACTTACATTTCTTTGTTATTTAATTTATTGTAGTTTTTGGTATATCAATTTGCTGCTCCAATTGGCGGGATGAAACAAAAGGGTTCTCAACGATGGACTGAAGAACTGCGTATTCATTTTCTTCATTAGTAGTCCTTTTCCTTCGTTTTAGATTCTTTGTATAATCAATACTTCCAGTATTTTGAAATCGTTCCTTCAATCGAATAAATGCTGAAGCATTAGGATGACATACATTAATACTTTAATTTACTGCTAATTCAGTCATAAACTACTTCGAAATGAATTTTACAACAGAAGAATTAATAAATATGACATTTGTTTTGGGCGCTAGTGACGAAAATTGTTTTCTTGCGAGCAGAATATACGCTCAGAAATATCCTAATGCTGAACATTAGGATATTTCTGAGCGTATATTCTGCTCGCAAGAAAACAATTGTCGTCACTAGCGCCCAAAACAAATGTCATATTTATTAATTCTTCTGTTGTAAAATTCATTTCGAAGTAGTTTATGACTGAATTAGCAGTAAATTAAAGTATTAATGTATGTCTGTCAAAAGATAAAACAAAAAGATACTTCAATTACGGCTTATGACATATGGTTAATTATTGGCCGGCCACCTTAGATGCTTGGCACCATTGATACATTTAATAATATTGTAAATCTAATCACATAAAACAGTAATATCTTGAAAACTATTAAAGATAAGTATAGGACATACTTAATAAAAATGAAAGCTCTTTGAAAGACGAATAATATGCCGTATCAAAATATAAGGTAAGCCATTTAAAAAAAATAGTTTTTATTGTTTTAATTTTCTTAAGATTGACAGGTTATAATTACTACAAGCTATGTACAAAATTAAAATTGACTTCGGTTGAGAATAGCGATTAGTATAAATTATTAAAGTACCGTACCGATTATTTTTAAAGTTACTAATAACTGAGATATAAATTAAAATCTTATAACCTAAATATCTAACTTTTTTCATTGAATTGTAAATATTATGAAATATGTTTGGTTTAGGTATATACAATGTTATATAAAATATACGTAGAATTGTTAGTAATATCTAAAAATAAAATAATATATGATGTGTTTTATTTAAAAAAATAATGTTACTTCCAGTACCGCTTTTATAGAACACCCTGTATACATCAAAATAATTTTACGTTATGCAGCTCTTCAAGTCACATAAGTTTGGTCTGAAAAATATTTTTCTATCTTTAACGAGAACGCAGATATCCTCCGAGAACGCACTAATGGGACACCCTGTATATTTTTGGTAGATGCACCAGGATTTCAATAAAACACCAACGTTTGACTTTTATTTCAAACCATTTAAATTATTAATTCGCTGTTTAGTAATCATTACATTGTTTGTATTTTATCTTCTTTTGTAATAAAATCAATAACAAATGATTAATATGAATTTAACGCTTTCCTATTAATAGCATTTTTTTCTTACACATAAATTTAAGTTAATTGAAATGTAAGAAATTCATGTTGATAATAAATAATCTTTGAATTTAGCACATAGTCATTTTATATAGATATTTTAAAAACTTAGCCCAATACAAGTTGCGAATTTTGAAAGCGCAATTTGATTTGACCAAATACATATTTGTAAAATTAATGAACGTAAGATGAAACATAAGAAGTATATTTTAAACTTGACTTTAAATCAGTGTTTTATACGCGTGGCGCATATAGTAAAATTTCGAGTTTAGAAAAGCCTGAAAATTTGGATTTGCGGGCACGACTCGCTTCGCTCGCGCGCCGTCAAATCCAAATTGTCAGGCTTTTCTAATCTCGAAATTTTACTTCATGCTTAAGCATGGAGTGGAAACACTCGTTGGAAGCTTCAAGTTTAACACTTTTATAAACACTAGGAATATGTTTACTTAAAAAAAAATCAATCCTGTATACGAGTATATAAAATCAAACGGATTTGGTGTATTTTCAATAAAAAAAAATCTCTAGAGTGCCTGGAAAAGTATTCTAGACTCTGAGATTATATATTATATTTATTATGTCCGACATTTTATATGTCAATTTCTAAGGTGCCTAGCCAACCTTCAGAGAGTTTTATGTAACACCGAACATTTTCATAACGAGAATATTTCTTTTAAGTATACATATGCATTAGGGTAACCAGAAAATTTTTTATTTTTTTTATTTTCGCTCTTCTTCGAGTATAAGTTGAAGTGATCCCTAAGAAGTTCTGACACCAAATTACAGGCCAATCGAATAAAATTTAGAGGTCGCTCAAGTCAAAAGTATGAATTAAAATCTGAAAACCGGTTTATTCTTTAAATAAAAATCAACGGTCTCTCTGAAACCAACAAATACGTTGCAGTAACGTATTATTTCATTAAAGTACTTGATATTCTATTATTATTGATACTCATAATCTATTTATTGTCGACATTAGACATTGGGTGCATCATTTAAGGCGGTAATTTTAGTCTCAATTATCACACTTCCGCAAAACTTGGTGTATATTTTCGGATGACCGGTATCCTATTCGCTCTTTTTGGTCTTAAATATTCCCTTATACATTAAACTATAAGTTAAGGCCCTTTGCGCTACTAACTTTCACTTTATTTATGATGTACATTGAAATTTCACTAAGGTGCTCTGAGACGCGATTTCAGGATTTTTGTGGTTATTCATTAATGTATTTTGAAATTAGTTTGTGACGTATAGTTATTCATTTTACCACTTAAATACATTATATACAAAGATATTATTCTAGTAAACTCGAAATATGGTGGAAGATGGAATTGCTGGGAAATGTTTGGAAGTTTTTCTTGACAATACCAAATCGGTGTAATCTAATCAGAATCAAACTACTTACATAAAATTATTACAATCATATCAAGAATCACTACTTTAGACATTTTTCAAATTGGATTTTGTCGCATTTGGGAAACGCCGCTGATGATTTTGCACAGATTGGTATAAGTACTGCTTTTGCTCCCCCGAATTGGTAATTAGCGTGTTAAATTTCTTAACCAAAGCTACGGCTCGCTCAGCAGTGTCGTTAACCACTCGTAGATTAACCAAATATTGTCTACTCTGTTTGTAGCTTTCGATAGATTCCCATAAGCTCGGATCAACGTTAAGAAAATCTCTGTCAATTGCAAAACGCGACAACAATTAGTCGGTTTGGTTTGAATCGAAGTCAGAAATATCTCGTTTTCTCCATAACTCTAGCTCTTCGGCACTATTGGCATTAATTTTTACGCGTTTTGACTGAAGTTCGCAGGCCGCATTGTTGTTCATGGCGTAGACAATTTTTTTCTTTTCATCCGTAGAAACATTTTCATCAAACAATGATAACCCGATCACTTCGTCTGACAAGTACCATACATGGTTAGTGAATTTGTTAAGCGCGGCCGCAGCTACAATTTTGTTTTCGTTTTTATAATCAATTAAGTCATGTAAAAATGTCAAATCGTTGTTTGGGCTAGCTAACGTTTGCGAAGCGGTGAACCACGCTTTAATATACACTTTAACGATAAATACATTTATGTCGCGTAATCCGTTTTCTTCTTTCTTCTTCAGTTTGAATTGTTTCCGGAAAAAGTACATCTTCAATGAATAGATGGCTTTAGCCATCCACCTAGCGTGGTGCACAGGTCCAGGTAAACGAAATTTGTAGTCGCTCTTCGGAGAGGAGCCCAAGAATACGATGACCAGTTCCAAAAGTTCCTTATAGTCGTCTCTCAAGTTGAATTCCTGCAACAATTATTTTGCAATACAATGAAAAAAATCATGTAATTAATAAATATAAATTCATTTCACTGGTGGTTAATGAGATTGTATTTGTACCTGTATTTGCTCAAAAGCCAATGTAAGAATGTCATTTTTTGACGACTGCAGAGCTGTTCGGACGGTCTCGTCAGCAATACCGGTCTCGAACTGGTCCATGTCTAAGGTAGACCATGCCTTTGAAAACCTCTTGAACAAAGCCACGTCAGGTCCTGAGGTTACCATTGGTAAAGAAGTCTCGAACACATTTCTCAAGACGATCTCGTAAATGTGGTGCCGGCACGGTAGATATAGTAAGTTTCTATCCAACTTTTGCTCCAACAAATGGCAGGTACCATTACGTTGTCCTAAAAATTAACACAAAATATGAAACGATGTATAGTTATTTGTAGTAAATATTAAAATAATGCATTATGATTCTGACGTAAGAAAATTATAATATATACCAGTATTTGTAGCAGTCGTGTCAAATGATAAGGCCTTAATGGAGTCTGTCAAGTTATGTTCTAGAATCACTTCGAATACCGCTTCAGCTTGTGATTGTCCCGTCCCCGATGCCAGTTTTGGCACCGCCAGAAGTTCCTCAACGCCGTCGCCAGTTACAACAACTGGCCAATGGTCCACAACATCCTTGCTTTGCAAATCCTGCATCAACTTCCCATCCCAATGAATGGTCAGAACGTTTTCTGATGCAAAGTTGTGTTCTAGATCTGATGCAATCTCTTGTCGATACGCAGCTCTTCTTTGACGAATCGTCTCAATGCTCAAAGAGGTGTCGTCCAGGTTATATCCTAAAGTCTTTAAGGTCGCTCCTAAGATGTAAAATGCATTTCGATTACTTGTTCCTGTTCGGTCCAAAGCTTGAGCAACGTCTTTGGATATAATATCCAATCTCGTTGTATCTAAAGTAGTGATTCTTGATATGATTGTAATAATTTTATGTAAGTAGTTTGATTCTGATTAGATTACACCGATTTGGTATTGTCAAGGAGGACTTCCAAAAATTTCCCAGCAATTCCATCTTCCACCATATTTGGAGTTTACTAAAATAATATCTTTGTATATAATGTATTTAAGTGGTAAAATGAATAATAATACGTCACAAACTAATTTCAAAATACATTAATGAATAACCACAAAAATCCTGAAATCGCGTCTCAGAGCACCTTAGTGAAATTTCGATGTACATCATAAATAAAGTGAAAGTAAGTAGCGCAAAGGGCCTTAACTTATAGTTTAATGTATAAGGGAATATTTAAGACCAAAAAGAGCGAATAGGATACCGGTCATCCGAAAATATACACCAAGTTTTGCGGAAGTGTGAAAATCGAGACTAAAATTACCGCCTTAAATGATGCACCCAATGTCTAATGTCGACAATAAATAGATTATGAGTATCAATAATAATAGAATATCAAGTTCTTTAATGAAATAATACGTTACTGCAACGTATTTGTTGGTTTTAGAGAGACCGTTGATTTTTATTTAAAGAAAAAACCGGTTTTCAGATTTTAATTCATACTTTTGACTTGAGCGACCTCTAAATTTTATTCGATTGGCCTGTAATTTGGTGTCAGAACTTCTTTGGGATCACTTCAACTTATACTCGAAGAAGAGCGAAAATAAAAAAAATAAAAAATTTTCTGGTCACCCTACTAATATGCATACGTTGTACATCTTCCGACGCTCGGTTTATTAAGAAAATTAAATTTGAAGCTTTAAACAAGTGTTTTCCACTCCCAGGCTAAGCATGAAGTAAAATTTCGAGTTTAGAAAAGCCTGAAAATTTGCGGAGCGGCCAAACCAAATTTTCAGGCTTTTCTAAACTCGAAATTTTACTTCATGCGCCACCGGTACAAAACACTGATTCAATGTAAAGTTTAGCGGTGTGTTTTAAGCTTTGTAATACGTCAGTGTTTTGTACCGGAAGCGCATGAAGTAAAATTTCGAGTTTAGAAAAGCCTGAAAATTTGGTTTGGCCGCTCCGCGCTTCGCGCTACGCGACCAAAACAAATTTTCAGGCTTTTCTAAACTCGAAATTTTACTTCATGCTTAGCCTGGGAGTGGAAAACACTCGTTTAAAGTTTTAATTGAATTCTCTTAATAAAGCGAGCCTCGGAAAATGTACAACGAAATGCATATGTATACTTAAAAGAAATATTCTCGTTATGAACATTTTCGGTGTTACATAAAACTCTCTGTATATTTAAAACAACATTAAATCATGGCACTATAGAGTTTTTTTTAATAAACATACGGTATTAATAAATAATAAATATGTTGAATTTTGAATACTGATAAGAGCGGAATAATTATTGCCCGATCCGACGTTTGCAATCAAATATCGATATCGGTGATTTGCATAATATCTCTGAAGTCGGAAATTGCGTGTTAGGGCTGTTTACCTTCGTAAATAAACCCATGTTATATTTATGTAGGGCGGCCTTCGCTACATATCCCGCAGCGAGCAAGGGATGATACAAATAATGCATTTTCTGACCTCAAAAATATACCGGATTATCCCTTTGAAAATTTCTTATTTTTTCCTCGAAATAAACATAAAATATATTCATAAAAATGTGAAATTTCTTAAAAAAAGACTTTAAACTATACAAAATCACACTCATAATCTTATATTTGAGTACCTTTATGTAATTTTTTAAGAAACTTACATATAATATTGACAAGACAAATATTTTCAGTGGGGACGGGGACATTTTAACACATATTTTGTCTATAAAGTTGACACCAGTGTGAAAAGCAAGAACCTATAAATCCTCCAGAAATATTTCTACGATTACTCCCGTACACACATATTTTTTTTCAAGTGCGACGGTATTGACCCATCAGGCCATGTTCGTTAAGATTCCAATAGACCAAACAAATCATTTGCACGGTCTTGTATAGCTTCCAATTTTTATATTTTATACAAGGAATGTGCTCATTTTTTTTCTTTCAGAAACTCGTTTTGAAAGTTTTTGCTGAATACTCGATATTGTGCATCGTTTCAAGCTTTTTTTACAATCAAATTTGGGTTATCTAAGTCAAAATACTTCAGGTATAATGGTTCTGAAAGAGCATTTATCGGTTTCAAAACTAAGCACATTTCTTCTGCAAAATATAAAAATTGAGAGCTAACCAAGACCTCGCAAATGATATTTTGGTCTATTGGGATCTTAACGAACATGGCCTGATGGGTCTATACCGTCGCACTTAGAATTTATATTTTTTTGTGTGCCCGTGTTATTATCCCAATGGGAAAAAAATAATACAATTGTTTCATTATTATACGAACGCTTCTCAGAGAAATTTCAAACCCTCCAAATCTGCTGAAAGTGTTGTTTTCGGCTGGAAATAATCACATTATAATTTATAGAGAATATGAAATTTCTTAATATTAAAGGATAAATTAAAAACAACCAAGTGTTTTCAATTTATCCTTTACTATTAAGAAATTTCATATTCTCTATAAATTATAATGTGATTATTTCCAGCCGAAAACAAGACTTTCAGCAGATTTAGAGGGTTTGAAATTTCTCTGAGAAGCGTGCGTATAATGATGAAACAATTGTATTATTTTTTCCCCACTATTAGTGAAACAAACCAAGTGTTTTCAATTTATCCTTTAATATTATTTCAAAAATTTTCACCAAGTGATAAATGAGAATGTTATTTAAGAAATATGAAATTTCTTATTGAAAAATAATTCATTCTCATGCCATTAAATTATACCGGATTATCCCTCTGGAAAATGATGTATTTTCGACTGGAAAAAATCACAGAATAATTTCAGGAGGGTTTCTTAGAAAAGCGTTTATATAATAATTAAATAATCTTACGAGATTTAATATTTTTGCGTTAGATAAACAATAAATATTTTCAGAGTTTATATGGAAATAATGACAGAAACATTTCAGGATAATTTTAAATTTCTTAGAGAAATATTCTACATGTATTAAACATTCATTGATCATATTAACACAATGACAAAATAAAGAATTATTTAATTAAGAATTATTACAAACATTACCACAAATTATGAATAAAAATATAATAAATTCACTTGTCGCTTTTTATTTTAATTGAGGTCTATAAAATTGTAGAATTGTGATTTTATGTTAGTTCAAATTTATAGGACAATTTGATGGTTATCCAATTCTTATATATGCATATTTTTTAGTCGTGATTTTTGAGTTTAGTGTAACAAGTTTTAAAGTTTTAATGGAATCTCTTTGGGTGGATTAAATCGAGATTAGCGAGACATAACAGAAAATAACCCGACATTGTCGGAAAGTTATTCAAAAGTGGTGAAAAGTTTGTGGGGGCGGGAAAACTCCGGCGGGCTTTCGGAAAATATCCGTCCCTTGGCCCTTTTCAAATACTATGTTTAATACATGTTATCCAACTTTTATGTCACTTTATTATAAATACACCAGAATGTAAAACGGAACAAAACTCTTTGTGTTATTTTCATTTTTAAAGAATACGGGAAGCATTCAGTCTTTTCAACTTCCATTCTATATTGAAAAAAAAAACATTTTGTATTAATTTTTGTTATAGAAAACGGGAAGCATTTAACTTCCAGGGTAAACGGAGAGTTTTTCCTTTTAAGTATACATATCCCAATTGTATGAGTTCAATTTGAAGCTTTAAACGAGTGTTTTCCACTGCCAGACTAAGCATGAAGTAAAATTTCGAGTTTAGAAAAGCCTAAAAATTTGGTTTGGTCGCCCCGCGAAGCGGAGCCGCCAAACCAAATTTTCAGGCTTTTCTAAACTTGAAATTTTACTTCATGCGCCACGCGTATAAGACACTGATTTCAAGTGAAGTTTGATTGATCACAATATTTCGGCGTTTTGAGTATTTAATACGCGTGGCTCATGAAGTAAAATTTTGAGTTTAGAAAAGCTTGAACTTCGTCCTAATCCAAGCGTGGAGACTTTTCTAAACTCGAAATTTTACTTCATGCTTAATCTGGGAGTGGAAAACACTCGTTCAAAGCTTCAAATTGAACTCTTTGTAAAAAAAGCGTATGCGCATGTACCTATGCTTAACAAAAATCGCTGTATATATACTTAAAAGAAAAAAATCCCTGTAAAATGAAATAAAAGATGAAAATGAATAAATATAAAATGTACTTTGATTTTTTTCGATAACAAATCCTTTATTTTAAATATAATGATTAATAAATCGAAATATCATTTCTGTTTAAGAAAATGTAAAATTTCCAATGCCAGTGGCGGATCCCCCCTTAGAAGCCTTCTGGATCCGGACTAGCTTTGTAAATTTTACATTTCTTGTTATGTTTTGCACTCCAAAAAATAATAGTACCATTTTATCCAAAGTTAACTAAGAACAATTATTTATTAATTCTATTCTTATCATTTCAAATTTGGCGCCAAAAAATATATCCCTATTTATATGTCTTTGGCTCCAAATTTAATTTAAGAAAACAAGAATTAAAAATGTTTAGGGTGCAAGTAAAAAAATTTCCAATGCCAGTGGCGGATCCCCCCTTAGAAGCCTTCTGGATCCGGACTAGCTTTGTAAAATTTACATTTCTTGTTATGTTTTGCACTCCAAAAAATAATAGTACCATTTTATCTAAAGTTAACCAAGAACAATTATTTATTAATTCTATTCTTATCATTTCAAATTTGACCTCAAAAAATATATCCCTATTTATATGTCTTTGGCTCCAAATTTTATTTAAGAAATCAAGAATTAAAAATTTTGAGGGTGCAAGTACCTCTTGAATCCGTCAATATACAAAAGGTTTTTATAGGGGTTAAATTATAATCTGTTGTATATGAGAATTAAAAAAAAACAACTCATGCTTAAACAGAAATTGTAGATTAAAATTTAAATATTAAAATGTTTGTTCAAAACTTGCTATTTTTATAAGATTACAATACTGTCATTAATCATTTTTCTTTCTATCTTTAGTTTTAAATTGTTATTTAGAAAAAAAACTCGTGGTTAAACAGAAATTGTAGATTTAAACTTAAATATTTATATTTTTGTTTAAAATATTCCATTTTTTAAGGTTGCAATGTTGTCAATAATAATTCTTTTTTATCTTAAGTATTAAATTGTTATTTTGTAAAAAATGTCTATAGAATATCTATGAATAAAAGTTTATTAATTAGGGTATGGAAAAAAGTAAGATTTTTAGTCATGAATTTTTTGTAGTTCCGAAAAAATAACAGAGACTCTTACCAACATTGCTAACAATGTGTGCCATTTATACCCTAAATAAAAAAATATTTCCACCGACTGTCACTACTTTTAAAAAAATCATGTTATTAATAAACCCACAAAAAATCATTTTGAGCGCTTGTATTAAGGACTATTTTTAAATTTTCAAAAATATTTTCACACAAATTTAAGCTCTCTTAATCCCGGTTGGCTTGTTTTTTTGAATAAGTTAAATCAGTTTGGTATTTTGTGAAATATAGCACTTTAAATGAAATAAGTGCAAACATGCAGACATTTGCGCTTTTAACTAAAAAGGTAATTTATGGTTAAATTTTTAAAACGAATCAAGATTTTTTGCAAAGGAAACTGTTTTTGAATAGTTTTAAGCAGTTGAAATTTATTTTTTGTTACCCGAAAAAAAAAAAACTTGACCCTATTTGTAATACTAAGAGGATTATCTATGATTTTTTTCAGATTAAAAAATAAACTTTTTGTAAAAAATATGTACGAGCCCTAACAACTATATATTGGGACAAAATCAAATTCATATAAAATTCAGGTATTGGACAGTTTATTTAAGTTTTATAGTATTTTTTTAATTTAATACTATGAAATTAGTTAATTAGCAACAGCTTTGGTCAATGAACAACACAAAGAACAAATCAATTATTCAATCACCTCTAATTTACAAGAAAAATGTTAATTTTGTTTGCCAACTAAATATTGGGACATTGCACGAATTTTATTTCTAAAAAGGAGTAACATCGCCCTTATATTTTATGACAGCTCGAATTCGGCTAGGCATTGGCTCAACTAAGGATCTGCACGTTTCAGGAGAAATTTCATTCCAAATATGCTCTATCTTGTCTCTAAGTTCAGGTAATGTCCGTTGTGGGTTGTTCCTCAATGTTTGTTTCATTTTATGCCATACTGTTTCAATGACATTAAGGTCAGGACTGCTAGAAGGCCAAGAAAGAACATTTGCGTTGTGGTCGCCAAACCACTTTTTTTGTGGTTTTGGCCGTATTACAGGCCGCCCCATCCTGTTGAAAAATGTAATTTTCGTCAACACTTAACTTGGCGATACTTTGTAGGAAACTGTTTTGCAGTATTTGTTTATATTTCGCAGCATCCACGGTACCCTCAATACATTTAAACCATCCTAATCCTGAAGCTGTCATGCAGCCCCAAATCATCACTCCTTTAGGAAATTTTACGGTACGTTTTAGGCAATCCTTGTGAAATGCCTCATGTTTTGAGCGAATCACGCGTTGTCGGTAATCACCAACACATACGTCGAATTTTGATTCGTCACTAAAAATTACTCTGGACCAGTCTGTAGCTGACCAAGATAATTTAGATTTTGCCCATGTGACTCTGGCTTTCTTTTGTTTTTCCGTCAACAGTGGTTTTTCCTTTGCCTACAAGAAAATATTTCTTTTTAAATGCACTTTTAAATTGCTACTTGAAATTCAACCTTATAAAACTTGAGTCCACATTTATGAATCCACTGGCGGCAGCTTTCCCTTGACAGATTCAATCCAGTTTCGTGATTCCATTCAGTCGTAATTTGCCTTAAAGTATTTCTTCTCCCTTTTTTGCACAGTTTTACTAATAATCTCTTGTTTCTATCAGAAACTAATGTTGGATGACTCGAACTTTTGCCTTTTTTGTCTAGGATATTTCCGGTTTCTCCATAATGCTTAATTATATTCCACACTGTTGTTTTAGGAATATTAAGTTCATCCGCCATTTCACGTATCGTTGTATTTCGGCAATAATTTTTAATCACTAACTCACGAATTTTGGAACTTGTAGAGATACCACACACCATTTTGTTCAATAAAAGCAGCGATTCACCCGATACGATAAGAAAGGAACTACCAAGTAATCTGAGGTTTCGTTCTGCATTGTTTTCACAGCTTACTTGTCTTATTTTGTTTCATTTTTAACAGTTATTTTATACTGTCCCAATATTTAGTTGCCACACAAATTGAACATTTATTAGAGATGATAGAATTGAATAGTATAATAATTTTGTTTTTTGTGTTGCTGATTGGCCCTCATTGATGTTAATTAACTAATTACATAGAATTAAATTTAAAAAAAAAGAAAAAAAGAAATGAACTGTCTAATATCTGAATTATACATGAATTTGATTTTGTCCCAATATATAGTTGTTAGAGCTCGTATAATTTTCAGTAAAAAAAAAATAAAAATTATAAAAAAAATCACAGAACCTCTTACCAAGGTTGCTAACATTGTGTGCTATTTATTTCCCGAATGAAAAAAATATTTCCGTCAACTGGATCTACTTTTATATATTCCAGATTATTAATAATTAAATATTATTATATACCAATATATAGGGTGTTCCATTTAAAATAACAAATTCGGTGTTACTTCCGGTGGAACCGGAAGTGATAGAAAATTGAAAATATTTCACATGAGGAGAACTGATTCAACCGTGTGACGAGGATATTTTTCAAATTTTTAGTGCAACGGCAACCCCATATACTTTTAACGAACGGATTAGCGTAGACACCCTGAATATGTGTACTTAAAAGAAAAATTCCCCGTATGTCCTAAGCCGATGCATCACCCGGTATAGTCACAATAAAAAACCTCAGTTATACAAACACAGTGTTAGTGTCTTATTTGTGTCAATAATGATGTATAACGAAGGAGAAGCCTCCACAGTTAATAATTTTCATTATTATTATCTCTAGTTTGAATAATGTAATTTCGCGAGTTGTATGTTGTATTAAAATAACCTGCTTACTCACATTTAATAGTGAAAGTTAATTATATTATTGTATGTTAAGTATTTGTTATGTATGTATTTTATGTAATAGAGGTTTCCCGTTTAAATAAATGAAATGAAATGAAATAATCATTTAAATTAGTTAAATCTTAATTTCTTAAGTGCTTCATGACTTTTACCTCTCTAATAATAATGTCTGTATTGAATGCATAAAGTAATATTATGCTATTTTGGTAAGCACTTAAAATAACATTTGATATGATGAAGAAAAAATCGTCCATCAGCCAGTTTAATCATTTCCTCTTTGCACCTTAAATATATTCACACCCCCTTGAAGGCCATTAATCATCCCCCCCTAGCCCCTTTCTTGGCGAAGGTGCGGTGTGATGTTTTGCAAACATCGCTTTAAAATTCCATTTTTTTTTTGCTCCCCCGCCCTTCGAGATTCGCACGCCATTCGGAGAAAAGGGAGAATTTTCATTGCAACATCCGTTTTTGTAAGCATTAATCAACCCTTTAAAAAAACCCGTTTAGAAGAAAAAAAACTTGACTTTATAATTATTAAATTAATAAATGTTTAAAAACAATATACATTTCTGTAATAACTTTTTTAATTAATCAACCTTTGTACAGTCAAAGCAAGCAAATGTGGACGCTCTTTGATTGTCATGGCATTTGTTACTGAAATTCATTCCTGTAATTCTGGCTTTGCCCAGTGGAATTACAAAGAGAGGGGAGAATATTGAAAGCAGAAATATATTACTTTTATAATTGCAGTTTTATCGAATCGGTCTTATCTACATTAAATGTGCAATAAAACTATTAGAAAACTTTAAAAACCATTTATTACAAGAGAAAATAAAGACCATTTTTCTTTTTTTCTTTGAATGTTGCTACAGCCTTTGACTTTTAAGCTTCAGTTAAATGCTGAGGCATTTTTGACAAATTATTTGACGATAACTTTACTTCATGCGCCACGTTTATAAAACACAGATTTTAAGCGAAGTTCGAATATACATAAATTTGACAAAATTTTAGTGATTTATACGCGTGGCGCATGAAGTAAAATTTCGAGTTTAGAAAAGCCCAAAAAATTTGTCTCGGGTCGCTGCGCGACCCTCGACAAATTTTCACGGGGCTTTTCTAAACTCGAAATTTTACTTCATGCTTAGTCTGGGAGTGGAAATCACTTGTTTAAAGCTTTAAAATGAATTAAAAAAAACAGGGAAAATCTCAAGATTTACAGAAAATAAGCTGAATTTGGAGTACGTGTATATATATATATATATATATATATAGATATATATATATATATATATATATATATATATATATATATATATATGTATATATATATATATATATATATATATATATATATATATATACTTGTAAAATCATCGCGTTTCTCTGAAAAATCATTTCTTTTTTCCTATGCAAAGTTATTTGTGTCCATTAATCAATTGAGATTTCAGATGTCTTCGTTGTGTGATTAAAAATGGGGGCATAATTTCATCAAAAAGGGGCATTAATCATTGGGACAAGGGATGATCCACGTTTGTCCGTCATGCGCGTTTTTGATGCAGAAAATGACAGAGTGCTAAATTATTGTGTTTACTGGTGACGTTGAAAAATGCAAAAATCGGACACAGTTTATCGATAAAAGAGATAAATTAATACGTGTAAATACTCTGAATACTTCTGAAATAATAATAAATAAATTGTCTCTGATTCTGATGATTCTCAATAAGATATTAATTGTGCGTAATACAAGGCGTTTTATTTAAATATTTAAATCAATTTAAATCTAAATTTTTGCCTATTCTAAACTCAAAATTTTAATTTATAATTTTATTTATAAATTAAGGAGTAAACTCGAGATTTATTATAAAACAAAAATTGTATATTAATTTAATTTAAAATTCACGTGGTTTATTCCACCTAGCTTTTTTCTATCATCTACAGCAAGGGTGTTTAACCCGGCGTTAGCCAACCGGTTCCAACCTCCGACTAGACTTCCTAAAAATGAATAATTTAGCTTTCCCCCATATGCAAAACAAACAAAGTAAAAGTATTGTTTTTGCAAAAATTTTCAAATCAAAAATGTTAGTGGATATATCCATTTTGAGGTCCCCCAAGTTAATTAATATATTTTTTTTAAAAAGTTTATTGATTATTGTAATTACCTGTAAAATTTGAATTTATTAGCAAATGCTTGTCATATTTTCCAGTAATACGTTTTTATCGGTGTAATTCTACCTAGTTATTTGAGAAAAATCGTACAATAATTATAACCTTGATGTTTTTTGATATAAACAGGTTGCCATTTGTTTTGAAATATTGAGAATAGATCTTGTGATACTTGTGATACATCATTGTAAAGAGAATTTTATTAAGAATCTAATTCTTAATAAGTATACAGGGTATTCTATTTAAAAAACGAAGTTTTTACATTTTGGTGGAAAATAGGTAGGCTATGGAAGAAAAATATTTTATCGATCTTCCAGATTACGTTGCATATGCTTAGTTTCATAATAAACTTTCTTTCGTATGTTTTCTATTTTAGCAGATATAAGCTGGCACTAAAAAATCAGCCCATTGTATACATTTTTCTATGTATTACGAAAGGTTGAATACCTAAATCTACAGTTTCTAAAGTAATTGATTTAGATTGTAGAAAATTATGTTTTGTTGCGTTTTAATTATCTTTCTTTTTGTTTGTATCATATCTATGTATAAACATAGGTTTGTTTTCTCTATAATTTACTGTTATCAATTTTCCATTCAATTTCGTGGCAGATTGTTTTAATTCGATTTTCCCGTGCATTGGCTGCAGTCGGGGTCGAGTGTAATTAATTGATAGGATCTACGGTTTTAAAATATTTGCCGCGGGAAATAATTGGCCCTGTCCCTCAGCCCTCGGTCGCTTCGTGGAATTCCCAAAAGGGCCCGGATCAGCGGGGATATTGAATCCGAAAACGTTATTGCTGGATAAAACCGCTTTAAGAGGTCTAACGGAATGCGGCCTTGTTTTATCTTCACACAGAAAAGTAATCTATAATTAATAGCTGTATAATAAAAGTGTCTATTTAATTATTTTTTAAAGTAGTAACTAATCAATAGGAACTACAAGTTTTGATCTAATTTTTGTAAAATTAATAAATAATCGGTAGAAATTACAAGTCTGCATATAATTTTTGTAAAATTAATAACACTGGTCGGCATGAAAATCGGCCCTGACACCATTCCTGCTGATTCTTATGTAAAATGACCTCCTGAATCCGAATATGACCCCCGTTTTCCCCCATCACCCACCGTTTTTGGGGGAGGCCCCCCACCTATTTTTATCACTTTTCGATAATTTGGAGTTATGAAAAGGATTATTTTAGCCTTTACGTTTCTTCTGAGGGGCTAGAGAGGTGAAAAGTTCCAAAAACATGAACATTTGTAGCAAGGAGGTAGATTTGGGGGGGGGGGGGGGGGGATTTGCTCCCTTAAATTGTAAAAAAATCCTTAAAAATGATCGATTTTTCCGTTTTTTTTCGCAGTTTTTTCACTTATTTTCTACATATTCCAGCTTCCATCCCCCCTCATCCTCCCCTAAACAATAAAAATATATAGCACCAATAATAAAAATATATAGCAACAGTTCGGAAGATTTACTGTACCACGCTGGCGCTCTCAATACCTCGCGCGCACAGGTTTGCCCAGGACTTTATTATTTTACATTTATTATTTTACTTTTTATTTATTATTCTTTACAGCTAAAATAATCCTTTTCACCCCTCCAATGGATGGGAGCGTCAGCGTGGTACAGTGAATCTTCCGAACTGTTGCTATATATTTTTATTATTGCTGCTATATATTTTTATTATTTTTGCTATATATTGTTGCAATACATTTTTATTATTTGGGGGTGTTTGGGGGAGGATAAGGGGGAATGGAAGCTGGAATATGTAGAAAATAAGTGAAAAAACTGCGAAAAAAACGGAAAAAATTGATCATTTTTAATGATTTTTTTACAATTTAAGGGGGCAAATCCCCCCCCAAATCTACCTCCTTGCTACAAATGTTCATGTTTTGGAACTTTTCACCTCTCTAACCCCTCAGAAGAAATGTAAAGGCTAAAATAATCCTTTTCATCCCTCCAAATTATCGAAAAGTGATAAAAATAGGTGGGGGGGGCATCCCCCGAAAACGGTGGGTGATGGGGGAAATTGGAGGTCATATTCGGATTCAGGAGGTCATTTTACACAAGAATCAACAGGAATGGTGTCAGGGCTCGAAAAAATAATTTTTTTGCAGTGTAATCAATACAAAAAAAGTAATCTTATAATAATAATAGCTTTATAATTAAAGTGACCATTCAATTATTTTTAAAAGTAATAAATAATCAATAGGAATTACAAGTGTTCATCTAATTTTTGTAAAATAATAAATAATCAGTAGAAATTACAAGTCTTCATCTAATTTTTGTAAAATTAATAATTAATACAAAAAAGTAATCTATAATTAATAGCTATATAATTAAAGTGTCCATTCAATTATTTTTAAAAGTAATAAATAACCAAAGGAATTACAAGTCTTCATCTAGTTTTTGTAAAATTAATAAATAATCAATAGAAATTACAAGTCTTCAGTAATTTTTGTAAAATTAATAATAAATACAAATCAAAAGTTTAAATAGCACCATTTTTCAATAGCCTTTTGATAAAGTATGGTTTGTTTTTTACAGTAATTAATAAACAGCGTGCTTATTAAAAAATTACATGTAATGTCCCGGCGCATCCACCAATTATTATAACGCATTTCGTTAACGATTAATGGGTGAAAATTTTAGCGAGACTAATTATGAAAAATAACCAAAGGATTATTGTTACACCCTGCGTATTGCAAATTAATTAGTCATGTATAAATTTAATCCTAAATCCATTACAAAAATATTATTCACAACATATGTATAATTTGATTTTGGGACTAGTCTGTATATTTTTTCTCAAATAAAAAATCTCCCGAATTCCCGAAATAACCGCAAAATATACATTTACAGACCACATGACTTATGAATTAATTTTATAAATAAACTTTAAATAGATTATAATTGTTATCTAACATTTGTCTTAGCGATATGATGACGAAGTGAAAATCGATAAAATGTTATTTTAACTTTAACTTTGTTAATTAACCCATTTACGGCCGAGCAATTGTAGAGAAAACACTAAAAGTTGATTTTAGGTAAAATTCTGCACTTCTTTTTATGATATCTATGAATGACTTATTGTATTACATTCTGTGAATTTTTCTTTTAAATATACATAATGTATATGCTGTAAAATTTCAGGCATTTGTCGATCTTATACAAAACGTGCAGTATGAGGTTAAGAACGAGTGATTCCACTCCCAGGCTAAGCATGAAGTAAAATTTCGAGTTTAGAAAAGCCTGAAAATTTGGTTTGGTCGCTCCGCGAAGCGGAGCGGACAAACCAAATTTTCAGGCTTTTCTAAACTCGAAATTTTACTTCATTCGCCACGCGCATAAAACACTGAAATATTGTGAAGTTAGAAATACACTTACATTATTTTTTCTTTAAAAGAGTAATAATCAAAATATTCTAACAACAAAATATTTATATATTTCTTCATACATTTTCGAGTCAGGTCAAATATTATACATATATCAAATTAACTTATTTAGTAATTTAAATAATTAATTAACAAAAAATTAATAATGTTGCGGGTATACATCAATGGCGCCTAATGAGTTAAAGAAATACTAAGCTCAAATTGTGTACTATGTATTTTAAATATTCTAGTCTTTTATTTGCATGGCATATGAAGTAACATTTCAAGTTTAGACAATTTAATTTGGTCGGAAACGAAGCGAAGCAACAAAATGAAATTTTCAGACTTATCTCAACTCGAAATTTTATATCATACGCCATGCGTATAAGACACTAAAATATTACAAGGTTTAAAATATACTACTGAAACAGTACGCTAAGGCAGTATATTAAATCATTACATTAAATCAGTGTGTTATACTCGTGGCGCATGAAGTAAAATTTCGAGTTTAGAAAAGCCCAGAAAATTTGTCTTGGGTCGCTGCGCGACCCTCGACAAATTTTCACGGGGCTTTTCTAAACTCGAAATTTTACTTCATGCTTAGTCTGGGAGTGGAAATCACTTGTTTAAAGCTTTAAAATGAATTAAAAATAAATAGGGAATATCTCAAGATTTACAGAAAATAGGCTGATTTTGGAATACGTATATATACAGAGCGTTTTATGTAACACCGAACATTTTCATAACGAGAACTTTTCTTTTTAGTATGCATACTTTGTACATTTTCCGACCCTCGGTTTATTAATAGAATTCAATTTGAAGCTATAAGACAGTGTTTTCCACTCCCAGGCTTTTTCTTAACTCGAAATGTTACTTCATGCGCCACCGGTACTAAACACTGATTCGCGTGGCGCATGAAGTAAAATTTCGAGTTTAGAAAAGCCTTCGCGCTACGCGACCAAACCGAATTTTCAAGCTTTTCTAAACTCGAAATTTTACTTCATGCTTAGTCTGGGAGTGGAAACACTCGCTAGAAGATTTAAATTATATCATTTTATAAAAACAGCAAATGCCTGAACATTTACAAAGTATGCATCAGATATGTATACTTAAAGTAATCCTTTTCCTTTATTCTATATTCAAATTTTTGTTCGGTAATTGGGATATCCTGTTGGACAAACGAATAAGGATATTATATTATTATTATTGATTAAAAGAAAAAGTCCCTGTATATATAAAAAGTTAGTGATTTGTAACTATCTGTGTTTAATAAAAATGTATTATTATTTATAATCCTAGTGCTTTTGAAAATTTATTTCTGTTTATATTAGGTACAACTAAGTTATAATTATACCCTAATTGTTGATAATTAATTATAAATTAATGCATATTGGCTTTAATGATTACAGTAATATTCATTTACAAACCAGTTGATTATCGAAATAACAATGGCGTTATTAATCAATTCACCAAGTACGCTTTGGAGATTACAATTTAGTTGGACTGTCCATTGTCCGTGATGTATACTAATTTTACGCATGGCCTAATCACCGGTATCGCCGATTTCTGGACTAATTGGAGTCCGACAATTCATATCGAGGATCTCCACTCGAATTTGTATCAAGTGCCAAATCGAAAATGTCAAACGCCAAATACAGCTAGATAAGTGTAACGTAATTAATATCATCTTTTTATTTCACTCAAAATCTAAGAATGATTAGAAATTGTACAAGTTATAAAACGCAGACAGAATTATTACATCATTAACTTGTTTCTCATTGATCACTTAGTAAACAATCTCTACTATATGGTCTTTTAAGAGGGCCAATTTTTGCTAGTGGTGTGTTTCTGGGGTACGAGATAGCAAAATTGCTGAAAGTAGTTTTGGCTATGTATTGGTTCATAGTGTGTGCCGAATTTTATCACAACGAATAATAAAAGTTATGGGTGCAGAAGGCCTTGTTTTTTGTTTAAATAGAGCCGGGCAAATGAATGGGTATTAAATTTTAGTAGACAAGTAAACTGGATGAATAAATTTTCACGATTTTAATTTCAATCGACAAACTTTCAACTGTTTTTGCTTGTCTCATTCCAATACTGATTTGTTTTATGTAATTATGAATTACAATTATTATAAATATATACATATACAGGGTGTCCCAAAAGTTTGGAAACGGTTGAATATCTCGAGAACACCGCATCGGATCAAGATGGTATAAAATACGTCTATCTTTATTTTTAAAGCTCTATTTAGGCATATAAGGGGTAATTGCTGTTTTTTTAATCAAAGTAATTTTGGTTGTCTCATTTGTTGATCCCTGATCTAAAATTGGTTATGTTATTGTTATTAAAAACTCATTTCGTTATTTTGGCTTTTTCCCCACTTTCTACTAAGATCAAAATTAACTTCACAATACCGTCGGCATTAGCGTGACCCGATGTGCACCACGGGGAGGTTGCATGATCGGATTTTGCACATCATGTAGCCCTGAAAAGGGCTGATTGTTGCACTTCCGGTGGTTTGATGTTGCATCTCCGCCGCCAAATCGTCTTCTTCCTTATCGCAAATGTTCAAACTGACCGCCATTTTGGCCTTGGCACTGACCCAGTCGGCTGTGAAAATCGTTGATCACGTTGGTCCTCATTTGCGGTATAACTAATGCAGCCTGGTCCATGATGCGATTCCGCAAGTCAGCTAAATTGGCAGGTCTGTTAGTGTACACACTGTTCTTCACAAATCCCCAGAAAAAGAAAACCAGTGGGGTCAAATCCGGCGATCTCGCAGGCCATTCAAGAGGGCCGCGTCGTCCGATCCAACGGTTGGCAAATGTACGGTCCAAAAACTGCCTCACTCTCACAGCGTAATGGGGAGGGGCGCCATCTTGTTGAAACCACACATTTTGCACGTTTCCATGGAACAAATGATTAATTGCTGGTACCACTTCATCTTGCAACAAATCTAAATACTTTTCGCCAGTCAAGTTGCCCTCGATGAAAAACGGCCCCACAACTCCATGTTTAGAAAAACCTGCCCAAACGTTCAGCTTCTCCGGATACTGGCTGTGAATGTCGCTCATCCAGTGAGGATTCGCGTCACACCAATAACGACAATTGTGGCGATTTACTTGACCATTCAGCTGGAATGTCGCTTCGTCGGAGAAAACCACATTATCCAGGAACGCACGGTCGGCAGCACAACGACGCACCATGTCTCTGCAGAACTCGTTCCTCCTTCGAAAATCATCCTCCAAAAGTTCTTGCACAAGATGAATCTTGTAAGGGTGCCACTTTTCCTCCTGCATTATGCGATGTACTGAAGTCTTGCTGATGCCTTGAGCTTGCGACACTCTCCTTACAGAAATATGAGGGTCTTCCACGAAATGCTGCAACACTTCCACCTTCTGATCTTCGTTTGATGCCGTTCTTGGCCTGCCACTGCGTTCGCGATCCTTCACTGCTCCAGTATCTTCAAATCGTTTCAATGTTTTTTGAACCGTCGATTTTGACAATGGATCACGATGCGGATTGGATGCATTAAACATCCTTGCCACCTCCTCGTAAGATCTCACATTCTCCCCGGACACACGCATCATTAATAATGATATGCGTTCACTTTCCGATAACCTCATCTCAAAACGACAGATAGCAGCTTAATTAATTTAGCTTTAAAGTTTCTGAGCTATTACCCATTTCTTAGAATTTCACGGAGTCGTCGAGAACGTCAACATTGACAGTCCGAAATAAATGTTCAATAACTACACTTCTGTGCTTTCATTTAAAATTGTAAACATGACAAAATGGAAAAAAATTTTCGACGATAAACTGAGCGAAAACTTCCTTTTTCTACCCTCCAAAAAGGGGTTAAGGTGTGGATATTTTGCAACTCTATAAGGAGTTTTTGATAGACAATAAAACTCTGCAAGAAAAATCATTTTTGTCTAAAAAAAAAATGGTGGTACTTTTTTTTAAAATACCACTTTTTCTACTTTTAAAGGGTGTGTGTGTGTGGGGGGGAGTGGCAATTTGAAAAATTCATAAACCGTTTTTGATACAAAATGCAACAGCGCAAGCAAAATATTTTTTTTCGCAGAAAAATTCAAAACTACCCTTTCCACCACCGAACGGGATTGGGGAGGGAGTGATAAAACAATTAAAAAATAGGAGTTTTCATTTAAGTTTTCTAAACTACCCCCTCGAACCACCCCCCAGAGGGGTGTGGGTGGCTATCGCACAGCATGCCTAAATAGAGCTTTAAAAATAAAGAAAGGCGTATTTTATACCATCTTGATCCGATGAGGTGTTCTCGAGATATTCAACCGTTTCCAAACTTTTGGGACACCCTGTATAATATACAGAGAGTTTTTTTAAATATACGTATTTCAAATTCCGCCTATTTGTTGTAAATCTTTAGATATTCGTTGTTTTTTAAGAGTTCAATTTGAAGCTTCAAATCTTCCCAGACTAAGAATGAAGTAACTTTTGGAGTTAAGAAAAGCCCCGTGAAGATTTGTCGACGGTCGCGCAGCGACCCGAGACAAATTTTCTGGGGTTTTCTAAACTCGAAATTTTACTTTATGCTTAGTCTGGGAGTGAAAAACATTGGGTTAAAAAGAATCAATAGCTTTTTACAATGTTTTCATCAGTTTACAAAATCTTAAGGGTTTTTAAGTTTATTTCCAATTTTTAAAATCTTGTCAATGTTCGTGAATTTTCAAGATTTCAAATATTTTCAAAATTTTGACGACTCGTGAATTTTTCAATACGTTTGTTAATTTTATAACTATTTTTTAATTTACAAGATTTATAACACTTTTTAAAAATTTCACAAAAATCATGCATTTTCTAAGGGCATTAATGATTTACAAATTCTTAGCTCCTTTCGTTACTTTATAAAACTTTGAAACCTTTCATGTATTTCCTTGATTTTCGATAATTTAAAAAAATGCCGGTTTTGATGAATTTTCGAGAATTTCGTTAATTTTTGGGCTCGCAAATTTCAAAACATTTATTAATCGTTAACGATTAATACAACGTCTAAATTAATTAATCGATGCTAATAAATTAATGAAAACTCGATTTGTTGAAAATCTAACAAAAATTAAACTAGTGTCGTCCACTCCCAGACTGAGCATGAAGTAAAATTTCGAGTTTAGAAAAGCCCCGCGTAGAAAATTTGTCGAGGGTCGCGCAGCGACCCGAGACAAATTTTCACGGGGCTTTTCTAAACTCGAAATTTTACTTCATGCTCCACGCGTATATACCACTGATTTGAAGTAAAGTTGAAAGTATATACTGCTGAGATGTGATAGATATTTACTAAGATATAAAGAAAAAATATAAAAAAT
This sequence comes from Philonthus cognatus, assembly GCA_932526585.2. Lineage (NCBI taxonomy): Eukaryota > Metazoa > Arthropoda > Insecta > Coleoptera > Staphylinidae > Philonthus > Philonthus cognatus. The sequence goes on along the minus strand of OW052241.1, from coordinate 31,671,395 downwards.
ATTTATTTTGTAAAGGCTATAATAATAATAAAAGTAGAAGTAGAATTTAGTCTGAGACACTTTTCCATATTTTTAATATTTAAATCATCACATCTATAACGAGGACAGTGCTATGATGGACACATACATTTTTTTTAATATGAAGTAAAAACATTTGAAAAATTAAAACAATCACTTAGTTTGAGCTGAATCGAAAACCGCAAAAACCGTCATTTTATTGGAACGAAAACCGGAACGCAAAAAATAACGGTTCGAATCCCTGAAATTTCGGGTTCGTAAATTTCAAAGAAATTTATTTGACAAAAAAAAGAGGCCTTTCTTCGAAACCTTTATTAATCGTTAACGATTAATATAACGTCTACATTAAATAATCGATGCTGAAAAATTCATGATAATTTAAAAATTTAATAAAAATTCTCATGACTTTCTCCACAAGAATAATGCTAGCTACGCCGCCATCTCAAGGGTGGCAACGAATTTTTAAAAATAAAAATTTCCCTCAACTTTTACATGCGATTGCGACCGAACGGAAGTTTTAAAATAATATTAGATTCCAGGATCTTATGGCCCATTAATAGAGCTTTTGATTGATGTACGAACTTTTTACCGAAGCCCCATTATGGGGCCCACAATCAAGAAAATATCCAGTCCGGTCTTCCGCCATTTTGCTTGCCTACGCGATGACTGACAAAAATACTAACAAGTAGCCAAACGATCACTTATTAGGTTGTACTCCATGCACCCTCACTCAAAAGCCCAGGGAGGACGTCAAGAATTCACAAAGTTCAATAGTTTTCGAAACTTTTAATATGACCTTTTCTTTACGAAAAATCTAAGAAAAAAATTCACCAATTTCAATTTTAATTTCAATTTCAATTTATTTAGTGTTAAAAGCATAGCTGTACACACGTCAAAACATACATGTAATAGTATAAAATCAGGTAATTACAAGACATAGAAGCACAGACATTTTTTACATGATCAGCGCATAATAGTATTTTTACGAAACACAAGACAAAAATTAAATATATAATAAAATTACTAATATTATACATATGTTTATATTAACAAGTCACCGTCCAGAAAGTCATTAACACTGTAATAGGACCCTGAACACAGTAATCGTTTCACTTGTGATTTAAACATTTTTATGTTTAAAGATTTTATATAATTTGGCAATTTGTTGTAAAATAGTGGAGCGTAATAATTTTCACTATTACTTGTTCTATAAATACGAGTATATTTTATCTTAACGTTGTCAGAAATTCTTGTATTATAACTGTGATGTTCCTTTGTAATTGTGTACATATGTAGATTCGTTTTCACAAATAGCAGGCACCTTAAAATATATAATGACGGAACTGTTAAGATGTTTAAGTTTTTAAAGTTATTTTTAATGTCTTGGCAAAAATGTAATTGGAGAAGGGCTCGTATACATTCGTTGAAGCCCAAATATACGTTTAATATGTGTGGTATGGCCCCATGACAAGATGGAGTAATTTATTTGTGATTGTACCAGCGAGTAATAGCAATTTAACATGGTTGTTAAATTATTTAATTTAGTTAAACTGCGGATCAAGTACACATATTTTAAAATCTTTTTACAGATAAATTCAGCTTGATTACTCCACGTTTATCCCGGGTCCAGCACAACCCCTAAAAATTTGGTTTCGTTTTTGTTGACAATATCTGAGCAGTCCTTTAGACTGAAGATCATATTAGATGTTTTATTTTCATTCAGCAACAAACGATTGCTGATTAACCATTCTTTAACCTTCGATTGTGTATCCCCGAGACCATCCAGCAATACAGGGAGATGTTTCTTTGATTGGTAGCACGTAGTGTCGTCTGCGTACAAAGTGAAATTTGAGTTAGGGTCACAATTTGTCAAATCATTGATAAAAATCAAGAATAGAAGCGGTCCTAGGACAGACCCTTGAGGTACCCCAGTGTGTATGTAATCTACCTTTGAAAGCGTCCCGCCATGTATTGTCATTTGTTGTCTGCCTTGTAAATAAGAACTTAACAAAGCAATCGAATCATCACTGATACCATAAGAAGGCAGCTTACTTAGGAATATGTCGTGCGACACACAATCGAAGGCCTTTGATAGGTCGTAAAAGACGCATCCGATGTATTCATTACGTTCAAATTCCGATAGAATGAAATTAGTCAAGTCCAGGATTGCATCACAAGTTGATATATTTTGCCTAAAACCAAATTGACATGCATTAATTAATTTGTTACAGTGGAAGTACTCGTATAGTTGTTTTTTTAAGACATACTCAAAAATTTTACCTATTGTTGGTATTATCGCTATGGGCCTATAGTCGTTAACGTTTCCTTTTTTATAAATAGGTATAATTTTTGAGAGTTTATGAGATGTTAGAAATGTGGAAGAATCTATACATTGGTTTAATAATTTAGGTAAGGGGATTATTAAAATATCTTTTACTGTTTTAATTATTTTTGCATTCATACCGTGAACATCAGTGCCCTTTTTATTTTTTAGATTATCAATGATGTTTCTAACCTGGTTGTAAGTCACTCGTTTGAAATAAAATGTACATCTATTTTGTGCTTTGACATACGTTAGTGGGTCTGCATTCGTTTTTGGAAGACAGTTGATGAGGTGTTTTGCAGCAGTACCAAAGTATGTGTTGAATTCATCTGCGGAGATATCACATGACACTTTATTGCGATTTGTAGCGTTGTGGTAATTTAGAATGTTCCACATTGCTTTTTGGGGATTGCTAGATGTAGCAATATAGTTATCATTCGATAAACGTTGTTTGTATTGGATTTTGTTTTTATAATTGTTCTTAAAGTCGTTGAGGATTGATTTATTTTCTGCAGTAGGGTGAGCAGTACTCCATTCTTTTAGAAACATTAGCTGTTCGCGCATGTTCCGCAATTCCAAATCAAACCAAGAAGGCTTAAAGCTGTTATTAGATTTGGATTTCCCTATTTTGTATGGAAACGCATCTGTCATTGCATCTGAAATATGATTGATAAATAAGTTACATTTTTCGTTTATTTCAATATGTGAATTAATGAATTCCCAAGATATGTGTGACAACGTATTGTAAAACATATATAGACCTCGATGATTAATTGGTCTATAAACAAAATTATTATTTTGCATATTAATATTGGGAATGTTTACTTTCATTGTTAACCCTTTGTGATCTGAGAGGCAAGGTTCAAGGGTTTTTACGCCAGTTATATTTGGTCCTATGTTTGTTATTATATTGTCAATGCAATTAGTTCCTCTTGTAGGTTCGCGAACTAAGGCTTCGAACCCATAACAGGTGTAAATGTCAGCAAAGCTTGAAATTTATGTTAAAATCTCCCATTATTACAATCCTACTTGTGATATTTGTGAAAAGAGTCTCAATTACTGATATGAATGTGTTGAAATTTGATAGAGGGGCTCTATACACAGTTATAATTCACTGTGAGTTTATCGTAGAGAGCTGACATTTTAATAAAATATACTTTAGGGTAGTACCTTTTATATGATTTAGATTGCTTCTTATCTTTTGAATTTTTGCTGAAATATTTCTGTTTATGTTGGCAGAATCGTCGAAATCACGAAAAACAATTATTTTCAATTATTTATCTTCGGTAATAATTATAGTAGAACGATGGAAATTAGACCAATGAATAGGCAATACAATTCTGTATAAATGCTCAAAATTTCATTAACTTAGCTCAATTTGGACGGAACTGTTATTTTGTTCTGCCTTTCAAAACCGCTTTTCAGGCTAAAACGGCGATTTAAAAATACGATTTTTATTTTTCCGCTCCGGTATTATTTATAGTACAGCAATGAAAGTTTGACCAATAAATAGGGAATAAAAATCTCTGTAAATGCTAAAAACTTCATTGACCTACAGCTCAATTTGTATGGGAAATTCAAAGCCTACTCTAAATTATGTTTTAAATGATCGCACGGTACTACAAAATGTCTTTCCTACAAATAATAAAAATTACTAAGTCTTGGTAAGGGGGTACTGCTCCCTTACCAAGACTTAGTAATTTTTATTATTTGTCGGAAAGACATTTTATAGTACCGCGCGATCATTTAAAGTATTTGTATTTGTAGTATTTGTAGACCAACCAATCTTAGAATTTAAAATAACTTGTAGCGCTAGATTATATTTCATATAAATAATCAATATTTTAGTTGCATTCATTCTTTCAACAATTTCGGTTTTATTTGTTATTTTTGGTTGTCGACCCCTTAACAAACATCGACCCCTTGGCCATTTACTCATAATCGTCCCCCTGTCAAACTTCTTTGAACCCTAGGGAGTCGGTACCGACCCCGCTGGAAAACACTGATATAGACAGTAAATGTTTTTGAATGTCATCCAGAAAATGCATAGCACTTAATGACTTATCATTAACGAGGGTTTCCACTCCTTGGTTAAGCATGAAGTAAAATTTCGAGTTTAGAAAAGCCTGAAAATTTGGATTGGTCGCGTAGCGAAGCGAAGCGACCAATCCAAATTTTCAGGCTTTTCTAAACTCGAAATTTTACTTCATGCGCCACGCATATAAAATAACAGTTAAACTGAAGTTTAAAAACACATACTCGTACATAATCATTAATTAGAACACGTCACATTTTTTGTAAAAAAAAATTGACAAAACCTAATTAAACACATATAAAAAATTGCTTGATTTAATGTACAGGTATATACTATAATCAGCAAATTACTAGTACACTTTGAAGAGCATTTTTTACGGTTTACCGGTAAATTAAAAAAAACGGTTTACCAGTATTGCACTCTTTAGTCTGTATTAGTTAATGATTATCCAAATAAAAAATCGTGAAGGCGTGGAATTTTATATAGTGTATACAAGGTTTTCCATCAAAACCGCATACTAAAAGTATATGGACTTCCAATTAATGTATTGTAATGAAGTTCCCAATTCCTGTGTATTCATGTGTGCTCGTTTCAATGAAAATATTTTTAAGACTATACGACTTCCGATTATACCGGAAGTCAACACCAACGCCCTTATTTTTAATGGAATGCTATACTTTTTATCGCCCATTTTGATTCTACATAAAATTCTATGAAACAAATTATTAACTAACATAACCTCCTTTAACCAATAATATTTAATTTGTATAAATAAAATTCTGAATAAATTTTTGATTTTCAAAAAAGTGTGTTTATTTTCACAACAATTGTTTCGCAAATTTATTGCTTCTTCAGGTGAATGACAGTTAACAGTTATTCAGAATTTTATTTATACAAAGTGAATATGGATTTTTAACACCTCAACGCCTTATCAATCAACCCAATGATACTTAGTTAAAATTCAGTGTTTCTTCACAATTCACTTAAAAATACGTATCTCCAAACAAAAGAAAATCAATAGGATGTCATGTTGGCTATAAATAGTCAATACCCGAAGGTATCCAATGGTGATATATTTTTGGAATAATAAAATACAGAGTATTCAACATTTTATCTCACAACTAATCAACTTTAAACGATTAAATCTCGATTTTTATGAAGAAATAATATTTTGACATATTCTGACGCAGAATTGAATTCTGCATTGATTTATACTAGCATTCCCTATACCTATCTTATTTCGTTTTTAAGATATTTTTATTTAAAAAAAATTAGTGAAAATAAATTAAGGGAGTTAGTGTTTACTTCCAGTATAACCGGAAGTCGTATAGTCTTGAAAATTGAAACGAGCACACACAATTACATTGAAGCTAATAATTTCATTACAATACATTGATTAAAAGTCCATTTACTTTTAGTGTGCGGTTTCGCTGGAACAACCTGTATAAATAATTCCACATACTGAAGATTTCTCATTACACTTTTTTGGTTTGCATTTTATACTGTATGTTAGATAGGGTGTTAAAAATTAAATTAAATTACACGTGACTGTTCTGCGGACCTTTATAATGGCCATGCAGATGCGTAGATAATGGGACAAAAAGTGATATTAATTCGGGGGTTAACGAGGCGTGCGGCGTTCCTAGGTTTACGGACCCGTGCAAATTAACCAGAGATTTATTGGGTAGAATTATTATAACTTATCCAGCCGATAAAATAAACTTTTACTCCTTCCCCAAACTTTACTTAGATATACATAAAAATTCATAGAAATTACACTTTTATTTGCGATCGTCTGAAGTTTGAAATAAGATATTAATAAAGTTAATATTTTACTAAGAATAAAAGTTTTATTAACTGAAATTCTTAATAAAATGCTAACTTTATTTATATCTTATTTCGAACTTTAGATGATCCTAAATAAAAGTGTAATTTCTCTGCTTTTTTATTTATATCTAGATAATGTTTGAATCAAGCATTCCATATTGATTTTGTATCGTATGTTCAATTAAAAAAACCTCTAGAGTGCCATGATTTAATCGTTTTTAAAATTTCAGTTGGCTGGATCTGGATCATAAAGGGGTGTGTACCTAGACACAGCAATTAGGCCCCAATGGGCCCTTTTTGCATCCCCCCCTAGGGTTGTGTCACTCCTCAGCGCAGCCATGCCACTCTGCCGAGAAAGGCCAGCAGAGCAGCGGTTGACTCTTCCCTAATGTCGGCCAATGTCGGCCATCAGGACCCCAGCATTTCCTCCCTTTGCGTGGCGAGTGCTGGGCAATCACAGAGGATGTGCTCGGCAGTCTCGTCCTCCTCATGACAGCCTCTACAATCTGGCGAGTCAACGACTCCCATTTTGTAGAGATGCCCATTTAGACCACAATGGCCCGTGAGAACGGCCGTTATGCGTCTCAGATTATTTCTGCTCATTTGCAGGTATTGTATTGCCTTCTTTTTGTTCGGATACCCTAAGGGTTCCCTAGACATCCTACAGTCCTTAATGTCATCCCAGCGTTCCCTGAATTTCTTCAGGATTTCGTTGTGAATCAATTCGTTTAGGGTCGAGATGGTGGGTTTTACTAGCGGCTGTGGCGAGGAAATAGTTTCCCCAGCCGCTGCTTTAGCCAGTTTATCAGCCTTTCGATTGCCTACATTAATGTCATGGGCCTTCACCCATGATATCTCGATTCTGTTTTCTGCGGCAGCAAGCCTGAGTTTGATGTGGCAGTCCAGAACTGTCTCCGATGTCGTTACTCTGTTTTTCAGAGCCATCAGAGCCTGCCTGCTATCTGTTAGGATGAGTAGCTTTTTCTTCCTTACGTTGCGGTTCTGTATGGTTTCAGCCGCAAGTGCTATTCCCATCACTTCTAGTTGTGCGATGGTCGTGTTCTCTCCCATTGGAGTCTTTAGGTTGATGCCCAGGTTCCTGGAGTATATCCCCAGTCCCGAGCGTCTTTCTTTACATGATGCGTCGGTGTAAATGCGATTTGCCGATTCTCTCATGTCCATCGAGGGATGGACTCGTACCTCGTATCCTTCCGGTACGGTATTTGTGGGCGAGCACAGGTCGTTTCTAGCCTCTAACAGAGGTATATCTTTGCAGACATTCCTCCAGAGGCTGCCTCTAGCCATCCCACATGTGTTACGTGTCCATAACCCTTCAGCTTGGAGACGGAGTATGATATTTATGGCCTCCTTCTCCACATACAGATCCAGCGGTGGAAGACATAGCATGACTTCCATTGCCAGAGTCGGGGTAGTGCGCATTGCACCCGTCGCGCCGAGACAAGCTATTCTTTGTACCTGGGATAGGCGCCTCATTGTGGTCTGTAGTTTCGTTCTTGACCACCACACAGAGGCTCCATAAGCGAGCATTGGCCCCCGTAGTGTCGCTTTTGGTTTCAGACCCCATGTCCTCCCCACTACACGTCTACAATGCCAGAATGCCCTTATGGCCTTGTTTGTTTTGATATCGATATGCGATTTCCAGCTCAGTTGATTGTCGATGGTTATACCCAGGTATTTGACTTCCTTGCTGTACTGCAATATCGTACCCATTTGCGAGGGTGCCCTTTGAGGTACCCTCCTTTTCCTGGTGAACATGACCATCTCCGTCTTTGCTGGGTTAACAGAGAGGGAGTGATCTTGACACCATTTGGTGAGCGTGTCAAGTGCCGTCTGCATCCTGCTGCATATGGCATCTTCAAATTTTCCACTTACTAGGATGGCTAGGTCATCAGCATAGGCTGTGACCGTAAAACCTTGCGTGCGCAGTTCCTTCAGTAGGCTATCAAGCACCATGCTCCACAGCAGGGGGGGTAATACACCTCCCTGCGGGCATCCACTGCTTATGTTGCAGGAGATACGTTGTCCCCCTGCCTCCGCGCTGACTGTCCTGTTAGCAAGCGCATTGCTAATCCAGTCAGCTAGTGATACTGGGAGTCCGCGCCTATCCAGGGCGTTCCGTATCTTTGGTAAGGTTGTTTTGTTAAAAGCGCCTTCAATGTCAACAATACACCCAGGGTGGATTCGTGTGAATCCAACGATTTCTCAATCTCGCCTACAACACTGTGTATTGCCGAGTTAGTTGATCTACCCCTTGTGTATGCATGTTGCGCCTTCTCCAGTGGTAATTCCTGAAGCGTTTTTCCTCTTATATATCTCTCACACAGTCTCTCCATTGTTTTTAGGAGGAAATACGAGAGCGATATCGGCCTGTAAGCGTTTGGTTTCGTGTAATCAGCTTTGCCAGGCTTGGGAATGAAAACTACCCTGACTTGTCTCCAGGCCTTTGGGATGTATCCCGTCGCCAGGCTGGACCTATAAAACACGACTAGGTGCTTCACGAGTTCCTCTCTTCCCCACTGCAGTAGGGCGGGAAATACTCCATCCGGTCCTGGCGATTTAAAGGCAGAGAAGCTGTCTATAGCCTGTCGGGTGTTTTCCTCATTTATCACCTCCCCGGTAAGTGTGTAGTCATTACCGGTTTCGGGGGCGATCGTCACATATTCACTTTCCTGTCCGTTTGTGATGTTACATCCAGGGAAGTGCGCCCTAAGTAAGAGCCTCAGACTGTTTTGGAGGTCATTGGTTAATTCACCATCCTCCTTCCTCATGATACCAACAGCCTGGAGTTGGTTTTGCGAGATTATTTTCTTCAGTCTGCTTATCTCTGCACATCCTTCTATATTTTCACAGTAAGTGCGCCAGCATGTTCTCTGACGTTGCCTTAAGAGGTTTTTATATTCACTCAGGCGGTCTTTACAACAAGACTAGTCAGAGCTTAATTTTGAGCGGTACGCTCTGTTATAAGCCTTTCTTGTCGCTTTCTTGAGGGATCCGAGTTCGGGCGACCACCATGGAGTGGCCTTTCCAGTCTCAGATCTCCATTTGAGAGGGCAGGAGGCTTTGTATGCACTCAGTATCTGCGTCTGCACCGCCCCTGCTAGCAGGTCTATGCCAGCGCAGTCTGTTGGTGTCTCTGTACTTACCTCCCGCATGCTACTTCTAAGGTACGTGGTGTACGCCTCCTTGTCCGTCAGCCTCGAGTCTCTGTACGGTTTCTTTGGACTCTTTTTGAGTCCCATCTCAAAGGTAATCCATCTGTGATCAGACATGGACACCTCTCTACTCACATACCAGTTACTTATGCTGCTCAATATACTAATGCTGGCAACTGTAATGTCGATTACTGATTGCCCCCTCGTGCATGCAAATGTTGGCTCCGCACCACGGTTTACTATTTCCAAATCACTACTAGCTAAAAAGTCATGTAAAGACTTACCTCTTTTGTCTGTAGTGCTGCTTCCCCACGCCACGTGATGAGCGTTGGAGTCACCATCCAGGATCAATGGCACTCCTTCCATCCTGCAATACTCGATCAGCCTCTCCACCTCCCTCGTCGGTGGGGGTTGATCCGAGTCACCTGGAAGGTACATCGATGCCACGATGTCATCTTTCCCTTTCCCTAACGCTTCCCTCGCCCTGATGACGGTTAGGTCTTCGTTGGACAGGGCGGGAAGCAAGAGGGCTGCTAGTCGCCTAGGAGTGTATATGGCACTCCTAGGCCTTGTTCCTGGCCTATAATGAAGAATGCCAACTAGTGCTCCCAGTCCAGATACCCTGGATTTAACTACCCAGGGTTCCTGCATCAGGGCTATCGTGTCCGTGTCCATGTCAAGGCGGCGGCACAGGTTAGATGTCGCCGCTCTCGCATGGCACAGATTACATTGAATATATTTGATTGCCTGATGGCCATCCATTTTTACACGTTGGTGGCCCCAAAAGCACCCTCACTAGGTAGGGTAGGGTCGTGGTGGGTCGTGGTGGTTTCAGACCTGGGTGATCCCAGGTCCAGCTCACCCGCCGTGAGCCCCCTTTTTCAGTTGGCTACACGCTTTAGGAATTGACATATAAAACGTCAGGTATAATAATTATAATGTAAAATTTCACAGTTGCCAACCAACAATATTTTCCATGGCACTGTAGAGGTTTTTTTTATTGAACATATTATATATTTATTTATATTAGTACTTTAAAACTAATCTGAACTAGTGCAATGTGTCACTATCTAATTATAAATTTATTTTAAAAATTAAGTTGTAGATATTTTTGAAAATGACTCAAAGTTGAAACTAGTTGGAAAAAATAAAACCTTTTTATCAAAAAACCAAAATATTAATAAAATTTAATCAAACGTTTTCTTTTAAAACCATATTATTAAATAATGTGCATATACGAGAAAATGCATATTTTTCGTTATAAGGAATGTAATAATGTTTAAGTAGGTAAACAATATTTTAATTGAAGGGAAATGGAATTATGAAATAACGTGCATGTATTAAGAAATGCGCTTTGTATGAAGTTTAAAACTATCAACACACATCGTATTCAATTTGCAACTTCTGTGTTCACCGGTTCAGAATGCGGTTTTGTAAAGTATTTAATATTCGAGCGATGAAAACTTTCGAAAACTTTGAGTTATGCTAATTATTCTCCAAACTGATACACCACATAAAATCGACGATTATTGATAATCCATTGGATATAATGAATTAACTAACTCAGCTAGTTTTGCATATCGGAGACTTATATGAGATATGGCTGTGGTGAGAACCTATTCCTATTTATTAAAATAAAAAAAATCAAGTGTTAATTGAGGAAAGGGCCGACAAAAATAAATAAAATTATAATGCGAGCAAGCATAATGCTCGTATTATAATTTTATTTATTTTCGTCGACCCTTTTCCCCAATTAAACACATATTATTATTTTTTATATATAAAGGGTGTCCCAACAAGAGCGCCGGATTTAAATTTGCCGCCATTTTGTTAATACGAGTTGTACGGTGATTTTTTTTGACAGTTGTCAAGTACAGACCACGCGATTTAAGAATATGGAGAAGTATTCAAACGAACAACATTTAATTATTGTAAAAACACATTACAAAAATGGTGAAAGTTTTGCGAAAACAATTCGCATATTACGTCAAGTTTTCGGTTGTAATTATGCGCCAAATGAATCGACAGTGAGGCGTTTAATTACAAAATTTGAGACCAAATTTACGCTGATGGATCAGAAGACCATTGTTCGTCGTCGTCTTTGTCGGTTACTCGATAATATAGACACAGTAAGAGAATCTGTGGCCGAGAATCCAGGAATTTCCATTCGGCATCGTGGTCAAGAATTAAACATTTCCAAAACCACTATGCAACGAATTTTGGTAAAAGATCTGCATTTGCACGCGTACAAGATTCAATTGGTGCGAGAAATCAAGCCAAGGGACCATGAGCAGCGCCGTGGATTTGCTGATTGGGTGTTGCAACATCATCAAATTAATCCGGATTTTTCGAAGAAAATCATTTTTTCAGATGAGGCACATTTTCAACTCGACGGATACGTAAATAAACAAAACTGTCGGATTTGGGGTGCTGAAAATCTTTGTGTGGTACTCGAACAGCCAATGCATCCACCGCGAGTAATGATTTGGTGCGCATTTTGGGCTGGCGGAGTGATTGGGCCGTATTTCTTTGAAATTGCGGCTGGAAATGCGCTAACTGTTACTGGTTACTGGTGTGCGGTTAACGGATTTTTTGTGGCCCGAATTGGATGTAATTGATGTGGAGCACATGTTTTTCCAACAAAACGGTGCGACCTGCCACACAGCACGTGAAACAATGGTGTTACTGCAGACCAAATTTCCAGGCCATGTCATTTCTCGATTTGGCGATCAACATTGGCCACCAAGATCGTACGATCTAACGCCGATGAACTTTTTTCTTTGGGGCTATGTGAAGCAAAAGGTGTATGCAAATAAGCCTGAAACAGTTCAACATCTTAAAGAGGAAATCCGGCGCGTTATTGGTGAAATACAGCCACATTTATGCGAAAACGTTATTCAAAATTTCAACAAAAGAATAACCCTGTGCCAGAGGTTTCGTGGTGGCCATTTGCCTGATGTTGTATTTCATGTTTAATCGGAACTATTTTTCTTTCTGTTGAAACAAAAATGTTTGCTTAATTCAAAAAATAAATATGTTTTTCTTTATAATTAAATCCGGCGCTCTTGTTGGGACACCCTTTATAATAGGAATAGGTTCTCACCACAGCCATATCTCATATAAGTCGCCCAGATGCAAAACTAGCTGAGTTAGTTAATTCATTATATCCAATGGATTATCCATAATCGTGTCGCCCAGATGCAAAACTAGCCATACGTGTTTTGACAAACTTGTGGTAAAATCATAAACTGATTTTGCAGCGCCTTTTAAATAAATTAAAATCGTATTGAATGAGCATTGTATCGAATGGGGATAAAAAAATACAGAGAATTTTTCTTTTAAGTATACATATGCATACAGTTTTGTTTTAAAGTTCAATGTAAAGCTATATACCAGTGTTTTTCACTCCCAGGCTAAGCATGAAGTAAAATTTCGAGTTTAGAAAAGCCTGAAAATTTGGTTTGGTCGCGTAGCGCGAAGCGCGGAGCGACCAAACCAAATTTTCAGGCTTTTCTAAACTCGAAATTTTACTTCATGCGCCACGCGTATTATCCACTGAAAACACTGAAATATTGTGAACCGGTGAACTTCACTTTAAACCAGCGTCTTGTACGCGTGGCGCATGAAGTAAAATTTCGAGTTTAGAGAAGCCTGAAAATTTGGTTTTGTCGCTCCGCGCTTCGCGCTACGCAACCAAACCAAATTTTCAGGCTTTTCTAAACTCGAAATTTTAATTCATGCTTAGCCTGGGACTGGAAAACACTCGTTTAAAACTTCAAATTGAACTCTATAAAAATAAAAGAAAATTTACAGCATATAACTTAAAACAAAAATTCCTTGTATATAAAACTGAGTTAAAAGTTTCCAGGTTTTGCAACTGTAAAAAATGGTCAACTTTTGCAAACAAGAAATGTAGCATATTTTGCATTTGACAGGATTTTGCAAACTTAATTTCCAAAGGTTTGGAATGGGTTTTAAAGATCAATTTATTTTTTAAATTGTAGCTTGATATGACTGAAATCCAGGGATACCAAAACCGCAAAATCAAAAAATAGGTATCTGACTGGTTTTGCATTTAGGCGACTTATATGTACTATTGTTTTATGCTTACTTTAAGTATACATATCCGATGCATACTCTGTAAATGTTCAGACATTTGCTGTTTTTATTAAATTATCCAATTTAAATCTTCTAGCGAGTGTTTCCACTCCCAGACTAAGACTTTTCTAAACTCGAAATTTTACTTCATGCGCCACGCGTATTAATCACTGAAAACACTGAAATATTATGAACCGGTGAACTTCACTTTAAACCAGCGTCTTATACGCGTGGCGCATGAAGTAAAATTTCGAGTTTAGAAAAGCCTGAAAATTTGGTTTGGTCGCTCCGCGCTTCGCGCTACGCAACCAAACCAAATTTTCAGGCTTTTCTAAACTCGAAATTTTACTTCATGCTTAGCCTGGGAGTGGAAAACACTCGTTTAAAACTTGAAATTGAATTTTTTTAAAATAAAAGAGTATTTACAGCATATAGTTGAAATACGTATACTTAAAACAAAAATTCCCTGTATATAAAACTGAGTAAAAAGTTTTAAACGAGTGTTTTCCACTCCCAGGCTAAGCATGAAGTAAAATTTCGAGTTTAGAAAAGCCTGAAAATTTGGTTTGGTTGCGTAGCGCAAAGCGCGGAGCGACCAAACCAAATTTTCAGGCTCTTCTAAACTCGAAATTTTACTTCATGCGCCACGCGTACAAGACGCTGGTTTAAAGTGAAGTTCAACGGTTCACAATATGTCAGTGTTTTCAGTGATTAATACGCGTGGCGCATGAAGTAAAATTTCGAGTTTAGAAAAGCCTGAATATTTGGTTTGGTCGCTCCGCGCTTCGCGCTACGCAACCAAACCAAATTTTCAGGCTTTTCTAAACTCGAAATTTTACTTCATGCTTAGCCTGGGAGTGGAAAACACTCGTTTAAAACTTGAAATTGAACTTTTTAAAAATAAAAGAGTATTTACAGCATATAGTTGAAATACGTATACTTAAAACAAAAATTCCCTGTATATAAAACTGAGTAAAAAGTTTCCAGGTTTTGCAACTGAAAAAATGTATCAACTTATGCAAACAAGAAATGTAGCATTCGGTTTCGCATTCGACAGGATTTTGCAAACTTAATTTTAAAAAAATTTAGATTTTAACTTTTAATATTATATGTTATTATTTTTATTATTAATTTACTATTGATTATTTAAGAAGTGACTTGTGTAAAACATGTAAATTGTTATTGCATCAATAAATACGAAATATGAAAAGATTTATGATAGGTTTTAAAGGTCAATCAATTTTTTAAATTGTAGCGTGAGATGAGTGAAATCCAGGGATACCAAAACCTCAAAATTAATTTATTTTTTAAATTGTAGCCTGAGATGAGTGAAATCCCGGGATACCAAAACCTCAAAATCCAAAAATACGTACATGACTGTTTGGCATTTGGGCGACTTATATGTACTATTGTTTTATTTTATGAACATTTATCGACAAACAGGAGTTGAAAGGATTCCCTGAATTAATTATTAATAATCACTACTTTCTCTACTCAATTTATTATTATCTACTCTCAAGGAGTGCTCCTGAAAATTTAAAATCCAATCAGCACAGGGGGAAACTTTAGAGTTTCATCAATATTTAAAAAGGCAGGAGAGCAGCTTCGTCCAGATCCTCTCTATTGCTCCTATTTAAGGGTTGTTTATGTATGGAACTGCGTGTTCTCATCTCGTTAAAATCATCAGATAAGTTTCAATGTAAAAAAATAATAATATTTTTAAAATATTGCCAACCAAATAATGACAATTTCATATAATGGGATTTTTTTAAGTATACATATAAATGTTTGAAAATTTGCAGCGTATACCGTTCGTTTGTTTTGTTGTGCTCACCATTGGGATTTCGTAAGCTATTAGTGATACAAAGACGGTTAAATTAGACAAATGTTTCCATTTTATTTACAAAATAAAACTGCGTCAACAAATATTATCTACTGTCAAGCCAGGGGGGGGGGGATATGAGAGTTCACCCCGCTCCGAAATTTTCAAATAGGAAAAACAATATTTTTACCATTAAACTCCCTCCCCCCCTCCTCTGAAGTTTGTATAACCCCCTCCGAATTATTTTTCTAGCTACAGCCTTGCTGTCAATAATTTCGAGATATAGAGAAAAGTGAAATTCGACAACAATATCTTTTTGCTATAACTTTATTAATTAGAACAATAACGAGCTGAAATAACATCCGAGAAACGCAAACAATTGTTACGGGTCGAAAACGCCAGTAGGACTTTTTATTATTAGAAAATTAATTTAGTTAAAATGTGTACATTGAGTTGCCTACATTATTCCGAGAGGGTGTAATTTAAAAGTTCGCAGTTGGCTGTGACCGGCAACAACTTCCGCCGCTGGCCGTCATTTAGGAAAACAAAAAAAAGGTTTGTTTAGCAAAGCGTCCGTCAAAACGGTAAAACGTAATTTTCTTCTCTATTGAGAATTAATTTTCTCACGAAGAGCAGTTCGCATTTAGAAGAATTACTTGTGTGGAATTCGCTGTCTATATTGAGTGAGTTTTGGATTCCTTTTTGGAGCTGAATTTCCACTATCGGCTATCGCCGCTTTTGAAACCATTCGTACGGACGCGACTTTTTGTTTGTTTTTGTAATTGTTTAATAATTATCAATAGTAATATATTAAGTGCATTAAAAATGATCGAAAATTTTGCACGAAAAGCCGTTGCCTAGAAACTGCATGAGTCCATTTTGATTGTGATTTGACAAAAAGTGCCCGAGACGCGAAGCGTCGAGGGCACTTTTTCAGTCAAATCACAATTAAAATGAACGAATGTAGTTTCTTAAAGGCAACGAGCTTTGAGTACTAAATTTTCAGAGCATTTTTAATGCACGAAATGTATTTAATAGACTATTTCCTGAAAAATACGATTTTTAATCAAGGTGACGTATTATTTAAAATATTAATTATCAATCAGTGTCACTTAATGTGTCAACATGAATCGCTTCGGAAGTTTTTCTTCGAAAGATATATCAAAAAATATCAAGAAAAATTCATCCGAAAATACAAGAAAGAGTAAAGAGTTCGGCTTTGGTGCATGTGTTGGACACTGGATTTATTTTGAACATTTTTGAACTGTTTAAGAACTTTTTTTAATTAATCTGACTATGTTTGTGTGTAACAATAAAGAATCTGAAATCCATTTTTGTCTAAAACTTACTGTTTGACCACAATTCATGTTTAAGGTTAATGTTTTTGTGGGATGTCTTTCTTACATTTTCTTGCGCATTTCGAGTATAAAATGGACGCTTTATTATAAATACCTTTATAATTGCACCGATTTGTATATCTAACTTGTATATTAACGTTAATACACTACACAAATTTAATGTTACATATTTAAACAAATCACAAACGTAACTGCCGGCAATGTCAACAAGATTACGGGTGTAAAAACTAGATGGCGCTAGTACATAATTAAATGCTTTTATTAATATAATAATTAGTGAATAACTAACAATAATATTTGGCAATTATTTTTAAATTTGATATAAAATAAATCAATGTGACTACATTTAAATGATTTCAGTTATTTCTTAATAAATTAAATCTGTACATTTGACATGATGGTCGATAAAGTAGAAAACAACCTTATCGACTGGCGGCAGTCATTTGTTTGCAAAGTTTGTTGTTAACGGTACTATATCAATCGAAAGCTGAAATCGGTAATACCAATATTTTATACGAATAGTTCTCAACAAACGTCACTTTTATATTGAAAAATTAAATTAGCATATACGCTTAAAAAAAGTAAGACAGCAATAAATTGTGAATTATAGTTTAGAACTTGTTCCAAAGTTGTGATGTGAATCTATTTTATACAGGAAATGTGTTTAGAATCACACATAAAAACAATAAGTAGTTTATCAAAATCGAAAAGTTTAAAGATAAATTACGCTTAAACGGTAAGTTTTCTAAAAAAATTTATCTGAAGTTTTATTTTTCTCTCATCAAAATACATACGTTTAAAAAAAAATAATGCAAAATGGTATTGTCCAACACATACACCTTGACCAAGAGTTCGTTTGGAGACAATTTATGACATTCTGTGATGAAAGAAAATACGAGTTAGATCAAAAAACTTCAGATGCTTTCTTGGCAGAAATGCTCAAAGACTGGGCATATAACATGAGGAAGCAAAATGGAGACGACTATAAAGAAATGACAGTCAAGACAATATGGAATACAACAGCTAAAATATTAATGGACAAATATTATAAACAATATGGGCGCAAGATTGATCCGTTTCAAGCAATAGAATACAAAGAAGCGAGGGAGGCACGAAATTCAAAAAGAAAGGAGTTACAAGTGATGCCTTCAAAACGCAAGCAGAGTTCAGCCTCCGTAACTCATGATGAATTTAAAAAACTTGTAAATTTTTGCGATGAGGATACCCCAGACGGTTTCCAGAAAAAGGTTTTTTATATGCTGTCATATGAATTAGCTTGGAGGAGAGGTGAAGGAGTTAAGTGCTTACTAAATTATTTTCATGAAGAATTGGATAATTTGGGAAACAAAACCAAAAGGATTGAATATAACCCAATTTTTGAAAAAACTGCACAAGGGGGAAGTAAACGCTGTGCCGAATCAAAATCGTTAATTCCTAATGAAACTAATCTGAATTTGTGTCCTGTAAGATTATATAGTAAGTTTATAGAAAAACGACAACGTAAAAAGCAATCGTTTTTTCTTAACAGCAAATCCATATTGGCAAGTAAATAATAATTGGTATAAGGATGCCCCAGTTGGCAGAAACAAAATTTCAAAGTGGACTCTAAATACTGCAAAACAAATTGATCTCAATACTGTAACAACAAAAATTACGAATCGCTCACTACGATCATCAGCTGTATCTAATTTAGCCAAGGAGGGAGTAGGTGAACAACAGTTGCTTAAAATTACTGGTCATTCAAGCACCAACTCAATTAAACCTTACCTTCAATTGGATAAAGAACATCACCAACAGATAATTAAGAAAATGAGAGGCGAAGGCTATTTAGAGGAGGACAGCAATAAGGCAGTTGATGTTTCAGAGTCTTTGTCTAATCAAGAAACACACAACACAATACAAGCAACTGCATCTACATCAAAAAATAATTCCACAATTTATAATAATTGCGTTTTTAATTGTACTAATGTAAATGGTTCCAATTTTAGTAATATGTTAGATTAATTAAAAACCTTATTTTTAGTTCTGGAAATAGTCGCATAAATTATTCTCAATACTTTCCAGATTATTTTAAAAGAAAAACTTTCGAATCGATTAGTTTTGAAAGATTGAGAGAAATTGATTGATACCTGACATGTGACGTCACAAAAGTGCAATTTTCGCTCTAATTTTTCGTAGAATTTTCACCTACTATGCAATTTTCGCTGAAATTTAATTGTGATTGGGCAATGAAAATGAATTCTCGTAATATGATTGGTAGACATTTTTTGAAGGAAATAGTCAGGTTAATAGTAACAGTTCACTAACCTTAAGTTCGTCCGCTACGAGCGAGACAACCTTAAGCGCTATTTTTTTATAAATTAATTATATTTTCATTGTAAGAGCTTTTGTAATTGAACACTGCAATATTCAAAAGAATAAAACACGTTACCGTCCATTGTTAAATCAGCGGTTTAATAATATCACCAAATACCACCTAATTGGTATACAGGGTGAGTTTTCTTCGATGTTCTCTATGGGGATCTCGGAAACTATAAGAGATAGAAAAACGGTTAAATGGGGAAAGAAGTGTAGTTTTATAGGACGAATAAAATGACACTTTCAAAATATTTGAAAAAGTCAAGGGTAACTAGATATTTTGAATAAAGTAAAATGTGTCAATTATTTGAAATCAATATATCTCTATTATTATCATAGATAGAAAAAAACTGTAAGAGACAAAGTTGTAGAAAATTCTACACAGATTAATAAAAAAAAAATCAAAAAACAAATTCGCCCATATTTTGGGATATATGACACAAACTTACCTTTTTTTAAATGGAAACAATAGTTGGCTATGACTTTATTAAAAGGGCTATTTTTTTCCCTTCAATTCGATATAACATATGCCATAGTTATTTTTAAAATAAAGTAAGTTACAGTCGTTTTTAATTTTACCATACACCAAAAAATAGTTAGCCATGAAAAAGACAAAAGTAAAACAATTGCAGTTGTTTATTCTAAACACATATTAATTTATTTCCATATTTGGTTTGTTTCGATAAGTTTGTTTTGTATTTATTTGGTGTTGAAAGTTTTTCCAACGAAGAAAAGCGTGATATGCTTGTTTGTTACATTCAGTGTAATAAAAACGCTGCGGATGCTGCAGAACAATATTATAGTCAATATATCGATCGTCGGCTGCCATCTTTACCAACATTCAGAAGAATTTACCACAATTTGGGTGAGTACGGATCCTTTACAAAGCCGAAACTTGAAAAAAACGAAATTAATGATGTTTGGGAAATAAACGTATTAGCATTGGCGATGATAGATCCATCCACATCGACCAGACAAATTGCAACAGAAGCAAGCATATCTCAACGGACTGTAGTACGAGTTTAGAAAAAACACAAATATTACCCAAATAAGGTATCAATTTCACAAAATGTACATGACGGTGATACCAATAAGAGAATGGTCTTCTGTATGTGGTACAAAAACATGTGCCATGTTCCCTACAAAAATAATTTGGACAGATGAAACGCGATTTACTATTTGTGGGATTTTTAACCGGCACAATGAACATGTTTGGAGTCAGGAGAATCCACGAGAAGTTGCACAACGTAGACCACAAATTAAATTTGGATTTAATGTATGGTGCGGTGTGTTCGGATCGAGAATTCTCGGCCCATATATTTTTGATAACACATTGAATGGAAATGATTACCTTCGTTTTCTTCAAGAAACATTTGAAGATATGCTCGATGATTTAAATTTATTAATACGGGCAAGATTGAAGTGGTTTCAACACGACGGAGCTCCACCTCATAGCAAGTTGGCTGTGCGAAACTATTTAAATGATGCTTTTCCTAATTCATGAGTGGGAAGAAATGGACCAATCCTATGGCCACCTAGATCACCCGACCTATCCGTTTTAGACTTTTTTCTGTGGGGTTATGTGAAGAACAAAGTGTATCAAGAATCATATCAATCCGTGGAGGATCTTAGACTAGCTGTACTTGAAACATTTAATTCTATTAACAGAAGAAAAGTCAAAAAAGCCACAAATTCGATTTTAAAAAGATGTACTTTATGCCATAATAATAATGGTGGACTTTTTGAGCATCTTATGTAATATTTAAAATTTTCTTCTATTATTATTTTGATAATTTTGGAATTATTTTATTTTATGTTGCTTTTGACAAATCTAAAGAAAGATAGTAAATTAAATATTGATTTCGTTGCTATAAACAACCGCAATTGTTTTAATTTTTGTCTTTTTCATGGCTAACTATTTTTTGGTGTATGGAAAAATTAAAGCGACTATAACTTATTTTATTTTAAAAATAACTATGGCATATGTTTTGTCGGATTAAAGGGAAAAAAATAACCTTTCCAATGAGGCCAACTATTGTTTCCATTTAAAAAAAGATAAGTTTGTGTCATATCTCCCAAAATATGGGCGAAATTTTTTTTTATTTTTTGTTATTAATCTGTGTAAAATTTTCTACAACTTTGTCTTTTACAGTTTTTTTCTTTCTATGATAATAATAGAGATATATTGATTTCAAAAAATTGACACATTTTACTTTATTCAAAATATCTAGTTACCCTTGACTTTTTCAAATATTTTGAAAGTGTCATTTTATTCGTCCTATAAAACTACACTTCTTTCCCCATTTAACCGTTTTTCTATCTATTATAGTTTCCGAGATCCCCATAGAGAACATCGAAAAAAACTCACCCTGTATATATATTTTTTTTTATTATTTATTTTATTATTATTATTATTATTTTATTATTAACTTATTGTAACTGTCGCAAATCAATTAATTGCATACAGTTAATAAATTGATTATTAATTGCAACTTACAAATTTGTAACGGTGTATTTATTAAATATCGATATCTTGCGTATGTGTTGTGGTTAGTTGACTTCCTACTTGATCATGGACTATCGTCGTCGCTCATTTTTCGAGTAGGTGGCGCTGTTAATATCTTTGGGTCGTACCTCTCCCTGAGGACACTGAGTTAGTCTTGGCTGAGCGGTGAATATTCCGGTAGTCCCCACAACGTTACGGATAGATACATTATTCCGTAACGAACTGTTACGTTAGAACAAAGCAGCCCACGAACGTAACACAATGAACAGATTTTATTCGAGATGTCCCACTTTTAGGATACGATATCAAGTTTTTAAGTTTTCCTATGGCAGCTATATTTGATTTTTATAGGTAGAAATCATGTCATGTCAAATTATAATGGTAATCTCGTAAAATAAAACATCTTGAGTAAATTTGACAATTTATTGAGTTGTTATTGAAAATGAGTGCTTAGCACTTGAAATATATATCTAACCATTAGAAAATAAAGTGTGAAGAAAGGATACAACAGTGTTAATTATTTATTATTGACCCTTTTAAGTTATTATGAAATTATTTTTACTAGAACTAATAAATACATATTATAAATGGATTTGAGTAAGAGTTATGTCAAGGTCAAATTGAATTGATAAATATAGCACCAAAAAAAAAATTATAATTTATGCTAATTACGTCAATAATTTCAATTTATGTCAACGAAAGTCAATTTATGTCGAAAACGATTGACGATTTGTGTGCTTTAAACGTCAAAATGTAAAAAATGTATTCTATTGTAAAACAAAGATTTATTTATTGTTATTATTTATTAATAATTTTTATTACTAGAACTAATAAATACATACAGGGAGTTGAGTATACGTATTCCAAATTCACCCTATTTTATGTAAATCTTTAGATATTCCTTGTCTTTTTTTAAGTTCAATTTGAGGCTGAAAACAAAACTATAATTGAAAATAATAAAACTCGGTTGATTTTTAATTTTAATTAATTTTAGTTTAGAAAATGGATGTTTAATATTAGTTTCATAATCTAACTAATCAATCAAATCAAATAGTCAATAATTTAAAAAATTAAGTAGATATTTTTTTGCTTTCTGTGTTTTTTTATAAAAGCATTTCATCCTAAAGAGTATTTTGCACTCCTTGATTAAGCTTGAAGTAAAACTTCGAGTTTAGAAAATCCTGAAAATTTTAAGGCTCTTCTAAACTCAAAATTTTACTTCATGCGCCACGCGTACAAAACGCTGATTTAAAGTAAAGCTTAAAATACACTGCTTTAGTTTTATCTCATGTTTTATTTTACAAATATTTATTTTGTTTAACTTAATCTTGCGCTTCGAGCAATTTTCTTTGGGATATGTAAGTATAATTTAATTAAAAGAAAAACTCCGGATGGAAATTTCTTCAGGCGCTTGAATTTTAAAAGATTTAGTTAATCGAAATAAACATTTTTAATATGTAGTCACGTGAGATCAAACTTAAGTAGACATTTTAAACTATACTTTAAATCAGGGTTTTATACACGTGGCGCATGAAGTAAAATTTCGAGTTTAGAAAAGCCTGAAAATTTGATTTGTTCGTTCCGCTTCGCTACGCAACGAAACCAAATTTTCAGGCTTTTTCTGAACTCGAAGTTTTACTTCATGCTTAATCAAGGATTAGAAACATCAAATTGAACGTTTTTATAAAAACAACTAATTCCTGAAAATTTACCACTGTAATTATCGGGATGTGTACTATATACTTACTTTTATTCCGGCTACAAATGATAGAGCAAAAAGTGAAATAAATTATCGACTTTTATTTTTAAATGTACAGTCAATTAGAAATAAATTAAATCAAATAGAAATGTTACTACATAATGATGAAACCCCCATATCCATACTTTGTATTACCGAACATTGGCTTAGCAATATTAAAGCAAGTACACTTAATTTTAAAAATTATAATATAATGTCCATTTTCACTAGAAAAATAGCATATGGAAGGTCCCTTATAATAGCATCTAGTGATATTAAAACAGAAACGTTTGTAAACAACTGCTCAATTGAGCACCATATCGAAGTTTCTTATATACTTATGACTGAAATAGATGCTATTGTAGTTAATATATATCGACCTCTAAATGGCAATCTTGAACTATTTCTTAACAAACTCAATGAATTATTAACATCCATTGACATTACTAAACGTATCATAATCGGAGGGGATTTCAATATTAATTTTAACATCAATTCAAAAGATGCTCTTGAGCTATGTAGCTTCTTCAGAAGCTTTGGACTGCTGCCGTTTGTTTCATTTAACACCAGATTCGATAATAAGATAGACAATGTGTTTAGCAACATGCACTCACTGCAGGTGAATCCTATGTATGTCGGTTTATCAGATCACGTATGTCTTGATGTTCAATTGAAAATCCTCACTGTACGCGAGGACAAAATTCCACGGCAAATCAGACCTATCACAGACTTTGGTAAATTTCAATTGTTTTATCTGTTACAAGACACTGATTGGTCATTTATTGAAGAACATAGTATATCCACAGACGAAAAATTTAGTGCATTCATAGATATCCTACATTCTGCTATCAACATTGCTTTTCCGCTAAAATTGTACAAACCTAAATCATATTCATTTAATAAATTTAATCCAAAAATTTCATTTCTTTAAAAAATCTTTAGAATTGGCAGATGAAGCATATCAACAAAATAAGAGTGCACAAAACAAAGAACTACGGGACAAAATTAGGTCAGAATATAAATCATATTCATTTAATAAATTTAATCCAGAAATTACATTTCTTAAAAAATCTTTAGAATTGGCAGATGAAGCTTATCAACAAAATAAGAGTGTACAAAACAAAGAACTACGGGACAAAATTAGGTCAGAATATTAGGAAATAATTACAGATGAACACCGCCTCATAAAAAAATCAAAACTAAGCAAGTCTAACAATAATCAAAAAGTTATGTGGAACATCATAAATTCACATAGACCAAACAACTCATCAAACATGCCAACGTTAGCTGCAGACGATTTCGCTCACCATTTCTCCGAAGTTGCATCGAAATTATCCAACAATAATGAAAAAGTTATGTGGAACATCATAAATTCACACAGACCAAACAACTCATCAAACATGCCAACGTTAGCTGCAGACAATTTCGCTCACCATTTCTCTGAAGTTGCATCGAAATTATCCAAGTTTCTTGAACGCTACTGAACTTATTCTGCCCTGCATATGTAATAATAAAAACAATTCATACTTTAAATTTGAAACAGTGACTAATGCCCAAGTTAGATCATCTATATTGTCTTTAAAAAATAGTAAGAGAGGGGATATCTATGGATGTACTGCTGACATTGTGAAATCAGTTAAAGAGGCTATAATTTCACCATTAACCCGTTTGTATAATATGGCGATCACTGAAGGATTCTTTCCAACATGCCTCAAGGAAGCTATTGTTATACCAGTGTTCAAAAATGGTACTAAATCTGATGTCAACAACTACAGGCCTATATCAATCTTGCCTATAGCTTCTAAAGTTTTTGAAGACCTACTAAAGAGTCAGCTGGAATCATTTATTAATAGGACCGAATTATTATCAAAAAGTCAATTTGGGTTTAGGTATGGTTGCTCGACCACAACTGCCACTCTACGGTTTGTTGAAAAATGTCTAGAAGCATTTAATAATAGTGAAATTATCCAGGCGACCTTCCTTGATTTACAAAAGGCGTTTGATAGTATGAATCATGAAATCCTATTAAGTAAGTTGTACATGTACAACTTTCACAGCTCCAGCTGTGGACTAATCTCAAGCTTTCTCTCTGACAGAGTACAGTCAGTAAAGGTTCAGGATTCGCTTTCAACTAAATACACCTGCAACACAGGGGTACCACAGGGTTCAAAGTTGGGCCCCGTGATATTCTTGTTATACATAAATGATATCTGTAAATATGTTGGAGAAGACAACATGATACTCTTTGCAGATGACACTACCTTAATTAATCAAGGAACGTCGCAACTGGAAATAAGTACCGACAGCATCAACACAGTGAAATTGGCGACAGACTGGTTTTCAACCAATAAATTGGTATTAAATAATAACAAAACCGTAACCATCCAGTTTAGTTTAAAACATATTCCAAATCACCTTGTTGATGAAGTCAAATTTCTAGGTTTTCACCTAGATAGCAAACTATCATGGCAAAATCATACCTCAAAAATTGTACTTACATTAATAAATCTATATTTTTGCTGCGTCGGCTTTCCTTGGTCGTTAACTACGACACTTTAAGAACATGCTATCTATCGTTAGTAGAATCGTACATACGTTATGGTGTACTTGTATGGGGCCATTCGGCAGGTGCAAACACGGTATTTTCGGCACAGCGGAAAGCGTTAAGAATTCTCTGTAACCTCGGTTATACAGAAGACTGCAGAGGATATTTTAAAAGTTGCAATTTGCTAACG
Source organism: Philonthus cognatus (assembly GCA_932526585.2). Taxonomy (NCBI): domain Eukaryota; kingdom Metazoa; phylum Arthropoda; class Insecta; order Coleoptera; family Staphylinidae; genus Philonthus; species Philonthus cognatus. The sequence goes on along the minus strand of OW052241.1, from coordinate 31,645,404 downwards.
CTGCCCACTATTTATATATTGGAATGCCTTACCCTCATCCACAGTAATCTCGAACTTTACAACATAAACAGCAATATTTCCTACATCGAAACAAGAAATGCGAACGCAATCCGGACTCTATATAATAGATTAAAACGCACTTAAAATAGTACGCGTTTTTACGGCATTAAATTATACAATGCCCTTCCATCCAGGTATAAGAAATTGAATTTCGTTAATTTTAAGCACGAAATAAAAAATATGTTACTGCTTAACGCGTACTATTCTCTGGATGAATACTTTGTGAGATTTAAGTGATTAATAATTATATGCATATATATTTCTGCTTTTATGACGTATGTACCTGTGGTCATAAATAAATATTATTATTATTAAAGAAATATTTACTACATATTTAATTTCTTTATTTATTACAGAAATGGAATCATCTATGAGTAGGACTGCAGTTTTATTCATCGTGTGTTTTCTGTTGGTTGCGAGGATTGAAGCAAGAAAAAGAGTAGATTGCAGGTAACTCGTCGTTTTTCTTTCAAAGCATTAATTTTTTAAAGCTAACCAGAACTTTGGCTTGAACTAATCTTAGCCCTTTTGGCAGTAACGGTGGCATTTGCCACCACTAAAATTTGCTAAACATATTGACAATTTTTCTTTTAAATATACATACATGTATGCATGAACTGTAACTTTTCCGATAATCGTTTGTTTTTTTTAAATAGTTTAATTTGCAGTCTTAAACGAGTGTTTTCCACTCCCAGATTAAGCATGAAGTAAAATTTCGAGTTTAGAAAAGCCTGAAAATTTGGTTTGGTTGCGTAGCGCGAAGCGCGGAGCGACCAAACCAAATGTTCAGGCTTTTCTAAACTCGAAATTTTACTTCATGCGCCATGCGTACTAAAACACTGATTTTAAGTGAAGTTCAAAACATTCTACTAAAGCAGTATGCTAAAAGCCTGTATTCTAAACATCACTTTACATCAGTGTTTAGTACGCATGGCGCATGAAGTAAAATTTCGAGTTTAGAAAAGCCTGAACATTTGGTTTGGTCGCTCCGCGCTTCGCGCTACGCGACCAAACCAAATGTTCAGGCTTTTCTAAACTCGAAATTTTACTTCATGCTTAATCTGGGAGTGGAAAACACTCGTTTGAAAGTTCGATTTTAAATATTTGTAAAAACAATGAATATCGGAAGATTTACAGGGTATACAGTATATTAAAATTAGTCTACTTAATAGAAAAATTCTCTGTACATCTTGGTTAGTAATAAATAATATGCAGTGTACACAATATTTTTGTTGGCACCAGAGAAATTTCAGGGCTGAAAGAGTTAAGTTACTATTGACACAAGAAATGCTTTTTTTTATTTTCGCCACACAAACTGCACAATTCTTTAAACAATCTTAAAATCATACTTCAAGCTACCAACTTGAGATTAATCAGGGAAGGTAAATAATAAAGGAATGTTTATAATTATTTCATTTAGCAAGCGTCAAGTAGTCCATAAATATAACTATATGTTGAAAGGTGTCGGATTAAGTCGGGTTAACGAGATTAAAGATTTGGGTGTAACACTCGATTATAAACTTAATTTTGGACCACATATTACAAATATTACCAATAAGGCAAGTAGGGTTTTAGGTTTAAATTTTAGAATTGGCAAAACATTTTCAGTGCGAACCTTACAGTTACTTTATTTTTCATTGGTAAGGTCGATATTAGAATATTGTTCGATTATATGGAGTCCACACTATGCTATCTGGATAAACAAGCTCGAGAAAGTCCAATCTAAATTTGCACGAGTATGTGCCTTTAGAATGGGAATTTCTGGAGATAACTTAGAAATAAATTCATTCAAATCGACGATTAATCTAAAACCCTTGATTCACAGGCGCATTTATTATGATTCATGTTACTTGCACAAACTTTTATCGGGCTATATTAATTCTTCTTTTCTGGTCTCCAAAATATACTTAGTAGTACCAATAACTGACAGAAGAACGAGGCAACACTGTACATTTAAGGTCCGAAGTGCAACATGCAATTATAGCTTAAATAACCCGTTAACAAGATTATTCCGATTTGGTAATATTTTACTAGATATTAATTCCTTGTACCTCTTTCAAAAATCGGAAAATCTATTCAAAACCAAAATTAAGTTTATCAATTTCGAGCTTTTTACTTAATCCATATTAATTCGGTTGCATATATTAATTATTCTTTCCCTTAATAGAAGATGCTATTGTTTTATTAGTTTTATACTATAAGCTCGTGTAAAGTTTAGTTTAGTAGTGATGTAATTAGTTTTGTATACTTAGAGTGTATATTTTTTTTTTATGTTAATGTTAAAATGGTTTTTACCGTAAATAAATAAATAAATTTTAAACATTCCTTTATTGTTTAACTTCCCTGATTAATCACAAGTTGGTAATTTGAATTTAAAAGTATGATTTCAAGATTGTTTGAAGAATTGTGTAGTTTTTGTGGTGAAAATAAAAAAAAAAACATAATTTAAGGATTGCTTCGAAAACTGTGAGGTTTTTGTGGTAAATACAAAACAGTAACATTTACCTATTTTTGTTGTTTGATCGTTAACTAATTCAAGATATTTACATAAGAATTTCACTTTCATTTTCTCCGCATAATTGTCCCGAATTCCTCGTAAAACCGGCAAAGTAATATTCAATTCACAAACCTCTCTCGCAAATATTTGAATAACCCTCTGATCCACAGGAAGTGGGTGTTCGCGCCGGCCTGCAGGGGGGCCTCGAAACGGGACATACAAAAGCTGGAGCCCCTTTTGGAAGAACCCAGAACGCCCAGGTGAGCCAAACACAACAAAAAATAGTACAATACCTGATATATATTTTCGAGGTATAAGGATTTTAAAGAGTACATATCCGAAGAGATATTTTCAGGATATTTTCAAGATTGTCGTGTCATTTCGATTTAAAAAAACTAAGCAAATATTTTAAGAAGATAAAGATTTTATATACACGCGCATAATAATAATAATAATAATCTTTATTTTATACAAATACACAAAAAATACATTTAAATTAAATATAATGTAATACTTTTGAAATATCTTCTTTTGTTTTCGAGATATCAACAAAAAACTGTATTTTTTAAAAATCGTTTTTATTTTTCTATTCAAAAACTACTGAATCTGGACATTTAAAGCTTTGACAATATACAGGCACTTTTTAATGAGGAATCTAGTAGCATATTTTTTTTAAGATAACTATAACATTTACCCGGGAATGGTCCCCGGCCCAACTTTTGTTTTTCTTATGAGCGCCATTTTGGATTTACATATTATTTGAGAGAATATTGTTTTCTGAACTTAACGATGCATTACACTCATAATTTATTTTAGGTTTGATATTTTCTTTTTTGCAAAGAGTGCCTGGGAAACAAAGACATTATATCTGTTAATCAATAAATCTTTGCAGCAGTCAATCATTGTTAGCACTCAAAATTAATTAATAACTGTCAATCTTTTGTAATAATACTAATAAGTATCGATTATTACATAAAATTTGCACAAACTAAGTTTCTTCTACTTTTATTATTATTATTCCAAAACCATTTACAAAAAAAATGTATTTTTTAGTCACATCTTGGTAAATTTTGATCATCATTACATCTATGCGTTATATATTTTTAACTTTACTGTAAATCAGTGGTTTGTACGCGTGGCGCATGAAGTAAAATTTCGAGTTTAGAAAAGCCCCGTGAAAATTTGTCTCGGGTCGCTGCGCGACCCTCGACAAATTTTCTACGCGGGGCTTTTCTAAACTCGAAATTTTACTTCATGCTTAGTCTGGGAGTGGATTACACTTGTTAGTTTAAAATACATCACAACTGTTAAAATATGTATTGTCGGATGCTGGTTGATACATATTTTAATAGTTGTGATGTATTTTAAACTAACGAGTGTCTTCCACTCCCAGACTGAGCATGAAGTAAAATTTCGAGTTTAGAAAAGCCCCGCGTAGAAAATTTGTCGAGGGTCGCGCAGCGACCCGAGACAAATTTTCACGGGGCTTTTCTAAACTCGAAATTTTACTTCATGCGCCACGCGTACAAACAACTGATTTACAATAAATTTAAAAATACATACCGTTTTGACACGGGGCTTTTCTAAACTCGAAATTTTACTTCATGCGCCACACGTATATATTCAGGGGTGATATGTAAGCAATTTATGGGTCCTAGGAGTTGTCAAATAAGTAAGTTACTCAACTGTTTCCAAGGCACTCTTTATAAATAACAAAAGATTAAAATTTTACATATAAAATGTATTATAGACCATAAGTGTGATACATCATTGAATTTAGAAAAAAATGTTCGTTCAAAAAGTATGAAAATCCAAAATGGCGCCCATAAGAAAAACAAAAGTTGGCTATGGTCTCTGGGTAAATGTTATAGTTATCTCAAAATAAAATACGTTACTAATAATAATAAGAATAATAATAATCTTTATTAATGTCCACAGGTACATTCGTCAGAATCAATACATAAATATACATTTTCCCTTATAATTATTTAAACATAAAACATAATTTTATTTAAATTTAATAAGATATTCATCCAATGAATAGAAGGCATTATCCAAGAGTAGCAATTTAACTTCAATTTTAAAATTAGCGTGTGTTAGATTTTTATATTTATTGGAAGGGTGTTATACAATCTTACTGCTGTTACTAGATTTATCGTTAAAAAGTGCCTGTATAATGTCAAAGTTATAAATGTCTGGATTCAATAGTTTTTGAATAAAAAAATAAAAGCGAAATTTCAAAATATCCGTTTTTTGACGTTATCTCAAAAACGAAAGAAGATATTTCAAATTTGTTTTTAGATTATTATGGGGACCTAAATTACACAACTTTGTTTTAATTTAACCGACTCTCTATCTCTTCAAATAATCGGTTATTCCCCATACGTTGTGTTGAAATACGGACACCCTGTATAACTTAATTTTCAAGCTACTACAGTTTAAATATGCATTAAATGTTTCATAACTTGATTGTTTTAATACTCATTCGACATTATTTTCAAGTTAATTATTTTTAAGTTTGCTTTTAAAGATATTTAATAATAATAATAATAATAGTATTTATTTTCCAACAAATACAGAATATCCTATTACAGGGAAAATGTATATAAGAACATAGAACATAAGTATATTATAGATAACAATGCATAATTAATGTATACTAAAATCAATAAAAATATATAGCAATCGGATAATTAACAAATAATGAATAATTTATAAATAAATATACTAAATTTAACATAAATTTAAAATTTAAAATAACATTAACATAACATTAGACTGGAAATTGAGCCAGCGTAGGACCCAATGGTATTGTGAAATATATCGAGCGAATGCTGCACAGAGTTGTATAGTTTCATCATGCGTACTAATGGTAAATTAAAATGGGCATTGCTATTTGCCCTAGCATACCTAAACAAGGGTGGATTTCTTGATGACACCCTAGGTACATTTATGTTAATATTAAACAGAAGATCTGTGTCGTCAACAAGTCCATTGATAAGTTTGTAGAAGAACATCAATAAATGTATTTTGCGACGTTGTAGAAGAGATTGCATATTGAAGGCGTTTAATAAGGTCTCATAATCAAAGTTACTGTGGTGAGGGTAAATTCCGGTAAGTTTATATTGAAGTAAACGAATAAATCTTCTTTGTACCCTTTCCACGGCTTGAACCTGTTTATAATGGACTGGTGACCAAATTATACTACAATATTCCAATTTACTTCTCACAAAAGCAAAATAAAGCCTGATGATAGCAGATACATCTTTAAAATCACTACATGTACGTTTTATAAACCCCAGCAAACTCATGCTGGCCTTGCAAATCCTATCAATATGGGGGACAAATGTTAACTTGGTATCAAAAAGTATTCCTAAATCTTTGGTGGTATCCGTGCGAGATAGAGTTGTGCCGTTTAATTTGTAATTGTATTTGATGTTAGTTTTTTTCCGTCTGTATGTCATGCAAAAGCATTTATTTATGTTCAGTTCTAAGGAGTTTGTGTTGCACCAGTTTTCAATGTCGCAAAGATTGGTCTGAAGAATTTCATGATCTTCAGCCGCTCTTATTGACCTGAATATTTTCATATCATCAGCATATAATAATACTGATGACGACATATTGCGCACTATATCATTTATGAACATAATAAATAATAGTGGGCCTAAGTTCGAACCCTGTGGCACACCACTGCTGGGACAATATTGTTTGGACCTGTGACCCCCATATTCAACAAAACTCGCACGCCCACACAAGTACGCCTTGAGTAAATTGTTAGTAGTTGTGTCTGTACCAAACATATCCAGCTTCCGTAAGAGCAAACTGTGACTAATTGAATCAAAAGCTTTACGAAAATCAGTATATACTATGTCTATCTGCGTTTGGTTATCCAGTCCATTAGAAACATATTGAGTAAAATTCAAGAGATTTGTAGCCGTAGAACGTCTATTAACAAAGCCATGCTGACTAGTGGTGATCTGGTTTGAAATTTAGTTATAAATTCTAACCGTTAAAATTGATTCAAACAATTTTGCTATGTTGTTAATAATTGTTATTGGTCTGTAATTAGTCAAAGAGTTTTTGTCACCGCTTTTAAAGATGGGGGTAACTCTGCATATTTTAAATGGGTTTGGGAATATTTCTGTATTTATGGATAAGTTATATATGTGTGCTAGAGGAATCTGATAGAATATTCACGCAATCCATAATAAAAAAGCAGGGATTCCATCGGGCCCAGACGTGGTATTTGCTTTAATCTTGTTAGCGGCATTTATCACGTCTGATTCGGACACTGACCCTAGGAATAAGTTTTTTCCGCTATTGAACACAGGCTTTAGATTTGTAATGTTACTTGGTTTGTAAACGCTAGAAAAGTACGCAGCGAATGCATTGACAATATCGTCTGGTTTACTAAATTTTGAATTATTCCAGGTCAATATTCCTGGTATACGGGAACAAGACTTTTTAGAGTTTACGTAAGACCATAATTTCTTGAGATCTGTGCTTATAGACCGCTCTATGTTTGTACATGAAACAGTGTTCTCTATAATTTAAATTTAAAGAATTCCTCAATAGTGTAAGGTTCTATTTTACTAATTAGATCATAAATTAAATGTTTATATGTTACATAATCCTATTCTTGCTGAATATGTTTAGGTAGGTGATTATAAAATCGCAAACAAGCATATTCGACACCTTTTTGGGTAAATGAGAGATTTAAAATCGGGTATCGCATATTTTGTTTATTGCGGGTATTAAAATTGTGTAGCATTTTATGGGATCCAAATCTATATATTTTTCCAGAAACAGAAGACATTCATAGATATAAATCCCTGTTGCTGTCAAGATATTTTGAGTAGAAAATTTAGTTCTTCATGATTCCCTAGGATTCAATTGAACTATAATAATAATAATAATAATAATAATATATCTTTATTTCAAAGTCATATACATATACATATACAAAGAGAAAGTTGCGTCAAAAAACTTACAAGCTACCTTAAATATAATATTATTTGATTTGACATACATTTACATAATGATAATTAAATATTTGCTTATACCTACCTATATTTACATTGGTTAATGAATGGCACGTTTTTGAATAACTAAGACTCTATATATTTGTTAGAAAAAACCATGAGAGATATTTCGAGAACATTAAGATTTTAAAATGAACTTGTAACCTGGGAGATATTTTTGGAACATTAAAATTGTAAAGAGAGTATAACTCAGGAGATATTTTCGGGACGTTAAGATTTTACGTCGAGGCCTCGTTTTGCTAATGAACCCACATCGATTTTCAGGAAACTCAGGAATGGCGGTCTTTATCTGGCAAAAGGGGTTTTCTATGTTAATCGTGCGGAAGCGATTCGTTCGGCCACGCTGTTAATTTTCGGATGGTACTTCAGGATTCAGAATGGCCGTGTTCGAGTGTCGCGAGGGGATTTATGGGTGTTTTAATAGAATTGTATCAATGAATTGAAATGTTGTAAAGGATCGATTTAAATTCAAATAGTCGCGTGAGTTCAGTTAAAAACTAGTTAAGAATCAAACAACAATATTGCTTGTAATGTTGGTGTTTAATTATTAACTAATTTTTAAGTGAACTTTAGGTGAACTAAATTAATATCAAGATAAATTCAAATTCAAAACTATTTGAATTCGAGAAAATAAGCTTACGCTTCTTATAGTTTGCACACTTTAAACATAATATATAAAATTACGAAAAAACTATTCGTGAAAATGCAAATAGTTTATAATTTATTCGTGTAACACAAGAAAATAATTGGAGTACGTCGAAAATAAATGTGTCTTACAAAATTGCTTAATTACGTAATTTGTTTTGATTTATGTTTATTGTATTTAAGCAATTATAAAGTTAATTCTAAAAGTTGATTTTAGGTAAACTTCTGCACTTCTTTTAGCAGTTTCCATGAATGATTTATTGTATTACATACTGCGGTTATGTTTTGTTAAATATTCGTAATGTATGCGCTTTAACTTTTAGTTGATTTTGTAAAATTTTAAGTTTCGAACGTGTCTCCACTCACAGACTAAGCATAAAGTAAAATTTCGAGTTTAGAAAAGCCCCGTGAAAGTTTGTTGGGTTTCGAACGTGTGGTTCCACTCCCAGACTAAGCATGAAGTAAAATTTCGAGTTTAGTAAAGCCCCGTAAAAATTTGTTCAGTTTCGAACGTGTGTTTCCACTCCCAGACTAAGTATGAAGTAAAATTTCGAGTTTAGAAAAGCCCCGTGAAAATTTGTCGAGGGTCGCGCAGCGACCCGAGACAAATTTTCTGGGCTTTTCTAAACTCGAAATTTTACTTCATGCGCCACGCGTATCAAACACTAAAATTTTGTGAGTTGTATGTTTATTTGAGTCTCACTTGAAATCAGTGTTTTATACGCGTGACGCATGAAGTAAAATTCAGAGTTTAGAAAAGCCCAGAAAATTTGTCTCGGGTCGCTGCGCGACCCGAGACAAATTTTCACGGGGCTTTTCTAAACTCGAAATTTTACTTCATGCTTAGTCTGGGAGTGGAAAACACTCGTCTAAAGCTTCAAATTGAACTCTTATAAAAATACAACGAATATATAAACAGGGAATGAAAATAATAAAATAATTTCTTTTAGGTAAAAATACGACTAAACTGTACATTTTCTGACATTCGTTGTTTTTTAAATGAGTTTAATTTGAATCTTTAAACGAGTGTTTTCCACTCCCAGACTAAGCATGAAGTAAAATTTCGAGTTTAGAAAAGCCCCGTGAAAATTTGTCGAGGGTCGCGCAGCGACCCGAGACCAATTTTCTGGGCTTTTCTAAACTCGAAATTTTACTTCATGCGCCACGCGTATCAAACACTAAAATTTTGTGAGTTGTATGTTTATTTGAGTCTCACTTGAAATCAGTGTTTTATACGCGTGACGCATGAAGTAAAATTTAGAGTTTAGAAAAGCCCAGAAAATTTGTCTCAGGTCGCTGCGCGACCCTCGATAAATTTTCACGGGGCTTTTCTAAACTCGAAATTTTACTTCATGCTTAGTCTGGGAGTGGAAAACACTCGTCTAAAGCTTAAAATTGAACTCTTATAAAAATACAACGAATATATAAACAGGTAAAGAAAATAATAAAATAATTTCTTTTAGGTAAAAATACGACTAAACTGTACATTTTCCGACATTCGTTGTTTTTTAAATGAGTTTAATTTGAATCTTTAAACGAGTGTTTTCCACTCCCAGACTAAGCATGAAGTAAAATTTCAAGTTTAGAAAAGCCCCGTGAAAATTTGTCGAGGGTCGCGCAGCAACCCGAGACAAATTTTCTGGACTTTTCTAAACTCGAAATTTTACTTCATGCGCCACGCGTACAAAACACTTAAATATTGTGAAATGTATGTTTATTTGAACCTCACTTGAAATCTGTGTTTTATACGCGTGGCGCATGAAGTAAAATTTCGAGTTTAGAAAAGCCCAGAAAATTTGTCTCGGGTCGCTGCGCGACCCTCGACAAATTTTCACGGGGCTTTTCTAAACTCGAAATTTTACTTCATGCTTAGTCTGGGAGTGGAAAACACTCGTTTAAAGCTCTAAATTGAATTCTTAAAAAAAAACAACGAATATCTAAAGATTTATAAAAAATAAGCTGAATTTGGAACACGTATACTTTAATGAAAAACGTATACTTTAAAGAAAAACGTATAGTAACTTTAATTTCAATTTATTGATGTTATGACAAAAGTTTTACACAAGTCAAGTTACAATAGATAAATAATAAATAGATGTACAAAAATAAAGTGTATAAAATACAGAAGATACATTAACAGGTAGTCGAACAAACAAAAAAGGTACATACAGATTAAAATAGACAATATGCAAGAGTATAGGTCCAAAAATAAAGTGTTAGATGTCATTATCAAAAAACTCATCTGTGCTGAAATAAGCATGCTCGAGAAGGAATTCTTCTAGCACTTCTCGGAATTTATTGAGCGGAAGATTTCGTGTGCTATGACTAAGGTGATTAAAGAACTTAATGCCGTGATATCTTGCTCCAGTTAGGGATCTCTGTAATCTCGATTGTGGCAAATTCAGGTAAGATTTTCTTCTGGTCTCATATGAGTAATTACGTACTGGCATAGCTGCAATATTACGTTTAACGTGCATCAAACATTCAAGGATGTAGATACATGGTAGGGTTAGTATTTGCAATTGCTTAAAATAAATTCTACATTATTCTTGATACTTAGCACCAGCAACTATTCTTACTGCTCGTCTTTGCAATTTGAAGATCCGATGCCTACAAGATGCATGGCCCCAAACAAGGATGCCATATATTAAGTGACAGTGGAAAGTTCCATAGTATGCTGTTCTCAGAACGGTGCGGGATACTTTATTTGATAATACTCTTAAACCAAATACCGACTTATTTAATTTTCCACTTAAGTAATCGCCATGAGCAAACCATGTTCATTTAGAATCAAGATGGATACCAAAAAAACGGACAGTCTTTGCATATTCGTCATTTTCAGCATCTCTTTTTCTGAGCGTAAATAGCATTTCAACCGTCTTACTGTTGTTTAAACACAATTTGTTAGAGGCAAACCACTTCGCTGCATTTGATTTAGTGGCGACATTTAGTTCCGATGCTTCTACTAAACTACTACCCGTACTTAAAAGAGTGGTGTCGTCGGCAAACAATACCGAATTATTTTGTCCGATTTTGTCTGGGAAGTCGTTTGTAGAGATCAAAAATAGTAATGGCCCTAAGACTGACCCTTTAGGTACACCGTTTTCTATTAGAATTCGAGAAAATAAGCTTACGCTTCTTAAGTTTGCACACTTTAAACATAATATATAAAACTACGAAAATGTTATTCGTGAAAATGCAAACAATGTCTTAATTAATAAGACAATTTAAGACGATAAATATCCGTTGAAACAACTACTTCCCGTGCAAATACACCTCCGGATATTGAATTATACAATGAAATATTTAAAATCTTATCCGGAGGTGTATTTGCACGGGAAGTAGTTGTGTCAATTGATATTTATCGTCCTAAGTTGTCTAATTAATTAAGACATTGTTTGCATTTTCACGAATAACATTTTCGTAGTTTTATATATTATGTTTAAAGTGTGCAAACTATAAGAGGCGTAAGCTTATTTTCTCGAATTCAAATAGTTTTGAATTTGAATTTATCTTGTTTGAACTGTACCGTAAGGTAAATAATAAGGTCTCACATTCTTCATACCTGCTAATGACATAATCCCCTTTTTTACCTATAAATACCGACTATCATTTTCACTCATTCCATTTCTGTGTACCTGTTCATTCCACACACAACACTTTTTCCAAGTAAGTTTGTTTTAATTTAATTCCAAATTTTTTAAACGTCATAAGCAAAGCTATACTGAAGAGAGATAAATCTCGAAACGCGTCTATGGATGGCCTATGAAATTAGTTTTAATCCAAGTCCATTCACTTCTAATTTGTTACTATCTCTCCTTTTATTTAAAATTGTATTGTTAGTTGGTTTGAAGAGAATTTTACCTAAACGTTACATATACTTTAATAGAGCGTTGTAACAAATCAAATTAAATAAGATTTTAAATATTTCATTGTATAATTCAATATCCGGAGGTGTATTTGCACGGGAAGTAGTTGTTTCAATGGATATTTATCGTCTTAAATGGTCTTATTAATTAAGACACTGTTTGCATTTTCACGAATAGTTTTTTCGTAATTTTATATATTATAAATTAATATCTTTCACTATGTTCTCATTAATCACTTGGTGAAACATTATTAAACATATAAGAATGATTTTTATTTAAATAATATTCATACTTATATAGAACTAAATTAAATTAAATTATAATGGCCCCTTACAACATTTCCAATCATTGGCACAATTCTATTAAAACAGCTATTATAGCCCTTGCGACACGAATTTTAAATTCAAATAGACGCATGAGTCTATTTGAATTAAAAACTCGTGATTAAGATTAGAAAAAAATAATTGTAATTCAATTTTATTGTTTCAATATACTGGGTGATGCATCGGCTTAGACATATAGGAAATCCAATATAAATTTTAAAGAGGCAGTAAAGTACCAGGTGATTCAGACCACCGGTATCAGTTATTTGTTGACTTAACGACTGATCGTAGAGAGTTGGGTTATGTCCGAAAAAAAAATAATTTACAGAAGACATAATTTTGAAATCAACTTCAGCGGCTGAGTAGAAAGTATCTAGTACTTCAAAAAGTTTTAATACAAATTTCTTCATAAATGTATAACTTTTTGAAGTACTAGATACTTTCTACTCAGCCGCTGAAGTTGATTTCAAAATTATGTCTTCTGTAAATTAATTTTTTTTTAGACATAACCCAACTCTCTACGATCAGTCGTTAAGTCAACAAATAACTGATACCGGTGGTCTAAATCACCTGGTACTTTACCTGTAATAATCTATTAAATAAATTGATTGTGAGTTACGTGAAGATCAAATTAATTTGACGAATAAAGCACTAATAACCATTTAGTGTTAATCTATTGATAATAGTCACTTTGTGTCCGAAATGAACATTTGGTAATTCAAATAAAAAAGTGTGAAGAAAGATTATTAGTGCTTTATTTGTCAAACCTATTAAATACATTTGAGTCGCCTATTTCCAAAAACCCCTAAATCCATTGTTTTTAAGTGGATTTAGGGGTTTTTGGAAATAGGCGATTCATTTGAATTTTCATTTTAATTATAAATCAATTTTGTAAGATTAATTAAAAGCTTATTTATTATTCACTACGATCTGTTTTTATTAGACGTTTAAACGAACTTTTAATCTTAGAGCAGCTATCTAAATTTTGAACTTACACACTGTTTATGTAGCATAAAAATATTTTCAAAACGAGTGAATTCAATTTTATATTTACGATCAGTCGTTCAGCCAACAAATGACTGATACCGGTGGTCTGTATCACCTGGTACTTTACCTGTAATAATCTATTAAATACATTTGAGTCGCCTATTTCCAAAAACCCCTAAATCCATTGTTTTCAAATGGATTTAGGGGTTTTTGGAAATAGGCGACTCATTTAAATTTGCATTTTAATTAGAAATAAATTTTGTAAGATTAATTAAAAGCTTATTTTTTATTCACTACGATCTGTTTTTTATTAGACGTTTAAACGAACTTTAAATCTTAGAGCAGCTATCTAAATTCTGAAATTACACACTGTTTATGTAGCATAAAAATATTTTCAAAACGAGTGAATTCAATTTTATATTTACGATCAGTCGTTCAGTCAACAAATGACTGATACCGGTGATCTGAATCACCTGGTACTTTACCTGTAATAATCTATTAAATACATTTGAGTCGCCTATTTCCAAAAACCCCTAAATCCATTGTTTTCAAATGGATTTAGGGGTTTTTGGAAATAGGCGACTCATTTAAATTTGCATTTTAATTATAAATCAATTTTGTAAGATTAATTAAAAGCTTATTTTTTTAATCACTACGATCTGTTTTTCATTAGACGTTTAAACGAACTTTAAATCTTAGAGCAGCTATCTAAATTCTGAAATTACACACTGTTTATGTAGCATAAAAATATTTTCAAAACGAGTGAATTCAATTTTATATTTACGATCAGTCATTCAGTCAACAAATGACTGATACCGGTGGTCTGAATCACCTGGTACTTTACCTGTAATATTCTATTAAATACATTTGAGTCGCCTATTTCCAAAAACCCTAAATCCATTGTTTTTAAATGGATTTAGGGGTTTTTGGAAACAGGCGACTCATTTGAATTTGCATTTCAATTATAAATCAATTTTGTAAGATTAATTAAAAGCTTATTTATTTTTCACTACGATCTGTTTTTATTAGACGTTTAAACGAACTTTTAATCTTAGAGCAGCTATCTAAATTCTGAACTTACACACTGTTTATGTAGCATAAAAATATTTTCAAAACGAGTGAATTCAATGTTATATTTACGATCCAGACGTGTACGAAACGTAAGTTTTACCCGAAATTTATTTCCGATATACATAAAACTTCATTCGCATTCCTCCAGTCGGGAAGGCATCAATCTTGGAAAGCGTTTAATGGCCTGAAAATTGATAAATATTGATAAACCTTTCGAAGGTAAAACCCATTAAGTGTAGGCGATTTGCCGTGCAGTTGATGTTTTTCAGTTTTAGACAGTTGAAAATATATAAATATTGATAAACCTTTTAAAGGTAAAACCCATCAAGTGTGGGTGATTTGACGTGCAGTTGATGAATTTTAGCTTGACAGTTGAAAATGTAAATATTCATAAGCTGCATAGACATTTCACAGGTAGATATAGATAAATGTGAATGATTTGTCTTGCATTTATTGATATTTAGCTTTAAACAAATGAAAATATCAATATCAAAGGATTTATCACTGCACCTAGCCCGGCGCATTCACCATTTGTGGGGAATATTTGTGTCGTTCATTAATTATTTGTTTGTTTATTATGATATACAGAGAGTTTTATGTAACACCGAACATGCCAGAAAATATTCAATGTAAATTTTCCTATGTTCGATGTGTTCTGGGACGCATCAAAGCATTGAGTGCGATTTCATTGGCTCTGATTTTAGTAGTTCTAACGCAACTTACATTTAACGTCAAAATGAAATGTGTCATTGATTAATCGCCTACATCACTAATGGAATGTTAATATTAAACAAAAAAGAAAAATGAGAAAAAGGAGAACAGATTTAGCTTCAATGCATAAATAATAGAAAAAAAGATTCCTGTTACTTCCGTTTGCTAATATTTCAAGATAAGTTTATACATTGCTTCAATTTCACGAAAGATTATTAAGAACTTCGATTCAGCGTATTGTGTAAACCATTTGATCAGGACCACCCCAAGTACGTTGCTTTGGGTGTACCAGCATAAATGCCGTCACAAAACTGCCATTCTTTAACGCTTTAAGAGCGTGGCGAGGCAGGTTTGCAAGTACCGCACCTTGGTCTGCTGCCATCACAACACTGGGGTGTTAGGTGTGCTGCTTCATTTGGCAAACATTTCAATTTTCATTTATTTGTTAACATAATACTCAATAAAGATAATGTAGGTGTATTTATTAATTTATTGAATGCGTAACTTACAATTACTTGAATTTTATCTTTAGGTAAACATGCATAAGCTGTAAATTTTCCGACATCCGTTGTTTTTTAAAAGAGTTCAATTCGAAGCTTTAAACGAGTGTTTTCCACTCCCAGACTAAGCATGAAGTAAAATTTTGAGTTTAGAAAAGTTTCGTGAAAATTTGTCGAGGGTCGCGCAGCGACCCGAGACAAATTTTCTGGGCTTTTCTGAACTCGAAATTTTACTTCATGCGCCACGCGTATAAAACACAGATATCAAGTGTAGTTCGAATATAAAGGGTCTTTCATTAGGAATGATAGGATTTTAATTTTGAATAAAACAACAAAGGTTTGACATATCAACTTCATTCCTGCTTTATTTTGAAGCTTGGACAATGCAGTTATGTGTGAAATAAGATATTGTTCAAATGTCCACCACGGGCTCGTTGACACTGACGCAACCGATCGCTCCAATTTCTGATCACTCTGTGCAATAATTCCGGCTGTATTTCGCCAATAACTTGACGAATATTTTCTTCTAAGTGATCCAAAGACTGTGGCTTGTTGGCAAAGACTTGAGCTTTCACATAGCCCCAAAGAAAGTAATCCAGGGGTGTCAAATCACATGACTTTGGCAGCCAATTCACAAATCCTCGTCGTGAGATGATCCAATCGCCAAACGTTTCCCTCAGCAAAGCTTCAGCTGTATGACACGTAGCGCCATATTGCTGGAACCACATCTCTTCAATATTGATGTTCTCAAGTTCTGGCCATAGAAATTCAAGTAACATGGTCCTATAGCGATCACCATTCACGGTTACGGCTGTTCCATTCTCATTTCTAAAGAAATAAGGTCCGATGACGCCGCCATACCATAAACCGCACCAAACAGTGAGTTTCTCGGAATGCAACGGAACTTCATGAGGTTGTCCTCGCACCAATAACGGCAATTTTGCTTATTAACACAGCCGTTCAACCAAAAATGTGCCTCGTCTGAGAAGATGATTTTTTTTGTCAAAATCAGGATCGTGTTCCAAGTGCTCAAGGGCCCAGTCAACAAATTCTCGGCGCAATCTATGATCATTTGGCTTTAGTTCTTGAGTCAATACAACTTTATAAGGATGCAACCCCAGATCCTTACGCAATATTCTCCAAGTTGACGTCTAAGATAGCCCCAGTTGTTGCGATCGTCGTGAAATCGACAAATTTGGCTCATCGACAACACTGGCCGCTGTAGCTGCAATGTTCTCATCACTTCGCACGTTTCGTTGTCTTTTTGGTTGCTTATTGTCTTGTAAAGTTAACTGACTTTCAAACTTTTTCACAGTGCGGCGTATAACCTGCGCAGAGTACCGATGACGGCGACCCAATTCCCGAGTGAATAAACGTTGAGTACCCACAACTGAGCTACCACTTTGGTAATATTTTTTTATTACTTCCAACCAATCGAGAGAAGTCAAACGCTGCATCATGAAACTGCACACTATACTACATATAGTAACACCTAGAAATAAAAAATAATTTATTAGAAACCGAGAAATCTCTATTTGAAAAACTATCACTCCTATTGAAAGACCCTTTACATAAATTTCACAATATTTTAGTATTTTATACGCGTGGCGCATGAAGTAAAATTTCGAGTTTAGAAAAGCCCAGAAAATTTGTCTCGGGTCGCTGCGCGACCCTCGACAAATTTTCACGGGGCTTTTCTAAACTCGAAATTTTACTTCATGCTTAGTCTGGGAGTGGAAAACACTCGTTTAAAGCTTCAAATTAAACTTAAAAAAGACAAGGGATATCTAATGATTTACAGCACAGAACAGTATTAATCTTGATTGTCTTGAAATGCTGATGTCTTGCTTTGGATAAAAAAAAGTATGATCCTAATTCCCACACACTGCACTTACCATAAACGCACAAAATTTAATAACTGACATATTTTATTTTGACGTTACCCTATTTACATTAGTCCTAATTTGCATTAGAACTATTAAAAATCGTAACCAATGAAATCGCACCTAAAAGAATGTAAATTGGGTTGACTATATTACCATTGGAAATCGTAGCCAATCACATTGCACTCAATGCTTTGATGCGTCTCAGAACAAATCGAACATAGGAAAATGTACAGTGAACATTTTCTGGCATGTTCGGTGTTACTTAAAACTCTCTGTATAATTTTTTTCCATTCATTCACTACTTTGATCAAGAAGTTTAATTTTAAATATTCTTCTTTTAGTTACGTGAAGTGTTTTCTAATAATTATTGTAGTAATCTCTTTCTTCACTAATAAGTTTGATTCACTAAATGATTGAAATGTACATTTAGTGAATAAAACTAATTAGTGAAGAGATTACTACAATAATTATTAAATATACTTACATATGTACATATTACAAAGCAAATTGGTATTAGTTTGGAAAATGTATTCACTTTTAATCAGTGTTTTATATGCGTGGCGCATGAAGTAAAATTTCGAGTTTAGAAAAGCCTGAAAATTTGGATTGGTCGCCCCGCGAAGCGGGGCGACCAATCCAAATTTTCAGGCTTTTCTAAACTCGAAATTTTACTTCATGCTTAACCTGGGATTGGAAACACTCGGTAGAAGCTTCAAATTGATTTTTTTTATGAGAACGACGATTGCCTGAAAATCTATGACTACAAAATCGGGATATGAATAATACTTATTTTACACAGTTAAAAATAATACTAATACTGACTTTACACGAGATCATTACAGAGAAAAAATGTTCATTTTAATAATCTTTGTTAAATTTATCAAAAGTTTGAGTTATTTTGATGGTTTACGAATGTTATAAAATTAAAATAAAATTTACTGGGCGTTCTTGTTCATATTTTTAAAATTTATGTGATATAATTTTCTCGTATTAATATCTCTTCTCTAATATTATTTGTAATACTTAAATTTTGATTTTTTTCTTAATTACACACTTCATTTATTACCTACTAAAGTCTGTGACGTAACTACTAAGATAGTTCGATGGCAATAAATTACAACTAATATAACGCTCCCATCTGGGGGGTGATGTAAACCTCGTGCATAATTAAAACTCAATATAACTCTTGGGAAACTTTGGCGCTCATTTCAACTAGATGTACGGAAAAGGTGTATCATATTTGTCAAGTTGGATACACGCCAATCGATCGCCGGATATAATTGCGATCCTCTTATGAATGTAGCAGATATGCAATGAATAGAACCCTCCTAAATCCCATATGGGATGCACAGATGACGATAATAAGGAGCTTGTGAGATTGGAAGGATTTTTTTTACAACGAGAGAAACCTTTACTATTGAAATATTTATAAGGAAATATATATCAAGAAAAATTAGAATAAAATATATGTAATATTAGAAACATGAAAATTTAAAGTAATGCAAAAAATAAAAGTGAGTTTTTTTCGCACTGATTTGTCTTGTCTATTTTATTATTTTTTCAATAAAACAGTTAAGAGTAAATTAATAAAACAAAAATATATTATCATTCTTAATATTCTTTTGAATATAAAATAAAAACATAACAACTTTTCTGATCATCCGAAACCCAATATTTATTCATCGCCCTTCGCAAGCTATCAGAAATAAAATTGATTTGCATTTATATAAGTTATTTGTTGAGGGTAGCAACTTATTGCTTTTTTCCATCCCCCCAATATTATAATCTTCTTTTTTCCATATCTGGACCGAAAAGTAAAAATCATCAAGTGTTTAGGACAGCAACCGCCTTTAGCGACTCTTAGCTACTGAATTGTAAAAGTAAAAATCATCAAGTGTATATAAAAGCAACAGTCTTTAGCGATTTTTAGCTACTGAATTCTAAAAGTGAAAATCATTAAGTGTATATAAAAGCAAGAACACTTTATTACTTCTAGCTACTGAATTATAGAAATAAAAATCATTAAGTGTATAGGAAAGCAACAGCGCCTAGTCGTCTTTTTTGTCTCCTTGCAAATTCAGAACGCAATGAGGTTACAAAATTCATTGGGATAAACCGTCCTAACTCAATTTAAGAGTTTAAATTATGCCTGATTTATGTATGTTAGGTCCTTCGATAAATCGTACCCACACACACACACACCGGAAAAAGGTACGTTGTAAATTTCAAGCAGGAAGGGATAACCCTTTGTAATTAAACGCGATTCATCCGGGTGTTTTATTTTTTATCATGAAATTTAAGAGAAAATCGATCGCCATCTAAACTTTTAAAACTGCATATTGTCGTCTTAACTACATTATTTAGGGATAAAATATTTTAAAATAATAGGTATACTTTAAGGAAAGTACAAACTTTTCGTGCTTGTCTCAGTAAAATGTCCCCTAATTTTTACTGTTATTTCATAAAAAAATACCAAGCATTGGTATTGTAATCAAGTCCTAAATTTGATTTTTTCCTGCAATAAATATCTAATATATTAGAAAACTAAATCAGTCACATTGTGAAAGGTTCTTTCGCGAAGATTTGTATTTTATTCTATTTATTTCTATCCTACAATAAATTCACTGGAACGTCGCGCGATATTGAAATTTCCGAAAATAAAAAAAAAATGGTGATGTGTCCTTAAATCACGTTTAAAATATTTGTAGAATTATTATTTTCAAAATGTCTTTAACTTTTTGATAACTACAACTTTTATTTGAAACATTTTTCAATTGGATCAACACATACTGACACTATTTATTGAATATCTCAAAAACTAAGAGTGCTATGACAAAAAGTGAGAATACAAAAAATCTTTAATATTTTATTACCTACAACTTTTATTTAAAACATTTTTCAATTGTATCAACACATACACTTACACAAATCAATGACTAGATAAAAAACACTATTTAATAAATATATCAAAAACTAAGAGTGCTATGACAAAAAGTGAATCTACAAAAAATCTTTAGTTTTTTATTTCCTACAACTTTTATTTGAAACATTTTTCAATTGTATTGACACATGCACTGTCACACACCAATAACTAGATAAAACACACAACTTTTGAAATTTCTCAAAAACTAAGAGTGCTATGACAAAAAGTAAGTGAACAATACATCTTCATTTTGTTATTATCTACAACTTTTATTTGAAAGAATTTTTTGTTTGATGAACATTTATTGAAAAAATGGTGATGTGTCCATCATAGTACTTTCCCCCGTAAATTGCGTATTAAATCACCTTTTAATGTTTGTAAAGAGGCTAATGAATCACCCTGTAGAAAATTGTGTTTGAAAGTTCCCGAAAAACGTTCTTCTTTTTATAACATATTACGAAGTTGTCCTCAATAAATAGATAAAACACACAACTTTTGAAATATCTCAAAAACTAAGAGTGCTATGACAAAAAGTTAATGAACAATACATCTTCATTTTGTTATTATCTACAACTTTTATTTGAAAGAATTTTTTGTTTGATGAACATTTATTGAAAAAATCTGAAAAAACTGAAAAACGCTAAGAGTAAAGTACCACTTCCGGTTTTTCGATGTTCACCAAAAGCTTTTCAGTTCTTCCGATTGTAACAAAAGGCTTAAGTTTCAAGTTTCATCTCGATATCTTTAGCGGTTTTTGCGGTACAGCGCACAAAGACACACAGACAGACAGACAGACAGACAGACATTTTTCAAAAATGGTCTTATTCGACTCAGGGGACCTCAAAACGGATATTTCCGCAAAAATTTTGGATTCGAAAATTTTCACGAAAACAATACTTTCCCTTTGTATTACATACGGGGGAAAGTAAAAATCTGAAAAAACTGAAAAACGCTAAGAGTAAAGTACCACTTCCGGTTTTCCGATTTTCACCAAAAGCTTTTCAGTTCTTCCGATTGTAACAAATAGCTTAAGTTTCAAGTTTCATCTCGATATCTTTAGCGGCAGACACACACACAGACAGACAGACAGACAGACAGACAGACATTTTTCAATAATGATTCTTATTCGACTCAGGGGACCTCAAAACGGATATTTCCGCAAAAATTTTGGATTCGAAAATTTTCACGAAAACAATACTTTCCCTTTGTATTACATACGGGGGAAAGTAAAAACTGTTCTAGTCGTGATGTCCTAGAGACGTTATTTAAGTAAATATATGAATGAAAATAATTATAAATATTTATAAATAGGGTATTTTTGGCAAATTAAAATATACCTTTTTGTGGTTTTTTAACAATACTTTATTTTAATCCATAATTACATAATCAAATTTAAAATCTCTAAACCCATATTTTGATTTATTTTATAGTTCACACTCACATTTTATGTCTCAATTAAAACGCGGGAATATTGGTGAAATAATTTCTAAATCGCTAATGAGTGGTTTTTGTAAGTATTGAAGCTATATTAAATTGTGCAATCATCTATACTTGTCGTTCATTTTATTCTGTTTTGTATATGTCCGTTTTATAACATGTGAGTTCTTATGTTATACTTATATCTATTTACGTAGTATTAATTTTATATGATTATAATTTTAATATTGTATTTTTTTAATATCAAAGGAGATATCCGTAAATAAATACTTTACTTTACTTTACTTTATAAAGACAGCTGATATTGTTTTTAAATGCGAAGGCCTGTTAGCGAAAGTGTTAATATAAGTTAATATTATAAGCAAATATCAAAGCAATGATTCATTGTTTATCATAGAATTAGTAACTTTGAATAGATAAGAGGATTTTCCCTCAGTATTAGCAATTTTGTCTTGAGTAATTAGCGCGAAATTAGTTTCGCTCGGGATTAAGTCGTCTGAAATCTGGGAGGTGGATTTACGCGCAAGCTCACTTTTCTCTTAGCGGAAACGAGGACGTAAAATAACACTAAGACTAAACGCTAAATGAAATAAATGCGTCTTTCACTCCGCGCTTGTCTCTTGCAAAAAGGAAAATATGGGGCAGATGCTGTTGGGAATTGAGAGACTTATTCCCAACGATGATTAATCAACTGTCTAGTACAAAACATCCAAAAAATACGAGCAAGTCTTAAAAAGTTGTTAAAATAAGAACTAGATATCTCTTGAATCCAGTTAAAAACAAAATTAAACAAGTTGTAGGCATTATAATATTTGATTTTTAATTTAATATAATTTATTAACGAAACCTCCAATTTAATATTACAATAATACATTCACATTTTATAAAGCATTAAATTGACACAAAAGAAAAATTATGTATTTTGTGAAACAAACCACTGTGCTTAATGATTTACTTAAATGAAGAACTAGATATATCGTAAACAAAAAATAATAAATGGGCCTAGTCAACTAAATTTGACAGTTAAGTAGGTAATCGCCAATACTTGATTGTAGAATACTTCAAAACATTAAAAGTGCGATTCTTTTTGCAATCTACATCAAAATTGTCTTACAATGAATTAATATGTTTGATGTACTCTTTGTAGATGCAAAAAGAATCGCATTTTTATTGTTTTCAATTTGACACTATATTTTAGAAGTATTTTATTTCTAAGCCGTTTTATGTAATTAAATGGATTCCGTTATTAAAGTAAAAGTAAAATTCCTAAAAAGTATTTAAAGAAGTGGATTTATTGATGCTTGAAATAAAAATTATTTTTTTAAGGTTTGGTCTAGTTACCTAAATATATGACATTATTAAGAAGTTCGATAGCTAACGCCATCTAATGCTCTATAGTGGCATCGTCAATGACTGTCATTGACGATGCTCTATAAAGCATTATATGGAGTTACCTATCGAATTTCTTAATAGTTTTCACATATTGCTGTGATATAGTCAGAAATGTTCAGTATTCCTCAGCAGTGGGTCGGACCACACTGACGAGGACCTTGAGTTCGAAACGCGTCTGTGGGTATCCGGTGGCTGAATACTGATCCCAAATTTCATTTTGATATGACACTATATTTTAAAGGAACAATTATTTTCCTAGGAAATTGACTTATTTTTCTACAATACTGAAAAAAATTATTGAAATCTTAATAATCTGATTTCTTTTTCAGGTATCAAAATGATCTTACAATGGATGGTTACAACAGTAATCAAGCAATAAACGACAACGTAAGTATTGATAATGAATGCTTAGCACTCAAAAAGTGCATCTAACAATAAACATAAAAGTGAAGTAAGGAATAGGGATGTTTCGATCCCAAAAAAATATAGATATTGGGTATCGATTATATTGTATATCTAAGAATCGATACGGTATCGTAATAAAATGTATCGATATTCAAAATATCAAGTATTCGATACCAGATATTTACAATTATTTGATGCTGTAAATTATTGTTTAAAGCAGGGTTGGCCAACTTCTTTATATATAGGATCGACTATTTTTCTTGAATATGTTTAAAGATCTACCTAATAAAATTTTAACATTTAACGCAATGAAACATGCGGCTGGTGTACTAATGAGTGATAAGAGTTGTAGAGGGAGTATTAAACCAACATGATAATTTACTAATAATATTTATTAATCGAAAATCTATAAATAAAAAAAAAAACAGTTGTCAGCACCACAGAATCGTGTAATAAAATTACTCTGTTAGTGAGAAGTCTGCGTCTGCATCTCTCCAGCCAAGCGTTCATAATTTGATGTATATTCAGATAGACATAATGCTAATGTATCTTCAGTGTGGGAATCAGTAAGTAGTGAACGATGTTTAGTCTTTGTGATATTTAAATACGAAAAAGCTGATTCACATAAGTATGTGGACCCAAAACAAGAGTAGATGTATTCGCTACATTTTTTAATATTGGGATACTTGTCTTGATTGACATATTTCCAAAAATCGTCCTCAAGTACTCTGGCTTGTAAGATTAAGTCAGCTTGTAAAGTTATAATCTCATTTTCTAGCGCGATTTTTTCAAAATGAAAAATTTCATAAATTTTTGTGGCAATATGTTTTATATTTAAATCCTTTTTAAATGGAAAAGACAAATACTGCACAATGATGTTAACCTTTTCAAAATCTTTAAATCTGATCTCAAAGTCTTCAATCACCTTTTTAATTTCGGTAACGTATTTTTCCATGTTATAATTACAATTATGTTTTTGTAGGTGATCGGACATATTTGGAAAATGATTCAAATTGTTTTGTTGAAGATCTTCTATTAGCAAAATAAATTTTGCTTTGTATGCATTAATGCTACTGATCATTTCAATTATTGTCTTGTTTCTCCCTTGCAATTCTAGATTTAAATCACTCAATTTTGATGTGAAATCTGTAAGAAAAGCTAAATCACTCAGCCAACTTTCATCATTTAATTTTGCATGTTCTTGTCCTTGCTCTTCAAGACATGTTTTTATCTCAATTAATAAATTACGAAATCGTTGCAGAAATTTACTTCTACTTAGCCACCTCACATCGGTATGTAATAATAATTACTGGCTGTCCTTCATCAAGTTGCAATTGGAAGAGACGCTGTTTCAGTGCACTTCCTCGAATGGAATTAACAATTTTGAACGCTATGTCCATTATTTCTTTTGTATTCAATCTTTTGCTAGCTAACACTTGTTGGTGAATGATGCAGTGATAGCTCAAAAAACTTGGGAATTCGTCATCATTTCGGCATAGAGTTATAAATCCATTTATGCCGCCTATCATTGCCCCTGCGCCATCTGTTGTCATTGAAACTAATTTAAAAAGTGGTATTTTCAAATTGACGAGGAATGTTTTAAAAGAGTTGAATATATCTACACCTCTAGTCCTTTCTTTCAAAGAAATCATACCCAACAATTCTTCTTTAGATGTATAATCTTCAAAAACCATGCGAATAAAAATAAGCAATTGTGCTGTGTCGCGTACATCTGTCGATTCATCAAATTGAAGGGAAAAACAACAACATCTATTAATGTCTTTATGTAATTGTTCTCTTATAGTTTCACTCATTTTCTCAGTTCGTCGCATCACAGAATTTCGAGACAATTGTAAATCTTTAATTGCAGCAATAATTTCGGTCTTATTCTTAAAATCATTAAAAAGTAAATTTGACATTTCCAAGAAAATTTCTTTTATAAATTCCCCGTCAGAAAATGGTTTACATTTTTTTTGCTAGCATATGGCTGACCTTGAATGATGCAATAGTCACTGCACGAGATTTCAACATGGGCTTTTTAAAAACATTTTGTTGGGCTCTTAATTGAGCCTTAAGTTCCTTAATTTTATTTTTTCTCAGGTCACTATTTTGTGGATAATCTGTTTGATATTTGTTATGTGAAGTTAAAAAATGTCTTTCCTGATTACCCTTTTTAGTAAGCGCTATGGAGGCATTGCATATTAAGCAACAACATTTATCATTCACCATGGTAAAAAAGTAATCCAGTACCCACTCTTCATGAAAATGATAAGTCTTCGGTTTTTTTCGTTCACTGCTCATTTTGTTCTGTGCTAAAATGCAAAAGAAGCATACTATTAGTTAATATTAATTTAAAACATAGAAAAAATGCAGTAGCCTAGCTGCAATATTCATACTTAAATAATTAAATGAAATTTAACTGATAGATATGATTCTAATTCAGCAAATGACATTTTTAAAAACAAACTACTTACTTTCAAAATAATCAAAAGTTGAAGTCAAAATATGCTGTAGGTAGGTACACAAGTAATTTAATAGTAATAGTCACAAATTGTACAAAGTCAGGTAAATAGAACAAACTGCTTGTCACTCAAGGTAAACAAATAAACAGTGTAAGATGATGGTGTCAGGATCCGATCAAAAACAACACACTCTCCACAATTCACCTCTTTAATCTCCACTCTTAAGTGTTACACAGTTGACAATCTCCGTAACACGCTATTATTCTCGAGTAACGCTTCTCACACACTATCTCCATGCGCTCTTTAACCTTTTCCTCTCCTAACCTCAATCTCTTCGTCAACTACTAGCACTATCCCCTCTTCGTTTTCTTTACAACCAGCCGCAGCGCCCTCTTCCTCTTTACAACTCCTCTGCCAGACTCAATAATACCGGTAGAACATCGAAAAACAAATTATACGTAATATTTTACAACTTCTTTCGTTCTTTCTAATTTTGTCTCCTGTCAGCTATGATCGACCAAAAAACGCTTCTCGATCGACCGGTCAATCGCGATCGACGTGTTGGCCATCCCTGGTTTAAAGGACTTCAACTAGGATTGATAATATTGCTAAGAATAGTTGTTCTGTGGTTTAATGACGGTTACGAAATTATCAACATTCATTCACCTTTTACAAAATAATAATAATAATAGTTCACTGTTTTATACGCGTGGCGCATGAAGTAAAATTTCGAGTTTAGAAAAGCCCCGTGAAAATTTGTCTCGGGTCGCTGCGCGACCCTCGACAAATTTTCTACACGGGGCTTTTCTAAACTCGAAATTTTACTTCATGCTTGGTCTGGGAGTGGAAAACCCTCGTTTTGTCGATTTTTAAAATGTTTATGAGATTTTCGATATTTTGTGATATTTGTTGATTTAGAAAAATTTCATGAGATCAATATTTTGAGACTCTCAACAATTTAAAAAATGTTCATAAAGATATCCGATATTTCAAGATTTTCGTAAACTTTTCAACTTATGTCGATTTATAACATTTTTATGACATTTCAATATTTCGAGATTTGCGTAACATTTTCAATATTTTGAGATTTCCATCAATTTATAAACTTTTCATCAGATTTTCGATACTTCGAGATGTTTGTGAAATTTTCAATTATTATCGATTTATAAAATGTTAATGAGATTTTCAATATTTCGATATTTTTGTCGGATTTTCGGTATTTAAAGATTTTCAAAAATTCCTAAAATTCTCATGAGAAATTATTAATATTTCGAGATTTTCCTAAAATTTTCTATATTTCGAGATTATCAATTTATTAAATGTTAGTAAGATTATCTATCAATATGTCGAGATTTTCGTCAAATTATAAAATTTTTAACACAGACAGATTTTCGATATTTCGAGATTTTTAATATTTCGACATTTTCGTCAATTCGTAAAATGCTTATCAGATTTTTAATATTTCAAAAAAATTTTCGATCCCCATGATGTTTTTTTCCTCCATGAATTTTCGTCCGTTTTTAAAATCTTGACAGTTTTCAAATTTCTAAGATTTCTAAAATCTTGACAATTTTCTTTTATTTCTCGGATTTCCGTTAATTTTCAAAATGTTCATACTTTTCATGAATTTTAAAAAGATGTTTCCCAATTTTTTTTATGAATTTCTTAGATTATAGTTAGTTTTAAAAATTTCAATACGTTTGATTTTTGAGATTTTATCCATTCATAAAATCTTTATAAGATTATCGATACTTGGAGATTTTCGTAAAATTTTCAATTAATATCGATCTATAAAATTTTAATGAGATTTTCAATATTTTGCGATTTTTGTCGGGTTTCGCCAAATCATAAAATTGTCATGAGAATTTTTTAATATTTTGAGATTTTCTTAAAATATTCAATGTTTTGGGATTTACAATTTATAAAATGTTAATGAGATTTTTAACACAGAAATGTTCGTAAGATTTTCGATATTTCAGGATTTTTAATATTTCGAGATGTTCGTCAATTCATAAAATGTTCATCAGATTGTTAATATTTCAACAATGTTCTCGATTCTCATGATTTTTTTTTTCAGTAATTTTTATCAGTTTTTAAATCTTGATTATTTTCATGAATTTGTAAGATTTATAATTAGATTATCAATATGTCGAGATTTTCGTTTTCGTCAAATTATAACACTTTCAATACAGAAATGTTTGTAAGATTTTCAATACTTAATATTTCGAGATTTTCATTTATTTATAGTGCTCATCATTTTTAAAAATTTTCTCAATTCCTCATGATTTTTCTTCCATGAATTTTCATCAATTTTTAAAACCTTGACAATTTTTATGAATTTCTAAGATTTTTAAAATCTTGACAATTTTTATGAATTTTTAAGATTTCTAAAATCTTGACAATTTTTATGAATTTCTAAGATTTCTAAAATCTTGACAATTTTTATGAATTTCTAAGATTTCTAAAATCTTGACAATTTTTATTAATTTCTAAGATTTCTAAAATCTTGACAATTTTTCTTCATTTCTCGGATTTCCGTTAATTTTAAAAATGTTGATACTTTTCATGAATTTTCTATAGATTTTTCTCAATTTTTAATGAATTTCTTAGATTATCGTTAATTTTAAAAATGTCAATACTGTTGGCGAATTGCAAGGATTTTGTTAATTTTAAAATAAAAATCTTGCTATTTATAATTTTAATTTTTGAAATGTTGATACTATTCATCCGTTAATATTGAAAATCTGACAGATTTCCTCAATTTCTCAAATGTTGACACTTTTCACAAATTTTCGAGATTTTTCGTCAATTTTTAGAAAATTGTTGACGCTTGTCGTAAATTTGAAAAGTTTTTATTTTAATTACTTTTCTAAGATTCTCGATAAATTAAAAAAAAAATACGAATTTTTAGTGAATATCCAAAATAATTTTCGTTAATTTTCGAATTCTCGACGTTTATCATGAAATCTCAAGATTTCCGTCACTTTTGAAAATGTCGACTCTTTACGTACATGTCCAAGCTTTTCATCGATTGTTGTAAAAATTGATGATTTCAATTTTAAATGGAAAAAGTCATCTTTTATGTGTTTATTGTGTTTAAGAAATTTCAATTGTTTTCTATTCTATTCATCATTTTACAACTTTTCTTAATATAACATTTTTTTTCTACAAAACAAAAACAAACAAAATAATATATTGACAATTATCGAACGAATGTCTCCACTCCCAGACTAAGCATGAAGTAAAATTTCGAGTTGAGAAAAGCCCCAAAAATTTCGATTTGTAGGCGCAGCGTCCAAATCTAAATTCGGACTTTTCTCAACTCGAAATTTTACTTCATGCGACACGCGTATAAAACACTGATTTCAAGTAAAATTCGAAATTTAGCATCTTAGCAGTTTTCGTGAATTTCCTAAATTTTCATAAAACTTTTAATATTTTTCTCTATTTATAAAATTTAAAATTTTTATGAGATTTTCAATATTTTGAGAATTTTATAAGATTTTTGAATTTCTTAGATTTAGATTTAGCCTGAAATTTTGGTTTGGTTGCAATCCGAATTTTCAGGCTGTTCTAAACTCGAATATTTACTTCACGCTTTACGCGGAAGTGGACAACACTCGTTAGAAACTAAATTGACTGATTAAAAACAAACGAGCTCAGGTGAACATAGGTTATACAAAAGTTGTTTGTTTTTTCGTTGGCTACAACTTTTGTTCAAAACATTTTGTGATTGATGCACTAATAACAGAAATATGACAGAATATACATTGACAATTTTTATGTTCTACAATTTGTGCACTTTCATTAATTGGTAAATACTGTCGAAAATATAAGATTGTCAACTTGAGGAAATGCCAAAGCGTTGGGTTAGGTCAGGTGATATTTTACCTGCTGGGTTAGGTTAGATGCTACCTAACTTAATCAAACCGTTAAGTTAAGTAACATCTAACCTAACTAAGCAGTGTAGATGCCACCTGACCTAACCCAACGCTTTGGCATTTCCTCAAGTTAACAATCTTATATTTTGGAAAGTATTTACCAAATAATGAAAGTGTGAAAATTGTAGAACATAAAATATGTCAGTTTTCTCAATTTTGCATTTTAATTGTCATCAATGTAAATAATATAAAAAATATCGTATGTTCAATAAAATAAAACCTCTAGAGTGCTATGATATATATTGTAGGTTGGTAACTCTAAAATTATACATTATAATTATTATGTCTGACGTTTTAAATGACAATTACTAAAGGGTGTAGCCAACATACATTTAAAAAAGATAAAATCATAGCACTCTAGAGGTTTCGTTTTATTGAATATACTATACTAACTACACATTAACTGTCATCTGACTATATATTGACTATCTTTATCTTCACACTATTGACCGCATTACTGACTATATTGAAAATACTAACTACATATCAAGGCCGTAGCCAGAATACTCTATTAATTTATTTTTTGTTTCAGACTGTTTATGATAAGGTATTTTTGGATACGTTCCTGAAGAAACTCTCCCCACCTCCGAAAACGTACGAATACGACAACTCGGCGGATGATTGCTGAAAAAAAAAAAAACACTACGAAGACGAAAATACAACCAGAAAAGAAACCATTCAGTATTATTACTATAGTCTATAGGCCTACTTACTCAATGTTTACTTACCAAAGAATCTGAATTTACGAGACAACATTTATGTGATAATGTATATTCCTTTAAAGAAACTCTTTTAATGAACAACAAAATAAAAATATGTACTTACAAAATTTTAAATAAATAAATTTGAATTTATCAAGCAAAATATTTAATTCACCTTTTATTATCTAGCGAGTGTGTCCCATTAGTAAGTAATTAATTATTTAGTCTTTTCATTGACTAAATAATTAATTAGTTTCTCAATGCACTTAGTTTTTGAGTTGGATGTGATTTATTACGGTACGAGAAATAACATTGTTGATTTTTAATAATATCAATTAAAATTAAACAAATTTACTTAGTAGGTTTAAAAATTCCAAAAAAAAAACCTCAATACATTTATTAATTCTTTTAAAAATGCTGCTCGTTGCTCCTCTAATAGCACCTAGGCGTTGTTTTATTTAAAAAAAACTGCTAGATAACATATCACATTTTAAATTTAAAGGTGTTGATAAAAAATTTAAAATATAATACCTAATCCAA
Source organism: Philonthus cognatus (assembly GCA_932526585.2). Taxonomy (NCBI): domain Eukaryota; kingdom Metazoa; phylum Arthropoda; class Insecta; order Coleoptera; family Staphylinidae; genus Philonthus; species Philonthus cognatus. The sequence continues at coordinate 31,614,012 of OW052241.1, read as the reverse complement.
CCTCGCAAACCATTGAGTATTGGACCTCGGTGTATTAGACTTTTTTTTCCTGTTTTACTCACTATTATCACCTTTCAAAATATTTGCACTTCATATTGAAACACCCTGTATATTCTTTATGAAAGTAAAATTAGACTGCATCATTTTCGTTCTGATAATAATAATAATAATAATAACTTTATTTGCCCAGCAGATAACCAATTACAGGACAAAATTAAGTACAATATATGTGTATAAAACGTTTAAAAAATTACAGCATTAAATAGTTTCAAATAAGTAAAGAAATAGAAAACAAATACATATACAGGTGAATATTTGACTTTAAAGAGACATATTAACATAATTATGCTTACAAGTTTTTTACAATAAAAGATAAAAGAGTATTCCTAGGTTGACGAAAATTCACATTAAAACATTTACAGCTCAAAGTGACGGATATATTTTACTGTACAATCGTAATCAGAGAATATATCACAGCTCGTGATTGTTAAAATTTTATTTGCATTTTCAACCATGTAATGTAAAGGAGCTTTTGATGTTACAACTGATCTAGAAGGTGTGTTATAAAAAGGTGTATGAGAACGAGAATTATGGGTTGGAATGTGGAGATTGACTTTACAAAACATGTAAGGCGAATCTATTTTATTATGTAGAATTTTAATTAGAGTTAAGACGCTGCTACATATTCTCCTAGAATCAAGACTACAATCATCGTTAATTAAAAGTAATTCACTATGTTCAATATTTCTAGGAGGATATGTGCCAATTTTAAGTTTGTAGATATATTTTAAAAATCGCCTTTGGACATTTTCTAGTGATTTTCTATGACACTCATAATGAGGGTGCCAGATGAGAGCAGCATATTCAAGCCTTGATCTGACCAAATAATAGTACAGGTTGCTAATGGTTTCAGGATTTAAAAATTGTCTACAGTTGCGCAATATGAACCCTAGTGTCCTAGTGGTACGAGAGCAGATGTTATCAATATGAGATGTAAAATTTAATCGATTATCAAATAAAACGCCAAGGTCTTTAATTTCATTAGTCCTTTCAAGAGTTGTGCCATTAAGGTAATAATTACATGATAGAGGACTCGCCTTGCGGGAGTAAGACATAATTTTGCATTTTGCTTCGTTGAGTTTAAGACAATTCGATAGACTCCACTCTTGAGTGTAATTCATATTTTGTTGCAACTTGTCTGCGTCCTCTTGACATTTAATTACATTGAAAATTTTCAAATCATCCGCATAAGCAAGCACATTACACGTTAGTGACTCAATTAAATCATTTATATAAATGATAAACAATAAGGGGCCCAGATTTGAGCCCTGGGGCATACCAGAAGAGGCATGATATTTGGGTGATTTGAAGTCCTTGTATGCTACATATTGGTATCTATCGGAAAGATACAAATTGAAGAAAGAGGTTAAACTATTGGAAAATCCAAATAAATCTAATTTAGCAATTAGAGTTTTATGATTAATTGAGTCGAAAGCTTTAGAAAAATCCAAATATGCAACATCGACTTGATCTTTTGTGTCAAAAGCCTCACTAATAAATTCCGTGATATGAACTAAATTAGTAACGGTTGATCTTTTAGATAAGAATCCATGTTGAAACTCAGAAATATGAGGCTTTAACTGCGTACATAGACCATTGTAGATAAGCTGCTCAAACGCTTTAGCAAAATTATTTAATATGGTGATTGGTCTGTAGTTTGCAATGTCTATTCTTTCTCCATTTTTAAAGATAGGGCACACTCTACCTGTTTTCCATAACTCTGGGAAGGTTGATGTATTCAAGGAGAGGCTAAATAATATAGTGAGAGGAGGTGCAAGGCCATACGCGCAATCGCGTAGCAAATAACTTGGGATCTGATCGTCTCCAGCAGTTTTTGAATTTTTAAATTCCTTAGGCATTTGACTACATCACCTTCCGTTGGCATATATATCGATATTTGAGGACGACTAGTAAACTTGGTGTTTGTATTATTTGCAAATTGATTTTGATTATTGTATGTGTTTGCGAATAAAATTGCAAATGCATTAACAATACATTGTGGATCTTGGGTAACTTCGTTTTCAACTTTAATTGAGTTGGGTATCCTGGACGACCTATTTTTGGAATGTATATAATTAAATAATTGTTTAGGATTAGATTTTATTTCAAGCTCTGTTTTTGTAAGTACGTATCGAAGGCTGTTTTTATTTTGGCTTTAATTAGTTTTCGCATTCGTTTAAATTCGTCAAAATAATAAGTGCTCTTGGATTTTCTATATTTACGATAATAGTAATCTTTGCATTTAATGTCACTGATTATACTAGGCGTGTACCATATAGGATATTTGCTACTCTTTTTTGCTGATAATGGCACGTGCTTACTAAAAATGTTAAAAAGATGAGTGTAGAAAGCATTGGTAGCTGAGTTAATCTCATTAAATTTGTTTAAATATGTCCAATCAATTGTTAATAATTCATTATATAAGGCTGGAAAGTTTGCTTTATTAAAATTAAGGGAATTTGTTAACTTATTATTTGGGAATTGACACGAGGGAGATTTATCAAAGAATAAATCCAAAGAAATAGCAGGATGGTATTGATCAATAGGCACAATATGATTATCTTCTCGCTCTAGCACATGGTTAATGTTTGTGAAGATTAAGTCTAGCAACCTTCCAGATATGTTGAAAATGTTATTCACTTGTTTAATATCCGTCATTTCCATAAATGAAATGCAAGTTTTAGTTTTACGATCATGATTTAGAGTACTACAGAATAATGGAAAATTAAAATCACCTAAAATAATAAGAGGCATACCTAAAAACTGCAAACTCAATTCTTCGAAAATTAGACCAATAGATTCCGCAGACAAATCCGGTGGAAAATAAATGACTAAGAAATAAATATTAAAAGAATTAAACGTACATTAACCACATACTATATCTGCCAGAAAATCTATTTAATTTCAGTCAATAAGACTCAGTGATGAATTAGAAAAATAACCTTACAAGAACACTGTATGTAAATGAAATAGAAACATAATCAGATTTATCCATATACAGAGAGTTTTATGTAACACCGAACATGTTCATCCGATACAATTTGACACCTTTATTTTTAAAGTTATGTGTAAATTGGGTTGCCTATATGACCATTTAAAATTGTAGCCAATAAATCGCAATTAATCACTCAACGTGTACACACAGGGAGTTTTTCTTCAAGTATACATGTCCCAATTACACTGTATATGTTGTAAATCTTTAGATATTCTCTGTTAAAAAAAATCAATTTAAAACTTGAAATGAGTGTGTTCCACTCCCAGACTAAGCATGAAGTAAAATTTCGAGTTTAGAAAAGCCTGAAAATTTGGTTTGGTCGCGTAGCGCGAAGCGCGGAGCGGCCAAACCAAATTTTCAGGCTTTTCTAAACTCGAAATTTTACTTCATGCGCCACCGGTACAAAACACTAACATATTACGAAGTTTAAAACACACCGCTAAACTTTACATTGCACCAGTGTTTTGTATCGGTAGCGCATAAAGTAAAATTTCGAGTTTAGAAAAGCCTGAAAATTTGGGTTGGCCGCTCCGCGCTTCGCGCTACGCGACCAAACCAAATTTTCAGGCTTTTCTAAACTCGAAATTTTACTTCATGCTTACCCTAGGAGTGGAAAACACTCCTTTAAAGCTTCAAATTAAATTCTTTTAAAAACATAGCGTCGGCAAATGTACCACGCATGCTTATGTATACTTAAAACAAAATTCTCGTTATGAAAATGTTCGGTGCTACATAAAACTCTCTGTATGTATTATACTAATAAGTATATGCATTAATCACAGATACACTCTTGGAAGAAATATATAGTACTGTGTAATTATAGGCAACACATGTTACACCACAGTTTACTGCTAGCCTGAATACTTTATATTAAAAAGGAATTTAAAATATTATTAGCCCATGCATGTTTAAAGATATTTAAAAACTGTATTTTAAGTTCCGTTAATCAACAAAGCAATAATTATTCAATTTCTGTAAGATGAATATTATGCATTCTCGATGGAGTATAGCATAACAAGTTGCCTAGTATACAAATCCAGGGCAGAAATTGTCACTTCTGCATTGAACGTAATAATACATTTAAAGTGAGTGTGAGTAAAAACAAGTGTTTTTGCAAAAGAGTAATCACGGTGAACACATAAATATTATAGCGTGTTAAAAATGTTTTGCGTCAGTTTGTTAAAATCAGGTAAGCGAATAATTTAGAATAATGCTGTACAAAATAAGACCCAATGAAAATTTAAAATTGTGTGTGTTAAAATTAAAAACTTCAATCGCTATTTTCTCTCCACCAGAAAAATATTACACGACTTTTTTAAGCATTAAACAAACAATCAAATAAGTTGTAATTTTAGTTAGAAAAAAGTTGAACATTTTTGTTTGAAAAATCTACCCACTGAGCAAAAAACAAACAAAGAACGTTTTATCAACATTGTAATAACATTAAACGTGTTTTAATGTTGATGAAACGTTACTTAAATGTGTTGCTCAGTGGGTGAGATAATTCATCAAACAAAAACAGTATCTTAGGCCCAGTTCACCAGAAATGTTAAACTCAGGTTCAAGCTAAACTCAAGTTCAAGATGACAGTTCCTATTGTTCTAATGTCACTTTGAAGTCAAGTTTAGAGTTGAATTAGTTTAAAGTGTTTGGGCAAATGACCCTCAGTTTTGTATCTCTTTTATGTTCACTGTTTTGACTAGTTTTAAAAATGTATCAAACAAATTGTCGAAACTAATCGCAAAGTAATACAAAACTAGGTCACGTATTTTGTAATGTTTTTATACTAAATGTGTTGCTATGCTAAGAGCCACAACAATTACAATTCACCCTAGTATACCCACTGAGCAAACAAAATTAAGTACTGTTTTATCAACATTAAAGTAAGGTTTAATGTTGCTACAATGTTAATATAACGTTATTTGTTTGATTTTATGCTCAGTGGGTAAATTTAATCTTGTGTAAATATTAAAGAACAATTTTACAATCTTGTAAGAATAATTAAACGTTAACGCAAGTTCATATTGTAACAATATAGAATTAAAATATGAAAATCATTATTGAGAATATATTTGTATTGTATATTGAATAATTATTGCATCAAGATGATACATGTTGATAGACAATTGATTCAATGTAAATACAAATATATTCTTAACCGCGATTTTCATTATTATTGTATCATTATTATTGTAACATTATAACATTATGTTGACCAAGTTACTCATCTTTCACGTGGTGAAACATACTTAACTATGATTTAAAAAGGAAAACACTTGGTTAAATTTCACTAATATGTGTGAAATTTAACCAAGTGTTTTCCTTTTTAAATCAACTATGTTGACTTGAAGTTTTCATATTTTTTTATATCATTTAGTAAAAAAAAATATTTTGTTTCAAGTTTCTGGCTCATTAAAGCCGGAGAGAACAATATCTCATAAAATGGACCTACTTACACACACTAGCAGGACTAATTCGGAGGTCGTGACTCTCTTGAAAAATGTAAGACTTATAAATTACACGAGCCATAAAAATGTAAATTCGCGCATTATGTCCCGAGGGCGTAAACTCTTTTTTTATGTTCCTCTCCTCGTTCGTTCTTTCTTACTTGATTGTGGGTGTCGTTAAGGATTGTTGTTATTTATTGAATATTTGCAAAAGTTCCGTTTGTTTAAATAAATAATTACCGAACAGGAATTAAATAAAAGCCAACAATTAATTTTACAAATTCGGTGAAATTATTAATAAATAAGTAAATTTCTCTGAATTTGTGTATTAATATTATTACATTCTCAATTTTATTTATGATGTTAAGGATTCTTTGTTCTGAGATTTAAATAATAATATACTTTACTAACAACATTAATAAGGTATATTTCTAAGAATATGTGTATTATTTTTATACAGGGAAATTTTTTTGCGAAGCGGAGCTATCAAACCAAATGTTCAGGTTTTTCTAAACTCGAAATTTTACTCCATTCTTAATCAAGGAACGAGAAAACTCTCGATAAAAGCTTCAAATTAAACTTTTTAAAAAATAACGAATGCCTGAAAATTTAAAGCGAATGCATCGGGATATGTATACTTAGAAGAAACATTCTCTGTATTTTGTATATTGTGAAGTCAAGGATTCTATGATCTGGGCATTAAATAATGTCAAGAATATGAATTTGTAAAATGTTTCGTTGTGAGTTACGTGAAGATGATTTTAATAAAATAAAACACGTTAGTAATCCTTTTTCTTCACTGGTTTATTTAGATCGCTAAATGTACATTTCGTTCACCATGTGAACATTTTCAATAGCTGTACTAAACTAAATTTACAAACAAAAGTGCGGCATATATATGGGAGTATATATATGCCGCACTTTTGTTTGTAAATTTAGTTTAGTACAGCTATTGAAAATGTTCACATGGTGAACGAAATGTACATTTAGCGATCTAAATAAACCAGTGAAAAAAAGGATTACTAACGTGTTTTATTTTATTAATATGAATTTGTGTTTAGTAGTCATTCATTCACCGAATGGGCATTAGATGGCATTTGCGTTTTCGAAATAATAATATGCTTTATTAACAGTATGGAATTATTACATTTCTCACAATTTATATATTATTATAATTATTTTCTAAGCTTTGGGAATACTAAGATTCTTTGTTCTGAGATTTAAATAATAATATACTTTATAATTAAAATCTCGAAACGAAAAATCCTTATCTTCACAAAACTCAAAATATAATATTAACAAAATTCTGAACAATCTAGTTTTTAATACTGCATACTAGCAATGTGTATGAATTTTAAAATTTTATAATTTTTATTGTAAAAATCTTTATTCATCAAATATTTGATGAATAAATAAATAAAAATAACAGCGAATTTCTCCACTGTCTGCAAAAATGTTGTCTCGCTAAGACTTTTCTAAATTTGTTACTTATTTTTAAAGGATTCAGAGGCAAATTATAGTAATTGTTTATTTACGAAAATTCGCCGTTATAAAAATAATTAAATATATGTTGACTACAAAATAAAACAATATACATTTATAAGTCATTCGGCTCCATGCGCTAAAAGTCTCTAGCGATAGAACAATTACCCTGCTTCCAGTTTTGGAATATTTGAATCCATCCTCAAAAATAAACGCCTAGCTCCCATCAACAAACACATTCTTCTCTATCAATTCGGATTCCTCGAAAATAGATCAATCACTCTCCCACTCACTATCCTAACCTCCGAATGCCAAACAGCACACCTCAAAAACAACAAATCAGCTATAATATTCCTAGATATAAAAAAGGCCTTTGATTCAGTCTGGCATCGAGGTTTGCTGTTTAAGTGCAACTCCCTCTATATCCCATTGCACCTAATTTATCTCATTTATCATTTGCTAAATAATCGACTCCTTAATGTCCGCGTTCAGAATACCATCTCCCGGCCCTTTATCTCCCAACAAGGTGTTCCTTACGGCTCTCTATTTCTCCCCTCCTGTACAATATCTATGTTAATGACATATACAATCCTAACCCATAGTACCTTGATTCCTCGGGATATTTTCATCACTTTGCCGACGACGCTGCCCTTATAATACACGGACCCACCTTTCCTAAAGCTCTCCAAGCGCTAATAGATTCGCTATGTCTTTGGTTTGCCAAATGGAGAATATCCATTAATCCCAATAAATCCCATCTATTCATACCCTATCACAGACCGCTCAGCTCCTCATTTAGCATCAACATATTAAACACCGTAATAAACCCATCCCCTGCTTTTAAATACCTTGGCATCACTTTCGACCCCAAACTATCCTTCAAGCTCCATTCCCAAACTAAAAAATTCGAAATACGGCGCGGCATTTCAGATCCATCTAAAATAAAGCAATCACGACAAAAACAGCTCTCCATGTATACAAAATGATCTGCCGCCCCTTATTAGAATATGCTCCAGTCCTCTTCCTCAACACTCGTCCCTCAACATTAAATAATATCGGAGTTGCAGAACGATCAGCCCTCAGAATCCTCACAAAAATCCAGCATCCCAATAACCCACTCCACAACCCTTATTGCATGAAAAAAACAGAATTAATCCTCATTCAACAACGACTTACCCAAATGTCCTAAGAGTTCGCATCTAACCCACACATCCATGACATCCTTAATCACCTCTGTTTAGTACGAAACCTCAACATTTCTCCTAAATTCAAAAACCCAGAAACCATCAATTATCAATTCATTTCATCTCACATGAATCATAACTAACCGACAAGACAATGACAACTACAATTCAGGCTGAAAGATTGACGGTCAATAGCCACGTACCTAATAAAATAAAATATAAATGTAAAAATAAACAAATTCTAATATACAAGTGCACAATAAAGATGTTTAAATATAACAGTATTATTACCTATAGTTTTTCGATTTTGGTGCCAACCTGTAGCATTATGAGAATTTGTTTTTCTTCTTCAGCGGATTTTCTTTTCCTTTACAATCTAATCTTATTTATTAATTTATCCATGGACATTTTAATTTCAACAATATCCACAATTAAGTAATAGAAAACAAAATTGTTCTGATTTTTGATATTTTTAAAAATTTAGATTTCCGTAAATGAATAAATAAACAATATTATATCCTACAAGAAAAGCAAAAATGCCCAAGAGAGAGAGAACAAAAAAAGAAGAATTATATTCTAGTTGTTATTTATTTGTAAATTCGTGATTTATATGCACACGATTTCTAATTTTCGTTTGTGTTTGAAAAGTTAATGATTTGCGTCCGATTTTCAATGCAAAAAAAACTGGCATAAATTACCAGCCTGTTAACTGGACGTAAACACAATCCAATAAATTATTGAAATGGTTACACGTTTGTAAAAATAAAATCAATGCTGAAATATATTTCTGAATTTGTAATAAAAATGCAAATTTATCTGCAGATTGTAAACAATGTTGTTTTTTACAATTATATTTAGGTATTGTTATTTTACTATAATAATAGAAAATTATATTACACGTAACTAAACCCAACTTGACAGATTAATGTATTAGTTTATTTGGAAATGAATAAATTGGATTGAATTGTTCAAAAAGATAAAAAATTATAAAACATGTTTTGTAGAAGATAAATATGTAATTCAATTAATCGAAGTTACGGTTTGCATTTTACGACTAGCACTTATCAAACTGGCAACCTCTAAATTAAGTAACAAACATGTTTTCACCAATTACGGAATTATTTACATAAAAGTCGATAGGAAAATTACCCGCCTTAATAGCAGCAAGGACTTGGATGACGTAGAAAACTCCGAATAAATACTTATGGCTCACCTCTAGTGTGTGCATCTTGGTTCGTGTCCGTGGACCTCGCTGATACTTTTTTTTGTTGATACTTTTTTTTGCTCGTTTATTTCCTTTGTGTCGCGAATTATTATTATTTTTCCTTGAGTGTTGAAATATTGTATTACTTTAAACAGTGTTATTATTTTATCAGTATTTTTTTATTGTTTAATTCATTCATAATTGTTGAAATATTATATTGTTTTACACAGTGTTATTGATTTTTCTCCTTTTAATATTTCTTTCATTGTTTTAATACAAATCACTAATGCTTTGTGATCTTCTAATTGCGCACATTAATATCAGATCACTGCTACCGAAGATAGATTATGTTCAACAATTGCTATACGAAAAACAATTTCATATTTTAACGATCTCTGAAACATGGCTCAACAATAATATTCCCAATCAGTTCTTGAATATTCCAAACTATACTTTTATCAGAAACGATCGTTTAACGAGGGGATGTGGTGTAGGAATATATGTAATTAATTCTGTAAAATTCTATATAATCCAAAGTGGTAATATCCTTGAGGATTTGTGGATTCATATAAAAACGAACAAATATAATGTTATTGTTTCATGTATATATCGTTCCCCGTACCAAAATATTCCTGAATTTTTGCATAATTTTGAGTGCGCTCTTATTAATTGCTTACCTTATTCTGAACATATAATTTGCTGTGGTGATCTAAACATTGACATGTCTAAACCGGAAAATAATTCCTATGTTTCACTTTTTGAATTGTCACTTCTACTACTGCTTCAATCCTTGATATTATTTGTGTTTCACGGAGCTTAGATATTACTTTAAAGGGTGTTTTAGATTGTCCAGTCTCCGACCATGATATAGTCTATTGTGCAGTACCATTTGGTACCAAGTTAGTTGATAATAATATTAAATACTTCAGATTTTTTCGTTCTATCAACACCGATGAATTTGTAAATGATTTACAGTGTTTACCATTTCATAATATTTTACATATAAGTGATAATAATGATAAGTTACATTTCTTTAATAGTTCTATCATTAGTCTATTTGATAAGCATGCTCCATATAAAATAATGAAAACAACGAAAGTCTCAAGTCCGTGGATAACTGATAATTTAAAGTTTCTTATGAAGATGCGTAATAAAGCCAAGGCAAAATTTAGATAAACGCGCCTTAACTCCGATTGGGATTATTACAAAAGCTTGAGAAATTATTTCAATTCGGTTATAAAGAAAGAAAAGAAAGCTTATTTGACTCATATAGCTAATACATTTAATAGAAATCAATTATGGAAACATTTGCAATATTTGGGACTAAAGAAACAAAATATTCAGCTTCCTGACTGTCTGAAAAATGTCAAAGAAATTAACAACTTCTATCGGGACTCTAATCCACAATATAATAATTCTACGAACTATAGCAACAGATTCATAGGTTCTAAGCACCCTTCCGCTACCAACTTCTGTTTTAGTTTAATAGATAATAGCACAGTAATTCAATATTTAAATTCAGTAAATTCAAATTCAACTGGATTTGACGAAATTAATATAGTTATGCTAAGGCTATGATGTCCCGTAATTATTCCATATGTCGTACATATCTTAAATAGTTGTTTGCCTGAATCAATTGTTCCTAATTGCTGGAAACTCGCAGTCGTAAAACCTATTGCAAAAATTAATAACCCAACTAACTATGGTAACACTGGTCGGCATGAAAATCGGCCCTGACACCATTCCTGCTGATTCTTATGTAAAATGACCTCTTGAATCCGAATATGACCCCCGTTTTCCCCCATCACCCACCGTTTTCGGGGGGGGGCCTCCACCTATTTTTATCACTTTTCGATAATTTGGAGGGATGAAAAGGATTATTTTAGCCTTTACGTTTCTTCTGAGGGGCTAGAGAGGTGAAAAGTTCCAAAACATGAACATTTGTAGCAAGGAGGTAGATTTAGGGGGGGGGAGATTTGCCCCCTTAAATTGTAAAAAAAATCCTTAAAAATGATCGATTTTTCCGTTTTTTTCGCAGTTTTTTCACTTATTTTCTACATATTCCAGCTTCCATCCAACCTCATCTTCCCCCAAACAATAAAAATATATAGCAACAATATATAGCAACAATAATAAAAATATATAGCAACAATAATAAAAATATATAGCAACAGTTCGGAAGATTCGCTGTACCACGCTGGCGCTCTCAATACCTCGCGCGCACAGGTTTGCCCAGGAATTTTCATGCTTTGACAGGTTTAAACTTGCATTGCTCTTGTCACTATAGACCTGCACTGTAATCCTTATCTTCCCTCAGTACATCTCTAGCGATCGTAGAGTCAACTTGTCGGTGCTCTAGGCGGGGATTTTGTGTTTCCAAGTTGTTTAAATTGTGTATAACGGTAGACATTTTTTAATTCCTGCTTTTTCCAAGTGAATTACAGTACGTGAGTGTGAGTTGTGATTAATATCGAGCATTTATTTACTGTTTAATTATGTCACGCGAGTGTAAAAATCATCCCGATAGCTTCTGCTATGTTTGCGGGGAATTGACTTTAAAAGCGCAACGAAAACCCCTTTCTCCGCTTCTTAAAACTGCTTATAAATTTTACTCTGATTGCCAAGTTGGCGATCAGGACAAGAATTAGGCTCCAACAGTTTGCTGCACTACTTGTTACAGTAGCTTGACCAAATGGCTCAAAGGTACCCGTAAATCAATGCCATTTGCTGTGCCCATGGTTTGGCGCGAACCTCGCTGTCATCTCACAGATTGTTACTTTTGTATGACTTCCACCGTAAAAATATATTTTTATTATTGTTGCTATATATTGTTGCAATATATTTTTATTATTTGGGGGTGTTTGGGGGAGGATGAGGGGGAATGGAAGCTGGAATATGTAGAAAATAAGTGAAAAAACTGCGAAAAAAATTGATAATTTTTAATGATTTTTTTACAATTTAAGGGGGCAAATCCCCCCCCCCAAATCTACCTCCTTGCTACAAATGTTCATGTTTTGGAACTTTTCACCTCTCTAGCCCCTCAGAAGAAATGTAAAGGCTAAAATAATCCTTTTCATCTTTCCAAATTATCGAAAAGTGATAAAAATAGGTGGGGGGGCCTCCCCCGAAAACGGTGGGTGATGGGGGAAAACGAGGGTCAAATTCGGATTCAGGAGGTCATTTTACATAAGAATCAGCACAAATGGTGTCAGGGCTCGAAGGAAAAAAATGTTTTGCAGACCAGTGTAATCTAAGGCCCATTAGTATTCTTCCCACCTTATCTAAGGTACTAGAACAAATCATTAAAGCACAATTAACCTCTTACGTCAGCGAGAATAATATACTTCCTAAAATGCAATCAGGCTTTCGTAAGGGATATAGTTGTGAAACTGCCTTGATTAAAATCACAGACGATATATTAGCAGCCACTGATCGTGGAGAAATTAGTACTGTTGGACTATAGCAAGGCTTTCGATACTGTTAACTTTGACGTCCTTGAAAGTATATTAGAACACATTGGATTGGAAAATTCTGCTATAATTTTACTAAGATCTTACCTCAGAGGAAGGAAGCAGTGTGTAGAAGTAGACAATAATAGGTCAAATTTTATCAGCATTATGCAAGCTGTTACACAGGGTTCCGTTCTTGGCCCGTTGTTATTCACTATATACACAAGTGTACGCCGATGATAGCCAAATTTATTTATCATTTACTCCCAACGAATGGCAACACGTGGAACAATGTCTGCACGTATTCAAAGTATATCTACTCTTTTATGTTTAAATTTAAATCCCTCCTAAATGTCGTTCCAATTATTTGGCAAGAAAAAGATTTGTGATGCTTTAAAAGATCAGTTTAACATAATTATAAATGATGAATCAATTAGTTATTCAGAATACAGTAGAAACTTAGGAGTAATATTATATAACTCATTTAGATACAAAAAACAAATAAATGAATACATTACTACAGCCTATATAAACTTGAAAAAGTTATATCCTCATCGATCCTGTTTACCAGTATCAACTAAAATTATGCTCTGCAACGCTTATGTACTTTCTCATTTTTCATATTGCTCTACCTTATACAACCCTGCTATTGATAAATCGACTTCCAAACGAATTCAATATGTTCAAAATTCGTGCCTACGATATATTTATGGTATACGTAAATTTGAGCGTATATCTCACAAACTAATAGAAGTAGGCTGGGTCAGCATAGAATCAAGAAAAAAAATTAAAACTGCCTGTTTTTATCACAAGGTCATTACTGCAAAAGCACCTTCCTACTTGTTTGAGAAAATTAAATTCAGGAATGATGTTCACACTCTTAATATTAGATTCAAGGGGTCTTTATCACCGCCCAAACATAGAACCACCCTCTTTGAACGATCTTTCTCTTTTCAAATTTATATTGTTTATAATGCCATATCTTCTGACTTAAAACGTCTAAATTATACAAGATTTGTGAAAAGAATTAAAATGTAATGTCATGTGTAATGTTTGTTCGATCTGCCTATACAACGCGTGACTGATTTATATGATCTTCTGTTACCATTTCATATATTAATATGTTCATTGATAATATTTAAGGTTTAGATGGAAGACCAGTTTAGCATTTTCATGCTAAACTGAATCTCGCCTTATGGTTTTCCAATTATTTAGAGTTTCATTCTTGTTTTATTATTATTGTTTTATATTTGTATTGTATTCGCAGAATGTACTTTAAGAATTGAAAATAAAGTTTATTATTATTATTATTTAATCATCGGTAATTTGGAAAATAAGTGGCTTAAAACTTGTATACCGATTATTTACCGTTTAACCTTAATATTGTTGTTTTAGCGGTAAACACACACATTTTGATGGTTGTGGCATATTTTAAAGTAACAAGTGTCTTCCACTCCCAGACTAAGGATGAAGTAAAATTTCGAGTTTAGAAAAGCCCGGCGTAGAAAATTTGTCGAGGGTCGCGCAGCGACCCGAGACAAATTTTCACGGGGCTTTTCTAAACTCGAAATTTTACTTTATGCGCCACGCGTATAAACCACTGATTTAAAGTAAAGTTGAAAATATATACTGCTGAGATGTGGCAGAAATTTACTAAGATATAGCAAAAAAATGCAAAACAATAATAATTTTGTGAATATTTTGTGAATGTGATAATAATAATAAAAGTAGAACAAAGTTAGTTTGAGACACTTTTCCATATTCTTAATATTTATGAAATAAAAACATTCTAAAAATTGAAACAATCATTTAGAGCTGAACCGAAAACTGTAAACAACCGTTATTTTTTTTTTCGGAACGAAAACGGGAACCAAACCGATATACAGGGTGATTCAGTTTGGTGTTCCACCCCCTTCTAACTTTATTATTTTGATAGTAAAGTATAACAAACTATACAGGCTGATTCAGTTTGGTGTTCTACCCCCTTCTAACTTTTTTATTTCGATAGTAAAGTATAACAAACTATGTACATTTGTAAACGGCAGGAAATTCTCCAATTAATGGCGTCACCGAATCAACAATACGATGACAATTGTCAAAATAGCGATAGCCAACTTTTTTTTTCTCAAATGACACCATACCTATTTTTTGTTTAATTCGGATAGAGGGCACTTCTCTACATTCGCGTAATTATCTCAACTATACATTTAGATTAAAAAAATTAATAATTTGGTTTATTCTATAAAAAATCATATATCTACAGAACAGAAATATGAGGATTTACCAAAATAAACACTTTTTTATCTTGAGTGGTAAAGACGAATTAATAAATACATGGTTATGTAAGAGTGAAAGAGGAATAGTGGTATGCAAGACAATAATGAGAATGCGGGAAGTGAAGCGTAGCTAGGAGATGGAGGGGGTATGCCAGAAGCAATACACAATTGTAAATATGAATAGAGGCGATAAATTATATGGAAAAATGTAAAATAATGCCAAATAAAGGTTATATTTTAGCAAATGTCGTTTAATTATGATTAAAGAATTCAACTCTTATTGAACTAGTTGAATTATTAAATCGTATAGAATCATATAGGAGTGCAACTTCATGTATTTTTCGTGTTATGGTTAATTCATACTTACTGAGTAGCGACATGTGCGAGTCGGAAGGTAAACTAACATTTACAGAATTTGCTAATGCAAGAAAGAAACAGCGCGATTTAATATGCATAACATCGACAGAGATTGATTCTAATTAAAACAGAAGGCGCTATTAAAGTAAAGTATATATTTACGGATATCTCCTTTGATATTACAAAAGAAAATACAATAATAAAATTATAATCATATAAAATGAATACTACGTAAATAGATATAAGTATACCTGCCAGGGAAGAATAAAATGGTACATTGGGTTGCATAACTTTAGCATCATGTAAATTTGCCATTCAGTTACACTTCTATTTATTCGCCATTCAACCTTCCGACTTAGCAACTGACAATTTTATCACCATTATAATAAAATCCACAAACACACAAGAAAATTTCCTTTAAGGTGTGAACACTGGCCAATAAACAACGAATGCATTAAGAATGCGTTTCATTGTCCATAAATTAAACCGAAATTGTTGTTGTTGCGAACCGGTACCGCACGGCACACAACAAAGTTGTTACATTATGGCAAAATATAAATTTTCCCGCGAACGTGTTCATGTTTGTTGCACCCACGCAATACTATCCGAACGAAATTATGTTATTCTAATTAGATTATTGCGGTAAATGTAGATATCTCAAGTAATTACAAGAGACTTGTTTATTTTCATACAGGTAGCTTAATGTTAGCTCTTTATGGTGCTGCCTGATTAATTCGTTTAGTTGTGTCGATTAAATTTCGTGATTTATTGGTTTATAAATCATTAAAGTAGTAATAGTTAATAACAACACTACAGATAAAGTTTATGTCGTTTCTTCATCTCTAACATCAGAGGGGTGTATGTTTTATCATCACTGTACAGACTTAACACTTTATTATAACGATGATATTCAAACATTTCATCATTTTCTTTACAAAAATCATAGTAGTCACTATAATTTTTTCACGTAACTTACCAATACAAATTGGGTTAGTGTCTCATTTTTCATTATTATTTAAAAAAAACTGTGTCGATTAAATTTTGTAATTTATTGGTTTATAAATCATTATAGTAGTAATAGTTAATCACAACAATGGAGATATAGTTTATGTCATTTCTTCATCTCTAATATCAGAGGGGAGCATGTTTTATCATCACTATACAGATTTAACACTATAGTATAACGATTTGATTTAAAAGTAAACCCTATTTTTCCCACATGTCAATTACTTATATTAAAACTTTATTATCACGATTTGATTTAAATGTAAACAATATTGATGAATAATGTGAACGTCGAAGCGAGCAGTTGTGTTAATTTCGGCTTAAGTGAATATTAATTTATTGAGTGGTAAAAATCGATATTTTCGTGCGAAAATCTGTGAGTAGTTCGATAATACAATTACCATCCGTCTATGCAAATTTGATAAAGATACGTAATAACGTTTGTTAGAAATAGACGTTATTTGATTGTCGTGAATCCTGCCCAGTATTCACAGTAAATCGGTTACGGTCACTTTATCGCAGATTAATTCGAATCCCAATTGTTTTTGTGCGACTACGTTTTTATTCATGTTCTTCTTCTTTCTTGTTTAATGGCCTTGGCAACTGGGCCCTTTCGACCAGTCTCTGCTATTACATTTTAAGTGATTTATGTAGTTTATTGGATTAGGAAGGTCTTTCGTTGGTTAACATATAACAAACACTAGAAGAGAAAAGAATCATAGATACATATTATTTTCTAACATAAACTTATGTAAGATTAGGGAAGCATTTATTGAACAGGATGAAATAACATAGTAGACATTGATTGGTGATTTAGAGAGAGTTGAAGAGAGAGAGTGATATAGAGCAATACATTTAGCATAATATTTGTTACAATCAAAGACTAGATGGTTGAGGTCTCCAACCTCACCACATTCACACAAAGGAGATGGAATTTGTTTAATACGAAATAAATGTGATGGAGCAGAATGATGACCCAGTCTAATTCTTATCAAAGATGTTATAAATCTTCTACCCAGTACTTTACTGTCAAAAAACCAAGGACTAGCAGGTATAATTGGTTGTATATTATAATATTTTACATGAGATGAATTTGTAGTCCATTGATACTGCCATTGTGCCTTCATACTATCACTGAACACCTTATTATAGTCCTTATAAGGAGCAGGAATATTAGGATAAAAAGATAATCGACCCCTCTTTGCTGCCTTATCTGCTATTTCGTTACCAGAAATCCCTACGTGGCTCGGAATCCAACACAATATTATTTCTGAATTTTGTTTTTCAGACAGAGTATAATACAAATGTCTGATTTGAGCTTCTACTTGTGATATATTTTGAGAAGGTCTGGACTGATCTAACAGTTCCAAGGCACTTTTTGAGTCAGAGAATATGATTGCTTTATATATTTTATAATGTAAAAGTAGAAATAAACACACCTTAATCGCATATAATTCAGCTGTAAAAACTGAACATATATCAGGAATTCTTTTAGTCATTGTTATTTTTATTCATCACTTGATGAATTAAATCCATTTATTCCTTTTTAACGTTTCATATTCCACTGATTATTTTATTTTATGTTTTCTTCTATCCGTGGCCTTCCCGTGTATGTGTTATAAAAGTCGTCTTGATCGGCCCCTTGACGTGAAGATTGTACCCTTGTCACTTTGCTATTATTTGTTAATTTTTCTATATTCTATACAAACCGCAATTTCACTTAATCACCATGGTCCTAACTTGTAAAATTTGTAAAAAAACAATTAGTCCTAAATCATGTTCACTAAAATGCGTCAAATGTGTTCAGTGGTCGCATGCTACTTGTAGTGACGTAGATAGTCACACATGGGATCATTATAGGAGCCAGGCTAAGAAATCAGACGATGAACGATGGGTTTGCCGTAAATGTTTGCCAGATGAATTTACTCCAGCCGAAAATTCATTGTTAATCCCAGATGATGGAACTTTAACAAATGACGAGTCGGTGGCTGATTTAAGTTCCCTAACATGCTCAAATGCACTGCCCATACATTTAGAAAGTTTAATAGAGGCTGCGATCGTAAAGACTCTGAGCAAACAGCTATTAACATTTAAAAATGATCTTTTGCACTCTATTCGCGAGGAAATCAATTCTATTAATGATAAACTTACAGTGGTTGAAGCAGAATTAAGTCTGCTGAAACCAGAAGTCGACTTATTAAAATCTAATCGCACACTTAATACTACATCTACCCTCAATGAAGCAGACATTTTATAAGAATTTAAAGAAAGAAATCAGCGCAGCTCTAATGTAATTATCTACAATCTAGTTGAATCAACTAGTCAATTATCCGATGAATTACTTCGTATGGATAAATTAGCTGTTGATAAAATAATTCAAAAAATTAATGTAAATACAGCCCCAATTGGAATAGTAAGAATTGGCAAGAAAATTACTGATAAAATAAGGCCGCTAAGAGTTACTTTGCCTAACAAAAGTGACGCATTACTGTTGCTTAGAAATAGTAATAAAGTTACTGATGTGACCATTAAAGCTGACCTGACCAAATTCCAACGTAACCACTTATCTAAACTTCGTAAGGAATTAGAGGAGAGAAATGAGAAAGGCGAACAAAACATCACAATAAAATATATACTCAATGACATTAGAAGCGTAAGACCAAGAAGGAATGATTTTTTTGAATTCATATATTAGCGACAGAGTGACTATATTTAAAGCATACATTGATAACAATTTCAACCTTGTGCCTTTTATATTTATTGTGAAAAAAAAATATATTTCACTTTTTCTTTTTTGATAAAACTATTTATATGAGCTGTTTAGTACAGATGTTTTTAGTTTTCGTGTTTCCGTTGAGTGTGTTAAGCTTAAATAAAATGGCTCGAGTCCGAAGACGTCCACAATATCACCATTTGAGCGATTTTGACCGGGGTCGAGTTGTTGCTTATCGAGATGTCGGTATGTCCTATCGCAAAATTGCCCGCCGTATTGATTCCACTGCAGCAACTGTAATACGTGTGTATCAGGTATGGACAGAAGAAGGTAGAGGAGCAAGAAGAAGACCAATTGGTCAACCAAGGCGTACCACAGAACGTCAAGATCGGCGCTTAAGACAAATAGCCCTGCGAGACCGTTTCGCTACTACGCGTCAAATCGGTGATCAATGGATTGGAGAAGAAGGTAGGCCCGTTAGTATGCGAACCTTATATCGCCGCATTCAATCCTTTGGGCTTCTTTCGTACCGTCCAAGATTAGTGCTTCCTTTAACAGCGAGACACTGTGCCAAAGGTTGGACTGGTGCAGAGAACGGCAGCATTGGGAGGCAGAATGGCACGATGTCGTATTCAGCGATGAATCACGATTTTGTCTAGGCACGCATGATGGCCGTAGAAGGGTACGACGCTACCGTGGAGAACGACCTGATCTTAGGTTTGCTATTGAGAGGCATGTACACAGGACTGCTGGAGTAATGGTTTGGGGGTCTATTGCTTATGGTAGTCGATCACCTCTTGTATTCATTCGAGGCAGTATGACAGCTGCGCGTTATGTTGAAGACGTCATACGACCGACTTTGTTGCCTTATTTAGATGGCCACCCAGACGTACTTTTTCAACAAGATAACGCACGTCCCCATATTGCTCGTCGAACTATGAACTTTCTTAATGAAGCTGGTGTTAATGTTTTGGCGTGGCCGCCCCGTTCGCCGGATTTAAATCCCATTGAACATGTGTGGGATATCATGGGAAGAAGAATATTCTCTTTGCACCATCCTCCACAGACTCTAGCACAGTTGATCGATGAAATTCAAGTTGCTTGGAACGAGATGCCTCAAGAAGACATCGACCATCTCATTTTGTCGATGCCCAGACGTCTACAGGAGTGTATACAGCAAAGGGGTCGCCAAACACATTATTAATTTTTTTTAGATTGTTTTTTAATAAAATTTCTTGAAATTGTAATCATTTTATTCTTGATGTAAGAGTACCATACTGGCAAAAAATCAAGTTAAAATAATAACTCCTTCTGGGTGTTACGCTTCTAATGTCATTGAGTATATTAATGGAACGCCGCAAATTGTAACCAAGAGAAAAACAGTGAATCGCGATGAAGATGTAGGAAAAAAAAACTAAGTACCCTAAACATATTCTTCCAAAATGTAGGAGGCCTTATCACTAAAATTAAACAACATTCTCAAAGTATTAGCATAAATACATATGATATTTTTATAATTGTTGAAACTTTATTTTCTGATAAGATTATTAATAGTGAATTGTCATTAGTTGATTATGATATATTTAGATGTGATAGATCCGTCTTATCGAGCAGTAAAACTCGCGGAGGTGGTGTATTAGTCGGTGTAAAAAAATATTTAAACTCAAGCAAGATCCAAATTTCGCAAACACTGGTGGTTAAATTTACCTTAAACAAGAATACACACATCATAGGGGGAGTGTATATCCCGCCTAATAGTTCTGTTGAATGTTACTCCGCCCATTGCGAAACATTAGAAGAAATAAGTGAACAGAACAACTTACACAAGATATTGGTCTGTGGTGACTACAATTTGCCGGATATTCGTTGGGGTTTGGACAATCTGGAAGAAGATGCTAATTTTAATGCAAATGAAAATGCTCAACTGTTGATTGAAACTGCTTCCTTTTTGAATATTCAACAACTGAACAAATGCCCAAACAATCGCGATGTGTACTTGGACTTAGTGTTTCGCCATAGAGATTGTGCAATAGTGAGTGCGTCAAGTGACCCGTTGTTAAGCGATTCGTTACACCATATTTCGTATTCAATCATGTTGAACTGTGACCAGATCGAAGAACTATTAGATGACATTTCCTATTTTAATTATTCAGAGGCTAATTATATTGATATAAATGAATATTTATCTTCCACAACTAGAAAGAATACTTTAAACCATCTATGAATGAATATGATGCTGTGGATAGATTCTATTCTGTACTGTATTCTATTATAAATACTAGAACGAAGTTTATATTTAGATCTAAGTTTTCTAGAACGAACTATGGCCAAAATAACCCCATTGGCAGGATTATGCGATTGAGTAATAAACTAAATTCTACGGCATCATTCCCAATTTTTTCATTTAATTATTTACGTTTTAGAAGTTTCCTATTAAGTTTGAATGTAACTGATTTTTTGTATATTTTTTGAAAGTATGTGAATGGCATCTGTGGTTATTATTGTTTTCAGCATGTTATTGTTTTTGTTTTTGTTTTGTTTTAAGATAGTAAGTTCTTCTATGCTATTATGTATATCTTTTAAGTTTCTATTTATAGGATTGTGTACTTTTTGGCTTTTCTAAACTCGAAATTTTACTTCATGCGCCACGCGTATAAAACACAGATTTTAAGTGAAGGTCGAATATACATAAATTTGACAATATTTTAGTATTTTATACGCGTGGCGCATGAAGTAAAATTTCGAGTTTAGAAAAGCCCAGAAAATTTGTCTCGGGTCGCTGCGCGACCCTCGACAAATTTTCACGGGGTTTTTCTAAACTCGAAATTTTACTTCATGCTAAGTCTGGGAGTGGAAAACACTCGTTTAAAGCTTCAAATTGAAATTAAACATTATTATTATTATAAATGTTTACCTCAACGAAAACTGTTCCAATGCGTACTTTTTATCTAGGTAAACAGGGGTTTGTATACCAAAATAAATTCCGAAAATTTACAGCAAAGTCAGCTCATTTTCTTTAAATCTTTAGATATTCGTTGTTTTTTAAAAAAGTTTTATTTGAAACATTAAACGAGTGTTTTCCACTCCCAGACTAAGCATGAAGTGAAATTTCGAGTTTAGAAAAGCCCCGTGAAAATTTGTCGAGGGTCGCGCAGCGACCCGAGACAAATTTTCGGGGCTTTTCTAAACTCGAAATTTTACTTCATGCGCCACGCGTGTAAAACACAGATTTTAAGTGAAGTTTAAATATATATAAATTTGACAATATTATAGTTTTTTATACGCGTGGCGCATGAAGTAAAATTTCGAGTTTAGAAAAGCCCAAAAAATTTGTCTCGGGTCGCTGCGCGACCCTCGACAAATTTTCACGGGGCTTTTCTAAACTCGAAATTTTACTTCATGCTTAGTCTGGGAGTGGAAACACTTGCTTAAAGCTTTATATTGAATTTAAAAGATAAACAGGGAATAGCCGCAATCGTTGTATCAATTCCGTGGTATGTCATTATTTCTATAATATCTCATTACTGTTTCTTAATTATTTTGACTTAGAGAAACGTAAAGTGTTAAGTGTGAAGATTAATAAATTTAGAATTTTTCCCTCTAAAAAAACTGAAATACATTTTGTCTCTAAAATAAATAGGAATATTTGCCAATATTTAAACACTTTAAAATTAACATGCGATTTCCTATGTTGCGTCCGTCAAGTCAACACCTGGTATATGGAGATATGTATACTAAATAGTGAATTTCTTGTATATTCCCTTGATGGTGTTATTTCCACATAAAATTCTTATAAAATTGTATGAGAAGATATGTATTAGTTTATAATTTTAAACAATTATTTATCATAAATTATGTTTAATCTAGGAAAGATAAATTTAAAAAAAATACAACATTCATAACTATTCTGCTCTTATTCTATTTAGGTTATCGACCTAAGTTTTTATGATTATTAAATTTAATTCCGAATTAAAATCAAATTCATTTTACCGTAAGTGCAAAAACAAGACCGACGTTTTATCAAGAATAATCGTAACAATGTAAAAAAATCCATCCTTAGCAGACACGTGCGATAAGGTGTCAAATATTCAATTTAATGATAATTAATTTTTTACGAATACGCTGAATATGATTTATGTATTATTCAAGCTATGGCTACCAAATCTCCGAAAGGCAATTCAACTCGCATTCGAATCTATGTATTCAAATTAGATATTGATTTACGAAAAAAATATATATTGCATTAAATTGTATACATTATGATCTTGTACAAAAATATAGGAGTTGAAGTCCATTTCGTGTCAATTAAGATGAATATTTTTCAGATCTATGAAATTGATCGTATAAAGCCAGGGTCTTTAATTTTCAAGAAAAAGAAGATGGAGACAAACAGTTTACACTTTTGATTCTAAAACAACAACACATTTTGTGTCAATTAAGACGAATATTTTTCAGATCTATGACATTGATCGTATAAAGGAAAAACCAAAAAATCTAAGCTGGCAGGGTTTTGAAGCCAGGGTCTTTAATTTTCAAGAAAAAGAAGATGGAGACAAACAGGTTACACTTTTCATTCTAAAACAACACAATTAATTAACTTTATATCTGTTTAGTGTGGATGTTTTTTCTTTGTTGTACATCATTATTTACACAAATAAGACACTTAAACTTAGTATAACTGAGATTTTTATTGTGACTATAGTTTCGACAACTTTAACTTGTCATTATCAAACTAGGAGTAATTTAAACTAACAATTCGTCAGGTATAAGTACCGTGTGCTCCTAGATTACTGCCTAGATAGGAAAATCTATTTGGTTAACCATTTTTCGATAAAAAGTATTTCTTTAGAAAAAGTTTTGGAAGACTTAAAAACAACAGTTTCATCATCAAATCTCAATTTGACCACAGAGGACGCTAAAAAATTAAGAATAACAAAAGGTATGACTTATCATATAACTTATCTTTTGTCAATTGTATTTCAGTATTTCCACAGAAGACGCTAAAAAAATAAGAAAAACAAAAGGTAGGACTTATAATATGACTTATCTTTTGTCAATTGTATTTCAGTATTTTGCAAATGTAATGTAATTAGAGGTACTTCTCTCTTAAGAGAAGTACCTCTAATTACATTACATTTGCAAAATAATGAAATACAATTGACAAAAGAGAAAAACCAAAAGAAAAATGCTGTACTATTCCAGCAATAATCATAAGAAAATTTAACGTTACTTAAAACGTAATTGCAACGATTCATCAATTATTTTATTTGTTGGCGATACAATTGCTCGGGCAAAACGGTAAAACAAGATTTGTATCTTGACCGGCAAACAAGCTTCTCTCACCCACTGAAAACGCGTTCAGAGCAAATAGATAAATTTACTTATCCGTTGTTTATGGTAGTAAATTTTAAAATTTATCGCACGGTAAGGCATTATGCTAATGCATCGGAAAGAAAAAATGTTTTAAGACTCGAATAGATTTAGAGCAATAACAGTTATATCTATCTACAAATACGAATGTATGCCCTAAAGAGTATGCATTAGGTTTGAACTTAATTGTCTGTTCAACAATCGCGAGTAATAAGTATAATTACGTACAGAAGGTTTAGGGATTGTAAAGGGTGTCCCAATAAGAGTGCCCGATTTAAATTTGGCGCCATTTTTTTTCTGTACAAGTGGCAGCTCTGAAATTTGACAGCTGTCATCTACAATTGTTCCGATTGTTAATAATGGAGCGCTACACAAAGGAACAATAAGTTTTCATTGTGAAAACCCATTACGAAAATGAGGAAAGTTACACCGATGAGGCGCACTTTAATTTGAACGAGTTCGCTCAAGGTACGTCGATTGGCGTAACACATATAAACACATTTGTGTTACAAGGTATTACAGAATTGGATCTTTCTACCCCTTTCCCCGCAGGCCCTAGTTCGTGTGAGAGAGAACAATGACGTTATATTTGGTTATGTTTTTGAGTCTATCATAACCTCTATTTTCCGGTTTCGCTGTAATTTTATAGAAAGATTATTTAATATATTGTGTTAAAAATAAGTGTTATTAAAATAAGACTTTGTGTTAGCGTTAAGTGTAATTAAAATAATAGTTTGTGTTACGTGTAATTAAATTTAAAAAAATGTTGACGTTGATTGGGTTTTAATAAAAACATATTTGAAACAAAGATTATTTGTATAAATTAATTATTTAAATTATTAATACTAAGTTTTTAAAAATAACAAAGATTTTAAGAGAAACATCTCTTAGATAAAATAAAATGCAAAGAGGAGAAAATTTAATAAATTGTAAATAAATAAAATTATTAACGTGTTTTAAGTATAATTAAGTTCCCCTTTTTGCACCTTCCTTAAATATGTATTTACATTATACATGGAGTTTTTCTTTAAAATATACGTATTTTAAATTCAGTCTAACCTTTAGTTTAGTTTTTTTTAAGTTCAATTTGAAGCTTTAAACAAGTGTTTTCCACTCCCAGACTAAGCATAAAGTAAAATTTCGAGTTTAGAAAAGCCCCGTAAAAATTTGTCGAGGGTCGCGCAGCGACCCGAGACAAATTTTCTGGGCTTTTCTAAACTCGAAATTTTACTTCATGCGCCACGCGTATAAAACACTAAAATATTGTGAAATTTATGTATATTTAAACTTTACTTGAAATCTGTGTTTAATACGCGTGGCGCATGAAGTATAATTTCGAGTTTAGAAAAGCCCCGCGTAGAAAATTTGTCTCGGGTCGCTGCGCGACCCTCGACAAATTTTCTACGCGGGGCTTTTCTAAACTCGAAATTTTACTTCATGCTTAGTCTGGGAGTGGACAACACTCGTTTAAAACTTCAAATTTAACGCCTTTAAAAAACAACGAATGTCAGAAAATTTAGATCTTATGCATGTTTACCTAAAGTTTACCATGAAGTAACCACATTTAAATTCAGCGCGCATTTGTGATCTCTACCCCCTCTACAAAATCTTCGATTCTGTCGATCCTTCTTACTGTATACTCGACCGTCTTTGGGTTCGCTAACAAACAAAATTGTCGAATTTAGGGCTCAGAAAATCCGATCCAAGAGAAACAAATGCACCTCCAACAAGTCACTGTTTGTTGTGAATTTTGGACAGGCAACGTGATTGGCCCGTATTTTTTTGAAATGAGGCAGCTAATTCAATGCGAGGCTGCCGATCCAACACGTCAGCTAAAATTTCATGAAAAGAGCAAGGGTCTGTATTTAGAACGCGGGGCCATTTGCCGGATATTTTATTTCATAATTAATCGGAACATGTCCAATTCATAATACAATAAAAATATCACCACTCGCTCAAAAACACTCCGTTTTATTTTTAAATTAAATCGACCACTCTTATTGGGACACCCTTTACAATTTTCGACTTTTTCAATTAAAGATAAATTAAATTAAATACCAATTAAACCAATCACAATATCGTCGTTTTAGGGGTAAAAGTCATTAAACACATGGAACATCAATGGCATTTAGTGAAGGTAACTTGAACTAGGGGTTTCCACTCCTTAATTAAGCATGAAGTAAATTTTTCGAGTTAAGAAAAACCTAAAATTTTGGATTGGTCCCAAATAGTCAATAGTCATAATACTAATTTCAATTATTTTTTGTTTGCTTGGATAGTAATTTATATGCCCTTTAAAATGAGGTATCACACTATGGGGGGTGCCATTTAAAGTTATAAAGTTGGGGTGGCTGAGGGTGAGGGGCTAAAAGTTAAAATTAAAAAACTAGCGTTTTTCAAGTTTCCTCTTGAAAACAAAATTGACGTGTATTTTCTAAAAACCCCATCTACATCAGATCCAGAGTTATTCAGGGTGGTTCCTTTTGAAATGAATACCCTGTATATGTTACTCCGTGCAGTAAAGGGTTAGATGTAGAATCCATTTTCTTTGATAACTAACATATTTCGTGATATTTAATCGGCTACTGAATTATCAAATTAATTTAATTAATTTAATAAAATCATTTATAGTTTATGATTCATAAGCCTATTTAAAAATAACTTACTTATTATAACAGTAATAATATTATTATATTTCTTGCCTTTGATGGTCTACTTAATCGCGCTCGAAGAAACTCGTTAATAATTAAGTACTGGAATATTTGTTTTATTTAAATAACATTAATAAGTGAAAAGACTTAGTCATCACTCGCAATTTGCGCACATCAATTTCGTTATTATCGAGTTTGAAATAACGTTTTACAGTTAAATCAATCAAATCGACTTCATCCATTATCGGATCAATGATTAAGACATCCAAAATAAAAATTTTAAAAATAATGAAAATTACAGAATATAAAAAATTGTATATTACGTAGAGCTGTAAATAGCATATTACGCACGAGTGTGTAATTCCATAAGTTCGTGAAAATTACCAAGAATTTGAAAATTGATAAAATTTATGTTAATTTACAAATTTTTTAAAATTACCATAAATTTAGAAAATTCAGGAAAACCGTCAGAATTTTGAAAACTAATTAAATCTTGGAACATTATGTAAAATCAATTTTATTTTTAAGTTAACGATTATTTGGGAACTTCCTGAAAACTGCCAATAGTTTGAAAATTGAAGAAAATTTTTAAAATGTATGAAATGAATGAAATATACGAAATTTAAAAAATAGTATATTACGTATCAAGAGCTGTAAATAGCATATTACGCACGAGTGTGTAATTTCACAAGGGCGTAAAAATTACCATGAAATTAAAAATTAAAGAAAATTTTAAAAATTCATGTTAACTATCGAAATTTTAAAAATTAACATAAATTTAGAAAATTCAGGCAAACCGTCAGAATTTTGAAAACTTATTAAATCTCGGAACTTCATGAAAACACAACATTTTTTTTTGTGTTAACGATTATTTGGGAACTTCGTGAAAACTGCCAATAGTTTGAAAATTGAAGAAAATTTTAAAAATGTATGCAATGAATGAAATATACGAAATTTAAAAAATAGTATTTTACGTATCAAGAGCTGTAAATAGCGTATGACGCACGAGTGTGTAATTTCACAAGGGCGTGAAAATTACCATGAAATTAAAAATTGAAGAAAATTTTAAAAATTCATGTTAACTATCGAAATTTTTAAAATTAACATAAATTTAGAAAATTCAGGCAAACCGTCAGAATTTTGAAAACTTATTAAATCTCGGAACTTCATGAAAACACAACATTTTTTTTTGTGTTAACGATTATTTGGGAACTTCGTGAAAACTGCCAATAGTTTGAAAATTGAAGAAAATTTTAGAAATGTATAAAAAGTATCGAAACTTTGAAAATCACCGGAAAAGCGTTAAAAATTTAGTAAAATTATGAAAATTCACTAAAAATCATCAAAACTTTCAAAACTAAAATCTTGAAAATTGATCAACAATTTAAAAATATTAAACGAGTATCTTCCACTCCCAGACGAAGCATGAAGTAAAATTTCGAGTTGAGAAAAGCCCGAAGAATTTGAATTTGGACGCGCAGCGTCCAAATTCAAATTCGGGCTTTTCTCAACTCGAAATTTTACTTCATGCGCCACGCGTACAAATCACTGATTATAGTGAAGAAATTGGCATTTTACCTTGAAAAATATCACGAATGCCAACTGTCACAAAAATAATGAAATTTATAAATAAAACCATAAAGCCAAAATTGTCAGTTTAAAACGAACAATCGACTATTTTCGTCACTTTAAAAATAAAACATTTCACTATTATACCATATAACATAAATTTGATAATAGTAGTCTTTTTATAGTCAAACTGTGACTATTATAGTAATCTACAGTCTCGATACTGCCAACATGTGACTATTATTGTTACTTTAATACGAACATTTCACTATTAGCGTCACATCATAACGAACATTTGACTATTGAAGATCTGCAATAGTCAAAGTCTAGAATCAAAATGTGATTATTACAGTGATCTATGGTTCATGATAACCCCAATATTTGACTAGTATCGTCACTTTGAAACGAATATTTAACTTTAATTGTCACATTGAAATAAAAATTTAACTATTTTAGTCTTTTTTAAGTAAAAATATGACTACTATAATGATCTATAGTCAGGATAAAGCCTATTTTGACTATTTAAATGAAAATTAGACTGTGAAATCTTATTTAAGTAAAAATATGATTATTGTCGTTAGGACAAAATCTATTTTGACTATCAAAATAAAAATGGATACAGTCAATGTAGTAAGTACTGTCAAAACTATATGTGACGTATTTGAATTAAGGATCAATTTGACATTACTGTGTGTCAATTGGTTATTGACCATTAGAAAATGTTGTCTTAAAATCACTTAGCCTGTTAACTGTGATAGTATTGAAATACTATCAATTAAATGACTATTGCAACATTTTGACGGTAATTTTACTGTTATTTTACTTTTTTATCATTAAATGACTATTGTAACATTTTGATGGTAATTTTATCATTATGGCATTTTGATAGAAATTTATCATTAAATGACTATTGTATCATTTTGACGGTAGTTTCACCACTAAGACATTTTGATAGTATTTCATCATAGTCGACTATTTTCACTATTATGGCATTTTGATAGTGTTTCATCATTAAATTTACTATAATATACCTATTATCTTTTGAATCCTTTATAACTTGTATCAAAATTGACTTTCTCCCTCAATTAAACGACAATAAACTTATTCCGTCAATTTTCAATTGTTTCAATGATAAAACAAACGAGTGTGTTCCACTCCCAGACTAAGCATGAAGTAAAATTTCGAGTTTAGAAAAGCCTGAAAATTTGGCTCGGGCGCGTAGCGAAGCGGAGCGACCGAGCCAAATTAGGCTTTTCTAAACTCGAAATTTTACTTCATGCGCCACGCGTATATAACAATGATTTAATGTGAAATGGTCTTTGGCCAACTTATAACAGATATAAGCTTATTATGTCAACTACCAATTGTTTAGGTGATTGGGAAAGTGCTATGATGGACACATCTCTATTTTTTATAATTGCATCATCATTTTGTAAATATTTAAATTTTAGTAAAACCTTAAATGTTGCAAAATCCATTCTCCTTATATCACTCTAAAAATAAATGGTGATTAATCTATGCTGCGGGGTGATAATTTTGAACAATGCGTCGATTTTTTTTTAGATTTCACCAAAACGATGAAAAAAAGATTAAAGACGGTTCGCATTAAATAGTAATTATTAAGAAAAAGTAAAATCTTAATGCGCCAGAAATTAACGTCGGAGTTATGAATCTCAACTTGCCCTTGATGACAGCAGACAGCATGGTGCATTCAGAAATACAACTGAAAATTCAGAACAATAGTTGTAATTAGGGTGAACAAAAATTGTTCAGCTATTTAAATAATTAAAGAACAATGTAAATAATGAAAAGCGTAAGAAAATGTTGTGAGCATTTAACTAAATAATTTTAATTTAGATATTTTTTTAAATTAATAGCCTTGTCATTGAGATAGAAAAAAAGGATTTCTTAATATTAATTGTTGTTGTTTGTGTTATTCACTATTTTGTACTTTGTATATTGAGAATTTATTAAAATCCTCTTTGTTATATGTTATAAAAAATATATCATATATCGTATGTTCGATAGATTTTTTTTATAATTTTTTTTTAATCTTAAACAAAACACAGACATTATCTTTTATTTTATAAACAACAAACTGTTTTATTTTGTGTAGTAAAAATATTTTTTAATTAAAAACAAATCGAATATTATAAATTACTAGGAAACGATAGCGTTTTGAACTTTACCTTGAAGTAAATGTTTCGAGTTTAGAAAAGCCTGAAAATTTTAAGGCTTCTCTAAACGTGAAATATTAACTTCATGCTTAATCAAGGAGTGAAAAACACTCGTTAGAAAATTCAAATCAAACGATTTTAAATGAATACTTCTTGCACAAGATGTCTATCATCTAACGAAACTAGTGTCATTGTTTTTTAACCTAAGCTCATTGAGTATAATTATCATTCATAAAAATGCACAACTTCAAAAAAATATGACTTTATTTTTTTCCCATTTCTGCCCTTTTTTTATATATAAAACGTTAATATAAATAAAAACAGACATCAAATGTTGAAATCAATAAATACAAAAAATTATAAATTATAATGGACAAGAAATGTCAAAATTATTAAATGAAAAAACAAATACCTTAAAATTTAAAATTATAATATTTTATTTTATGATTTTAAATATTAATAATTATTATATTAAATCAAATTGTCAAAACCAGCTAACATTAGCAAAAATCTTCAAAATCATTAAAATTTTTATAGGAATATGAAAAGAGAAACAATGACAAAATTAAGAAAATCTATAATATTAATAAACAAAACAAGATCCTACAAACATATTACACAAATCATTGAAATTTATCGAAATTTGTAAACTCAATATGAAATGATGATGCTGATTTCATTTAACTAGGCGAGAAATTAAAACACATTTGGGCTCATAACACCAAAAGTTATAAAATGTGACTTGTTTAACTTATCAAAAGTAAGTTAGAGTAACGAAATTACGTTATTTTTAAGAAAATCATTTAATTAATTGCATAGATAAACTGTACAGAGATACAAATATGTTCGCATATCTTCAAATTTCCCGACTAGTTGAATAAAATAGGTTACATTAAAAAATAATACTTTTTTTTATACATTTGTTGGATACCTACCATTTCACCTTTGTATTTTGTAATTTACTATATTTAGACGCCTCAAACCCATTCAGACACACACATAAATACATCCATGAACCCAGGTGGAATAATTTTGTACTTTAAAATGACCCCACCCGGCGAGATTCGAACCCGCGACCCGTGGGTTAGGAGGCAGGGCCTCTACCCACTACCCACTACCCCATCGAGGTCCTTAAATAATACATTTATGTTTTGACATATTACATAATTAATAGAAAATTAGAAACAACAAAGTCTATCTCTTAAAAAATACGACAATATTCCTATATCAATGTCCTTTCTTGATCTTCCTTTTGTTCCATTTCCTTCGAATTAATTTATTTCCCGATGAATCCCTCTCCTTTTTTTTCCACAATCATTCCAATTCTATCTCTTCTCGTCTTCACTCTTAACTTTACGATGTAGTAAGCCGAGAGTGTATTTCGGTGGGGATTTACATTGAGTGTTCTGTGTTGCGAGCAACACGAGCAACAGTCAACAGGTGAACGCCGCGAAGTGAGTTTGTGTCGGGATCGAGGACTCTAACCGAGGTTTTACGCTTTTTTCCTCCTTTTCTAAATGTGTATGACATACACCTGTTGTGGCATGTGTGCAGTGTATTAAACTTGATCAATCATCGTCTGTTCCGCGGTGAGAGTTTTAGAAAAATTTGGAAAACACCGGTTCCCAAGGAGGAAACACGAGGGGATTGCTCTTTTCTATCCAACGTAAGTCAATGATCCTTATTTAATTGTTATATATTATAAATAATTATTTGGATAAATAAATTATAATAATGATTATTAATATTTTTTTCTTTGAATTGATTTATTTTGCGTTTAGATCACTCGCCTGAAGGCTCGTGCGCTAAATTCGTAAATGGTGCTGAAAAGCCCTATTTCACACCTAATTAGCTAAATAACCATTTGAGTGATCATAGACATATTTTTAATACTATCAAATCTTTTATACTTAAGAACTTCTTCTTCTTGATGGCCTGAGCTAAACAGCTTTATCGACCATACTTAAGAACTTACATACAACTTTTTACATTCTGTATTGTAGAGGCTTCTACTTCGTTATACATGTTAATTTCGCAATAAAATTTTTTTGTTTTTTTTGTATATAAACCTTTTTATTGTATGTGACTGCAGTTTCGACAAATTTAGCTTTTCATTATCAAACATGAAGTGTTTCATGCTTCATGTTTGATAATGGCAAGCTAAATTTGTCGAAACTGCAGTCACATCCAATAAAAAGTGTTATACAAACAAAGTAAAAAGTGTTTTATTGTCATACAACCTTTTTTTAATAATATCTTTATGTGGGAGGTAAACTACACAAAGTTACGTTTAAATAAAAGATTATATATTTATATTTGTTTATATCAAAAGTGCCGGATAATTTTTTTCTCTTAGTATATTATGCAATGACTTATCCTCATAACACTGATATGTATTTTTTTGGACCAATAAATCTATTCTATTCTATTTTATTCTATTCTAAAGAGGCTTTCTGTTTTTTTGCCTTTTATCAATCACAAAACAGAGTTTTAACGTTTACAATTCTGTGTTTGGGACCCTCGTGGGTCAGTGAGTAGAGCTCCTGCTCTTGGGCCAGAGGGTCGTGGGTTCGAATCCCACCGGGATGTGCCAGTTTCTTATGGGGAAATTAGCACCCTCTGGAGCCATGGATGTGAGTGAATGCCAGAGCTGGACAGGATTCGAATTATTCAGGATTCGAATTATTCAGGATTCGAATTATTCAGGATTCGATTCCCGGATTCGAATCCTTTTAGAGGATTCAAAAGAGGTATTCGAATACTTTAGTGAAAACAGATTCGTGATCCGGATTCGTTACATTTTTTTAAAAGGATTCGTATTCGAATCCAGACGTAGATGATTCGAATCCTTATAAAAGGATTCGAATTCTTATAAAAGGATTCGAATCCTTATAAAAGGATTCGAATTCTTACAAAAGGATTCGAATCCTTATAAAAGGAATCGAATCCTTATAAAAAGAATCGAATCCTTATAAAAAGATTCGAATCCTCATACACGGATTCAAATCCTCCTAAATAAGTCGAATCATCGCTATTAAGGCTGGGATTCGAATTCGATTAATTCAAATAGTTAAATATTCTAATATGAATATTTAAAGCACTAAATAATTCATATTTGAATATAAATATTTAAATTTTCGAATAATTCAAATATTTGTGAATGCATATTTGGTTACTAAACCATGAAAAATATCCAACGTTAATAGTATATTTTTAACTTCACTTGAAATCAGTGTTTTATACGCGTGGCGCATGAAGTAAAATTTCGAGTTTAGAAAAGCCCCGTGAAAATTTGTCTCGAGTCGCTGCGCGACCCTCGACAAATTTTCTACGCGGGGCTTTTCTAAACTCGAAATTTTACTTCATGCTTAGTCTGGGAGTGAACAACACTCGTTCTTAGCAGTTTCAAATTTAAGGATCACTCTAGATTACTAAGTTTATTACCATTTTACAAAGGCTACAGCTCGAAGGACCAACCATGGTCTTCGGAGACCGAAGGACTATAGGGAATCGAAGTTTTTTTACAAGAAAACAACGAATATCTGAAGGTTTACAGCATGGATAGGAAAGAAAACATCTAATTTTAAAAAAATGTCGAAGTTGGGTTGGTTTTCAGTGCATTTTTAACTTCACTTTAAATCAGTGTTTTATACGCGTGGCGCATGAAGTAAAATTTCGAGTTTAGAAAAGCCCCGCGAAAATTTGTCTCGGGTCGCTGCGCGACCCTCGACAAATTTTCTACGCGGGGCTTTTCTAAACTCGAAATTTTACTTCATGCTTAGTCTAGGAGTGGACAACACTCGTTTGAATTTTGGATTTAACTCTTTTAAAAAATCGACGTATGTAATATAATAAATCATTCATTGAAATCATAGAAAAAGATGCAAAATTTTAGCTAAAATTAAGTTTTAAAGTTAACTTTATAATTTGCTCGGCTCTTAATGGGTGAATATTCTATTCCTAAAAAAACGTTTCTATTTAATATTAAAGTTGCATTTAATACAATAACAAACTGTGAATAAATCGACATAAATCTAGAAATATCGAAAATCTCGACATGTAGAAAATCTTGACGGTCCACTCCCTGACTAAGCAGGAAGTAAAATTTCGAGTTTAGAAAAGCCCCGCGTAGAAAATTTGTCGAGGGTCGCGCAGCGACCCGAGACAAATTTTCACGGGGCTTTTCTAAACTCGAAATTTTACTTCATGCGCCACGCGTATAAAACACAGATTTAAAATGAAGTTTAATAACACATATATCATCATTAATTAAAATCATTATATAATCAGATATTTAGTCGTTAAATTATTATTATTATTATTATTATTCTTTATTTACGGAATTCACCTTTTTTACAATTGAAATTAACAACATTAAAGCAATAAATAACATGTAGGAATAAAATATTGAATTAAAAGATAAATATAAATAATTATGATCACTGGTCATTGTATGAAATTTGTCAACTTAATGTGCTTTAATCGGTTTTTAAACTGCGGCAGTGAAGATGTGAATAATAAAAAGTCGTTATACGCGACAGTAGGTTTGCGTAACGCATCATACGATCCATGGGATTAAACATCCCATAATGAACATTTTTGTTAATAGAAACTGATGGAATGAAATATTACTGGTTGCAAATAATAGATTCAAATTTATTTCTAAAGGATTTGTATCTGTGATTCAAAAATGAGGATTCGAATCTTTGATTCGAATCATATTTTTCACTAACGAATCCTTTATTCGAGTATTCGTGATTCGAATCATATTAGGTGATTCGGATTCGTGATTCGAATCCTGTTTTTGAGGATTCATCCCAGCTCTGGTAAATGTGCTGCGTCGTCCATAATTAGTTGCATAAGCGTGTAAAGAATTAAATACTAAAATGGAATAAATAAAATAAAAATTGATGTTGGCCAATAGTCTACGTTACTAAGGCCAGGCAAAAGCCAAAACCCAAAAAAAAAAAAACTTCTGTGTTTCTTTTTAAGTGAGTTTCATTCATTCATCTTTGCGGTTGAAATTAAAAATACTACATTTAAAGTAAAAAGAGTGCATTCAACTTTA
Source organism: Philonthus cognatus (assembly GCA_932526585.2). NCBI lineage: Eukaryota > Metazoa > Arthropoda > Insecta > Coleoptera > Staphylinidae > Philonthus > Philonthus cognatus. Next base: position 31,578,005 of record OW052241.1, on the reverse strand, counting down.
TTTTCGCGATACTCAAAGAAAAAGAATTCTTAATAATAAAATTATAAGAATAGACAATTAAGTGGCTCGATTACAGACATGATATAAATAATGAACGAATAAATTATTCATAAAATAAATAAACGGGAACGTGTAAAATAGTTTTTAACTGTACACTCTTATTTATTTTTAATAATTCATACATTCTTCTAGAGCTCTAGATTTCTTATTTATTAGAAAATTCTTCATGTAAAATTTAGTATGAATCATTTTATTTGCTTATTTTTAAAGTGTGATACAAACAAAGTTAATAATAATAATAAAATAATAATAATCTTTATTATACAACGGAAATATCCAGAATAGGGATAATATACAGTACATTCTTAAAATTTAGGAAATATAGGTTGAACAAAGAAACAGTATTAAATTTAAAAAAAATAATTTAAAAAGTAAAAGTATTTTATTGTTAAAATAACATGCATAAGTAATAATAATAATAATAATCCTTACAATCTCAACATGTATTTCTACATGCCCCATAAGCTCTGACATATTTAATAATAATAAAATTAACAGGGTTCGGACGATATTTGTTATCTGTATTTATCACGATATTTATCATGATATGTATCAATATTTATAAGCTTTGATACATATCATAGATATTTATGTGAATTTGAACTTCCTACTAAATCAGTGTTTTGAACGCGTGGCGCATGAAGTAAAATTTCTAGTTTAGAAAAGCCTGAAAATTTGGATTTGCTGGGGCGCGACTCGCTTCGCTCGCGCGCCCCAGCAAATCCAAATTTTCAGGCTTTTCTAAACTACAAATTTTAGTTCATGCTTAACCTGGGAGTTTAAACCCTCGTTAAAGGAACGTCATTAAATGCTAATAATTTTCCATATATTTAATGACTTTACCCATAATATTTTAGCATCCACAGAAAACTTCAAGAAAATCTACGCTTGATATGGCTTCGCTCGCGCGCCCCAGCAAATCCAAATTTTCAGGCTTTTCTAAACTAGAAATTTTACTTCATGCTTAACCTGGGAGTTTAAACCCTCGTTAAAGGAACGTCATTAAATGCTAATAATTTTCCATATATTTAATGACATTTACCCATAATATTTTAACATCCACAGAAAACTTCAAGAAAATCCACGCTTGTTATCGCTTCGCTCGCGCGCCCCAGCAAATCCAAATTTTCTGGCTTTTCTAAACCAGAAATTTTACTTCATGCCTAACCTGGGAGTTTAAACCCTCGTTAAAGGAACGTCATTAAATGCTAATAATTTTCCATATATTTAATGACATTTACCCATAATATTTTAACATCCACAGAAAACTTCAAGAAAATCCACGCTTGATATCTTTCTGTACTTTTTTTACCTAAAAAAAAAATCCTGAGATAAACTCTAATCCTTATCGATGGAGCTGTAAAGCAAAGAACATTAATTAATTAGTTACACAAGAAGATGAAAAAAGCAGAAATTCTACTCTACACGACAAATAATTCCGAATTTCGTGTATGCTAATTACTCTTATTTGATATTAGCTGGATATCGTTTGTTGCAAAAAAACTTGTGTTAATTGATTGGAAAAATTGGCGGAATTAATTCAGTAGCGAGTTTATTTTTTGTCAAAACTTTTTGAAATAATGGACCAGAGCGCTAATTACATAATTACATTAGATGATCGGGCAGAATTTCGAAATTGAAATTGAAATTGAAATTGTCATGAGCGTGCTAAAAGCAATTGTCCATATACGATTTCATTTTTTTTTTAATTCATGTCCTTTCGCTTTTTGTCGAATTACATTTAGTTTTAGTTTTATGTAATTTCTATAAAAAATACCGTGAGATCATTTAAATTATGATTTAGAGTAGGCCGCATTTTTTTGTGCAGTTGCCCAGAATGCTAATTGAATGATGGAATAAATTTGAGGTTATGGTAAACTATGTGTTAACAGTCAGTAGTGCCAATCTAATTTAAAATTCAAAGACTACTCTAAATCATGTTTTAAACGATCGCACGGTATTTTAATTATACAGGGTGCGAGTAAAATATGGGATAATAGTAATAGCTAATAATTTGCAGAATATTTACAAAATATGAAAACGAATTAAAATTAATATCGACTTTCTGCAAAAATTTGGACTCGTTGAGACTTCTCCAAATATTCATTGAAACAACTAATTTTTGCAGAACGTCGATATTAATTTTAATTAGTTTTTATATTTAGTTGCACAAGTGTATACATTAGGGTGGGTCGAAAAAAGGGTATTTTTTTAAATCGTCGATGGCCCCCCCTAGAACTTAAGATTATCATGTCCTAAGAAGGCTTTCACCCAAGAAACATTTTTCTGAGCTGAACTGACCTAGCGCACGAGCCTAAAAAATGGCAATTTTTGCACTTATTTTACATTTTAATCTCCAACAAATCTAGATATGCTCAAATCAACTTCGGAATGACATGTATCAACGCATATTGAGTCACTCTATAAGCCAGTCATACTTACTTGCATAGGCAAACACCTTTCTTCAACTCCCAGTGCTCCAAACATAGGGCAAAAATCGAAGTTTTGCGATTTCCGTAAGTTTTTTTTTAATTTTATTAGTTTTACTTAAACTTTTGACCATTTTTCATAAAAGAAAACAATTTTCACATGTAGTTTAACCACGGGATACAATCTTCTCATTCTTGAATGTCAAATAAATTATTAAAAGTCATTTTCAATAATTACATGATAATAAAACGTAGAAAAAATTTCAAAAATCATTTAAATTACTGGAATGGTTCCGATAGTCAATTGTACGTTACAAAAACATTATTTGCTACGTGTACAGAAAGGGAATAAATAATACGGAATGCTACAGGCATTGTAAAAAATATCTACATCACATTTTTTAATAAGACAAAGACATCAAAGACGTTTTATTATCACGTAATTATTGAAAATTATTTTTAATAATTTATTTGACATTCAAGAATGAGAAGTTTGTATCCCGTGATTAAAATACATGTGAAAATTGTTTTCTTTTATGAAAAATGGTCAAAAGTTTAAGTAAAACTAATACAATTTAAAAAAACTTACGGAAATTGCAAAACTTCGATTTTTTCCCTATGTTTGGAGCACTGGGAGTTGATGAAAGTTGTTTGCCTATGCAAGTAAGTATGACTGGCTTATAGAGTGACTCAATACGCGTTGATACATGTTATTCCGAAGTTGATTTGAGCATATCTAGAGTTGTTGGAGATTAAAATGTAAAAAAAGTGCAAAAATGGCCATTTTTTAGGCTCGTGCGCTAGGTCAGTTCAGCTCAGAAAAATGTTTCTTGGTTAAAAACCTTCTTAGGACATAATAATCTTAAGTTCTAGAGGGGCCATCGACGATTAAAAAAAATACCCTTTTTTCGACCCACCCTAGTATACATATTATGAATTAATGAATTGCTTGAGTATAAATGTAAAGTCCTTTATTTTCAAGATTTCTTATTAGACATTATAGTAACAATCCTAATGATAATGAAAATGATTGTTTTCATTAAGGCTAATTACGGACAAACTAATTCCGCAGTGTTAATCAACTTTCATCAAGCACAATGCACGTTGATGATTAAAATGTGATGAGAAAATTATAAAATTATAGTTTTTCCGGTTAAAATGATTAAATTGCAAGAATTTCAATTTCTGAATTTAAAAAAAAAATTGATAACCTTGTATTCACATTAAAATTACGCAAAACGTTATAAACGTTATTAGGAGATATTTGTTAATGGTTTTTAGATTACTTTAAGGATGTTCGGTAGATGTTAATCAGGGATGGGCCTCGACGCGTCGACTTTAATTGTCGACGTGATAGCATGTCTACAACGTCGACAATGTCGAGAACGTCAACGATGTCAACAATGTCAACAATATTTGAAATAAAACAACACAGTTGGGAGGGTTTCACTTTTATTGTTGAACACTGCAACATGTTTCACCACACAGTGGCTTCATCAGGCAGATGAAATAATGAGCCCACTGTGTGGTGAAACATGTTGCAGTGTTCAACAATAAAAGTGAAAACCTCCCAACTGTTTTGTTTTATTTCAAATAGTATTATGGAGTTTCATCATGTATCCGCCTCATCAATTAAATATTTAAATGTCAACAATGCTATTTAAAGGTTATGTTATTATAATTTACATGTTGCGGTTTTTTGTATGATTTTGAGAGTTTTGGATACTCGATAACTTCCGGGTTATCTACCAATCGCATCGTAATAGGCTGACTAGTTCAAATGTTATATCAACAATACGATTGTCGACATTGTCGACGTCAGGAACGTTGTCCAAATATTCGACGTCAGCGTGAAAATATTGCAACATTTTAACTGTAATTTTGCTATTATGATATTTTGATAGGATTTTATCATAGTCGACTGTAATTTCACTGTTATGGCATTTTGCTTTAATTTCATCATTAAATAATTATTGTAACATTTTGACGGTAATTTCAACAATATGATATTTTGATATGTATATCAATGGTCAAATCAGAAAAATAATTGAACGTCGGATTTTCAAGATATTAACAAAATAAACATTTTTTTAAATGGAATACCCTGTATATTTTACCACCACTTGAGAGAGAAAAATATTCGTAATAAAAAACTTAAAATACACCATTACACAAAAATCACAAATAAGGAAGTTATTCACATATTACTATTCTGATTTTAATAAAATTAAGAAACCGCGTAGAAATAAGATTTTATAACACATGTTCAAAAACGTGCCCTTCTTGCTCGATGCACTTTATCAATCTTCGTTGAACACTGCGAGTTGCTTTTAATATAGTGCGTGCACTAAAAAAATATACAGAATAGTAATATTTCTAATGATCGCAGTGATGGAGTCCTGGAGGTCATCAATTGTTTGATATTGCACCTTATAAACTTCACTTTTTAGATACCCCCACAAAAAAATCTAATGCTGTCAGGTCTGGTGATCGCGGATGCCATTGAATAGGCCCATCCAGCGATTTCCAAAAAGAGCATTTAATAATTCATTCGTACCATGGCAATTATGAGCTCGGGCACCATCATGTTGGAAATGGACGAAGGGTCTCTCCAATAAATTTAAATTATCCAAAAAGTCTTCCAAGATGATCGTCATAAAGTCCGCATAACGTTGCCCTGTTAATGATCCACGATCAAAAATGACCCAATTATTCGAGATCTCATAAAACCATACCAAACGTTTAAACTAAACCGATTTTGTGGATTATTAGGATGAGCAATACATGGATTTTCATTATACCAGTAATGTTGCGTATTATTATTGAACATTCCGCTAGTGGAGAAGTTAGATTCATCACTCCATAAAATCGGTTTAAATAAATGGGGATTTTCTTCAGAACTATTAAGCCAATGGCAGAAATGCAACCGTCTTTTATTACCACCAGGATGTAAACTCTGTATTGGTCAATATTTATAAGGTACATATGTTGAAATGCAATCTTCTTTCATTACCACCAGGATGTAAACTCTGTACTAGTCGATATTTCTAAGGTACATATGATTCTTTAAAAGTGTATGAATTGTGGTTATAGAAAGCTTGAGATAGTTCTTGGACAGAATTATTTGGATAGCTTTGAAAATATGCCAATACACTGATTTCAGTTTCTTCATTCAAGATAAATAGCTTCTTTCTTCTCTTTTTTTTTGGAAAAGTAGAACGAAAAACTTAAAAAAAAAGAAAGAAGCTGTTTATCTTCAATGAAGAAACTGCAATCATTAATTATCGATAGAGTTTCAAAAATTTCCGCGGTCCAGTGTCCTGCGTTAAGGAAACTTCTCACTGTAATATTCCAGCGTCCGCTTCGAATTTTTTCCACTTACTGTATGTATGTATGTGTATGTATGCTTCTAACATATCACACTTTTAAACTTTTGATATATCAATAAATACAACGATTAAAATATGTTTAGTAGATAATTTACAGAATGATAATTGAACTGACAGTTACAGAAACATATGCATACGTTGTACATTTTCCGACGCTTGGTTTATTTAGAAAATTCAATTTGAAGCTTTAAACAAGTGTTTTCCACTCCCAGGCTAAGCATGAAGTAAAATTTCGAGTTTAGAAAAGCCTGAAAATTTGGTTTGGTCGCGTAGAGCGAAGCGCGGAGCGGCCAAACCAAATTTTCAGGCTTTTCTAAACTCGAAATTTTACTTCATGCGCCACCGGTACAAAACACTGATTCAATGTAAAGTTTAGCGGTGTGTTTTAAGCTTCGTAATATGTCAGTGATTTGTACCGGTGGCGCATGAAGTAAAATTTCGAGTTTAGAAAAGCCTGAAAATTTGGTTTGGCCGCTACGCGACCCAACCAAATTTTCAGGCTTTTCTAAACTCGAAATTTTACTTCATGCTTAGCCTGGGAGTGGAAAACACTCGTTTAAAGTTCTAATTAAATTCTCTTAATAAACCGAGCGTCAGAAAATGTACAACGAAATGCATATGTATACTTAAAAGAAATATTCTCGTTATGAAAATGTTATATATATATATATATATATATATATATATATATATATATATATATATACAGAGAGTTTTATGTAACACCGAACATTTTCATAACGAGAATATTTCTTTTAAGTATACATATGCATTTCGTTGTACATTTTCTGACGCTCGGTTTATTAAGAGAATTTAATTAGAACTTTAAACAAGTGTTTTCCACTCCCAGGCTAAGCATGAAGTAAAATTTCGAGTTTAGAAAAGCCTGAAAATTTGGTTGGGTCGCGTAGCGCGAAGCGCGGAGCGGCCAAACCAAATTTTCAGGCTTTTCTAAACTCGAAATTTTACTTCATGCGCCACCGGTACAAATCACTGACATATTACGAAGCTTAAAACACACCGCTAAACTTTACATTGAATCAGTGTTTTGTACCGGTGGCGCATGAAGTAAAATTTCGAGTTTAGAAAAGCCTGAAAATTTGGTTTGGCCGCTCCGCGCTTCGCGCTACGCGACCAAACCAAATATATATATATATATATATATATATATATAACGAGTGTCTATAAGTTGTCAGCATCCCAGTAGGTTCTGACTTCAGAAACTTACGTCGCACATGCGGGTATTTGGACGAATTGAGCGGCCAAAAGTCAGTTGTTCTATTGAGCGAAGTGTAGTCTGCATGTGATAACAACGCTTCCCCGCACCCTGCCCAACTCTAGCGCTCTACAGATAAATCAGAACATAGCCATTACTTTCAGCGCTCGTATGCTCTTTTCACGTTCCTTGCGAGCACATATTAATTATTCGTATATCGTGTTTACTGTTGAAAAATCAAGCGATGGACTGTAATATAGCAGGTAAGTGGCCATACTTTTCATGTAGTTTGTTGCTATAGCTGCCAAATTATCTACAAGGTATCGATCCAATTAATTGTTGTATATTGCAATGATTTTTTCAATATTTGAGGTTATAAGTTGTACTTCCCGACATTTCCCGTCATTAATTTTGGACTTAATAGAAAGCTTGAGGCTTATTCTACGCGATAATTAAAAAACTATCTGCTAAATGTTGCTATTTTTATAGTTTTCTCTACTTTTATTTGACGGCGTTTAACATCTGTAGATGTTATGTTTTGCGCTGAATTGTTGGTTTTTTGTTTTATGACCGTCAAATCAGAGAGTTATTACTAGAAAACACTTGTTTACCTTAATGCAGCGAAGTGATTTAGCAAACATCAACGAAAAATTATATTATTTGGAGAACTATCTAATTCAGTTACATGATTACTCTAACGAACAACTCAAAGAAGTAACACAAGAATTTTCGCGTTTTAAATCTGAAATTAAACGAAGATGGATTAAAGCATTTAGAATAGAGGATAACTTTATAAAAAGGAATAAAGAATGGCTTGAAGGCACATTTAGTATTCCGAAAGTCGTGAACAAACAAAGGCGTCCATCAAAGTCATTTGGTGAGTTAAGTGTGAGGAGTAAAAGAAGAAAAACTAAAGATTTACGATTATCTAACGACTTAGAAATGCTAACCTGTGCTGCACAGATTAAATTAAGAGAAACCGGAAAGAGAGATGCTTCTTTAGTGTTGAAAGATTTAACCAGTTCACCAAACCGAGCTACTAAATACAAAAAAGCATTCTCTGTTACAAATCGTTTCACGCCAACACGATTGACACCATCGCAGGCACTGTCCATGTTTGTGGAAGCGGATTTGTCTAGAAGACAGTATGAAATAATAAGGAGTTCAAACAAAAATATATATCCTTGTTATAGCATCCTTCAGAAAGCTAAACAGGAATGTCACCCCGACAAGGAAGCATATCGAGTAACTGAAACTTGTGCAGAAGTTAAATTGCAGAGCTTAATTAATCACACGGTAACGCGATTGCTAATACATTTAGAAGAGGTTATGCAACTTCTAAATGAAGATGAGAGAGGTACATTAGTTTTAATGTGCAAATGGGGTTGCGATGGAGCGCATCAAGCTCAATATAAGCAAAGGTTTCAAAATGATTTCGACTCGGACGCGAACATATTCCAAAGCTCTTTTGTGCCTCTACAGCTTATGTGCTCTACGAACAAAAGGGTCATCTGGCACAATCCAACCCCCTCCTCTCCACGTTATTGTCGTCCGATAAGAATCAGATTTATAAAGGAAACCACAGATGTAATAAACGAAGAAACAAGCTATGTCAGGAACGCCGCAAGCGCGCTGCAAGAAACTAAAGTGACAATGGCAGACATAACTTATTCGGTAAAGCACAAAATGATGCTCAGTATGATTGATGGAAAGGTGTGCAATGCTGCTATAACAACAACATCTACAATGAAATGTTACATCTGTGGTATGACATCTAAGAATTTCAACAATTTAAACATCCAGAAATATGTTAATCCAGAGCGACTTGAATTCGGGCTGTCCATTTTGCACGCCAGAATCCGGCTATATGAGTCAATTTTACATCTGTCTTACAAGCTCACTGTCAAAAAATGGCAACTGAGAACAGAAAGCGACAAAGCTATAGTCAAACAGAGGAAGCTGAACGTACAAAAAGGGTTTCAAGAAAAGCTTGGCCTTATTGTGGATGTACCTAAACCAGGATTCGGTAACACCAATGACGGAAACACAAGTAGGCGACTTTTTGCGAACCATGAATTAGGAGCAGAAATTACCGGCATTGACATTAATTTAATTTGTCGGCTCAAAGTTATATTGGAAACAATATCTAGTGGTCATAAAATAGACGCAGAAAGATTTTCTGTTTACTCGAAGGATACCGCGCGGTTATATATTCATCTTTACGCGTGGTATCCCATGACTCCTACGATGCACAAGATATTAATTCACGGGCCTGTGGTCATCGAAAAAGCGTTGCTTCCGATAGGCTTATTATCTGAAGAAGCCTCTGAAGCAAGAAATAAGCATATACGTTTGTACAGACTAAATTTTGCGCGAAAATTCTCGAGAGTGTCATGCAATATGGATGTGATAAACCGATTACTCCTAGGTACGGATCCTTTCATTACAGGAATGAGACCAAAGTCCAGCAAAATAAGTAAACCGTTTCTAAAAGAGACACTTGACTTATTGCTTCCTTCAGAACCTCATCCACATAAAATATTCGGTGACGAAGACGCATCAGACGGGGCAGATGAATTAATTTCAGACGAGGAACCTTGGGATTCATCTTCCTCATAAATTAATAAAAATAGTACGAATGTACTTTTCATTTACCTACTATTATAATAATAATAAAATCTAAATTGAAAATATTGTAATTGTAAAATTGTAATAAATAATTATGTAAAGTAAGAGTTAGATTTTTATGCCTTTTACTGCTATGGTTTAGCCTAACAGCACTTTTCGAATCGATTAAAACTCATAAATAATTTTGGCCGCACAGATCGCTCAAATACTCGTATGTGCGTCGTAACAAAATTCAGCAATGTGACACTATCCAATGACATATAATTAAATGTATTTGACGTTTCTAATATTCACCGTTTCGTAAGGCAAAATCTAAGATATGTAATTTGTTTTTCAAAGCAACCGAGAAGCCGATAGTTTATACACTCGTTATATACTGTGTAAAACAGCACAGATCGCTCAAATACTCGTATGTGCGTCGTAACAAAATTCAGCAATGTGACACTATCCAATGACATATAATTAAATGTATTTGACGTTTCCAATATTCACCGTTTCGTAAGGCAAAATCCAAGATATGTAATTTGTTTTTCAAAGCAACCGAGAAGCCGATAGTTTATAGACACTCGTTATATACTGTGTAAAACAAATGGCAAATATATGTGAAAAAATACTTTGAAGACACATTTTGTAATGTGAAGACATCTTTTTTAATATTTAAAATCGTATTTTAGTTCATTACTGCACTGTTACTACTACGACAATAAACTTATTACGTCAATTTTCAATTGTTTTTTTATGAAACAAACGACTGTCTTCCACTCCCAGACTAAGCATGAAGTAAAATTTCGAGTTTAGAAAAGCCTGAAAATTTGGCTCGGGCGCGTAGCGAAGCGGAGCGACCGAGCCAAATTAGGCTTTTCTAAACTCGAAATATTATTTCATGCGCCACGCGTATAAAACACTAAAATATTATGAAATTTATGTATATTCGAACTTTACTTGAAATCTGTATTTTATACGCGTGGCGCATGAAGTAAAATTTCGAGTTTAGAAAAGCCCAGAAAATTTCTCTCGGGTCGCTGCGCGAGCCGAGACAAATTTTCACGGGGCTTTTCTAAACTCGAAATTTTACTTCATGCTTAGTCTGGGAGTGGAAAACACTTGTTTAATGCTTCAAATTGAACTTAAAAAAAACATGAAATATCTAAAGGTTTGCAGAAATTAGACTGAGTTACTTAGGAATTAGAAATTACTTAGAAAACTTAGAAATTAGACTGAGTAAACTTATTACGTCAATTTTCAATTGTTTTTTTTTTATGAAACAAACGACTGTCTTCCACTCCCAGACTAAGCATGAAGTAAAATTTCGAGTTTAGAAAAGCCTGAAAATTTGGCTCGGGCGCGTAGCGAAGCGGAGCGACCGAGCCAAATTAGGCTTTTCTAAACTCGAAATTTTACTTCATGCGCCACGCGTATAAAACACTAAAATATTATGAAATTTATGTATATTCGAACTTTACTTGAAATCTGTATTTTATACGCGTGGCGCATGAAGTAAAATTTCGAGTTTAGAAAAGCCCAGAAAATTTGTCTCGGGTCGCTGCGCGACCCTCGACAAATTTTCACGGGGCTTTTCTAAACTCGAAATTTTACTTCATGCTTAGTCTGGGAGTGGAAAACACTTCTTTAAAGCTTCAAATTGAACTTAAAAAAAAACATGAAATATCTAAAGGTTTAGAGAAATTAGACTGAGTTACTTAGAAATTAGAAATTACTTAGAAAACTTAGAAATTTGACTGAGTAAACTTATTACGTAAATTTTAAATTGTTTTTTTTATGAAACAAACGACTGTCTTCCACTCCTAGACTAAGCATGAAGTAAAATTTCGAGTTTAGAAAAGCCTGAAAATTTGGCTCGGGCGCGTAGCGAAGCGGAGCGACCGAGCCAAATTAGGCTTTTCTAAACTCGAAATTTTACTTCATGCGCCACAGGTATAAAAACACTGATTTAATGTGAAATGGTCTTTAGCCAATTTACAAGTAAAATACGTTTATTATGTCAATTATCAGTTGTTTACATGATGGGGAAAGTGTTATGATGGACACATCACTATTTTTAGGGGTATATCTAAATCGGCCATTCCATAAATAAGTGCACACTTTTTGGGGGTACATCAGGGATTTTAGCGAATTTCACATATATTATAAAGGCTATCAAGACATGGTGTTTGGTTGTTCCTTATTTGTGATATTTATGTGAAGATGTATTTCAACTTCTTTGTTAATCATATTCTTCTCTATCAAGTGGGGATTAAATATACAGGGTGTTATTGTGTCAAAATTGTGTCTTTATTGTATTTGCATGGCTTTTATTATTGTTATATTTAAATTACTGTACCTATATTTTTATCCTACATGTATGTTGCTGTAAAATGGTTGATCCGTGAATAAATATTATTATTATTATTATTATTATTATTATTATTATTATTATTAAAAGTTATAACAATATAAACTTCTGTACACTTTTATTTTGAACTCAAATATATCGTAAACTGTTACCTATACCAAAAAAGTTATTCTGTACTTTTTTGTGCTTAAATGTTCAAAGTTTAAAATACATTTTTTTCCAAAACGAAAAAACTTTATTAATATAGATTTTTTTTAATAAATAAAACATATCTCAATCAATTATCAAATACTCATGTTTTAATTTTCTTAAAAAAAATATATGTTGTACTCTGATCCTTCCTAAACATTTTTCCGTTTTCAAAAGTATGGGCACTTTAAAACTTTTTGAGATATGATTTTTTTACCCGAGCGCTACATTGACATGAGGCGCTCCCGCCAATGGTGGTGTAATGGCCCGGATTGCGGTGAGTGCCTCGCGTCAATGCAGCGCTCGGGTAAAAAAATGATATCTTAAAAAGTTTTAAAGTGCCCATCTTTTTGAAAACGGAAAAATTCTTAGAAAGGAGTGGGGTATAATATATTTTTTTCAAAAAAATTTAAACATGAGTATTTTATTATTTTGTGAGATTTGTTTTATTTATTAAGACAAATCTATCTAAATAAAGTTTTATCGTTTTGGAAAAAAAAAATATTTTAAACTTTGAACATTTAAGCATAAAATAGTCAAGTATAACTTTTTTGTATCAATAACGGTTTGTAACGTTCCAAGACGGCCGTTGCGAAGACCGCCCCGGTAGAGAGAGACAGAAGCCAACGCGCGCCCGAATGCTTTCTCGTTTGCACCGCGTCCACCACCCGGTCATACGTACGCACCTACCCTCTCCCGGAATTCAAGACGCTCGTGACCGAACCACCACGAAGACGGAGTCGGCACCCTACTTAAACCCCAGCAACAGGCATAAACATCAGAGTCTTGCACTGAATACAGTCCTCTTCACTAGCGACTGAATACAGTCTAAACCAACCCTTCGCTTACAAGCACTGAATACAGTCTTGTCAAACAGTTCTCAACCGCCTGGCACGTTCTACAATACTTGTGTACATACTGTGTGTTAATTGTATATATCTGTGTGTGTAAATAAAAGCTAAACTTGTTACACCAACATTCTGGAGTTCTACTACCCCAACACCGAACACTTCCTACAGGTTTACGATATTTTTGAGTTCAAAATAAAAGTGTACTAAAAGTTTATATTGTTATAATTTTTGAAACAATCATTTGTTTAACCTCTAGTAACAACCAAACATCATGTCCTGATAGCCTTTATAATATATGTGAAATTCGCTAAAATCCCTGATGAACCCCCAAAAAGTGTGCACCTATTTATGGAATGGTCGAAATCTATTTAGCTCACCTTGATTTATCTCCCCATCTCTTTCTTCTTCTTAATTCATCACTTATTTTTTTTTTAATTGCGAAACATTCGTCATTCGCGTTTGAAAGATTTATGCGTCATAGAAATAAATTTCTGTTTTCTGTTGTTGTCGGTCTGTTGTAATTTTCATTCGGCCCACGTGCAAATCTCAAAATCTCCGCTCATCGATCATTGTACGTTAATCTCTTTTAAGATCGGAGATTATAAATTTAAATCGACGAAAAGTTTTCCAGACGGCTGGTCATCCATACGTATTTTTTTTTATTCGCGCGCAAAAAGAGTGATAACTAATTTGCATTAAAACAATGACGATATGCCAAAAATTAAATTCATTTATTGAATGAAATATCGGTTGATCTTACCAACTTCAATTAAATTCATCTAATAAAATTTAGTAATAGATTAATTAATATTATCAAAATTATTAATGGTTAAATAGCCCAAAAAAAAATCAATCAAATCATATGTTGTGATTGTGATATAAAATATCCGTTGTAACCGATTAATAAATTTAATCTTTACATAGGTAAAAAATTTGATTTTTTCTTTGAAATTCATAATTTTCAATTTGTGTGTATAATTTAGTCAAAGCTCTTCTTCGTGTAGACTTGTAGACAATCCTCGTTTGCTGCAACAATGGCTTTTTTCTCTTTAGTAGAGTAGGTCACGCAAGAATGGAAGTCTCTGTTCTATATAATTATTCTTTAATGGTTTTTCCCTCGAAGCTACATTTTTCCACAGCGTCAATTACCTCACGCGTTTTCACTTTGCAACCACGGCCATCTCGTTTTTCTTCTTCTTCCACACAATTCTTCGTAAGACTAATTGTTCGTACCTTTAACGCACATATAAAAAACTCCTGAAAAAATACCTTCATGTACAATAATTACAAATGAATAAATAAAAATAGTATACCAAAAATTAATATGAATGAAATAATAATTATAGTACAGGGTTTTTCGTTATATTTTCACCATGTATCAAATAAAATTTCTGTTAACGGTGGAGGCTTCTACTTCGTGATACATCATAATTCACAAATGACGAGAATATTTATTTATTTAATTATTTATTAACGGAATCTCCATTTTACATAAGTGTACATATACATATTGAGCAAAAATAACAAAAACCATATAAAGAGTTACAATGATTACAGCCAACAAATTATTACTGGACTAGAGATCTAACAGTCAATGACATTGGATAGCCTAATACGACGTAATTGGACAAAATTTATTACATAAAAAAATAATAACCAACGTAAAAAATATACCAACTTTATTTCACGAAGTATTATGAGCGCAAGGATTATCCGAATATTTAAATATTCAAAATATTCAAATATTTGATTATTCAAAAATCCGAATATTTTAGTATTTGAATATGTAAATATTCGAATATACAAATATTCAAATATTTGAATATTTAAATAGTTAAATATTCGAATATTTAATTTAATGAATAATTTGGTAATTGAAATATTCATATTAAAATATTCGAATATTTGATTTATTCGTATTCGAATCCCAGCCTTAATTATTAGGGCTTAATCTTTTTATATTTCTGCCATGAGCTAAACGAAGAATTTTCCTATTGGATTCACAAAAATCTGTAAGATAGTAGAAATACAATGGGAGGATTTAATAAAAGAGACAAGTCAATTGACAAATAGTGAAATATATTGATATAAAACGGACATTTATTTATTTATTTATTTATTTATTAACGGAATCTCCATTTTATTACATAAGTGTACATATACATATTGTAATATATGACAAAAATAACAAAAAACAAAAATCATATAAAGAATTACATTGATTACAACCGACTAAATTATTACTGAACAAAAATAACAAAATCCATATAAAGAGTTACATTGATTACAGTTACCTAAATTATTACTGAACTAAAGATCTAACAGTCAATGTAGAATTTTCATTTGATAAATAGGGAATTTCATTTGATACATGAAAATCTAACAAAAAACCCTGTAATTAGCATGAACTCTCTGAATGTTAAAAAAGATAAGCATTTATTATCCAACATTTAAATATTCCAATTACAAGACATTCTTTTACTAATCTAAATAAGTGTTTGTTGACTTAACATTTCATTTAAAATATAATAAATTATCTTTTAATTAGCAAACATTGAACACTTCATAAAAATAATATTTTCACTCGATTTATAAAAGGAGATAACCTTTTAAATAAAATTACACGTTTTGTGAGGTAATAAAAAATTTCGAAAATTATTGGCTTCAATCAATTCCGTTTGTTTCTCTCATTTGTTCACACTGTAATACCAAAAAGTTATGTGTGTTATACGTGTGTTTGTGTAGATGCGGGCCTTAATGAAGAATTTGGCATTTACAGAAAAATTTTGTAATTTTCGTTGTGTAATAAATTATTGTGTGGGCACTGTAGTGAATCATCTGTAATTTCGATATCTTCATGATTGAGTGCTTTAAGTTTAGAGAGTAACCGTGATTTATATGCTTTATATGCTTTAATTACATGAATCATTCAACTTTTAAAATATTTTCTAAATTCCCCCATTTTGAGATAATGTTCAAAAGTTATGATTTAGTTTTATTGATTCAATTAATACTACTTTTTTAATTTGAAGGTATTTCATCTTGTAAAAAGACAAAATAAATTGCTGTTTCAATCATAGCCATGGGGGGGGAGGCAAGGGAGGAAAGGGATTCTAAACCTCGGGTCCTTTTAGATCATCAAGCTACAAAATAAATTGCTGTTTCAATCATAGCCATGGGGGAGGGGAGGCAAGGGAGAAGAGGGATTCTAAACCTCGCTTCCTTTTAGATCATCAAGCTACAATGGTGTTTCAATCTAACTAAACTACCCAAATTATATCATGGAGGGGGGTGCGAACTGAAAAAGATTGAGAACCCCTGCTCAATCTTTTTCAGTTCGCACCCCCCTCCACGATATAATTTGGGTTGTTTAGTTAGATTAAAACACTTTTGTAGCTTGGTTATTTTTCAGTTGATCTTTAGGAAATCTGTGGCGCCCCCTCTGATATTTTACCGCGAGAAATAAGGGGGCGGGGATATGTATACTTAACAGAAACATTCACTGTATGCAAGGCCGTAGCCAGAAAAAAAATCGGATATAAAAATTACGGCGGGGGTTTAATGGTAAAAAAAATGTTTTTGACCTAACTTGGCAGCTTTTACAAGGTAACATTTTAAAAATTTCGGAAAGGGTTTGAATCCCCATATCCCCCCCCTGGCTACGGCCTTGGCTGTATGTATAAATACAGTAGAACCTCGTTATACCGGGATGGCTTTTGGCTATACCTAGCACGATATAAGGAAAACACGGTATATCCGAATATATGTAATTTGTATAATAGTCATATACACACACGCGCATACAGAGAGTTTTATATAACACCGAACATTTTCATCCGAAACAATTTGACACCTTTAAATTTTAAGTTATGTGTAAATTAGAAAGCGTATATGACTATTAAAAATTGTTGCCAATCAATCACAATTAATGCCTTAACATGTACATACAGGGAGTTTTTCTTTCAAGTATGTCCCAATTACAGCGTATATGCCGTAAATCTTTAGATACTCATTGTTTTTTTTTAAGAGTTCAATTTGAAACTTGAAATGAGTGTGTTCCACTCCCAGATTAAGCATGAAGTAAAATTTCGAGTTTAGAAAAGCCTGAAAATTTGGTTTGGTCGCGTAGCGCGAAGCGCGGAGCGGCCAAACCAAATTTTCAGGCTTTTCTAAACTCGAAATTTTACTTCATGCGCCACCGGTACGAAACACTGACATATTACAAAGATTAAAACACATCGCCAAACTTTACATTGCATCAGTGTTTTGTACCGGTGGCGCATGAAGTAAAATTTCTAGTTTAGAAAAGCCTGAAAATTTGATTTGGCCGCTCCGCGCTTCGCGCTACGCGACCAAACCAAATTTTCAGGCTTTTCTAAACTAGAAATTTTACTTCATGCTTAGCCTGGGAGTGGAAAACACTCGTTTAAATCTTTAAATTAAATTCTTCTAATAAACCGAGCATTGGCAAATGAAGAACGTATCCTTATGTATACTTAAAAGTAAAATTCTCGTTATGATAATGTTCGGTGTTACATAAATCTATACATATGTGCAGTAGCCACCTACATAACAAGACATACTATATAATACAATATTGACGCCGGAACGTTTTACCTAATCAGGGCGGTACGCAGTCAATTGTTAAAATTAACATCTTAAAAAAAAGAAACCTGAAAAATAACCCCGATATATCCGAATCACAGTATCTCGACGCCCGGCATAGCGAGGTTCTACTGTAATTCGGATTATCTTTTATTGATAATTATTTATTCTTAAGAGGAAGCAAAAACAATTTGTTTACTACGAAATAAAGAAATATAAATATTCTCGACCGATCATGTGGATTTCGTCACACAGTGAAGACATCAAAGCGTGAATACAAATTGGACAAACGGGCATCGTAACAGATCTTTTGTCGTTCTTTTTTTTTCGGAGCACGAATGTCTTCACGTACGAAATCCACGGCTGTACGAAACCAGCGGAATCGATTCGACACGAATTATTGCGAATACCGTTTGTGGGAAGAGGAATTCAATTGAAAATATTTTCGCAAATAACCGAGTAATAACTGGATTTAAAGAACACATGTCACAAATGCATTCCAATTTATTGTACTTAAAATATTATGTTAAATTGATTTAATACAAAATCCACAAAATAATGTGATAATAAAATTATCTAATCTAATCTTGTAATCTAACCTAAACTACGTTCTGGCAGCCTAATCTAACCTTAGCTCTTTATTATCTAATCTAATCTTGCAGTCTAACATAAACTGCGTTCTTGCAGCCTAACCTAACCTTAGCTCATTATTATCTAATCTAATCTTGCAGTCTAACATAAACTGCGTTCTTGCAGCCTAACCTGACCTTAGCTCTTTATTACGTAATCTAATCTTGCACTTTAACCTAAACTACGTTCTTGCAGCCTAACCTGAGCTTAGCTCTTTATTACCTAATCTAATCTTGCAGTCTAACTTAAACTACGTTTTTGCAGCCTAACCTGACCTTAGCTCTTTATTACCTAATCTAATCTTGTAGTCTAACCTAAACTACGTTCTTGCAGCCTAACCTGACCTCAGCTCTTTTAGCTTAATATGATCGAAGTTCATCTAGTTTACCCTAAAATAGGGTGTTTCTACCTAAATCAAGCAGCTATTCTTTAACCTTCCATTGCCCACTGTTCCTGATTGAACACAATTTAAAATGTTCAATAGTTCAAAAAGGTAAGCAAATTTGAAAATTATAAGTATATTGGTTCCATGCAGGAAATGTTATTTTTAAGTATACGTATCCAGATGCATACACTGCAAATGTTGAGACATTCGTTATTAAAAGAGTTCAATTTGAAGCTACTAAAGAGTGTTTCCACTTCTTGATTAAGCATGAAGTAAAATTTCGAGTTTAGAAAAGCCTGAAAATTTAATTTGGCCGCGTAGCGCTACGCGCTACGCGACCAAACCAAATTTTCAGGCTTTTCTAAACTCGAAATTTTACTTCATGCGCCACCCGTATTAAACACTGACTTAAAATGACGTTCAAAATATAGGCTTGTCAAATGAGCTTTGAGAAACGCTTGAAATTTCTATTTGTCAAAATATTTACCGACCAAACCAAATTTTCAGGCTTTTGCAAACTCTAAATTTTACTTCATGCTTAACCGAGGAGTGAAAACACTCGTTGAAGCTTTAAATTGAACATTTTTATAAAAACAACGAATTCCTGCAATTTTACAAAACGCTGTAATTATCGCAATGTTTAAACTTGTAAGAAAAAATCTCTGTATGTAAAATAAAACATTAAATACGCTCGAATACATTTTCTGATTTTTATTTTCTTTCTTCCTCTATCTACATGTATGAAATTCAAAATTTCCCGTCGCCGCCTTCGTACCTAATTAATTATTTATTTCGGCGCCATCGATCAACGCGTTCGCTGAATAGGTAATGAAGTCGCGGACATTTTCGAAATTAAAAAAAAAAAACGATGACAACTCGTTTTCGATTTTTGCGATTCAACTGAAAAAATAATCTAATTAATTGGCGTTAGTATTTTTTGTCATTCTCTCGACGCCCAGTTAAAAGGATTACGCTGTTTGACTAAAAGGATAACGTCGTCGTTAATTTATTAGGTTGGTGATTTTTTTTTTAGATCGGGACATTAATTAATACATAATTTTACGATAGGCGATTAATTAAGACATGTTCATGTAATGCGATTTCTGTTTTTTATTAAGTGTACTGAAAGCTAAAAAAAACAGAAACAGAAACAAATTACAAGAACATGTCTACAAACATTATAAGAATTGTGTAATTAACGGTTATGAAGCTCTAATTTTAACTAAAATAACTTGAAAACTGTGGATAGGGTATGTTTGGTTTTTTTATAAATTTTGAAAGAGCGAGTTTGCTAAATATTCACAGAAAATTTCATGCAAATCTATAAAAAAGTTATTTAATTTTTAAACATTTAAGGACCATAGAAAATTTGACGAAAATAAATAGCTATACATTAGAATTATGCATAGCTATTCACGTTCGATTTTGAAGGGTTTATTTTCGTCCGATTTCCTATGGTCTATTGAATATAACTTTTTAACAAATTCAGGGTGGCGACCAACCCGGAAACCGGGAAAGTCAGCAAAAAGTCAGGGGATTTTATTCATCGGGAAAAGTCAGGAAAATTCGGCCTTTTTAGGGAAAAGTCGAGAAATTTTTAAATAAATAATTATAATTAATATGTAAATAATACCATTAATGAATTATTCGTTTGGTACACAAGTAAGAATTTTTGTCCTAATTTTCTCTTACTTTTAGCTTTTTAACGTTTTCTTAAAAAAACTTGATGAGACTTATTAATTCTTTATAAAAAAAAGTTATAGGTTCGCTATTTTATGTTAATTTAGTGATTTTCATAATACATACATAAAACTGCGATAATGTTTGTTTTATTTTATTTTATATAATATGTTCAGAAGCATAAGCTTGTCCTCTAGAATTCATATACAGAGAGTTTTATGTAACACCGAACATTTTCATAACGAGAATTTGTCTTTGTAGTATCCATATGTATACGTTGCACATTTTCGGATGCTCGGTTTATTAAAAGAATTCAATATGAAGTTTTAAACGAGTGTTTTCCACTCCCAGGCTAAGCATGAAGTAAAATTTCGAGTTTAGAAAAGCCTGATAATTTGGTTTGGTCGCGTAGCGCGAAGCGCGGAGCGGCCAAACCAAATTTTCAGGCTTTTCTAAACTCGAAATTTTACTTCATGCGCCACCGGTACAAAACACTGATTCAATGTAAAATTTAGCGGTGTGTTTTAAACTTTGTAATATGTCAGTGTTTTGTACCGGTGCACACAGGTCGAATCACACAATCTAGCTGAACATTTCGCTATAAAGCGTTTTAGTCTACTTTAAATTCTTCGCAGTCGAAGAAAATATATTACTCAATATTGAATATTTATCCCCTTCTACCCCCCCCCCCCCCACAACCCCAATTTTAATTTTAATTTTTAGCGAAAAATTATTATTTTCTTTTTTTAAGATAATTTCACTATAAGCACTTTTGTTCTATGATTTGTATCTAAAAATAGCAATTATATTACAACCCCTTCCATTTTAATTATAAAAAAACTGAAAATAAAATACTTTGATAAATGTTTTATTTAATTATAAAATTTTTCAAATTGAAACAAATAAATCAAAATTGCACACATATCTATAAATAATAATATACAATATATACAAGCAGTATAAAGAACCTGGGCACATCATGCAAACAATTTACACCAAAGCCAGAAATTATTCGGAGTCAGAATCCTCTGGTGAAGATGCTTGTTCTTGTTCTGCTAATAACTTTAACACCTCTGTGTCCAATTTTTTAATAGTAAGCGGTCGTGAAATATACAGAGAGTTTTATGTAACACCGAACATGCTAGAATCTACTCAATGTAAATTTTCCTATGTTCGATGTGTACTGGGACGCATCAAAGCATTGAGTGCGATGTGATTGGCTACGATTTTTAATTGTAATATAGTCAACCCAATGTACACGCTTCCCTTCAAAAATAAATATTACTTGTTTCTAATAAACTATATTCTTTAACCTATTAGCTAAATATTGATTAAAAGGTGATTAGTAGAATTATTTATTTGGTTCTTTTAAATTACTATTTATGCCTTCTTTAAGTATTTTACTGATTAAAAATATAACAGAGGTTGATATGCATTCCGTTGAACTAAAATATCCATAATACAACATGTTGCACTTGACACAACAATTGACAGATTTAATTAATTTTTGACAGGAAGAGTGTAAATTGGGTTGACTATATTATTATTAGAAATCGTAGCCAATCACATCGCACTCAATGCTGTGATGCGTCCCAGTACACATCGAACATAGGAAAATTAACATTGAGTACATTTTAGTATGTTCGGTGTTACATAAAACTCTCTGTATGCTTTTTTTGACAAACTTGATATCAGAGGATCAGAGGAATATAAAAGCGTATGGAAAAGATCCGTTATAGTTTGTATTCTTGAAAATTTTCTGGTGTGACGCTCTCGGTACCTTCGCAAGTCTTTGTTTCGAGCTTCTAATGCCTCTTCCGACAACATCCCAATTGGTAACGTTGCAGATTGAATTATGTCAGCCCCATGAATTAATAGTTTATGCAAACTAGCAGGCATGTAGTACCATGGGTACAACTTTACATACAGATTTGCGGTGTCTTCCAGATACTCCCGAAATGTATCAACATGTGTGGTTTGTCCGCATGAAATGACTTGTAAAATAATTTTGAATCTTTTGATTAAATGTTCGTCCAAACCTGTAATTTGTGCAATTAATGTATAACTTTCAAAAAATCGACTAGCAGTATTGCCGTCGTTGGTTGTCCCAACCCCTGGTTTGACTACATCAACTAGTAAACCTAATTGTGATTTTAAATCTTTTTGAATTTGACGTTTTCTTGTCTCTACTGTATTTTTATCACCCGTCTCACGAATTTGCCATTTCTTTACACCAAGTCTATACGCTATATCAAGAAGACATTCCAAGCAACGAACCCACGCGTGTAGAGATGAAATACCATATTCATAAAATCTATCGATTTTAGGTAAATCTTTTACCTTCTTAATGTCATTCATTATTTTAGGAGAAGCCCCACAAATAGCACAAGTTTGAAATGACGAATCAGTTATAATGCTAAAAACTTTTCCATTGATCATTGTCAACTTGAAACAATGGTTTATAATAAAATGTATGCCATTAACAACACACTGAGTTGGCAAAACCTCGTTGATTTCATGTTCTATATCATTTACAACAGATTTTATTAATTCCTTCGTTTCCCTTTTAAACATAATTTTAATTGGCCTGCAAAATCTAGTAGATGAGGGCTTGGGATTTTGCCAGACAATTGCATCATCTTTTAAGGATTTTATTTGAAGAGGCACCCGACAAGCCGAAAATAAAAACTCATCAGTTTGAGAGGCATTTTCAGAATCTGAAAATATTTGCTTATACAGCGAATGTCCAGAGCTGCCATCGCAGCCCCATTTATAAATAATTTTAAATTCAGTTCCAATTTCTCCATCATTTTTTACCGAGTAAATCTTCTATTGAAGTTAATAAGCGTTTACTTGTGTGATCCACAAGCGCTTGTATTGAAACTTGTGCAGAAGTATCTGTAATTGTAATACTTTCTGCTGCGGGATAACACGCTTTTTTTGTTTGTAAAATAGTATCATAGCTTGGGTAAATGTTTGCATGACGTACCTTGGCTCCAGATTGCATCAATTTATAGGAATGCTTGCTGAAATCCCCATCAACATATAATGCAAGCGCTTCTTCGGGTGTATATTTAATTAGTTGCTTCATTGGAGACTTCCACGCTCGTTTTATTTTTGAAGCTCTTGTCGGTGAATGCTCCGTGACTTCCTCGACCATCTTAGCACTATCCCTTTTTCCAGATGCACGAAGACTGGCCCGGGTGGCAAATGAAAGTTCCTCCTGGGAGTAATTTTCAAGTAGTGGCATAACTTTCCGTTTTTTTGAGACGTTCGTCAAGTCCGTGAATGATTTATACGGTCCTCTGGATTTACCACTAGAACATTCAGGTTGGGGTTCATTTCGTAAACTTTCATTAGAGAATACTTCCATTCCGTTTAACCACTGAGAATATTTATTTTCAAAATTTGAAAGTGTATTATGAACGGTCTGCCATTTGATTCTCAATTGTGAGGTAAAATTATTTATTTTATTCATCAATGAATCTAAATTTTCAGTGTGCGATACATCGATATTGTTATTCATAATGTCAATTACAAAACGGGAGACTGCTTTATATTTTTGTTCTAGCGTTGGCTGAGCGCGCCAAACATCGAATAATGCTCTCCGAAAAATCATTGCTTGTGAACGGGCCAAAACGGGTGTCTAAATATTATTTATATATTAAACTATATAGTTATTATGTATAAAAAACCAAGATTCATCACCAATATCGGCTAATATTGTATACTTTAACCTTTTTCAAGTTTTACGTTGTAAAATTTTACTGTAAGATTCTTCACTTAATACAAATTACTGTATTTATGTGTTGACTAAAGTTATATAAAAAATATTTAAAACTCTGTTGTATACATACCAGTAGAATATATATCCATCTTTAATTTAAATTTTGCGCGAAACACAAATGTAAAAAAATAATTAAACGTAGGCGTTTGGAGCGCGTAAAATCCACATCTGCACGACATAAACGATGCGTGCACTTTGGGCACTGATAACCACTGGAGCAAATGTCGGAGGGGTTTGTGACTTTACCTGCGCACCCTCCGGACATTGAACTACCCATATTCCAACAAAAAAACTGTTTTCTAAACAGTTGATTTTCGACGAAATGTTCAGCTAGAACGAGCGTTTCGACCTGTGTGCGGTGGCGCATGAAGTAAAATTTCGAGTTTAGGAAAGCCTGAAAATTTGGTTTGGCCGCTCCGCGCTTCGCGCTACGCGGCCAAACCAAATTTTCAGGCTTTTCTAAACTCGAAATTTTACTTCATGCTTAGCCTGGGAGTGGATAACACTCGCTTTAAGCTTCAAATTAAATTCTTTTTATAAACCGAATGCATATAGATAATTGAAAAAAAATCTCGTTATGATAATGTTCGGTGTTACATAAAACTCTCTGTATGTAGTTTTGAAATTGAATTATTCAGTAAATTTTATGTTGATTGAAATAATTGTTGATTTTTAACATTTTTATAAATGTTGCTTGACAAATTTAAACTATTATCTCTTAATATATAGGTTTTTAATTTAAATTCACTTGGTTTGTTTTACTAATACATTTTTTTATTACTAAAACAACCCAAATGAATTTAATCTAAAAAACTATATACAGCATGTAAACGAACTACTGTACAGGCTCTCTACCACATAAGGGGCAGCGTTTAAATAAACAATACCTGCATTTGAAATTACCATACCTTTAGTAGATAGCTCACAAATAATTATTAAAAATAATTAATAATAATAGGCCACATGTTTGTGGTATCTGGTATACGCGCACATTGCGTATTTTTAGAGAGATTCCACATAGACTGGTAGTTTTTAAACGATTTGGATATCGAATTACACCATCCAGAGAAAAGTGGGTCAGATTGTGAAGAATTATGTCTATGTTGTTATTGTGATTTTTTTTATACGTGACCCAGCTTCATCTAGTAATTCTAGACAGTGTGTGTGTGTGTAGTGCGTGCTAAGTGATTTATAGGTCTCGATAGTGCGTGCGAAGTGATTTATGCGCCTCGCAGTAGTAAAAGTAAATAAAAAATATCATGAACACAGGTAACCAGAAGTTCTCAAAAAGTAAAAAAACGCATGAAACATTATGAAAAATCCAATATTTTTTTTCCGATTTTATTTTTGCTGCAATTGGTGTCAAAATATTTTGGGTATACGCCTTTAAGAGGATGTACATTAGTTCGATTACACGCTGTATTAAGAGAAATGTTTTACCAAGTGATCAATGAGGAACAAGTCAACGATATATTTTTTCTTTATGATAACATGTATGTTTGAAATTGATGTAATTTCAAATTAATTCTGTATATAGTAAGATAAAGTCCAATTACTGTTGATTTTTCCCAAAACACTTTACGTAATTAAATGAAGAATATTAATTACATCAATTTTCCAAAATTATATGATTATTATGACGTTTTATTAAATATGGCATATTTGGTTATATCGTGGCCCCTCACTGGTGAAAATTTTGACTACGCCCATTAAACAGATGTAGGTTTTGTTTAAAAAAGAACACTTATGAAAAGACAGATTGCAAACTGCCTGTTTTGAATGAAGATTTCGGTTTAACACATTAACTATATGGTAGATAAGCTATACACATTTATTTTACCTCACAACATATGTATGTAGTCATAGATCAGAAGAAGTGTAGATTCCTATCCATGCATAAACTACCCAAGTAAAAATCAAACTAGTTTTTGGCTAGTTTTTCGAGGCGCTGGCAAGGCTGTGGCGAGTTCTACTTGCCTTAGCAAAACTGGCCAGAAACTAGCCAGGCACTGGCATTTAAAACTGAACTAGTAAAAACTTGTCATTTTCTAGGCTAGTTTTTGACAAGTTCAGCTTGTCCAAAACTAGACAAGTTCTACTAGCCAGGCACTGGCTTGTAAAACTGGACAATTAAAAAGTTGTCGTTTTCTTCTAATAAAAATATATATATATATATATATATATATATTCCAGTTAAACATGTTTTTGTAAATCCGAGTCACGAAAGGGTGATTACGACCAAATTGCACAACGGAAATAGCATTTGGAGTCTTATTTAATAGTAATTACGAAGAAATAATTTGAATAGCAATTAATTACTTGCAATTATTCACTTAGCTACTATAACTCAATTCAAAAATATACAGTGGCATCATGCGCCTGCGCAGGCTCGAGTGCATGCCCCGAACCCACTGTGACAGAACCAAAATATAACCTATTATTCTCCCACGCGTGGCGATCCGTTCTGTGCACAGATCAAGTGACAAATTAAATCCAGGTTTTCTATCATTTAACTGATTAGTAAATATGGACCAGACAAATCGCAAAAAGGAGCTGACGAGGAGACGACTCGTAAAGTATCGTAAACGACAAAAACTGTATCATGATGAAGGTAAACATTAATAATACTCCTATTATTTACCACTGTAAAAGTAAAATGACATTTTGAATGCACATTATATATTGTGAAAACATTTAAACTGACCTTTTTGTGTTATTAATTCGTATATTATAATAGTTTTTATAAAGTTTTATATGCTAAATTTAATTGGAATAAATGTTTTCAGCTGGACTATTGATCATAAGTCTGTGGTTTTAGGGATACGATTCATAACCCGTGTATTGCGAAAAGTCCGTAGCCAATGAACTCGGAACAGACGAACCCCTGAATTTTTATCAGTTTTTATAAGCCTTTCGTTATATATGAGAAAAAGTTTCGTATTATTCCTAGAAATTGCATATTTAATTTGTTCAGCTTATACATTCTTTAAAAATTAGGTAATGGCTGTTCTGAGTTCCTCCGCATTCCCAATAAGGTTTACTAATTCAAACTAGTACGTGACAAGGCAATACCTAGCAAGCGACTAGTCACTGGCTAGCGCCTGGCCAGTTTTACTGACCAGGGCCTTTTCATACAGAGCGTTACATGCCCGACAAGGGCCTGGCTAGTTTTCTGACCAGGCGCTAGGCATGTAAATAGTTCGGCTCGGCAGCGCCACGCCAACTAGGCTCAATTTTTACTTGGGTATACAGAGAGTTTTATGTAACACCGAACATTATTAATGTTCATTTTAGTATATTCTATTTATCAAATCAAAGCATCCAATACGATTTGACACCTTTTATTTTTAGGTTATGTGTAAATATAGGTGATGGCCATTACAAATTGTAGCCAATCAACCGCAATTAATGCCTCAACTTCTACATACAGGGAGTTTTTCTTTCAAGTATACATGTTCCAATTAAAGCGTATATGCCGTAAATCTTAAGATAATCGTTGTTTTTTTAAAAAGGTTTAATTTGAAACTTAAAACGAGTGTGTTCCACTCCCAGACTAAGCATGAAGTAAAATTTCGAGTTTAGGAAAGCCTGAAAATTTGGTTTGGTCGCGTAGCGCGAAGCGCGGAGCGGCCAAACCAAATTTTCAGGCTTTCCTATACTCGAAATTTTACTTCATGCGCCACCGATATAAAATACTGACATATTTAGTTTTAAAACACACCGCTAAGCTTTATAATTAATCAGTGTTTTGTACCGGTGGCGCATGAAGTAAAATTTCGAGTTTAGAAAAGCCTGAAAATTTGGTTTGGCCGCTCCGCGCTTCGCGCTACGCGACCAAACCAAATTTTTAGGCTTTTCTAAACTCGAAATTTTACTTCATGCTTAGCCTGGGAGTGGAAAACACATGCTTAAAGCTTCAAATTGAATTCATTTAATAAACCGAGCATCGGAAAATGTGCAAACCGAGCAAAAGAAAAAGTCTTGTTATGAAAAAGTTCGGTGTTACATAAAACTCTCTGTAGGTAACTGTAGATAAATTGCGTATAACTATAAATAAACTAAGAAAGCTATAGATGAACTGTAAAGATAAACTTTTAGTTAAAATGTAGGCAAAATTGTCTTATCCAAGTTTACATAATCCAACTACATCTTTTAACCATTCTTCTCTTCCAACTTCGGAGCAGCGGGTATTCTTTGGCGTAGGTCTCGGAACTAATTAATATAATTACCCGTCGTAAATAATCCGTCTGAAACATAATAGCCCAAGACCGGGAGTCAATCATCCGATCGTTCCCATCAATCAAGAAGACAAATATATTTGTAATTGTTGTTCGGCTTTGACGGTTCGTGTAATTGCTCGAAGTTTCACAACGCCAGGAACGTGATAGGCAGACTGGTCGAACACTTACAGGAGACGCTCTTTTGCATACCATTACAGATGGATATCGATGGTATTTTGCAATCGAGGTGTGATGCAAGTGTTTGTTCAGAGAAGTCGTAATGATTTAATTTATTTTTTTTACTTAACAATAAAACACTTTTAAATTTGTTTGTATAACACGTGACTGCAGTTTCAGCAACTTTAGCTTGCCGTTATCAAACATGTAGTTTTATATTTAATTTTGTGTGTGCGTCAAGTAAATAATTTGAACCATATTTAAACAAAAATATAATTTACTTCGTATATTTTTGTCGTTTCCTGTAAATTTACATAAATGCAAACATCTTTATTCAGACAATACAATATATATTACAAAAATTTGTATACCTATCATACATGTAAGTGATATTCTGTCCGGGCTATCGACCAAAAGTCTTTCTGCCCTGTAAATTCACATTTTACTAAGTTTGGCAAGAATTAGCGAAAAATAAAAGGACATACCGTAAATTTGTATAGAAACAGTGGTAGCAATTATCACACGTTAAAACGACCCCGAAAAGGAAAAACTCCTTTTATGGTACCAAAACACATAAGGAACTTAAGGCTAAAGTCAAATTGAGTTCAGATTATAAATGTTCCTATACAACAACGAATTCTAAAAATCTAGAAAGATGATTCTCTATAATCTTCCGAAACTTTTGCAGCTTGTAGATGTCCAGCATTGTATTTTAAATGATATTTTTTCAAAAAAGGATACACAACTTTTCTTTCAAACTAAGAAAAAAACGATTTTATCACCCCATAGATGATGACATACAAAATTACAGGGAAAACATTAATCCGGATGTATACATATCCATTAATACTTGAAAGAAAAACTTCCTGTATGTGCACGTAACAGATTTTCTACGAACTCTAGAAACAAGTGATTGAATTCTAAAATGGAATTAGAAACAAGTAAATGTTAAATACCATTTAAAGTCGTACGTACATATGTACATGTAAGTGTGCTAATCGAAAGCAACAAATTAATTTTCCTACAATGCAACTTCGATTACATCAACTCACAGAAAATTCCGTTGACTTTATTAACATTTATTAACAACTCACCAGTGAATTCTTCAAATACCCAAACGTAAACGGTCTTTTCAATCACAATCATCAATAAACTTTTTTTACATTATATTATATACCGTATGTTATCGTAGAACATAGAATTTTACCTGTTAAAAATTATTCTTTTTTCCAATAAACTTTTTTTACATTATATTATATACCGTATGTTATCGTAGAACATAGAATTTTACATGCTAAAAATTATTCCTTTTGTTAATATATTTTTAATTATATAATTTTGAAGCAAACTTTTATTGTTTGTGATAAATCAATTATTTAATTTTTGAATTAACATACATTCTTCACATACCCAAACATATAAGTTCCTTTCAATCACAATCATCCATACACTGTTTTTTACATTATATTATAATTATTTTATGTAAAAAAACATTGTCTGAAATTCTAAAAATACTTAAAAAAAAAACACAACTAATTTCGAAGATTTTTTTAGTGGATATCATATATGAATATTCAAAAAATTGAAGGAAACAATAAATCACCTAACTAAATAAATTTAAAAAAAGACATCCAATAAAACTCAACACTTTCGTGGCTCTTTCTGATTTATTTACAGCTCTCGTCACAAGTCGGGTCGGCACTTCCTCAATTCCCGCACGTTGCGTATTTAACAATTCCGCTTGAATAATTTATTGGATGAAATAAATAAATGGGAGACGCAATAAAATCCATCAAGGCTAAATGAAGCGGTCGGTTTCTGGGTTATTTACAAAATAATTGGCATGCAATCGAGTCACATGCAAACGTTTATTCTCTCCAATAATTCCGAACAATTACGGTTAATTGTGTTCGACCTACATCAACTAGGTATTTGAGATACCAAGGAGGGGTATTAATTTAAACAAATTGCTAAATTGCGTAAATGAATTAATAAACTTAAATAAGTTATGCTTATAATATAATTAATGTTAAAATTGCTCTATCAATAAAACAGTATTTATTATTAGGATTTATAGTGGAATTTATTACTGTATAATCGCATTTCTTGCTGATTTTATATTTAATAAGTTTTATTAAACATAATTTTATTTGTAAGCTTTAAAGTTCGTAATAATTCAGAGTTTTATACGCCTAGAGTATTTTAGTGCTACTTTTTCATGCTCCCTCATACATCATTGACAGCCAAATCAATGTTATCGAAACAAATGCATCTATATGAAATCCCGCATACTACCAATCTTATAAATTTAGTTTTACTTTATTTTCCATTGTTTTAACGAGAAATTAATAATTTTATAAAAACGCTTACATATGACAATTTAAATGAATTAAAATGTGTGATTTCTTTCTCTTTCTGAGTTTTTCTGAGTTTTAAATTTACATTGATTATCCATAAGCATCCTCTTAAGCTCTTCAGCGGTTTCCAATCTGTTAGACTACTTCAAAAAAAAAAACAATTTTGGAATGTAAAAAGGTTTGGGCTACAGTCCTAAATCTGTTTTTCTTCAAATATATACTTTTTACAAGAATAATTCAAATTCAAAACTATTTCAATTCGAGAAAATAAGCTTACGCTTCTTATAGTTTGCATACTATAAACATAATATATAAAATTACGAATAACATTTTCGTATATTTTATATATTATATATATTATATATTATATAGTTTTAAGTTAGGTTTTGTCGGAAGTTGCTTATAATTTATTCCTTTTAATTAATTCTGCGCTTATTTTATACAGATTTATTTATTTATTCAAACGGTACACCTATTTAACAAAATATAACAAGAAAGAAGAAAAAAAATATATATACAAATTGATAACAAGTAAACTTAAATTACAGTACACTTAGCATAATTTAATACAACAGAGCTGAATAAGAGTCATACAATTTAATTTATTTTTAAATGTTGAAATTGGAATATTAAAATATCAAGATTCGGATTAACTTTATATGTATTATTGTAGTAACGCATCATTCTATTAATGGGTTCATTTCTACCATACTTTGTACGGCAGAAATTCTCGCGAAACAGTAACTTACTACGTGTATTACATGGTATAATAAAATTTAGGCGTGCTAATAAATGACCACAATTTATCAAACCATTAGCTAATTTGTACAAGAAACATAGATCCATTATAATGCGTCGCTCTTCCAATGATTTTAAGCTAATATGAGCAAGCATACTACTGCGACTATAGATTTCGCCATGTGATCTGGTGCGATAAAACATATGTTGTAAGAATTTATTTTGCATACGTTCAATCTGGTAAATAGAATTATCAAAGTGCGGCGACCAGATACAGGTAGCATACTCTAATATAGGTCTTACCAAGGAGCAATATAACATCCTAATAGTGTCTGTAGAAAATGCTTTGCCGAATCTTTTGATAAATTCTAGAGTTTGAGGTGACTTACGGCAAATACTGTCTCTGTGATTAGCAAATGAGAGTTTACTATCAAATATAACCCCAAGATCACGTATTACGCTAACTTGTGTTAATACTTGGCCATTTAATACATACTGGGAGTGTGTACTCTTATTTCTATAAAATTGTATAATATATATTTGCTAATGTTTAAAAATAAACAATTATTCGCACACCAGTAGTTTAAGTTTTGAAGATCTTCTTGGATTAGTACAATGTCTTGGGTATTTGAAACTGATCTGAATAATTTTAAGTCATCCGCAAACAATAATACTTCACAATGTTTTATACAATTAACTATGTCATTAATAAACAATGAAAATAGAATCGGACCGCAGTGAGAACCCTGCGGAACACCAGATAGAACGCTAATTGGTTTAGATACAACATCATTGATTTTTACAAATTGTTGTCTCCCGCTTAAATAACTAAAAATCCATTTCGTTATTGCAGGTCCGAAGCCAAGGTGAGCTAATTTATTAATTAATCCGTTATGACAAACTCTGTCAAATGCCTTAGCGAAGTCGGCGTACACTGCATCAACCTGGCTTCCACTTTCCCACGCATTCCTTATATATGATTGAAAGCATAATAAATGAGTCATGGTAGATTTATCTTTAGAAAATCCATGTTGTTCCTCACACACCAAATATTTACAAGACCAAATTAATTGTTGTGTAATAAGTTTGTCAAACATCTTCGGAATCACAGATTGGATCGATATACCTCTATAGTTTGAAATATCTTCCCTCGAACCACTTTTAAAGAATGGCAGTATAAAACTATTTTTCCAATAGCAGGGAAACGTACCCGACTCTAGAGATAACTTAAAAATTTTATGCAAAGGGGTACAAAGAGGATAGATACATTTCTTAATAAAATATTAAGAGAGGCCATCATATCCTACTGTATATGAATCACTCAATTCTAATATAGATTTAAAAACATCCGAGATACTAATTGTGAAAGCATTAAGATTAATTGCGGAGCCAAAATGGGAAGATAGATTAATGTCAGGACTTACTGCGTAAACAGTGGAAAAGTAATCTGCAAATAGATCAACACATTCATAGGTATTGTTATCCACTTTGTTATTATAAAACAGATGTCGGAAAACCGTCAGTTTTACGCGATTCATTGACATGATTCCAGAACGCCCTAGAATTAAATTTTATCTTCCTCTCAACATTGTTAATATAATCTCTATATAAAGTTTCACTTAGTTGACAACATTTTGCTCTTAATACTTGAAAACGCTCATAGTGGAGTAATGAACCAGATGCTTTATACTTATAATGAGTTTCCTTTTTCGTTTTTATTAGTCTGATCAATTCAGAGTTGAACCATTTCGGGTACTTTGACGATCTGATGAATTTTACCGGCACAAAATTAGACAAAACATAGGTACAAACTGCATAGAACTTATTACGGTAAATACTTTGTTCACTGCTCTCTTGATGAAACGAAATTGTAATATTTGGTAAATTAAAACACTTGTTTGGTTTCATATTTGTATATTCAGTTTCCTGACACGTGTTTCGGTCAATAACGACCATTCTCAAAGGAATTACAAGAATAACTGATAGTTATTCTTGTAATTCCTTTGAGAATGGTCGTTATTGACCGAAACACGTGTCAGGAAACTGAATATACAAATATGAAACCAAACAAGTGTTTTAATTTACCTAATATTGCATAGAACTTATCCACTATAACATTAACATCATTATCAATAAGGTATTCATTCCAGTTAATAGCGGAAAAGTAATCATTAATTATATTATAGTCAGCAGATCTAAAGTCAAAAACGGGATGCAAAAATGTTAATTTATCTTTATAGTCAATGTCTTTTACAGAGATACAGTATGGTGTATGATGCAATGAAGAACTAAAAAAGTCATTAGATACTGATACGCTCACATTATCAATGCTAGAAAATACAAGGTCCAAATATGTACCTCTGCTATTCGCGATTGTAGTGCTTTGTTTAACATTGTGTAGAGCCATTGTTTCGGCTGTAACACTTGCAATATTGCAAGAATTATCCACCGATACCACACTATGGTTGTCAATGTTCCACAAAGCAGAAGGCATATTGTAATCTCCAAGTAGTATTAATTCATAATCGCCAAACTGGTTCGCAATGTTGACAACAGAGTTACAATAAGTAATGTAAGATTCGGTACTTGAACTCGGTGGAATGTAAACTGCCGATAGGATACATTTAAGATTATGCAATTTAATGTTTATATATAATTCTTCAATATTAGATTCAACATTCAATTTATGACTTTCATAATCAGATTTAACAGCAATCAATACTCCGCCGCCACGACTCTTATTGCTAGTCAGAATGGATCTATCCTTCCGAAAGATAGTATAACCTAACAAGCCTAGTTCACCGTCCGCTACAGATTCGTCTAACCACGTTTCAACAATAACTATGACATCAAATTCACAAATTCTATAGTTTAGCTTCAATATATTTATTTTATTGCGCAGACCACTAGCATTAAAATAGTAAATCTTCAGTTTTTTTTACTCGATGTACCTGATGAGGGAATAATAGAAGGTGAACCGTTGATAAATTTAATTGTGACATTTTCACCATTCCCGCGCTGCTTAGCAAGTACTTCTTGTAGCTTCTTTAGGTGCTCACGTTCTTGAGGTGATCTGTCGTTTGAAAATCTAACCAAACCCATCTCAATGTTTCTAGCAGCCTTCCGCACTTTTATGGCTGTATGCTGATCATTGAAAGTAAGCTTAATAGGTCTAGGTTTGCTTGAGGTCTTTCCAATACGAAACATTTCCTGTGGACAGAAGCTTTCCACCGCACTACCAATCGGTGACTGCAAAGTTTGCTGATCCTTCAATTTCTTTTCATCTTTGGTCCCTTCCGGCTCAGGAATATTGAAAACTAGAACATTAGATGATCTGCGTCTACGCTCCTCAACTTCTTGTATGATGTCATCTAAACAGTTCACTTTTTCAGATTTCTTTAAATTAAGTATTTCATCTTTTAATAATTGGTTTTCATCGCGCAAGACCTGCATTTCTGCAGTCAATTTGCGCATTTCATCGCGAAAAGACGAAAGAATACGATTTTCGAATAGCACTAATGGAGCATTTAGAATGGCAGTGACAGTTGATTCAAGAAGAGATACAGTAATTGCAGTTTCACTATTATTTGCTAGACATTTACAACACATCCACTGATCATTGTTATCGCAGACAGTTTCAGCCGAGTTTAGACAAGAAGTATGCTTAAAGTCATTACATTTAACACATCTATTCGATGGTGCCCGAGAATTTATATTTTTATTGCAAGCAACACAAATAAGTACCATTGTAATACGTGTATACTACAATTCTTTAGGATAAATAAAAAAAAAGAAAACAATAACAAGGGATACTCTTCACACCCAGGGGCCCTTCAAGGTGACTAACTAGACTTACACGAAGGCCACGGAAAGGGTACAAATGGACTAAACAAAGGTAAACAAAAGAATTGCTAGTTTTAATTCAACGTAGAGTAAAATTAATAAATTCATTTAATTCATTCATTAATTAAGCAAAAGAACCTCGACCTGGAGCGGTGCTTTTTTTGTTTCCAATGTTTTTGTGACTTGTTTCGGACCACGCTAGAGTGTGTTGGTTATTATTAAATTATTATTTAAAAAAAAAACTCAGATGTATTATGATTTTCCTCAAATACAAAGAAGAACATCTTCCTTCCTTGCTTGCCGTTTTCAAAATCTCATTTTCTACTTACATGAAACAATAATATAATCTTCTCTATTATATATTTGTATTTGCACTTGTATTGTGGAATAACAGTAATAACAGCAATCTTCATTCCATGCCAACTTTCTACGAACTCTATCGAATTTTCTTTTGTGTCGTTTCTCGAAAAAAAAGCCCGGTTTATTGGCAAGTGTATGCTGATCATTGAAAGTAAGCTTAATAGGTCTAGGTTTGCTTGAGGTCTTTCCAATACGAAACATTTCCTGTGGACAGAAGCTTTCCACCGCACTACCAATCGGTGATTGCAAAGTTTGCTGATCCTTCAATTTCTTTTCAT
Source organism: Philonthus cognatus (assembly GCA_932526585.2). Classification (NCBI taxonomy): domain Eukaryota; kingdom Metazoa; phylum Arthropoda; class Insecta; order Coleoptera; family Staphylinidae; genus Philonthus; species Philonthus cognatus. Next base: position 31,541,830 of record OW052241.1, on the reverse strand, counting down.
CTTTGGTCCCTTCTGGTTCAGGAATATTGAAAACTAGAACATTAGATGATCTGCGTCTACGCTCCTCAACTTCTTGTATGATGTCATCTAAACAGTTCACTTTTTCAGATTTCTTTAAATTAAGTATTTCATCTTTAATTAATTGGTTTTCATCGCGCAAGACCTGCATTTCTGCAGTCAATTTGCGCATTTCATCGCGAAAAGACGAAAGAATACGATTTTCGAATAGCACTAATTTAGCATTTAGAATGGCAGTGACAGTTGATTCAAGAAGAGATACAGTAATTGCAGTTTCACCATTATTTGCTAGACATTTACAACACATCCACTGATCATTGTTATCGCAGACAGTTTCAGCCGAGTTTAGACAAGAAGTATGCTTAGAGTCATTACATTTAACACATCTATTCGATGGTGCCCAAGAATTTATACTTTTATTGCAAGCAACACAAATAAGTACCATTGTAATATGTGTATACTAGAAAAAAAAACAATAAAACAATAACAAGGAATACTCTTCACACCCAGGGGCCCTTCAAGGTGACTAACTAGACTTACACGAAGGCCACGGAAAGGGTACAAATGGACTAAACAAAGGTAAACAAAAGAATTGCTAGTTTTAATTCAACGTAGAGTAAAATTAATAAATTAATTTAATTCATTCATTAATTAAGCAAAAGAACCTCGACCTGGAGCGGTGCTTTTTTTGTTTCCAATGTTTTTGTGACTTGTTTCGGACCACGCTAGAGTGTGTTTGTTATTATTAAATTATTATTATCAAAAAAAAACTCAGATGTATTATGATTTTCCTCAAATACAAAGAAGAACATCTTCCTTCCTTGCTTGCCGTTTTCAAAATCTCATTTTCTACTTACATGAAACAATAATATAATCTTCTCTATTATATATTTGTATTTGCACTTGTATTGTGGAATAACAGTAATAACAGCAATCTTCATTCCATGCCAACTTTCTACGAACTCTATCGAATTTTCTTTTGTGTCGTTTCTCGAAAAAAAAAAGCCCGGTTTATTGGCAAGTGTTGTATAATGTGTATACATACGTATGTATAATCAGAGACGACACCTTTGGGCTTTTCACGGAGAAAATTACACCGACACATGACGCCATATGCGTGTCTCGTTTTGCCCGGTAATAACACTTACAACTTCAAAGAAGCCTGCATGTTATTGGGTGAGTTATTACCCAGAATGTCAGGTAATTGTTTTTTAAGTAATTTTAAAGAATATGATTTTTGTGCAATACAAATTTGCTACATTAAAATACGGTGTTTAGAATTTATTATCTTGGTAAGGCCTTAACCAAAAAATAAAAATCGGAGGGGGTTATAAAAATTTCGGGAGAGGATGGTTTAATGGTAAAAAATTTGTTTTTGCTCTTACAGGGCCGCTTTTACATACAAAAATGTAACTTTTTGAAGATTTGGAGGGGGCGACCAAACCAAATTTGACATAAATTTCGTTTGACATTTCCGCAGATTTGTCAATTTGATTGACAATTTGAAAAATCAAACTGAGTCCAGTTCACATAGCCAAATGTTTTGCTGTACGAGTTTTTTTTCTCTCGCAACTGTACACTTCTGTGCATTAAATTAAGTACACAAAATATATTATAGTTTAAAACGGACATGTTGAATTCTTGGTTACAATAATATGTGAACTTGTCAATTTCTTTAATGTCAAAAAAAACATTTAAAAATCGAGTTCTAAATAAAATAGAAGATGGTTTTTCTATTTTGGTTTTGCTATATTTATTACGAGTGTTTTTTTAAAAAGGTCTTAGTTTTGTTTTTTTAATAAAGCTGTTATTTTGAAGTTATGGTGTTTTATCATTTATTGAAACTGCTGCTAGGCAATTAACACAGACCCGAATTATACAACTAGAATATTGTGAAAAATAGTTTAGAGACTTGTACTTAATTTTATTGCACAGAAGTGTACATTCATGATAACACACCACCTTTAAAATGGATTAACAGCAATTCGATCCGTGTGTACCTTGATAATAATACACAGTAAATTATTATAAATATTTTGTTGTATAATTACAATTAAACCATTTTAAATAATAATAAAAATAAACTCAATATGAAATGTTTCTTATTTTTCTTTCGGTACATCATCCTATCGTTAGTATTCATATTATTATTGTTGAGGAAGTGTGTGAAGGAGTAAAGCACTGGAAACAAGAAAAGATGGCCGCAAAAAAAGCAACGGTGCGTCAGGTGATTACATTAAATGTAAATGGAGTCTTTCGAGTGTGTGTTGTTTTGCGTTGAAAGTACCTGCCGGAAACAGGAAGTCCATTTAGGTGAAAAAAGTCCGTTAAAAGGGTTCGCAGAGGCGCGCAGGTGAAATACGTTACGATTCTCATGGCAATTATCATTTTTGTTTTGATCAACATTTCGCAAAAAATATTGTGAACTTGAAATTATTTGCAGAAGACAAACAAAATAAACGGAATTTCTCAGGCAGCAAAATGACGAGAAATCGAAGTTAATTTTTTTTATTGTTGGTGACCGACGCATAGTGGTCTGAAACCGACCAAAATGCGACAAAACCCCACAGTTTTTTTTTATTTTGTGAGATATCAATTTGAAATTTGATATGCTTACACTAAACACAAATTCGAGGTTACAGAACTTCCATAAACCGTATTTGCACTTCTGGTTTCACCAAAAATGACAAAAAGTTTAAAAATGGCGACGTGTCTACTTTTCCTGTTAAAGATATGATGATTTAAATATTAACAATATGGAAAGCTTGCTCAAACTAAATGTATTCTACTTTTATTATTATTCCAAAACTATTCACAAAAAAGTAGTTCTTGCATTTTTTGCTACATCAAGGTAAATACCGATCATCATCACATCTAAGCGTTATATATTTTTAACTTCGCGACCCTCGACAAATTTTCTACGCGGGGCTTTTCTAAACTCGAAATTTTACTTCATGCTTAGTCTGGGAGTGGAAAACACTCGTTACTTTAAAGGGGGGTACCGGGGCCCCCCTCTAGATACCAAAAATCATATATTTAAAATTATTGCAGGCAAGTTTTCACCAAAATTTAAATAAATAATTAACTATCTAACGATTACAAAGTAAAATGTTCATAACTAAGGACATTACCTACTTGAAAATTGACAAAAAGCTGTCAAAATTTATAAATAGAATTAGCATGTATAATCAGCTCAGACGATGCAACACAATTTGTCAAATAATATGAAACATTTTTATTTCAATCAATTTTTTTAATATTTTTCCTATTTTAAAGATTTTATATTTTCATGTTAATTAATTTTTCTAAGAAAATACTGAGAACTGAATAAAATTAAAATTGATTTTTATTTGAAATTGTTTACTTATTAAAAACGTTATTGATGTAATCTTAATTTTGCTACTTTTGAAATTTTGCTCATTTTTAATATTTGAAAATATTGATTTATATAAAATAATTTTTTCCCAATTCATAGAATAATTTTTAATTATTTAATTAACTATTTTCATTAATTTCAACGGTTTGTTCAAACTTTATTTTCAGTTTTCTTCATTTTAAAATCAAGTTTTGGGTGAAAACCGAAAACCAGAAGTGTTTGTTTACTCTTAGCTTTTTCTTCGTATCTCGTAAATTATGAACATTGTTGAAAAATGTTTCGAATAAAAGTTGCAAAGTATCAAAAAATAAACAGTTTATGAGTATATACTTTTTGTCGCAGCTCTTTTAGTTTTCTTGGAAATGGTAAATTTTTTAATTTTATTAATCTATCTCAGTAAACATTATTAATACTGGATGATTTAGATTAAATTTAAATTAAAACACTTTCAATTTAAATCATCCAGTATTAGATTCAAAAATGTTTCCCCACAGGTTAAGTAAGAAATTAATTAAAGTCGCAGCTCTTTTAGTTTTCTTGGAAATGGTAATTTTTTTAATTTTATTAATCTATCTCAGTAAGCATTATTAATACTGGATGATTTAGATTAAATTTAAATTAAAACACTTTTAATTTAAATCGTCCAGTATTAGATTCAAAAATGTTTCACCACAGGTTAAGTGAAAAATTAATTAAAGATAAAGCATTATTAATATCAAGTAACTGAAAATAAACCTATATTATTTTAATTAGCCGTCGGTACCTGTGTTGGCCACAGGTATTTTTTTAATTGTCTATCGAATGATGCCACACATAACTTAGGTTGCTATTTAACATTTTAATGATAATTGTAGATGTGCCCCGTAGCGATAAGGTTGAAATATTCGGGTAGGTTTTGCAGGTGATTGTCGAAAGGATAAAAATAATCAAAAACAAATGTCTGGAACGGGTTAAATCACCAAGGTCGCATGTCGTCGCAGCTAAAACTGATCAATTAGTTTTCTTTAGAGCTTAGGTTAGGTCTTTTATCAAGTTAGAAACCTGCGCTGCGCTTAAAAATTACGCTTTATAAAAGTGCCATTATTTTCCATATTTCAAAAAATATTAAATTTTAGTCAACATATAATTTAAATTTCTGAGTACATTTTGATATTCATTAATATGCTAGAAATATGAGAAATAGTATATTATTCAACAAGCGCATAATGAAAGCTATTAATCATTCGAATTATTAATAGCCATTATGCGCGAGTAGAATACTATACTTTATCCACAACCACAAAATGTATATTCATTCTTGCTTACTGCAACTTTTCAAGAATAAGGACATAATTCATTAAATCATTTACTTTTAATTTCTATTACTATTTAAATACTATTTATTAGGATTAATGTTAATAGTAATGTTAGAACAATTATTAAACACAATAGGGGGCATTGAAGTGGGTTCACCAAGATTTACGGTTTGATCCAAAATATCGAAATTAACGGAATTTGTGCTGGAAGATGCAGCTGTTACATTATTTGCTGTCGATTCTATTGACGATGCAATTTTTCTGGCCGTTTCTTTTTTGTTTTCCAAAGAATCGTTAATATAGCCTTCTGCAACCGCAGTTGACTTCCATCCTCCATGACGTTTTAACGCAGTGATGTCTCCACCAGCATCAACCAAAATGGTGGCTGAGGTTCTTCTAAAGCTATGGCCTGTATATTGCTCAGGATTGGTTAATTTAAAAAAACTGGCGATATCCCTTCCCATTTTTGTAAATTTATTAATACCAATTCGCTGTTTAGTACACTTTCCATTTTGAAAATTTTGAAAGAAATAATCACAGTTTATCTGCTTTCGGAGGCACAAATATTTTTTTACAATGTGGTAAAAATTACCAGATACTGTAAATTTCCTACAAATTTTAGTTTTTGTGGTTGGCACCTTAATCATATAGCAGGAATTAAGGTCTTCTTTATCTTTAATTTTCATGTTATACAGCTCATTTGAACGACAAGCGCCCATTAAACCCATAATTAATGCAACCCGAAGAAAAAATTACTGTAATTTTTAAAAAATATTAAAATAATTTAAAACTTACTTTTGTTTCAAGAAATTTGTCATCCGGTGCATTTGCAATGAAACTGTTAACATTTTTTGGGGAGAAAGTGTTGGCTTTTTTCGGAGTAAACCCTTCATTTTTTCTTTTCAAAAAAGCTATAATATATTCCATTTGTTTCTGGATCACGCCTAGCTATGAAAAAGTGACAGTTTAAGTATTGTAAATGGGGCTGGTTGTGTTTTAAATCAGGGTTATTAAATGTCACTGTCAGATGTTCGATTTTAAGGTTATAATTTCTGACTATTGTGATCTTACACTGTTGCCTGTTTTACAAATTTTCAGATATAAAAGGATAATAATATGCAGTTTTAAGATTAACAAAATTTACTACTTGGTTTTTGTACATACAAACACAGCAATAATATTGTATATAACAAATATAATGAATTCGGCTCTGCAAACTTATTTCGTCATCCATTTGTATTTCTCGCTTGGGTCTTCCCGTTAACACATTTTAATCAACTCCATCCATCCACCTTAATTTTGGTCATTCTCTCTTCTGTTGGCCCTCAGTATTTTTTTGTAGAATTGCAAATTTATTCCCACCCTCTTGTGATGCTGATAATTTTCATGTCAAACAATTTTTAAGCCCTCATTCCACTTTTATTATTTAGTCAAGAGAACCTGCATCTGAATCTTTTGATGTTTGTTCTGAGCCAGATTCCCCAAGCAAAATAATAAAAGGAGGAATGGTTTCAAAAGAAAGGTTCCCCATGTGTTTTGTCCAGTCATCCGAAATAAGTTTTTCACAATGATCACAGAAATTTTGCCACATATCGGATGTACATTTTGAGAGAGACTCAAGCCATAAATTCTGAACACGATCCTTAGATGGTTGCTTAGAATTTATGTGCTTTTTGTAGTAAGTCTTACAAAACCCCCATGCCATTTCAATTGGATTGTATTGACAATGGTATGGCGGTAGTCTAAGAACTTCGTGCCCGTTCTTTCTCAAAATGTCATCAACTACGTAAATTTTGTCATTTGATCGAAAAGGTATAAATAAAGCCCATAGTTCCTTTTTGGTTAATTTTGGATTGAATTTTACATTGTGTTTAACCAACCACTCCTGCATTTCGCATTTCTTACAAGAAAATGAAGGAGTTTTGTCTAATTGCACAGAATGGTATGCAGCATTATCCATAATAACTACACATTTCCCTGAAAGGTTAGCCAAAGCAGGAATAAGTTGATTAACCCCCCAATTTTGAAAAGTATTATCATCCATTGTGGCATGGTAATCTCGGTCATTGTTTTTCGAATGTAATAAAAAATCGCACCCATCCAAAAACCCACCCCTATACCCTGCATGTAGAATGGTGAAGCGTTTGCCTTCATTATTGAATTTAGTTGGATTACTTTTTATATCCGTTTCATGTACCCAGCGTCGAACCACGGATCCATTCTGATATATCCATGTTTCATCCAGGTATACGAATTGGATATCTTCACTGGAATTTTGATACTGTAAAAATTTTCTAAGGAAAATAATTTTAGCTGCAACAACATGTTTTTGTTCACAGAAAATTTTGCGCCCATTAATTCATTTGAATTTATACCCCATACTTTTAACAACCTATAAAGTGTTGTTCTACTCCCATGGAACTTTCTTTCATATCATTCAAAAGATCTCTCAAAGTAAAATACTGATTTCTAGAGTTATATTGCCAAATTAGTTGTTGCAGATCTTTTCTAGCTAGGTGATTCCAAAAATGGCTGTTTTTAGATCGTTTGCCAGAAGTAGTAGATTTCAATTCGTCAGGTCTTTGTCGTAAAATTAATTGTAATGAAGATCTCCCTACCTGAAACGTAATTATCTTTAATTAAATATATATGATAATTAAAATACTAGACATACCCAAAAATATCTATTATAATCGTAATAATATTGTGATGCTGTAGATTTGGAATACTTTGCCTAAAATGTTTGTAGGATTTTAGAATTTGTAACCTTTTTGATTCAGAGATAATCTTTGGCATGTTAATATTTAATATGTGCCTGAAATTATTTTTCACTTTGACATTGACACAGCATTGCAACACTAGATTAATTTGATTTAATAATAAAATGCTCGAAGAAGCGACCGCGTGGCGAAATAATTGTTGCAAGATTAACAATAAACCTCTTGAAAATTAAAAAGAGGATTACTTATGATATCATAAATTATTGCAACACTGTTAAAATAAGGAATCAGGAGTGGCAATTAATAAAAAATGTAAATTTTGATACTGCAACATAACAACACGAAAGCATGGCTAGGCGAGATCCAGAAACAAATGGAATATATCATAGAAGTTTGCCATAGTTTCCAATATTGATGTTTTCAAAGATTTTCAATGTACTTTTTAGCATCGAATACTTCTGCCACAACGATGAGGTGTTGTATTTTTTTGATAATTCAGTAAAATACACCAAAACTACCGACTCAGTTGAAGAATGTTCCTTTTTCCATTCACAAAACGTGTTGTATGTACTTTGGTATATGTTGCGAGACTTTTTAGGCAACAAATTGATGGAAGCGATTTCTGCCGCGTCCCTTATTTCCGGGGGTGTCAACAAGTCAGGATCGGATTCCATGTTGCTTCTTTCACCTTCGATAAACTATTAACCACACTATCACAACACAATTAACACAATTTGCCTTCAATTTATAAATTGTTTTTGTTTATGTCAAAATTGATTAACATGAGGTATCCTGATTTTGTAGTGATTTCTTATTATTCACAGTTGAGCAGTGATAAGTCAAAATATTACTCACAGGTTTCATAACCTATTTATAATAAACGTCATTATTATTGACTCTTAGCATGTATAATTATAATATTATAGAGTGGTTGTGGATAAAATATATTAACATCACTTTATTGAGTAAAAAAAAAGACAAAAAATTTATTAAAATTCTCAATTGTAATCGTGAACTTTGAAAATTGATATCTATAATATAAATATTCAATTCTGTTATTTAAGTAACTAAAATGCAGTAGTTAGCTATCCTATAAACTGAGAATAAAAGTTATTTTCCATTCCAGCAAATTGAAATAAGTAGGGTTTTGTCGCCGCCCAGACCAGTGTGCGACTCTGATCACCAACAATTTCGACATGAATTTTCTGAATTTTTCTCGTTTTTAATATTTACCTTTTTCATTCCATTATTTTTTCCATTTTGAGGTTGAATAATTCTATTTGAATGCTCACATCGTTTTTAGACAGATTATTTTTGTATTCTGTATTGGTGAATAAAAAACGGTTATATTTAGGTAATTACTCAGAATAATATGCAAAATCAATAAATTTATGGTGAGTTCATATGCGTAGCCAAGACTTTTCACTTGAAAATAATTGACATATCATAGGTTTTTAAGAAATAATTTGACTCTTGCCTCCCTGGACACAATAGTTTGTCTTTTCGATCCTGGCTACGTCCATGGGTGAGTTTTCGAAGATCTAATTAATTTATAAACTGTTTAATTTTTAATGCTTACAATATCCAAATTTCTATTTTGAATAGATTATTTTGATTTTCTATACTGGATAATCGAAAATGAATATTTTTAGGTAATTTATGAAAATATAAAGTCATTTTGACTCTAAATAAACTTCAGGTCAATTTTTTATAAAAAGTCTAAGCAAGGATCAAATTATAGCTTCATGGAAACTTCAGATATTTATAATATCAATGTTGGATAATTTTAGTTTTTGTATTTAATATATAGACCGTTTATTTTTAAAGTGATGTAAGTCTATTTAAAAAGAAAAATGGTGATGTGTCCATCATAGTACTTTCCCCCGTAAATTGCGTATTAAATCACTTTTAAAATATTTGTAGCATTATTATTTTCAAAATGTCTTCAACTTTTTGATAACTACAACTTTTATTTGAAACATTTTTCAATTGGATCAACACATACTGACACAAACCAATGATTAGATAAGAAACACTATTTATTGAATATCTCAAAAATATTTAATTGAAGAGGCGGATGGATACATGATGAAACCCCATAATACTATTTGAAATAAAACAACGCAGTTGGGAGGGTTTCACTTTTATTGTTGAACACTGCAACATGTTTCACCACACAGTTTCATCTGCCTGATGAAGCCACTGTGTGGTGAAACATGTTGCAGTGTTCAACAATAAAAGTGAAACCCTCCCAACTGCGTTGTTTTATTTCAAATAATATCTCAAAAACTAAGAGTGCTATGACAAAAAGTGAAGATACAAAAAATCTTTAATATTTTATTACCTACAACTTTTATTTGAAACATTTTCCAATTGTATCAACACACACACTGACACAAATCAATGACTAGATAAATAACACTATTTATTAAATATCTCAAAAACTAAGAGTGCTATGACAAAAAGTGAGTCCACAAAAAATCTTTAGTTTTTTATTTCCTACAACTTTTATTTGAAACATTTTTCAATTGTATCGACACATACACTGTCACACATCAATAACTAGATAAAACAAACAACTTTTAAAATATCTCAAAAACTAAGAGTGCTATGACAAATAGTAAATAAACAATATATCTTCATTTTATTATTATCTACAACTTTTATTTGAAAGATTTTTTTTGTTTGATGAACATTTATTGAAAAAATCTGAAAAAACTGCAAAACGCTAAGAGTAAAGTACCACTTCCGGTTTTCCGATTTTCACCAAAAGCTTTTCAGTTCTTCCGGTTGTAACAAAAAGCTTAAGTTTCAAGTTTCATCTCGATATCTTTAGCGGTTTTGCGGTACAGCGCACACAGACACACACACAGCCACACAGACAGACAGACAGACATTTTTCAAAAATGGTCTTATTCGACTCAGGGGACCTCAAAACGGATATTTCCGCTAAAATTTTTGATTCAAAAATTTTCACGAAAACAATACTTTCCCTTTGTATTACATACGGGGGAAAGTAAAAATGAGATATCAGATAATTTGTAAATAATTTACTGTAATCTGAAAAAAAGTGATATTATCTCTTTTTTAAATGGATTTACACCACTTTTAGCACAAACACTCCATAAAAAACTGGTTTTGCGCTTATTTCTAAGGATTTATAATTTCATTTCGGATGAATTCCTTAACAAACTCTTGTTTTATGCGAAGTTTAATAAAATTATATAAACAACCCACTGATCAAAAAACAAACAAATAACGTTATATCAACATTGTACCAACATTAAACGTTGTTTTAATGCTGATGAAACATTACTTAATTGTGTTTGCTTAGTGGGAATGCCAAAGTTTATTCACATGATTAACATGATTTTATATGACAAAAGAGAGGTCGATTAAAAACAAATTTGCAGATCTGAGAATTAAACCTTGTGCAAGATATTTAAAGTTTTACAAAATTTTATTTAGGCATTGGGAGTGTTATCTCAATTTTTATTATTTTTGTAGTATGTATGACTTTTTACCTATTTTCCTGAGAAAATATACCTTGTTCTTTTGTACCTTTGAAGTGTATTAATATTTTAAATGTCATTAGACAAAGACAAATTTTTTAAATCCATGCCTTAGATTTTCTGTGTAGCTAATGGTAAAAAATGACATTTAGATCCCATATGTAATTTACTTTTAATAAGTTGAACAGGTCGATTTTTGAGAATGTTCGTGTTATGTGCTCAAATACGTTTTTATTCTCGTAAAATAAATGGAACAACTTTCTAAATGCGTTTATTTTGAGCATTAAAGGAGTGTTTTCCACTCCCAGATTAAGCATGAAGTAAAATTTCGAGTTTAGAAAAGCCTGAAAATTTGGTTTGGTCGCGTAGCGCGAAGCGCGGAGCGGCCAAACCAAATTTTCAGGCTTTTCTAAACTCGAAATTTTACTTCATGCGCCACCGGTACAAAACACTGACATATTACGAAGTTTAAAACACACCGCTAAATGTCACATTGCATAAGTGTTTTGTACCAGTGGAGCTGAGAATTAAACCTTGTGCAAGATATTTAAAGTTTTACAAAATTTTATTTAGGCATTGGGAGTGTTATCTCAATTTTTATAATTTTTGTAGTATGTATGACTTTTTACCTATTTTCCTGAGAAAATATACCTTATTCTTTTGTACCTTTGAAGTGTATTAATATTTTAAATGTCATTAGACAAAGTCAAATTTTTTAAATCCATGCCTTAGATTTTCTGTGTGGCTAATGGTAAAAAATGACATTTAGATACCATATGTAATTTACTTTTAATAAGTTGAACAGGTCGATTTTTGAGAATGTTCGTGTTATGTGCTCAAATACGTTTTTATTCTCGTAAAATAAATGGAACAACTTTCTAAATGCGTTTATTTTGAGCATTAAAGGAGTGTTTTCCACTCCCAGGTTAAGCATGAAGTAAAATTTCGAGTTTAGAAAAGCCTGAAAATTTGGTTTGGTCGCGTAGCGCGAAGCGCGGAGCGGCCAAACCAAATTTTCAGGCTTTTCTAAACTCGAAATTTTACTTCATGCGCCACCGGTACAAAACACTGACATATTACGAAGTTTAAAACACACCGCTAAATTTCACATTGCATAAGTGGCGCATGAAGTAAAATTTTGAGTTTAGAAAAGCCTGAAAATTTGGTTTGATCGCTCCACTTTGCTACGCATACAAAACCAGATTATTTCTCTCCAGGAAATGATTTTTATTCCTTATGTTCTACATGATTGCAAAATTATTACACAATCCGGCCAACAAAACTCAAACAAAACACCATTATTCCACTTCCCATATATTATTCCAATTTTTATTAACCTTATGAATATTATAATTCTCCTCTCGTAAGAATAGAATAATATCCACCTCTTCCAACTCTAAACCTTATTAATTATCTCAATCTCCTAATTGCCGTATAAATTTCATCCGCGTGTAACCCAGACTAGAAACCTTGTTCTTAAATAATTTAGTCGACACCTTTCGGTGTCCGGCTAATAAAATGGCTTATTTATTAAATTAAAAAAACGCCGCGCGTGTGTATATAATTAGATTTGCATTTTAAATGGGATCGCAGTGGGATTAAGAAAAGTCCGAGTTTGTTGGTAATGTTGCGTGAAATTGTACTGTGTTGTTTGCCTCTCCACTGGGTTTGTTTTGTACGGTAAAATTATAAGTTTTGTGGTTTTCAGAGTGTGATGTATGGATTGGTTTCAATAAAAAAATTACAATTAGGTATGATTCACGAGAGGTGTCCCATGGTTTCCTTGATTTGTAGTGCTTTCTGCACCAATACATGTAATACGAAAATAGTTTGATGTCATCAGATTGCGTGTGTGACAAAAAGACAGAAAACTTCATAGTATGTCTGCTACGGTTTTCAGATCGGATGCGAAAACGTATGCTGCATTAACATTTTGAGGTTAAACGTCATATTTTGACAATGTCTTTGTAATAATAAATCTGCAAAAATCCAACCACAAATCATTTTAATTATATACACAATCGTTTTAAATGTGAGTTTAAGTGGTATAATTCCAATTTCCACATCTACTAAATAGTTCAGGTATTTACAGAACTAAATAATGCATTTATATATAAGTATGAATATTATTTAAATAAAAATCACTTGGTTCGTTTCACAAAATATTTGATTTATTCCGACTAGTTTCGGCTTCTAGCCATTATCAAGGAATGTGATTAATGAGAACACAGTGAAAGATATAATGCAATTATGTCGATTTTGTGTAAGCTCAAACGAAAATTTTATTGAACAGAATTCGCATACTGTATATTTGACAAATATAATAGTCATCGGATTAATCTGTTAATACACGGATTCTTTTTTAAGAATACATACAGGAAATTTTCTATTAGGTATACATATGCATACGCTTTTTTTTAAGGAGTTTAATTTGAAGTTTAAAACAAGTGTTTTCCACTCCCAGACTAAGCATGAAGTAAAATTTCGAGTTTAGAAAAGCCTGAAAATTTGGTTTGGTCGCGTAGCGCGAAGCGCGGAGCGGCCAAACCAAATTTTCAGGTTTTTCTAAACTCGAAATTTTACTTCATGCGCCACGCGTTTTAATCACTGAAAGCACTGAAATATTATGAGCGAGTAAACCGCTTGAAATCAGTGTTTTGTACGCGTGGCGCATGAAGTAAAATTTCGAGTTTAGAAAAGCCTGAAAATTTGGTTTGGTCGCTCCGCGCTTCGCGCTACGCGACCAAACCAAATTTTCAGCCTTTTCTAAACTCGAAATTTTACTTCATGCTTAACCTGGGAGTGGAAACACTCGTTAGTAGCTTCAAATTAAACTTTAAAAAAAAATTAAGTGCGTTAATATTGAAAGAAATAATCCCTGTATATTAACTACAAAATTTCTTAGTGGATTTTTAATTTTAACTAATATAGTATTACAACTCATGCCAGGAGAAGACAAATAAGTCCGCCTTTGGGTGCTTTTCGTAAAAATATGTTAATTCCTTGTCACCCGGGGGGAAAGTGTGCTCGGCCGTTTGGACGAAAAGGAGCCGCATTATAATTAAACTGGCCCGCGTAATAAATTTGGAATTTTTCGAATTTTTCGCGTGCACGACCGCCGAAATTGCCGATTTTTTTTTGTTTCGTCCCGAGAAACGATTCCTCGGCTTCTGCACTCCAGGGACAATTCCTTAATTTGTAGTAAACAATTTTTTTCAACATATGTGGAGCGTATGTGTCTAATTACAGAATTTAAAAAAAAAACAGCAAAAGTGGTATTATTTAAATTTCTTTCGAAGAAAAAAATAAATTAAGTGTGAAGAGCGGAGATGTTAACAACGTAAAAAATCTAGGAAACATCGAACTTTAATAACATTTACAGAGATTGTTGAGAAATTAATGACCTTTGTTCTAACGTTGAAAATAATACTGAATTGAATGACAGCCAATTTACAGTTACTCAAAGTTTGCTGAAAAATATGTTCATGCAGCAAATTGTGTTGTCCTGAAAAAAATTTAATATTATGAATAATATGTATGTATTATCTTTAAGATTTATACACTCCAAATTTTCCATGTTTTCTTTATATGTATTATTATTAGTAATAGTTACACTATATTTTAGATATCATTATACATTTCTCTGCAATTGGAAGTAATTCTGTTGAGAAATAAAGCATTATTATTATTATTATTATTATTATTATTATTATCATAATCCTATAATTGGACATTCGTGTGTTGGGTTATTATTAGTAAAATAAAAACAAATAAAATAAAACATAGAAACAATATAAATATTAATATTTTATATATTATGTTTAAAGTGTGCAAACTATAAGAATTGAAATAGTTTTGAATTTGAATTATTGTTTAATATAAATATTATGTTATTGCCTATTTGCTTCCAAGGAAGTGTTTGAAATTTGTTTGAAGTAATTAGGGTTTTATTAATAGGGAGTTAGTTAGCATGTCCTAGAAGATATTTTTACAATAACTCGCATTAGTAATTGGAATATTAATTAACGACCGTAATTAATTGGACGCGCCTTAACGAATAAAAACGAATTTCACAGTTATGCTGTAGCGTAATTACTTTTAATGTCAGGGAAATGGAAAAATTAGAAATTTTCTTTAGAGAAAAAAAAGACATTTTTATTTAAATAAAATACACTTTCAAATTATACCTTATTTCATATATTCATTTTAATTATTAATTGACGTCTCACATATATTTATTGTAAATAGCCTATAATAACCTTTAATAATCTATTAATCATTGATTAAGTCAAAATTCTTGAATATAAGAATGTTATAAATTTGTAAGATAACCTTAACATGTTTCTTTTATTAATATGCAATTGTGTAAACAATTTTTATATTGAATTGTTGTGTTTTATCTGCCTGATGAAACCACTATATAGTGAAACATGTTGCACAGTTCAACAATGAAAAACAAACCCTCCCAACTGTATTTATTTATGGCAAATTGTGTATTAAGTACTAATGACTGATTAAAAGGTACTAATAACTGCAAACGGGTATAGAAAAATAAATATTTAAATAATTAACAATGATTACTCTTTTGTATTCACTCTTTTAATTTAAATTGTGACCAGTTTCGACTCGTCAGCGAGTCATTCTCAAACTAAAGTACCTAAACTAACATTGGAATCTTATATATATATATATATATATATATATATATATATATATATATATATATGTTAAAACGTAGATTTTCGCGGGCGTAACATGTATCACTGTTTGTTCGGGTTTGGTCCCGCGTATTTTCTTGGCTCTGGTCCATTTTATTTTTAATTCGACGTTTCGATGACGTCGCAGTCATCATCGTCAGGAATAACTATCAAAATTCCATTGCTCTAGCAACCACTTGTTTGACTTTTACGTACTACTTGATGCGTGAATTTCTTGTTGGGCTTCGTGTTACTCTTCTGTTTTGTTCTTCTAATGATATAGTAGTGACAATTTCAATATTATTTTCGGAAGGGGTTGAATTTTGAATTTCTTGGTTGTTGTTCGGAGATAATATATTTTGACCAGAATTTATACAAGTTTTCCAAATTGGTGGTAGTCTTTTAGCATTATCTCTTTGATTTAGACTGTTCGGCCTCTTTTCAATTTCTATCGCTTCTCTAATAGATTTTCGCGGGCGTAACATGTATCACTGTTTCTTCGGGTTTGGTCTCGCGTATTTTCTTGGCTCTGGTCCATTTTATTTTTAATTCGACGTTTCGATGACGTCGCAGTCATCATCGTCAGGAATAACTATCAAAATTCCATTGCTCTAGCAACCACTTGTTTGACTTTTACGTACTACTTGATGCGTGAATTTCTTGTTTGGCTTCGTGTTACTCTTCTGTTTTGTTCTTCTAATGATGTAGTAGTGACAATTTCAATATTATTTTCGGAAGGGGTTGGATTTTGAATTTCTTGGTTGTTGTTCGGAGATAATATATTTTGACCAGAATTTATACAAGTTTTCCAAATTGGTGGTAGTCTTTTAGCATCATCTCTTTGATTTAGACTGTTCGGCCTCTTTTCAATTTCTATCGCTTCTCTAATAATCCTCGCGTGGAAGAAGTCTGTCTTTTTTAAAATTCTCGTTTTTTCGAAATTTATTGTATGTTTAGAAATGTTTACGTGTTGAAATAAAGAAGATTGTGGATCAGACTTTCTTACTGCTAAAATGTGTTCATCTCGACGAGTACTAATTTTCCGGTTTGTTTGTCCTACATAGCTCTTCTCACACATACCACATGGAATTTCATATACGCCTTGAGCTTCAAGTGGGATAATTTCTTTTGGAGTTCGGAGTAAATTTTGAATTTTTGTGTGTATATTGAAACAAGTTCTAATATTGTATTTGGAGAGGACTTTTCCGATTTTATCAGTTGTTCCTTTAATGTAGGGAAGGGTGACGTTGCTACACGGACTTTCACTTCTTGTTTTTGGACTTTTGTTTCTGTTTAATTTATTGATTGTTTTTTTGGAAAACCCATTTTGCATTAATGCCTTTTTGACATTGGATATTTCATTATTTAAGTGGTGTTCGTCCGATAGCGTACGTGCTCTTAGCAGAAGCGATTTTGCTACAGACGCTATTTGAGCTGGATGGTGATGTGACTTCGCATTCAAGTACCTGTTAGTGTGTGTAGGTTTTCGGTATACGGTGTAATTTAAGTTTCCATTTCGGATAATAAGAGTGTCCAGAAAGGGTAAACGTTTGTTTTCTTCAACTTCCATTGTGAATTGAATTTTGTTGTGGATATTGTTTAGATGCGATAAAAAATGGTCGAGGTTCTCAATACCATGTTGCCAAATAACGAAAGTATCATCCACGTATCGTAGCCAAAGTTTAGGTTTTAGAGGGGAAGAATTTATTGCTTTAGTTTCGAAATCTACCATAAATAAATTTGCAACTATTGGTGATAGAGGAGAACCCATTGGTGCACCTTCCAATTGTTTGAATTTTTGTCCTTTATATGTAAAGAAAGTGTTTTTAGGCAGTGTGACGCAAGATCTAAAATTTCGTTTGACTGATGATACTTGGATTTTATAATTGCTATCGTCTCGTCAATTGCGATTTGTGTAAAGAGAGATTTAACATCGAAACTTACTAATATATCATTTGCATCTAAAATTTGATCTTTAATTTTGTTTACAAAATCTGCGGAGTTGATTATGTATGAATCAGCGTCTTCAGTTAGTGGCTGCCATTTTTTAGCAATATATGCTGCTAATTTAACTGTTGGGGAACCAATTCCGGAGACGATTGGTCGTAAAGGAAGACCTTCCTTGTGTATTTTTGATACACCATAGATTTTGGGGCAAATAGACGATTTTTCCCTAGGAATTAGTTTCAACGCTGTATTTTTATCAATTTTGGAATTTTTAATTTTTGATTTCGTTGTTTTTTCTAAGTAGGTGATCGGATCTGTCTCGATTTTTTTGTAGGTTGAATCATCTAAGAGGGAACACATTTTTTTGTCATACTCGTCTGTTTGCATAATGACGGTGGAATTACCCTTGTCCGCTGGAAGAATTATAATAGATCTGTCTTCTTTTAGTGGTTGCTAGAGCAATGGAATTTTGATAGTTATTTCTGACGATGATGACTGCGACGTCATCGAAACGTCGAATTAAAAATAAAATGGACCAGAGCCAAGAAAATACGCGGGACCAAACCCGAAGAAACAGTGATACATATATATATATATATATACTTAAAATTATCTATCAGGTAAAATATATATATATATATAAAATATATATATTTTATATATATATATATATATATATATATATATATATACCTAAAATTATCTATCAGGTAAAAATTCAGAAGATTTATTACTTGGTACATGATACTTAAAAAGGCGCTTCTTTAACGTTCGTCTTTTCGTCTTTTTGAAAATTGGTGTTATATTCCACTCTGTTGCTAGATTTCTGGGCTAGCTATCCATTGAATAAATTTTGTGTTCTTAGTCCCACCAGTCAGTCCAGAAGATTTTTTATTATCAGGTAAAATTGCGAAAGATTTAATACTTGGCACATGATACTTAAACCAAGTTTAATTTCTTCAAATTTTATATGAGTAATCTTCCTCTACAAAATAATTTTAGTACGTTATATCAAGAAATTTATAAAAAAACATGTTTTCATTATTCTCTAAAATAATCTGCTTCTAAAAAATTAACTAGTAAATAGATAAATTTAAAAAACACCTTAATTACGTTAGTTTTATCTGTGTATGAACGCGATTATTAATCATCTAAAAAAAATATGGCATAATTAATGTAGCATGTACGATTAAATAAATATATGCGAATGTGCGGTTAACGATTATTGCTCAAACATGCCAATACATGAAATCATCATAATTGGAATGTAATCGGGGTGATTATTGCATAATTCGTTTGTACTTAATAGAGCATAGAAAAAAATTTCACATAAAGAAAATAGGCAGTTACATACAGTGAATTTGTATTTTGAATATACTTATCATACGCTGTACATTTTCAGGAATTTGTTGTTATTATAAAAGCGTGAAATATGAAGCTTCTAACGAGTGTTTCCAGTTCTTGATTAAGCATGAAGTAAAATTTCGAGTTTAGAAAAGCTTTAAAATTTCGTTAGGTCGCTCCGCGTAGATTATTCAACAGATAAATTAAACTATGTAAAGTTAATTAAAGGAAAAGCACTTGGTATTGTTTCACAATTAAATCTTTATTCCGACTAGTTTCGGTTTGTTAGACCATTTTCAAAGGAATGTACAGAAAACATTATTTCCTAAGTATACAGAGAGTTTTATGTAACACCGAACATTTTCATAAAGAAAGTTTTTCTTTTAAGTATATATATGCATACGTCGTACATTTTCCGACGCTCGGTTTGTCAAAAGAATTTAGTTTGAAGCTTTGAACGAGTGTTTTCCACTCCCAGGCTAGCCATGAAGTAAAATTTCGAGTTTAGAAAAGCCTGAAAATTTGGTTTGGTCGCGTAGCGCGAAGCGCGGAGCGACCAAACCAAATTTTCAGGCTTTTCTAAACTCAAAATTTTACTTCATGCGCCACCGGCACAAAACACTGACATATCACGAAGTTTAAAACACACCGCTAAACTTTAAATCAGTGTTGTGTACCGGTGGCGCAGGAAGTAAAATTTCGAGTTTAGAAAAGCCTGAAAATTTGGTTTGGCCGCTCCGCGCTTCGCGCTACGCGACCAAACCAAATTTTCAGGCTTTTCTAAACTCGAAATTTTACTTCATGCTTAGCCTGGGATTGGAAAACGCTTGTTTAAAGCTTCAAATTAAATTCTTTTAATAAACCGAACGTCGGAAAATGTACGACGAAAATGTTCGGTGTTACATAAAACTCTCTGTATATACAATATTTTTGTTTCAGGTAATAAGAGAAGTCAGAATTGGGGAATTCCAAATCTCCTCGTTGTCGTTTACGATATTTTTCCCCATTTTTATGGCCCTGTTAATCTCCAGGCCCTCTTTGAGGTTTGGTGCGTATCCCTTATTACCTGAATGCAAAATCTTAAAATTATGCGGATTAAAGAAGTGATTGAATGCGATGCAATGTTTGGAAAAGCCAGTTGTTGGTTTATTATCTAAAACAGATTTTTTATGTTCTTTCATTCTGATTTCGAGAGATCTGCCGGTTTGTCCAATATAAATTGCATCACATTCATCACACTGTATTTCATAAATTCCACATTTCTTTGAATTATCAGTTTTCGATTTATTGTTTATTAATAGTTTGTCTAAATTTAAAGAGTTTGAACATATAATATTAAAGTCTTTTCCCCTATATGACAGGTCATTAACAAAATTCAATCGAAATCAGAATGAAAGAACATAAAAAATCTGTTTTAGATAATAAACCAACAACTGGCTTTTCCAAACATTGCATCGCATTCAATCACTTCTTTAATCCGCATAATTTTAAGATTTTGCATTCAGGTAATAAGGGATACGCACTAAACCTCAAAGAGGGCCTGGAGATTAACAGGGCCATAAAAATGGGGAAAAATATCGTAAACGACAACGAGGAGATTTGGAATTCCCCAATTCTGACTTCTCTTATTACCTGAAACAAAAATATTGTATATGTACTTAGGAAATAATTTTTTCTGTACATTCCTTTGAAAATGGTCTAACAAACCGAAACTAGTCGGAATAAGGATTTAATTGTGAAACAATACCAAGTGCCTTTCCTTTAATTAACTTTACATAGTGTAATATGTTTCTCCAAGTGCCAGATGAGAAATTAATTCAAGAGATAAATTAAAAGCTAATATTAGTGAAATTTAACCAAGTGTTTTCTATTAAAATTCGAGTTAAAATTGTTTGATTATTTAGAAAATTGGTATGAATTTTGCAAGCAACGCACGTGCCTAACTCATTCACTAATAGCCTCCAATTTAGCAACGAGCGTTTTCTAGAAATAGAAATAAAAAATACAAATAATCGACACAATTTCCAAATAGCCAATTTATTCGACCATATATGGACGCGTTTTCCTCTCCTCCACATTGGGTAATATTCAAAATACTACCAACTATATCAAACTATTTTTTAATCTTATAATGCATTTTAAAATCTGTACAAATTTAGATAGTTATTAAGAGGTGTAATAAATCCAACTAAGTTTAAGTTATAAAACTCAGACCTAATTACAACAATATTTAATTTACACTAAAGTTAAAATTTATGTTTTACCTGCTTTTTGTTACAATATTACCAACTATACCAAACTATTTTTATCTATAAATAAGTTTCAAAAAATGATAAAAATTTAAACACAATCAATTATTAAGAGGTGTAATAAATCCAACCAACTTCAAGTCATGGAAGACTCAATTACAATAACATTTGACTTACACTGAAGGTTACGTTTATGTTTTAGATGCTTTTTAATACTTGTCAAAATGATAACTTATACACAGGGCCGGCTCTGAAGGGCGATGGGAATGGTGCGACTGCACACGGCCCCGCGGTTCGGAAGGCCCCGCACTTTTTTAAGCAATATACTAAAGACGTATATTTTGAACTTCACAATAATTCAGTGTTTTATACGCGTGGCGCATAAAGTAAAATTTCGAGTTTAGAAAAGCCTAAAAATGTGGATTGGTCGCTTCGCTTCGCTGCGCGACCAATCCAAATTTTCAGGCTTTTCTAAACTCGAAATTTTACTTCATGCTTAATCTGGGAGTGGAAGACACTCTTTAGAAACTTAAAATTGAACTTTCAGCTTATCCTTGTGTATAATTAAAAGATAAATCTTTTGTGTAATACTAGAAGCAGCTTTTCAGAGCTCCAAAATGTCCAAACACACCACACATTCTTTTGGATACTACTGTAATAAATACTTGAAAACCATATTTAATTGATGTATACACATCAAATTAACAACAAATGTTTATTAACCTACTCCTTCATCATCCATCCGTTCATGTCTTAAGATTCTCATGATTACTCTAATAATTGTAAGAAAACTGAAGGGGAAATATCTATTATGTGGAAGCTAGTAACATAAACGCACCACAACCATATAATATTTAATAAATAACGTAGCGTGTTTCAAGAACGTCTAGACAAGTAAATAGTGGAAGTGGAAGAGGATGTGCACTCTCCCGATTGTTTTAGAATCCATTATACATAAGAAGTAAATACTGTTATTATGTACGAAAGAAGGTACACTTAAGTATACAGTAGCTGGAATATTGTTTTTGACTTGAAGGTTTTTGTGTTGGTTAATGTTGAGAAGATGAAAAAAGCAGCACCTGGATCACGTAAACTTAGTTTTTGCGATAAATTTGCAATTTTTAACAAGTGTTTGCACTTGGTTAAGGATGAAGTAAAATTTTAAGTATAAACAAGCCTAAAAACTTGGATTTCCCGGCGCAAAACATGCTTCTTCTTATTCTTCCAGTTTTCTTATTTATTCAATTTCTAAGTATTGATAACACAATAATAGAATTTTGATTTAAACACTTGGTTTGTTTCACTGATTTTTATTTTTACTCCAACTTGTTTTAATCAAAATTCTATTATTAATTAAATATGTTTCACCACGGGTAAAGTAAGAAATTAGTTCATCATTGACAACACAGGCCAACACAACTTTTTGTGTCGGCGTATTTGGAGCTAATTTCATATCAATTTAATTCCCTAGGCCAATATTCACAGCACTGGTGCAATTTGTTATCGGTAAGAATCGCACTAAAATGACGTAATTTTGGGAAGAATTTATCAAACCGTATGGAGTAAAATGACGTCAGTCCTCACCGATGATAAACCGCGTCGGTACTGTGAATACGGGCCCTGAACTGAAATATGTCATTCGTTTTAGTCTAGGAGCTCAAACTTTTACGAAATAACATTTAAAAGATATGCAAAGAGTTTTATGTAACACCGAACATTTTCAATGTTCATTTTCGTATGTTCTATTTATCAAACCAAAGCGTCCAATACGATTTGACACCTTTAATTTTTAGGTTATGTGTAAATTGGGTTGCCTATATGATTATTACAAATTGTAGCTAATCAATCGCAATTAATGCCTCAACTTGTATATAAAGGGAGTTTTTCTTTCAAGTATACGTGTTCCAATCACAGCGTATATGCCGTAAATCTTTAGATAACCGTTGTTTTTTAAAAGAGTTCAATTTGAAACTTAAAATGAGTGTGTTCCACTCCCAGACTAAGCATGAAGTAAAATTTCGAGTTTAGAAAAGCCTGAAAATTTGGTTTGGTCGCGTAGCGCGAAGCGCGGAGCGGCCAAACCAAATTTTCAGGCTTTTCTAAACTCGAAATTTTACTTCATGCGCCACCGGTATAAAACACTGACATATTACGAAGTTTAAAACACACCGCTCAACTTTACATTGAATCGGTGTTTCGTACCGGTGACGCATGAAGTAAAATTTCGAGTTTAGAAAAGCCTGAAAATTTGGTTTGGCCGCTCCGCGCTTCGCGCTACGCGACCAAACCAAATTTTCAGGCTTTTCTTAACTCGAAATTTTACTTCATGCTCAGCCTAGGAGTGGAAAACACTCGCTTAAAGCTTCAAAATGAATTCTTTTAATAAACCGAGCGTCGGAAAATATACAACGTATGCATATGGATACCTAAAAGAAAAATTGTCGTTATGAAAATGTTCGGTGTTACATAAAACT
This sequence comes from Philonthus cognatus, assembly GCA_932526585.2. NCBI lineage: Eukaryota > Metazoa > Arthropoda > Insecta > Coleoptera > Staphylinidae > Philonthus > Philonthus cognatus. Next base: position 31,518,198 of record OW052241.1, on the reverse strand, counting down.
TTCTGTATAAGTCACGCTATTTTAAGTTAAATCGATGGATCAAATAAAAAAAGTAAACACCGAATTTTTATTAAATTATACATATATTATTATATAATAAGATAGAGGAAAAAGTCATCGATTAACAAACTAGTCACAACACTTCGGACATTTTCTGCCAAGAATGATTTTCATTACTAGAACGAAAGAAGATTAGGCACTACTCTAAATTATGATCATTGATTCCAGAAAATTTGTAAAATTTATAACCCCAATGATATGAACATCATGACATAAAAAATCCCTGCTTTGAGTTTCTCATTTGTAAGTACGGAAAATGTACTTATAATATACTGAAAGCAAAATTTCATGACCTTAAAAAGTGCCACATCAAGGAAGATTAGGCACTACTCTAAATTATGATCATTGATTCCAGAAAATTTGTAAAATTTATAACCCCAATGATATGAACATCATGACATAAAAAATCCCTGCTTTGAGTTTCTCATTTGTAAATACGGAAAATGTACTTATAATATACTGAAAGCAAAATTTCATGACCTTAAAAAGTGCCACATCAAGGCTAGCTTGATGTGTACAGGCAGTAGAAAGATCCTCTCTAGGGAAACTAAAAGTCTTTTGATCTCACTGTTTTCTTCAACAATCATAAGTTCATCAGAGGCCAATTTTCAATCGAATCTGAATCGTTCTTCGGCAAATTACGAAACTCGTTGATTATGTTCTATCTTTAAAACTAGAGCTGATGCAGACAAACTGATAGCATTTTTAGAATCAGCGGACCTAAAATACCTATAATTAGATCTAAAACTTTGTACTTCAAGAAGCAAACAAAAATGTCGTCCTGTGTAATATATTATCAACTTTGATTTAATAACATTTCCAATCGAATCTGAATCGTTCTTCGAAAAATTACGAAATTCGTTGATTATGTTCTATCTTTAAAACTAGAGCTGATACAAACAAATTGATAGCATTTTTGGAGTCAGCGGACCAACAATACCTATAATTAGATCTAAAACTTTGTACACCAAGAAGCAAAAAATGTCGTCCTGTGTAATCATCAACTTTGATTTAATAACATTTTCAATCGACTCTGAATCGTTCTTCAAAAATAACGAAACTCGTTGATTATGTTGTATCTTTAAAACTAGAGCTGATACAGACAAACTGATAGCATTTTTGGAATCAGCGGACCTACAATACCTATAATTAGATCTAAAACTCTACACCAAGAAACAAACAAATTGTCGGCCTGTGTAATCTATCATCAACTTTGATTTAATGAAATGTTCATCAATAAACCACGCTTTTTCCCCGTATCATAAAATAACTGAGTGAAAGCCGGTTTTCTTCAGGTCGACGATGCAATTGTTTTCACTTTTATACGCGCGCTAAGTGTAATTACTAACAAACGCGATTGTAAGAGTTCCTCTTTAACGCTCGTTCCGAAGCCAAACAGAGCGATTAGTTCAATGTTGAAACACAATATTTCACGCCGGAGAACAATGGAAAAGAAAACCGTGATATGGAGGCGATTGTGATCGAGAAAACGCCGTTTGTTTCCCCCTTTTTGTTTTCTACATTCGATACAATTGGCGATAAAGGATATCCTTTACAGAATTGTATAAAAGATGATGAATGAGTTGTCTATTTTTATAAAAAGGATTCTACTATCCTTTTCAAAAACTTTGGGATGCTGTGTTTTAAAAACAAAAAATCACAAAATGAAAATTAATACAGGTCTACATTCCATAGAATGTTCTTTATATTTTTAGAAAAAAATCAATTTTTGTCTCAATTATTTATAGCGATATAAATAATAATACGCAAAAAGTATCTACATTTTCCTAGATTTTTTTTACAAAGATGAACTTCAACGTTTCTTAGAAATATATTAAGAAGGGCAAATTCTTGTATGAAATTTTGTGTAGCAAATTTCTTGAAAACAAATCGAGATAAAGAAAATATATTTTTTGTATCTTTTTTGCCATGACTCATTGTATGTATTAAAAAATATTAGAGAAAAAATGTTAACTAATAACAGAAAAAATCAATTTTTAAAATTATTTTTGTTTTATTTGCAATTTGCAATAATTGAACATATGCTTATAGCAATATAATAATTATTGCAAATTGCAAATAAAACAAAAATAATTTTAAAAATTGATTTTTTCTGTTATTAGTTAACATTTTTTCTCTAATATTTTTTAATACATACAATGAGTCATGGCAAAAAAGATACAAAAAATATATTTTCTTTATCTCGATTTGTTTTCAAGAAATTTGCTACACAAAATTTCATACAAGAATTTGCCCTTCTTAATATATTTCTAAGAAACGTTTAAGTTCATCTTTGTAAAAAAAATCTAGGAAAATGTAGATACTTTTTGCGTATTATTATTTATATCGCTATAAATAATTGAGACAAAAATTGATTTTTTTCTAAAAATATAAAGAACATTCTATGGAATGTAGACCTGTATTAATTTTCATTTTGTGATTTTTTGTTTATAAAACACAGCATCCCAAAGTTTTTGAAAAGGATAGTAGAATCCTTTTTATAAAAATAGACAACTCATTCACCATCTTTTAAGACCAATCCCACAAACAAACAAAAACATTAACCTTTTAGTTTTTGAGAAATTTGCTCCACAAAATTTGACCAGTTTGTGGATGTGAATTTACCACGTGACTCATCACTGCGGCTCGACGGGACTCTAAGCGGTAGGAGGTGGATTATCTAGTGTCGTCATTTAGAATTGAGAAAGATTTCACGTTATTATTTTATATAATATTACATTTTTATAAATAATATTATTGTAGATAATACACATAATAATAATACATAGCTTGCTAAACTAAAGGGTGGGCCATCTATTAGTTTGTTTTTGAACTGAGTGTTATTTCCACATTGGCAACACTGACACGCTTTACATATTGACATAAATGTAGTGTCAAATCTCCACTGTAAGATTTGAATTGTTTTAATCTAAAACATCGTTGGGAAATATTGAAAAATTATTTCCCAAATGAGTGCTGTGTCGCAATGGAGTGCGTTACAGAGACATGCTGACTGCTTTGGTTCAGCAGGATGGAGCAACATCCCACACCAACCGTGAAACTGTCGATCTCTTGCACACTAAGTTTGGTAACCGTGTTATCAGTCGTTTTGGAGATTTAATTGGCCATCGCGCAGCTGCGATTTGTTGCCGTTGGACTATTTTCTGTGTGGATATGTTAAGGACCGCTGTTACTCCAACAATCCACAAACAATTGACGCACTGAACGAATATAATAGTGTAACTATTCGTCAAATAGAGCCACAAACAACCGAAAATGTACAGCAAAATTGGGTTAAAAGGATATGGACTACTGTCAAGCTAGCCGCGGCGGTCATTTAACTGTAATTGTTTTCCATAAATAATCGAAAGGTGTACTTTATTGAATGCAGCAACAATCGTTTGAATATATTCAACGGTGTAGTTTTATTAGCAACTTCAAAAAGAAACCATCAGGGGGCCCACCCTTTATATCTAATATGTTGTTTCGTGATTAACAATTCAAATATTACTACGGATAATATGGAATGATATTAAAATTGTAACAAATCTGCGTTTTCTTAATGTTAAAAAAGGTGTAAATAAATCGGTGGTAAACAAACGCAATTTTACAGTAGTAAATACTATATTTTATTTATTCAAAGGATTCGTAAGAGAAAAATCTCATTCGAATTAAAGATTAGAATTTATATCCGTGATTCGAAAAACTGGATACATTCTTTTTTTTTCGGCAACCAATAATATTTCTAACATCGCTGCCAGGTTTTATTAACAAAAATGTTCAAAACCTAATTATTAATTATTGAAACTGAACGTCATTGATAATAGACTAAATATCTGATCCATGTCATGTTTATCCAAAAGGATGAATGCTTTTTTAACTTCACGATAAATCAATGTTTTATACGCGTGGCGCATGAAGTAAAATTTCGAGTTTAGAAAAGCCTGAAAATTTGGTTTGGTCGCTCCGCGCTTCGCGCTACGCGACCAAACCAAATTTTCAGGCTTTTCTAAACTCGAAATTTTACTTCATGCTTAGTCTGGAAGTGGAAACCCTCGGTTAATAATAATTATTATTATTATGAGTATAAGTGTCACTTCAAATAATATTAACTAACTTATTCGATAATAAATTACTTCCAATTGTGGAATATAGATTTTTTTAAAGAAATTGTTAGTAATTTATTGTTTTTCTAGAAGCAATTCAAAGCTTCTAACGAATTTTTCAACTCCTAGATTAAGCATGAAGTAAAATTTCGACTTTAGAAAGCTCTTGAAAAGTTGAATTTACCGTCGCGAGCGAAGCAAGTGACGGCAAATCCAAATTTTTAGGTATTTCTAAACTAGAAATTTTACTTCATGCGCCAGGAGTAGAAAACACTGATTAACGTGAAGTTTAAAAACACAAATAAATTTATAATGAAAAATAATTTTGCACATAACTACCCATAACCCGTTACACACTTTGCTGGCAGTAGATATTTCTGAATAAGCAAAAAAAATATAAAAATCAACCTTCCAACCGAGTGAAGGTACCTAAGTCGTAAATTATGGCCTATTTGCCCGCACGCCAAGGAAGGAGAAGTCTCCTAACTCTAAAATTTAATACCCGACTTTGCCCCTCTTAACTAGGTATACAAATAAGAAAAAAATCACCAAATAGATAAATCCTTTATTAATATAGCGGCGCATAGAAAATGTAAATATTTCAAAGCAAAAAACCCCTATTTTGAAAAAAGTGGAGCAAATTAATACAAAAAATCCAACAATTCGTATTACACAATTATAATACAGAATATATACAGGATGTTCCAACCAAAACTTGCACCCCATAAAATCTCCGATTCAGTTCAAGTTTGGAAGAAATGCTGAAACATGTCAATTCTTTTTTAGTTTCAAAATTATTTCTTCATACCTCTAGCAAAAAAAATTTAAACGACAAGAGGGGTCGAGTAACAACCGCATTTTAAAGCTGCTTTTATTGTCTATGCAACCGTGATTTTATTTTCAATTTTAAATGATGTTGGAGTGATACCAACCCTCACATTTACAATGAAAGTCGCACCTAAACGCCCCAAAAATTTAATGTTTGGGCAGGCATTCTGGATGACCAAATTATAGGACTACTTTTTTTTGAAGGCAATTTGACTGGTGATAGTTATTTTCAGTTGTTAGAAGATCTAAGCACTGGAAGAAGATGTAAATCTCCAAGAAACCAACTTTTCTTTAACCCATTTTAATCCCTTTGGATTTCTTTTTGTGTTGCCACTTACAATCCAACGTTTATTCTACGCCAACTGAATCTCTTTAAGTGTTTCGAGAAAGATCGTCGCAGAGTGCCGTCTAATCGCCCAGAAAATGTTGCAAAACGTTAAACAAGCTCTTTAAAATCCATTATACCATTATATGGAAGTTGGGGGTGAAGATTTTGAGCATCAATTGAACGAATGTAGTTCAAATTTGGCGAAGAAAAACACTTGTTATGTTCCATTATTTTATTTTCAGTTCAGAATGTAGTTAAATTGATTCGTGTTTCCAGTGGTTATGGAAAAATGAATCAATTTAACTACATTATGCACTGTTCACTCTAATATTAATTTAGGTAGTTTTATCAAAGCTAAGCAGCGATATATTTGTTATATTTAATAGCCACTCTTTTAATTTATAATTGCAATATAATAATATTCATGAAAATCGTGATCGGAGAACGCGTTTCTTGGCATTTCGTCGGCGAGTTGGAAAGTTGGCTCAACTTTTCACAACACTCGGCGTTCTTTCGAACGAATCGTTATTATTAAAATAGATAAACAAAGACATCAACAATTACCGCGCGCTATTTAACAAATGACGTCGCTGATTGTAATGATGGGTGTGTTCGTTGCATTGTTTATCTTTAAATAAAATGGAATTTGAATTGAATTACTTTCATTGACATTTCTTACACATGTATACAAATTATAAACTCAATCCCCCGATCCTGCACAAGTAATTTTAAATTTAACGTATACGTTACCCTCGCAATCTTAGCATACATACAGAGAGTTTTATGTAACACCGAAAATTTTCATAAAAATATTTTTTTTAAGTATACACATACATACGTCGTACATTTTCCGACGCTCGGTTTATTAAAAGAATTTAATTTGAAGCTTTAAACGAGTGTTCTGTACTCCCAGGCTAAGCATGAAGTAAAATTTCGAGTTTAGAAAAGCCTGTAAATTTGGTAGTATACATATGCATACGTCGTACATTTTCCGACGTTCGGTTTATTAAAATAATTTAATTTGAAGCTTTAAACGAGTGTTTTCTACTCCCAGGCTAAGCATGAAGTAAAATTTCGAGTTTAGAAAAGCCTGAAAATTTGGTTTGGTCGCGTAGCGCGAAGCGCGGAGCGGCCAAACCAAATTTTCAGGCTTTTCTAAACTCGAAATTTTACTTCATGCGCCATCGGTACAAAACACTGACATATTACGAAGTTTTAAACACACCGCTAAACTTTACATTGAATCAGTGTTGTGTACTGGTGGCGCATGAAGTAAAATTTCGAGTTTAGAAAAGCCTGAAAATTTGGTTTGGCCGCTCCGCGCTTCGCGCTACGCGACCAAACCAAATTTTCAGGCTTTTCTAAACTCGAAATTTTACTTCATGCTTAGCCTGGGACTGGAAAACACTCGTTTAAAGCTTCAAATTAAATTATTTTAATAAACCGAACGTCCAAACATGTACGACGTATGCATATGTATACTTAAAAGAAGAATTCTCTTTATGAAAATGTTCGGTGTTACATAAAACTCTCTGTATAAGTACTAAACGCGACTAGACTGTGGTGTAACCAGGGTTGTTAAAAAAACGTTATTTTCATTTTAATTAAAACAAACAGTTTCTTTTAACAAAACGTGTTTTCTTTATTAAAACAGCGTTTAAAACATTAATAATTAAAAACATGTTTAAAACGTGTTTAAAATAGGTTTCAAACGTGTTTAAAACATGTTTAAAACGTGTTTAAAATAGGTTTCAAACGTGTTTAAAACATATTTAAAACATGTTTAAAATAGGTTTCAAACGTGTTTAAAACAGGTTTAAAACGTGTTTAAAATAGGTTTAAAACGTGTTTAAAATAGAACATACAGGGCATTTTTCTTTTAAGTTTACATATCCCGATAATTACAGCATTTTTTTTAATTTGCTGGAATTCGTTGTTTCAACGCGTTTAATTTGAGGCTTTTAACGAGTGTTTTCCACTCCCAGACTAAGCATGAAGTAAAATTTCGAGTTTAGAAAAGCCTAAGAATTTGGATTGGCCGCGTAGCGAAGCGGAGCGGCCAATCCAAATTAGGCTTTTCTAAACTCGAAATTTTACTTCATGCGCCACGCTTAAAAACACTGATTCACAGTGAAGTTCAAAAAACACACACACATACAACAACGATTATAGGCAACCTAATATACGTTAGAGTTATTGGGTTGCTTATAATCACTGATTTAAACAATTTGTTTAAACAGAATTTGACTCACGTTTTATTTACATCATCAATAGTTTATAACTCAACTTAATAATTAATTAACACTGTCGTATCCTTTCTTCACACTTTATTTTAATATTGTTATATAAATATTTCAAGGGCTAAGCTCTCATTATCAACAACACAACTTATTCATTAAATTTTATTTTTCATTAATTAAGATTTCACTTCTTTTAATTGATTGACAAAAAGGAAAACTTTGGAGGTTCATCTCGATGCACCCATCTTGTTATTTCGAAGTCAATCAAAATGTATTAAATACAGTACGTTGTGAATATTTTAAACTTCACTACAAATCAGTGTTTTATACGCGTGGCGCATGAAGTAAAATTTCGAGTTTAGAAAAGCCTGAAAATTTGGTTTGGTCGCGTAGCGCTACGCGCTACACGACCAAACCAAATTTTCAGGCTTTTCTAAACTCGAAATTTTACTTCATGCTTAACCAAGGATTGAAAATAGACGGTAGAAATTTAATTATTTTTTCTTCATACCAAAACAACAAATTTCTGAACGGTAGAAACTTATTTTTTTTTTATTATACTAAAACAACAAATTTCTGAACATTTCTGAACATAGTACCTACACATTAGTGTATGATTATACTTAAAGAAAACAATCCCTGCATAATCTCTATTAGACTTGATAAAGAAACTGATTATTAAAAACTTTCACACGAACTTCAAGAAAATAAAACCCATGAAATTTCATAATACTTTTACACTCGATATTCCGAGAATATCAAACATTTTCCAGGTGCTCAAGGCCGCACTTGTTATTAATTATGCTTCCAGTTTTTCAAAAGAAGAAAACAAAAACAACTTTTCTCTTAACCTTTGTTAACAACAATAATAAAAGTAGGGAATTTTTCAGACGCGAGACGTGTCTCGTTTTGAGTGATGCGTCTGTTAAAATCTCGCCTGTCTTCAGATATAAATGTCCTTGTTTTGATGGGTAGGTAAGAATAGCTCTAAACAATAACACCTGACGTGTGTGACTCACGAGAGAGGAAAACACGTTTCGAGCTTTGTTCAAATGAGAAATAAGAAAATTACGTGAAATGGTATGTTGTAAAATAGAGTTTATTTATGTTCTAGAATTTTGACTTAATCAGAAACGACCGAGCAATTATAAAGTTAACTATAAAAGTTGATCTTAGGTAAAATTCTGCTCTTCTTTTTATGATTTCTATGAATTATTTATTTTATTGCATACTGGGATATTTTTAACAGCAATATAACAAGACCTTTTCAAGTAACTGACTATTATTTTTTACTAATTTGTCAAGAAGGCTTGCATTTTGACAATTCAAACGAGACTAAATATTAAGATTAAGGTTGCTGTTTAGTAGATTGAGACACCGAGTAGTGAAGAACAGACAACCGTTGATAAAAAAGTGGCGGTCTCTCGGAGCAAATAGCCATATTTTAAACGACATTTTTCTGCCAAGCTAAGAGAAATCTGTGCAGAATACATTTAAAATTATATCTACGTTCAAATAAGCATTTGTAAATAAAATGAAATTGTAATGGGCCCGTTCATCAGAGACAACAGTTGGGAGTTTACTGCCAACTGTTGGGGAATTCTCTGATGACCGGATTGTTAGTCGTGAACGTGTTTGGGATTTTCGCAATCGTACAAATTAGACTAAAAGGAGTACCGTTTATTAGATACCAACATACATCACCAACAAATCGAAACATGTTCAATGTTGACCATTTTGATGAACTGGCCCAATGTTTTTTTTTTCATTTTTGGAGTACGAGAGATGAAGACTAGGTCGGAGGGCGCATGTCAGTTGCATTTCGCGTAAACGGCAAACTAAATGCCCTGTATAAAAAAGAGTCGACATATATTTTTATGAGCGTATGGCACTATTTTCTCAGATTTTTTCCGATATCAATGCCCCGTATAAAAAAAAAATCGATGCTTGTTTTTATGAGCGCGCGGTACTATTTTTGTCTTTCTGGAGTTCGGAAGTGATTTAAAATGAAACAAAAATTATGAAAATTGACTAAAATTTCGATAATCAATTTTTGACCATTAAACCAAAAAGATAAAAATAGAAAATCTTATATACCGCGAAAACGGCCTTTTTTAAATTTTGACCATCAACATTCAAGATTTTGATTCAAAATTTATATAATATTTCGTTAATTTTTATTTAATAATACATCTTCGAAAATAACGCTTAAAGATATTTTCAATAAAATGTAAAAACAGTCTATCTGTCAAAATACGGCAAATGTAAAATGTAAAATATGAAATGTCAATATCAAATGTCAAATGTAAAATTATTGTTTTATACAGGTGGCGCATGTAGTACAATTTCGAGTTTAGAAAAGCCCCGAAAATTTGTCTCGGGTCGCTGCGCGACCCGAGACAAATTTTCTCTTGGGGCTTTTCTAAACTCGAAATTTTACTTCATGCTTAGTCTGGGAGTGGACGACACTCGTTTTGTCGATTTATAAAATGTTCATGAGATTTTCGATACTTTGTGATATTTGTCAATTTAGCAAAATTTCAAGAGATCAAAATTTCAAGATTTTCATCAATTTATAAAATTATCATATAGATTTTCGATATTTCAAGATTTTTGTAAACTTCTCAATTTTTGAAGATTTATAAAATTTTAATGACATTTTCAATATTTCAAGATTAGCATAAGATTTTCGATAATTTGAGATTGTTATCAGTTTATAAAATTTTTATTAGATTTTCGTAAAATTTTCAATTATTGTCGATTTATGAAATTTTAATGAGATTTGCGTCGGATTTTCGTTAGTTCGAGATTTTTGTCAATTCATATCATTTTCATGAGATTTTCTATATTTCGAGATATTCCTGAGATTTTAAATATTTCTAGATTTTCAATTTATAAAATGTAATTGAGATTTTCAATATGTCGAGGTTTTCATCAAATTATAAAAAAATATATATAAAAATTTTCAAGATTTTTAATATTTCGAGATTTTCGTCAATACATAAAATGTCTATCAGATTTTTAGTATTGCAAACATTTTCTCTTCGATTTATAAAATTTTAATGACATTTATACAATTTTAATGAGATTTTCGTCGGATTTTCGGTAGTTCCAGATTATTTGTCAATTCATAAAATGTTTTTTTCAATATTTCGAGATTTTCCGAAGATTTTCAATATTTCGAGATTTTCAATTTATAAATGTTTTTGAGATTTGCAATATGTCGAGATTTTCATTAAATTATAAAATTTTGTGCATACAAATTTTCAAGATTTCTAATATTTCGAGGTTTTCCTCAATTCATAAAATGTTTATCAGATTTTCAGTATTTTACAAATGTTCTCCATTCTTATTGATTTTTTTTTTCTATGAATTTTATCAATTATTAAAATCTTGACAATTTTCGTGGGGTTCTCAGATTTCTAAAATTTATTTATTTATTTATTTATTCTTACGGGTGGCCAATTACATAGAAAAAATAACATATATAATAAAACATACAATAATACAACAATACAAGAACATTACTTATGAGTTAGAATCTAAAACTACACGACACTTACGCTTAAAATACTTCAGACTAACTCCGAACATATCAATTAAATTATAATATTTGTTAACGTTATGTATTAAGTAATTACGAGGGCTATTAAAACCAAATACTGATTTGTGAAATTCACAAGCAAGAAGTTGCTAATGCCGCGTTGCATGTATGGGGATAAAAAATGATAAAGATGACAATACATCCGAGCAATCGATTAGATTGTTAAATAAGCGATAAGCAATACAAAGCGAAGAATAAATTCTTCGTTTATATAGTGGAAGGATATCAAGATATTTGAGCATCATATCAAAATTGTGATAATATAAATGACAACGAGAACAAATAAGATTAACCATTTTCTTTTGGACGTGCTCAATGCTATTGATATGACATTTGTAATTAGGGGACCATACGATGGAGCAATAATCAATCTTAGCAATTTTCGTCCATTTTTCGGATTTCCGTTAATTTTAAAAATGATCATACTTTTCATGGATTTTCAAAATATTTTTCTCAATTTTTAATAAATTTCTTAGATTATTGTGAATTTTAGAAATGTCAATACTTTCTATAAAAATAATAATACTTTTGATAAATTTTCTAGATTTTCGTCAATTTTAAGAAAAACGTAGACGCATTTTGTAAATTTGCAACATTTAGATTTTAATTACTTTTAAAAATGTTGACGAATTAGGTTAACTTTCAAAAATTTCCAAAATATTCGTTAAATTTTAAAAAATATGAGTTTATTAGTGAATCTCCAAAATGTTCGTTAATTTTCAAATTCTCTACGTTTTTGATGAAATCTTAACACTTTCGTCACTTTTGGAAATGTCGACTCTTTTCGTAGATGTCCACTCATCATCGATTGTTGTAAAAATTGATGATATCAATTTTAAATGGAAAAAGTCGTAATTAGCTTCGCTTTTTAACACATTTTATTTGATTTTCTGATATTTATGACTTTACAACTTTTCCTAATATTACTATTTTTTTGTCTACAAAACAGATACAAACAAAATAAGATATTGACAATTGTCGAACGAATGTCTTCCACTCCCAGACTAAGCATGAAGTAAAATTTCGAGTTGAGAAAAGCCCTAAGAATTTGGATTTGGACGCGCAGCGTCCAAATCCAAATTCGGGCTTTTCTCAACTCGAAATTTTACTTCATGCGCCACGCGTGTAAAACCTTGATCAAGTAAAATTTTTACATCTTAATTTTCGTTAATTCTCAAATTCATTACGTTTTTTATGAAATCTCAAGATTTTCGTCACTTTTGGAAATGTCGACTCTTTTTGTAAATGTCCAATCATCATCGATTGTTGTAAAAATTGATGATATCAATTTTAAATGTAAACAGTCGTACTTTTTTCCGTTTCTAACAAATTTCATTTGTTTTTCTAATATTCATCATTTTACAACATTTCTTAATATTACTATTTTTTTCGTCTACAAAACAGAAACAAACAAAATAAGACATTGACAATTGTCGAACGAATGTCTTCCACTCCCAGACTAAGCATGAAGTAAAATTTCGAGTTGAGAAAAGCCCCAAGTATTTGGATTTGGACGCGCAGCGTCCAAATCCAAATTCGGGCTTTTCTCAACTCGAAATTTTACTTCATGCGCCACGCGTTAAAACCCTGATCTCAATTAAATTTAAATTTTTACATCTTAATTTTCGTTAATTCTCAAATTCTCTACGTTTTTTATGAAATCTCAAGATTTTCGTCACTTTTGAAAATGTCGACTCTTTTCGCAAATGTCCAATCATCATCGATTGTTGTAAAAATTGATGATATCAATTTTAAATGTAAAAAGTCGTAATTTTTTCCGTTTCTAACAAATTTCATTTGTTTTTCTAATATTCATTATTTTACAACATTTCTTAATATTACAATGTTTTTGTCTACAAAACAGAAACAAACAAAATAAGATATTGACAATTGTCGAACGAATGTCTTCCACTCCCAGACGAAGCATAAGGTAAAATTTCGAGTTGAGAAATGCCCCAAGAATTTGGATTTGGACGCGCAGCGTCCAAATCCAAATTCGGGCTTTTCTCAACTCGAAATTTTACTTCATGCGCCACGCGTTAAAACTCTAATCTCAAGTACACATCGTAGCAGTATTTGGGAATTTTCTAAATATTCATTAAACTTTTAATATTTTAAGATTTTTCTCGATTTATAAAAGTTAAAATGTTCGAATAGAATAGAATGGAATTTTATCCAAAAAAAAAATAGTTACATACTTACACAACTATTTTGAATTCTAAAAATATTTATGAGGTTCCTCGAGGGCTTTATTATTTGATTATTATTACTTGATATTTCGAGTTGAATTGTCTAAAAATGCAAGACTTCAAGATAAATTATTTAAAAAATAATAGTTGCTATTTGAAAAGATCGTGTTTTATTTATAAAGATTATTTATTAGATCATTCATATAACCTTAATTAAATTTTCCTTATGGACATCCCCGTTCTCCTTTCGCATATTCTAAACCCAATCTTTTAAAATTTTAGCTATCACTCCATTTGGGGTTCTTTCTCCAATTTGTATTTTTTAGCCTCACAAAATTTTTTAAATTGACGCCACACACTTGTCTTGCCTCTATTTGTATTTATTGGTACGGAGTTTTTTAACAATTTCGTCAATTTCTGCCGTTGATGTTTCTACGAACTGTGCCATTTTTATGACTTTATAATAAATGTCAAAGTGAAACCACAGACTACTATTCGTAATTTTATGTCGTAGAAAGGAAGAAGAAGATGAGGCTGAAGAGAGGGGGAGAGGGAGGAAAAGGAGGCAGAAATAGTCGACTATTTTTTTGGCTATTTAAGGTATTGATTTAAAAAATGGCGTCTATTGTATGCATGAAGTAAAATTTTGAGTTTAGAAGAGCCTGAAAAATTGGACAATGTTAAAAAACAACGATTACCTGAAAATGTACAGTGTAAATATCGAGATATGTATGTATACTTAATAGGAACATTCCTTGTATAGGCAATTGACTAAGAGTCCTTCGGCTTTGGATCTTCTCTGCTCGTTTTTTATTTTATGACTATTATTTTGAGTTGGTAATTATATTTTTCAATTTCTAAGTTTCGTTAAAATTGAATAAAATGTAAAAATTGGACAATTTAAAAAAAACGAATACCTAAAAATGTACAGTGTAAATATCGAGATATGTATACTTAATAGGAACATTCCCTGTACAGGCAATTAACAGGAAGTCCTTCGGCTTTTGATCTTCTCTGTTCGTTTTTTATTTTATGTGTATTATTTTGAGTTGGTAATTTTATTTTTCAATTTCTAAGTTTCGTTAAAATTGAATGAAAAGTAAACTAGTCCATAAAGTAATTATAATTCTAAATTAATAGAAATCTTAATTTGCATAAAATCTAGAAAAACCTAACGGACTCAAAACAAATCCAGCACGCACAAACACACAACAAACACTTCATTGTCTGCAAGGCTAGGCCTCGTTCGGCTTGCATAATCGCCGGTTTCGTCGTCCGCATCCTGCGAGCAATTACCTTACGAAGCTCCGGCTCGATTTCGTGCAAATCGATCACGCTTCGTTTGTAATGAGACTCAAATCTTAAGTAAAAGTCATTAGAGCGTACCATTCCGGTAGAAACAGGTGGCTTGGCATTCACGCTCCGGAGGATAAACACCACAACCCGAAAAGATTTGATTCAATTGTTGAATTGGAATAATCAAAATGTGTACAAGGAAAAAAAAATGGGATTGAATGGAACCGTTTGAATAATAGTAGTAAAAGGAAAGTCTAACAATGAAAATTCAATCGGAAAAAATAAATTAGAATAACTCAATAGAGTTAGGATTATTGGTAAAAGGAGAGTTTAACAATGAAATTTGGATTAAAAGAATAATGAAAATACAGTTGGCCGTTGATCTTAACTTTTTCAGAACCACGTGGCACTTACTTTACAAGATTTCTGCCGAACACTGGTAAAATACAGTAATGATTTATGAATTGTTTTCAAATCAACAATTTATAATTCTTTGATTTTTTCCAATATTTGAAGTCCACTTCAGATAACGGTAAGCAAATTCTAAACGGGCCTTTTAGTTCTCATTTGAAAGCAAGGGTTTTTTAGGTTCACGTGTTGCAAATAAATTTACTTCATTCAATCTTCGTTCGATTATTTTTGATGATATATTAGGTAACCCTTAAGCTTGTAATTTACTTTTGAGTTGGATATTGTCTTAAGAGAATCTCTCGATAGAATCATTTTAACTTAACCCATTAAGCGCCATTAATGCACACACGCAACATTATTAGTTTTTTGTAAATTAAATTACTAAATAAGTTAATTTGATATATTACATTATTTGACCTGACTTGAAAATGTGTGAAGAAAATATATTACATTATTTGATCTGACTTGAAAATGTGTGAAGAAAAATGTAAATATTTCGATTATTACTCACTTAATTTTTTTTTAATTTCAGTGCATTTCTAATTTCATAATATTTAAGTGTTTTATACGCGTGGCGCATGAAGTAAAATTTCGAGTTTAGAAAAGCCTGAAAATTTGGTTTGGCCGCTCCGCTTCGCGGAGCGACCAAACCAAATTTTCAGGCTTTTCTAAACTCGAAATTTTACTTCATGCTTAGTCTGGGAGTGGAAACACTCGTTCTAAACTTCATATTGCACGTTTTTATATAAAATCGATGAATGCCTAAAAATTTACTGCGTATACATAATGTTTATTTAAAAGAAAATTTCACAGTATTAATACAATAAGTCATTCATAGAAACCATAAAAAGAAGTGCAGATTTTTCTTTTTAAACCATTTATTGAGGATATAAAATACAATATTTAATTCCAATATAATATATAAATGTAGTTAGTAGTGTTTAACGGTTTGCTCTTCTCGAAGCTATAAGCTTGTAGAGAGGTGCAAACTTTCACAGTTTTATGTAATAACTATATTTACTTAAAAACTAAAATAAAAGTTAGTCTTAGTATAAATGATTATTAATTAAGCAAAAGATAAAAATAACAAAATTAACCAAAGAAAGTAAGAATTTACATAATTAGAAAACACCATGATTGAAGTCTGAACCATATTATTAATAGAAAACAAACAATTTTATTCCATTCTTCCCAAAATCATAGACATTTCTTCCGAATTGACATTTTTGATATGCTTTTTTAATTTATATTTGAACTCCTTGAAGTTGTTTATGTAATTTAAATTAATTATTTTAGAGAGATAGTTATATACTTTCACAGTATAATACATATAGCTCGTTGATGAAATTGTCTTTTTAATTATTTTGTTATACGAGAAATGATTTGTTGCCATTCGTGTTGAGTATGAATGAGTATGAGGGTGTAATAAGGATGGACATGTTTTATTTTTGTACATATATTTAGCTATTGCCGTAAAGTAAAGCTTGTTGAGATCTGGAACACCTGAGTCTTCAAAGATTTGACTTGATGAATATGTATATGGCTTTCTATACATCGTTTTAAGGAGCAATTTTTGAGTTGTTACGATATTACTCCTGTGTGACTTCAAACAACCTCCCCATACCAATAATCCATATGACAGTATAGATTTCACAAAAGCATAATAAGTCATTTTTAATGCGTTTAAGTCAAAAATGTGCTTTAATTTATAAAATAGATAAATACAGCTCCTAAGTTTACTGTTAATCATGGTTGTGTGTATATCCCCTTTCAGGTGTTGATCTATTGCTATACCTAAGTAGTTTATATAACTTACTCTCTTTATTGCTGTGCACTTACAGCCTAGGTTTCTTGTACAATTTACTTCATAGATTTTTAATTCATCAAGGTGAGGTAAGTTATTTTGATATGAAGAGAAAGCTATTAGTTTTGTATTATCCAAATTTAGATTGAGCAGATTACAATTAAATTTCTGTTTTAGGGTTATTATTTCATTCGTGGCTTTTTGAAATACATCATTCCAATTATCTCCTACCACATGTACCATCGTGTCATCAGCGAATGATGTTATATTAATTGTTTCTGATTCCACTGGTTTAATTATATCATTCGTGTATATGATAAAGAACAGTGGTCCCAGCACACTACCTTGTGGTACCCCCACGTTTATTGTTCTTCGATTAATTTTGATATTATTCAAGTCAACGTATTGTATTCTATTATTTAAATAACTTTTTATCAATTCAAGTGGTTTTCCTCGTATACCATAGAGTTCAAGTTTATCGTATAAGATGTCATGACATACCGTGTCGAACGCTTTTGACAGGTCAAGCGCTATAGCTACTGATGGTTTTCTCTCATCTATTGCATCATATACATTTCTTATAAAGTCAGCTAACGCATCCTCCGTGCTTAGTCCTTCACGGAAACCAAATTGATTTGGTGAAATTAAACCGTGCTTAGTTAAAAACGTATATATTTGCTTCTTATTAATTTTCTCAAATATTTTAGAAATCGTCGAAGTGAGTGCTATTGGCCTATAATTTTTTGTATTATCTTTATTGCCACTTTTATAAATTGGTTTAATGACCGCCTGTTTTAATCCATTCGGATAAATCCCTTGTTCAAAGCATTTATTTATTAGTTTAGTTAAAGGAATCGCTATAATTTCATCTATTTCCTTTAGGGTGTTGCCTGTTATATCATCACAACCTGCACTTTAATTTTTTTTTTAGTGACTTTATGGCAATGATTATATCCGCTTCTATACTCGGATTAAAATATAGCGAATGAGGGTTTGTGCAAATATTATGGTCGTAATTATTGTTACCCCTTGTACCCATT
The DNA here is from genome assembly GCA_932526585.2 of Philonthus cognatus. Lineage (NCBI taxonomy): Eukaryota > Metazoa > Arthropoda > Insecta > Coleoptera > Staphylinidae > Philonthus > Philonthus cognatus. The sequence continues at coordinate 31,500,292 of OW052241.1, read as the reverse complement.
TTTTGTGTCATATTTGCTCCAATATTGGCGAAATAATTGTTGAACTCATTTGCCATATCAAAATCACTGAATATTTTGCTACCTTGGGCATTCTTTAGATATTTTGGTGCAGTTCAATTTTCAGTTATGTTAGTGGAATGTTTTATGATTTTCCACACTTGGCTTTTGTTATGGCAATCATTTATTTTGTTTCTGTAGTATATGTTCTTAGCTTCGCGAATGGAGCTTGTAACGGAGTTTCTTATCTTTTTATAATTAGTATAGTGGTCATTGTCATTATTGCTTTTTAGGTAGAGTTTATGTAAGTAGTCTCTTTGTTTTATTTGTTCGATGATTTTATTTGTTATCCACGGTTTGCGATGTTTTACTTTTTTAATTCTCTTTATGTAAGATGCCGTTGTTAAATTTGTTTTTAGGGTAGTTATTAATTTATTACAAGCTTCATCTACAGTTGATGTTGTTATAAAGTCCCAGTTCACGAGAGATAGATTTGTTTTTAACTTTTTATAGTCTACAAATTTCAGTTCAAAGCTGTTGGTTTGATTATTATTCGAATTTTTATTTTTAATTTCATTCAGTTTAATACTTAGTGTGATTGGACAGTGATCTGTAATTTTGCTGTGTAGTATAAGCGATAGCACATTGTTATAATTTCTTTTTGATTTTATGTAGTAGTGATCTATACAAGATTTATGGGTTTTGTTGATGCGTGTGCTTTGATTAATACAGGGTTGTAGGCTAAATTCGCACAGTGAGTTGATGTATTCATTCACTAGTTTATCATTCAACATTTCGATATTTATGTTTGTGTCTCCTGCAAATATTTCGAATTGAGTTTTAGTATGTTCATTTAAGTATAGTTTAGTTGAGTTAATGAAATTATGAATTGTATAAGGATGGGTCCTATAGACCGATGTAATGGCAATATTTGTATTTTGTATTTTAATAGTCGATCTCATGAATTTGAAGTCATTAATTTCAATCACAACATTAGACTGAGGAATACTGGATTTAATATATATTAATACTCCATCATTCTGGTTTAATTGACTTTTATTACTGTATAACATATAACCATCCAGCTGAAAATATTTAGTGTCATGACATTTCCACGTTTCAGTTAATATTATTAAATGGAAATCTATGTTTAAAATATGTAGATAAGTTTGAAGTTCATCAAAATTTTTTGCAATACTTCTTATATTAGTTTGAAAAATATTCAGATTATGTGAGAGTTTAGTAAATTCTTTTATATTTAAATTACATTCTTTTAAGGTATATACACTTATGTGCAAAAAAAACGGCCCACCCATTATTTATTTTTTATATTTTGATAATAGCATTACTCTTACAATACTGCGAATAAAACTTTTGGTATTTTACGATAAATTAGACTATCAGGGTATAGAAAAAAAAACAGCATATGGTACTTATCAGTTTATTTAATAAACAATAATCGTCACAAATGAAAATCAAAGATATGCTCTTCATTCGGCATTATGCATAAAGTATCAAGATGTCTATGTTCTTCCACTGTTTTTGTTTTTTGTTTTGATCTTCAGTGGATGCGGGAATTAACTCACTAAAGGTTGCTGTGTTTATCATGGTTTTAAGTGCTGTAGATTCTACAAAAGCTGTAGCTCTTTTTGGAAGATTGGCGAAGCCAGTAGTATGTGGCCAGAATGTTTAATGTTAGCCGATCTACCGTCCAATGTATATTTCATAGTCTATTTTATTGTAAAATACCAAACGTTTTGTTTGTAGTATTGCAACAGCGATTTCATTTAAAAACTAAAAAAGAATGGGTTGACCGATTTCTATGCACTTGAGTGTACATTTTTGTCAACGATTTTGGGAAGATCTATATCAAAACCGTTCATGGAAAACAATAATGTGATATTGCTAAAGTACTACAATCAGCTGTTTATTGCTCTGCAAAAATATAGGATGACATTTTAGCTTGTAACTTTGCGTGCTAAACTATATATTACTCATATAATAAATATAATAAGTAAACCTTAAATGCATATTTTATTGATACATTCTATCGAAACTATTTTAAGTTTCGTATGATTGTAAACCGCAAATATTTTACCTCCATTTGTCCATACGTTGCCTTTGCCAAATTTATTCAGCGATTCGCGCACTAATTTAACTCTTTCTTGAGTAAGGTACTCTTGAATTACGATATTCGTCCCGTTTAATTTGTTTTTGTTCGAATATATATTTGATTTGACTTTGTAGTTTACACATTTTAAAAGAACTGGGCGCAGTTTTCCATTTATTTGCTTTCCTACTCTATAGCATTCCTGTATGTTTTGTGGTTCCAAGTCGATTTTCAGCTTTTTTTGATAATTTCCATTGTTTTTTCTTCTGTATTTTCCTTTGCAGTTTCCGGAATCCCGTAAATGCGTAAATTGTTTTGATTGTTTTGTTGAGCGAGTATATCGTTTTTACGTTCCAGTTCATTTATTATTGCCATTTTTTCTTCTTTGAACGTAGACAATTCCTTCTTTATATCAGTAATTTGACTTTCGAACTCGGCGAAGGTCGATTTCAATTTGGAGACGACCAATTCTGCGAATTTATTCATAAAATCCTCCTGTATAAGTAACTCCATCATCGTATCAGCTAGTTCTTCTTTTTGAGCTCTTGTGATTCCCATTTTGATATGTGTTCTGTTTAGGCACTAATATTTATTTTATGTAGGTTTACTTTTTATTATTATTAAATGCACTGTATTAGCACGATATTTTAATGTTTTCTGCAGAGCAAAATTGTAACGTCTACACTGCTGCACTGAACATTTTAGCTAAAATCAACTTTTAGAGTTAACTCTATAATTGCTCGGCCGTTAATGAGTTAAGAGGGGGGGGGGGTTAGGTGCTCGGTTATCAATTTTGGCTTAAACATCGCTTGAAGTTCATAGTCATTTTTCAACGTCATATAAGATGACAGAACGTTCAAATTAAACGGGGGCAAGTCACTTGAACTTCTTGTCACTTCTTAACGTCATATAAGATGGCGGAACATTTAAATTGGTTATATGGAAGCAAAACTACTTCGAATCCAGAGAGATTATCGCTTCGATGTATTGATTTCTGTCTTTCACACGTCAAGAGTGACCATTATATAATAAAATGGTGGAAATATAATCTTTATATGAACTTGTATTTCCATATAAATAATACATTATTTTATGTCAAAATAGACCTCTAAACAAACAATATTTTTGCGTCAAATAAAACAGTTAAAAAAATCTGTTTCCGCCATTTTGTTACGATAGCTTCGATGCATATCTTTGTAAAATAACATTTGTAAAATATGATCTTATAACAACGCTGGTACCGAAGTCCCAACATACAAATTTTACATGGCCTAACCACCCTTTTAACACACCAATGAACCGTGTTCAAACTCTACAATTTGATGTTGCAAAAAAACAACTCAGATGTTTTCTCGGTTAAAAGGTCGTTCTCCCTGTCACAAATCACGGCAATTTTCAGTCCGAGAGCTAAAGCAACTCCATTACCAGCTTCGCGCTCATTCAGCGCGACGATACATAAATACATAAAACAAGCTGATTAATTACGCCTAGTAGCGCGTTACATTGTAAGATGATTAGCTTCAAAATGCCCGAACGAATCGGTTTAGCTACGGCATCGACCGACCAAATAGTTACAGTAAGGACGCATCGCGTGTTTTGTGATTGCTGATAATTTGCAATCGTGCAGTTGCAATCCGGTAGCTAGGTGAGGTGGGATGGTAATTAGGTCTAATTTTCAACGGGTTTTGCTTTGCTTGTGTTTGGGCCCAGAGTGGAAGAGAATGTGAATGAGAATACGTGATGATTGTGCAAAATGTTTTAGTAGTCTCTATCGAAGAACTACGATTATGATTGAAATTAGGAATGTTCCGATCCCAAAAAAATACTGAGTATCGATTATATCATATATCAAAGTATTAATACGGTAAAATATCGTAATTTAAAGTATCAATATATGGTATTAGGGATGATTCGATCCCAGAAAAAATATCGATATTGAGTATCGATTATATCGTATGTCAAAGTATCGATACGGTAAAATATCGTAATGAAAAGTATCGATATTCAAAATATCGAAACTTTTCGATAGCAGATATTTTAGATTTAATATTTATTATTATTTAATACTGCGAATGCATTTTTAAAAAACTGTAATGTACCTCTCACTTATATAAATTTAATGTTTTCATGAATCACTCTGTATATTATTATCATTGTAGTGTAATTATCTCATTGTACAGATAATTTTGGAATAGCAAATAATTCGTAAATCAAATAGTTTTCACATTCCGAAATCGATTCTTAGGAATTATAATCTTGTTTTGTTATTCCATTTTATCTTATCTTATCACTGAAGAAATAAAATTGTTCTGGTGTTAAGGAGCACACTTCTATTTCGACAGTTGAGCAAGACAGCCAATTCAATTACAAATTCTAAACTCTGAATCTTTGACTAATTCTTATTCTGTTTCAAACTGTAAATTGATGTATTAAGTAACAAATTAAATATCAAGTAAAAGGTTTATCTTTAACTCTCTTTGTTTGGACCCAAGTTGACTAAATCGCGTCTTCGACGACAAATCCAGGAAATCTAAATATAAACAAAAGGACCCTATCGACAAACAACACCCTCGTACGTTACAAAACCTTCACCTAATAATAATATATTGTCCGAAATAGCTTTAAGACGGTTAAGAAATTGTCAAAATTTGCCTTTTTTAAATAAAAACCATATAAAATGTTCTTTTTAGGTATATGTGTATTAATGTAATCGATGTAAAATGTTGTTTTGGCGTCAAATAAATAAATAAAAAAATAAAAAATAAATAAATAATAAGTCAATGTTTTATACGCGTGGCGCATAAAGTAAAATTTCGAGTTTAGAAAAGCGTGACAATTTAGATTTTAAACCCAAATTTTGACGCTTTTCTAAACTCTAAAATTTACATTATGCTTAGTCTGGGATTGTACAACACTTGTTAGAATTTTCTAGATTTTCATTAACTCATTGGTGCAACAACGCAACGTAATGTTAATTAAATTTCTAAATAAATTAATTTGATACATTGAATTATTTGAACTGACTTGAGATTCTTGAGAATGTGTGTAGAAAAATGTACATATTTTGTGATTTAAATATTTTTAATATTACTAATCTTAAAAAAGTATTTTGAAGTGTATTTCTAATTTCACAATATTTCAGTGTTTTATACGCGTAGCGCATGAAGTAAAATTTCGAGTTTAGAAAAGACTAAAAATTTGGTTTGGCCAAACTAAATTTTCAGGCTTTTCTAAACTCGAAATTTTACTTTATGCTCAGTCTAGGAGTGGAAACACTCGTTCAAAACTTCAAATTGAACGCATTTATAAAATCGATGAATACCCGAAAATTTACAGCGTATACATTATGTATAGTTAAAAGAAAAATTCAAAATATGTAATACAAGAAGTCATTCATAGAAATCTTAAAATAAAGTGCACAATTTTATTTAAAATCACCTTTCAGGTTAACTTTATAATTGCTCGGCCGTTAATAGGTTAATTTCATTAATTTTAAATATTCCAATACTTTTTTATGACAGTTTGTTAATTCTTAAAACTCTGGCAGTTTCTGTGCATTTCCACATTCCATTTTTAATTATCTTGACGATCTTCATGAAATTTAAAAATGTTTATCAAAATGTTGGCGATTTGTATAAAATTTAAAGATTTTCATGAAAATGTTGACGGCTAACGTAAAGTTCTTGGATTTTCATCAGTATTAAAAATGTTGATAATTTTCATGACATTTTCGAGCTTCAACATTTTAAAAATAAATAAAACATATACGAACATTGCTAAGAATTTGAAAAGTACTCAGCAATTTCGTAAATTTCTGAAATATTCTTTAATTTTAAGAATGTTGAAGCTTTTCATACAATTCCAAGGTTTTCCTAAATTTATAAGATTTTCCTTAATTTAAAAGTATTGATACTTTTCATGAAAATAGACGACAACCATTTCTGAAAAAAATTCTGGCAGTTTTCGTAAGGTTTCAAGATTTTTTTAAATCTTTTCATGAAAATGTTGACGGTTTTCGTAAAGTTCTTGGATTTTCATTAGTATTAAAAGTGTTGATAATTTTCATAGCTTTTTAAGATTTTCGAGCTTCACTGTTTTCGCTCGGTATACTTGTAATACTTAATTTACTGCAATCTAATATTTTAATGCACTTTTATGTAATTTCCTCATTAAGGAAAAATCCTTTCATATTTTACACACGCAGGAAGTTGCGATTACTTTACAGCACCTGTTGCACGTCCTGTTATAAATTTAGTGCACTCACTGTAAAATAAGGCCATTGAATTTCAGATAAATAAGAAAGCATTTTAAGTTATTTTTCAGTCTATATTTAAAATAAAGTAACGGGCGATTAAATGAATTTATTATCAAGCTATAAAGTTTGATGCTAGGGTGGTAGCACTAGGTAGCACTTCATGAATAACGACGCTAATTTGACAAATTAAATAATTTGAGTTGTGAGTAAACATAAATATAAATCAGTAAAACAAACGAAGTGGTCTAATCAAAGTTCTACTATTATTGACTTGTGTTGTCCATATTTTTATAATATAAAAAATTATAATACTAAACTGGTCGTGACAAAATGGCTGACCGTGTAAGTCAATTTCCTAAAAAAAGAAAATAATAATAATAATTTGAGTAAGGCAAAAAGTTGAGCAAAACAAATCAGCACCTACTAAATAAATTCATTTGATTGCCTGGTATAACATATTGTTTTTGCCTTAGCGACTATATTTGTAAAATTTAATAACATAAAATCAGGTGTACAAAATCAAAGTAAGTCAGCTATAAATCATAACACTACAAATCTAAGCAGTGATTTTTGAACTTCAGTTGAAATCAGTGTTTTATACGCGTGACGCATGAAGTAAAATTTCGAGTTTAGAAAAGCCTAATTTGGCTCGGTCGCTCCGCTTCGCTACGCGCCCGACCCAAATTTCAGGCTTTTCTAAACTCGAAATTTTACTTCATGCTTAGTCTGGGAGTGGAGACACTCGTTAGAAGGTTCAAATTGAACACTTTTAGAAAATCTGCAAAATCGCAAAAAAATTATTCAACTTCAAATAAATTGTTTTTCATGAACTAATCTAACTATTTAGGTGGGGATAATACTAAACTGGTCGTAACTGAATGGCTAACCGTCTAAGTCAATTCTCTAATAAAAAAAAAAAAAATAATAAATTGAGTTAAGCAAAAAGTTGAGCAAAAAAACAGTACCTACTCTATATATAAATTCATTTGATTGCCCGGTATTACAAATTGTTTTTGCCTTAACGACATTTGTAAAATTTATCGACATGAAATCAGGTGTATAAAATCAAACTAAGTCAGCTATATACGCGGCCGATCCAAATTTTCAGGCTTTTCTAAACTCGAAATTTTACTTCATGCTTAGTCTGGGAGTGGAAACACTCGTTAGAAGGTTCAAATTGAACACTTTTAGAAAACCGGCAAAATCGCAAAAGAATTATTTAACTTCAAATAAATTGTTTTTCATGAACTAATCTAACTATTTAGGTGGGGATAATACTAAACTGGTCGTAACTGAATGGCTAACCGTCTAAGTCAATTCTCTAATAAATAAAAAAATAATAAATTTAGTTAAGCAAAAAGTTGAGCAAAAAAATCAGTACCTACTCCATATATAAATTCATTTGATTGCCCGGTATTACAAATTGTTTTTGCCTTAACGACATTTGTAAAATTTATCGACATGAAATCAGGTGTATAAAATCAAACTAAGTCAGCTATAAATCATAATACTACAAATCTAACCAGTGGTTTTTGAACTTTAGTTGAAATCAGTGTTTTATACGCCTGGCGCATGGAGTAAAATTTCGAGTTTAGAAAAGCCTAATTTGGCTCGGTCGCTCCGCTTCGCTACGCGCCCGAGCCAAATTTTCAGGCTTTTCTAAACTCGAAATTTTACTTCATGCTTAGTCTGGGAGTGGAAACACTCGTTAGAAGATTCAAATTGAACACTTTTAAAAAACCGGTCATGAACCAATCTAACTATTCAGGTAGGTATATTTTTATCTGAGAAAGTTACTGATTGAAATTCATTACTTCTCTATAAAGTTAAAATTAATTAACTTTAGTTGAAATCAGTGTTTTATAAGCGTGGCGCATGGAGTAAAATTTCGAGTTTAGAAAAGCCTAATTTGGCTCGGTCGCTCCGCTTCGCTACGCGCCCGAGCCAAATTTTCTAAACTCGAAATTTTACTTCATGCTTAGTCTGGGAGTGGAAACACTCGTTATAAGATTCAAATTGAACACTTTTAAAAAACCGGTCATGAACCAATCTAACTATTCCGGTAGGTATATTTTTATCTGAGAAAGTTACTGATTGAAATTCATTACTTCTCTATAAAGTTAAAATTAATTAACTTTAGTTGAAATCAGTGTTTCATAAGCGTGGCGCATGGAGTAAAATTTCGAGTTTAGAAAAGCCTAATTTGGCTCGGTCGCTCCGCTTCGCTACGCGCCCGAGCCAAATTTTCAGGCTTTTCTAAACTCGAAATTTTACTTCATGCTTAGTCTGGGAGTGGAAACACTGGTTATAAGATTCAAATTGAACACTTTTAAAAAACCGGTCATGAACCAATCTAACTATTCCGGTAGGTATATTTTTATCTGAGAAAGTTACTGATTGAAATTCATTACTTCTCTATAAAGTTAAAATTAATTAACTTTAGTTGAAATCAGTGTTTTATAAGCGTGGCGCATGGAGTAAAATTTCGAGTTTAGAAAAGCCTAATTTGGCTCGGTCGCTCCGCTTCGCTACGCGCCCGAGCCAAATTTTCAGGCTTTTCTAAACTCGAAATTTTACTTCATGCTTAGTCTGGGAGTGGAAACACTCGTTAGAAGATTCAAATTGAACACTTTTAAAAACCGGTCATGAACCAATCTAACTATTCCAGTAGGTATATTTTTATCTGAGAAAGCTACTGATTGAAATTCATTACTTCTCTATAAAGTTAAAATTAATTAAGTGCTATTAGTATAAGTTCACTTAATAAATTCTATCTTTAAACTGAACACATTTATAAAAATTCTCTTGCTTTGAATCAATTAAATAACGATATTCATGAGAGTACAATTAATTTTCCGCTCGTTTGATGTAAAACGCTGGATCATTAATAAGAGAAAAAAAAAACGCTAATAATTACAGATATCGTTGTTTAAACAATTTTAACGATCAGTCGTAAAAGCATGAATTGTATTATAACGACTGTTAATAATGTATTAATTTTGTTGTTTATTCAATCCGTAATTTATTGTCATTCCGCTCGCAGCGCGACATTCTTGGCAAGTTTAGTGTTCATTTAACACGAGTTTTAAAGATTAATTTTTTTTAAAAAAACGAGGTGTTGGTTTTGGTGATAAAGTAATTAATTGGGAATTCTTAAGTGGTTCTTAGTAAATATTACGTAATTTACGCAAAGAAATAACAAGAAAATAAAAAAAACATTAAAAATGTGCGAGACTTTACGCAATCTACAACAAATTTGTGATAAAAAGAATAAATCAATCACTTTGATATTCTTCTTCTAGTTACGAAATGTACATATATTAAATAAAACTAATCAGTAAAGAAAGGAATTACAACAATAATTAAATCAAACACTTATTGAAACAACTAATTCCCAAGCTTAAAATCCCACCGGCGGACAAACAAGTGTTTGCTGTTGTACTTTTAATGTCTTAATTATTAACTTACGGATTTGTCCTTTTTATAACATTACAAAAATGTATAAGAACAAAATGATAATTCGTACAAGTTACAATAAATAAATATCGCGTTTAATACTTTTGAAGTATTTTACAACCTTATTATTTATGTTATCTACGCAATATCAATGGCGTGTAAAGCTATGTAAATCATGTATTTTTGTCGTTTGCTCAAACATAAAGAATAGTTGTTGATTTAATTGACTCAGAGGTTCATGCAAATTAATCTGTAATGATTTATTAGTTGCAATAATGAGCTTGTTTTTATATCCCTTGTGCAGATAAAATCACGTAGTTTACTGAAAGAAAGGATTAAGTAAGTGATTGATTAATGGATTAAGGTTGGATATAATGAAAAAATAATTATATCAAATGTTCTTGACTGTTTTTAATTATTTTTGTAATGAAACATTATAGTTAGGAAAAAAAGAACAGTTGAAATTCATGCAAATTAATCTGCAATGATTTATTAGTTGTAATAATGAGTTTGTTTTATACCCCTCGTGCAAACAAATTTACGAAGTTTACTGAAAGAATTTTTTTATTCTGATTAATAAATAACTTTTAGTTACCGCTATTTTTGATTTGTAACTCTTTTTTTTCTAACTATAATATTTCATTACAAAAATAATTGATAAGAAGAACATTTTATATCATTATTTTTTCATCCAATATATAAAAATATTGGCATTTTCTAAGATTAGTTAGGGCAGATAATCTATTATGTACTTTCTATCTTTTCTTGAAATTATTTAAATATGGATATTTATGATATATTATATGTTAATATTAATAGATTAATTTTAATAATGTTAAGTTTAAGAAGTCTACTAAGCATGCGATTATATTCGTGTTTAGTAAAGTCTGGTATAAAAATTGTATACTACAAAAGAGATTTAACTTATGTGATAACATTTTGTTGCAAACAGCCGTTATTTATTTCTGCCTGTCTGATCTTTAAATCGTATAAAAATATTGGCATTTTGTAAGATTACTTAGGGCAGATAATATATTAGATACTCTCTATCTTCTCTTGAAATTATTTAAATATAGATATTTATTATATATTGTATATGAATATTATTAGATTAATTTTATTAATGTGAAGTTTAAGACGTCTACTTAGCATGCGATTATATTCTTGTTCAATAAAGTAAGACATTTCTGATACAGAAATTGTGTATTTAACTTATGTGATAAAATCTTGTTGCAAAAAGTCGTTATATATTTCTGCCTGTCTGATCTTTAAATCATACAAAAATATTGGCATTTTGTAAGATTAATTAGGGTAGATAATCTATTATGTACTCTCTATCTCAGTGGTGGGGAAACTTTTTTTAAGACGGGCCATTTGTAATAACCAGACAATCGTAGCGGGCCAAAGAATAATGCTTAATCGTAGGTAGGTAGTTTTTATGCGGGTCGTCTCATTACGAAGTAAGAACGCGTTCAAACATTCTCACGACGGCACTCTTAAACGGGCCGGATTAAACCTTTCCGCGGGCCGGACTTGGCCCGCGGGCCGTAGTTTCCCCATCACTGCTCTATCTTCTCTTGAAATTATTTAAATACGAAGAATTTTTCTTTTAGGTATACAATCGTTGGTTTTTTGATGAAAAAATTCAAATTTATGCTTTAACAGAAATTGTATACTACAAAAGAGTATTTAACTTATGTGATAAAGTCTTGTTGCAAAAAGTCGTTATTTATTTCTTTCTGTTTGATCTTTAAATCATACAAAATTATTGGCATTTTGTTAGATTAATAAAGGGATAAGCTATTATGTACTCTCTATCTACACTTAAAATTATTTAAATACAGATTTTTTTCTTTTACGTATACATTCGTTGATTTTTTTGTTAAAAGAATTCAAATTAAAGCTTTAAACGAGTGTTTTCCATTCCCAGGTTAAGCATGAAGTAATATTTTCAGGCTTTTCTAAACTCAAAACTTTACTTCATGCGCCACGCGTATAAACCACTGATTTATTGTAAAGTTCAAAATATACATCTTAACCATACTACTTTAGTAGAGTATTTTGAATATCATTTGAAATCAGTGAATTATACGCGTGGCGCATGAAGTAAAATTTCGAGTTTAGAAAAGCCTAAAAATTTGGATTTGCCGTCACTCGCTTCGCTCGTGACGGCAAATCCAAATTTTCAGGCTTTTCTAAACTCGAAATTTTATTTCATGCTTAATCTGGGAGTGGAAAACATTTAAAGCTCATTTAAAGATTTGGTTGGCGTTCACTTTGTGGTACATCTCTATAAAATAATATTAAAACACTTAACTTTGTTTTACCACTTTAATTAACTTTTTACAGTGACTATAGTTTCGACTACAAGTTAGTCATTATCAAACTCAGTTTGATAATGACTAGCTTGTAGTCGAAAATATAGTCACTGTAAAAAGTTAATTAAAGTGGTAAAACAAAGTTAAGTGTTTTAATATTATTTTAATTTTAGCTCTTTTAAAATAATAACGAATATCTGCAAATTTATAGCATATACAGTATATTGGGATGTGTGTACTTAAAAGAAAAACTCCCGGTATGTATATTTTGCAAGAGTAGTAAAACCAAATACTTAATCTTTTGTGTGATAAAATCTTTGTCCAAAAAAAATCTTTATACCTACTGTTTATCTTATCTTTTAAATATTTAAATATTTTGCAAGAAAAGTCTTAACTCTTCTAGTGCGTTTTATCTCTAAATGAATAACATTTAATACGGACTTAATGCGAATAATCTTGAATCTAGAATTAAGTAATTCCATCCGGTAATGTCGAAACGAATTTAAATACAATGCGAAAAGAACGCTCTTAACAAAAGTGGCGATGAAAAGGTTACAAAAAAGGTGAGTGATGAAATATCAATTAATTGACTTTTTTTTTCTTCAGCGAATCGAAAAAAAACTAAAGCATTCTATAAAACGAAAGTGTTCCAATTTTATTAACCCAATCAAGCAAAATTGTTTAAAATAAAAAAATTGAGAAGAAATTATATTTTTTTAAATTTATTAAATTAATTAAACCACGCGAAGTTTGATATGAAATTGCAATCGACACATTTTCCGTATGTGAAAATTGTGCTTAATTGAAATGTCGAAACGTTTGTGTGTGTGTATACATGTCTTATGGTAATTATTTGTTAATATTTTGGTGTAAATGCAAATACTCCAAAGATATTTATCACTTTGATTCCAATTAACGCTGTACACGATTTGCATTCGGTTTTAATTACGCACAATTATGAAATGTTGTAGCCCATGTTTTAAAAAGCACAAAAGTAAACTTTAGTCAACAATTTGATACTTTAAAATAATTCAATTGGTTGCACAAAAAGTAACTTTCCTATTTTTAAAACTTAAGTCAACGATGAATATTTCTAACTAGAAGAAGGGTAAGTTTATTCTCTCAAATTCAAATAGTTATGAAACTGTTTGAATTTGAGAGAATAAACTTACGCTTCTTTTAGTTTGCAAAACTTTAAATAGAGTATATAAAAATTTCGAAAATATTCCTATAAACTAATAATAAGTCCTAAATAAATACTTGTTTCAATGGATATTTATTTTCTTAGTAGTCTTATTAATTATTTCTTATTGCTTACAGTTTGTACAAACATTGTCGTAGTTTTTATATATTATGTTTAAATCAAAAATTTTGTATTTAAAAATAATTCTATTTCTATACAAAAAATGACTTTCCCATTTTTGGCCCTAAATAAACAATTTTGATATTGTAAAATATTTATATTCTTTATACAATGAATGACTTAGACATGTTTTTAGCCTTATATCAACAATTTTGGTATTTTAAAATAATTCTATTCCTTCTCCAAAAACTGACTTTCCCTTCTTTTAGATTTAATCCAACCAGTTGTATATTTTGAAATAATTCCTTATATAGAAAGAATACTTTTTTGTCGTTTTAGCCTTAAATCAACAATTTAAAGCTTGAAAAAAATGCTATTCGTAATGTTGCCACGTTTTAGCCTTAAATCAACAATTTTAGTATTTTAAAATACTTCTATTCCTTCTACAAAAAATTACTTTCCCTTCCATTAGATTAAATCCAACCATTTTTATATTTTGAAATAATTCCTTATATAAAAAGATTACTTTTTGTCGTTTTAGCCTTTAATCAACAATTTTAAAGCTTGATAAAAATGCAATTCGTTATACAAAACAAAAATAATTTCCCTGCATGCATAGACACAAGATTAACAAGTGTTAAATCCAAAGAAAAAAATATATTTCAACGTTTGGATGAATAATAAATAATAACTTTTATTTTATCAGCAGTAAAGAATAATAATTTTGTTGTATAAGATGTTAAATTAATTTAAAATATCAAAAAGTTAATTTGAGTCTGTAAAAAATAGGAAACTGAATTTTTTGAATAAGGAATATAACTGGGCTTTTAATAAGTAATTGATCAGGTAACTAAAAAATAATAATTGGTAATTCCACGTATTTCTTAATATAATCTGTCTATGTCTCATCAATAAAGTTACTTATAATTTTATTAATAAAAATATAATATAATATAACTCTCGAGGGCAGAAAGACCTTTGCTCGATAGCCCGGATAGACTAACACTAACGTGTATGTTTATACATTTTTGTACCGTATATTGTATTGTCTGAATAAAGATGTTTGTATATATATATATATATATATATATATATATATATATATATATATATATATATATATATATAACTCTCATGTTTAGTAGTACATTAAAATTGTGTATTATCTTATATGAATAAGGCTGAATATTTCGTACTGAAAAAAAAAAAAAATAATGAACACTATCTTATGCAATTATTTCTTTATAAAATCATTACAAAACGTGAAATTTTAATCAATTACAAAATCATAAATATCACCGACCCACGCGAAAAATTCTTTAATAAGTTATTACAACATTTATTCAGGACTGATAGAAAAAAAGCAATAAGTTGCGGAAAATTAACATTTCTAATGAACGTCGCATTAAAATTACAAACGCGAATTTACCCAGGAGGGATTATTTACGCCATTCACGGCGCAATAATAAATAATAAGCACGACCTGCTTTTGTAAATGATCACAAGTTGATTTGTTTTGAAATGCGCATAGAAATATCGGAGTAAATATAATTATTTGAAACAAATAATTGTTTTCATAAAATAAATATAAACCCACTGAGCAAACACATTGATGTAATGCTTTATCAACATTAATACAACGTTTAATGTTGTTACAATGTTGATATAACGTTATTTGTTTGTATTTTGCTGAGTGGGAAATTAGGATTGTAAATTTAGTGTTAAGCCAGATAATATAATAAAACGGTAAATTTGTTTTGATATATTAGATTAAAGCAAAATTACCGTTTTTTTGATTACCACTAATTTGGTATATTCGTTAATCAAGACCGGTTTATTGTGCATTTACCGGTAAATCGCAATATCGCGATTTTAGGGGTGAAAGTAAATAAATACATAGGCAATTCATAGCATTTTATGATGTACTTTTAACCCTTTCGCATTTGCCACCACTAACATTTGGTAAACATACTGCGATTTTTTTTTTTAATATACATACATGTATGCATCAGCTGTAATTTTTCTGATAATCGTTTGTTTTTTAAAATAGTTTAATTTGAAGTTTAAAATGAGTGTTTTCCACTCCCAGATTAAGCATGAAGTAAAATTTCGAGTTTAGAAAAGCCTGAAAATTTGGTTTGGTCGCGTAGCGCGAAGCGCGGAGCGACCAAACCAAATTTTCAGGCTTTTCTAAACTCGAAATTTTACTTCATGCGCCACGCGTATAGAACACTGATTTTAGGTAAAGTTCAAAATATTCTATTTAAACAGTATGCTAACAAAGTGTATTTTAAACATCACAACACATCAGTGTTTAGTACGCGTGGCGCATGAAGTAAAATTTCGAGTTTAGAAAAGCCTGAAAATTTGGTTTGGTCGCTCCGCGCTTCGCGCTACGCGACCAAACCAAATTTTCAGGCTTTTCTAAACTCGAAATTTTACTTCATGCTTAACCTGGGAGTGGAAAACACTCGTTTGAAAGTTCAATTTAAATTATTTGTAAAATCAACGATTATCTGAAGATTTACAGCGTATACAGTATATTGAGATATGTATACTCAAAAGAAAAACTCCCTGTATATCTGAGATAGTAATAAATAATATGCAGTGAACTAAACATTTTTTTGGGCACCAGAAAAATTCCAGCGCTGAAAGGGTTAACAACGGTTTCCACTCTTTGATTAAGCATGAAGTAACATTTCCGGTTTAAAAGCCTAAACGCGTGTCTAAATCCAAATGCAGGCTTTTTTAAAACATGAAATTTTACTTCATGCGCCACGCGTATGAAACGCTGATTTAAAGTAAAGTTTAAAAACACACAACAACTATTATATTCAACCCAATATACATCAACGGTATTGGGTTGACTAATATTACTGATTTAATTAGATAATATCAACCTATAATTTTGTACAAAAAAATATCGTATATAATTTTCTTTCAGCAAATTTGATTTTCCAAAATACTAGTAAAATTTTTGTAGAGTATGTTGCTACAATTCATCAGTAAGCTGGTATAATCAAAATTTGACGTTTGTGTTTGCAAGTTATTTATATCGTATGTTCAATAATAAAAACCTCTAGAGTACCATGGAAAATATTGTAGGTTGCCAACTCTGAAATGTCATTTTTATGAACATTATTATGTCTGACGTTTTATCTGTCAATTCCTTAAGCGTGTAGCCAACTTAAACTTAAAACAAGATTAAATCATGGCACTGTTAAGGTTTCTTTTTTAAATGAACATACGATGTAATACAAATTTACTCTACGGAAATGTTTTGTTTGCAAGTGATTTTCAAAATAAAAATTAATTCTATGCCGCACATTTTAGCTGATAATTCACAGAATAAACATTTTCTATATACAGGAAATTTTCCAAATCTTTAATTTGGTTGGCGTTCACTGTGTGGTACATCTTCATAACAATTTAATTAAAACACTTAACTTTGTTTTACCATTTTTATTTAGAGGTGGTAAAACAAAGTTAAGTGTTTTAATTAAATTGTTAGGAAATTTTCCTTTTTGTCTAGGATATTAGTCTAACTTTGACATTTACTCTACAGAGTAAATTTTGCTTATCGTCTAAGTTACTAGTCTATCTTTCACATTTAACCTACATAGAAAAATTTGCTTTTTGTTTAAAATGTTAGTCCAACTTTAGACTCCTTGGTGATTATTTCAATCCTTATAATCATAATTATTATACAGGGCTTTCATTAATTCCCGAACCCCACGTGACTAAATTTAAAATTGCCGCGTAAATTATTGTATTTGTACGTTGGAGGCTTTGAAAAAAGTAACCAAACGTTACTAAAGTCAAATTTGACATAAACGTTTATGCGCGGTGCATCGTTAAACCAACCTTTGAGATCTTACAAGATTCGCCCGGAATTTTCAGGTAAGCAAAAATTGTTTAATTATTCTGAAACATTGAGTTTTATTTCTATTTATTTTGCAGAGTCAATTTGCTAGGATAAGCAAATACTGCGAAAATGGTATTTACAACGAAAAAATTAATAAAAATTAGTTACATTTTTGAAGATGAGCCTATTTTTTAATCATTTTAAATATAATATTTTCAGTCGTCATAAAAATACGCCGGCGAATAAATATTTTTAAATCTAGGGAATTTTTGTGTGAGCCATACCACTTTGTATATTTGGTTGCCTATTATTTTTGGTCACGTGGGGTTCGGGAATTATTGAAAGCCCGGTATTTTTATCCTTAGAAACATAATTATCGTAAATAATAATATCAACATTTACAGAAGAAGAAAGACAATGGAACGTTTGTGCCAATTAGACAAATTATTTTTTTCCACTGACAATTGTAACATCTTCCTGTCATTTCGAGTTTTAGTGTTTCCTCTAGTTTATAACACCTGCATGTGTGTAATTTAGGGTCGTAAAATTCAACTTCCACTTTAATTAAAACGTGTTTCCAAACACTTGAAGATTTTGCTCTAATTATACTAATATGTTGAGTAATTATAAGAAAATATACAAACAAAAAATAGTTTTCTGCATTTCAAGAAAAACAATATAATTATGTGAAATCCACTATATACAGGGTGGTGCATTTTGGGGGTGCCACATATGGAAAACTTTTTTATTTGAAGAGATATTAAAAAACCGTTTTTGAAGGCCAGGGTCACTTTTTTGTGTTTTAATCAATAGCGAAAAGAAAATTAATCCATCTCTAACCGTTTTCGCTTTATTCCCGGAAGTTGATAAAATGTCATTTTTATGAAGTTACTGTAACTCTTTTGTTTTAAAAGTTATAACCAAACTTAGCCATCACATAGCGCCATCTATTACTCAAAAAAACGTCTTATTTTATTCTAAAACACGATCTTGATTATAGGAAGTTCAAACAAAAATTACAGGAAAAATTAATAACAACAATTCAATACATTACTCAAGCCCTCAAAGGCGAATTAATTCAATACAAATAGCTCATGAATAATAAATAATACAAACATTGTCTTTACCGTTCCCATTTATGATCGATCAGAAATTATCCGTTTGCAATTGCAGTTCGTCATTTGTTTCATTAAGTACGAAATAGGTGCATTTATTAACAATAGAGGCCGTAGAATGTTTGGTATTCAGTGCTAAAATTGTAAACGTTTATTTTAATTCCTCAAACAGCATTGACATAAATTCCGTGTAATGTTGATTGAACAGATTCGATTTTGAAATTGGTGGAATATAAATCGGATAAAAGATTGTTTAATTTTCGCCCCGTTAATGTTTGTGTGTTTATATTTAAACGTAGCGGGGAATTGAAAACTGCGCACTTATTAGTTTGTTGTTTTTTGGCAGAGTTGCTTTAAATAGAAACCAAATTATTCCTTTTATTTAATGTAATTCCGGAATGCAAATCAAATTAAAAATTGTTTTATTTTTTGTACTAAATTATATCGTATGTTCAATAAAATATAACCTATAGAGTGCCATGGAATAAATTGTAGGTTGGCAACTCTGAAATTATACATTATAATTATTATGTCTGACGTTTTGTATGACAATTAGTAATGCGTGTAGCCAACTGAAATTTAAATAAAGATAAAATCATAACACTCTAGAGATTTTTTTTATTGAACATACGATATTGTTACATATGTTCTTAAATGAAGATTTCTGTAAAATAAAGAAATAAATTGCGCGCCATAAATGTTTGTGTATTTCAGAGCTGGGATGAATCCTAAAAAACATGATGGGATGAATCCTCAAAACATGATTCGAATCAAAGATTCGAATCCTCATTTTTGAATCACGGATACAAATCCTTTAAAAATAAATTTAAATCTATTATTTGCAACCAGTAATATTTTATTCCATCAGTTTCTATTAACAAACATGTTCATTTAGCGACTAAATATCTGATTATATAATGATTTTAATTAATGATGATATATGTGTTATTGAACTTCATTTTGAATCTGTGTTTTATACGCCTGGCGCATGAAGTAAAATTTCGAGTTTAGAAAAGCCCCGTGAAAATTTGTCTCGGGTCGCTGCGCGACCCTCGACAAATTTTCTACGCGGGGCTTTTCTAAACTCGAAATTTTACTTCATGCTTAGTCTGGGAGTGGACCGTCAAGATTTTCTACATGTCGAGATTATTGATATTTCTAGATTTATGTCGATTTATTCACAGTTTGTTATTGTATTAAATGCAACTTTAATATTAAATAAAAACGGTTTTTTTAGGAATAGAATATTCACCCATTAAGAGCCGAACAAATTATAAAGTTAACTCTAAAAGTTAATTTTAGGTAAAATTTTGCATCTTTTTCTATGATTTCAATGAATGATTTATTATATTACATACGTCGATTTTTTAAAAGAGTTAAATTTAAAATTCAAACGAGTGTTGTCCACTCCCAGACTAAGCATGAAGTAAAATTTCGAGTTTAGAAAAGCCCCGCGTACAAAATTTGTCGAGGGTCGCGCAGCGACCCGAGACAAATTTTCGCGGGGCTTTTCTAAACTCGAAATTTTACTTCATGCGCCACGCGTATAAAACACTGATTTAAAGTGAAGTTAAAAACGCACTGAAAACCAACCCAACTTCGATATTTTTTCAAAATTAGATGTTTTCTTTCCTATCCATGCTGTAAACCTTCAGATATTCGTTGTTTTCTTGTAAAAAAAACTTCGATTCCCTGTAGTCCTTCGTTCTGCGAAGACCATGGTTGGTCCTTTGAGCTGTAGTCTTTGTAAAACGGTAATAAACTTAGTAATCTAGAGTAATCCTTCAATTTGAAACTTCTAAGAACGAGTGTTGTCCACTCCCAGGCTAAGCATGAAGTAAAATTTCGAGTTTAGAAAAGCCCCGCGTAGAAAATTTGTCGAGGGTCGCGCAGCGACCCGAGACAAATTTTCACGGGGCTTTTCTAAACTCGACATTTTACTTCATGCGCCACGCGTATAAAATACTGATTTCAAGTGAAGTTAAAAATATACTAATAACGTTGGATATTTTTCATGGTTACGTAACCAAATATGCATTCACAAATATTTGAATTATTCGAAAATTTTAATATTTATGTTCAAATATGAATAATTTAGTGATTTAAATATTTATATTAGAATATTTAACTATTTGAATTAATCGAATTCGAATCCCAGCCTTAATAGCGATGATTCGAATTATTTAGGAGGATTTGAATCCATGTATCAGGATTCGAATTTTATAAGCATTCGATTCCTTTTATAAGGATTCGAATCCTTCTATAAGAATTCGAATCCTTTTATAAGGTTTCGAATCCTTTTATAAGAATTCGAATCCTTTTATAAGGATTCGAATCATCTACGTTTGGATTCGAATACGAATCCTTTTAAAAAAATGTAACGAATCCGGATCACGAATCCGTTTTCACTAAAGTATTCGAATACCTCTTTTGAATCCTCTAAAAGGATTCGAATCCGGGAATCGAATTCTGAATGATTCGAATCCGGGAATCGAATCCTGAATGATTCGAATCCTGCCCAGCTCTGGTGTATTTATATTTAAACATGGTTGGAAATTCCTAACTGTTGGCTAATTTGTTGCTGTTTTATTTAAAGAATTACTACAAATAAAAACCAAATTATCGTACTATTATTCCTTCTACCCAATTTTAATGTAATTTTGAATCGGATTAGAAATTGTTTGAATTTCGCGCCGTAAATGTTTGTGTTAATATTAAAACGTGACGGGAAATTCAGAACTCCGCACTATTATTGTTGTTTTTTTTGGCAGAGTTACTTTAAATTGAAACCAAATTACTGTACAATATTCCTTCTACCTTATTTTACATTTAATTTTGGAATGTAAATCGGATTAAAAATTATTAGAATTTCGCGCTGTAAATGTGTAAATATGTTAAAATATGGCAGTAAGTTTAAAACTTGCGCATTTTTTGTTGTTGTTTTTGGCATTTTTAAGTTAGTTTGAATTGAAATCAAATTATTTTACATTATTCCTTTTACTTAATTGAACAAGTAATTGGGGAATGTAAATCAGATTAAAAATTGTTTAAATTTTCCGATGTAAACGTTTGTGTATTTATATTAAAACGGCGGGAAATTCAAAATTGCGCACTAGTTTTTTTTGTTATTTTTGGTAACTTTAAGTTAATTTAAATAGAAATTAAATTATTGTACATTTTCCTTCAACTTAATTTTATATGTAGTTATTTTTAAGAACATAAAAAGTTTGTGGTGATTATCTCCAAGATCATGGCACAACTTTATAAGCGTTTTAGATTGTTTGGTCTTCATCAGTATAGCGCATGCTCCAGTGCTGTCAAAGCCGTAGCTAAAAGAAATCGGAAAGGGTCATTAAAATTCGGGCGGGGGGTGTTTTTGCTCTTTCAGGGCCGCTTTTATACAGGGTGTCCCCGAATGGTCTGTACAACGCTCTACCACATATTCTCTGAAACAAAATAAGACGATTTAACTAAACTTATCTCTATCCAAAAGTGGTTCCTAAGCCATCTACGAGGCCTCAAAGATATTATTTTTTTTCATTATTTTTCAAATATTTTTATTTTGGACTTAGGTAAGAAAACCTAATTTGGCACATTTAATTACATTGATACCATGCACTTTTTGCGATATGTTTATTTATCCTACGTTTAAAGTAAGTGGTCAAACTAGGACCATTGACTTCTTAAGATACCTAAATATTTTTATTCAACAGGTCAAATCATAAGGAATACTTTTTTCTGCAAGACCATTCAATTTTACGTATTTTTTGTCTCTTATAAAATTTTGCTATTTTCCCCACAAATTAATTACAATAAGATAATATTTATTCCCCTAGATTCAAGATAACCCTTCTTCCTCAACGAAAGAACTTGCGAACCAGTTTGGTGTGACGTTTCAATACGTATGGAGAATTTTGAAAAAAAATAAATATCGCCCATTCAAAATTAAAGTTACTCAAGCTCTCCATCCTGGAGATGCTAGACGAAGGATGGACTTTTGTCGTATTTTATTGGGAAAATTAAACGAAAATCCGAATTTCTTGTCAAATATGATATGGTCTGACGAATGCCGTTTTACCAACACAGGGATATTCAATAGGCATAATGAACATGTGTGGAGTATAAATAATCCTAGACAACATGAAGAAAGACGACGACAAGTGCGATTCGGACTAAATGTATGGGTCGGTAATTTGGGAGACAATATTGTAGGTCCATACATTTACGAAGATACATTAAATTCACAGAGATATCACGATTTTTTAAGAACATTTTTAAGTGATTACGTAGACAATAACATCCCCTTAAATAAGTTAAGAAATGTATGGTTTCAACAAGATGGTGAACCACCTCACAACAGCCAAATTGTCGCTAATTGTCTGTCCGAAATGTTTCCAAATAAAGTTATGGCAAATAATGGTGATATACGTTGGCCAGCTCGCTCACCTGATTTGTCACCTCTAGATTATTTTCTTTGGGGAGCTATAAAAGAAAAAGTTTATAAAACTATTCCAGAGGACAAAGACGATTTAAGAAGAATTATAATAGTTACCATTCAGCAATTAAGAAGAAGAGACATTTTTCGGGCAGTCCAAAATTTAAGGAAAAGACTATAATTATGTTTGGAGGTCAATGGTGATATATTCGAACACTTACTCTAAGTTTGTGATAATTTTAGTTCAAAAGATATTTAATTCATTTGTTTATTATTATTTAATATTATGAAAAACTTCATCAAGCAGCATAGTGATTATTCTGGTTCCTTCCCTAAAAAAATATAGTTGTAGGCCTCAGAAATTTAAAAATGTGCAACTGTTTTCAAGGCACTCTTAAAAAAAAAACAAAAGGTTGCTTTGTTTCAAATGAAACGCAAAATAAATTATAAGTGTGATATACCGTTGAATTCAGAAAAAAAAGTTCTTTCCAAAAATATGAATATCCAATATGGCGCCCATAAGAAAAACAAAAGTTGGCTATGGTTCTGGAGAAGATATTAAAGTTATTTTAAATGTACTAAATTCCTGATTAAAAAGTGCCTGTATAATGTAAAAGTTGCAAATTCCTAGATCCAATAGTTTTTGAATAAAAAAATAAAAACGAAATTTGAAAAAAATAGTTTTTTGGCAATATCTCGAAAACAAAAAAAAGATATATCAAATCTGTTTTCGGATTATTGTTGGGCTCCAAATTTCACGTATTTGCCCTAATTTAACCAACTCTCTAACTCTTCAAATAACCGAGATCCCCATACATTTCCTCGAAATTCGGACACCCTGTATATATATATAAAAATTTGTTAATTAAAAATAACGACGTATTTTTTTAAAATTTATTAAAATTGTAGTAACATATATTTTGATACTTATATTCGATGTGAATTTATGTAATTTGGTTAGAAATTATGTTTATTTGTGTGATTCTAAAAAAATCTAGAAATAATTTTATTTTTTTAATGATAAAATATTTTCATTAAATAAAGATAACGTTGTGGTTTTTTTGTATTGATTTCCAATTATATTAACATATATTTTGCTACGTACATTCGATTTGAATTCATGTAATTTGGTTGGAAATTATACAACTGTTGCAATAATTATTCGTCGTTTACATCAGTAGTAACCTATTTAATAAATTACCTTATTTTACATAAAGACTTACATGCGATGGATACCTCAAGGCTTGTCCTCGTTTCCAAAAAAATTGCGCAAATTAAAAAAAAAATAAGAACTTAAGGGCATCAGCAAAAATATGAAACTAAGTTAGTATTTAAATTTCGGTTCAGTTTAAGCAGCTGTAGTGTCCTTGAGAGTCTAAAAATTTTATGTTTTCTAATGCCAGAGAAAAGTTTATACATTTTTTTAACAATTTCTGAATATTCAGTCCAAATCTGCCGTTTTCTTTTTGTAGCATTATTTTTGTCAAATGTCAGAACACAATTTATAGATTTCCTATTAACATCTGATAATTTTGCCTATTAATTGATTTTTTGCGATAAAAAAAGAGTTACTTTACTTCTTGGATTTTGGAGGCGTTCACTTCGTGGTACATCTTCAATTTTGATATAAAGAAAACTCTTAACTTCAAAATAAAAGTGGTATAAAAAAGTTAAGAGTTTTCTTTATATCAAGATTTACTTTAGTTCAATTTGGTACTTTCAACGAGTGTTTCCATTCCTTGGTTAAGCATGAAGTAAAATTTCGAGTTTAGAAAAGCCTGAAAATTTGGTTTGGTCGCGTAGCGCGAAGCGCGGAGCGACCAAACCAAATTTTCAGGCTTTTCTAAACTCGAAATTTTACTTCATGCGCCACGCGTATAAAGCACTGATTTAAAGTGAAGATTAAAGTATACTGCTTAAATTTGACTGAGGCACAATATACAAAACATTTAGCATAGTTTTGTCATCTTCTTTCTTTTTCACTGACTTTAATAAGTCGGGGGGTTTGTAGCGAGCTACAAACCCCCTGACTTATTAAAGTAAGTTCAAAAGAAAGAAGATGACAAAACTGTTTTGTATGTAATTATTTTGAAATTGCAACCACAAAAAAACTCTTAACAATTGATAATTAAGCAACCATATAATTTCATTATATAAACTATATTTAAAATATGATCGAAATTATTATACCAATTTGAAACTCTATGATTTCATCTAATAAACTTATTTGCAAGAGAAATTATACAGCACTCTCTTAAAAAAATGACAGTATAAAATAACAATAGCAAACGATTTAATTGAATCACCAATTCCACGATCCGTTGCACAACAATTGAAAGGTGTATAACGATCGAATAATAAAAAGAAAAAAAAAAGAATGTAATTGGAAACTTTAATAAAAGCACTCTTACTCTCATCATTATTCCCAGAAATGATTTTACGCAATTAGGATGCACCACAAGTTATAATTACGTTTCGCAACGCGATTTTTTGCGAAATGTTTTAATAACACTATGAAAAAAAATTACATGAATTATGTAATCTGAAAAAATTAAATTTGTTCATTGTAGAATTAATATTAAAATGAGATTGGTAGTTAAGATAAGTGTATGTGATTTTTTAAGGATTGGTTGAAACATTTGCTGTTTTTAATTACTTTGAAAGTAAAGAAAGTTGATGGATTTTTTGCTACTTACGTAAAGATAGCTTTTTTAATTCATTTCCATGGCCCATTCATGGAAAAACAATTAAAATTAATAAAAAATTGCCTTAAACAGATATGTTTGCTTTTTAGATAAGTGAAAAAATAAATGTTTCTTGTTATTCCTATTTAATTCATTTCCATTGCCATTCATGGAAAAACAATTAAAATGAATAAAAAATTGCCTCAAAAAGATATCTTTGCTTATCTTACACAGATAAGTGAAAAAATACATGTTTCTTTTTATTATTTTTTTATCGTATATTCAAAAAAAATATTGTCTGAGATATATATATTTTTGTTTGTTCAATTGGCATTGGGCTACTATTCAGTTAACCATCTGAATCTTTGAACTTCTAAGATTAATCAGACTAGTTTTCACACAAAATGCCATAAATTTATATTTTGTACATGATGGCTGATTTTTTAGTGTCCAGCTTATATCCACTAAAATATTAAAGACTGAAAAAAAAGGTTAATATGAAACTTACCATATGCAACGTGATCTATAAGATGACACAAATATGTTTTTTCCATGGCCACCTATTTTACAGAAAAAGTCAACATTTATTTTTTAAATGGGATACCCTGAATATTTTTAAGAATCAGATTCTTAATGAAATTCTCTTTACAATGATGTATTACAAGTACCATTTTACTTGAAGGATTATTTAAAAAAATGAAAACCTGTTGATAGCACAGTACAATAAAGTTGTAAACATTGTTAATCTTTCTTAAATAAGTAGGTACAATTACACCAATCAAAACTTTTAACTGTCAAATGTGACAAGTATTTGCTAATATAATCAAATCTGAAGCAATATCTCATGACTACAATAATCCCATCATTTAAAAGCCAAGTAGTACTTGTGATAAATCATTGTAAAGAGATTTTTTCTAAGAATCTGATTCTTAAAACATATACAGGGTCCTATTCCCTATGAAAAAATAATTGCTGACATTTTTCCAGAAAACGTGTAGGCAATGGAAAAAAATAATGTGTCAATATCATAAATCATTGTAAAGAAAATTGATCTAAGAATCTGATTCTCAAAACATATACAGGGCATTCCAAATGAAAAAATAATTGCTGACATTTTTCCAGAAAATGTGTAGACCATAGAAAAATGTTCCATCTTGTAGATTACGTTGCATATGATAAGTTTCATATTAATTTTTTTCTGTATCTTTGATATTTTAGCAGATATAAGCTGGACACTAAAAGATCTGCCACCCTGTATAGTAAATATCTATCACATCTTTGCAGTAAATATTTTCAACTTTACTTAAAATCAGTTGTTTGTACGCGTGGCGCATGAAGTAAAATTTCGAGTTTAGAAAAGCCCCGTGAAAATTTGTCGAGGGTCGCTGCGCGACCCTCGACTCCCTTAGTCTGGGAGTGGAAAACATTTGTTAGTTTAAAATATGTCACAAATATCGTGTCGCGAGTATCATAAATGAAAACAATAACATGACCGTCTAATAATATAAACAGTTGTTCTGATATAATTTTTGTCACTGGTTTTTTTTTTCTTTGACATACACATAATTATAGAAACACAAATGCCTAGCTTTACCTAACATATTTTTAATTATAGAAAACTACCCATCTAAAATATTATTCTTTCAAAATTAGGTTTTCTTATAAAATTCCATAAATTTGGGTTTTATATATACTCAATGACATTAGAAGCGTAACACCAAGAAGGAATGATTTTTTTTGAATTCATATATTAGCAACAGAGTGACTATATTTAAAGCATACATTGATAACAATTTCAACCTTGTGCCTTTTATATTTATTGTGAAAAAAAAATATTTCTTTTTTGATAAAACTATTTATATGAGCTGTTTAGTACAGATGTTTTTAGTTTTCGTGTTTCCGTTGATTGTGTTAAGCTTAAATAAAATGCCTCGAGTCCGAAGACGTCCACAATATCACCATTTGAGCGATTTTGACCGGGGTCGAGTTGTTGCTTATCGAGATGTCGGTATGTCCTATGGCGAAATTGCCCGCCGTATTGATTCCACTGCAGCAACTGTAATACGTGTGTATCAGGTATGGACAGAAGAAGGTAGAGGAGCAAGAAGAAGACTAATTGGTCAACCAAGGCGTACCACAGAACGTCAAGATCGGCGCTTAAGACAAATAGCCCTGCGAGACCGTTTCGCTACTACGCGTCAAATCGGTGATCAATGGATTGGAAAAGAAGGTAGGCCCGTTAGTATGCGAACCTTATATCGCCGCATTCAATCCTTTGGGCTTCTTTCGTACCGTCCAAGATTAGTGCTTCCTTTAACAGCGAGACACTGTCGCCAAAGGTTGGACTGGTGCAGAGAACGGCAGCATTGGAAGGCAGAATGGCACGATGTCGTATTCAGCGATGAATCACGATTTTGTCTAGGCACGCATGATGGCCGTAGAAGGGTACGACGCTACCGTGGAGAACGACCTGATCTTAGGTTTGCTATTGAGAGGCATGTACACAGGACTGCTGGAGTAATGGTTTGGGGGGGCTATTGCTTATGGTAGTCGATCACCTCTTGTATTCATTCGAGGCAGTATGACAGCTGCGCGTTATGTTGAAGACGTCACACGACCGACTTTGTTGCCTTATTTAGATGGCCGCCCAGACGTACTTTTTCAACAAGATAACGCACGTCCCCATATTGCTCGTCGAACTATGAACTTTCTTAATGAAGCTGGTGTTAATGTTTTGGCGTGGCCGCCCCGTTCGCCGGATTTAAATCCCATTGAACATGCGTGGGATATCATGGGAAGAAGAATATTCTCTTTGCACCATCCTCCACAGACTCTAGCACAGTTGATCGATGAAATTCAAGTTGCTTGGAACGAGATGCCTCAAGAAGACATCGACCATTTCATTTTGTCGATGCCCAGACGTCTACAGGAGTGTATACAGCAAAGGGGTCGCCAAACACATTATTAATTTTTTTTAGATTGTTTTTAAATAAAATTTCTTGAAAATGTAATCATTTTATTCTTGATGTAAGACTACCATACTGGCAAAAAATCAAGTTAAAATAATAACTCCTTCTGGGTGTTACGCTTCTAATGTCATTGAGTATACCTACCGTTTTTTTTTTTCTTACCTAACTAACTAATATATTTTCAATTATAGAAAACTACCCATCTGAAATATTAATCTATCAAAATTAATTAGACACGTTTTATTATGAAAAGTCATAAATTTGGATTCTACAATAAAGCGGTTTTTTCTTACCTAGCTTCACCTAATATATTTTCAATTATAGACAATATTGAATCAAGATTTCTAATATCGGATAAGTTTAGATAAATAGTTAGAAAATATTATTAACAGTTGCAATTTGAAATAACCTTTTTATATAATGGTAAAGTTAGCAAAACATCAAGAAATAAATATTCGTGCATTGTGTAAATTTTTGATACAATCTTCAGAATAAAATGCAATAACACCTTTTATAAATTCCGCGAATTTTCGGCCTCATCGACAAACAAGCTGTTCTTAAACAACGTGAATTGTAAAACAAATCAACTCATTATTTATTCTTCGTGTTCCCACAATGCCTTTATATAATAAGTATTATTTTTATCAACAAAATTGCATTCAATCGCAGAATAAATTGAATCAATTAAAAGTATATTTTTTTTATTTAAATCACAGATCTAATGGAGTTACATAAAAAAATGCTGCTACACTGTTGCATTTAATTGAACTTGATTGAGAGATGAGCTATAAAACAATATCTTAAAATATAAAAAACGAATTACAATTAATATCGACTTTCGCCAAAAATGTTAGTCTCATTGAGACAAGTCTCCAAATATACATTGAAACAACTACTTTTCGAGCTAATACCCCGACAGATATTGAATTATACAATGAATATTTAAGTTACACTACATTTTTACTGTTCTATGCATAATTTATATGCAAAATGCAACATCAGGTCAAATTATTCTTTCACCAAAGTAAATGAACCAACAGGAAATTAAAAAAATTACAGAGATTGAATATTAATTGTCTTAAGCCATCTATAGACGCGTTTCGAGATTTATCCCTCATCAGTATAGCTATGCTTTAGACGTTCAATGTCTTAAGAAAAACGATATTTTTTTTTCATTCAGTTCATTGAGATTGTTCAGAAACAGTTACTGAAAACGTATGTTTTTAAAAGTGCAGAAAATGTATGGTTTATTGACCCAATGTCAATTTTTCGAACATTTTAAGTGACTATTACTAAATGCATGTTTGATTTAAGGTCGAAAATTTAAATGTTATTTGGCCATACGAACGTACAACAATTATTCTTTCAAAATAGTAATAATATACTTTTGAAACTTAAACATATTGTACATTAAAGTTTTGCGGATAAATTGACACTCTTTTTTTTCTCAAAAATATGTTTCTTAAATTAAATATAAATTAAATAATGTAACTTTGCCAAATGATCTTATAAGTTCATGAAATGTGTACGTAGGAAACATTAGTTTTTCTTCATATTGCTCTAAATTGTTAAAGTATTTATTGTAAACATGTTGCAATCAATTGATTGATCTAAAATGATTGATGATTTGATTTATATTATGTATAGAACTTTAACGCAACAATAATGTTCACACCCCACTTGTTATATTTTTGTGGAACATTATTGTTGCGTTAAAGTTCTATATATATGTATACACTATTGTAAAAGGTGAAACCGTTAAATAAATAAATAAATGATAAATAAAACTAGCCGTTGCTTAGAAAGCTCCATAAGAACAATGTAATTTTTGATTATGGTTAAGAACCGTAATATATCAACGTGATATAATATACTGCCTTTCAAAAAAATCAGAACACCAAGTATTTATTGCACGATTTTAATATTTACACAATTTGATCACGTAAACGAACTGTACCGATGATCAAAAAATCAACTTGAAAAACAAAAAAACAAATGAATAAATATTAATAATGTGTTGGGCCTCCACGATTTCCCAAACACTCATTAACACGTCGAGGCATGCTAGAAATCAGGCTGTCAATATCGACTTGGGGTATTTCATTCCAAACTTCGATAATTTGACCTCTAAGTTCCATTACAGCGTTAGCGGGGCGCTGTAAGTTACTTATTCTAACACCTATCATATCCCAAACATGTTCTATTGGCGATAGATCTGGAGAACGAGATGGCCAAGGTAACAAATTGATTTCGGCACTATCAAAAAACTGTCTTGTAATGGCCGCTGTGTGAGGTCGGGCATTATCTTGCTGAAAAATGGGATTCTGCAAGCTATTTACATAGGGCACTAACACTGGCCGTAAAATGTTGTCAATATACCGAATCGTGTTAATACTTGCTTCCAAAAAAACTAGAGGAGACCGACTACCATATGCTATCGCCCCCCAAACCATAACTCCCTGTGTAAGAGCCGTATGTCTTTCAACAGCAAATTGTAAAATTCTGCGTTCACCGCGTCGACGTCTCACTCTTCTGCGACCATCATGAGCCCATAAACAGAACCGAGACTCATCGCTGAAGATAATGTTATTCCATTCATGGGTCCAATGTTGTCTTTCCCTGCACCAATCAAGTCTTGCTCTGCGATGCTGCGGAGTAAGAGGTAGACACAATTGTGGACGGTAGGATCTTATACCAAAACTGCGGATTCTTCTGTAAACAGTTGTAAGACGAAGAGCTCGATCTTCACGCGCAGTGGTGCTTCTTGGACGTCCTGATCCAAGTCTACGTCGATTCTCCCCAGCTTCGGACCATCTAGACCAGTAGCGTACGATCACCGATTCACTACGGCCTACCCTTTCAGCAATAGCACGAACCGAAAAACCCGCTTCTCGCATTCCAATAATGCGGCCCCTTTCAAATTCACTTAGATGATGATATTGTGCACGCCGACGAACACGGGGCATCTTTTTATGTTTTACAAACTGAAACGTCAAACTACTCAGAGGCTACTTGGATATTAGAAGCAATTACATTAAAAAAATCAGCAGCTCTTCATAATGGTGAAATCAAGGCAAGATACCAATAAATAGTAACCAAAACAATTGCTTTTTTGATCATCGATGCAGTTCATTAACATGATCAAATTCTGTAAATTTCATTAAAATCGTCCAATAAATACTTTGTGTTCTGATTTTTTTGAAAGGCAGTATATGTTCACAAATTGTTGAGTGATAATTAAAACTTGTTCTACACAGCTTTGAAAATTTAATCATAGATTTCTTCGATTAATTTTAAACAATTACACTATTCCAAGAAAATAACGCATCAGCTGCAATTCTAAAACAAATTAACTTTCGAAGTTTAGCTGCGTGTTTATTTCATTTAATTTTTTTCCTACCTGCCAAAACAAACACAAGATTCAAAGTATCCTTTATTATTTCAAAGACGCTAACGTGAAATACACAAAAATAGTACACATTTCAAAAATGTTCGAGAAATTGCAGGTAATGCGTTAATTTATTGGAGCAGTGTATTTGTTAAAAAAAATATTTGTTATTTCAAAGACGCTAAAGTAAAATACACAAAAAAGTACACATTTCAAAAATTTTGCAGAAATTGCAGGCAGTGCATTAATTTCTTGGAGCAGTGTATTTGTTTAAAAAAATACTATTTGTTATTTCAAAAACGCTAACGTAAAATACACAAAAATAGTACAGATTTCTAAAATATTCGGGAAATTTCGACAGGACTGCGTTAATTTCTAGAAGCAGTGTATTAAAAAGTATCCCAAAAATCAACGATCAAATGTTTTGTTTTTATCGAAAATGTGAAATGAAACGAACTCAAATTAATATATTAATGCAACTGCTAATGAATACTTCGTTAAACGATTCAATTTATTTACTTATTTTATTTCCAATTTAATTAAAACTTCCTGCTTTGAATGTTGTCGAGTTTATCAGTGTGTGTTTAGTCGTAAGATGCGTCTTGTTTGGATTATGATGTCTGAATGCGAAACAAGAGCAAAAATCGCGGGAGCAAAATGTGTAATTAAGTCCACTCAAGGTAAAACTATATACACGCAGAGTAAATAAAAAGACAAGATTCGAGCACTTAAACGGGTAATAATTAAAGTTGTCTCGTGAGACATTTGATCTTCTCGATCACCGGATGAAGCTACTGGTGTTTACCAAGTAACCCACTTTAATAAATAAATTATTATTTGAAATAAAACAACGCAGTTGGGAGGGTTTCACTTTTATTGTTGAACACTGCAACATGTTTCACCACACAGTGGCTTCATCAGGCAGATGAAATAATGATTTTACAAAGTACAGATAAAAGCTTATATACTAATGCAATTAAGTTAATAGAAGGGGGGGGGGTAATGAGGTAATTAGGCTGAAACTAATACAAACAATTTTGAGCGACTAAATATTGATTAGGGGTGA
This sequence comes from Philonthus cognatus, assembly GCA_932526585.2. Lineage (NCBI taxonomy): Eukaryota > Metazoa > Arthropoda > Insecta > Coleoptera > Staphylinidae > Philonthus > Philonthus cognatus. Next base: position 31,467,331 of record OW052241.1, on the reverse strand, counting down.
ATTGTTTACTTCTATTTGGTAATTTAATAGAATACCTTTTTTGTTATATTTATTAATTTCTAATTCTTCTAATAAGTTTAATTTACGACTTTTGTTACATTCGTGCAAAATTTTGAATTTAGGGTTAAAGTTATGTTGGTATTCGATTAAATGATTGGCGTAGGTTGAGGAGGTTAAGAGGTTAAGAACACACCAAATTTTCAGGCTTTTCTAAACTCGAAATTTTACTTCATGCTTAACCAAGGAATGGAAACACTCGTTGAACGTATCAAATTAACCTAAAGTAGGTTTTAGTTTTTGCTTTTGTAACTTTTGTAACTATGTTTAGAAGAAGCAACATTTTTCACGTTTTGTTTGTTTCTTCCTTTGTAACTTTTGTAACTATGTTCAGAAGAAGCGAGCTTTTTTACGTTGTTTGCTTCTGTTTTTGTAACTTTTGTAAGTATGTCTAGAAAAAAAAGTTTTTTCCTGTTTTGTTTTTTTCATGTTGTATTTGTTTCTGTTTTTGTAACTCTTTAGTAACTATGCTTTGCTTAATAAAGGGTGTCCCAATAAGAGTGTCCGATTTAATTTAGAAATAAAACGCATAGTTTGTGAGCGAGTGATGATATTGCAGTATCAATTGAATTATCAAGTAGACATATTCCGTTTAAGTATGGAATAAAATATCCGGCAAATGGCCGCCTAGCACACACACACCCTTGCTTTTTTCAGGAAATTATCGATGACGTTTTCGCAGAGTTGCGGCTCTAACTCACCGATGAGTTGTTAGATCTCGTCCTTGAGCTCGGGAATAGTCCGTGGCGCATTGGCAGAGAAAGAAATCGCACAGCGTCAAATCGCACGATCTTGGCAGCCAGTTGATATCAGAATTTCAAGAAATTATTCCGTCCGGAAATCGTTCACCAATAAATGGATTGTTTCACGCGCGATGTTACAGGTCGCGCCGTCCTGCTGGAACCACATGTTTTCCAGATCCATACCGTCTAAAATTCTTTTATTCAAAAAGTAACTGACTTAACAAACTACCCTCGTATGTTCGTCTTAAAATTTAATCTCTTAGATAATTCCCCTTTTGATTTGTCGTTTTTTTTTTTCTTTTTCTTGTTATATATATATATATATATATATATATATATATATATATATATATACATATATATATATAGAAACATCTGTTTTGTAATTTATCTTCGTTTATAAATAATTATAACAGCAGACAACAAATCATGAATAAACTAATTTCGCCCAGAGATAAGATGACTCATTGAAGCGTAACGGTTTCGAGAATTGCGCGCAAACTCAATTACTTTAGCAAATACGAATATGGTAGCCGGTAACAGTTAAGCTTTCCCTATGAATGACTCGAATAAGATATGTGATTAAAACTACTCACACTCATCAATCTGACAAAAGCATTACACTAATCGAAAAAATTGAAAATTATGTAAGTGATTATTTAATGGATATAGATATACTACCATGCGATAATTTAAGTGATGATTTAGAGTAGACGGCATTTTTTGTGCAGTTGCTCAGAATGGTAATTGAATGAAGGAATAAATTTGAGGTTATGGTAAGCTATGTGGTAAAAGTCAGTTGTGCCAATCTAATTTAAAATTCAAAGCCTACTCTAAATCATGTGTGCACTGTATTTTTGTATACAATGACGTATAAGAGACGATAATTATTTTAATATGAAAACGTCGATTTTGATGTTTCACAATCGTCACAAATATTGCTCAAGATTTGCTAAGTCCAGAAGCCAAGTTTTTAGAATAAAATCCCTTTTTTTTAAATAGACAAAATCATTTACATTTTTATATTACAGGGAATTTTTCTTTTATCTATATATATCACGTTTTTTCGATGTACATTTTTGGACAATCCTTGTTTTTATAAAACCTTTTAATTTAAAGCTTCTAACGAGTATTTCCAATCACAGAGTGAGCATAAAATATCGAGTTTAGAAAAGCCAGACAATTTGGTTTGGCTTTTTCTAAACTCGAAATTTTACTTCATGCACCACGCGTTAAACACTGATCTAATGTAAAGTTTAAAATATACTCCTTGCGTTTGATATCATGTTAAATAATTTTAGAAATTTAAAATTAAATGAAACTATTACTATATTTTTTACTACTTTTATTAATTATATATATACAGGTGGTATATATATATATATATATATATATATATATATATATATATATATATATTTATTACTACTTAAATTTCGACAGTGTCAATGTCAGTGTTATTATCAAATATCATTTTACAAATGTATATTTTAATTAATTCAAACGTCGGGAGCAATTTGTTTTGAAATAGGTACTAGTATACTAAAAAAAAAAAATCTCTGTATGTATCTTAAATAAAATTTTAAATCGTAAGTCAATATAATGGTAATATTTTCAGGAAGTGCGGGAAACAAAAAAAATTGTAATGTAAATTACACCTTTTCTGGTATCGATTATATGATTTCCTTTTATTGTTGGATTTCAATGTTTAATTCAATAGAATGATGGCACTACGTCTCATGTTTATTCAAGCGTTTTTCATCATCCACTCAGAGCATGTAGACACTATAGTACACGTTTCTATGCCCTCCTAAACACGTTATAAATTTTATTAAAATCAAGGTAAATTGTCCTCACAAAATTTTCCACACCAATTTTTAATTTTACCAAGTACGAACACAATAGATCTTTAGAGCTCAAGATACACCGTGCGATCATTTAAATTATGATTTAGAGTAGGCGGATTTTTTTTGTGCGGTTGCCCAGAATGCTAATTTAATGATGGTATAAATTTGAGGTTATGGTAAACTATGTGTTAACGGTCAGCAGTGCCAATCTAATTTAAAATTTAAAATCTACTCTAAATCATGTTTTAAATGATCGCACGGTACTTTTCAAGTTTAAGTTATCACCAAACAAACTCAAGCTGGCACTAATTACAATCAATTTATCACTAATCTAATTCAAACAAATTTAACCGTTTCGGTTTTTTTTTATATATGTCACGCTAAACAAGTAATACTCCACGAAGACTCATCACGAAAAAATCCTTTTGAACAACGAAAAACAAAATAAAGACAAAACCTGGTATTTAATAATTTAATTTAATATCCTCTCTCGCACCGTATCATTACCGGCTATATAAATTCAACCCCGATAATGTTATGTTATTACCAAAAATCAATACTTCGAGAGATACGCGGAGAGAACAGGTCGTAAATAAGTCAAGGATCAATGAGTCGATTTTTCGTTTTTTTGTTCTTTCAAAAGTTAAACATTGCGTGCCGTTTCATGAAAGTAAATAAATTACAAAACAAAAATATAATTATACGGACACACCACGACAAACGCACAACCTGTTATTTCTGTTGTTATTTACCGATCGACAGTAGCCAGAAGAAAATTAATTGTTACGTATTCTTATCTTTAAGTATACAAAGAGGCACACACACACACGCTCACACAAATCTTTTAAAATTGTAATACTTTTTTAAGTCATTTTATAAATTTAAAATATGGTTTAGTTTGTTTTATTTAATGTTTGAGTTGAAATTTAGTTAATTCATATACAAATGGATGTCTTTTCAGTTATATAAAGTTATTTAAATTAAAAACACTTGGTATTGTTTCACAAATTAAAACTTTATTCCAACTAGTTTCGGTTTGTTAGACCATTTTCAAAGAAATCACATTCCTTTGAAAATGGTCTAACAAACCGAAACTAGTCGGAATAAAGTTTTAATTTGTGAAACAATACCAAGTGTATAAACACTTGGTATTGTTTCACAAATTAAAACTTTACATATTCTACTATGTTTCACCGAGTGCCAGATGAGAAATTAATTCAAGAAATTAGTCTTTTCAGTTATTTGGCAACAAAAAGGTATGTGATACGTTGAAAGATCAGTTTAGAAAACAAAAATATATTGTTTCACAAATTAAAACTTTATTCCAACTAGTTTCGGTTTGTTAGACCATTTTCAAAGAAATCACATTCCTTTGAAAATGGTCTAACAAACCGAAACTAGTCGGAATAAAGTTTTAATTTGTGAAACAATACCAAGTGTTTATAATTTAAATAACTTTACATATTCTAATATGTTTCACCGAGTGCCAGATGAGAAATTAATTCAAGAAATTAGTCTTTTCAGTTATTTGGCAACAAAAAGGTATGTGATACGTTGAAAGATCAGTTTAAAATAACTATAAATGATGAATCAATTAAATATTCAGAATACAGTAAAAACTTAGGAGCAATATTAGATAACTCATTTAGATACAAAAAACAAATACATAAATTCATCACTACAGCCTATATAAATTTAAAAAAGTTGTATCTTGATCGATTCTGTTTACTACTACCAACTAAAATTATGCTCTGCAACGGTTATGTACTTTCTCATTTTTTGTATTGCTTTGCTAAGATTCCAATCATATTAAAACTAACCAAAAAAATAGCAGTGTGCTTTCCATACTCGAAATGTTACTTCATGAATAATCAAAGAGTAGAAAAATGAGTGTTTCTACTCTTTGATTATTCATGAGGTAACATTTCGAGTATGGAAAGCACACTGCTATTTTCAAAGTTTCAAATTAAACTTTTTTTTATAAAATCACTGAATGCCTGAAACTGTACTTGTGATATGTATACTTAAAGAAAAAAATCACTTTAGTTATTTTTCAATAATAAAGACAAATCTTGTCTTGGTCAAACAATATTGAGATCAATGAATTAAATAAAATGGTAAACCAAAATTAACAAAACCTTACTCTTCAAACCAATTATGCTTAACATAAAGACAATTTAACATAAAGAAAAATTAAGTTTGTCAATAGTTATTAGAAATTATGCTTAGAAGAAGCATGATTTTTTCTGATTTTGGTTTTGTAACTTTTGTAGCTATGCTTAGAAGGAAATAGCTTTTTTCGGGTTTCTTTTGTTTCTGTTTTTGTAACTTTTGTAACTATAATTAGAAGAAGCTATTATTGTTTTATTTTCTATTTTTGTAACTTTTGATCATTTTTAAAACAAGATATAGTTTGCATATTTTTTCGGTGGAGTCTACATAATAATATCTGTGTCCGGATAATCGAGATCAATTAAATTCTGCGCTGTCAATAAAAGTCGAACAGGTGGTCCATTAGTGGAACGAAATGATTACGATTTTTGCCCGGCGAAACGAACGGGACACGTGAATAACGAAAGTGAAATTCCTCCGGGTGATTAATTTTAATTATCATAAATAAATGGACAAATTAGATGCAGTTCGGAAATTCCACTTACCTTTTTAGTTTTTTTTTTTCTTTCTGTAATATGTTTCACTTTTCGGAGGCCACAAATGTTCAAATCACTTTTTTATTTTACTAATGCCCGGTATTATAAAACGTTTTATTCCCTAAATAAAATTTACTTTAGGAATAAATTAATTTATTTTAAAGATTTCCGTATTATAAACACAAAATATCTTTATTTGGCTAATAAATCTCCACAGTAAACTATTTGTTTGTTTTTCTACCAAGTAAATTTTATTCTCTAAATAATTTGACAGTTAAAACTCAAAAGTGTATTATCTTATTATAATTACTTTAGATTCTACTACTTGTATTTATTAATTTCTTTACAGCTATCATGTCTACCATATCATCTGTGTCAGATTTAAGTTCGCTCATAGTATCTTCCCTGACAGTAAATAATTCGAACCACAAGACATTCTAAGGAGTCGAAGACCTAGAGTTTTTCAAATCAGACATAACCAGGGATTTTTATACTTATGCATACGCTTTTTTAAAATTAGTTCCATTTAAAGTTTCAAACGAGTGTTTTCCATTCCCAGACTAAGCATGGTCGCGTAGCGCGAAGCGCGGAGCGACCAAACCAAATTTTCAGGCTTTTCTAAACTCGAAATTTTACTTCATGCGCCACGCGTATTTAACACTGAAAGCACTGAAATATAGTGAACAAGTGGACTTTACTTGAAATCAGTGTCTTGTAAGCGTGGCGCATGAAGTAAAATTTCGAGTTTAGAAAAGCCTGAAAATTTGGTTTGGCCGCTCCGCGCTTCGCGCTACGCGACCAAACCAAATTTTCAGGCTTTTCTAAACTCGAAATTTTACTTCATGCTTAGCCTGGGAGTGGAAAACACTCATTTAAGTCTTTTCTAATTTCTAATAAGCTTTCTTTTTCTTGTTCTGTGTAATTCTGTCCTATTCCACGGTTATTCTCCATAATTATAAACAATTATACTAAATTTCTAGTTTGATTGACAATTTAATTTGAAATATTGACAATTCAATTTAACAAATTGGCGGTTCCAGCTATGGCCACAATGAAAATGTATAATTTCGGTCTGTAATCTACTAATTAAATTATTTATTTCTAGAACTGCTATTTATTTGGTAGGTTTGCTTTATAATACGCAATTTTATTTGCCCATTAGTTTACTAGGTAAAGAAATTTACTCCACAAATAGTTATCTAATGATTTATTAATCGTTTATAATACCGGGCATTAGAATAAATAATGATAATAATAATAATAATAATAGTCTTAATTTAGAATTTTGCTATGCAATAACATGAAAACAATGTATAAAACCTTTAAAATATATCTATATTACGTACGACACTAATCATCAATCTAGGCAGAAAGACCTCAGGTCGATAGCCATTTGACAGTGACAGTGGCAGTTCGCACCACTCTTCCATTTTAAATAATAAAATTGTTTTGTAAATATACTTGTAAATATACTGTAATCACTTTACTGTCAATAAAGATATTATTATTATTATATCTATATTTATAATGTAATAATACTTAATATCTAACATTTGCACTTCTTTAGTGATCTCAGTTTATGATATACAAAAAACACAATAATTATCCAGCTCACTATTTATTAAATATTGGGGTTTTTGTCACTGCTAGGCTTAAAACTCAAATTATTTAATAAATAGTGACCATTACCAATGGTATTTGCGTATAAAAAAATAATCACTAACTGTTTTCGCAAAGTCTCGCTATAATACATTATTTATCAATACAACGATTTACAAAATATAAAAACGAATTAAAATTAATATCGACTTTCTACAAAATGTTTGTCTCATTGAGACAAGTCAATTTTTCTTTATGTTAAATTGTCTTTATGTTACAAAGATTTACATTTAATCATAAAAAAATATTGCAAATTTGCAGATGATTGAATCAAGTGTAACATGTCCCAGATTCAACGCTCATAAATTTAATTAAAATTATTTGAATAAAAACTTTATATCATTTTTCATTTTGATAAAATTACTACTTGTGATTGATAGACTAAAAACTAAGTCGAAATTTTATCAAAATGAAAACTAATATACATTTTTTATTCAAATAATTTTAATTAAATTTATGAACGTAGAATCTGGGACATGTCACACTTGATTCAATTATCTGCACATTTGCAATATTTTTAATAATTTACTCGGTTAAATGTAAATCTTTGTATTGATAAATAATGTATTATAGCGAGACTTTGCGAAAAACAGTTAGTGATTATTTTTTTACTTTCACGAAGATAACCGTTTGACCCACTAACAGGCAGCTCTCCGTAATCAGCAGTTTTAATGGACATTTAATTGCACTAGACATAAACGAGCATGACTATGATCAAGCTTAATGGATAATCAGGTGTTAATAAGGCTGTATTTATTGGGAAATAAGAGCAAAATTATTGATTGATTGCAATCCAGAAACATCGATTTAATTATTGCCTAATTTCAATTTGCAGAATTTTAGTTGTATGATTTGATGAATATTAAAATATGTGGACTTCATTGAAATATCATAACATAAATGTAATTTTTGAGATTCTTTCAATCATTTTTGTAGTATATTTTGTTGTTGTATTTTTAGAAGAATTTTGAAGTGTGTGGAGTTTATTAAAATATAATATTATTATTTTTTTAATTTTTCAATAATTTTAGTTTATTATTTAGACGAATTTTAAAATGTGTGGGTTTCATTAAAATGTCATAAAATAAATGTATTTTTCAACATTCTTTTAATAAATTGTGTAGTATTTTGTTTGTTGTTGTATTTTTAGAAGGATTTTGAAATGTAGGAAGTTTACTAAAATATCCTAATATTAAAATAAATTGATTTAGAGTTACTTGAAGATCAAATTAATTTGTGAAGAAAGGTTATTAGTGCTTTATTCGTCAAATCCTAATATTATTTTTTCAATTTCTGTTTGCAGAATTTTGTCATACTCGAAACAATATATTTTTATAGTTTATAGTTTTATATTTAGACGAATTTTAAAATGTGTGGATTTCATGAAAATATTATAACATAAATGTTATTTTTAACATTCTTTTATTAAATTTTGTAGTATTTTTTTATTGTTGTATTTTTAGAAGGATTTTGAAATGTATAAACTTTATTAAAATATCCTAATAATATTTGTTCAATTTTAATTTGCAAAATTTTGTCATACTTAAAATATGTACCAAGAAAAAAGTGGCAATATCTGTAAAAATATTTTAATTAATTTTTGTTGAAACTGTTGAAATAATTCTTAATAAAATTATGACACTATTCCTTTGAAAATAATCTAACAAACCAAAATTGTTTGGGAAGTTTTCAGTTTGTAAAACTGTTTGTAATAACTTTTCATAGTACCGTGCGATCGTTTAAAACATGATTTAGAGTAGGCTTTGAGTTTTAAATTAGATTGGCACTACTGACTATTAACACATAGTTTAGCATAACCTCAAATTTATTCCATCATTCATTTAGCAGTCTGGGCAACCGCACAAAAAAATGCCTGCTACTCTAAATCATAATTTAAATGATCGCACTGTATAATTGTGTTTCACTAAATGACAAATAAGAAATTAATTCAAGAAATTATGACAATGTTCAATAAAATACACGTAGTTAAAAGAGTGGTCAATATTCAACATTCTTTTAACTACGTGTATTCATTCAAAGAAAGTGGAAAAATCTGTTGAAAAAATTTGCAATAATTTGTAAAATGATTGAGAGATAAAATTTTAAAAATATTGTTCATTGAAATATATAGTAAAAATAGTTTAGATTTTGTTTTAAACAACATAAAAATTCTTGAACAAGTTTCTCATCTTTCACGTGATGAAACATATATTAAACACTTGGTTAAATTTCACTAATATTTTGGTTTTTTATTCCAACTAGTTTCGACTTTGAGTCATTCTCAAGGAGCATGGTCTCAAAGTCAAAACTAGTTGGAATAAAAAAACAAAATATTAGTGGAATTTAACCAAGTGTTTTCCTTTTTTAAATCATACATAAAAATTAATTTCGTGTCTAGATTGAGTTGATAATAATTCAAAATGCTTTTCTAAACTGGAAATTTTACTTTATTCGCCTGACGTCCATAAAACATTGACATACTCTAAAGTTTAAAATGTACTGGTTTAGTACACTAATTTAAAAATATATTTAAAACTTCATAATAGTTCAGTGTTTTATACGGGTGGCGCATGAAGTAAAATTTCGAGTTTAGAAAAGCCTGAAAATTTGGTTTGGTCGCTCCGCGCTTCGCGCTACGCGACCAAACCAAATTTTAAGGCTTTTCTAAACTCGAAATTTTACTTCATGCTTAATCCGGGACTGGAAACACTCGTTAGAAGCTTCAAATTGAACGATTTTCAAAAACAACGAATGCCTGGACAAATACAGCGTATTTATAGAGATGTGTACACTTAAAAGAAAAATTCCCTGTTTGTAAAGCTCTCTACCTTTACTCTTTTTTTAACATGTCATTAATTTTAATTATATTTTTGTATAGAATTTTACATTGTGTGGACTTTATTAAATTATGATGAATTAATAATAGAATTTTGATTAAAACACTTGGTTTGTTTAGTTGGAATAAAAAACCAAAATATTAGTGGAATTTAACCAAGTGTTTTCCTTTTTTAAATCATACATAAAAATTAATTTCGTGTCTAGATTGAGTTGATAATAATTCAAAATGCTTTTCTAAACTGGAAATTTTACTTTATTCGCCTGACGTCCATAAAACATTGACATACTCTAAAGTTTAAAATGTACTGGATTAGCACACTAATTTAAATATATATTTAAAACTTCATAATAGTTCAGTGCTTTATACGGGTGGCGCATGAAGTAAAATTTCGAGTTTAGAAAAGCCTGAAAATTTGGTTTGGTCGCTCCGCGCTTCGCGCTACGCGACCAAACCAAATTTTAAGACTTTTCTAAACTCGAAATTTTACTTCATGCTTAATCCGGGAGTGGAAACACTCGTTAGAAGCTTCAAATTGAACGATTTTCAAAAACAACGAATGCCTGGACAAATACAGCGTATTTATAGGGATGTGTATACTTAAACGAAAAATTCCCTGTTTGTAAAGCTCTCTACCTTTAATCTTTTTTTAACATGTCATTAATTTTAATTATATTTTTGTATAGAATTTTATTTTGTGTGGATTTTATTAAATTATGATGAATTAATAATAGAATTTTGATTAAAACACTTGGTTTGTTTCACTGATTTTTATTTTTACTCCTAGTACTCCTAGAGTAAAAATAAAAATCAGCAAAACAAACCAAGGGTTTTAATCAAAATTCTATTATTTATTAAATTATCTTAATTTTAGTTTTTTCTAAATCTTTTAATATTTAAAGCAGTATTTTTGTAATTGTATGTTTGGACTTTATTGAAGCATATCTTCATCGTGGGAATAAAATTATCGAAACCGAACTCGTTCTTTTTTCTATTTCATCGGGAAGTGAGCGTTTCCGTTTGAATTGCTCAAAAATGCCATTCTGAATTAATAAAGTGGAAACTTTTCCCATGCTATTAGATACGTGTTCGCACATATGTGTCCATAATTACAAATTGGCTGATTAATATATGCTTAATTAATAATTTACTGAACGTGAACTTGATTTTAAAGCTGCCAAGTTCAATTCAATAATTAAAAAATAATAATAAATATTTATCAAAAAATGTTTTATTTAAATTACTTGATTTGTTGAATAATAAGTGAAACAAAATGCTGAATTGATATTAGGGTTATTCTAATACATACCAAGTTTGAATTCAAAAAAAAAAATATACAAAAACGTACCATAGTTAAATTGTAAGTCAAACAAAAATGCTATTTGATTCGTGTTCGCACATGTGTGTCCATAATTACAAAAAAATATGGTTAATTAATAATTTACTAAAAGTGAACTACATTTTAAAGCTACCAAGTTCAATTTAATAATTAAAAAATGATTATTATTTATCAAAATATATTTTAAAATTAATTCACTTAATTTGTTAAATAATAAGTGGAACAAAATGCTGAATTTTAATTGATATTAGAGTTATTTTAATACATACCAAGTTTAAATTAAAAAAAAAATACAGCAACGTACCTACAGTTAAATTGTGAGTCAAACAAAAAATTGCTGAATACTTTTGTATATTGTTGAGAAAGAGAAGAAAAGCATAGTGGGTAATTATTAATTCAATCAGTAAATATATAGTAAGAAGAAATAATAACAAATATTTTATGAAATTGTCAAGTACTTAAGAAATAATTAATCAACTATTTATTTTATAAGAACAAATTATATTACTATAAGTATTCTCAATCACATTCTTACTTAATAATTAAGTAATATGTATTTCTTGAAATTTTCAAGTATTCAGGAAATAATTTTTTAAGTATTTGTAGTGTATTATTTATTTCTTAAGTACTTTAAGTATATTACTATAAATATTTTCAATTATGCTCTTACTTAATAATTGAGGAATATTTCTTGAAATTTTCAAGTACTCAGTAAATATTTAATCAATTATTTATTTCAAACATTAAAAGTGCGATTCTTTTCGCAATCTACAACAAGTTAAACGCAATCTAACTTGTTGTAGATTGCGAAAAGAATCGCACGTTTAATGTTTGAAGTATTCTGCAACCAAGAATTGGCAATTTCATTTATACTTATGTTTGAACGGTAACGTGACCGCCAGTCTAGGGTGTCAAATTGTTTAGAGGGAATGGCAAAGCTATACTGATGAGAGATAAATCTCGAAACGCGTCTATAGATGGCCTGAATAATTTGACCCAAATTGTTACATTTGCAGTAGGTTGCTGTATGTAACAGCAAACACTTGTTGTATAATTCAATGTCCGTCGGGGTATTAGCCCGGGAAGTAGTTGTTTCAATGAGTGTTTGATATAGTCTTTGTAAGTCTAACTTGTTGTAGATTGCGAAAAGAATCGCACTTTTAATGTTTGAAGTATTCTGCAACCAAGAATTGGCAATTTCATTTATACTTAATTATTTATTTCTTAAGTACTTAATGTACTATAAGTATTTTATTAAGGATTGTAAATTTGCTGACTTTTTAATTTTAAAATTTGTTTTTAATAATTAAAACCGGTTTATCGATAACTTACCAGTAAATAATAATATTGTTGTTTCGGAGACAAAAGTCATTAAATACATGAAGATTATTAACATTTAATGACTCACCTTTAACGAGGGTTTCCACTCCCAAATTAAGCATGAAGTAAAATTTCGAGTTTAGAAAAGCCTGAACATTTGGTTTGGTCGCGTAGCGCGAAGCGCGGAGCGACCAAACCAAATGTTCAGGCTTTTCTAAACTCGAAATTTTACTTCATGCGCCACGCGTATAAATCACTGATTTAAAGAAATGTTCAAAAACACATCAACATTTGATTAACACGAAATCAGACATGTACTCTGTTATCATTCATTCTTAATAATAAATAATTAGGTTTTGCATATTTTTGTTTTTATCAAAACTTTTAGTTGTTTGTTTCATTAAAATGTTTAAAATTATTTTACATAACTTAAAACAAAACAAATACCGTATTAAATTGGCTCAACAAAACTATCGAAATACAGTCCAAAAATTAGTAAATTACGGTTTTTTTTTTAACTGTACTTTGATACATTAAATGAAGTTTCTTTAAGCCAATTTAATACGGTACTTGTTTTGTAGTAAATTTTATAAAAATAGTTATAAGAATTCTAATAAAAATGATAGTAAATTTTAAATAAATGCTCTTCAAAATGTGTAGGTAACATTTTGAGGGGCATTTATTTAAAATTTACTATCACTTTTTTCAAAATTTTTGTAACTGTTTTTATAAAATTTACTACAAAACAAGTACCGTATTAAATTGGCTCTCAGAAACTTTATTTGATTTATCAAAACACAGTTAAAAATCAGTAAAAAAACCTACACATTTTAAAGGGCATTTATTTAAAATTTACAGTCACAAAAATATTTGATTTATTAATAATTGAACAAAAGTCACTTGATTTGTTTCACTGCTGTTTTTATTCTCTCTAGAAGAAAATTGTAAAACAAGTAAAGTGACTTTCAATTGTCAGTCTTGAACATGTTTCATCAAGTGATTAATGAGGACCGAATTAAAAATATTTGATAGATTAAGGCCAATTTGCACCCCGATTGATTAACTTTAATCATCTACTAATCATTGATCGAACCTGTGATTAAGTCAAAATTTTAGAATATAAGAATGTTATAAATTTGTAAGATATCCTAAACATGTCTCTTTTATCAATATGCAACTGTGTAAAGAATTTGTAAATACAATTGTTGTGTTTTTAAGAAGTACTAATCAATGATTAAGTTAATTGACTTGGGTGCAAATGAGCACAAAACATATAAAGCTACCTTTTTTCTTGAATCATAATTTAATTGCAGCTTCATTTTCTGTTATGTATACTTTTATAAATGATTACACAAGTTGTAATAAAATTTGCACAGACTTAACAACACTTTTGCGGAATAATTCGAAAGAGGCCGTAAATAAATCGATCGTGATTTGATTGGTATTGCAAGTGGTGTAATATCATCTTAATGGTCCTCTCAAGTAGTCGGTAGATAATTAAACGCCGCCTTACATGTGCGTTTAATGTAAGACTTGGATACGCAGTGAAAGTATGAAATCGTTGGAAATGGTTTATACTGATAAGGCGGTAGATAAATTTTTGTTCGCGGACTAATATGGTCGTTTTGTGCTCGCCTAATACGGATTATTGTGTATTGAGTGAACAGTACAGGTTTATAAAGGTTTGGTTTTACAATTAAATATCTTAATCCAATTTGAAGATGAAATAATTTTACAAAAACACAACTATTTAGAGCAGTTGCTTTTTTGTAAAATTAGTTATTCTTTAAATCGGCTTAAAATAAATATTACTTGATTATTTTGTTGTATTCACGTTTTAATAATTTAAAGGTAATTAATTTTTACAAAATAGCAACTGACAGTACAGGATTATAAAGGTTTGGTTTTACAATTGTAAAACCAAACCTTTATAAACCTGTACTGTCAGTTGCTATTTTGTAAAACTTAATTACCTTTAAATTGTTAAAAAGTAAATACAACAAAATAATCAAGTAATATTTATTTTTAAAATGTAGGTTTTGCATTATTTTAGAGTTATATAATTTCTTTATTTATTCATTTTCTCAACAGACCTTAGCCAAATTACAAAGGAAAATATGGTAATACAAAAAGAGTAAACGTTAATATTAACTTAAACCGCTAATAAACATAACTTAAGACTACGTAAAAATATAGTCCTATTATTATTAAAAATATCTACACCGTATTGTGAACTTTATTATATGACGTCAACATTTTTAATAGTGCAGATCAGGAATGGTAAGCCAAATTCGGTTTGTCAATATAAAATGTTCTACTCATTATAAAATGTTCTTCTTAATTTGTTTTCTTAATACCAAGGCTTTCCGTTAGGGGTAGAAAAGATAGCTTTCGTACAGTAATATTTAAAATGTTTAAAAGATTGATTTTATCGGACTCAAACTGAATAATTGTATATAGTTCATTGATAACAATAAATCTATGAGGATCGTAAATACGCATAATAATTTTGAAGTGAATAATACTTGCAGAAGAAATAAATGAAACTGTTTTTTATATACGAATATTGTCGTCATTTTATATATTATGATGAAACATATTCTTGTTTAATTAATACATTTCTCTTTTTTCTTGATTATTCAGGGTGGCGACCAACCAGGAAATCCGGGAAAGTCAGGTAAAAGTCAGGGGATTTTATTCGTTGGGAAAAGTCTTGGAAACGCAGAGAAATTCAGCCTTTTTAGCAAAAATTAAATTAATAATAATAATAATAAATATATTTGCATATTTATTATTATTATTATTAATTTAATTAATTTAACACGATTAAAGAATTGACAAATTGTTAGTTCTACTTAGAGCACGAATTTGACATATTAAATAATATTTAATAAAATTAAAAGAATTATGAAATGTCAATCATAACACTTTTCCCGTAATTTGAACAACTGATAATTGTCATACTAAATTTATTTTACTCTAACCAGTTAGTTGAAGATTTCACTTGAAGTTAGTGATTTTTACGCGTGGCGCATAAAGTAAAATTTCGAGTTTAGAAAAGCCTGAAAATTTTGATTTGCTGGGGCGCGACTCGCTTCGCTCGCGCGCCCCAGCAAATCCAAATTTTCTGGCTTTTCTAAACTCGAATTTTTACTTCATGCTTAATCTGGGAGTGAAAACCCTCTTTAGAGGATCAATCAGGAACTTAGTTTGCAGTTTCTTTTAATGTCAAATTTATGACGTAAAATAAATAGAGTTGATGTTATTTTTATGTTTAAATTTAAAACGAATACGAATTCCTGTGCATTATTTGTGTGTTACTAAGCTTTGACGAACAAATTGAAAAAGCTTTAATTATGTAAAATAAAGCTTAATAAATTAACTTCCAAAGAACCAATGTTGATCATATTTTTTTAACAAAATTGAAAAAGTTCGAAATAATCAGAAATTATTCAAAATGAATAGAATTTACTTTAATACAAAAATAAACTCATAAAATAAATATACATATATCAAATCAAAATTAACCTTTTATTTGATATTTTGAAATATCCAATGACGATATTTAAATTTCAATTATATCCAATCTTATAGAAATAACCAGAACCCGTAAATAATTCTAACTATTCACTTTTATAAAGATTCAAAGACAAAAAGCTCATCAAGTTTACCTAAAACTAAAAATGGAAGTTTTATCTGGATCAATTTTTAAAACTAACGATTTTAGAGTTTTTTATATTTAGTTTAATATGCTTGCATAAGAAAAGCTCTTAAAGTTTGTCTAAATTTAGAATTGTAAATTAAAAATTACAATATTTTAGAAATAGTTCATTAGAAAATACGAATGAAATAACTGAAATTAAAAATCATTTGGTTTTATTTCACTAACTATAATTAGTTCTTTTCATGTTTCGCCAATTATTAATTGAGAATATAGTGAAAGCTTTCGTTCAATAAATGATCTACAAGTCGCTGCTTTGCTTTGATAGTAGGTTAGGTTAGGTTAGGTTCATATGGCAACAGCCGAGGCTGTTCACTTAGGCCCATAGAGCCCGTTGTGATACCATGATACCATGTGCTTTGATAGTAGCACAACTAGAAAAAAGGCGATTTTTATGTTTTGTATTGAATCTAATCACAAGTCAGTAAACTTTTATTATAGAGAACGTCACGCACATCTTCATTTCTGGAGTGCAGTTGTACCGGTATCAACTTGAAAACAATATACTTATATTAATAAAATAAGAAATTACAAATTTCACTTGTGCCATTATCAAAGCAAATCAGTGAAATGTATTAGTTTAAATTTAAATCAGTGAAAGAAAAAGCTAAAAAAGAAAGTTCTTTATTTATCATGTCACATTAGAAGTGCGATTCTTTTCATAATCTTCGCTGAACATTGCGAAAATAATCGCACTTTTAAAGTTCTTCATTAATTTTAGAAATTGAGGTTTTATCTTGAGAATCTTTCACAAATTAAATATTCAGTTGTTTCAAGAACTTTCGATTAAAATAAAATATTCAACGTGGATTTAAAATATCGTTGGCTTACCTGTAATACCTTCTAAGTCCAAGTTTTGGCTATTCTGCTTTTTTCATGAAAATAATTGTATTAAATTACAAAAAAATATTAAACACAAAAATATTTTATTCATTATAACTGAAATTGCATTAAAGTGATATTACATAAAAAACTAAAAACAGGGTTCAAAAATAGTAGCGGCAGCAGGTTTTGTGTCTCTCATGAAAAGTTTTCTTTCTCATACTTAGAAGGATATACAGGTAAGCCGGTGATATATTATTTTTGTAGTCAAACAAACAATTTATCTCTTAGCTTTTGGCGATAATCAAAAATAATACAGCAAATTTTAATTAAATTAGACACGTTCCAACAATTTAACACCCTCCAGAATTTACGATATCTATTCCTACTCAATTTGAGTATCAGCTGTTCGAAAAATCAACAGCTGAAATTAAAAACAAAACTGAAAGAAAATAGACGAACACAGGTGTTATTGAATATCCATCAATATCATAAGAAACAGATGATCTAGAAAACAAGAAAAAAAAACATTTATGGATTCAAAAAAAAGCAGGTCCACTTTGTAAAAAACATATTATCAATCATTAAAAAAATGAATTAAATTTTCACTTGAAAATCTTATTACGTTATATAGGGTTATAAGGTTTTTTGGAAAAATATGTTTATACTACAAAGAGATATGTTTATACGTCAATGGCCTTTTGTAACTCTTTTGGGTTCAATAAATGGATTATTAATTTATTAGCAAAAAAATAGTACAATAAATGTTCCTCATTACAACGTCATCTAGAGAGATTAGAAAAATAAAAAAACGGGGGTTACCATTTAAAATTATGAAGAAAACTCCCATGGGGGCCTTATAGCAACTTCTTTGCACTACAGATCAATTTGCTCCTCTAAAATATGAGGGGTTTATTGGAAACTTTTTCTCATAAAATCATTAATTGTTGAGATATTTGAATCTCAAGATAAATGAATCATAAATGACTATTTAATTAAATCTCATCAAATAAATATCTTGTGGTGGAGGCGGTTACTTTGTGAAAACATAGTTAGTTTGATAATGGCTCGCTGTTGAGCCGAAACTAGTCACAGTTTAAAATAAAAAGTGATTACAAAAAAGTCATCAGTGTTAATTATTTAAATACTCATCAAATAATGTAATTTATTGTAAAATATTTACATTTATATTCATATGTACGTAATTTGTCGACTTAAAAATCGTTTAAGATAAAGTGAAATTGAATTTGCCAACTATTTGCAGATTATATACAAAAGATAAAAAACGAATTCAAATTAATATCGGCTTTCTGCAAATAATGTTAGTTTCGTTGAGACTTTTCCAAATATTCATGAAACAACCTCTCGTTTCAGCCTTTAATAATTTAAAATCATATATTTTTACTATAGAATCTAATATTTCAATCATTTTCATGTGTACATTATATTTTCCAGCCTTTAATAATTAAAAATCCTTTATTTGTACTATAAAATCTAATATTAACTTTTTATAGCATGCATTTTTATTACATGTTTAAATGGCTGTTAACATTTGAAATTTAGTTCTCAATCGGCAACAGTATACAACAAAGTTAAAATAAAATTCAGATAATTTGTTTACCTTAATTTTTATTTTAATTTGATTTTGTGAAAAATCTGATATCATGTTGCACCGTGTATATTGTGTATATTAATTAAATGTTAGCTCTTTTTATAATTTAGAATTATAAAAAATCATCGACATTGGTATCTGACTAAAATTAATCTGATTGTGGTTTAGTAATCTTCAAATTCGACGAATTCTGTATCTCAGTGAGTTTTTAATCTCTGAATTCAGAGAACACGAAATCTGAGTCGGTTAAATAAAATGAGTCAGTTTCTCAAGAATGTTTATAAATAACAAACAAGAATGAGAACAGGATTTTATTGTTTTACAATCGGATGAGTAAACGCAATCGATCCGACTTATTGTAGGATGGAAATATGAAGAAAAAATAAAATTGAAATATTTTCAAACTGGAATTGAGGACCCTAGAAGCCAATTTCAAGCTTGATAAAAGATAGTAATTAAAGGAAAATGTTCATTTAATATTTTATGTTACAATGTTCAACTAGTGTTACCTATTATTTATCAATATTAGTAATATGAAATATCGTGTTGCTAACAAATGAGTTAATGTATCTAAAATCAATATCAATACTTGTAAATCCAATTTTATAAATGTTGCACTTATATGCCTTGGCTTCTAGTGCCCTCAATTAACGTCTATGTTATAATTATTGGAAAAATAAATTGTTAATGATTTTCGACGAATTTGCAAGAACTCTAAAAATTGCACACGTTTTATCGAATTTAAAATTAACAATTAATTTCTCTAATAATTTTTTCATATTTGAACAGGATGATTAAATGTATTTTTCTGTGGGAATTTTTCTTTTAATTATACATTCAATATTTTTCAATTTAAAAAATGTCGTCTATCGTGATAATTATTGGAAAAATAAATTGTTAATGATTTTCGACGAATTTGTAAGAACTTTCACCCTAAAAATTGCACGCGTTTTATCGAATTTAAAATGAACAATTCATTTCTCTAATAATTTTCTACATATTAGAACAGGATAATTAAATGAATTTTCCTGTGGGAATTTTTCTTTTAAGTATACATTCAATATTTTTTAATTTGCAGTTTCTAACGAGTGTTTCTACTCCTTGATTAAGCATGGAGTAAAATTTTGACTTTAGAATAGCCTGAAAATTTTGGTTTGGTCGCTTTTCTAAACTCGAAATGTTACTTCATGCGCCACGCACACTGGCATTTTGTAAAGTTTAAAATATACTGCTAAAGCAGTATGCTAAGGCAGTATATTTTGAAATTCGCAATAATTCAACGTTTTATACGTGTGAAAAAAGATAAAGTTAAGATTTGTTGGATAGTTTTAAGAAATTATACATGTCTTACTTATTTGAGTGAACAATTAATTCAAGGTTGTGGCATGTCAATTTAGAATTTCACAACTTTACTTCATTAGCAAGGTTATGGTGTTTTAAAAAATTAAGTAGTACGGGTTTCTAAGATTCAAAAACTGAATAATTTAAATCAAAATCAAATTATTCAGTTTTTTTAATCTTAGAAACCCATACTACTTAATTTTTGAAAACACCATAACTATACAGACACGGTAGCTACTTTTCAAAAAAAGAAAATAAGCACCTCCGACCGTAGTAATTCCATACGTGTTTTGTTTTCTCATTTTTGTTTTCTTCTGTTTTGTCGTGGTTGTAGAATCCCCATCCATTAAATTAACATATCGGACACCAGTTGTTGCATGCGGCCTTTATCATCATGCAACCTGTTCCGTTTCCGTTGAAAAGGTACACCCTGCTACCTACCTTAAAAAATGTGTATATATATATATAGGACGAAAAATTCGTTACGATTTAGTGCGAGGGTAGCCCAACGGCTCGACAGACGGAAAACCCCAGTTCGAAGCATACCTTCAGTAGGTATACACCTGTAAGGATAGACATTAAAGAAGGGGAAAAAGAATAAGTGGATTATTTGATAATACAAGTGCAGAAGTTAAATAGTCGAGTGTTTGAGTGTGGAATGCTTGGATATTAAAATGTCTATGGGGGTATGTGCTGTTTATTTAAATATTTACAATAATTTGTTAATGGATTTTTACTCTACCTGGAATTTTTCTGATTTCCAAAAAATGTTTTGTACACTGTATATTATTTATTTCTATTTTAGATACATAGAGTTTTTCTTTTAAGTATACATATCTCAATACACTGTTTACGCTGCAAAACTTCCGATATTTGTTGTTTTTACAAATATTTTAAATTTAACTTTCAAACGAGTGTTTTCCAATCTCAGATTAAGCATGAAGTAAAATTTCGAGTTTAGAAAAGCCTGAAAATTTGGTTTGGTCGCGTAGCGCGAAGCGCGGAGCGACCAAACCAAATTTTCAGGCTTTTCTAAACTCGAAATTTTACTTCATGCGCCACGCGTACTAAACACTGATGTGATGTGATGTTCAGAATACTCTTTTTTAGCATAGTGCTTCAGTAGAATATTTTGAACTTCATATAAAATCATTGTTTTTCTCGAACTCGAAAGTTTACTTCATGCGCCACGCGTACTAAACACTGATGTGATGTGATCTTCAGAAAACACTTTTTTAGCATACTGCCTTAGTAGAATATTTTGAACTTCATATAAAATCATTGTTTTATACGCGTGGCGCATGAAGTAAAATTTCGAGTTTAGAAAAGCCTGAAAATTTGGTTTAGTCGCGTAGCGCGAAGCGCGGAGCGACCAAACCAAATGTTCAGGCTTATCTAAACTCGAAATTTTACTTCATGCGCCACGCGTACTAAACACTGATATGATGTGATGTTCAGAATACTCTTTTTTAGCATAGTGCTTCAGTAGAATATTTTGAACTTCATATAAAATCCTTGTTTTATACGCGTGGCGCATGAAGTAAAATTTCGAGTTTAGAAAAGCCTGAAAATTTTACTTCATGCTTAATCTGGGAGTGGAAAACACTCGTTTACGACTTCAAATTAAATTATTTAAAAAAACAAACCATTATCGGGAAAGTTACAGCTCATTCAGACATGTATGTAAATTTAAAAGAGAAATTAACAGTATATTTATAAAATTTTAGGGGTGGCAAATGCCACTGTCAGGGCCGAAAGGGTTTAGATTGCCATGAGGAATTAATAACATGCTTAACAGAGCCATAAAACTGTCATTTAACATTTATAAAACAAATGCGTAAAACTAGGATTTTTTTGTTATTGTTAATTTGAAACAGTCTTGATTTTCCCGACGATACAAAGTTTTAACTTTCAGGTTAGTTCAGAAATCACCTATAATTGTCGTCTTAATTAAATCCTTATTTTAGGATAATTTTGAAAAAATCGGTCTACTTTAAGGAAAGTACAAAGTGTGTACTTGTATAATTAAAATATTTCCTGCTTTTATTGTTGTTCAATAAAACAATATTAAAGATCGCTAAACTCTCATAGCGAGCTCTTAAATTACTTTTTTTTTTTCTAAAATATCTACTGCTTATATTGAAAATCTAATCCGTACACATTGTAAAAGATTCCTTTGCGATGATTTCTGATTTGTTTTAAATATATATATTTTTTAAATTAGCTAACCATAACGTTGCGCGTATGTTTTTGAAGTATTTAGAAAATATAATCGCGCGCGACCCTCCGTGAATTTATCAATTTATTGTAGGATAGAAATACTTGAATAAAATTGCAAATCTTCGCAAAGATGTAAGAAGACATAAAATGTTTTTCAGAACCAATATATTCGTTGAATTGTCACGACATATTCAAAAGTATTGTTCTTTGTGTATTTTTTCTCCCACAAGCAGCAAGGCACAGTTTTTTAGCAGCAGCTTAGTTTAAATTATTACATCATGGTAAATATTTCTTATACTGACCCAAAGCTTAACGTGGTGTAAGCCAGTAATTATCAACCTGACTGAAGAGTAGAAATAAATCTAAGTCAGCTGTGCAACAATATCTTTATACGAGTTCTGAATCTTTTAAAGATTGCTGTAATAATTAAATTAACATTTAATTATAAGATTTTCTATCAATTTCTAAAAAATAATTACATTATTATTAATATTTACTCTGTGCGTACTTGCGCGATTTCTACAATAATTAATAATAATTAACACAGTGCAAATATAGCTGCAAATACTTTCGAATGAACGTGGAATCCTTAATGGATGTTACTTGCAAACGAACATTTCACTAATTAAAAATGTTTAAATAAACCTACATTTAACTTAACATTTCAATAACTTATGTTGATTGATTGAGTTACGTGAAGATCAAATTAGTTCGACGAATAAAGCACTAATAACCTTTTTTCACACGTTTATTTGAATTACCAAATGTACAATTTTGAAACAAAATTAATATTTCGAATTCAAAACTATACTCAATGACATTAGAAGCGTAACACCCAGAAGGAGTTATTATTTTAACTTGATTTTTTTCCAGTATGGTAGTCTTACATCAAGAATAAAATGATTACATTTTCAAGAAATTTTATTAAAAAACAATCTAAAAAAAATTAATAATGTATTTGGCGACCCCTTTGCTGTATACACTCCTGTAGACGTCTGGGCATCGACAAAATGAGATGGTCGATGTCTTCTTGAGGCATCTCGTTCCAAGCAACTTGAATTTCATCGATCAACTGTGCTAGAGTCTGTGGAGGATGGTGCAAAAAGAATATTCTTCTTCCCATGATATCCCACACATGTTCAATGGGATTTAAATCCGGCGAACGGGGCGGCCACGCCAAAACATTAACACCAGCTTCATTAAGAAAGTTCATAGTTCGACGAGCAATATGGGAACGTGCGTTATCTTGTTGAAAAAGTACGTCTGGGCGGCCATCTAAATAAGGCAACAAAATCGGTCGTATGACGTCTTCAACATAACGCGCAGCTGTCATACTGCCTCGAATGAATACAAGAGGTGATCGACTACCATAAGCCATAGCCCCCCAAACCATTACTCCAGCAGTCCTGTGTACATGCCTCTCAATAGCAAACCTAAGATCAGGTCGTTCTCCACGGTAGCGTCGTACCCTTCTACGGCCATCATGCGTGCCTAGACAAAATCGTGATTCGTCGCTGAATACGACATCGTGCCATTCTGCCTCCCAATGCTGCCGTTCTCTGCACCAGTCCAACGTTTGACGACAGTGTCTCGCTGTTAAAGGAAGCACTAATCTTGGACGGTACGAAAGAAGCCCAAAGGATTGAATGCGGCGATATAAGGTTCGCATACTAACGGGCCTACCTTCTTCTCCAATCCATTGATCACCGATTTGACGCGTAGTAGCGAAACGGTCTCGCAGGGCTATTTGTCTTAAGCACCGATCTTGACGTTCTGTGGTACGCCTTGGTTGACCAATTGGTCTTCTTCTTGCTCCTCTACCTTCTTCTGTCCATACCTGATACACACGTATTACAGTTGCTGCAGTGGAATCAATACGGCGGGCAATTTCGCGATAGGACATACCGACATCTCGATAAGCAACAACTCGACCCCGGTCAAAATCGCTCAAATGGTGATATTGTGGACGTCTTCGGACTCGAGGCATTTTATTTAATCTTAACACACTCAACGGAAACACGAAAACTAAAAACATCTGTACTAAACAGCTCATATAAATAGTTTTATCAAAAAAGAAAAAGTGAAATATTTTTTTTTCACAATAAATATAAAAGGCACAAGGCTGAAATTGTTATCAATGTATGCTTTAAATATAGTCACTCTGTTGCTAAAATATGAATTCAAAAAAATCATTCCTTCTTGGTGTTACGCTTCTAATGTCATTGAGTATATTTTGAATTCGAACAAATAAGCTTACGTTTCTTTCAGTTTGCATAACTTTAAACATAGAATATAAAATTACGATAATGTTCGTATAAACTGTAAACAATAAGTCCTAATCATTTAGGAAATATTTTTATTTTTAAAAAAATATTCACAACGTGGGCGGTAGGCAAAATAAGGTTAAGAACCTATGGCTTATAGTAATATGATTTTGATGTTTTTTCTTGGTTAAAATATATAAATTACAGACAATATGTATAAACTCAAATAATACGGGGCTTTGAATAGTACGCTTTTGTATAAAAAAAAAACGAACGCCTGAAAATGTACAGCGTATAGCACATCTGGGTGTTTACTTAAAAGAAACATTCCCTATAGAGTATATTCTATAAATCTAGTAAAATTGATCACATTTTGTTCGACTTACAATAAATTTTGTCCACGACAATCCTATAATATGTGCATTATTTAATTGTGTGGGCAGCATAAATGGGGTGCATTTAACACACAAGTACATTTAACATGGGATTTACGTGATAAATGTGGTTTTTTAACACGAATATAAATAATTGCCTAGTTAGATTTTTTGCCGCTATGCAGTAACAGCGCTGGGCTAGTCAAATCAGCTTCTTTTGTTAAAGTACGAAGTAACGCGTCAACATCTCCGCCGTTCTCACTAGTTTAACCCGCGTAAAACGCGTTTATAAACATAAATCATTCTTAAATCTGTTAAATAATTGTGCTTCTATCCGTCGCAAGTGTTTTTATAAAGCGGAACAAACGTTAACATCGTCAAAACTCCATCCAAACGGAAGAGTTCGTTTTTTTTGTGAAAAGAGCGTGTTTCTATGTAACTTAGGCGAAATGGTAGACTGTGTGAGTATTATTTATTGTTAAACGATTATTTATATTTGTGTTAAAGTGGAATTAACCCTATTACACATTCAAATCATAGTACCGCAATCTATGATCATTTATCAGTTAAATTATTATGAAACAAAACCGACCATTAAGACGGACGCATATTTGATAAATATACCGGGTGTGGCACTTAAGACGCCTCGGACCATAGTTCCTTTACGATAAAAGCTATCGAAAAAATCTAAGAGCAAAGTTGTTATGCCTCCAGCAGGAAGGTCGTCATTTCGAACATTTAGTTTAAGTTGTTAAATTTTCTTTTTTTGCATTTTTCATATCATGTTGAATAAATAGGTACATACTATTATGTTGACCGTATTTGTGCTTTTGTTTTCTCATGGCACTCTTGGGAACGGAAAACGTTTCCCGACATTTGCGATGAAATTCCTTTTTTTCTCCGAAATGTTGTTATGCAATGTGTAATTTTCTTTGTACCAATGAAGAATTTAGAGTTTTGGCTGTACAACGCCGTAATTTCTTTAGGGGGGTGCCATTTGAAATTTTCGAAAAAAATGACAACATGCGAAGTTCAATCAAAAATTATTTTTTTTGCATAAATTACCCGAAAATAAATTATGTGAAGATATACGAGGTCTTAACCCGTACATCAATTCAAAATTTAGGCGCCGGCGTCAATTAGTTTCTCTACAAAACAATCTCAAAAATGGGGCGCAATTTTGAAAGAAGGGGTTATACCAGCGAAACCACTAAAGTGAAGGGTTTAACATGTTAGATAAAAAAATAAGTACTCTTCGAGCACTTTCCAAATCTGCAATAATAAATAGGGCATTCCATTTAAAAAAAACATAAGTTTGGTACGCCACTGGAGTACGGCACGCCACTGATGAGAAATATTTTTGAAACATAGCGACGGTAATTATGCTCTTAGATTTTTTTCGATAGCTTTTATCGTAAAGGAGCTATGATCCGAGGCGTCTTAAGTGCCACACCCGGTATATAATAAATGTTGTGTTGTATATTGTTTTTGTAAAAAAAGTATAGTGTATAACTCGCATATAATGGCTATTAATCACTCGAATGACTCGGTCCACTCGCCTTCGTTTCGTTCCGCAAACCTCGCTCTCGTGATTAATAACTATCATTATATGCTCGTTGTGCAATATACTATTATAAAGAAAAATATTTTACATAGATTAATTAATTGAAAGAACATAATAAAACGTGTGAATTAACAATTCAGATAAAAGCTTAAAATGTGTTTTTGAATCCAACTAATTTGACAAATATCACATTGGGATAATATATTCGATTTGATAAACTCGTTCCTTTCCAACAACAAATTAGGCCTCATCAGTTTTATCGCGGCTGAAATAAATTATTTATATGGAACGTATATCATAGAAAACACACCCATTCTTTTTATGATATACGGATATAAATTTTCTCAACCACAGTATTCAACACTATTACAAAATTACATTATTTAAAAACCCGATCCTTTTTTATTAATAAGGTAGTAATATTTATAAAACAGAACCGTTTTTTAAATAATAGAATTTTGTAAATGATTAATGGATATTAATTTCATTAAAATCACCACCTTTATCAATAAAGCAGTTTAAAATTATTATGTTTTAGAGCAGTGGTCTCCAAACTACGGCCCGCGGGCCAAATCCGGCCCGCGACTTGCATGAATCCGGCCCGCGATTGTTTGTAATTTTTTTTTGTAAATGTCATATTTTGAAATATTGTAACAATTGTTCCTTAAATTTTTCATAATTTTATAAAATTAATCGGATCTTGGCCGACTTTATTATGTAGAATTGTATTTGTGGCCCGCGAAGAAGATAGTTTGGAGACCCAGGCTTTAGAGAAATGCATCAAGAGCAACAAAATCATGCAACAACTCATATTCCCATTGCAAATTTGAGGCATTGATTGCTTGTTTAAAAGCGTTCAATTTTAAGTTAAGAACAAGTTTTCCACTCCCAGATTAAGCATGAAGTAAAATTTCGAGTTTAGAAAAGCCTGAAAATTTGGTTTGGTCGCGTAGCGCGAAGCGCGTAGCGACCAAACCAAATTTTCAGGCTTTTCTAAACTCGAAATTTTACTTCATGCGCCACGCGTATAAAACACTGATTTTAGGTGAAGTTCAAAATATTCTAATAAAGCAGTATGATAAAAAAAAGAGTATTCTGAACATCACATCACATCCGTGTTTAGTACGCGTGGCGCACGAATTAAAATTTCGAGTTTAGAAAAGCCTGAAAATTTGGTTTGGTCGCTCCGCGCTTCGCGCTACGCGACCAAACCAAATTTTCAGGCTTTTCTAAACTCGAAATTTTACTTCATGCTTAATCTGGGATTGGAAAACTCGTTTAAAAGTTCAATTTGAAATATTTGTAAAAACAACGAATATCTGAAGATTTACAGCGTATACAGTGTATTGAGATATGTATACTTAAAAGAAAAACTCTCTATGTATCTAAGATAGAAATAAATAATATGCAGTGTACAAAACATATTTTTTGAAATCAGAAAAACCAAACCAAATTTTCAGGCTTTTTTAAACTCGAAATTTTACTTCATGCGCCACGCGTACAAACTGACATATTGTAAAATTAAAAATATACTGCTAAATCGGTATTAAAAATAATCTGCTAAAGCAGAATTAAAGATATATTGCTAAAGAAGAATATTTTTAATTTCACAATATTTCAGTGCTTTAGAGAAATTTTCAGGCATAATGTGAAATTGAAAATATTCAGTGTTTTAAACAAATGTTCAAGCTTTTCTAAACTCGAAGGAGCAACAAAATCAAGCAACACATCATATTCTTATGGCAAATTTGAAGCATTCCTTGATTTTTTAAAAGCGTTCAATTTTAAGTTTCGAACGAGTTTTTCCACTCCCAGGTGAAGCATGAAGTAAAATTTCGAGTTTAGGTTAAAAAAAAGCGCTACGCGCTACGCGACCAATCCAAATTTTCAGGCTTTTCTAAACTCGAAATTTTACTTCATGCGGCACGCGTATAAAGCACTGAAATATTGTAAAATGACAAATATACAGCTGAACCAGTATTAAAATTAAGCAGGATCAAAAATTAACCGCTAAACAAGAATCTTTTCATAACGATTATGAATTAGAACCAATAATAAAAGAATCATTATGTATTTCAAAATTTAAGCGTTTGTTAAAAAACAAATTACTTGAAGATAAATAAGAATTATTGTTATTTAATAAATTCAGTTTATATTATTAACTTGTTTCTCATTGATCACTGGGTAAAACATTTCTATTAATATATAGGTATTTGATTGAAATTCACTTGGTTTGTTTTACTAATAAATTGTTTTGAGCTGAAATGTGATGATTGCGATGCAATATATATAGGGCAAACGGGCAGATCTTTTGAAACGAGATTAAAAGAACATAGGAAAGATATTCTAAATAATAAACAGACCACGGGGTTCGCAAAACATTGCATCACAGCTAATCACTTTTTCAGCTCAAACCACTGTAAAATGTTACATTCGGGTAATAAGGGATTAGTTTTGAATTATCGGGAGGGTTTAGAAATAAGTAAAGCCATAAAGGCGGGAAAAAACGTGGTCAATGACAACGAGGACCTATGGAATTCCCCGATAATTAGAGCGCTTATTACCTGAAATGCCGACATCTAGTAATCAATTTTGCTCTTTTGTACACCATTCTTGAAAATGGCATTAAGCCGAAACTAGTTGAAAATAAAACAATTTATTAGTAAAACAAACCAAGTGAATTTCAATCAAATGCCTATATATTAATTCAGTTTAGGTTAAAATGTATAATGCATATTTAATATGTATAAATACTTTTAATAAATATTACTATTACTAATAAATCTAAAAGTCTGATAATTCTTCTAACTAATTACAAGTGTCGAAAAGTTCCTGTTAAAATAAATAATGACATAAATCATAAACCACGCGTAACACTCACGCATTCTTAAACACATTTTTAAACACTAAATTCAAACCTACAATAAATTTAGTATGTTCTGTCTTCTCCGTCTAGAGAACAATAGAAAGCGGATTAATTGCGCCACGAAATAGAAAGAGACAAAAATGGAAGACCGTGATAATCACCTTCCAGAGG
The DNA here is from genome assembly GCA_932526585.2 of Philonthus cognatus. Classification (NCBI taxonomy): domain Eukaryota; kingdom Metazoa; phylum Arthropoda; class Insecta; order Coleoptera; family Staphylinidae; genus Philonthus; species Philonthus cognatus. The sequence goes on along the minus strand of OW052241.1, from coordinate 31,437,927 downwards.
AATCAGATTTGGAGAATTAGTCACCATGTTTCCTGTTTCCATTTTTGTTTTTATAAAAAGAAGACGAGCCTACTTAAAGACCATCATTACCTTAAATACGTATCTAACGGACACAAGAAGCGAAAGTAAAGCATAATTATTTCGCAATTAATCAAAAGGAAAACATTACAATTAATGCAAAATCAATCTAACAACTACTGTGCGATCGTTTAAAACTTGATTTAGAGTAGGCTTTGAGTTTTAAATTAGATTGGCACTACTGACTGTTAACACATAGTTTAGCACAACCTCAAATTTATTCCACCACTCTATTGGTGTTTTAAGCTTGTATTAGACGACACTATTTTCTTGTACAAGAAAATGCTATACTGTTTTCTATCATGGTGTACCAAATTGAACATGTCCTATTTCCATTATATTATATGTTCAATAAAAAAAAAACCTCTAGAGTTCCAAGATTTTATCTTTTTCTAAATTTAAGTTAGCTACACACTTCAGGAATTGACATATAAAACGTCAGATATAATATTTATATTGTATATTTTTAGAGTTGCCAACCTATACTATACTATTTACTATCATGGTGTACCAAATAGAACATGTCCTATTTCCATTATATCACATGTTCAATAAAAAAAAACCTCTAGTGTGCCAAGATTTCATCTTTTTCTAAATTTAAGTTAGCTACACACTTCAGGAATTGACATATAAAGCGTCAGATATAATAATTATATTGTATATTTTTAGAGTTGCCAACCTAGAATATTTTCCATGGCACTCTAGAGATTTTTTTTTAATTGAATATACGATACAAAACTGTGCAAGATTCGCGTTTGGTCATATATTATGTATTACACCATGATAGAAAATAGTATACTATTTTCTTAAGAAAATAGTGCCGTCCAATATAAGCTTTATATAGAAATCTTATAAATAAACGTCTATAGAATGATGGAATAAATTTGAGGTTATGCTAAACTATTTGCTAACATTCAGTAATGCCAACCTAACTTAAAGCTCAAAGCCTACTATAAATCATGGTTTAAACGATCGCACTGTATTAGGAGATAACATACATATATTCCGAGTCAAATAGTCGATATAAAAACATTAAAAAGCTTAAACTTCCGGCTTGCTTCAAACACGCCCACTGAGCAAAAAACAAACAAAGAACGTTATGTCAAAATTGTAGCAGCATTAAACGTTGTTTTAATGTTGATGAAACATTACTTAAAAGGAATTGCTCAGTGGGCGGGTGCGTTTTTTTCGTTTCTAGAATATTCGCGAATATTGCACAGCATGCCAAATCTAATAAATTGTTTACTTTGACTGTCCAACCTTCATGTTTTTTTACTAATTTCCCTTTCAAGCTAATAAATCCTAATTTCGGCGATTATTCCTAACCGTACGATAAAGAGTACTTTCTTTTCTCTTGTTTTCTTTTCGTAAGATAACCATCTTAGATTCGTTCCGCGTGATGGCTCCGGGTCTTCGGTGTCTAATCGTGGGGGTATTGCCGAGTCGGGGCACGTGCCTACCAGAGGATAAATAAATTTCATACGTATATAGGGAACGCATTTAACAGATCTACATCGAACTGGGTTATAAAACGCCTCGTTGCTCTTTCAAGCCTAGTTTTGACCACTCTCAACTACCGTCTTTATAACCTGGCAAATTATTTATATTAATAAAAAATATATATACTACCTACTTCAGTATAAATATTGGGAGATTGGTAAGCAATAATAATCATAAAATTGAAAATTGCGTGATTTCAAAATCATATAACTAAAACAGACTGTATGTTTGTTTTTGCTAAGACCGCTCTGATGAGAATGGGAATGTATGAAACACGTCTGTCGTTCGTTTCGGGCTTCCTAAAAGTCAGCTGCGTAGCAATATGGATTATTGCAATTGGATTGGATCACATTGATGAGAATCAAGAAGTCCGAAACGAATAATAGGGGTGTTTCAGACTGTCTCATTCTTATCAATGTGATCTTTTCAGTTGGCAGTTTTTACACTTTCCCATTCTCATTAGTGTGGTCTGATCAAATTGCACTGTGATAATTAAAAAAAAATATTATTCTACCTACTTCAGTTTCAATATTGGGAGATTGGTAAGCATAAATAATCATAAAATTGAAAATTGCGTGATTTCAAAATCATATAACTAAAACAGACTGTATGTTTTCTTTGCTAGGTCCACTCTGATGAGAATCGGAATGTCTGAAACACGTCTGTCGTTCGTTTCGGACTTCCTGAAACTCATTTGTGTAGCAATGTGGATTATTACAATTGGATTGGATCACATCTGCGTAGCAATGTGCTTTATTTCAGACTTTCTTATTCTTATCAATATGGTCTATTCAGTTGGCAGTTTTCACACTTTCAAATTTTCATCAGTGTAGTCTGAACAAATTGCAGTGAGCATCATTCCACGACTAACACACGCAATTGCAATTGGATCAGATTACATTGAAGAAAATCGTGAAATCACAGGCGTGTTTCAAACTGCTTCATTATCATTCAGACTGTATGTTTTTGTTTTTGACCACTCTGATGAGAATGGGAATATCTGAAACACGTCTGTTGTTCGTTTCAGACTTCCTGAAACTCATCTGCGCAGCAATGTGGATTATTGCAATTAGATTGGATCACATTGAGAATCAGGAAGTCCGAAACAAATAACAGGGGTGTTTCAGACTTTACCATTCTTATCAATATAGTCTATTCAGTTTGCAGTTTTCACACTTCCCCATTCTCATCAGTGTGGTCTGATCAAATTGCAGTGTGCATCATTCCACTGACTAATACTCGCAATTGCAATTGGATCAGATTACATTGATGAAAATCATGACGTTTGAAACGAACGACAGGCGTGTTTCAAACTTCTGCATTATTATTATTCAGACTGTATGTTTGTTTTTTTGGTAAGATCACTCTGATGAGAATGGGAATGTCTGAAACACGTCTGTCGTTCGTTTCGGACTTCCTGAAACTCATCTGTCTAGCAATGTGGATTAATGCAATCGAATTGGATCACATTGATGAGAATCAGGAAGTCAGAAACAAATAACAGGGGTGTTTCAAACTGTCTCATTCTTATCAATGTGATCTATTCAGTCGGCAGTTTCTACACTTCCCCATTCTTATTAGTGTGGTCTGATCAAATTGCACTGTGCATTATTCCACGACTAACAGACGCAATTGCAATTGGATCAGATTATATTGATAAAAATCATGGAGTTTGAAACGAACGACAGGCGTGTTCCAAGCTTCTTCATTGTCCTTAATGTGGTCTACCATATTTGGTGATGTAATATTATCGGTCATTTAAAATTAAAATATATTACTGGAAACATGGTAACAATTGGTCATTTAAAGTTGTAAGTTAGACATAAAACTTACTGACTCCCACAAAAAAATCAAATAATCCCAAGCAATTTAAAAATCCTAAATAAACGGAAAATGAAAAAGTACAATTTATAGTAAGTTCTTTTTTTACTAACATTTATAGCAGAGAAATTTATGTCTATGTTTTTTGCGGACGCAAACATTTAAAAAAAATCAGATTGTCTTACATATTCGTTGGATTTTTGTATTATAACTTTTAATCTTTAAAAAGCACAGATTTTTCATACAGAGTGGCTGATTTTTAAGTGTCCAGCTTATATCTGCTAAAATATTGAAGATACAAAAAAAAGTTAATACTAAACTTTTCATATTCAACGTGATCTATAAGGAATGTAACAAATATACAGAGAGTTTTATGTAACACCGAACATTTTCAGAACGAGAATTTTTCTTTGAAGTATCCATATGCATAGGTTGCACATTTCCGATGCTCGGTTTATTGAAAGAATTCAATTTGAAGCTTTATGAGAGTGTTTTCCACTCCCAGGCTAAGCATGAAGTAAAATTTCGAGTTTAGAAAAGCCTGAAAATTTGGTTTGGTCGCGTAGCGCGAAGCGCGGAGCGGCCAAACCAAATTTTCAGGCTTTTCTAAACTCGAAATTTTACTTCATGCGCCACCGGTACAAAACACTGACATATTACGAAGTTTAAAACACACCGGTAAACTTTACATTGAATCAGTGTTTTGTACCGGTGTCGCGTGAAGTAAAATTTCGGTTTATTAAAAGAATTCAATTTGAAGCTTTATGAAAGTGTTTTCCACTCCCAGGCTAAGCATGAAGTAAAATTTCGAGTTTAGAAAAGCCTGAAAATTTGGTTTGGTCGCGTAGCGCGAAGCGCGGAGCGGCCAAACCAAATTTTCAGGCTTTTCTAAACTCGAAATTTTACTTCATGCGCCACCGGTACAAAACACTGACATATTACAAAGTTTAAAACACACCGGTAAACTTTACATCGAATCAGTGTTTTGTACCGGTGTCGCATGAAGTAAAATTTCGCGTTTAGAAAAGCCTGCAAATTTGGTTTGGTCGCGTAGCGCTACGCGCACATTTTCTACGCGCTACGCGACCAAACCAAATTTTCAGGCTTTTCTAAACGCGAAATTTTGCTTCATGCGACACCGGTACAAAACACTGATTCAATGTAAAGTTTACCGGTGTGTTTTAAACTTCGTAATATGTCAGTGTTTTGTACCGGTGGCGCATGAAGTAAAATTTCGAGTTTAGAAAAGCCTGAAAATTTGGTTTGGCCGCTCCGCGCTTCGCGCTACGCGACCAAACCAAATTTTCAGGCTTTTCTAAACTCGAAATTTTACTTCATGCTTAGCCTGGGAGTGGAAAACACTCTCATAAAGCTTCAAATTGAATTCTTTTAAGAAACCGAGCATCGGAAAATGTGCAACCTATGCATATGGATACTTCAAAGAAAAATTCTCGTTCTGATTTTCAGGCTTTTCTAAACTCGAAATTTTACTTCATGCTTAGCCTGGGAGTGGAAAACACTCGCTTAAAGCTTCAAATTGAATTCTTTTAAAAAACCGAGCATCGGAAAATGTGCAACCGATGCATATGGATACTTCAAAGAAAAATGTTCGTTATGAAAATGTTCGGTGTTACATAAAACTCTTTGTATGTTTTCCATGCCTAACCTATTTAACAGAAAAAGTCAATTTTTTGTTTGTTTTTTTTTTTTTTAATGAGGTGCCCTGAATATTTTTAAGAATCAGATTCTTTATGAAATTCTCTTGTTTACTTAGCTAATCTGATTGAACGTCATCATCAACATTTGCAAAAAAAAATTACAATTTTATTATACAGATGATGTAACTGTATATTTGCATACTATTTAATTTAATAATAATTATTATTATTTTCGAACAGGACAACACAATTACAAAGTAGTATCAAGTAATTCCATCTTAAATCAACACAGTGTTTCACCATACCACCTCCGATTTTTATAAAATGTTGGTTACTTATTGCCATTACATTACAGGTTGCAATTGCATCAGATCATATTTGCAATTTGCATGATTTTATGACTAAAAGACGCGTTTCGTACTTTCTCATTCTCACCAGTGCAGTCTGATCAATTCACGGTTATTACTCGCCCAATAAACGGATTTCATACTTCCTTATTCTTATGAATGTGGTCTGATCCAATTGAAACCTTTATTAATCCATCCAAATCTCATCAGCGTGGTCAGAATTTATCAAACCTTATTCTCTCAGCATGATACCGTGCGATCGTTTAAATTATTATTTAGAGTGTGCGGTTGCCCAGAACGCTAATTGAATGATAGAATAAATTTGAGGTTATGGTAAACTATGTGTTAACAGTCAGTGGTGCCAATTTAATTTTAAATTCGAAGCCTACTTTAAATTATGTTTTAAATGATCGCACGGTACAATGTAATATGCGATAATATTAAAGGATAAATTAAAAACACTTGGTTTGTTTCGCTAATAGTGAAACAAACTAAGTGTTTTTAATTTTTCCTTTAATATTATTTCACCAAGTGATAAATGAGAAAGTTATTCAAGAAAAAAAAAAGTAATATGCGAATTCTAAATCGTATTAATGCGATCTGATTAAATTTCAAACAGTATAATTATTCCAAAATGGAAATACCGTATTCAAATTGAATCAATCTACGTGTAGTTTGATGTAATTAATTTTTATCTGTTTTCGCTTTAGCGCTGTTAAACTTTTCTCGTGTCGGACATGATATTGTTGTAGGTTTGAATTATGTCCGTGTGTGTATTTGCTGAGGTAATCCCACGCGAATGGATTATTTGTCAGTAGACAAACGTAATTTTATAGGCGGCCATTAGGCGTGTTTATTGTCATGGATTGAACGCGATCTCGCATTCGGAATGCGAGAGACATTAATGGTAAAGTTAGATCAAATCGATAAATTGATAAATCAATAAAAGCTGCTCAATTCACGTAGGAGGCAAAAATAGAATATTCTTAAACAGTGAACATTTATATATATAAATATCTTTATTTACAGAAATATATACAAAAATACATTAACAAATATTATAATACCTCGTATATATTTTACACATTTCCGCAAATCGGCTATCGACCAGTGGTCTTTCGGCCGTGAACATTTATTAAATCGATGTATTTCAATTAAATGTAATATCTTTGTTTTTATTAATAAAAATCTCTACTTAAGGTTGTGGTTTACTAGAGTGAGGCAGACTCTTTCCAGCCGTTGGCTTGAGTGAAAGAGACCTATATTACTATTTCCAGCATAAAATGGTAAACGTAAGATATATTGAATTTCTGTTTAATAAATGTTGAGCTAATTAAATGCAGAATTTGCGGACACTCTTGAATTTTCCATAGGACAAGTTTTTTTTGCCTAAAAATGAGCAGATAAATAATTTGAAGTCCTTGAGAATTACTCAAAGTTGAAACCAGTTGGTGTAAAAAAACCAAAATATTAGTGAAATTTAACCAAGTTTTTTCTTTTTCAAATCATAGTTAAATATGTTTTACCACATGAAAGATGAGAAACTTGTTCAAGAGTAGATAAATGACGCAAAAATACCATTTTTTTTACAAAAGAAATTAAATATCTTAATTGTTTTAAATTGGTGACAATAAAATCCTGGAAGTTTCAGCATTATTTGGATGTATCATGCAATGTTGCTCCCTTATCAGAACATTAATGGTGCTGGAACTAGTTACTACCCAAAACGTTGGATTTTACCCATAATAAATCACAAGTCTTAAATCTCTGAAATATATATTTTTTTCTTAAGAAAAACAACACAATATACCTTTTTAAGTTTAAGTTGGCACTAAACAAATTCAAGTTGGCACTGATCAAAATCAAGTGTTCACTTATCACATTGAAGTTGCATTTGATTAGAGACAACTTGATTTTGATTTTTGCCAACTTGAATTTCAGTGTTTTATACGGGTGGCGCATGAAGTAAAATTTCGAGTTTAGAAAAGCCTAATTTGGATTGGCCGCTCCGCTTCGCTACGCGGCCAATCCAAATTTTCAGGCTTTTCTAAACTCGAAATTTTACTTCATGCTTAGTCTGGGAGTGGAAAACCCTCGTTTATAGATTCAAATTGAAACCTTTAAAAAAATCAACGAATATCGTTTAATTTACAGTGTATGCATATGTATTAGGGTGTCCCAAAAAAATTAAAGTCTTTTTTTTGACGCATACCCTCTAATTATATTTGTTTGGTGTCAAAACAATTGTACATTAAATTTCGTGAACGCAGGACCACGGCAACCCGTGCCGACTTGCATCGATACATGTTTGTTCTTGCTGACTAAAGCGAACGCGAGCTGACGCATCGATGTGCTTATTATTACTTGCTATTTCGTTAGTAAACTCATCGTTTTCAATAATCCAACATGTCGGTGGAATTACGCAGTTCTAAAAAGAGTATATTTTTAATAGGGGACGTGAAACATCAATAACGGGTTCAAAACTTCCTTCTAATGAACAAATTCTGGCAGTTTTAATTTACAATATTCGTGAAGTGAATTTAACTGTTAATGAAAGCGCAAATCTCACTATTCGCGAGTGCATTATCTTTTGGGAAAAGGCACGAATACCTACAAAATCTTTACCTAATTGCGTGAAGAAACTTGTGAAATTATATCAAGTTTGGAGAAACTTGCAAAAAAATGCACAAAAAGCACTAGGTATCTTTGAGGAGCGCCGACAAGAGTTTATCAACTACTTAAATAATCTGTTTGATATTGCACACGCGGATGCGTTTGAAATTATTAAAATAAATGAAGATAGAACCTTCTTGGAGTGCCAGAGAGAACCAGGCCGACCTGGCCACTTAGTTAGGGTTGACAAAAAACTGGCTGATAAAGAGAAAAGGGCACGCATTAGAACTGTTGAGGAAGAAAAGCGGCGTGCTAAATATTTCTCCGCGCCAACTTCGTTGACGCCATCTTATGAACCGTTATAAAATGATTCATCTTCGGATTCTAATGGAAATATGGATTTACAAGCAAATTTGCCAACGCTGATCGAAGACACACAACCCGGAACTAGTAAAACATCTATGAGGAAAGATTTCATCACTCCAAAATTAGTAGCAGCGCTTGATAGGTGTCAGCTAAGTATGAGAGATTCTGTGTATATTCTTGAAGCTACCATTGAGGCACTTGGACATAATACCGACGAATTTCTAATAAGTCCTCAATTCAAAGAATTCGTACGACTAAACGGAAAGAGCGTGCGGAAGCCATAAAAGTTGTTTTTCAAAAGGAGGTACCAGATGTTGTGACTGTTCACTGGGATGGAAAACAAAGAACAACTTATTTCTGTGCCAAGGTTGGAAATCTCTTCAGGAAGGGAGCATGCGTAAGCTGTTTGGAACGCGATTGTAGACTGGAATCTTGAAGATAAAGTGCAAATTCTTTGTTGTGATACTACAGCTTCAAATACAGGACGTATTAATGGCGCTTGCGTGCTTCTCGAACAAAAACTTGATAGAGAAACGCTTATTTTTGCTTGCCGCCATCACGTATATGAATTGGTGTTAAAAAGCGTGTTCGAAGCGAAATTCAGTACTGTGACTACAAGCCCTGATAGTCCGTTCTTCAAAAAGTTCCGAGATAACTGGAAAAGTGTTGATACTGATAAAATACAGTGCTATAGAGAAAAGCTTACATCGTGCCTGACTTTTTCCGAAATTGACAATTTGCTTGAGTTTTACCGAACTGAACTTACCAAAGATATAGTCAGAAATGACTATCGAGAGCTGATAGAGCTTTGTGTTACATTTATAGGCGGAGACACAGAGAGAAAACTTAAAATTCGACCTCCAGGTGCCATGCACCATGCTCGATGGATGGCGAGAGCAATTTATTCACTGAAAATGTCATTGTTTAGTGCCCAATTGAAAATTACAAGCAAGGATAAAACAGCACTGTTAGACTTGTGCCTATTCATCGTGACATCATACGTCAAGCCATGGATCCAATGCATTTTGGCTGTAAAGGCACCTTATCAAGATTTGTGCTTTTTGAAGTCAATGAAGGCTTACGAAAATGTTGATAAAACCATCTCGAAGGCAGCTTTACAGAAGTTAAGCCAGTATTTGTGGTATTTGACTGATGAAGTATCTGTCTTGTCACTATTTGACGATGATGTGGACCAAGAAACGAAAGTAAAAATGGTTGCAAATTTAACCAACGAAAATGTGTCAACCCATGGTAAACGTTACATCCCATCGCAGGAAGAACTTTGTGGTCCATTATACGGTTAGTTTGATAAGTAAATATAGAAGTTGGTTTTTAGTTGTTTGTTTATATGATAATTTTGTTAACTGTATTTCACCTTTTTTATTTCAGAGAAAAACATCTATGACTTCATTTCGGTCAAAAGCAAATCCTTGTTTGGACGTCTTAAAATTAATGACAGTTTTCTCTACGAATGTCCTACTTTGTGGTCAAATAATGCTTCGTTTGAAGAAGCCAAAAAAAAGGTTTCAACGCTTAGGGCCGTCAATGATTCAGCTGAAAGAGCGGTCAAGTTGATGCAAGACTTTCATGGTTTAATCACGGTTAATGAGGAACATAAGCAATTTTTATTATGTTGCGTACAAGAACATCAGAAGATTTATCCTGACTGTAAAAAGCAAACTTTGAAAAGAAAATTTAAAAATAATGTTTTCTAAATATTAAATATTAAATAGATATATGATTTGGGCATATTCGTGTTATATTCACCAAATTAACATTCAGTTCTAGAATCCTTCAATGTTAACTCAGTAGAAATGATCATATCTTATGTTTGGCATCAAGTCGGCACGGGTTATCCTTATCCAATCTCAATAATATTTATTATTTGCTTTTTTAAGGTCAAACAGAAAAAAAATAAAGGGTATGCGTATCTGATTTCGCGAAAAAAAAAATTCTCCCTAATGCCTTGGGACACCCTAATGTACATAGAGGGAATTTTTCTTTTAAATATACATATGTATACGCTTACTTTTTAAAGAGTTCAATTTGAAGCTTTAAACGAGTGTTTTCCACTCCCAGATTAAGCATGGAGTAAAATTTCGAGTTTAGAAAAGCCCAAAAATTTGGTTTGGTCGCGTAGCGAAGCGAAGCGACTAAACCAAAGTTTCAGGCTTTTTCTCTCGAAATTTTACTTCATGCGCTACGCATACTTAACCTTGAAAACACTGAAATATTGTGAACAAGTGAACTTCTCCTGAAATCAGTGTCTTATACGCGTGGCGCATGAAGTAAAATTTCGAGTTTAGAAAAGCCTGAAAATTTGGTTTGGCCGCTCCGCTTCGCGGAGCGACCAAACCAAATTTTCAGGCTTTTCTAAACTCGAAATTTTACTTCATGCTTAACCTGGGAATGGAAACACTCGGTTAAAGCTTCAAAATAAACTTTAAGAAAAAAAAAACCAATATCTAAAATTATTCAATATTGAGAAGTGTTTCAATGTTCTATACCACTTTATTTTAATATTTTTACGACATTTTTAGTGTCATTTTCACGTTTGACAAATTAACAATGTTTACAATAGAAACATTGTAAATTTGTCAAACTTATAAATGACACTAAATGTGTCGAAACTCTAGTCGTAAAAATATTAAAATAAAGTGGTATAGAACATTGAAACACTTTTCAATATTGATTAACTAATATAGATTACTACGTAGTAACGCTCAATACTGTACAAATATTGAATATCTAAAAATATACAGCATATGTGTCTTTGTGCATATTTGTGACAAGAGTTTATCAACAACTTAAATAATCTGTTTGATATTGCACACGCAATTATTGAAATAAATGAAGATAGAACCTTCTTGGAGTGCCAGAGAGAACCAGTCCGACCTGGCCACTGAGCTGGGGTTGACAAAAAACTGGCTGATAAAGAGGAAAGGGCACGCATTAGAACTGTTGAGGAAGAAAAGCGGCGTGCTAAATATTTCTCCGCGCCAACTTCGTTGACGCCATCTTATGAACCGTTATAAAATGATTCATCTTCGGATTCTAATGGAAATATGGATTTACAAGCAAATTTGCCAACGCTGATCGAAGACACACAACCCGGAACTAGTAAAACATCTATGAGGAAAGATTTCATCACTCCAAAATTAGTAGCAGCGCTTGATAGGTGTCAGCTAAGTATGAGAGATTCTGTGTATATTCTTGAAGCTACCATTGAGGCACTTGGACATAATACCGACGAATTTCCAATAAGTAAGTCCTCAATTCAAAGAATTCGTACGACTAAACGGAAAGAGCGTGCGGAAGCCATAAAAGTTGTTTTTCAAAAGGAGGTACCAGATGTTGTAACTGTTCACTGGGATGGAAAACTGTTGCCTGCTTTAGATGCTCGGAAATCAAAAGAAGAACGTCTTCCGATAGTTATTTCATATGGAAACAAAGAACAACTTATTTCTGTGCCAAGGTTGGAAAGCTCTTCAGGAAGGGAGCATGCGCAAGCTGTTTGGAACGCGATTGTAGACTGGAATCTTAAAGATAAAGTGCAAATTCTTTGTTGTGATACTACAGCTTCAAATACAGGACGTATTAATGGTGCTTGCGTGCTTCTCGAACAAAAACTTTATAGAGAAACGCTTATTTTTGCTTGCCGCCATCACGTATATGAATTGGTGTTAAAAAACGTGTTCGAAGCGAAATTCAGTCCTGTGACTACAAGCCCTGATAGTCCGTTCTTCAAAAAGTTCCGAGATAACTGGAAAAGTGTTGATACTGATAAAATACAGTGCTATAGAGAAAAGCTTACATCGTGCCTGATTTTTTCCGAAATTGACAATTTGCTTGAGTTTTACCGAACTGAACTTACCAAAGATATTGTCAGAAATGACTATCGAGAGCTGATAGAGCTTTGTGTTACATTTATAGGCGGAGACACAGAGAGAAAACCTAAAATTCGACCTCCAGGTGCCATGCACCATGCTCGATGGATGGCGAGAGCAATTTATTCACTGAAAATGTCATTGTTTAGTGCCCAATTGAAAATTACAAGCAAGGATAAAACAGCACTGTTAGACGTGTGCCTTTTCATCGTGACATCATACGTCAAGCCATGGATCCAATGTATTTTGGCTGTAAAGGCACCTTATCAAGATTTGTGCTTTTTGAAGTCAATGAAGGCTTACGAAAATGTTGATAAAACCATCTCGAAAGCAGCTTTACAGAAGTTAAGCCAGCATTTGTGGTATTTGACTGATGAAGTATCTGTCTTGTCACTATTTGACGATGATGTGGACCAAGAAACGAAAGTAAAAATGGTTGCAAATTTAACCAACGAAAATGTGTCAACCCATGGTAAACGTTACATCCCATCGCAGGAAGAACTTTGTGGTCCATTATACGGTTAGTTTTATAAGTAAATATAGAAGTTGGTTTTTAGTTGTTTGTTTATATGATAATTTTGTTAACTGTATTTCACCTTTTTTATTTCAGAGAAAAACATCTATGACTTCATTTCGGTCAAAAGCAAATCCTTGTTTGAACGTCTTAAAATTAATGACAGTTTTCTCTACGAATGTCCTACTTTGTGGTCAAATAATGCTTCGTTTGAAGAAGCCAAAAAGAAGGTTTCAACGCTTAGGGCCGTCAACGATTCAGCTGAAAGAGCGGTCAAGTTGATGCAAGACTTTCATGGTTTAATCACGGTTAATGAGGAACAGAAGCAATTTTTATTATGTTGCGTACAAGAACATCAGATGATTTATCCTGACTGTAAAAAGCAAACTTTGAAAAGAAACTTTAAAAATAATGTTTTCTAAATATTAAATAGATATATGATTTGGGCATATTCGTGTTTTATTTACCAAATTAACATTCAGTTCTAGAATCCTTCCATGTTAACTCAGTAGAAATGATCATATCTTATGTTTGGCATCAAGTCGGCGCGGGTTATCTTTATCCAATCTCAATAATATTTATTATTTGCTTTTTTGAGGTCAAACAGAAAAAAAATAAAGGGTATGCGTATCTGATTTCGCGAAAAAAAAATTCTCCCTAATGCCTTGGGACACTCTAATATGTATACTTAAAAGAAAAAATCTGTATCTAAAAATCACATTTATGCACACACGGTTGTGATATTTTACTGATTTAAAGTGAAGTTCATAATATACTGCTTCGGTTTGATCACATATTTATTAAGTTTACAAATGTTCATATGGAGTATGTGAAAATAATCTTTAAAAAAATCCCTGTTTGTCAATATTTAACAAAAATCCCAAATTTTAAATAATTATTACTATTTAAAAAAAAATCGTCAAAACTAACACACATTATAACATTTTAGAAAAACTTCAAAACTGTGAAAATTAGGACAAATTGATAGAAATATAAAAATTCACCAAATCAACAAAAATGTAAAACACCAAACAAGTAATTTATTTAATATTCTTCTTTTAGTTACGTGAAGTGTTTTCTAATAATTATTGTAGTAATCTCTTTCTTCACTGATTAGTTTTATTCACTAAATGTAATTTATTAGTGGAATTGACACACAAACCTATACAAATCATAAAATATTGAAGCCGTAATTTCTATGTTGATCTTTGTTTACTTTATTAAAGAAATATCAGTAAAGGAGTGAAATAGATAACAAAACATTCAGATTGGAATAATCATCAAAGTTTAGAGAAATTGAAAATTTGTGGATTATTATAAATCGTTAAAACTGGTAGAATAGATAAACACATAGTGAAGTTCAATAAAAATATTAATAAGTAATCAAAATCAATTGCAATGCTTTTTCTAAAAAATGCCAAAAAAACATAAAATTTAAATGAAATCGTTAAGAGCAACTTACATTCAAATTAACCCAATCAATACAATTTACAAATATTAACAACTTCAATAAAAAAGAAAATGCAATTATAACTTTTCGATGCCTGTAATTATTCGTACAAATCAATTAAATTTAATTTATTTATTTATTTTTGAAATCTATTTACAATATACAATACTACAATTTAATTAGGAAAACGGTATTGGAATTTATAAAATACGTGAAAATTGATAATAAAATAGTACAGAAATATTGAAATAAATGCAAAGAAAAGATGTTTATCTTTTCTTTACATTTATTTCAACATTTCTGTACTATCATTAATATAATTTAACGTATTTTATAAATTCCAATACCGTTTTTTAATTAAATTGTAGTATTGTATATTGTAAATAGATTTTAAAAATAAATATATTTTTTTTTAAATTATACATATCACGATTTTTCAATGGAAATGTTCAGACATTCATTGTTTCATTAAAAACTTTCAATTTGGAGCTTTAAACGAGTGCTTTCCACTCCGAGACTAAGCATGAAGTAAAGTTTCGAGTTTAGAAAAGCCCCGCGTAGAAAATTTGTCGAGGGTCGCGTAGCGACCCGAGACAAATTTTCACGGGGCTTTTCTAAACTCGAAATTTTACTTCATGCGCCACGCGTATAAAACACTGATTCAAAGTGAAGTTCAATATATACTGCTTCGGTTTGATTACATGTTCATTAATTTTACAAATATTTATTGAACTTGAACTTGAAAAGGTATTGTTTGAATTCTAATATAATATATCATTAATTTCAATCATTTAAAATACATTTTTTTTGCTAAGAAAAACAACACACTATACCTTTTCAAGTTCAAACTTGCACTAAACAAATTCAAGTTGGCACTAATCGAAATCAAGTTGTCACTATTTGCCTTAAAGTTGCATTTGATTAGTGACAACTTGATTCTGATTATTGCCAACTTGAATTTGTTTAGTGCCAACTTGAACTTGAAAAGGTGTAGTGTGTTGTTTTTCTTAGCAAAAAAATGTATTCCAAATAAATCAAATGAATGATATATTATATTAGAATTCAAACTATACCTTTTTAAGTTCAATAAATATTTGTAAAATTAATGAACATGCAATCAAACCAAAGCAGTATATTTTGAACTTCACTTTGAATCAGTGTTTTATACGCGTGGCGCATGAAGTAAAATTTCGAGTTTAGAAAAGCCCCGTGAAAATTTGTCTCGGGTCGCTGCGCGACCCTCGACAAATTTTCTACGCGGGGCTTTTCTAAACTCGAAATTTTACTTCATGCGCCACGCGTATAAAACACTGATTCAAAGTGAAGTTCAAAATATACGGTACAAAACAACCTCTAAATATGTTTATGCTCTCATTCAACCACGATGAGAGTGTTGATAAAATCTATGGAATAAAAGATATATTAGGAGTAGGAGTTGAAATCCTCAAAATCCTCAAAATGCTCAACCAAAATGTATTCACTGTGGTGGAGAACACCCGGCTAACTACAGAGGAGGCATGGTTGCAAAAGAAATGCAATAGTTAAAAGACAAACGCAATAAAAAAAAAAACAACCCTTCCTAAACAGCCACAGAGAAATAACCAACAAGTACCTGTAGCCAGCACAATTACAGAGGAAAAGTCATACAGACAAGCAGTCATTAACAAGTCCGAAAATAATAATAAAAATGAATCCCAAAAGCAAGATCAAAACGCTTTCATTCAAAGCACTCTTCAGTAGATTATGGAGAAATTAACAAAAATGGATGAACGTATAAGCAGACTTAAACATAGCACTAAAGGAGCTATTCCCAAAAACTCCAATGTCAAGTAACCTTACGATTATGGAATGGAATGCCAATGGACTTTTGCAACACCAACAAGAAATGCAAGCAATCCTAGATATACAAAATATTGACATATGTCTTATTTCCGAGACTCTCTTTACAAGAGAGACCTTTATTAAATTCAATGGATATAAGGTATATCATACCATATATCCTGGAAATTCAGCCAGAGGTGGTAGTGCTATCATAATCAAGGAAACAATTAAACATAACCAAGATATGGGATATAAAACAGATGAATTTCAAGCCGCTTCTGTAAATGTTAAAACAAAAACATACGATATCACTGTCTCTGCAGTCTACTGTCCGCCTAGACATGCTCTCAAAAAAGAACAATATTTAGACTTTCTAAATAAACAGGGATATAGATTTATCATTGGAGGCGACTTTAATGCTAAACACATTCAATGGGGATCTAGACTGACAACTACAAAAGGAAAGGAACTACTACAGGCAGTCAACCAACTAAAATGCGAAACAATTTCAAGTGGCAAACCAACATACTGGCCTACAGATCCTAATAAAATTCCAGATTTAAATGATTTTTTCATAACACGAAATGTGTCTGTTAACTACATGCACGTGGAAGAGGCTTGGGATATGAATTCTGACCATTCTCCGATTGTCCTCACTCTAAGCGATAGTATTATACAAAAGGAAATACCTGCTAGATTGACTAACAAATTTACCGATTGGCAGAGCTTTAAACTTCAACTTAAAGACACTATCAACTTGTCATCCTCAATAAGAAACGAAGACCAGCTAGACTATGAAGCGGAAAAATTTGTTGATAATATCCAACAAGCTACATGGGATAATACCCCTATTATTACCCCACGAACCAAACGTAATATTTACCCCAAAGAAATTCGAGCCCTTATTTTCGAAAAGAGAAGACTCAGAAGAATCTGGCACCAATCTAGATGCCCAGCAGATAAAACTAGAGTAAATAACGCAACACAACAACTCAAAAGAGAGATTCAAAAAATTAAAAATGACTCTATTAGTGAATATCTAAGTGGACTAACAAATGACGGCAAAACTGATTATTCACTCTGGAAAGCTACTAAGAGACTGAAGAGACCAATCTTGCAGAATTCTCCAATTAGAAGTGCAGATGGGACGTATGCAAAAAGCAATAATCAAAAGGCTAATAGGTTTGCCGAATATCTTGAATGGACTTTCCTACCGAATGAGGGTGTAGCCATTCTGGACTGGGAAAATATCACCCAGGAAGAAGGTGAAATCAGACCCTCTACCCCAAGAGAAATTGAAATGATAATTAAAGATCACATTAACACTAAGAAAGCTCCAGGATTTGACTTAATTACTGGCGAAATTCTGAAACAACTACCTCGTAAAGCAATAGTAAAACTTACATATCTTATTAATGCATCGTTTAGATTAAAATATGTTCCTAAGATATGGAAAGTAGCAGAAGTGATAATGATTCCTAAACCTGGAAAACCACCAAATGAAGTTTCTTCGTACAGATCAATCTCTTTATTACCTGTAATCTCAAAAATGTTTGAAAAAATACTTTTTAAAAGATTAAAACCAATTATTGAAGGCAAAAACATAATACCAGAACATCAGTTTGGTTTCAGAGAATGTCATTCAACTATAGATCAAGTCCATAGAATAACGAACGTAATTGAAAAGTCACTGGAAGAAAGAAAGGTTTGCTCTACAATCTTTCTTGATGTAGCGCAAGCTTTTGACAGAAAGATGCTTACTCTGAACTAAAAGAAATAAAGGCAGGTGTGCCACAGGGCAGTGTGCTAGGACCAGTCCTCTACCTATTATACACCAGCGATATACCTGAATTAGACCATGATACGATAGCCACATTTGCCGACGACACTGCTATATTGGCTGTAGGCAAAGATCACGAAGAAGCAGCTGTAAATCTGCAAACCTCGATAAATAAAATTAACATCTGGACTAAGTAATGGCGAATCACATTGAATGAGACTAAATCGGTCCACGTCAATTTCACAAACAAAAGAAATCAACATATTCCTGTTAGTATGAATGATATCCAGGTACCATATGCTGATACAGCAAAATATTTGGGTTTTACACTGGACGCTAAACTACGCTGGAGAGCTCATGTCAAAAATAAGAAAGAAGAACTGGACATCAAATTTCGAAAAATGTATTGGCTGCTTGGTCGGAACTCCACCCTGTCAATCTACAATAAATTACTGCTGTATAAACAAATTCTTAAGCCCGTATGGACATATGGCATCCAGCTGTGGGGTTGTGCCAAAAAGAGCAATATAGAAATAATCCAGCGATACCAAAATAAAGTACTGAGGAGTATTGTCAATGCTCCTTGGTATTTCCGAAACAGTGACCTCCACAGGGACTTGGAAATGGATACTGTTAATGAGACAATACACAAATTTGCCAAGAGTCATGAACAGCGACTTCTTCAACACGTCAACATCGAAGCCATCCAGCTCCTCGATAACACGAATTTGACCAGAAGACTACAGCGGACTAAACCGTTCGAGTTAGTTTAATATTGTGTTAGTGCAAATGCAGAGTATAGTGCTAGTGTACACATTAATTAGTGTAATTAAGTTATTAAAATCTAAGGGATACTAATGAGTAAACCCTTAGTATTAAACCTTTAGTAAATTAAGTTAGCTAAATATTACTCATTGATCTATTTGTGATCAGATTGTAATTATAGTAAAATACAACTAAGTGTTTTGCAAATAATAAATAAAAAAAATAATGCTTAGTCTGGGAGTGGGAAAACAAAAATCTAGTATTTTTTTAGGTACACTAAGAATATATCATTAATTTTATTTATCCAACTTTTTTTAATCTAGTGATTTTATCCAAACTCGTATTATTTTTAATTAATAATTTTTCTAATTTCCATTTTGAATCTTGTTAAATTCAATTAAACAATTTTCTCTTTGAATATTTTATCGGTATCCCTTTCATCTAAACGCACGCAATTTATGAGTTATTTTATTGCGAAAACGTTTTATGCAATAACCACTGTTTAATTATTTTTCCTTGTTTGTCTACAACATTGTTTATGTACATTAGGATTTTAATACGCCTGTTTTATTTTCGAGGATGTATAAATTAATAATTTGCATCGGATTATTCCCTACTTATATCGCTTTATCGTTTTATCACTTATTGTGCATAATTTTATTACAGTAATTTATACGCAATTATTAGCAGACTGATATGTTATTAATATCAAATAACTAGTAAAGAATGTGCATTTAAAGGAAAAAATTAAATGTAATGTTGAAGCAAATACTGATTAGTATACAATGAATTTTTCTTTTAAGTATACCTGCATATCCCTAGTTTTAATTATTTGTATAGTCGATGTTTTTAAAAAGCGCTCAATTTGATGCTTCTAACGATTTTTTAGGCTGTTCTAAACTAGAAATTTTACTTCAAGCGCCAAGCGTATATTTTTCTTTTTTTATAAATATCGATTTTACTTTTTACTTCAAGCGCCACGCGTATAAAACACTGATTTCATGTGAAGTTTAAAATCTACTAATTTAGAATACTGCTTAAGCAGTATATTTTGTACAGGGTTCGGACGATCTATATCATCAGATCTATCATGATATTTATATATATCATGATAAATATCGTGATAAATATCTGATGATATACATCGTCCGAACCCTGCTCAAAATATACTGCTTAAGCAGTATTCTAAATTAGTAGATTTTGAACTTCATATGAAATCAGTGTTTTATACGCGTGGCGCTTGAAGTAAAAAGTAAAATCGATATTTATAAATAAATTGAAATAGTTTTCCTTGTCATTAAATTTTAAAATAATTTAATTTGAAATTGCAATTTTAGTCCTTAGAGGTTTTTTTTGTTTCTATAAAAGTAATCGTGTGAAAATTGTTTCATTTCGAGTGGATTAAGACCTCATTTTTGATTGACAGGGCATTTGCAAAAGTCGATTTGAATAATGTCATAATTTCACACTCGCCTATTAAGCGATTATATCACGCATACATTAAAGATAGTGTCAAATCGTGTAGTTTTGTAACACATCCATATCTACATAACCAGCAATTGACATTAATTAATTTACGAGACGTAATTCTAATTCGAATTCTACGACCTGTATATTCATAAGAAACAAAAAAAAAACAGAGAAATAAATGCAGTTGGATAAAATGGATAATATTGATCAAATCTTATTGAGGAGGTCGATGTCCATTACATAAATTAAAGTCAACAGAAAATAAATCAATTAATAATATACCTAAATGAAAATGGTAATTCTTAGTTGTAGAATATTTGAAGAAATAATAAACCTACAATGCTTTTGTCAATTCAGAAAAATCTATCTTACCCAGATAAAATAATATAAAATTGCTTAAGTGAGTAACGTAAAGATCAAATTTATTTGATAAAACTACCTTTCTTCGCACTTGTTTTTTTGTTGTTGTTTTCATATGTACAGTTCTATTCAATAAAAAAGCGTACAACTACTGAACCCAATTTGGACAGTATTTCGCTAATGTGATTCTGGCCTTTTTGTAAACTGTATTACTAGGTTATTAAATATAAAACCTTTACCATAGCAACCACTTGAATTATAATCCACATTTACAATGTAAATCAGTAAGTGTACTCTTTTTGATTGAAGAGAACTGTACAGTTCGGATATTAATGAATTATTATTCATGGAGTATTAACCCATTGATAATGGTCACTTTGTGGCCGAAATGTACTAAGGAAGTAAAATATAAATGCGAAGAAAGGTTATTAACGCTTTATTTATCAACTAAGACCAACTTATTCAATCAATATTCAAATTTATTTCTAAGAGCAATTTTTCTCTTTTAATAACCCTTTTTACTTTTATAATAAATATAATATATAAAATTACGAAAAAACTATTCGTGAAAATGCAAACAGTGTCTTAATTAATAAGACAATTTAAGACGATAAATATCCATTGATTCAACTACTTCCCGTGCAAATACACCTCCGGATAGTGAATTATACAATTAAATATTTAAAATCTTATTTAATTTGATTTGTTACAACGCTCTATTAAAGTATATGTAACGTTTAGGTCAAATTCTCTTCAAACCAACTAACAATACAATTTAAAATGAAAGGAGAGATAGCAACAAATTAGAAGTGAAAGGACTTGGATTAAAACTAATGTCTTAGGCCATCTATAGAGCGTTGTAACAAATCAAATTAAATAAGATTTTAAATATTTCATTGTATAATTCAATATCCGGAGATGTATTTGCACGGGAAGTAGTTGTTTCAATGGATATTTATCGTCTTAAATTGTCTTATTAATTAAGACACAGTTTGCATTTTCACGAAGAGTTTTTTCGTAATTTTATATATTATGTTTAAAGTGTGCAAACTATAAGAATCGTAAGCTTATTTTCTCGAATTCAAATAGTTTTGAATTTGAATTTATTTTATAATAAATTAATCACATCCATCATCTTCACGCATAATAATAAAATGTATAGTATCTCGAGGATAAAATTCACCACGTAGAATCTTCTTCTTGGTATAAATGATAATTACACAAGAACGGTAATGTTATTATCCACTGTGTTTCTTTTTTTATATTTTTTAAAGAGAGAAGAAAGAATTGACCTTAATTATGCGCAAGGTGTAAAAAAATGCCATAAGTTACTCAAGAGTGAAAGATCGCTTCGAGAGGTGTAAATAAATAAATAAATAAAGTGGAATGGAAGGCTTTTTATGTAATTACGGTAAACCGCGACTATTAGCGGTATGCTAATTTAAGACTCGGTTTCTTTTTGCATTTTATTATTGTTGTCAGTGGACGACTAATAAAAACAATAAACAGAATTGTCAAAGAATGTTTACAATTAATTGAGTGATTATTTGTTTCAACTATTTTATACCTATACCTATAATGAATATTAATTTCCCCAATCTATATTGTAACACGGCCATTCCATAAATAAGGGCACATCAGGGATTTTAGCGAATTTCACATATATTATAAAGGCTATCAAGACATGGTGTTTGGTTGTTACTAGAGGTTAAACAAATTATTGTGTCAAAAGTTATAACAATATAAACTTCTAGTACACTTTTATTTTGAACTCAAAAATATCGTAAACCGTTACCTATACAAAAAAAGTTTTTCTGTACTTTTGTGTGCGTAAATGTTCAAAGTTTAAAATACATTTTTTTCAAAAACGAAAAAACTTTATTTATATAGATTTTTTTAATAAATAATACATATCTTAAAAAATAATCAAATACTCATGTTTTAATTTTCTTAAAAAAAATGTATGGTATACCCTGATCCTTCCTGAGAATATTTCCGTTTTCAAATAGATGGGCACTTTAAAACTTTTTGAGATATGATTTTTTTACCCGAGCGTTACATTGACATGAGGCGCTCCCGCCAATAGTGTGATGGCCCGGATTGCGGTGAGCGCCTCGCGTCAATGCAGCGCTCGGGTAAAAAAATCATATCTCAAAAAGTTTTAAAGTGCCCATCTTTTTGAAAACGGAAATATTCTTAGGAACATAAGCATTGGGGTATAACATATATTTCTTTCAAGAAAATTAAAACATGAGTATTTGATTATTTCGTGAGATTTGTTTTATTTATTGAAAAAAATCTATCTAAATATAGTTTTATCGTTTTGGAAAAAAAATTATTTTAAACTTTTAAATGTTCAAAGTTTAAAATAATTTTTTTTCCAAAACGATAAAACTATATTTAGATAGATTTTTTTCAATAAATAAAACAAATCTCACGAAATAATCAAATACTCATGTTTTAATTTTCTTGAAAAAAATATATGTTATATATATAAAGTCAAGTATAACTTTTTTTGTATCAGTAACGGATTACGATATTTGTGAGTTCAAAATAAAAGTGCACTAAAAGTTTATGTTGATATAATTTTTAAAACAATCATTTGTTTAACCTCTAGAAACAACCAAAAACCATGTCTTGATAGCCTTTATAATATATGTGAAATTCGCTAAAATCCCTGATGTACCCCCAAAAAGTGTGCACTTATTTATGGAATGGCCGAATAATATTGTGTCTACATTGATTAACAATTTCAAGGTATAAAGGTGTGCTAGGAATTTGAAACAAGAAAAAAATTATTGCCAAAAATCATTTAATTTGATATAGAGACATATTATTGTAGTTATAACAGTTTGATACTGTTGTTGAATGTTATCTTTATCACACAAAAGTGCCAAGCTCGTTTAATGGCATTTATTTTCAATATATAGATTTCTAAAACATTATTATATAAAAATTATTAGAAATGCACGTTAAATGAATACACTGCGCCGCAAAATTAACGCAAAATTCGAAATTTCGTTTAAAAAAATTAATTTTATTGTTTTTCCTGAATTGAGCCTTCTTCTCTTTTTCTGTTTATCACAAAAACTGGAAATATGTATTAGTAGGCTAAAAGCAAACCTTATTATCTGCCAAACAGGTCTTTATTTTCTTGTTAAAAAAGGCGAGTATCGTTTGATAAGTAAGTTCTTTGGTTTCTGGAAGTTTATTTAGAAAATTGTAAAAACAAACAAAAATGAATCCCCCTGGACGAGTTTCAAGAAATCTTACACATGAAGAATGTGCTGTTGTAGTGGCGCTGCAAGAAGAAGGGTTTACTGTAACTTACATTGCCCAACGTTTGCATGTTGCTAATTCCACAATATCGCGAGTTCTTTCCCGCTTCAGAGAAACAGGACGTCAGGGCCAGGGTCGAAAAAGAATGACAACGCCGAGAGAAGACAGATTTATGCAACTTCAAAGTTTAAGGCAACGATTCCTAACGAGCACTTACCTGCAACAACAATTTGTTCTAACCTATGGTCGTCGACTAAGTCAGGATACGGTCAGAAGAAGACTTGCTGAAGTTGATCTTCGACCCTATCAAGCCGCTAAAGGTCCTTTGTTAACCAGAGAGCACCGACGAGAGCGCTTAAGGTTTGCACAGGAACTTCTTAATTGGAACAATGCTGATTGGGGTAGAGTAATGTTTAGTGACGAGTCCAGATTTTGTCTGTATAGTGACGACCGCCGTAGAAGAGTATATCGACGTCCTGGTGAAAGATACAGCCAGGTGTGCATACGACGAACGGTGCAATATGGTGGAGGCTCTGTCATGGTATGGGCAGGCATCACGTCGCAAGCAACAACAGCGTTGGTACACATTAATGGTGATCGGTTAAATGCACATCGATACATCGAAGAGGTGCTTGAGCATCATGTTGTACCATTTGCCCCATTTATTGGGGATAATTTCTTTTTTATGCAAGATAACGCCAGGCCGCATATCGCAGGAATTGTGAACCAGTACTTTGACCATGTGGGAATTGTTCGTATGAACTGGCCAGCACGAAGTCCCGACCTCAATCCCATAGAGCATCTGTGGGACATTGTAGGGCAGAAGATTAAAGACTTGCAGCAACCTCCTGCAAACCTTCCAGAGTTAACACTCAGCTTAACGCAAGTGTGGGAAGAAATTGAGCAGCAAGAAGTCAGAAGTTTTATTGACAGTATGCCACGAAGGATGCGAGCTGTCATCAATGCTCGAGGAGGCAATACTCGCTATTAAGACCAACTGTACGACTGTTACACGCTATTTTGCGGATCAGAAGAATCATTATTTTTTGTATTATTGCAGTTTGTTGTTTATTTTCTCATTTTTTTGTTCACAAATAAGCAAATTAGTTTTAATAAATATCTATTAGGAACCACTTCGGGAAAAAAATGGAGAAAAAAAAAAAATAAAAAACAATAAAATTAATTTTTAAACGAAATTTCGAATTTTGCGTTAATTTTGCGGCGCAGTGTATATTATGCACATTTTTTTCGAATAAAAATCAAATTCAATTTATTTGCAATCAATTCTTGTGTCAGTCTGTTTCTACTCACTTTTCTCTCTAGATAATCAACCTTCAGCATTTCTCTACTTGCCCGATTATTTATACGACTCGGAGCAATTAAGTAGCATGTTTACAACAGCATTCAAAACATTAATAAACACATTTACATATCTAACAGTCATTAAAACATTCCGAAAAAAAATCGGTTCTAATATAAATAAATAATAATTTTTACTCAAGAGACAACACGAATCGTTTTAATATCGTTATTTAATATTGTTTTCACTCTACTTGATTAACAAACTGGTTATTTAAAAAAAAGATTTGTAAAATTTATTAACTTGAACATAAGCAGTGTATATTTAACTTTGAAATATTTCAGTGTTTTATAAGCGTGAAGTAAAATTTCGAGTTTAGGAAAGCCTGAAAATTTGGTTTCAAAACTTGAAATTTTACTTCATGCTTAATCATAGAGTGGAAACACTCGTTACAAGCATTAAATTGAACGCTCTTATAAAAATGGCAAATTCCTGGAAATTTAACAGGATATATATACTTAAAAGAAACATTCCTTGTATAGAAATCAAAGAAATTTAGTACTATAATAATAATAATAAATTTATTCAACGTTAGATGGTAACAAATGGACGTTGGAAAAAGGCTTTTAGTCTGTTGTGAGTTTTCCTATTTCATTTAGCAAAAAATTCAAGACAATTACTAGAACACATGTCCAGAACAATTACTAGATATTTTCAAATAATTTTTCTAACAATTTATTTTCTTTTGTTATTGTTATCTTAAACATTGCATAAACATGTTTTTTATTTAATTTTGTCCTATAATTGTTTCTCTGTTGTGAAAATAAAAATATAATTATTAACAACATCGACAACGACAACATATTTATTAATAATTTAATAGTTGAGGCTGTTACTTGGTGAAATTCTATATCAAAAACTTTTAGTAAATAACACACTTGGTTAAGATTTCACTGTTTATTGATTGACACTGCAACAATTGTTTCGCCACACAGTGGCTTCATCAGGCAGATGAATAACTGTTTTTTGACAATATTAATATTTATTAATAGCAAATTAAGCGATAGATAGGCCCATATACAATTAGGCGATTATAACGAAATGTTGACTTAATGACACCTGGTTGATTGTATTTGAACTATAACAATATCCTTATATTAATTCACTCTGTCAAAAGTATGGTAACAATTATGATACCTTAACTGAAAATCACTTCTTGGGCTTCCGTCTTTTGACTATATATTGAGTATTATGGAGTTTTGACGTTAGGGACCTTGGTCGATTGTGGACTGTTTTTTGACAAACGATAACAAAAGCGACTACTTCCCCATTAACTTGGGTCAAAATTGACATTTAAGGTCATTGCACTTTGTCAGACATTACAATTGATAACTGAAATAAATTTATTGTCAATTAATAATGGAGACATCACTCTTTTTATAGACGCGTTCTATTTAAAGCTTTTAGGGAGTGTCTTCTACTCCCAGAGTAAGCATGAAGTAAAATTTTGAGTTTAGAAAAGCCTGAAAATTTGGATTTGCTGGGGCGCGCGAGCGAAGCGAGTCGCGCCCCGGCAAATCCAAATTTTCAGGCTTTTCTAAACTCGAAATTTTACTTCATGCGCCACGCGTACAAAACACTTATTTCAAGTGAAGTTTAAAATATGCTGCTTAGATGTGACGAATAAATATTTATCGAGATATAGTGACAAAATGCTAAAATCACTATTTTGTGTAATATTTTATGAATTGTGTATATTAATATTTAAATCAATACTTTTGGACACTATTCCAATATTTTGTCATTTGCGACAGTATTCAGTAGTAGTAGTGGTATTAGTAGTAATTTAATAATGTTAAGGCATAATCAGCTTTAACCTTTTTAGCCCTGACATTTTTCTGGAACTCAAAAAATGCTTTGTACACTACATATTATTTATCACTATCTTAGATCTAGAGAGAGTTTTTCTTTTAAATGTACATATCTCAAAATACTGTATACGCTGTAAATATTCAGATATTTGTTGTTTTTACAAATATTTCAAATTGAACTTTCAAACGAGTATTTTCCACTCCCAGATTAAGCATGAAGTAAAATTTCGAGTTTAGAAAAGCCTGAAAATTTGGTTTGGTCGCGTAGCGCTACGCGCTACGCGACCAAACCAAATTTTCAGGCTTTTCTAAACTCGAAATTTTACTTCATGCGCCACGCGTACTTAACACTGATATGATGTGATGTTCAGAAGACACGTTTTTAGCATACTGCTTTAGTAAAATATTTTAAACTTCACCTAAAATCAGTGTTTTATACGCGTGGCGCATGAAGTAAAATTTCGAGTTTAGAAAAGCCTGAAAATTTGGGTTGGTCGCGTAGCGCTACGCGCTACGCGACCAAACCAAATTTTCAGGCTTTTCTAAACTCGAAATTTTACTTCATGCTTAATCTGGGAGTGGAAAATACTCGTTTGAAAGTTCAATTTGAAATATTTGTAAAAGCAACAAATATCTGAAGATTTACAGCGTATACAGTATATTGAGATATGTACATTTAAAAGAAAAACTCTCTCTAGATCTAAGATAGTGATAAATAATATGTAGTGTACAAAACAATTTTTTGAGCTCCAGAAAAATGTCAGGGCTAAAAAGGTTAAAGCTGATTATGCCTAAACATTATTAAATTACTACTAATACCACTACTACTACTGAATACTGTCGCAAATGACAAAATATTGTAATAGTGTCCAAAAGTATTGATTTAAACCAAACGACCAAACCAAATTTTCAGGCTTTTCTAAACTCGAAATATTACTTCATGCTTAATCTGGGAGTGGAAAACACTCGTTTAAGACTTCAAATTAAACTATTTTAAAAACAAACGATTATCCGAAAAGTTACAACTTATGCATACATGTATGTATATTTAAAAGAATAATTCCCAGTATGTTTACCAAATTACTATCAATAGTCACATCATCAATTTTTTTGTTCCTACTCGAAAGTGCAATTTGGCCCCTCCTATTCGATGCGCCCTAGGCCCGGGCCTAGTGAGCCTAATAGGAAATCCGCCCCTGTTAATAACTCAATATAACATAATGATAATAATAACAAAAACAAAATCAGAATAATAATGTGAGCATATGTAGAAATCGTGTAAAATTCTTTACTCCATTTTTGCTCCTTTATTGAATACACCCACATAATAATAACACTTTGTGCACAATGTACACACATGTTCAACTTTCTTAGCATATCTTAATTAATGTGTAAAACAATATTACGAAATGACATGGCATCATTAACCGTGCAATTTTAATTAACCTAATTAGCAGACAGTCGAGATTTTCCGCAGATACCCGACTGATTCATATACTCGTTCTCCAATGTTCGCTTATCTAGTTAACATAATGAAGATGTTAATTGTTTAATTGCATCCCATCTAGAAGATTTAAAATTTTTCTAGAGCGCTTATGCTCGATTGAATATTTAACTTTCGCAGTTTTATTATTAAAAATAGTTATTGGTAAATTCGCAATTTGCCAAAAATTTATTGGAACATTTTATTAATACATTTCGTGAAATAAAGCGGCAAAATATTTGGTGTTTGAAGTAGAGGAAACATTTGCAAAAATCGTCACTTTTTGAAGCACTAATTATCAGTTTGGGGCTGTGGTGGCCGCGCGGTTAAGTCGTTAAGTCGTTAGGCTGAGTCAATCAGAAAGCAGAAAGCTTCGCAGATTACTTTTCGGATATTGTTCTAAATTTAGTACAAAAGTTGTTCCAAAATTCACATTTAGGCAAATGCACTATAACAAATTTTGTAAACTCAAATTCATTTTATATTGAACCCATTACTGAAGCTGACATTATTAAAGTAATTAATACATTTTCTAAAAATTCACCTGGTCCAGATGAAATTTCACTTACCACATTAAAATCAATCACAAGTAGTATTCTTCAACACTTACTATATCTATACAATGAGTCTATTAAAGAATCTGTATTTCCTGATTGTTTAAAAATAGGACGTGTTACACCAGTATTTAAAAAGGGTAGTAAGGAAGACTTGAGCAACTACCGGCGTATACAATTACTATCATTATTTTCAAAAATATTTGAAAAGATAGTTAGTAATAGAATGAATAACTACTTACGAATTAACAACATTATAAATTGTAACCAACATGGATTTACGCCTAAAAAGTCGGTCGAAACAGCACTTTGCTCATTTATAGATTTTGTCATAAATAAACTAGATAAATGAAAATACGTTGTGCTTTTGCTGTTCGACCTGACGAAAGCTTTCGATTGTGTTGATATAAATTTTATAATAATAAAACTTGAAGCATATGGATTTAGAGGTCATTTTTCTAAATGGTTACTTTCTTACCTATCAAACCGAAGTTTCTTTGTTGAAGTCAATAAATTTAAATCTACTTGTAAACAAACGTTTTATGGTGTTCCGCAAGGGTCAGTATTAGGCCCATTTTTGTTCCTTTTATTTATCAATGACCTTCCGGAATACTTGATAGAAACCGCATTATTATTTGCTGATGACACCGCAATATTAGTGACAGCGGACAGTCGTACTGAATTAATTGACAAAATAACAAATGTCATACACAGAATGAATGAACGGTGTGCCGCCAATCACTTAATATTAAATTCGTCTAAAACGGTATGTATGCATATAGGTAAGAAACGTCAACTGCCAAATGACTTTAAAATCATAGTAAATGACATCAAATACCCGCTCGTAGACTGTGTGAAGTACCTAGGTGTGCACATAGATCGGAAATTGACATGGAGAAACCACACCGATCATGTTTGTAGAAAGTTAAGTGAGGCACATTTTGTAATCCTTAGAATGAAGGACGAAACAGAAGAAAATACTTTAATGACTCTGTACTATGCATTTGCCTACCCTCACCTGTCTTTTAATATACTGGCATGGGGAAGAGCAGTTGATGCTCATAATGTATTCATGGCACAGAAAAAAAATTATTAGATCAATGTTTGTTTTTCAGAGACTACTTACATGTAAACATGTATTCGTAGGAAAAAAAATGTTAACACTGTATGGAATATATGTCTACAAAATGCTATGTTACATAAAACAAAATCTTAATGTTTTCCCTACGTCAAGTCAACATCACAATTATGAAACTAGACATTGTAATCTACTGCGGTTAGATAAATCGCACACAACTTTTATGAATAGAGCATATTTTTGCGAAGGGAAAAAAATGTTTAATCTACTGCCAGATAATGTTATGAAGTTAGATTATTCTAAATTAAAAAAATATATAAAAAATATACTTATAGCTCATCCTGTTTACTCAGTTGACAACTACTTATTGTTATTCCCTACTTCCATCGACGGCAGTGGTAATAATTAAACATATCTGTAGTACAAATTTTTGTAACTTCTCTTCCTTGACGTTCACATCTTACAACTATGTTATTCAACATTTATTGTAGCTAAAGTGATAAATAAATAAATATAAAAAAAAATCCAATCGTCTTCTGTAGAAATGCGATTCAAGTCTCGCCTAGGGCGGATAATTTTTCTAAGGAAAAATATTCGTCCCGGATGTCATGGGTGTTATTTGTGCTGTCCACATTTTTATTAATATGATAAATTATAATAGTAAACTGGTCGTGACTGATATTTGAATTTGAATTAAAGGCACTTGGTTTGTTTCACGAATTTCTTTATTATCCAATGAATGGCTAACCGCCTAAGTCAATTCCCTAATATGCATCTCATCCCCCAACCCGATTTCCATTCATCACCCTTCCTATTAAAAAATATATATATATCAGCTTTTTGTATTATTTTCCATTTATTTTTTTTATTTCCAAATTATATGAAAACATTCTTATTTAACACTATATTTTTAATCCTTATTAATAAGTTTATTTTTTATACTGATATAAAAGTATAATATTAATTTCATAATATTTCAGTGTTTTATACTTCATGCAAAAATTACAATCCTCTTTTTTTAATGTCTTTATTTACAATGTTTGAAATTTAAGTTATAATAACTCATAAACTATTGATATTTTAGTTTTTTCTTTCATATTTTGAGAGAACAATATTTTTTTAACCCCTTCAGCCCTGGAACTTTTCTGGTGCCCAAAAAAAATATTTTGTACACTCCATATCAGGGCTGGGAAGGATTCGAATAATTCAGGATTCGAATCCTGGATTCGAATCCTTTTAGAGGATTCAAAAGAGGCATTCGAATACTGTAGTTCAACTGGATTCGTGATCCGGATTCGTTACATTTTTTTAAGAGATTCGTATTCGAATCCAAATGTGGGTGACTCGAATCCTTATAAAAGGATTCGAATATTTATAAAAGGATCCAAATATTTATAAAAGGATTCGAATACTTACAAAAGGATTTGAATCGTCAAAAATAATTCGAATTGTGAGGATTAACATGAAAAATGTTTTTGTGTGTTTTTAAATTTCTCGTTAAATCATTGTTTTATACGCGTGGCGCATGAAGTAAAATTTCGAGTTTAGAAAAGCCCAGAAAATTTGTCTCGGGTCGCTGCGCGACCCTCGACAAATTTTCACGGGGCTTTTCTAAACTCGAAATTTTACTTCATGCTTAGTCTGGGAGTGTAAACGCTCGTTCGAAACTTCAAACTGAATGCTTTGATAGGAATATTAAATTACTGAAAACGTTTTCAAAGATAATAATCTAGTTTTCAAAATTTTCTTTGATATTATTTGAAGTAAAACTGACATAGTAGCCACAATCTGAAATGGTAAATTTTTCCGACATTTCCCTGATTCAAGATTTTTTTCCCTGGCCTTTTAATATAACTTTCTTCTGTGGGAAACCCCCATTTTGTTCAATTGTTTTCATTGTTTTTGTCAATATTTAAGTTAATTTTATACATTTTTACGTGTTTTATAATTTGCCTTTTGATTTTTGACAAATTTAATAATATCATATGGCTTTTTTGTTAGTGTTGCGGTCAATTTAAATATAATTCCATGACTTTTCTCTGACTTTTTATTTACTTAATATTCAGGCATTCGTCGATTTTATAATAGAGTTCAATTTGAAGTTTTGAACGGGTGTTTCCACTCCCAGACTAAGCATGAAGTAAAATTTCGAGTTTAGAAAAGCCCCGTGAAAATTTGTCGAGAGTCGCGCAGCGGCCCGAGACAAATTTTCGGGCTTTTCTAAACTCGAAATTTTACTTCATGCTCCACGCGTACAAAACACTGATTTGAAGTGAAGTTCAGAAACACACAAATACATCTTCAATCAGAGTAACAGGGAATCAGATATTTAGTCTGTTATCAACAATGTTCAATGTTAATAATAAATTATTAGGTTTTAAATATTTTTGTTAAAACAACTGATAACGATATTTATATATTAATGGTTGAAAAAAAAAACAATAAAATTAAATTTATTCTTAACAGATTTGTATTCGTGATTCGAAAAAGAAGGATTCGAATCTTTGATTCGAATGATATTTATATCTTACGAATCCTTTATTCGAGTATTCGTGATTCGAATCATAGGTGATTCGGATTCGTGATTCAAATCCTTTTTACGAGGAGTCGTCCCAGCTCTGCTCCATATTATTTATTACCAGAGCTGGGATGAATCCTCAAAAACAGGATTCGAATCACGAATCCGAATCACCTAATATGATTCGAATCACGAATACTCGAATAAAGGATTCGTAAGTGAAAAATATGATTCGAATCAAAGATTCGAAACCTCATTTTTGAATCACGGATACAAATCCTTTAAAAATAAATTTGAATCTATTATTTGCAACCAGTAATATTTTATTCCATCAGTTTCTATTAACAAACATGTGCATTTACCGACTAAATATCTGATTAT
Source organism: Philonthus cognatus (assembly GCA_932526585.2). Classification (NCBI taxonomy): domain Eukaryota; kingdom Metazoa; phylum Arthropoda; class Insecta; order Coleoptera; family Staphylinidae; genus Philonthus; species Philonthus cognatus. The sequence continues at coordinate 31,405,033 of OW052241.1, read as the reverse complement.
ATAATGATTTTAATTAATGATGGTATATGTGTTATTGAACTTCGATTTAAATCTGTGTTTAATACGCGTGGCGCATGAAGTAAAATTTCGAGTTTAGAAAAGCCCCGTGAAAATTTGTCTCGGGTCGCTGCGCGACCCTCGACAAATTTTCTACGCGGGGCTTTTCTAAACTCGAAATTTTACTTCATGCTTAGTCTGGGAGTGGACCGTCAAGATTTTCTACATGTCGAGATTTTCGATATTTCTAGATTTATGTCGATTTATTCACAGTTTATTATTGTATTAAATGCAACTTTAATATTAAATAAAAACGGTTTTTTTTAGGAATAGAATATTCACTCATTAAGAGCCGACCAAATTATAAAGTTAACTCTAAAACTTAATTTTAGATAAAATTTTGAATCTTTTTCTATGATTTCAATGAATGATTTATTATATTATATACGTCGATGTTTTAAAAAAGTTAAATTTAAAATTCAAACGAGTGTTGTCCACTCCCAGACTAAGCATGATGTAAAATTTTGAGTTTAGAAAAGCCCCGCGTAGAAAATTTTCACGGGGCTTTTCTAAACTCGAAATTTTACTTCATGCGCCACGCGTATAAAACACTGATTTAAAGTGAAGTTAAAAATTTTTCAAAATTAGATGTTTTCTTTCCTATCCATGCTGTAAACCTTCAGATATTCGTTGTTTTCTTGTAAAAAAACTTCGATTCCCTGCAGTCCTTCGGTCTCCAAAGACCATGGTTGGTCCTTCGAGCTGAAGCCTTTGTAAAATGGTAATAAACTTAGTAATCTAGAGTGATCCTTCAATTTCAACTTCTAAGAACCAGTGTTGTCCACTCCCAGACTAAGCATGAAGTAAAATTTCGAGTTTAGAAAAGCCCCGCGTAGAAAATTTGTCGAGGGTCGCGCAGCGACCCGAGACAAATTTTCACGGGGCTTTTCTAAACTCGAAATTTTACTTCATGCGCCACGCGTATAGAACACTGATTTCAAGTGAAGTTAAAAATATACTATTAACGTTGGATATTTTTCATGGTTAAGTAACCAAATATCCATTCACAAATATTTGAATAATTCGAAAATTTCAATATTTATATTCAAATATGAATAATTTAGTGATTTAAATATTCATATTAGAATATTTAACTATTTGAATTAATCGACTTCGAATCCCAGCCTGAATAGCGATGATTCGAATTATTTAGGAGGATTTGAATCCGTGTATGAGGAATGCTTTTATAAGGATTTGATTCCTTTTATAAGGATTCGAATCCTTCTATAAGAATTCGAATCCTTTTATAAGGATTCGAATCCTTTTATAAGGATTCAAATCCTTTTATAAGAATTCGAATCCTTTTATAAGGATTCGAATCATCTACGTCTGGATTCGAATACGAATCCTTTTAAATAAATGTAACGAATCCGGATCACGAATCCGTTTTCACTAAAGTATTCGAATACCTCTGTTGAATCCTCTAAAAGGATTCGAATCCGAGAATCGAATCCTGAATGATTCGAATCCTGCCCAGCTCTGTTTATTACTACCACAGATATACAGAGAGTTTTGTTTTTAAGTATACATCTCAATATACTCTATACGATGTAAATCTTCAGATATTTGTTGTTTTTACAAATATTTCAAATTGAACTTTCAAACGAGTGTTTTCCACTCCCAGATTAAGCATGAATTAAAATTTCGAGTTTTGAAAAGCCTGAATATTTGGATTGGTCGCGAAGCGGAGTGAAAGTGGAAAATACTCGTTTGAAAGGTTAATTTGAAATATTTGATTTAACTTGTGCAATTATGAAAGCAACGCGGCGGTATTAAAACGTCTTTTATACGCCATTCAACGTTATTTTTATAATAAAAATATTACATTTGAAACGCCTTAAATCGGGATTTTTGTTAAATAATTTCTGCAATTACACATTTTCGTTAAGTTTTTATGAAGATATTGCAAATATTTTCCAACTCATAATGATATTGACTAATGATAGAATAGAACAGAATAGATATGAATAAATCTATTCTGTTCTATTCTATTATTAGTCAATATCATTATCAGTTGGAAAATATTTGCAATATCTTCATAAAAGCTTAACTAAAATGCGTAATTGCAAAACATTTTTAATAATAATTCCTCTACACTTTAAAAATCCATACATAGATATAAACTTGTTACACTTGATAACAATAATAATCTTAATATACAGAAATTTCACTAATTGTTATTATTATCTTTTGTAATATTATTTTTACAACTAAAAAGTACAATATGATGATCATTTAATAGGGACTTTTGTTATATAATTTTTGCATTAGATCTTTTTTTAAACACAATTACACATTGTTGTTAAGTGAGCAGTAATCGATTTTAAAATAGTTGTTCATTATCTTCGCACATATTTCATTCTCGAGTTCCGCAAATCACTTTTACAAATGACGCAACACAACAATGGCGAACTAATTGTGATGGAAATTACTTAAGTACATTTAATCCACACATACACACAAACAAACACGCGCGCCCATTTTCTATTTGTGTTGCCTTTTGAGGCACGATCTTATTGAAAACAATGTGATGGACATAAATCACTCTGTAGTCTTGGAAATAGTTTATGGCTTTTAATAAATAAATGTGAAAATGTTAATTGTATTATCTTACAGATAAGGTTGATAGAAAATCTTAATGTTATTGCGCATGACTAGCTTCGCTAAATTTCACAGTTTGCTTACCTAAGCTTTAACTTGAGATTGCAAAAGTACAACTAAACGTTTGTTTAATTTAATTTACAATTTTTTGAATTTGTTCACAAGTTGTAATTTTTTGAAGTGTAAAGTGTAAAGATTGCAAACTGTTATCCAAGGAATGATTATTTTTAGTTGATACTTTTAGCAATCAACAAATGATAAGTAAGTTAATATTTGTAATATAATCGAGTCGATTTTCATTAATTATGAACTTATTAATATTGGCGCCAGTGTTAATTTTTTTATTCATTGACGGATCTGCGCCATTCAAGAAAGAATATTTGCATAAGAAAACGCAGACATGAATCAATTATTGTAGTGGGCACTTACCGTCTGTGGTTAGTTGGCTACATTGAGGAGGCGATTGAGGCAATGAGGAGGCGGAAGGGGGGTAATATCTACGTGTATCCGGTGAGAGTTACGTGATGAAACGAACCACTCAATTCCCATCGATGTAAATTCCCACTTGTGCCCATATATTTATTCATCATTAAAAAAATACTTTTTTTTTTATTATTATTTGCAAAACACTAAGTTGTATTTTACTATAATTACAATCTGATCACAAATGGATCAATGAGTAATATTTAGCTAACTTAATTTACTAAAGGTTTAATACTAAGGGTTTACTCATTAGTATCCCTTAGATTTTAATAACTCAATTACACTAATTAATGTGTACACTAGCACTATGCTCTGCTTTTGCACTAACACAATATTAAACTAACTCGAACGGTTTAGTCCGCTGTAGTCTTCTGGTCAAATTCGTGTTATCGAGGAGCTGGATGGCTTCGATGTTGACGTGTTGAAAAAGTCGCTGTTCATGACTCTTGGCAAATTTGTGTATTGTCTCATTAACAGTATCCATTTTCAAGTCCCTGTGGAGGTCACTGTTTCGGAAATACCAAGGAGCATTGACAATACTCCTCAGTACTTTATTTTGGTATCGCTGGATTATTTCTATATTGCTCTTTTTGGCACAACCCCACAGCTGGATGCCATATGTCCATACGGGCTTAAGAATTTGTTTATACAGCAGTAATTTATTGTAGATTGACAGGTTGGAGTTCCGACCAAGCAGCCAATACATTTTTCGAAATTTGATGTCCAGTTCTTCTTTTTTCTTTTTGACATGAGCTCTCCAGCGTAGCTTAGCGTCCAGTGTAAAACCCAAATATTTTGCTGTATCAGCATATGGTACCTGGATATCATTCATACTAACAGGGATATGTTGATTTCTCTTATTTGTGAAATTGACGTGGACCGATTTAGTCTCATTCAATTTGATTCGCCATTGCTTAGTCCAGATGTTAATTTTATCTATCGAGGTTTGCAGATTTACTGCTGCTTCTTCGTGATCTTTGCCTACAGCCAATATAGCAGTGTCGTCGGCAAATGTGGCTATCGTATCATGGTCTAATTCAGGTATATCGCTGGTGTATAATAGGTAGAGGACTGGTCCTAGCACACTGCCCTGTGGCACACCTGCCTTTATTTCTTTTAGTTCAGAGTAAGCATCTTCCTACTTAATTCTGAAAACTCTATCTGAAATGTATGATTCTAGTATTTGTGAATATAGTCTGGGTAGAAGTTTTCTTAATTTGTATTTAAGTCCGTCGTGCCACACTTTGTCAAAAGCTTGCGCTACATCAAGAAAGATAGTAGAGCAAACCTTTCTTTTTCCAGTGACTTTTCAATTACGTTCGTTATTCTGTGGACTTGATCTATAGTTGAATGACATTCTCTGAAACCAAATTGATTAAAAAAATACTAAAGAACGAATTCAGATACTTAGTAGTAGTAAACATAGAATTATTACAAAGTTTTTAAATTTGATCTGCAAATTTTGTTTTCTCTATTTATGCACTTATTCCGTGTTAGCTGCATATTTTTTAGCATTCGTTGTTGGCAAAAAATGGTCAATTTTAAGCTTCTAACGATATGACATAAAGTAAAATTTCGGGTTTAAAAAAGCCCGATAATTTGGTTTGACCAAACCAAACCAATTTTTTTTTCTAAACTCGAAACTTTACTTCATGCGCCACGCGTATAAAAAGCTTCAACATATTGCTTTAGCAGTATATTCTGAACTTTACAATACTGAATGTTATACCGGGTGTTGACTTGGCGGACGCCCCCGTGAAAATTTGTCGAGGGTCGCACAGCGACCCGAGACAAATTTTCTGGGCTTTTCTAAACTCGAAATTTTACTTCATGCGCCACGCGTATAATACACAGATTTTAAGTGAAGTTCAAATATACATAAATTTGGCAATATTATAGTGTGTCATGCTTAGTCTGGGAGTGGAAAACACTTGTTTAAAGCTTTAAATTGAACTTAAAAAAAACACGGAATTTCCGCAATTGTTGTATCAATTCCATGGTAAGTCATTATTTTTATAAAATCACATTACTTTTTCTTAATTATTTTAACTTAGAGAAACGTTAAGTGTTAAGTGTGAACATTAATAAATTTAGAATTTTTCCCTCTACAAAAAAGTGAGATACATTTTGTCTCTAAAATAAATAGGGAAGCCAATATTTGAACACTTTAAAATTAACATGCGATTTCCTATGTTGCGTCCGCTAAGTCCACACCCGGTATACGCGTGGCGCATGAAGTAAAATTTTACTTCATGCTTAACCAAAGAGTGGAAACACTCGGTAAAAGCTTCAAATAAATCGCTATTAAAAAAAGGGCTTATACCCAATAATTGGTTCAAATAAACTGTTCAACATCTATTTATTATTGATAATGAAGGTTTAAATTAAATTACACTTGGTTTGTTTCACAATTTTTTATTTTACTATTTACTCGACTAGTTTCGCGTTTTACAGCATTATCAGGAGAAACTAGTCGAGTAAATAGTAAAGTAAAAAATTGTGAAACAAACCAAGTGTAATTTAATTTAAACCTTCATTATCAATATTTAAAAATGTTTCACCAAGTGATAAGTGAGAAATTTATTCAAGAAATCTATTTATTTACCTAAATATGATATATGTATTTGAATTGTGGATACTTATTTATTCATTTATGATACATTTGAAATCAAGATGATTATTTATTTATAAATCAACCTATTAATATGCAAATGAGTTTCAGAAACCAACGAACAAACAAAAATCCACGATTTCCCTTCATAGTATAAAAAAATCCGGAATCTGAATTTGAATTTAAATTTATATCGAAAAGAGAATACATTAACGAGCGCCTTCTATTGGCTGTTAATTATTGCCAAGCGGGGGCTTATTTATTGTAATTGGTTGTTACTGTTTTCCTTCCATCAATAAAATATTAACATGTGCTTCATTAGGCGACACGTGGAGGAATGTGGAAGCCCGAAATTTAGATGGCACCGAGATTTTCGGATCGTTAACACTAACCAAAATTGGTAAATAATGATTGGAAAATTATGGATACGATGATTTGTGTGTTAATACTACATTAGAGGAATATTTTATAAATCTTTAATAACTACTGATCATTTTTACTTGAACTGAATGTGGTATAAGATTATAAAAATATTATTGTAATTATACAGGGTGAGTTTTTTTTCATCTTCTCTATGGGGATCTCGGAAACTATAAGAGATAGAGAATCGGTTAAATGGGCAAAGTAGTGCAGTTTTACAAGCTGAATATAAATACATTTGAAATATTTTTGAAAAAATCAAGGGTAACTAGATATTTTGAAAAATGTGAAAAGTGTGGATTTTTTTAAACCGATTTTTTTTTAGTTATTAAAAGAGATAGAAAAAAACTGTAAAAGGCAAAGTTTTAGATAATTTTACAATGAATAATAAAATGTTATCAGATATTTTATATTGACATTAGTTATCCAGATATAACACAATAACACAAACGCATTTTTATAAATGGAAACCATAGTTGGCTATGTCATCATTAGAAAGGATTTTTTTTCTCTTTAATCTATAAGAAATTTAGTAAGTAAGTAAGTAAATTTATTCTTGCTTAAGACCAGAGGTTTACAAACGTCAATAAGAGTGGTAGAAAAAATATTAATATAAAATATAAAAAATACAAATATAAAATATAAAATACAAACAGAAAATATAAATATAAAATACAAATATAAAATACAAATATAAAATCCAAATATAAAATCAAAATATAAAATCCAAATGTAAAATACAAAATCCAAACATAAAATGTAAAACACAATAAAATACAGAATAAATACTATATACGATACAACATATTAAAAACATTTAAAAAAATTGTATCAGTTACTTGGCCTAAAATCCGCGAATTGGTGATTAATACATTCATCAATGCTGAAAAATGCTTTGGATACTAAATAAGACTTGTTTCTTGAACTTTATATGGGGGAGAGATTTTATGGCCTGAGGTAAATAATTGAATAATTTTGGCCCATAATAATTTTCTCCACTCCTAGACTTAGATAGTCGTAATCTATCTGGATAAATATGCTCACAGCCTCTCGTGCCGTATTTATGTACTTGATCATTTTTTTTTATAATTATTAACGTTTTTATGAACATGCAGCAAGCATTCGAATAAGAACAAACTGGGTAAAGTAAGTATCCCAAGATTCCTAAAGACGTCGACGCAATTATCTCTGTAGCCTATGCCCGCTATTAATCGAACTGCTCGACGTTGTAGGCCGAATATCCGAGGTGCTATACTGGAGTGTCCCCAAACAAGAATGCAATATTGAATTTTCGACTGAAAGAGAGCATGATAGGCAGTTAGTAGTGCGGGTTTAGGAAGAGTGTTACTTAAAGTCCTAAGCAAGAAAGTTACCGTTCTAAGTGCCAAACTAAGTACTTTTTCATGCTCTCTCCAGCTTAATTTAGAGTCGATGTTGATGCCTAAAAATCTACAATGTCCATGTTCGTTATTGCCTGATTTAAGTGTGAAAATAAGGTGAACAGTCTTTGAAGTGTTTATCGAGAGTTTGTTGGAATTAAACCACGCCAATGTTTTATTGTTTTATCAGCTCTCTCTGTTGCAGGGTGTTTTGCAAATCAGTACTTCTATTTATAGAAGTCGTATCATCCGCGTACATTAAAATTTTTCCTTCTTCGATGTAGGCCGGTAAATCATTTACGTATATTAAAAACAGGAGTGGACCTAATATCGACCCCTGCGGCACACCACATGATACTGTTGCAAAACTTGATGTTTGCTCCTTAAATTTGACTTGCTGTGTCCTATTTTGGAGGTAAGAAGTCATTAAACGGCAACTCTCAGGACTGAAATTATAGAAATATAGCTTCCGTAGTAGGACGTCATGAGGAACGCAGTCAAAGGCCTTACTGAGGTCAAAAAATAAAGCTGCTGTATATTGGCCAGCTTCTAGTCCATAGATTATTTCCTCAACAAGAACTCGAACTGCATCGGCTGTTGAACGTTCCTCTCGGAAGCCATATTGGTTATTACTTAATACCTCATTTTTCACCAGAAAATTCAGTATTTGTTGAAGGAGTATTTTTTCAAAAATCGTAGATAGTATAGGCAATAACGAAATTGGACGATAATTACCGACATCAGCATGCGAGCCCTTTTTATGCAGGGGGATGACAGTAGCTATTTTTAAACTTCTCGGAAATACGTTATTTCGAATACAGTTATTTATTAGTTTTGTTAGCGGACATAGGATTGCATCTTTTACATATTTAATGGCCCCACATGTCATACCATATATGTCTCTTGAGTTAGAATTTTTAAGAGACACAATCGTCTCCCTAACTTTGACTTCACTTACCTCTCTAAAGGAAAAGTAATTATTTCCGATAGTGTGTGAATTTATTAATGTCAGCGGGTCTAAATTTAACTGTGGATGACTAGTTAAAATAGATTCAGCTATTGTAGTAAAATATTTGTTAAAATTATTAGGATCTATATCACAGTTTGGTGTATCACAGTTGTTAGGGTTTCTTTTTATTAATGACCACATTGCCTTTGGTTTGTTATTTGAGCTGTTGATGTAATTTAAATTTGCTACTTTTTTTGCATATTGAAGTGCATGTTTATAGTTTGTTTTGTATTCTCTATATGTAGCTTTTAATTCGGGCAATCGAGAACTAGCCTCTTTGATAAAAAATAGAGTTTCGCGCATTTGTTTAAGATCATTATTGTACCAGACAATATTATTGTTCCATGTTTTTATTTTCTTGAGAGGAAAACAATTTAAAAAATGTATTTCCAGCAAGTAAATAAAATCTGCGAATGCTGAATCAGGACACTGGCATTTATCAAGGTAAGAGAAGTCGGTATTTTGTAATATATGGTATAACTTAGATTTACCCCTCTCCGTGATAGGTCTTACCATTTTAACAAAATTTGTTCCCATTCAGGCAGTTTTGCGCACTTTTATGTGTATTCCAAATTGGTCTGATAGGCAGTAATCAATTGGAAAAGTGGCTATTTCTGCTGCTGGAATGTTCGTGAAAACGTTATCCAGGCAGTTGTTGTTTCTCGTGTAAAAGGAAACCAAACCTCGGAGATCAAATGACAGTAAAAGACTAGTCACGTCGTGGGTACGTTGATCATCGGAGAGAAAATGGACATTAAAATCTCCCCCCAATATAACGTTTTTGTTTAAATTGATGTAGTTCAGCATAGTTCCTAAAACATTGATAAATGTATTAAAATCACCGTTAGGTGACCTGTAAATATTAATAATAGTAATATTCTGCAGAGGAACGTATGTTGCAGCTATTTCACAATGAATTTCCACTGACAGTGAATTTATATTATTAATTTCAGTAAATTGCGTACTACTTTTTATTAGCTGCATCACACCTCCATGGATGTGATTTGATCTGGAGAAGTTAGATGCGCATTTATAATTTCTAATATCAAGTGCAGGAATTTCAGAATTTTGCAACCAATGTTCACTGATACATAGTACATTGAATAAGCATGCATATTCCATTAAAAATACTTCTAATTCATTTATTTTGTTACGAATACATTGAAGATTTATAAAATATAAATGAAAAAAATCACTTTCCTGAGTAGTGTTTGTTTCTAAGTGAGTTGCGCTTTTGCCGATTCGTTTATAAAATTTTCTTTCTGATCGGGCATTTTCGGGAAGTTGAATCTTCTTATTCTTAGACGCTCAGGCCACGTATCATCTGACATTAATAAATCCAAATGCTTGTAATCAGTACCCAATTTAAATGCTTTATTATTTCCTTTTGTATTCAATTCGCTTATTTCCTTGATTTCAATGAGCGGGAGGGAGTGTTTTTTTAAGATAGTCAGTAATTGTTTGCTTCGTGACCGTTTGCAAGCAATTTCCTATATATATCCATGCATTTTTTTGTGGTGCCATCTGTACACCGCTGTTAGAGCCCACTATCGTTTTTGCGGAGTTTCGTTTTTTGTCCCTTCTTTGTACGAGTTTCCATTCATGATTTGTTTGTTTATTTTCTGGTTTTGCGTTGCTATTTTTTATCGCTGTTGGTGGAACCGTCTTATCACTAGCGTCCTCGTTGACCGAGCGAGCGGAGGATGATACTTTTCTAGGTCTATTTACTGGAGCCGGTGGAGCCTCTTGATGTTTCGATGTAAAATTTGAGGACTTCATTTCGTTTACTTTATGTACACGATGAGAGTTACTATTATTGTTGGCAATACCGGTGTTGTTTGCATTGCTAACTTCGGTGTGATTATTTTTGATATTGGCGGGAAAACTTGGAGCCTATTGCGGAGTTCTTCATTTTCCTTTTCCAATCGGCGGTTTTTCTCCATCAATAGCAAATTATTGGATTTTAATTCGCTTACCAGGTCTTTTAGGTTTAAATACGCTTCTATTTCGAAGTTCTCGATCTGCTCTGTTTTAAGGTTAGTCCCGCAGCACAATTTCACTTTTCTTGTGCAGCTCGCGTGATAAAAGGTTCCGCATATTGTGCACTGGCTACCAGTAGTAGTAGTAGTAGTAGTTTATTCATGTTAAGTGCATAATCAGCTTACAATCGTCAAGTGTGTTTAATAAAATATATAAAGTAGAACAAAACATTAAATAATGACTTCTTACAATACTGTGTATACATAATACAAAGTTGAAAAAAATACATAAATACATAAACAAGACAACTAGTTGGTTATATAGTAAAATCTAACCGATTTAAAAACGGTCAACTGGGCAAAGTAGTGCAGTTTTACAAGCTGAATAACAAGACATTTGTAAAATTTTCGAAAAAATCAAGGGTAACAAGATATTTTGAATAATCTGAAGTGTCGATTTTTCAAATCGATTTTTCTCAATTAATAAAAGAGATAGAAAAAAACTGCAAATGGCGAGGTTCTAGATAAATTTAGAATGAATAATAAAATTTTAGCAGATGTTTTATACTGACATTAGTTTTCGAGATACAAATAACTTTTTTTAAATGGCATCATTAGAAAGATATTGTTTTCTCTTTAATCTGTATACACTTGACATACTTATTTATAAAAATGACTGAGTTATTAACAATTTTCTATTTTTTTATTACAACAAAAAAATAGTTGGCCAAGAAATAATATAGGAGTTTGTTAAATTTTTGTTACAAAAGTTTATTTGGAAGTTATGTGTAGGAAGAAATGAAATCGAGATTGGTAGAAAATACTGTCCATAAAATAACAGTTGTTTTTAACACTAAATTATCTGACAGAAAAAACAACAATGAAACTAACTGTTACAAATAATCGTAATTGTTTTATTATAATCCTTATTTCATGGTTAACTATTTTTTTTGGAAATATAACAGAAAATAGTTAATAACTAAGTTATTTTTGTAAATACATATGTCAAGTGATATATCTGATTAATACATCAACGGCCAAGCAATTATAAATTAACTCAAAAAATTGGTTTTAGGTAAAATTCTGCACTTATTTTTTAAGATTTCTATGAATGACATTGTATGACATTCTGTGATTTTTTCTTTTAAATATACATATTGTATACGTTGTACATTTTCAGGCATTCGTCTATTTTATATGAAAACGTGCAATATAAAGTTTAAACCGAGTGTTTCCACTCCCAGACTAAGCATGAAGTAAAATTTCTAGTTTAGAAAAGCCCCGCGTAGAAAATTTGTCGAGGGTCGCGCAGCGACCCGAGACAAATTTTCACGGGGCTTTTCTAAACTCGAAATTTTACTTCATGCGCCACGCGTATAAAACACTGAATTATTGTGAAGTTAGAAATGCACTGATTTTTTTTAAGAAAAATAATCAAAATATTTAAATAACAAAATATTTACATTTTTCTCCACACAAATAATATAATATATTAAATAACCTTATTTAGTAATTTAATTAACAAAACATTAATAATGTTGCGTGTATGCATCAATGGCGCTTAATGGGTTAAATAGGAAAAAATCAATTTCTAATGATAACATACCCAACTATACTTTCCATTAAAAAAATGCTAGTTTGTGTTATATCTCGAAAACTAATGTCGATAGAAATAACCTGATAAAATTTTATTATTTAGTATAAAATTATCTCAAACTTTACCATTTATACAGGGCTCGGCAGCTTTACCTGACGGTTTTTAAAATAGCACAACTCAATGAAATTTACACAATAATCCTGAATCGTCAATTAAATAAAACACTTTGAACCAACTGATTCAGAATCATTTTTTGGAACACGCTATAAAAGTAATTTCAATAATTTGTCGAAATTATTTATGAAAACAAACAAGAATTGAATTCAAAATTGAATTTGTGTTCAGTATTCCGGCACCAGATACCCACAGACGCGTTTCGGACTTCAAGGTCCTCTTCAGTGTGGCCCCGACCCAGTGCTGAGGAATACTGAACATTTCTGACTATTTCAAGCCAATATGTGAAAACTATTAATGGATATCGATAGCTAACGCCATCTAATGCTTCATAGTGGCATCGTCAGTGACACGAATGCACAAAGTGCATATACAGGTCACTGTTTCGTCCACGAACGAGCAGAACTCTGTTTGTGAAACCAGAAAACAAATATCAAAATTGAAATTGTGTTCAGTATTCCGGCACCAGATACCCACAGACGTGTTTCGGACTTCAAGGTCCTCTTCAATGTGGTCCCGACCCAGTGCTGAGGAATACTGAACATTTCTGACTATTTCAAGCCAATATGTGAAAACTATTAATGGATATCGATAGCTAACGCCATCTAATGCTTCATAGAACTGAATTAGTATACAGATAATATTTCTATTAATTTAATTTTTCATATCCTAATGTTAATTTTCAGGAATTTGTTGATTTTATAAATGTGTTTAATTTAAAGATTCTAACGTGTGTTTCCAATCCCAGATTAAGCATGAAGTAACATTTTATAGAGCTGTTTTCACTAATTATTTCATATTTTTGTTTGTTTCTGGAGCATTTTTTATTACTAAAGAAAATTACGAACAAAAATCCAACAATTTTTATTATAACGTTCTTGGTTGTATCAATAAAATTCTCTAAAATAAAACACTTTTTGGTAATCTTCAAATTTTATAAAGCTGATTTAACGAACAATTCTCTTTTTTTCAGGAGAATTTGTTATTACCAAAGAAAATTAAGAACAAAAAATATTCAACAATTTTGATTATCAATTTCTTGGTTGTATCAATTTAATTCTTGATTATTATTAAAGAAAATGAAGCGATAAAACCATATTAAATTCCCATTTTCCGTCACGAAAAGAGATTCGTAATTTGTAATGGTAATCTTTCATCCACTCGAAATTACACACCGGGCTTTCTGTGTCTTTTTTTTTGGTTTGCTTCTCCTCTGTTCTCTTTTGATATTATTTTTTGGATTAGCTCCTGTTGGGGCATTTAATTATAAGGTGCCCCACCAGTTATTTATTTTGATCCTTTTTCGGGCACATTGATTATACACTGCGCACCCGACACGATTATACAGTAGGTCGACTTCCAGGAGGTATATAATATCAAAAACAAAAGAAAGAAAACAAAAAAACGCGAAATGTATGTTTTTTTTATTTTTGGGGCTTGTATAAATGTGTATGTCTCGTGCATTTCATTTAATAATTCAGCCCAAGAGTTTTTGAATAAAATTGGTTTTAATAGCACAGATTGGGATGTGGAAAAAAGGATTATAATTTTATGTTCAATTTTATTTAGGTCAGAATCTTTGAAATTACCCCCATCAAATTTAGACATTAACAAAATGAGGGATCTTAGAGGATGCTCAAATAAAAAAAGTATTTATTTAAACCAGCTTATTTTACCTCAGAATGTTAACGTTTTTTTAAAAATTCAAACAAAATTAAAAACAGGCAATTTGGAATATCGGTTAAACACACACGTGCACGTTTATCAGTGGCTTATTATTATTAGACATTAACAAAAGCATTTTATCTTAGAAAATGCTCAAATTAAAAAAATACACACGTACACATTTACCAGTTGCTTATTATCATTAATTATTTTTACTTTCTCATATAGAGAAACTATTGGAATCATAAAAAAAACTCGATTAACACACTTCCAGTATAAAAAATATGACATAAGTATGAATATTATTGCCAATACTTGGGTACAGAATACCTGAAAATATTAAAAGTGGGATTTTTTTTGAAAAATAATATTATCAGCAATTTATAATTATTATTTTACTTCAATATTCTTCTTTTAGTTACTTGAAGTGTTTTCTAATAATTATTGTAGTAATACCTTTCTTCACTTTTCATTTTTATTATGATAAATGCATATTTCAAACACTAGGTGTTCATTTTCAATAGCAATAAAATTAAAAATGAAATGTGCGCCTAGCATAATATAAATAATAAGTGAAGAAAGGAATTACTACAATAATTAATATTATATATACAAACATCTTTATTCAGACAATACAATATATGTTACAAAAATGTATATACCTATCATACATGTTAGTGTTAGTCTGTCCGGGCTATCGACCAAAGGTCTTTCTGCCATATCTGAATGTATGGTGATGTGCAATGAAATGTCTGTGCTAGCTAGCTTAACTGTTTTGGAGCAAACTAATGAATTCATGAAGTGTGAGAGTAGGATATTTGTATTTAGGAGGGATATTAAGATTTCGGGGGATACAGAACTTCCTAAGAAGGGGTTGATTATAGAGATTATTTGCGAACTCTTTAGTAAGGTTGGTAACACGTTGGGATATGGGTGTGATTTCAGTGGAATTATAAAGGTATTGATTGGAAGGATTGTTTAGATGTCTAAGTTTAGTAAGGATTCTTAGAGAGCATCGTTCGGCAACTTGGAAGTGGTATAAAGAAGATGGTTTAATGAGTGTAAAAAGTGTAACTACGTAATCCAATAAGGACCGGCAAATTGTTTTATAAATATGTGTGGCAGTTTTTATGCTTATGCCTTCTTGCTTATAATTAAGCGACCTGAAATGGCGGGCCTTTACTTGGATTTTTGTTTTTGTAGATAGGATGTGGGGTTTGAAGGAAAGTTTGGGATCAAAAAGGATGCCTAGGTATTTGCATGTGTGGGAGGGAGCAATTATGAAATTGTTAAAAGTGATTGTAGGGGATCGGTGTGTGATTTTGTGGAATGGGATGAAAAGTTGGGTTTTAGAAGGATTTATTTTGATCCGCCATTTGGAATACCAGGCTTGGACGGAATCAAAGGATTTTTGGAGGGCTTGTTGGGCTATCTGAAGGCAAGGAGCGTCGGTAATAAGTGCGGTATCGTCTGCAAACAAAAGGGCGTATTGAGAAGGGTTAAAATGTGTAGGATGCGTGAGAGAGTGTTAATTAATATTATTTTACTATTCAGAAAAATTCTTGTAAGTAAAAATCCATTACGTTTAAGAGAAAAGATGCGATGCAAAAAATACTGCAAAACATTAAAAGTGCGATTATTTTCGAAAAATAATGAACCATTTTCAATTATTATTTTATTGTTTAGAAAAGAATCCGTTATATATAAGACAAACGACGTGATAAAAAAAGTACTGCAAATAAAAGTGCGATTATTTTCGAAAAATAAAATTAAAACCATTTACAATTGTTATTTAACTATTCAGAAAATAATCTTGTTAGTAAAAATCCGTTACGTATAAGACAAAAGATGCGATGAAACAAACAAAAAATTCAACGCGTGGGAATATATTCAAATAACAATACGAGTCAATACACCAAGTCCATATAGGAGTTCAAAATGGGATTTCCATATTTGTGTGTGAATATTTTTGTGTTAATTTCATGTAGATATGTATTTATTATAGCCTTTATATATCACTGTCATTTGTTACAAGGATTATTCATAGTAATGCGGTTTTTGTCAAATTTAGCTAATGAAATTCAGCTTTATTTTACAACACAAATATTAAAATTCGATTAATTTCTTAATCTACAAATGATATGTTTTTGAGTGTTTCAAATTTGATTTTAAAACAAATTATTAAATAATAGTACGATTCTTTTCGCAGTTTACAAATTATTTGTCTTCAATTTGTCTTTGTAAGACAAATCAATTGTAGATTCCATTAATAATCCTACTGAGCAAATCCATGTAAGTAATGTTTCATCAGCATTAAAACAACGATTAATGTTGCTACAATGTTGATATAACGTTATTTGTTTTTTAGCTCAGTGGGATCACACTTTTAATATTATGGAAATATTGTACAACCAAGTATTCACAGAGTAATTCATATTTTATGTTTTACAACAAATAATTTTATTTCATTGACCCAAATTGTTACATTTGCAGTAGGTTACTGTATGTAACAGCAAACACTTGTTGTATAATTCAATGTCCGTCGGGGTATTAGCCCGGGAAGTAGTTGTTTCAATGAGTGTTTGATATAGTCTTTGTAAGACTAACTTGTTGTAGATTGCGAAAAGAATCGCACTTTTAATGTTTAAATAATTTTATTGCAAACAAAGAATAATATGAATAAAATTACAGATATACAAATTCATAAAATATTACAATTAATTAAACACAGAATAAAATTTAGAGCAAACTTTAAATTTGTGGGAAATTTTAGTCTTGTGTTCATTGAAATATTAGTCTTTTTCAATAACTGAGTAAGTTCAAATTTTATATCGAGTTTATATATAAATAAATTAATTAGTATTTTCTGTAACATTTTAATGTTTCTACTGCTACGTATAAGGACTACTTTACTATTTGTATAAATAATGTGAATCGGTTTGACTTTGATGTGAAACTTTAGCCTATTAATAAAATAGATTACTTTAAATTAGCTTTTTTTTCCAGATACTTTTTTATATTTATTTTATATTATTTATGAATGTAATTAAATTTATTAACGTGACATTAAACGTGAGTATATTTTTAACTTTACCATAAAATCAGCGTTTTAATGCGTGGCGCATAAAGTAAAATTTCGAGTTTAGAAAAGCCTGAAAATTTGGTTTGGCCGCTCCGCTTCGCGGAGCGACCAAACCAAATTTTAAGGCTTTTCTAAACTCGAAATTTTACTTCATGCTTTGTCTGGGAGTGGAAACACTCGTTCGAAACTTCAAATTGAACGTTATTATAAAATCGGCGTAGGCCTGAACATTTTCAGAGTATACATTATGTATGTTTAAAAGAAAAATTTGCAGTATTTAATGTAAAAAACCATTCATAGAAATCATAAAAAGAAGTGCAACATTTTACATAAAATCAACTTTTAGAGTTAACTCTATAATTTCTCGGCCGTTAATGGGTTAATTCAGCTTTATAACATTTGAAGGTTACCCACAGGTGCTTCATCTTGGAGAATGTCTCCTGAAATGAAGAAATAATCGAATAGTGAAATCTGTTTTTTAAAATTGTAATATTAACTAAATGTGTTTCATCCTATAGAAGTTCAACTGAGATAAATAATTCGAATGTTTAGTTATTTGACCCTTCAACAGTTTAATTGTATTATTTGACCTGACTTAAAAACGTGTGAAGAAAAATGTAAATATTTTGTTATTTAAATATTTTAAGTATTACTCATTTAAAAAAAGGTTTTTCAAGTGTCTTTCTACAATCACAATATTTCAGGGTTTTAATACGTGGAGCGCATGAAGTAACATTTTCAGGCTTTTCTAAACTCGAAATTTTACTTCATGCTTTGTCTGGGAGTGGAAACACTCAGTCGAAACTTCAAATTGAACGCTTTTACAAAGTCAACGAATGCCTGAAAATTTTTTGCATATACATTATGTATATTTAAAAGAAAAATTCCAAGTATGATTATCCGCAAGAGTTTAATTCTAGAAAATGTCTCTTGAAGTAAATAATCCGATGTTTAGCTCTATAAAATTTAAAGATTAACCAAAACCGTTCTATCCCAGTGAATTTCTCCTGAATAAATTTAAAAAAACGAATGTTAAATGAAATCAGCTTTAGAAAATTTGAAGATAACCCTAAACTGTTTCACCTTAGAGAATTTCTCCTGAAATTAAATATTCTAATGTTTATTGAAACAGCCTATTTTCTAATCAATTAATTTTATTTCAGGCAAATAAAAACGTTAAAGAGCTCAGTTTTAATGAAAATATCCCGTAATGGCGCTTTTAGATAGGCAGAGGATTTTTTTATGTAGAAACAGGAGCCAATTCAAGTTTGTCTACAATAACCATAATTTTTAATGAGGGCAATAAATTATTTGTTTCCACAGCTCTGGAAATTCTGGTTTTATTCAATAGCTGACGCAAAAAAAAAGAAAGAGAAAAGATACAAACCTGTCCATTTTTACTAAAAGAAAAACCAAGTAGTATTATTGTAAGACATATGTAAAACATTCTTGGGAAATTACAATTTCTTTGTGGGAAATTGTCAGACAGACAGAATTAAGAGAACATTTAAGCCGTTTATTCTAATCTAGAAATGTTACTTCTTGTTTAATCTAGGAGTAGAAACACTCGTTCAAATTGAACGATTTTAAAAAAACAAGAAATGCCAGGGTATGTACATAGTACTTAAATTAAATAAAATCATATATTTTTCAAAATGTTTAACCGAGTGATTAATAAGAAACACGTGTCTGATAATAATAAAATCATAAGAGATGTAACCGATTACTAAAATTAGTTAAAGTGTATTTATTATGCAACCGAATTAACATGAGATTGGTCATGTAAAATTAGCGGAAAAAAAATAGGTAATATTCTCGGTAATATTACCGGTAGCGTAGTAATAATGGCTAATTTTAGGTCGACATTTATATTCATTTTACATACAAAAAGTCGATTTATTTACACAAAATATACTTAGATCAAAATTGGCCCGAATTATTGAAAAAATAATAACATTTAGTTTCATTTTGACACTCGCAAAGTAATTTGTCACACATTAGCATTTTGATGAAAGAGACATTTTTGGGATATTTTGAATATGTGGGAATATTGCGAATTTAAAAAAAAAACTCGAATTTTAGACTTATGCAGGTTTCAATGTAAAATGTTGATCTAAGGCGATTTTTGGCCAAATTCAGTTGATTAAGCATGCAGTCGAATTTCGAGTTTAGAAAAGCGTGAAAATGTGAATTAATTATATTCTATTTTATTTAGAAATGTTGTTGTAACATAAA
This sequence comes from Philonthus cognatus, assembly GCA_932526585.2. NCBI lineage: Eukaryota > Metazoa > Arthropoda > Insecta > Coleoptera > Staphylinidae > Philonthus > Philonthus cognatus. The sequence goes on along the minus strand of OW052241.1, from coordinate 31,385,741 downwards.
TAAAACATAAACTAGATGTGTTTAATATAGAAATCTAGCTTCGATCATTTTTTCAATATTTCATCTTCACTTTTCCATTCCAACACTTGTGTATATTAATAATTGGCGCTTGGAGTTTGAGAGACGGTGATGATTTCACTTTCAAATAAGCAAAGCACGTTTCCAGCTAGGCTCCTGTATAGTAAGTAGATCGGTGGGAATGTCCACTTCCAGTCCACCTTAATTACGGCCAAGATTATATTTAATGTTTCATTAAGTTGTATCGCCTGCCAATGCAACTCTATTTGCTTACACTTTTTCCGGTTTTTCTAGTCCCCCGGAGATTCTGCTGCACGCCAATTTTCTTTTTTTCCCTCTACTACTTATTTCCTTCATTACTTCTCATCATCATCTCTCGTTCGAGTTCAACTCGTCAAAACACCAAAGAGATGTCGAATATTGATCGACAGAACTTTCATAAAATATAATGTACAATTAGGAACGAATAAAATGTTAATAATGTGGCCACTTTTGTAGCAAACCCTAATTTGTAATCAATATTTATTTCAAATTAGATTAGGATATTTTACCATTAACCCGTTTTTTCCGAATTATTAGGTTTAATAAGTGCATAACGCAAACAAACTCGTATTCTATTTTTGGAACACCAGAAAAAAACGGGTTAATAACAAATTATTACGCTATCATACACAGATAATCATCTTAAAAGACAAACTCAATGTTCATTCATAATCCCCATTCAACCTCGAGATTCTAATCTTGAAGGTTTTTATTTGCAACTAAAACTTACAAAAAATATTTAATTTGAGCAAACACGAAATAATTAATTACACCGTTTGCGTACTTAATTGATACATGTAATTGCGTAGTGCGATTATTTAATTAATTACACCCAAAGATCCATGACTCTCAAGTGTCGCAACATCAAACTACACACAACCCGTAGTATAAATCTATATCACTTGCGTTAAGTAAACAAAAATTTCGCAACGGCTCGAAATTGCAAAAGAAACGATTGGTAAATACCACTAGGTGAAGATGACGTACATTTTTTTATCGCTTCAATAAAATTTGTTGTGCGAGTAAATGCGGTAAATGTCAGCCGTGTAATTTTGTTGATGATATCGTCTTTTATTGCTTCGCTAATGATATCTGCGAGTGTATAAAGATTCGCTTTAGAGGCCGCTTAATTGTAAGAAAGTGTTGAATGGTTATAAATAAATTATTGGAAATGATACTTAACAGTATTTCAAATGATTTATTTATTAACATTCAACTTCAACATTTAAATCTAATTGCGTTGTAACTAGTATTTATGGAGTGTTATAAAAATAGTTGGAAAAACCTTGTTTTTAAAATGCGATTGCAATATTGTATTTTTTAATCAGTTTAAGACTGTACTGCGCAAGTTAAATTAAATTAAATCAAATCATGTGAGATGTAAGCGATAACTAGGGGTTGTTATCGCTTACTTCTCACATGATTTGATTTAATTTAATCTCATATATAAAATTACGAAAAAACTATTCGTGAATATGCAAACAATGTCTTAATTAATAAGACAACTTAAGACGATAAATATCCATTGAAACAACTACTTCCCGTGCAAATACACCTCCGGATATTGAATTATACAATGAAATATTTAAAATCTAATTTAATTTGATTTATTACAACGCTCTATTAAAGTATATGTAACGTTTAGGTCAAATTCTCTTCAAACCAACTAACAATACAAATTTAAAATGAAAGGAGAGATAGCAACAAATTAGAAGTGAAAGGACTTGGATTAAAACTAATGTCTTAGGCCATCTATAATCAAATTAAATTAGTTTTTAAATATTTCATTGTATAATATTATTATATTATTCATTTGACAACAACATGACGACAGTGACAACCCAATAAAGACAAACACCTGAAATTTGCGTTGATCCAAATCGGGCAGATTTAAAGTGAACTTCAAAAACCCAAAGTTCACTGAACGATTTTACCAAATTAAATTTTCAGGTGTTTCTAAACTCGAAATGTTATTTCATGCTTAATCAAGCGGTGGAAAGCCTAAATTTACAATCTCTCACGATAACTTATATTAGTTAACGTATAATCAATATGCAACCCAATCAGCTAGTGTACTAAAGTGTGTATAGGACTGCTTCATAATATTCTTCGATATAACATACTGTATGCAATGTTGACCCTAATTTTTGTATCTTTTGTTTTATAGAATATGATGTGGATTGAAGATTCACGGCGTGGAAACTTTGACGACTCAGTTTCGGATGCTGAAAGCGAAAGCAGTGGCGAAGAGCTCCCGATTTGGGTCAGAGGTGAACAAAGATGGGTTTCTGGTGTGGTAGAAGAAACGACATGTCAGGATATCATCAGTGTTCTTCTGCAGGACGAACAAAACCGGGTATGTACGCGATGTTTATGTAAGGAGCGATGGAACACAAAAAAAATAACGATTTCACAACGAAAGCCCATGATTTTAACAAATTATTTTATTAGATTTTTTCTAATTATAATATTTATATATTACTCATATAATTTAAAACTTAGCAAACAGTTTAATTGAATTTAATTTATTTACAGAATTACTATTTTACATTATATGAGTCGCCTATTTCCAAAATCCCCTAAATCCAATTGAAAACTATAGATTTAGGGGTTTTTGGAAACAGGCGACTCATTTATTTTCATTTCAAAGAATATTAATACTTATGATTAAAACCTAACCTAATTGGTACGTTACATTTAAGGAAATAATAAGAATAATAACAAAAACAAATCATTAACTTGTAGAGTAATTATAAAATGTGTCCAAAAATAAAAGAAACAACAAAATGTGTAATTTTTCACAATATTTATTTGATAGAATATTAACGATATTAGTGTTAATACATACATTATTTACATTTAATCCTGCTTTAGCAGTTTATTTTTAATACTAATTTAGCAGTATATTTTTAATTTCACAATATTTCAGTGTTTAATACGCGTGGCGCATGAAGTAAAATTTCGAGTTTAGAAAAGCCTGAAAATTTGGTTTGGTCGCTCCGCTTCGCGGAGCGACCAAACCAAATTTTAAGGCTTTTCTAAACTCGAAATTTTACTTAATGCTTAACCGGGGAGTGGAAACACACGTTTGATACTTCAAATTGAAATTAAAAAAAATGCAAGGAATGCCTGAAATTTTACAGCTCACGCATCGAAGTATGGACACTTATAAGAAAAATTACCTGTATATGTAAATAATTTAAATAGATACCAAAATTACACACCCCAAAGAGTTAATAATAAGTTGCTTTATGCAGTATTGAACTAGAAAATTGTATACTAGGTAGATATTTTACGGAATTTTCCTCTTCGTATATTTCTACAAAAATATATTACTAAATGGAAATAAACTACTAAACTAGAATATGTTTAAAATATTTATTTATAAAAGCATTATTTTAAGCAAAAAGTGATGATTTTAAATATACAAGATGCCCTGAAAATATTTAAAATTGTATAACAATGACAACAACGATTAAAATCACTTTAAATTTGACTGACAGATGCAATAAGAGACTTTGTTTTGGTGATTTGTTAGAATCCTCTTTTATTTTTAGGGCTTCCTAATTGTATAATGGTTTGTAAATTAAATTCACTTGGATTTGTTTCACTTATATGTATTTTATTTTCTACTAGTTTCGGCTTAATGCCATTATCAAGAATGATGTACAAATGGATTTGTTTGGGAATATATACAGTTTCGAATTTTAGGTTTTATTGGGTAATAAGGGCATTTAATATCGGGGAATTCCAAAGGTCTTCGTTGTCGTTGACCACATTTTTACTTGCCTTTATGGCTTTTGAAATTTCTAAACCCTCCCGGTAGTTAAGCGTTAATCCCTTATTACCTGTATGCAGAATTTTTAAATCGTTTGAAGAAAAATGGTGATTAGATGTGATACAGTGCGTAGAAAAACCGGTGGTTTGTTTTTTATTCTCTATGTCTTTTTTATGCTCTATTAACCTGATATCAGAAGACCTGCCGGTTTGTCCTATATACACTGCATCACAATCATCACATTTTATTTCATAAATACCACTTTTCTTCAATTTACAATTTTTAGTTTTGATTTTAATCTTAACTATTAATTTTCCTAAATTATTTGTGTTTGTCAAAATTATGTTATTATTCTTTCCTTTTAAATTATTTTTGATTTGTAAAGACAGTGGCTTAATATATTCTAATCTATTCCATGTTATTGTGTCTGAATTTGTCCCACTACAAAAGTAATTTCGTAATTGTTTGTGTTGTTTCTTTTTTAACATTTTATTAATTAAATCTTCAGTGTAGCCATTGTTAACTGCTATTGTTTTTATTGTGTCTAGTTCATTTTCAAAGTCTATTTTATTTAGAGGGATATTGATAAGTCTGTGTAAAAGGGCGTGGAATGTACTGTATTTAATCTGACTATGTGTATTTGAACATTCTGGTATGATGACATCTGTGCAAGTTTCTTTTCTATATATGTCCGATATACTTCCTAATTGTATTGAACAAAACAGAAACATGTGATTAACTTTCTTATTTTTTTTTTTTTTGTAATGATGTATTATAACTTTTTAGCTAAGAGTAATCTTCTTTATCGATCGATAATAAAATGTACAGGGTGTTTCATTAAAAAAAACGTTTGTTTTCCTTATATCCTAAAAATACGACGTTTAATTGTTTTTCTAATTTAACCATTCTGATTGTTATTAAATTTCCTACTACTTTGCTCATTTAACCAACTCTGTAACTCAAATAATAACAAAGTTAGCAATTGTGCGCACTTAATTCTAACTATTCTGTATATAAGGTGTCCCAGAGCACCCGTATACGGTTTTATTTTTTTGAAAAAACGGCTAATCCTAGAGAGTTGGGTCAAGAAAATTTATTACAAAAGCCGTATTAAAAAATTGAATGGTGATATTGTTTTTTCCTAAAAAGATTGACAACTCTGAGAGTTTGGTTGAAAATGTCAGAATTTCCTGCTTCCATGGTCTTAGAGGAAACGTAAGCAATTAGGACAAAATTAGGCCTTACAAAGTATAATAAATCAAATATAAATCGCTGACTTGATTTTAGTTTGGGGCTCCATAAAATATTTAAGGCTTTAAAGGAGTTCCATCGCCAAAAAAGTTGGAAAACCATGGAACTAGACAAATGAATTAATAATTCGTGTTTCGATCGGACGGATAATAATTTTCAACGATCTAAAATTTGAATAAGCAAAAAACAAAAAAATAGTGTCAAATGATTAAACTTTCTATAATTCGTACACAGTTTATAAATTCATGTTGATGCTTTAAATTTTCAGCATAAGCTGTTTGCTTCAAAATCCGAGCTCTAATTACTAGGATTGCCATATTCAGCTTTGCTTCATAAATTTGCAATAAAACTTGTCAGCGTTTAAAATAAAAAAATAATACAAACATGTTATTAGTAATAATTATTTAATTTGTTATTAATATTTTTGGCTAAGAATTTGTCAAACCTGTTTTTGAGCTCTAAACTAATATTTTTGTTTTGTTTAAAGGGACGACACGTAGGATCAGCTGAAGATTACCATATCACAGAAAGATGGCGAGGGGTGGAACAGCCTTTAGATCCAGAATCGAACATTTTGGATATATGGAACGCGTGGGGCACAGCACAACCAGAGGTAAGATTTTGTCTGTAATTAAAAAAAAAAACGTTATTAATCTCTAGAAATTCAAAACGAAATAGTTTGTATGTGAAGTATAGAATTATTATTTTTAATAAGATAATGGTTCTTGATAATTAAGTAAAATCCGTGATTTGTTTCAGAATATACAGGGTAGGCCATTTTAATCAATCCACGCAAATAACTCCGAAGATATATTCGATAACGAAAATTGACCATAACAAATGTTGTATGGCTGGTAGGGGGACATTCGATGATGGCCTTTAAACTGACCTTGAGGTTGACTTTCAAGGTCATTTGAAGGCCAATTTCCAAATTTTAAATGGCAACCCTACTTTTTTAATATTTATTTTAAAAGAGTGCCATCATGTTAGTACGGCTGCATAAACATTTTAATACTTCACATAAGAAAATTTTCGAGAAAAAACTTGAAGAAAATTTTACTAATAGACTTCAATTCAAAAGTTCAATACTTCATTAAATAAGAAAACTAACCGATATTTCCTGCCACCAACATATAATTTCAATACCTACTTCACTTATTCTAATTCAAAAAACTCAAAAATTAAACTAGATATGTAATTGTACTACATTATGATCAATATTTTAAATAAAAATTCAAAAATGAGTGTTGTTCGTGAGCTTAGGGGCGATAAACAATTGGTCGTTGAGGTTGTCATGCAAATAAATAGTGTCAATCAAAATTTCACTGCAAAATGCATTCGTTCATTTTTCAATCGAAATTTCATTTAAAGAAGTAAACACTTGGACAAGATATCTTCTGCAAATCAAATAAAATATGGCTGACTATCCGGCGGTAGAGAGAGTCGATATGCTGTTGAATCTAGGAGAATGTGGAGGTAACTATCGACAAGCTGCTATCTTGTATCGGAATCGATATCTTCAAAGACGGCACCCCAATCACTCTATAATTCGAAACATCCATCTGAAAGCCCGACAAGGACATTTACGACGTGTTAAACCAAGACATATTTATAACCAAAATGACGTTAGTGCAATAACTGTTCTGGGAATGGTTCACATTAATCCTCATATTAGCAGCTATGATATTGAAAGAGAATCTGGCATACCCAGACGTACTTCACTGAGAATATTGAAGAGCCTACGTTATCACCCCTATCATATCACGCTAACACAAGCGCTTACACCCAATGATATGAGGAAGCGCGTAGAGTTTTGCCAATGGGCAGAACAAATAATAATGAACGATCCCATTTTTTTTCGTTATGTTATGTTTTCCGATGAGGCAACTTTCAAAAGCAACGGACAGCTTAATAGACACAATTGTCACTATTGGTCTGACGTGAATCCTCACTGGCATAGACAGGTCAACAATCAACATCGTTGGAGTCTTAATGTATGGTGTGGTATCATAGATGGACATTTGATTGGTCCACATTTTTTCAACGGTAACGTAAATGGGCATTTTTTTTAAATTTCTTGAGAGATGCACTCCCAGTACTACTGGAAAATGTGAATTTGCGAACAAGATTGAGAATGTGGGTTCAATTGGACGGAGCTGGACCACACTTTGCCCGGATAGTTAGAAATTATTTAAATGAGAGTTACCATAACAGGTGGATTGGACGTGGTGGAACTGTTGCATGGCCACCAAGATCACCAGATTTAACTTCTCCGGATTTTTATTTATGGGGTTATTTAAAAGATGTTGTTTATGAGCATGAAACGACAAACAGAGGTAATATGATACAATCCAGACCGCTTGCCAAAATATTCCAAGGACAGTTTTGTTAAGAACAGCTCAGGACTTTCATCGCCGAATTAATTTATGTATCCAGCAAAATGGAAATGTCTTTGAGCATCGTTTTTAATTTTCTTTATTGTGTATTGTTTAGTTTTGTCAACGGCTTGCCGTATTACGGCTTCATTATGTTGGTGGCAGGAAATATCGTTTAGTTTCCTTTTTAAGTGAAGTATGGAACCTTTGAATTAAAGTCTATTAGTAAAATTTTCTTTAAGTTTTTTTTTCTCGAAAATCTTCTTATGTGAGGTATTAAAATATTTATGCAGCCATACTAACATGATGACCCTCTTTCAAAATAAACATTGAAAAAGCAGGGTTGCCATTTAAAATTTGTAAGTTGGTCTTCAGATGACCTTGAAAGTCAACTTCAAGGTCACTTTAAAGGCCATCATCGGATGTCCCCCTACCAGCCATACAACCTTTGTTATGGTCAATTTTTGCTATCGAATATATCTTCGGAGTTATTTGCGTGGATTGATTAAAATGGTCTACCCTGTATAAGTCAATTATTTTTCCGACTAGTTTCGATTTTCACATCATTTTTAAGATTGCAATGGTGGCTGTTTGATAGGGTCTAGTTAACAGAAGATTACACTAAATTAATGTTGTTTTTCTTTTGGCATTTTTAATTTAAGATATTTTTGTTATTCTCTTAATTATTCTTTATATTAAATTCTGTGAAACATTAATGAAGAAAAGTGCTGTTATTATTAAAATGAAACAATTTAATTTTAATAGATTAAAATTCTGCACGTATGATATTTAACTTAAAAAGAATCAAGGTTGATTTTAATGAACTTAGTTAAATTAGTATGATTTTAAATTACTGTTCCATGTATGATATTTAACTTGTAATACAGAGGCGTAGCGAGACTACTAGGCGCCTGGTGCAATTTAACAAATTTGCGTCCCTCCTCATCTAAATTTTGAACTATTATTTAAATTAAAACTCCATGCATTTGTCGTAGTTTTTAAGTATTTTATTGATAAACAATGAACAAAAATATAACAAATATAAAATAAAAAATAACATTCGGAAAATTAAATAAAAATTCTCAAAACAGAAATACAATAAATTCTAAATAAATCGATTATACAGAGACTTTTATGTAACACCGAACATTTTCATAACGAGAAATTTTCTTTCAAGTATATATATGCATACGTTGTACATTTTTCGAAGCTCGGTTTATCAAAAGGATTCAATTTGAAGCTATAAACGAGTGTTTTCCACTCCCAGGCTAAGCATGAAGTAAAATTTCGAGTTTAGAAAAGCCTGAAAATTTGGTTTGGTCGCGTAGCGCGAAGCGCGGAGCGGCCAAACCAAATTTTCAGGCTTTTCTAAACTCGAAATTTTACTTCATGCGCCACCGGTACAAAACACTGATGCAATGTAAAGTTTAGCGGTGTGTTTTATATTTCGTAATATGTCAGTGTTTTGTATCGGTGGCGCATGAAGTAAAATTTCGAGTTTAGAAAAGCCTGTAAATTTGGTTTGGCCGCTCCGCGCTTCGCGCTACGCGACCAAACCAAATTTTCAGGCTTTTCTAAACTCGAAATTTTACTTCATGCTTAGTCTGGGAGTGGAACACACTCATTTTAAGGTTTGGATTGAACTCTTTTAAAAAAACAACGATTATCTAAAGATTTACGGCAAATACGCTGTAATTGGGACATGTATACTTGAAAGATAAACTCGCTGTATGTACAAGTTGAGGCATTAGTTGCGATTAATTGGCTACAATTTGTAATGGTCATATAGGCAAACCAATTTACACTTAACTTGAAAATAATAGGCGTCAAATTGTATTAAATCAAAATGTTCGGTGTTACATAAAACTCTCTGTATGTATAGTCAACACATTACCTTTCTATCCTGACGTCATTATGTTCTATCTGTTTTCAATCAATGGATTATGGTTGAAACAGAACATTTTCAATTGTTTGGCACGTCGGATAAATGGATAAATTTTACAAAAATGCTTAAAGTCTCATTCAAACTGTAGTAAAAATATTTAAGGAAGAAACATATCGGATTTTCAATAGTGGGCAAAAGATTTGCATTCAATGTAAGTAAAAGCATAATGGAAATAATTAGAAATAAAGAGGATCCATATAGATTGATCACAGACAATTTGTCGCAGAATTTAGAGGAAATTATTATCATTTAAAACGCATATTTTCTTAAATCATGTGACTAATCCAATGTGCTAATGTCCCATTTAACTGACATTTGTGTCCTAAGGAAAAAGAAAAGCCAGAAAATTTGGTGTGGTCGCTCCGCTTCGCGGAGCGATCAAACCAAATTTTCAGGCTTCTCTAAACTCGAAATTTTACTTCATGCTTAACTTGGGAGTGGAAAACACTCGTTTAATGCTTGATATTTAACACTAAAACAAACTATATCTGCAAATTTAAAGCATAAATGCTGTTTTTGAAAGTATTATGTATACTTAAAAGAAAAACTACTCGTAGAAGGAACGACGAACAAGAACGAACGGAAAGTTCTTGTTCGTCGTTCCTTCTACGAGTAGTTTTTCTTTTAAGTATACATAATACTTACAAAAACAGCATTTATGCTTTAAATTTGCAGATATAGTTTGTTTTAGTGTTAAATATCAAGCATTAAACGAGTGTTTTACACTCCCAAGTTAAGCATGAAGTAAAATTTCGAGTTTAGAAAAGCCTGAAAATTTGGTTTGGTCGCTCCGCGAAGCGGAGCGACCACACCAAATTTTCTGGCTTTTCTAAACTCGAAATTTTACTTCATGCGCCACGCGTATTAAATACTGATCAAGCTTAAGCAGTATAATACGAACTTCACTCTGAATGACTGTTTTGTACGCGTGGCGCATGAAGTAAAATTTCGAGTTAAGAAAAGCCTAATAATTTGGTTTGGTCTCTCTGTTTTTCTAAACTCGAAATTTTACTTCATGCTTAACCTGGGAGTGAAGAACACTCGTTTAAATCTTTAAGAAAAATTCCCAGTACATAGATAATTTGATTGCCCACTGATAGGTTTAACAAATAAATGAAGTAATAAAATCAAACAAAAAGCTAGTCATGCGTTTGTAATGCTGCGTTTTGTTTTTCTGTGACATCAGGGTAAAAGGGTAATGTGTTGATTATACTATAACGCTCCGAAGAAAATGTCGTACATCTAAATAATATACACATCCCCTCTTGGCTACGGCCACGTGCGACTATCTATAATCACTATTGTTTTTGATTTTTTTTCTTACCGCGGCGCTCCATAGATACAGCGCCCGGGGCAATGAGCCCCCTCTGCCCCCCTCTCGCTAATCCTCTGTTGTAATATCAATTTAAAAACTACTTATTTTAACAAAGTTCCTTAAAATCTATGTTCGTCTTTTCTTATAATCCTGTTACTTTATTTAATTCATTCTAATTAATTTACTATCTTTTCTGTGTATCTTCAGGTGAAAATTTCGTTACGCAGGATAAAAAACGAGAGGTCTCTGAGCAGACGATCGCGGTACAAATCAGACACGAGTGTGTGGTCCGATAGGAGTGCATTCAAAACCATCCATCCGAAACGGCTGAACGCTTTACAGAACGAGAAACAGCCTTCAAGCACAGAGGAATTACTGAAATTGGTGCTAGCGCAAGGGGAAGTAATTAGGAAACAATTGAAAAAATTAAGGTAAAATATCGATAAAAAAGAAAATCCCTTTTTGAGACGATAAATTAGATTTGATATTTCGATATTATTAATGGTTTATTTTATAATTTACATGCTTAACAACGAATTTCAAAATGCAATTATTGAAAAAAAATCATTATGTCTAGTTATATTCTTGAATTATAATCTAACACTAACATACATCATTATTACGACTTGGTTAAAATTGGGTAAATGATCTTTTTAAGATAAAATTATAAAGTTATTTGTCTTAGTATTGTAAGTTTGTTGTATGTATAAGTATTACTGTATTTTTCTTGTATTTAGAAAATTTTGTCAAAATGTATTTTGTAAAATGGATCTTCCGTTAAACAAATAAACAAATACTGATATATATGTGTTAATATTAATTTAAATAAAAATCACTTGGTTTGTTTCACAAAATATTTGATTTATTCCGACTAGTTTCAGCTTCTAGCCATTATCAAGGAATAAATCGAATATTTTGTGAAACAAATCAAGTGATTTTCATTTAAATTAATATTTATACATATATATATATATATATATATATTTACTAATAATTTAATATATATATATATATATATATTAACTAATAATTTACATATACATTTATATATATATATTAACTAATAATTTAATATATATATATATATATATATATATATATATATATATATATATATATCATGTTTCAACAAGTGATCAATGAGAACATATTGAAAGATATAAAATACTGATGTTTACAATATTGATAATTAAATAAAAGTCACTTGGTTTGTTTCACTACTATTTCTTTATTCTCTCCGACTAGTTTCGACTTATCGTCATTCTCAAGGAATGTTATTTAATTATCAATATTGTAAACATGTTTCATCAAGTGATTAATAAGAACCAAATTGAAGAAGCTGATGTTTATATATAATAAGTTAATTGTATGACATGTTTTCAAAAATGTTCCATGCATGTGTATTATATTACAATATTTTAAATAAAGAAGCCTTTATTATTATTAATATTAGTTTAGTTTTATTAAATGTCTTAAAGTTTTTAAACTAAACTAAGTATTAATAAAAATGTTAGTATTAAATTACAACTCCATCTAGTGGCGTAGATAGAGTGGGGGGGGGGGATTTAGGCTATCCCTCTTCCATGAGTCCTAAAAATTAGGAGAATGAACTAAAGAGCTATTTTTCTGTTAGCAATTTATTTTGTTATAATGTTACTTCATGCGAGTTTAAAAAATCCCGTGAAAATTTCTCAAGGGTCGCGCAGCGACCCGAGACAAATTTTCTGGGCTTTTCTAAACTCGAAATTTTACTTACACTAAAATATTTAGAACTCTATGTACACTGGCGAAAGAAATTAACGCATCACATTAATTTTTTTAATTTAAAAATAAAGTTTTGATGTTTAAAAACAAAAAAAATAACAACAAAACCAACTGAACTATAATAATGATTTTCAACACATTTTCTTTCATTAATGACTAAAATAATGTCATAAATAAAAAGAGGAAAAAAGTTAACATGTGATTATAAGACTTAATATCTAGTGTTTCCTCCTCTTGCTCGAATAACTGCCTGACAGCGACGGCTCATACTGTTAATTAATGATCCAATTTCATCCTGGTTAATATCTTAGCAAATTTCCTGCAATCTTTGTCCAAGCTCTTGTTGATTGCTTAGACGCCGAGGAAGTGCTCTAAGGCGTCTGCCCATCGCGTCCCATAGGTGTTCGATCGGATTAAGATCGGGACTCCTGGCTGGCCATTGCATTGTGTTGATACCCACTAGGTCAAGATACTGTTGTACAATTCGGGCACTGTGTGGTTTTCCATTGTCATGCATAAACAGGAAATCGTTTCCTCCAAAGGGAGCAAAAGGCATTACGGATGGTTCTAAAATGTTTGCAATATAAGACGCTGCCGTGATGCTTCCTCTTGGTATGACCACCAACTCCGTACGAGCCTCTAAAGTGATACTACCCCACACCATAACAGAGCCTCCACCAAACATAACAGTCGGAACAATCTTACACTGCGCATAACATTCACCTGGCCGTCTGTACACATGCATTCAAGACAAAGACAAAATCTGGACTCGTCGCTAAACATAACATTAGCCCAATCGGCCTGTAACCAGTTTACATGTTCTTGCGCAAATGTTAACCTGGCTCTGCGATGGTCTGCGGTTAATTGTGGTCCTTTTGTCGCTGTTTTCGGAGTTAAATTAAAACCACGTAACCTTTTTCTGATGGTAACGGAACTTACATGAACATTGTGGATCTCTGCGAGCATATTTTGTAGCCTAGGAGCCGTAATAAACCGTTCGCGTAACGTCTGCATCATTAAAAAACGGTCTTGAACAGCAGTTGTGGCCCTTTTTCTCCCTTGTCCTGGCCTTCTTGAGTATGCCCGAGTTTCCCGATGTCTCTTCAAGACACGGGATACGGTCGATTGATTAACACCAAGACGCTGACTGATGTAACGCTGACTCCTACCTTCTTCTGCAAGTGTAACCACAATTACAGCTTCTTCACTGCTTAAATTAAGATTCGGACATCTATCCATATTCATTCTTCACTATTTAGCACTTAATTTTAACAATTACTTGAAAACAAACTCAAAAAGAAATTTTATATGAACCTTTCTTACAGTCAGAATAATGAAAAGTGCTTCATTTTATTTATTGATAGAAAACCATGAGAACAAAAGACAAAACACAACATGTAAAACAGCATGCTTGATAAGATTTCTTATTGTAAAAATATGTTTGTGTTCAAAGAAAACTCGATTCCAAGATATCAAAAAAATCACAAATGATGCGTTAATTTCTTTCGCCAGTGTATATATATATATATATATATATATATATATATATATATTAAATTATTAGTTAATATATATATATATATATATATATATATATATATATATATATATCATGTTTCAACAAGTGATCAATGAGAACATATTGAAAGATATAAAATACTGATGTTTACAATATTGATAACTAAATAAAAGTCACTTGATTTGTATCACTACTATTTTTTTTATTCTCTCCGACTAGTTTGGACTTATCGTCATTCTCAAGGAATGTTATTTAATTACCAATATTGTGAACATGTTTCATCAAGTGATTAATGAGAACCAAATTGAAGAAACTGATGTTTACATATAATTAGTTAATTGTATGACATGTTTTCAAAAATGTTCCATGCATGTGTATTATATTACATTATTTTAAATAAAGAAGCCTTTATTATTATTAATATTAGTTTAGTTTAATTAAATGTCTTAAAGTTTTTAAACTAAACTAAGTATTAATAAAAATGTTAGTATTAAATTACAACTCCATCTAGTGGCGTAGATAGAGTGGGGAAGGGGGAGATTTAGGCTATCAATCCCCCTTCCATGAGTTTTAAAAATTAGGAGAATGAACTAAAGGGCTATTTTTCTGTTAGCAATTTATTTTGTTATAATGTTACTTCATGCGAGTTTAAAAAAGCCCTGTGAAAATTTGTCAAGGATCGCGCAGAGACCCGAGAAAAATTTTCTGGGCTTTTCTAAACTCGAAATTTTACTTACACTAAAATATTTAGAACCCTATGTATATTTGAATCTCACTTGAAATCAGTGTTTTATACGCGTGGCGCATGAAGTAAAATTTCGAGTTTAGAAAAGCCCAGAAAATTTGTCTCTGGTCGCTGCGCGACCCTCGACAAATTTTCACAGGGCTTTCCTAAACTCGAAATTTTACTTCATGCTTAGTCTGGGAGTGGAAAACACTCGTTTAAAGCTTCAAATTGAACTCTTTTAAAAAACAACGAATGTCTGAAAGTGTACAGCTTTATTCCTTGTATATTGAACAAGTAGTAATATAAGTTTCATCATTGTCATGGTACTATTAAAAATTCTTACAATAAATAAGTTGTTCTTTTATGCTCATTGTTTATTTTGTTAGGGTGTAGGTAAAGTATCGTACGTTTCTCGAGTGGTATGGCAATATCATACTCGCGGAATACTGCACTCGCCGCTGCGCGGATCGTGTGCAACATATCTGCTCATATGTAATATGCTGCATACCACTCTCGTTACTTAATATTTTAGTGTATTGTGGAGGCTTCTACTTCATTATACATTATATACATTTTAACAATAAACCACTACTACACTACTACACCTTTGATAATGGCAAGCTAACGTTGCCTAAACTGCAGTCACGAAAAATAAATAAGTGGTATACAAACAAAGTATAAAGTGTTTTATTGTTAATTATATATTTTTTGTGTCGAATATTAAAATATGCTGATTTTTTACGTTTTTGGAGAGTCTTTGAATTAAAGTGTTCAATTTGGGGGTCTCACAACTTAGATTAACTATACAATATTATCATTTTCTGGACTGAATATCTAAAAATGATAATTTTTCAATAAGCAAAGAAGAATTGAGGCAAGCAATTAGAAAATTCAAGCATGGAAAGGCCCCAGGACGTGACAGGTTAAATACAGAAATGATTAAGCAAATAGACGAAAAAGGTTTTGAAATATTAACAAAAATAATTAATAAAGTGTGGACAGAAGAAACTATACCAACAGAGTGGACAGATACGTTATTGGTACCAATATACAAAAGTGGAGACAAACAGAACTGTAATAACTATAGAGGAATCAACCTAATTAACACCATCATGAAAATACTAGAACTGATTATTGAAACGCGGATAAGAATTAAATTAGAACACAAACTACAAGATGCGCAATGTGGATTTAGGAAAGGTAGAAGCATTCAAGACCATATTTTTACGATTAGACAAATTACAGAGAAAATGCACCAACAACAAACAAGTATATATCTGGCCTTCATCGATATACAAAAAGCATTTGATACAGTAAACAGAGAGAAAACATGGAGTATATTAGACAAACACTAAGTAGACCATAAACTGATTAGACTAATAAGAACAATTTATAACAACAACACAACATATATAATTAACAACAACAGAACATCAGACCCATTTAAAACAAACGAAGGATTAAGACAAGGTGGCGGACTCAGCCCTTTGTTATTCATCATTTTTATGGATGAAATCATAAAAAATAGTAATGCGCACTTTAAACAAATGTACGTGGGACACTACAAGTTGAATCCAGTGAATATATCGGAGGGAGTGTTTGCAGATGACGTAGTATTATTCTGTAAAAGTAGAGAAGACCTGCAACATAACCTCCTGATATGGAAAAACACACTTGACAATTACGGAATGAAAATTAACCATGAGAAGACCAAGGTAATGATAATAGGTGAAAATGAGAACTTAAATATAAGAATAGAAGGAAAACAAGTAGAAAAAGTAGAATGCTACAAATATCTAGGAGTGAATATAGATGCGAACGGGAAAAATGACACCGAAATTAACAAAAGGGCTGAGAACACGTTAAAGATATACCATGCAATGAAAAGTAAATTCCTAAATAAGAAAGAAATAACTGCAGAAACAAAAATGAAAGTGTTTAAATCAATATATAGGCCAATACTCACCTTCGGATGCGAGACTTGGGCAATGAACAGAAAAGCAAGATACAGGCGGTCAAAATGAAATACTTGAGATA
Organism: Philonthus cognatus; assembly: GCA_932526585.2. Lineage (NCBI taxonomy): Eukaryota > Metazoa > Arthropoda > Insecta > Coleoptera > Staphylinidae > Philonthus > Philonthus cognatus. Next base: position 31,368,970 of record OW052241.1, on the reverse strand, counting down.
CATCAAAGGAGTAACAAGACTGGATAGAATACGAAATACACAGATAAGAAAAGAACTAGAAGTAGAAGATATACAAACATGTATAAACAGAAGACAGCTAAGTTGGTGGGGACATCTGCAACGAATGAAAGACAATAGAATGGCAAAGAGAGTATGGCAGGCACGGACAACGAAGAAATGGAAACCGGGACGACCAAGAAAAACGTGGAACGAAGGGATAGCCAACATACTAAAGGAAAAACAATTAACAATTGAGGAAGCCAGGAAGACAGCAATGGACAAGAAAAATTGGAGAATAATAGTTTACGACACACAGACATAGACATTAATTAGACTAATGCACCCAACACCTGATAAACACCTGATAATATATATATATATATATATATATATATATATATATATATATATATATTATATATATTATATCCTTATATCCTTATATATATATATATATATATATATATATATATATTATATAAAAATACTCATTTGTTCTTATCCGATTTTCATTTGTTTTCAAGTTATGGCGTAATTAAAAATGTTCATCTAGCTTTCCACTTCTATCTGAATTTTAACATTATCAAAGTATGCCATGGAAATGCTACAGCTGCTGTTGAAGAATATCGTGAACGTTTTCCACACCAAAGACATCCTGATAAAAACATATTTATTAGGGTTTTCAACAAATTGTGCGAGACTGGTAAGCTTCCCAGTGCTAACATAACATATGAGCGCGCTGCTCGACAAGGTTTTGTAGAAGTAGAAAATATTCTGCATCTAGTAGAAGAAGATGCAACTACTAGCTCACGGAGAATTGCCACTCAATTGGCAATTCCACAAAATAGAGTGATGACACGCTACACGAGCAAGGCTTATATCCTTATCACGTTCAGAGAGTACAGCACCTACAACCAGGGGATTACGCTAACCGTACGGAATTTTGTCGGTGGATAAATAATAATCATCGTAATGTATCGAGTATACTCTTTACGGATGAAGCTACATTTACCCGTGATGGCATTAACAACACTCGTAACTCTCATGTATGGTCTGATGAAAATCCCCACGCAACAGTCGAAAGCAATTTTCAACATCGGTTTTCTGTAAACGTGTGGTGTGGTATGGTTGACAGTTATTTAATCGGCCCTTTCATTTTGGAGAATCGTCTCACAGGAGGCAACTACCTCAATTTTTTACAAAATGAATTACAAGGCCTGCTAGAAGATGTTCCTATAAATATTAGAATGCAGATGTACTATCAGCACGATGGAGCTCCTGCACATGTCGCTCGTCAAGTCAAGCAACATTTGGACGAACGTTTTCCAGGGCGTTGGATTTGTCGTTGAGGTCCTATTAATTGGCCTGCAAGATCTCCAGACCTCACACCACTAGATTTTTGTTTATGGGGCTGGATGAAAAATGAAGTCTACAAAATAAAAGTGGACACACGGGAATCACTAATTAGACGAATTGAGAATACTGCAGCCCATATAAAAGAAGAAAGAAATGAATCAATTGGGAGAGCAACAAACGCTCTTCGTAGACGAAGCAGAAAATGTTTAGAAGTCAATGGCGGTATTTTTGAACATTTGTTGAAAGAACGCTATGATTAAGAAAATTTTTTTGTATAATAACTTGTTTATTTGATAATATGCTATAACTTCAAAACAAATAACAATCGGATAAGAACAAATGAGTTTTTTTACATTATTTTCACGTGTATAATACACTCCTAGAGTTTGGTGCGCTCCTCCCGACTCACCCTGTATATATATATATATATAATTTTTGAAATATTTAGAATTTTTAGTTACAGTATGTAAAAGTAAACAACCTTACTCTGAAAAAATCAATTATACTTCAGATTTACCTGTATGAAATTCATAAAAATTACTATTACTATTCTTTCAACGTTATTAAAATTTATGACTAAAATAAATAGAGTTAATGCTCTAGTCAACTTTCGGCGTATAAGATTTTCTTTCTAGTTTATTTAATTTTTAAATTAATCAAACTGAAAAGAAAATCTTATACGCCGAAAGTTGACTAAAGCATCAACTCTATTTATTTTAGTCATAAATGTTACTATAAAAAAATCTACAAAATAAGTATGATTGGTCGTCTAACGAGTGTTTACAATCCCAGATTAAGCATGAAGTAAAATTTCGAGTTTAGAAAAGCCTAAAAATTTGGCTCGGTCGCGTAGCGAAGCGGAGCGACCGAGCCAAATTAGGCTTTTCTAAACTCGAAATTTTACTTCATGCGCCACGCGTATAAAACGCTGATTTAATGTGAAATGGTCTTCAACCAATTAACAATTCGAAATACTTTTGGTATGTCAAACATCAATTGTTTAAATGAGAAAGTGCCTATGATAGACTAATCATCATTTTTTATACTTTTTGTTTGTATAACTCTTAAAAAAATGTATGAAACAAAATACTAACTCAAATCCCCCACATCACAGAAAGTTATCTACTTAACTGACTCCATCGTCTATTTAATTATTATAACTTATAGTTGTATTATTTTTTTTTTAGGCATAGTGAACACCAAATAGGTTTTCTAGAAGACAAAACGCACAGGGCAAGGGTGAGGAAACACGGCAGCAATTATTTATTGGAGACCTACCTGAAAGGCCTTTCAGAAGCACTGGAGCCTGACGGCATAGACGACGGTACTCCAGTTGGTGATAAAAATAGTGATAGTGGAGTCGTCACAGAGGGCGATAGCGAACAGTCAAATCATAATAAAGCGAGTGGATCAGCTGAGGTGAGAAAAAATAAACCTGTCATAACTATCTTTAATGTTTCACGTTTCGATCAAATTTATGAAAATCATATATAAACTGCTTAAACTGTTTTTATAATTCCATGAAATAAAAATGAAATAAAAGCTAAATTTATAATTATCATGGGTTTAATACTTTCTTTAAACAATTTGAGCTGCAATATAACAGAAGTAACAAGTTTACTAAAATAATAGTCAAACTTCATTACAATTTGATTAAAACACTTAGAACCTTTCTTCAATAAATTATTTGTAACCAGATGTACATTTCGGACATAAAGTATTTTTCATAAAGGACCATTATCATTAGTTTGCTACAAAATATTAACCATCAAACCATTGATATTGTCCGAAATGTACACTTCTGTTGTAACCTTCCCTCACTGGCACCTTAAAGAGGTAGGCGGGTCGTGGTTTGTTCCAAACTGAAAAGCAAACGGTTGGGCGCCACTTGATTTAAAAGACCGTTCACCCTGAAAAATCAAGAAACCAGGGAAAAACAATAAAGTTTAACAATCTTTAATTCTTCGTATTTACAATACAATTTAACACTAAAGAAACTAATTCAAGCCCAAAACCTGCCAAGATATTAACAACGAGGGATCATACAAACTTAACCTTACCAGCCTTTTAAAAGGTCGGTGCCTATACTGTAATGTAAATCACTTACCCCTTACTTTCACTTCTGGTTACGATGGAACCGCCGGTAGCTACCCCGATTCCACGTTCCAAAACACCTGTAACAGACCCCTAATTCCCACCGGTAGACATTACCTTTTAAAAGGATTAAAAGGATTAAATTTGTCTCGACATCAGAAATTTGTACAAAGTTAGTTTAGTTGTGGGCCGATTAAATTACATAAAAAACTTGACAGACTTCAATGATTTGTCACACCAACTGAATAATTTTAATAGTCTTCGCTGATCTTCCCAAATTTCCCAAGTTTTACCGACGAAGTCCGAATCGCTGCCCCCTCTTGACCCTTCTTCTCTCGAACCATCTAATATCGAGCAGGGTGCTGCAACCGGATCTCAAGCTGTCCACTGCAACCAATCTCAATCAGGACGGTTCTGGAGTCCACCTCGCAGTTGCTCCGGTCTGGTGCTGCGGCCGACCTTCTTCCACCAACTAACGGATTCTTCACTGTCCAGTCCACCTCCAAATCTCTTCCCAATCAACCTCTAAATCTTTATACGTTCAACCTCCAAATCTCCAATCTCTTCTCCTTTCTTTTAAGAAATCACCCTCCAGAACAATCTGGTTTCTATGCGGATTCTTCAAAAAAAAACCTCTCTCCAAAAAATCTCCACAGTCTCCTTTTTTTTCCAAACAACTTTTCGTCTCCCTAACAACCCCCTTGTTTTTTCTTTTCCTAAAATTTCCTACTCTTTTTTTTTCCAATTTCTCCCAAAACAACATAAACCAGTGGCGGACCGTTACACTGTGCAATAAAATTGAGCACAAGTCTCATAACTATTTTTCACAATATTCTAGTCGTATAATTCGGGTCTGTGTTAATTGCCTAGCACCAATTTCAATAAATGATGAAACACCATAACTTGAAAATAACACCTTTCTTAAAAAAACAAAACTAAGACCTTTTAAATCTCGTAATAAATATAGCAAAGCCTAAATAGAAAAACCATCTTCTATTTTAGTTAGAATTCGAATTTTTGAATTGTTGTCTAAATGACTTAGCACTTTGACATGAAGGAAATCGACATATTTACATATTTTTGTAACTAGGAAACTCATCATGTGTGTTATAAACCATAACATATTTTGTGTGCTTAATTTTATTGCACAGAAGTGTACATTTCGGACATAAAGTGACCATTATCATTAGTTTGATACAAAATATTAACTATTAAACCATTGATAATGGTCAGTTTGTGTCCGAAATGTACATCTGGTTACAAATAAACTGTTGGAAAAAGGTTCCAAGTGTTTTAATTAAAGTTATTATCTGTTGAATTAATTTGTCACTTAACCCGTAGTGAAACATATTTAATTAATAGTAGAACTTTGATTAAAACACTTGGTTTGTTTCACTGATTAATTTTTATCTTTACTCCAACTAGTTTCTACCTAAGGTCAAAACTAGTTGTAGTAAACATAAAAATAAGTCGTTTCACAAACCAAATGTTTTATTGCAACTTCTACTATTAAAGTTAGTATCATCTTTAAGTAACTCAATCAATCTAAAAGTTGATTTGATTTATCATAACAACATGTTTTTTTTTTTAATTTTCAGAGTTCATTCGAAAGATTCTCCTCGCCCTCCTCACACGAATTCAACAAAGACCTAAAAGACGACGACACCAGTTCAACAATAAGCGAAACGACAACCCGCGACCACATAGACCTTCTCGAAAAACTCTCCAAACTCAACAAGCGCCTGTTAAAAGAAGAAGAAACCCTCGTCAGGCTCCAAGCCAACATAAAAAAACACGCGAAACCCGAAGAAGACCTAACCAAAACCCTGACCCATCTCCGCACCGAAATGGCGAAATCCTCCTGCGAGATGCAGCACAACGAAGTCGTCCTCGAGGAAACGAAAGACGCGATAGAAAACCGGAGGATATTTCTGGAAAACCTCCATCGGGATTTGATGAACGAGGACCAGGAGTTCGAGATGCTTCAGGCTTTGTTGTACACGCAAAGCGGGAGAAGCAGGATCGAACACTCGACTCCTTATAGATCTAATTATACCAAAGATTTGTTAGATACCTTAGTGTAGTTTTTTTTTTAATTTTCTTTTTTGGAATTTGATTTTTGTTTGAGAAAAGAAAATACGTGTTGTGTTTGTTTGTTTTTATTTTATACCAAATATAATGTACCTAACATATTTTTCCCAAGTCATATATTGTATTTTGTAATATTTTGTAAATAAACGCCAGTTGTTTGTTCTACACTTTTATCTTCTTGTATTCTTTAAAAAAAAACATACAACGAAAGAACTAATTTGAACAATTCTAATGAACCAAGGATTTGATTAGAAATATTGACGTTTCTTTTTAGTATACATTCACATATTTTATATAATCATTTGTAACATTAATGAACATGTGAGTGATCAAACTTAAATTGAAGTATCGTGTGATTGTTTGAAACATGATTTAGAGTAGGCTTTCAATTTTAAATTAGATTGGCACTACTGACTGTTAACACATAGTTTACTATAACCTCACATGTATTATATCATTCTATTAGCATCCTGGGCAAGCGCACAAAACAAATTCCGCCTACTCTAAATCGTCATTTAAATGATCGCGCGGTATGTTTTGGACTTCACTTTAAATCAGTGTTTAATACGCGTGGCGCATGAAGTAAAATTTCGAGTTTAGAAAAGCCTGAAAATTTGGTTTGGTCGCTCCGCGCTTCGCGCTACGCGACCAAACCAAATTTTCAGGCTTTTCTAAACTCGAAATTTTACTTCATGCTTAACCTGGGAGAGGAAAACACTCGTTAGAAACCTATTTGAACCTTTAATAATACCTTGATTTTTTAAAGAAAATGGAAAACAAACACAAAGTGTAATTATTTTCATAATCTTTATGAGTTTCGTTAATAATCTTATTGTTCATTTTTTTAAGAATCTGGTGTTGTTATTTTTAATGGGCTATTAACTTGGGTTTTCCAGCCCTTTATTAAGCATAAAGTAAATTTTTCGAGTTTTAAAATCGGTTGCGAAGCGACTAATACAAATTTTCAGGCTTTTCTAAACTCAAAATATTTACTTCATTCGCCAGGCACTGCTTTTATATGGAGTTAAAAAATATACTTAGTTATTGTTAATTTATCACGAGATTTAAACAAAACAGTGATACATATTTCGATTGATTCTAGGAATTTTTAAAATTGAAGAGATTCAAACACATATTCCAATTCAAAAATTCAATATTTGAGTATTCGAATATTTATTTATGTTTGAACAATTAGAAAATTCGACTATTTGAATATGTTTTAGAGTAAATATTTAATCAAATACTTCAATTTTAAAAATTCCCAGCCTTAACCCATTAACGGCCGAGCAATTAAAGAGTTAACTCTAAAAGTTGATGTTAGGTTAAATTCCGCCCTTCTTTTTATGATTTCCATTAAAGACTTATTATTACAAACTGGGAATTGTTCTTTTAAATATACATAATGTATACGCTGAACATTTCTAGGATTCATCGATTTTATACAAAAACGTGCAATATAACGTTTCGATCGAGTATTTCCACTCCCAGGCTAAGCATGAAGTAAAATTTCGAGTTTAGAAAAGCCTGAAAATTTGGTTTGGTCGCTCCGCGAAGCGGAGCGGCCAAACCAAATTCTCAGGCTTTTCTAAACTCGAAATTTTACTTCATGCGCCACGCGTGTCAAACACTGAAATATTGTGAAGTTGGAAATACACTGAAAACATTTTTTCTTTAAAAGTGTAATATTCGAAATATTTAAATAACAAAATATTTACATTTTTCTTCGTAAATTTTCAAGTCAGGTCAAATAATATGATATATCAAACTAACTTTTTTAGTAATTAAAATTTAAAAAAATAATGTTGCGTGTAAGCATCAATAGGGCTCAATGGGTTAATTTTTGTTAAAGCTCTAACATTGATTGGGAGCTCAGAAATGCATAGATATTTTGTTTTTATGTTGGAAAAACCAAAAACTGATCATTTGTGAAAAAAATTCCACAAGCACAAAATTAACTGATATTATTCAAAATGCATGATTACGAAGTTATTTGCTAAACAAAATTAAATAACAAATTTTTGTTATCAATGAATTTCGTTAAAAATGTCAGAAAATTCTACTATTTGAATATGTTTTAGAGTGAAAATTCAAATAATTCGAATTTAAAAATTCCCAGCCTTAATTCTTGTTAAAGCTCTTACACTAATTGAGAGCTCAGAAATGCATAGAATTTTCTTTACAAATTATCAGTCTTTGGTTTTTCCAACATGAAAACAAAATTTCATGAAAGGAAAAATCAAAGACTGATAATTTGTAAGGAGAATTCCGGAAGCACAAAGTTAACTGATATTATTCAAAATGCATGCTAACGAAGTTATTTGTTAAACGAAATTAAATAACAAATTCTTGTTATCAATATATTTTGTTAAAAATTACAGAAATTGTTAACATATGCCCAGACTTTATTTATATAATAAAAAGAAGAAAATGTACCAATTACAAAAGTTTAAAGTTGACTGATATCAACGAAATTATAAGGCTTAAAGTTGATTCAAATTACTTGGAATGAAAACACTAACACTTTGTTCACATTATTTTTTGCTAGATATACATTTCGAGTACTATGTACTAATTATCAATAACTCACTGACTGAAATTGACTGAAATGACTAAAAATGCGCGAAGGTGAATACTTTTATAAACATTATTAAGACATTTGGTGAACCATGGATTTCGATTTCATATTATTAGAAATATGCGCACACTTTGCATTTATGTTGAGAATAATATTACCATAAAAATATAATACGGTAGGAAAAATAACAACAGCCGAAAGTTGACTGAATTTAATCAAGCTGCATGAAAAAGAGTCTTCTATTGAAAACGGAGACATATTTTAGAGATCATTAAAAATTTTCAATTTAACCATTGATTTTTGAAAACAATACAGACATTGTTGAAAAATGCGCAGGCTTTGTTTATAGACCAACTATATTTTAGTTAACTTTCATACTAAAATGTAGAACTTCCAGACTGAAATGTTTTTCAGTTGGTTTAAAAAAAACTAGATCAACTTTATTTCAGTTAACTTTTAGACTGAAATATAAAACTATCAGACTAAAATATAAAACTATCAGACTGAAATGTTTTTATGTTGATTTTTTTAAAAATAGACTAACATTTCACTTAACCTTTAGACTGAAATAAAAAACTGTCAGACTGAAATATTTAAATTTTAGAAACATGGATTTATAAAAACAATGCAGAAATTGTTAAGACTTTATTTTTATGCTGAAAATGAAACAATACAGAAAATGTTAAGAAATGCACAGACTTTATTTTTATGCTGATAATAAAATAAAATAGAAACATTGTGAGAAATACACAGACTTTGTTTCTATGTTGATTTAAAAAATAATAGACCAACTGTTAACAAAATTGCACCAGCAATTTTTTTAAATCCTCGATTATCCATTTTCATGCAATTTTAAATATTTTAGTCAACTTTCAGCCTGAAATATAATTTTAAATATTTCAGGCTGAAAGTTGACTAAAATATTTAAAATTGCATGAAAATGGAGAACCATGGATTTAAAAATAATGCAGAAATTGTTAATAAATGCACAGACTTTGTTTTGATGCTAATAATAAAAAATAATAGAGAAATTGTTAAGAAATGCACAGACATTTGTTTTTATGTCGATTTAAAAAACATAGACCAACTTTATTTCAGTTAACTTTCAGACTGAAGTATAGAACTTTTAGACTTAAATATGTAAAATGATGTGAAAATGGAGAACCATGGATTTAAAAAGAATGCAGAAATTGTTAAGAAATGCGTAGACTTCGTCTTTATGCTGAAAAAAAAAATACAGAAATTGTTAAGAAATGCATAGACTTTATTTTTATGCAGAAAATCAAAGAAATACAGAATTTGTTGAGAAATGCACAGACTTTGTGTTTAAATTGATTTAACATTATTAGTCAAACTGTTAACAAAATCACAGAAGTATTTTTTTTAAATCCATGGTTCTCCATTTTCGCGCGATTTTAAATATTTTAGCCAACTTCACCCTGAAATATTTAAAATTACGTGAAAATGAAAAACCAAGGCTTTTATAAAAAAATGCAGAAATTGTTAAGAAATGCACAGACTTTGTTTTTATGCTGATAATAAAATAATTAGACCAACTTTATTTCAGTTCACTTTTTGTTTGACTGAAATATAAAACTTTTAGACTGAAATATTTAAAATGGAGAACCATGGATTTAAAAAAAAATGCAGAGATTGTTACAAAATGCGTAGACTTTGTTTTTATGCTGAAAATAAAAAAAATAGAAATTGTTAAAAAATGCACAGATTTTTGTAATGCTGATAATGAAAAAGAAATACAGAAATTGTTGAGAAATGCGCAGACTTTATTTTTATGTTGATTTATATAATAATAGAGCAACTGATTTGCTCTGTGAAAACAAAAGTCATCATATTGGTTATAACTTAGTAGTGAACTGCGATATTGTAAATGAATTTGCATATTCGGATGTTTTCTATTTAGATTTTAAGAATGCGGATTATTAGAAAATCAACAATTTTATTTCTTCCATTACATGGATCGACTGCTTTAAACCATGTTTGGATATTTGTTCTGCTGTGGACGTCTTCTACTCATTAATAAATACGGCAATTGATATGTTTGTACCTAGAATAAAGGCGAATTATGGGTGCAGATATCCAAAATGGTTTACTTCAGATTAAATTAGGATGATCAAACAGAAAAAAAAGCTGCTCATAGTAAATATAAGAAGTCCAACCTATATTATTATTTAATATTTAAAAGGATACGTCATCTATGCAATGTTTTGAGTAAGGATCTATATTCTCAATACGTTCGTAACATGGAATGTAAAATACGTGGCAATAGCAATATTTTTTGGAAATTTGTGAATGAACATAAAGATTATAAAGGGTTGCCGATGAAAATGTTTCTGAATGACGCTAGAAGTTCTAACATGCAGGAGTCGGTTGATCTATTCGCCAAGTATTTTTCATCTGTATATAGCAAACCAGCTATTACGAATTATGCGTGTAATCTTGAACAATGCGTTGATTCAAATTTTTCATTGAGTGTTAATTTCTTGAGTGTGTTTAATGAATTAGTTACTTTGAAGTCATCGATTTCACTTGGTCCAGATGGTGTCCCAAATATATTTATCAAAGAATGTGCCTACTCTATTTGTCATCCCTTGACTGTGCTTTACAATCTGTCGTTGAATCAACAATGCGTCCCTGCCATTTGGAAAAAAAGCTTTATAACTCCAATTTTTAAATATGGGAACCGTTCGGATATTACCAATTACCGCGGGGTTTGTGTGCAATCGGCTATTCCGAAGTTATTGGACCGCATGGTAAGCAAACAATTAAGGTGGATTATGAAAAATGTAATCGTGGAGGAACAGCATGGATTCTCTCTGAGTAAGTCAATTACAACAAACCTGCTTGTGTATCAAAAATACGTGTTAGAGGCTTTGGAGGATCGATGTCAGATAGATGCTATTTACACCGACTTCTCCAAGGCTTTTGATAAGGTGTGTCATAAAATACTTATTAAAAAACTACGTTGTATTGGCTTATCTGATGATGTGGTGAATTGGATAGAGAGCTTCCTTAAACATAGAGTTCAAATGGTCAGATTAGGCAATTGTGTATCTGGTTATATCGAGGTTACTTCGGGCGTACCCCAGGGTACCCACATTGGGCCAATTTTATTTAATGTATTTGTTAGTGATTTACCTCAGGTGGTGGAGTACTGTAGGTATTTATTGTATGCAGATGATCTAAAGTTATTTCACAATGTGTAAATGCAAAGTAATCACTTTCAGCCGAAATAAAAATACATTGTGTAATAATTATCTTATAAATGGCACACCACTGGAGCGAGTGACGTTAATAAAAGATCTCGGAGTGTTCTTCGAACAGTCATTGTCATTTAGACGCACATACTGTCTATCGTCAACAAGGCTTACAAAATGTTAGGATTTATTGTCAGGATTACACCTGACTTTAATATTGACACATTTAGAATTTTTTATTTAACATTAGTACGTCCCCATTTAGAACACGCTGCAACTGTTTGGTATCCACACCAACAATATCTTATTAATGCATTGGAAAGGGTACAAAATAAATTCCTGCGGATTGTAGGATTCAAAATGAGCATCAAATATTCAGATTTGGGTTACAAATTGCTCAGGCTCAATTTATATATAGAAACATTACTTTTTCGGAGAAATGTATTCGACATGTGCTTTTTATATAAAATTCTAAATGGGTACATTAACTGTTCATCTCTCTTAGGAGCACTGGACTTCTGGCATAAGCGCGGAGGATCATTGACGAGATCTAGAGTTTTATTTAGAGAAAAAAATCATAGAACTGCGTACGGTGGCAATAATCCTTTGTCCAGATTAATGCATTCGGCCAACTGCTTGCTCTCATCCCCAAATTTCGATCCATTTGCAAACAATTTCTTATGTTTTCGAAGAGCACTGGTGGTCATTAATCTGGATAAAACTTTTTAAGATTATGTTAGAATTAGCAATGTAGTTATCATAACGGATGTGTGTAGTCATTCTGCGGCTCTTAAACTTTTGTTATTTCTTATTTTGTATTATTTCAATGTTAAAGAGGTATCTCGTGAATAAATAAATAAATAAATAAACTGTCAACAAAATTGCACAAGTAATTTTTTTAGTCAACTTTCAGCCTGAAATATTTAAAATTACGTGAAAATAAAGAACCTATATATCTAAAAAAAAAAAAATGCAGAAATTGTTAAGAAATGCACGACTTTGTTTTTATGCTGATAATAAATAAAACACAAATATTGTTGAGAAATGCGCAGACTTTGTATTTGTGTTAATTTTAAAAATATAGACCAACTGTCGAAAATATTACTCAAGTATTTTGTTTTAAATCCATGGTTCTCCATTTTCACGCAATTTTAAATATTTCAGTCAACTTTCAGACTTAAATACCGATCATTTAAATTATAATTTAGAGTAGGTGGCATTTTTTGTGCGATTGTCCAGAATGCTAACTGAATAATGAATTACATTTGAGGTTATGGTATACTATGTGTTGACAGTCAGTAGTGCCAATCTAATTTAAAAATCAAAACCTACTCTAAATCATATTTTAACCGATCGCACGGTATTTAAAATATGGTAAAAATAGAGAACCATAGATTTAAAAAAAATGGTGACATTTTTAAGAGATACGCAGAATGTATTTGTATGCTGATAAATTTAGAAATTGTTGAGAAATGCACACACTTTGTTTTTGTGTTTATTTAAAAAAAAATAGACCAACTGTCAAAAAAAATTAGCCTGAAACATTTTCAGGATTTTCTAAACTCGAAATTTTACTTTATGCTTAATCTGGGATTGGAAACACTCGATAGAAGCTTCAAATTCAAAGCTTTTATGACAAGAACGAATGTCTGAAAATTTACATCGAAAAATCATCATACGTATACCTAAAAGAAAAATTCCTCATAAAAATGTAAAGGATTTTTATTTGTTTTTAAGAAACCAGGAATTTTGTTCCAAAAACTTGGTTCCCGGACTATACAAATCTTGAGCGATACTTGTGACGTCTGTGACACATCAAAATCGACATTTACATATTTAAACAATTGATATCTCCTGTACATCATTGTATGTGAATTTGCTACCCTTTAAAATTTTCTTCTTCTGCCAACTTTGAACCTATCAAAGTTTTAAGAATTGGAAAGGAATCGGCGAAGCCAAGACCTCTAAAATTATTTCTAAAGGATCGTTCGACTGCCATTGAATTACTTAAATTATCTCGTACTATTCATGGTAGAAACAATGGTGTAGTGTTTAAAGCGGACTTAACTGAGAAACAGCGAGAGTATTTGAAATCTTTAAATGATGAATTACTTGATCGTAAACAATTGGGTGAAACAAATCTAACTATAAAATATGTTAAAGGCAAACCATCTATTGTCCCAGTTGATACATCTCAAAGCGTTAAAAAAAAACTAAATATATTTTTTCAAAATGTTGGTGGCCTCAGATCAAAGCTTAAAAACTTTCAAAATAATCTTAATTGTTCTGTGTATGATATAATTATCTTAATTGAAACTTGGCTTGATAATTCAATAAATGATTCAGAATTACAACTACATAATTTTAACAGTTTTAGATTTGATAGGTCCCCTCTAACGAGTTCAAAGATAAAAGGCGGTGGAGTTCTTATTGCAGTTAAGTCATCTATTAATTGTGTTGCATTGAAACCATTATATAATAACGTTGAACATATATTTGTGAAGGTAAATAATAAACTAGTGGTTGGGGCGGTTTACATTCCTCCTAGCTCTCATATTTCTATATACGAACATCATACTATGTCGATTGATCAACTTTGTATTGAACTTCCTGATTCGGATTATTTATTTTGTGGTGATTATAATCTACACAACTCGTTTATTGATATCGTAGATCTAAAGATATCTAATAATGAAATGTGTCTTCGTGATTGTCTCACATTTAACAACTTAAAACAGTGTAACATGATTCCAAATAAGCGTGGTGTTTTTCTTGATCTAATTTTATCAAATATACAAGCTTTAAATGTTTCAGAATCTATTGACTCTCTTTTTAATGGTTGTTTTCATCACATTCCATACTGCATTAAAATAAGTAATTCGGTGGACCCCCTGAATTTAAATACAGACTTGTTATATTATGACTTCAAATCAGCCGATTATAACTCAATAAATATTTTTTTGGCATCTGTGGAGTGGGACGAAATTCTTCGTTTTGCCGACTTAAATATTGCTTTAGAAAATTTTTATAATATACTGAATATCGGGGTAAATTTATATGTTCCTCCTAAACGTAAAAAACATTCAAAATTTCCTAGATGGTTTAACGGAGATCTTATAAAACTAGTCCTTGCTAAAAAGAGTTTTCACGCGAAATTTAAAGATACTGGCACTTTACATGATTATGAAGCATTCAGAAACGTTAGAACGCAATGTGCTAACCTAAGTAAACATCTTCACGATCAATATATACAAAAAATTGAATTTAATATTAAGAATAACCCAAAAGCTTTTTGGAATTATGTTCAGGAAAACAGTAAATTAAATGGATTTCCGGGTCAAATGATGTACAATGATTTAATTAGTAATAATGGCAAGGAAACAGTTAATTTGTTTGCTAAATACTTTTCAACTGTATATTCCAGTGATACTTCACCCACTAACAAAGTTGATGGCTCAGGATCAGTTTATATTAAATCATTGTCAGTTAGTTCTAGAGAGTTGTTTAATTGTATGAGTACTTTACATGATACTGTCACTACTGGACCAGATGTGGGGGTATACCTTTTAAAAAGATGCGTTTTTACTCTCACCACACCCATTCATATTCTTTTTAATCGATCTTTGTGCTGTGGTATCGTTCCTGAGATATGGAAAGAATCGTTCATTAACCCTATACATAAGGATGGTGAGAGAGAAAATATACAAAATTATAGAGGTATTACTATCCAGTCTACTATACCAAAGATTTTAGACGAGTTAGTTTATAGACAGATCATGTGGGTATTTAAGCGCACAATTTGTGAGGAACAGCATGGTTTTCTTGAAGGAAAATCAACTGTTACAAATTTGCTAACATTCCAAAATTACTTATTAAATGCTCTAGAAAAGGGTTATCAAGTTGATGCGATATATACTGATCTGTCCAAGGCGTTTGATCGCGTTAACCATAATATCCTACTTTCTAAACTCTCTAGTCTCGGATTTAATAATTTAGCGCTTACATAGCTTCAGAGTTTTTTATGTGGTCGAAAGCAATATATAAAAATTGATAATTTTGTATCTGATGTAATAAATGTAACCTCGGGTGTCCCCCAAGGTTCTCATTGTGGGCCCATTCTTTTTTTACTTTTTGTTAATGATGTAGGAAATTGCTTCAAACATTGTAAATTTCTTTTATTTGCAGACGATTTAAAATTATTTTCAATTGTTAAAAACGAATATGATAATATAGCACTACAAAATGATTTGAATAATTTCACTACGTGGTGTTCTAATAACAAACTGAGCTTGAATATTAGCAAATGTGTTTCCATTTCTTTTACCAGGGTTAAATTGTTACACTATTCTTATTTTATAAATGGAGTAAGTTTGAACAGTGCTAATGAAGTTAAGGATTTAGGTATAATTTTTGATTCGCGTTTGACGTTTTGCTCCCATATTGATAGAATCATATCCAAAGCGTTGAGGTCACTAGGAGGTATTACACGGTTTTCATATGAGTTCGATGTATATACTGTAAAGTTATTATATATATCGCTTGTACGCTCACATTTGGAGTATGGTTTAACAATATGGAGTCCATTCTACAAGAAGTCAATAACTAAAATTGAAATGGTCCAGAGCAAATTTTTAAAATTAATTTCTTATAGGCTTGGTCATTCTCGCACTACATTTAGCCATTCTAATATGCTATTGCTCTTAAACATAACATAGGCTCGCTTGAATGTCGGCGAATTATGCACGACTTGTGTTTTGCATTTAAATTAATTAACGGCTTAATTGACTCTTGTAGTTTGCTCTCAATCCTTAACTTCAGTTTTCTTATCTCTAAGCCCACTAGGACTATTTTTTTATTTCGTCTGCCGTTTCATTGTACCAACTATGGAATTCACAATCCCATGGTTAGGATGATGAAATATTGCAACATTTTAAATTCCGACTCAAATTTCCATATATTTTGCTCATCTTTTAATTTGTTTAAGCGTGGTCTGAGGGTTATTGACTTGTCTGGGTGTATTCTTTAGTTTAGTACTTTTGGTAGTGTTCATTTAAGTTGTATTTAATTTTTTTGTAATATATTTTTTAATTGGTGTGTATAATACTTAATTTTAGTTAAAATTTATATACTTTTTGTAAACGAATTTAATGTATTATTGTTAAATAGGCGATGTCCGTAAATTAATAAATAAATAAATAAATAAATAAAAGATATACAGAGAGTCTTTCTCTTAAGTATACATATCTCTATATACTGTATACGCTGTAAATCTTCAGATATTCGTTGTTTTTACAAATATTTCAAATAGAACTTTTAAACGACTGTTTTCCACTCCCAGATTAAGCATGAAGTAAAATTTCGAGTTTAGAAAAGCCTGAAAATTTGGTTTGGTCGCGTAGCGCGAAGCGCGGAGCGGCCAAACCAAATTTTCAGGCTTTTCTAAACTCGAAATTTTACTTCATGCGCCACGCGTACTAAACACTGATGTGATACGATGTTCAGAATACACGTTTTCGGCATATTTCTTTAGCAGAATGTTTTAAACTTCACCTTAAATTAGTGTTTTATACGCGTGGCGCATGAAGTAAAATTTCGAGTTTAGAAAAGCCTGAAAATTTGGTTTGGTCGCTCCGCGCTTCGCGCTACGCGACCAAACCAAATTTTCAGGCTTTTCTAAACTCGAAATTTTACTTCATGCTTAATCTGGGAGTGGAAAACACTCGTTTGAAAGTTCAATTTGAAATATTTGTAAAAACAACGAATATCTGAAGGTTTACAGCGTATACAGTATATTAAGATATGTATACTTAAAAGAAAAACTGTCTGTATATCTTAGATAGTAATAAATAATATGCAGTGTATAAAACATTTTTTGGACACCAGAAAAATTCCAGGGCTGAAAGGGATAATAAGAAATAACAATTGAAACGTGGCACACTCAAAATAGGCTTTTCTAAACTCTAAATTTTCCTTCATGCTTAATCTGGTAGTGGAAAACACTCGTTTAAGACTTTAAATTGAACTATTTAAAAAAACAAACGATTATCAGAAAAGTTACAGCTCATGCATACATGTCTGTATATTTAAAAGATAATTTCCTAGTATGTTCACTAAATTTTAGTGGTCAGGACCGAAAGGGTTAAATAGAAGTGCAAGTGCCAAAACTTGCTTGTCGAATATTTTCGAAAATATTGATAGTGTGATTTTTTTTAAACAAGTTGTTGCACTTTTAATTTTATTTTATTGTTTCTATTCATAGATAATGATGTAAATATATTCAGGAAACTGTTTTATTCAGCAAAATTAAATTAACATAAATAAGACACTTAAACTTTGTTTGTATAACTGAGGTTTTTTTATTGTGACTATAGTTTCGACAACTTTAACTTGTCATTATCAGACTACAAGTAGTCTGTAGTCTGATAATGACAAGTTAAAGTTGTCGAAACTATAGTCACAATAAAAAAACCTCAGTTATACAAACAAAGTTTAAGTGTCTTATTTATGTTAATAATGATGTATAACGAAGTAGAAGCCTCAACAGTTAACAAAATTAAATTAAATAGAGTCATGAATATATCTGCACCATTATCTCTGAATAGAAATATTAAAATAAAATTTAAAGTGCAACAACTTGTTTCAGAAAAAAATAAACGCAATTTAATTTTTTGTTTAAAATATATTTTAAAGTACATGTTTAACCTTGTAAATTTTAACTTAGTTACAATTTCCCTATCTTACGTTCATGCTTAAAATAAATTTGCAATTATTTACAAAAATAATCATTGTAATAATATTTTATCAATGCAATTCATAAATACGTTTTAAGAACAATGTTTCAATAACAATTATCTCCTATTTCCAGATAAACAATTTCGTGAGTCATAGAACAACTATTCGAATAACACAATTTGATCCAATGTTGTGTCATATGCAACTTGATGCACGGATTGGTTGGTGTTAGTGCCGCGTGCAAAATGCCCCACTCTCAATTTTTTGCGCACTGCTTTAGAAACAAATGCAAATGAAAACAATAACAAACCTTGCTGATTAAGAGGAATATTCCAGAAAAAAAGTATGCTTGTGATAAATTTTTGCACTCGACTGTCTGGTTTACGGTATAAAACGAGGTGTAGGAGAAGAATCACTCAGTTTGAAAATAACTTTCTTGATACGAATTTCACCAAAAGTTCAGTGTGTCAGAAATAGTAGTGTTTAATTTGTGAAAAATTCGTTTTTGAACAAAATTTAAAAAAAACAGATTTGTCCAAGAAGATTGTTGAGTGAACATTCAAAAACTATCAACGTTCAAAACTTGTGGTGATAAGAACTTCTTCAGCATCAAAACCTGCCTTCAATAGTTTCAGAAGTGACTTTTTCTTCAACAAATTTTTCTATTGAAACCGCCAATTTTGATTTCTAAAAGCGAAAATCATTAACCTGCCTTCAATCGTGTTAGAAGTGACTTTTTCTTCAATAAATTCTTCTACTGAAGTCGCCAATTTTGTTTTCTAAAAGTGAAAATCATTAAATAAAACAAAACGATGTCTGATGTTAAGAAATGTGAAGATTGCAAATGCATTTGCAAGCAGAAAATGAGCCGCTGCGCTTGCAAGGACTGCAAATGCGAAGACTGTAGTTTCGAAAAGGGGAAATCCTGCGCTTGCAATAAAGGAAAATCCTGCGGCGTAACCGGAGCTTGCAAATGCGTTGATTGCAAGTGCAAGGATGGGAAGTCCGAAGATTGCAAATGTGAAGATTGCAAGTGTGGAACGAAAAGCTGTAGCTGCAAGGATTGCAAATGCGAGGATTGTTGCTGCGAGAAAGGAAAAATGTGTGGTTGCAATAAGATGAAATCTTGTCGCTCGTCTTGCATGTGTGTTGATTGCAAATGCAAGGATGGGAAATCCGAAGATTGCAAATGTGAAGATTGCAAGTGTGGAATGAAAAGCTGTGGTTGCAAGGATTGCAAGTGCGAGGATTGCTGCTGTGAAGAGGGAAAATCCTGCGGTTGCAACAAGGAAAAATCTTGTGGCTCGGCTTGCAAGTGTGTCGATTGCAAGTGCAAGGATGGGAAATCCGAAGATTGCAAATGTGAAGATTGCAAGTGTAGAATGAAAAGCTGTGGTTGCAAGGATTGCAAGTGCGAGGATTGCTGCTGTGAAGAGGGAAAATCCTGCGGTTGCAAGGAAGGAAAATCTTGTAGCTCGTCTTGCAAGTGTGTCGATTGTAAGTGCAAGGATGGAAAATCAGAAAATTGCAAATGCGAAGATTGCAAGTGTGCAATGAAAAGCTGCGGTTGCAAGGATTGCAAGTGCGAGGATTGCTGCTGTGAAGAGGGAAAATCCTGCGGTTGCAAGAAAGGAAAATCTTGCCGCTCGTCTTGCAAGTGTGTTGATTGTAAGTGCAAGGATGGAAAATCAGAAGATTGCAAATGCGAAGACTGCAATTGTGGAATGAAAAAATGTGGTTGCAAGGATTGCAAATGCGAGGATTGTTGCTGTGAAGAGGGAAAATCTTGCGATTGCAAGGAAGGAAAATCTTGTCGCTCGTCTTGCAAGTGTGTTGATTGTAAGTGCAAGGAGGGAAAATCCAAAGATTGCAAATGTGAAGACTGCAATTGTGGAGGAAAAAGCTGCGCTTGCGAGGATTGCAATTGTGAGGATTGCAACTGCAAACAAGGAAAATCCAGCGAATGCAACAAAGGAAAAACCTGTGGAGTTAAAAAATCTTGTTGTTAAAACATGAAATTCATTCAACATACTTTATGTAAATGTTAACAAAAATATACATATATATTGTAAAATTATTCAACATGCTTTATGTAAATGTTAAGAAAATATACAGAGAGTTTTATGTAACACCGAACAATAACAATAAACAATAAACAATAAACATTTTTATAACGAGAATATTTCTTTTAAGTATACATATGCATTTCGTTGTACATTTTCCGACGCTCGGTTTATTAAGAGAATTCAATTAGAACTTTAAACGAGTGTTTTCCACTCCCAGGCTAAGCATAAAGTAAAATTTCGAGTTTAGAAAAACTTGAAAATTTGGTTTAGTCGAGTAGCGCGAAGCGCGGAGCGGCCAAACCAAATTTTCTGACTTTTCTAAACTCGAAATTTTACTTCATGCGCCACCGGTACAAAACACTGGCATATTACGAAGCTTAAAACACACCGCTAAACTTTACATTGAATCAGTTTTTTGTACCGGTGGCGCATGAAGTAAAATTTCGAGTTTAGAAAAGCCTGAAAATTTGCTTTGGCCGCTCCGCGCTTCGCGCTACGCGACCAAACCAAATTTTCAGGCTTTTCTAAACTCGAAATTTTACTTCATGCTTAGCTTGGGAGTGGAATACACTTGTTGAAAGCTTCAAATTGAATTCTCTAAATAAACCGAGCGTCGGAAAATGTACAACGTATGCATATGTATACTTAAAAGAAATATTCTCGTTATGAAAATGTTCGGTGTTACATAAAACTCTCTGTATATATTTTGTAATCACAATGTTTTGGTATATATTTGTTTGGGCCTTGAATTCTCATGATTTTTTTTGCTCACTCTTTTTAATTGCAAATGTTGCTTGTTGTACATGCTAGTGTTGATAAATTCATTCGCGGTGAAAACCAATGCTGGGAATTAGATCTGGTACAGCATCAGTCGAAATCTGATAGGATTATTCAAGGATTTCCTTTCCGTCTAGAATTTTTTTACATGTATCACTTTTAATTCAAATGATGTATAATTAATGTAATTGGATTTCTTGTAAAATAAATAAGATATAATAAATTTAAATATATTAGATTGTTATAAGCGTTTCAATGATTCAAGTCCTTCAAGTAAACAAATTTAGTAAGTATACTATCTAATAGTATACTTACAAATTTTTTTAGTAGTAATTATTAGATAAAACCAAGGTTGTTATAAAATACGATATTTTTTTATTTTAAATTGATTTTTTCTTTAATTGTGTTTTTATGTTAAAATCATTGACCGTATCCTATAAATAAACAAATACATAAGTTTATTAGTGGATTAAATCAGGGTCGTTATAATTTATAATCATAATAATTATTATTATTTATAATTTTAAAATAGGATTTTTTTTATTTTTAACTAAAAAACAAGTTTTTATAGTTGTTGTCTAGAAAAACGTGTTTTCCAATTTAAAATAGAAAAATCTTATTTTAAAATTAAAAATAATAATAATAATTATTATTATTATAAATTATAACGACCCTGATTTTATCTACTAATTTTTATGTTAAGATCAACATTTATAGTTATCGATTATTTTGGACTGATATATTTTAATAATCCATTGAGTAATCAATTTTATACATTGAATCAACCCCCAAAATCAGCCTAAAATAAAATAAAATTGATTTTCGATGGAAATAACTTAAATATTCCCAGATAATAATCACGAATATATCTTAAAGATTTTCAACTATGTTTACAAGACTCAAAACTTCCCCCAGGAATGGAAGAGGGGGATAATAACATGCATACACAAGCATAATAACGATCCTCAATTAATTAGCAGCTATCGACCTGCTTCCTGTACTGGGAAAGACATTTGAGTCGATACTTAAAAACAAACTGCTAAACCTCTTATCCGATCGCATTCCACCCTACCAATTCGGTTTTACCCAACACAAATCTACAACTCTGCCTCTGTCCATACTCACATCCAACTGTCAAACAGCACACCTCGATGGCCAAAAATCCACTATACTTTTGCTAGACATCCAAAAAGCTTTCGATTCCGTATGACATCGAGGTTTGCTGTATAAATGTAACGCCCTTAAAGTTCCCCCACACCTTTTACATTTAATTGATAGTTTCCTAAACAACAGATCCCTTCGTATATGCATCCAAAACTCCTACTCATGTTCCTTTATCCCCGAACAAGGTGTCCCTCAAGGTTCCCCACTATCCCCTCTACTATATAACATTTTTGTCCACGACATCTATCACCCCGATCCTACTTATTATAATCCTTCCTCCTATTGCCTACGTTTTCATGCTTCAACACTACAGAAGGCACACTTCAAGAGCTGATCTACACACTACAACAATGGTTTTGTAAATGGAGATTAACAATCAACTGTAACAAATCCCAATTATTCATCCCATACCATCGAATTACAAATTGTCCATATTCCGCCGCCATTAATCACCACCAATTATTTCCACACCCAATATGCAAATACCTTGGAATATTCTTTGACACCAAGTTTACCTTTAAAGCCCACACCAAATCCCCTAAGCTGAAAATCAAGAATAGGGTTCGGCACTTCAGATCCTTAACGTACAAGGATGAAGGAATTTCAACCAACACAGCAGTACACATTTATAAAATGATTTGCCGGCCTCTGCTTGATTTTGCAGCTATCCTATTCCATGAACCCAATCCTACATCCTTAAATAATATACAAGTAGGTGAACGATCAGCTCTTAGAATACTAACAAAAATCCAGATAATCCACTGCATAACCCTTCTAATGCCCTCCTATATCAACGTACCCAGTTAATACCAATTGAAGAACGCATCACACATCTAATTACAAAATTCGCCACCAACCCACACATCGTAGACAACCTAAATCACCTATGCCTTTCCCGCAATCCCAATCAAAATCCTAAATTCAAGCATCCAGCAAATACCATCTATCAGTACATCTCATCTCATCAATAACATAAACTAAAACATCAATGTCAGCAGACTACGGGCTGAAAGACCTCTTGTCGATAGCCCTTCAAAGATCAAGATCAAATTTTAAGATGTATACATTTCATTCCATATTGTAAATAATTATTTTGTACTGATCTTTAATAAAGATTATTATTATTATATTATTAACTTCAAAATTGTGAAATTGTGATTTTAAATTTCTAGATATTTTAAAAATGCTCCATATTTTCGGAAAATGTCCTAACAATTCACGTGGTATTATTGCAATTATAATTTATTAATTTTCCATAAATAAATTATGTTACCGTAGGACAAACTTGACTTTATACGAAAATAACTTGAAAACTAAAGAAGATGTATTTTTAAGTTTTATATATTTTAAAAGAGCATACTTTTCTTAACAATTACAATAAATTTAATGTAAATCGGAGTACTTATACAGAGACTTTTATGTAACACCGAACATGTTGATAACGAGAATTTTTCTTTCAAGTATACATAAACATACGTTCTACATTTGCCGACGCTCGGTTTATTGAAAGAATTTAATTTGAAGCTTTAAACGAGTGTTTTCCACTCCCAGGTTAAGCATGAAGTAAAATTTCGAGTTTAGAAAAGCCTAAAAATTTGGTTTGGTCGCGTAGCGCGAAGCGCGGAGCGGCCAAACCAAATTTTCAGGCTTTTCTAAACTCGAAATTTTACTTCATGCGCCACCGGTACAAAACACTGATGCAATCTAAAGTTTAGCGGTATGTTTTAAACTTTGTAATATGTCAGTGTTTTGTACCGGTGGCGCATGAAGTAAAATTTCGAGTTTAGAAAAGCCTGAAAATTTGGTTTGGCCGCTCCGCGCTTCGCGCTACGCGACCGAACCAAATTTTCAGGCTTTTCTAAACTCGAAATTTTACTTCATGCTTAGTTTGGGGTTCCACTCCCAAACTAAGCATGAAGTAAAATTTCGACTCATTTCAAGTTTTAAATTGAACTTATTTAAAAAAAAAACGGCGGTTATCTAAAGACAACCGTCATTGGGACATGTATACTTGAAAGGAAAATTCCCTGTATGTACATGTTGAGGCATTAATTGCGATTGATTGGCTACAATTTGTAATGGTCAAATACGCAATCCAATTTACACATAACTTAAAAATTGAAGGTGTTTAATTGTATTGGATGAAAATGTTCGCTGTTACATAGAACTCTCTGTATATAGTAGTTTTAAGTTTTAATTATAATTGTTTGTAAATCCAATTTTAATAACATTTATTTCGTTAGATTTATTGAAAATGTTAAGTAAACTAAACTTTTTTAAAACATGCAAATACCAGAGCTGGGACGAATCCTCGTAAAAAGGATTCGAATCACGAATCCGAATCACCTAATATGATTCGAATCACGAATACTCGAATAAAGGATTCGTAAGAGATAAATATGATTCGAATCAAAGATTCGAATCATGTTTTTTCGAATCACGAATACAAATCCTTTAAGAATAAATTTGATTTTATTATTTTTTTTTTCAACCATTTATATATAAATATCGTTACCAGTTGTTTTAACAAAAATATTTAAAACCTAATTATGTATTATTAATAATAAACATCGTTGATAACAGACATCTGATTCCCTATTACTCTGATTAAAGATGTTTTTGTGGTTTTCTGAACTTCACTTCAAATCAGTGTTTTGTACGCGTGGCGCATGAAGTAAAATTTCGAGTTTAGAAAAGCCCGAAAATTTGTCTCGGGTCGCTACGCGACCCTCGACAAATTTTCACGGGGCTTTTCTAAACTCGAAATTTTACTTCATGCTTAATCTGGGAGTGTAAAACAGTCTTGTATATAATATCGATAACTTTTGGTAAACACTCGCCTTCTTGATTTAGAAAAAGAAACAATCGACTTTTTCTTTTAGATACTATCTGGATCACCCTGTATAAAAACAAATACGCCCATCTTGTAGATCTCGCCACAATAGCCTAAATACATGTATTATACTTTTCTGTAGCTCGAATAGTATTTGAGTTATAACGTTTTTTGTCAAAATTAAGGAAAGTCGAGAATTTACGCTATTTTGTATCTCGCAAAAGTTGCGAATAACTCAATAACTAATGGGAATACAAAAAAATCGTTCAAACAAAAGTTTTAGATAAGAAAATGTTGGACAGTTTTCTACCTTTAAGTTTTTTCGTAACTATCTGCTTTCTTATAGAACAATAACAGTTTGTTGAAATATTCTTAAAAACTTATAATTTTTAAAAATCATGGAATAACTTGATTTTGCGCATTACTGAAAAAATATATTATTAGTAATTAGTAATATTTAATGTCGTTTTTATTGTGCGCGTTGATAGAGATGATAGAGTTTGTTAATAATCTAAGCATTATAACATAAAAACATTTTATATGTACAGAGAGTTTAAAGTTTAGTGACCACGATTTTTGCGTAACAACAACAATTTTTCAACACTTTTAGTAAATAACACACTTGGTTAAGATTTCACTGTTTATTAGTTGACACTGCAACACTTGTTTTGCCACACAGGCAGATAAATGATGACAATTTTTCAGTTAAAATAAGTAAAAATGTTCGAAATAAAAATAAACACATTAATCACTGCACGCTGTATAAGTTCCAATTGAAAGAAAACCAAATTGGCAAAAAAATAGTTGCAGTCCTCTCGATGACGGTGCTATGAGAATTAAAAATGTCAAAGTTGGTTAAAAAAATTTCGTCACAGAAAAATTTCATTAGATTATGAAAGCAACCATAGCAGTGTAAACTGAACAAATAATCATAATGAAGAGACACTAAAAATGGGCTTGCCAACTGCCTTTTAATCAAAACTTGAAGAATTTTATAATAGAGAAATAAAAACTCTATCAAAACGTTGCTTTGGAAAACAAATTACATATCTCAGATTATGCTATACGAAACAGTAAAACGGTGTGTGTTCTTAATTATCTAGAAATTGTTAAATACTTGCATAGATTTGAAATTTTTTTGGCGCCCAACCTGGGGCCATGCTAACGCTGGGCCCTTGTTGGACGCCATAAATTGTGAAAGTAAAAGTTAAAAACTTCACACTGATTAGTGTTTCGTACGCGTGGCACATGAAGTAAAATTTCAAGTTTAGAAAAGATTAAGTTTGAACGCTACGGGTCTAAATAAAAACGCTCAGGCTTTTCTAAACTCAAAACTTCACTTTATGCTTAAGCTAAGAGTGGAGAGCATTCGTTTAAAAATACTTAAAACGCTTGCATTTGAGGTTTTTGTGGCCCCTAGTTGGGCGCCATAAATTGCAAGCATCTAAATTTAAAACTTTCCACTGAATCAGCGTTTTGTTCGCGTGGTGCATGAAGTAAAATTTTCAGTTTAGAAAAGCCTGAGTTTGGATTTGGACATTCAGGCTTTCCTAAACTCGAAATTTTACTTCATGCTTTGTCTGGGAGTGGAAAACACTAGTTTAAGCTTTAAAATGAACGCTTAATAATTTTCTTTAACTTATTGATTAATAACGAAATACGCTTTAGTTTGATTCATACATTTTTTATACAGGGTATTATACGGGTAATTTACAATTCTTAATAAATATACATATATTTATTAAGAATTGTAAATTACCCGTGATTCAATAAATGAATTAATCTAAACCGGTTTACCGATATTTCACCGAGAAATCATGATATCGTTGTTTCAGGGGTAAAATTTATTAAATACGTTACGTGGATAATTAATAGAATTTAAAGATTTACCTTTACCAAGTGTTTTCCTCTCCCAGACTAAGCATGAAGTAAAATTTCGGGTTTAGAAAAGCCCCGTGAAAGTTTGTCGAGGGTCGCGCAGCGACCCGAGACAAATTTTCTGGGCTTTTCTAAACCCGAAATTTTACTTCATGCGCCACGCGTATAAAATAGCGATTTAACGAGAAATTTAAAAACACACAGAAGACATTTTTTATGTTAATCTTCGCAATTTATTCGAATTATTTTTGACAATTCAAATCCTTTTGTAAGTATTCGAATCCTTTTATAAATATTCGAATCCTTTTATAAATATTCGAATCCTTTTATAAATATTCGAATCCTTTCATAAGGATTCGAATCACCCACATTTGGATTCGAATACGAATCCTCTTAAAAAAATGTAACGAATCCGGATCACAAATCCAGTTGAACTAAAGTATTCGAATGCATGCCTCTTTTGAATCCTCTAAAAGGATTCGAATCCAGGATTCGAATACTGAATGATTCGAATCCTGCCCAGCTCTGGCAAATGCCCATAATTATCCTTTCCATAGTTTTCGAGTTATTTTAATTTGAAATCAAATTTGTCTCACTGAAACATTGTAATGTTAATTTTTCAGTAATAAGCTTAGTTTACTTATCATTTTCAATAAATCATTAAACAGCCTTTGCTTTTTTTCAATGATAATAATAACTTATTTATTTCCAAGAAGAATTTTACTTTTGTGGGTGGGCCAACGTGTATTTGATTAATTCAACTTAACAATAGCAAGAATATGATAATAAAACTTGAAACTAGGTGAACAGATTTAATTAGGATGCTCATAAAATGTGAATTGCTGATAGAACACAATTTTGACTTTCGATTGAGTTAACTAGAATACTTTTAAATTTGACATATTTTAAAAGTTTATTTAATATAAACAAAATTTCAAATATTCAGGCTTTTATTTACTCGAAATTTTACTTCATGTACAAGCCGTATAAAACGCTGAAATAATGTGAAGTTTAAAATATACGCTAATAAATGTTATAAATGGTTATTTCGTCTAACCAAATCTTGTGCTTGCAAAATTCGAACAATTTTGTAAGCACAACAAAAAAATGTACCAAAAAGAAAACTTCCTTGTATATAACGGCCAAGCAATTATAGAGATAATTCTTAAAGAGGATTTTAGGTAAAATTCTACAGTTCTTTAAATGATTTCTACGAATGACTTATTGTATTACATTCTGTGAATTTTTCTTTTAAATATAATAATAATAATAATAATTCTTTATTGCTCAACAGACTACAGTCCAATTACAAAGCAATTTCATAATAATATACAAGTAATGAAAATTAATATAAATACATAAATATATAATAAATAAACATAAGTAATATAACATACAATAAAAATTATATTTTTTTTTTTAGTTATGTAATGAAACATTCGTTAACATGTTTGATAAAGTTACTAAGCGAATCACCAAAAATATCGGCGTTATATTGTACACTGTGATATGACTTGTATAATATATACAGGGTGTCCGTATTTCGAGGAAATGCATGGGGATCTCGGTTATTTGAAGAGTTAGAGAGTTGGTTAAATTAGGGCAAATACGTGAAATTTGGAGCCCAACAATAATCCGAAAACAGATTTGAAATATCTTTTTTTGTTTTCGAGATATTGCCAAAAAAACAATTGTGTTCAAATTTCGTTTTTATTTTTTTATTCACAAACTATTGGATCTAGGAATTTGCAACTTTTACATTATACAGGCACTTTTTAATCAGGAATTTAGTAGTGTACTTACATTTAAAATAACTTTAATATCTTCTCCAGAACCATAGCCAACTTTTGTTTTTCTTATAGGCGCCATATTGGATATTCATATTTTTGGAAAGAACATTTTTTTCTGAATTCAACGGTATATCACACTTATAATTTATTTTGCGTTTTATTTGAAACAAAGCAACCTTTTGTTTTTTTTAATAGTGCCTTGAAAACAGTTGCACATTTTAAAATTCCTGAGGCCTACAACTATATTTTTTTAGGGAAGGCACCAGAATAATCACTCTGCTGCTTGATGAAGTTTTTCATAATATTAAATAATAATAAACAAATTAATTAAATATCTTTTGAACTAAAATTATCACTAACTTAGAGTAAGTGTTCGAATATATCACCATTGACCTCCAAACATAATTCTAGTCTTTTCCTTAAATTTTGGACTGCCCGAAAAATGTCTCTTCTTCTTAATTGCTGCCATAACTTTATTTGGAAACATTTCGGATAGACAATTAGCGATAATTTGGGTTGTGAGGTGGTGCACCATCTTGTTGAAACCATACATTTCTTAACATATTTAAGGGGATGTTATTGTCTACGTAATCACCTAAAAATGTTCTTAAAAAATCGTGATATTTCTGTGAATTTATTGTATCTTCGTAAATGTATGGACCTACAATATTGTCTCCCAAAATACAGACCCATACATTTAGTCCGAATCGCACTTGTCGTCGTCTTTTTTCATGTTGTCTAGGATTATTTATACTCCACACATGTTCATTATGCCTATTGAATATCCCTGTGTTGGTAAAACGGCATTCGTCAGACCATATCACATTTGACAAGAAATTCGGATTTTCGTTTAATTTTCCCAATAAAATACGACAAAAGTCCATCCTTCGTCTAACATCTCCAGGATGAAGAGCTTGAGTAACTTTAATTTTGAATGGGCGATATTTATTTTTTTTCAAAATTCTCCATACGTATTGAAACGTCACACCAAACTGGTTCGCAAGTTCTCTCGTTGAGGAAGAAGGGTTATCTTGAATCTAGGGGAATAAATATTACCTTATTGTAATTAAAATGAAATCATTTTACCGCTTGCAAAATTTGGTTTTCATTTTTATGGGGTTGGTGATATCCATATCTTTGTCGTGGCTTTACGAAGGAACCATATTCCAATAAATTTGTATGTAGTTTTATGAAATGACTTTCACTTGGCTGTTGCCTTTCTGGATAGCGCTGTAGATAGACTTCGGATGAAATACGTACATTTTTGTTTGAAGTATAATAAACTTCGATCATATCTCGTTTTTCTTGGTTCGAAAACACCATTTTTAACTTTATTTTATGTATTATGTATAATGATCGTATCTTATTGACACATCAATAACTGAATAACGTATCAATATTATTGTTTCCAAGGCACTCTTTACAAAAAACAAAAGGTTGCTATGTTTCAAATGAAACGCAGAATAAATTATAAGTATGATATACCGTTTAATTCAGAAAAAAAAGTTCTTTCTAAAAATATGAAAATCCAATATGGCGCCCATAAGAAAAACAAAAGTTGGCTATGGTTCCGGGGAAGATATTAAAGTTATTTTAAATGTAAGTACACTACTAAATTCCTGATTAAAAAGTACCTGTATAATGTAAAAGTTGCAAATTCCTAGATCCAATAGTTTTTGAATAAAAAAATAAAAACGAAATTTGACAAAAATAGTTTTTTGGCAATATCTCGAAAACAAAAAAAGATATTTTAAATCTGTTTTCGGATTATTGTTGGGCTACAAATTTTACATATTTGCCCTAACCAACTCTCTAACTCTTCAAATAACCGAGATCCCCATGCATTTCCTCGAAATACGGACACCCTGTATAATAGAGAGTTGCTATGGTGAGATGTATGAGGAGTGCTGTAAGAAAATGTGCATTCGTCGATTTTGTATAAAAACGTGCAATATGAAGTATAGAACGCGTATTTCCACTCCCAGACTAAGCATGAAGTAAAATTTCGAGTTTAGAAAAGCCCCGCGTAGAAAATTTGTCGAGGGTCGCGCAGCGACCCGAGACAAATTTTCGCGGGGCTTTTCTAAACTCGAAATTTTACTTCATGCGCCACGCGTATAAAACACTAAAATATTGTGAAGTTAGAAATACACTGAACACGTTTTATTTAAATGATTAATAATCGAGATATTTAAACAACAAAATATGGTGAGATGTATGAGGAGTGCTGTAAGAGAATGTGTATATAAATATTGTATACGTTGCAAATGCAAGGCATTCGTCGATTTTGTATAAAAACGTGCAATATGAAGTATAGAACGCGTATTTCCACTCCCAGACTAAGCATGAAGTAAAATTTCGAGTTTAGAAAAGCCCCGCGTAGAAAATTTGTCGAGGGTCGCGCAGCGACCCGAGACAAATTTTCACGGGGCTTTTCTAAACTCGAAATTTTACTTCATGCGCCACGCGTATAAAACACTGAAATATTGTGAAGTTAGAAATACACTTAACACGTTTTATTTAAATGATTAATAATCGAGATATTTAAATAACAAAATATTTACGTTTTTCTTCATACATTTTCAAGCCAAGTCAAATAATATAATATATCAATTTATTAATAAAAAACGGTTTAACTTTGTTTGTATAACACAATTTATTTTTATTTGACTGCAGTTTCGGCAAATTTAGCTTGCCATTATCAAACATATAGTGGTCACATAAAAATAAATTGTGTTAT
Source organism: Philonthus cognatus (assembly GCA_932526585.2). Lineage (NCBI taxonomy): Eukaryota > Metazoa > Arthropoda > Insecta > Coleoptera > Staphylinidae > Philonthus > Philonthus cognatus. The sequence goes on along the minus strand of OW052241.1, from coordinate 31,337,659 downwards.
ACAAAGTTAAACCATTTTTTATTAATAAATTTACATGTATAACAAAGTAAAAGACTCCACAATACAAAATTTATATTAATTTAAGTTATTTAATAATTTAATTAACATAAAATGAATAATGTTGCGTATATGCATCAATGGCACATAATGGGTTAATATGTAATAATATTGCACAACTAGCACATGAAGTACAAACAATGTTTAACCCTTTCAGCCCTGGAATTTTTCTGATGACTAAAAAATGTTTTGCACACTGCCTGAAATATATGTAATGACTTTTACCCTTTAAAACGACAATATTATGATTGATCTGAAAATTATTAATAAACCTGCGTTAATTCATAAATTTACTATATTAACGGTAAGTGAAAAACTCGGTAAATTTACAATCATTACTTTAAACGAGTTAGAATATCAATTTAAATTATAGTTTGTAAAACTTGGACTAAACCCACTGAGCAAAAAAACAAACAAATAACGTTATATCAACATTGTAGTAACATTAATCGTTGTATTAATGGTGATGGAACATTACTTGAATGTGTTTGCTCAGTGGGAACATATTTAAAAATATCGACAGCTAAAGCCATCTATTGCTCGTGTTACTTCTGAGCAATAAACAGAACTTTGTATTTGTCTTTTTTAGTATGATCTTAGTTTATTATTTTTAGTACATCTTATTAATATTTCTTTACTTTTAGCGTTTTTATTTTGATAATTATTGAAAACAATGGCATAAAATTCATTTGTTTTAATAACAGTTACGATACAAAACACACAAACAAAACCGTGAAATCGTGCCTTTTTTTTAAAGGCCAGCGTGAAATATTTAACGGTATCATTAATCGACAATGATGTACGACTCGCTTTTACTGTTATTATAATTATAATTAAATTTGCATCGCACAAGATGCTACATATTGTATGTACACACACTCGCACACCAAGATAAATGAAAATGTTTCCAAAGTCAATTTGCATACGCGTTTATTTACCTGTCTTACTTGTGCTGTTATTTATTATGAATATCCTTTATAGGTATTTTATTATTTCGTATGAAATCAAGAAAGTATCTTTGAGTAAATGATTATAAACATTCATCACAATTGTTCGAGATTACAGTTTTTTTCTTTTTGTTTTGATTTTTTGTCAATTGTTTACTATTTCTCTAAAAAATTGTTTGACAAACACAGCACTCTGTTTAATAGAGATTTAAAATGGTTTTGAGAAACAGTAAAATACAATTAACACAAGAGGAAAACCTAAAGAAAAAGACTGTAATAGACAATTTTATATTGTTGATAATCCTACTTAAATTTTACACATAAAAATCGTCTGTATGAAATCAAGAAAGTATCTTTCAGTAAATAATTATAAATGTTCATCACAATTATTCGAGATCACTGTTTTTTTTATTTTGGTTTTCCTGTTTTATATATTCAGACAATTACAGTAGTATAGTATAATACATATATATATTATTACACTATGGGGTTAGTCTGTCTAGGCTATCGACCAGAGGTCTTTCTGCCCTGTCTTGAATTTATTTTATTTAAAAATTGTTATCGTATGCTAGGCTTGTAAACTGTCTTGATGAACGGTACAAATGAATTGATGTATTGTGAGAGGAGGATGTTTATACACTGGCGAAAGAAATTAACGCATCACATTAATTTTTTTAATTTAAAAATAAAGTTTTGATGTTTAAAAACAAAAAAATTAACAACAAAACCAACTGAACTATAATAATGATTTTCAACACATTTTCTTTCATTAATGACTAAAATAATGTCATAAATAAAAAGAGGAAAAAAATTAACATGTGATTATAAGACTTAATATCTAGTGTTCCCTCCTCTTGCTCGAATAACTGCCTGACAGCGACGGCTCATACTATTAATTAATGATCCAATTTCATCCTGGTTAATATCTTCCCAAATTTCCTGCAATCTTTGTCCAAGCTCTTGTTGATTGTTTGGACGCCGAGGAAGTGCTCTAAGGCGTCTGCCCATCGCGTCCCATAGGTGTTCGATCGGATTAAGATCGGGACTCCTGGCTGGCCATTGCATTGTGTTGATACCCACTAGGTCAAGATACTGTTGTACAATTCGGGCACTGTGTGGTTTTGCATTGTCATGCATAAACAGGAAATCGTTTCCTCCAAAGGGAGCAAAAGGCATTACGGATGGTTCTAAAATGTTTGCAATATAAGACGCTGCCGTGATGCTTCCTCTTGGTATGACCACCAACTCCGTACGAGCCTCTAAAGTGATACCACCCCACACCATAACAGAGCCTCCACCAAACATAACAGTCGGAACAATGTTACACTGCGCATAACGTTCACCTGGCCGTCTGTACACATGCATTCGTCTGTCACTGCCGTATAGACAAAATGTGGACTCGTCGCTAAACATAACATTAGCCCAATCGGCCTGTAACCAGTTTACATGTTCTTGCGCAAATGTTAACCTGGCTCTGCGATGGTCTGCGGTTAATTGTGGTCCTTTTGCCGCTGTTTTCGGAGTTAAATTAAAACTACGTAACCTTTTTCTGATGGTAACGGAACTTACATGAACATTGCGGATCTCTGCGAGCATATTTTGTAGCCTAGGAGCCGTAATAAACCGTTCGCGTAACGTCTGCATCATTAAAAAACGGTCTTGAACAGCAGTTGTGGCCCTTTTTCTCCCTTGTCCTGGCCTTCTTGAGTATACCTGAGTTTCCCGATGTATCTTTAAGACACGGGATATGGTCGATTAATTAACACCAAGACGCTGACTGATGTAACGCTGACTCCTACCTTCTTCTGCAAGTGTAACCACAATCACAGCTTCTTCACTGCTTAAATTAAGATTCGGACGTCTATCCATATTCATTCTTCACTATTTAGCACTTAATTTTAACAATTACTTGAAAACAAACTCAAAAAGAAATTTTATATGAACCTTTCTTACAGTCAGAATAATGAAAAGAGCTTAATTTTATTTATTGACAGAAAACCATGAGAACAAAAGACAAAACACAAAATGTAAAACAGCATGCTTGATAAGATTTCTTATTGTGAAAATATGTTTGTGTTCAAAGAAAACTCGATTCCAAGATATCAAAAAAATCACAAATGATGCGTTAATTTCTTTCGCCAGTGTATTTGGGATGGATATTTAGGTTTCTAGGAATACAGAATTTATTGAATAAAAGAATTGAGTCTCCTTTCTTCACAGGATTTATTTAAAAATCGCAAATGTACATTTCGGTCACGATGTGACCATTATCAATGCTTAACTATTTACAAAAACAAACGGAAAATTTATACCATGGATACAGATTCGGATTATAATTACAATGTTTCGGGTGACTGGGATTAGATTAGCGCTCTAATCCCAGTCACCCGAAACATTGTAATTATAATCCGAATCTGTATCCATGGTATAAATTTTCCGTTTGTTTTTGTAAATAGTTAAGCATTGATAATGGTCACATCGTGACCGAAATGTACATTTGCGATTTTTAAATAAATCCTGTGAAGAAAGGAGACTCAATTCTTTTATTTAATAACTTCGTTCACCTTCACGTAACTCAACAATAATTTAATTAAATACAGAATTTGTTTAGGAGTTCTAGGTTATGGGTGTTTACAGCGAATTTTTCGCTGAGGGTTAATATGCGTTGGGAAATTGGTGTTACTTGGGTAGTTTCGTAGAGGATGATGTTTGAGGGTTTATGAAGAGGATTTATTGGGTGCCTGAGTTTGGTGAGGATTCGTAGGGCTGATCTTTCGGCGATATGGATATGGTGTGAAATTGAAGGACGGATATGAAGGAATAAAATTGCACCATAGTCTAACAAGGGCCGGCATATCGATTCGTAAATCCTAACTGCTGTTTTTGTGGAAATTTCTTGTTGTTTATAAGTTAAAGATCTGAAATGCCTAGCCCTTGTTTTCATTTTGGTTTTAATGGATTTGGTATGTGGGAGGAAGGAAAGTTTTGAATCAAATTCTATGCCTAGGTATTTGCAGGAGTAGGATGGAAGAATTGTGGTGTTATTTATTACTATTGTAGGAGATCGTGGAGTGATTTTATGGAAAGGAATGAATAATTTGGTTTTGGAAGGATTTAATTGTATTCGCCATTTATTGCATCATGTTTGTACGGAATTAAGAGAATTTTGAAGGAGGTTTTGGGATTGTTGAAGCGTTGAAGCGTGGGAGATAAGGGCCGTATCATCAGCAAAGAGGAGGGCGTATCTTGTTGGGTTAAAGTAAAGTAAATTTATTTACGGTAAACACCATTTGTACATAAAATTACAACGTAATATAATTAATTAAAAAAAATATATAAAAATCAAATATAACAGCTAATCGACGTAATTGTGCGTGTATATATAGTAATTATAGAAATAACATAAATTGAATAACATAAATCATAGAAATAACATAAATTGCACAAACTAGAAATGACGTTTTAGCCTAAACTTTAAATTAGATAGAGTTGTGTTGAAAAGGTCAAACCATGGATGGGCACAATATTCATTCGCAAGAGCCATTAAGCGAGTCATCGAATTTTGAGATCCGGAAACTGTCCTGTGAGACTCAAGATAAAATAATTGTTTTGATCTTGTTGTCCTGCATGGGACCAACAAATTTATTTGCTCCAAGAGGAAAGGTGATTCCAAAGATCCATTAATTATCGTTAGTAGTGTACATAAGTCAGATGTTATCCGGCGATCATGAAGTGTTGAAAGGTTTAGTTCGTTCAAGATGATCTCGTAGTCGCCGGGGACATGTTGATATCCTTTCTTGTATTCCATGAAACGAAGGAATTTCTTTTGAACTGATTCTACCAAATTGATATGCAAAGAAGTTGATGGTGTCCAGATACAGGTTCCGAATTCCAAATGACAGTATAAGGTGTACATACATACATTCAATGCTTAAGTTTCTTCCAAACTGCCTCACAAAACCCCACATTCGTAGAGCTTTGTTAGAAATATTTTGAATGTGTGTGGCAAAGGAGAGTTTAGAATCGAAGGTAATACCTAAATCCTTGATTGAATTAATCTTTGTGAGATTGGATGATCCGATGGTGTAGGTAAAGTTGACTTGGGTTTGGCGTCTTGTAGTGGACATTGAATAACATTTAGCGGTATTTAAACGTAACTTATTTGAAAAACACCACTCGTTGATACGACCCAAATCTTCCTGTATCAAGGCGCAATCGTCGATAGTATTTACTATTTTAAATAGTTTGAGGTCATCAGCATACAATAAACATTGACAATGTTTAATGGTCGTTGTTAAGTCATTAATAAACATGTTGAATAATATAGGACCACAATGTGAGCCTTGGGGAACACCTGATGTTACCGGAAAGGGGTTTGAAATAAAATTATTTATACGAACATGTTGAATTCGATCGGACAAAAACGATGACAGCCATTTTACAGTATCCAAGTTTATACCATACGCTCTTAATTTTTCTAATAACAGATTGCAGTCTATTCGATCAAATGCCTTGGAGAAATCTGTATATATCGTGTCAACTTGACATTGTGATTCCAAGGCATTTGAGAGGTACTGTTTGTACTCTAATAGATTGGATGTAATTGATCTATTAGGCATAAATCCGTGCTGGTTGTCAGATATAAATTGCCGGGAAAACCATTGCAATTGGCGTGCTACTATTCTATCAAGCAATTTTGGAATTACTGACTGAATAGCTACACCCCTATAATTTTCAACAAGATGCCTAGATCCTTTTTTAAAAATTGGAATGACGTAACTGGCTTTCCACTTTGAAGACATTACACCCAAATTAAGCGATTTTAAAAACAGTAAATAAATAGGGCGACAAAGTGAATATAAACAATTCTGGAGAAAGTAGCTTGAGATGGCATCAGGCCCTGATGAGAATGATGGTTTAAGGCTTGCAATTGAGTTAAAAACATCTTGAATACTAACAACCAGCCGGTTATCATGAATAGAATATGAATGGCTTACGTTATGTGAATCAGAGGTGTAATTTGAAACTGTATATACGGACGAAAAATATTCCGAAAATAGGTCGACAATACCAGAACCGGAGTCAGCAGTGGTATCATTGTAAGACATTTCTGAAGGATAACTATTTTCATTTTTGAGTTCTTTGACGTATCGCCAGAAATATTTAGGATTTGATTTTAGAGATGATTCAACATGTGATAAATAATCCTTATAATTTAAGCTTGATAAAGTTTTGCACTGCTTACGAATATCAGAAAATAAACAATAATCATCGTATGAACCACTATCTTTATACTTTGCATGAGCTGCTTTTTTTATCCGTATTAAGGATTTTAATTCGCTAGACATCCAGCGAGGATACGATTTATTACTACTATAAATATATTTGCAGGGAATTAAGCTCTCAATTGCTGAATTAATAATTGTATAAAATTTGTCAACGTCCTGATCTATATCATCATTTGATAGTATTAAATCCCAATTAAATGTGTTAAAGTGCATATTTATTAAATCGTAATCAGCTAACTGAAACAATTTTTTTTTTCATATGTGGCTATGTTATTTACATGATCGACTGATAAGTTAATGTTATAAGCACAGTGATGAATACTAGTAGAAAGAAGTGGCTCAGCAGACGATGAGATTACTGCATTAGCAGCAGACGCAAAACATAAATCTAAAAAAACGCCCCGTGAATTTGGAATATTATTGATTTGATTGGCATTTAGGTAGCTATAACAATTTAAAAGCGTATTGGCAATAGTACAAGTAATAGGTTGGGTAGGGTTATACCATTTGATATGGGGTAAGTTGTAGTCACCACATATTAATATGTTGTTACAGTCATGTAGTTCACAGATGTCTTCAAGGCGAGTACAATGTTGTTGGTATTTGTCAATAGATGAAGATGGAGTAATGTACACCCCCCAACTATGTAAGATATTTTATTTAGTTTAAACATAACGAAAATTTGCTCAATCGTGTTATCACATGAAATGAACGTTGATTTATAGCATTTTTTAATTGCGATTAAGATACCCCCACCTCTAACTTCACCATTTATGGAACGATCAGATCTGTAAATGTTATAATTAGATAGCTGGAGCTGACTACTTGGTATGCTTTCATAAAGCCATGTTTCTACAATAACTATTATATCATAATCGGTACTATTTACATTAATTAACAGATCGGTTAATTTTGTTCTAATGCCGCCACAGTTTTGAAAGTATATGTTTAGTTTTTTGTTGACGGTTTTGGCATGGCCTGACCTTTTATACTGTCCGATAAATACGGAACCCCATTACGGTACATAATGCGTAAATTGACTTCACCTTCCCGTTTTCTCGTTTCTAGTTCATTTTTTAACGTATTGTAGTGATCTATTTGTTTTTTCGTGCGATCAGAACGAAAAATATGTTTATCACTTGAAGCCATGAAGTTACTACGTAATACTTCTTTTGCATCATTCTGTGTTTTGAATATTATTTTCAACGGCCTAGGCCGACTGCCGTTAACTTTACCTAATCTGAAAGTTTTTAAAGGTTTTATATTCAAATTACGAGCCTCGAGGATGTTACTGACCCCTAACATATCGCTATTTACACGTTCATTTAGTAGTGACGATGATGATTCATTGAAATTGAAAAGAATTGCATTACATAGTCTAAATTGTCTGTCTTCAAGCTCAGACAAAATCGTTTCGTAATGTTCGCCTGATAGTTCGTTCATTTCAGATATCTGGGAGTCATAGACTGAATGCTTATTTTCAAGTTGAACTAAACGAGATTCAATATTATCAAAGCGATTTGTAATAGATATTTTTAAATCGACAATTTCTTCCTTGAATAAGTTGAATTGATCTATTATTAATTTATGCAAAGACTCGATTGTCAGTGACTCTTTGTTGTGACTAACGCATTTTGTACAGTACCACTCGGATTTAGAGGAAATTATATTCGTAAACTCTTCATCACATAACCCGCTGCATTTCGTATGAATATGTTTGCTACATTTCCCTGTGCATTTAATGCAAGGAGTGTTTGGAGTGACTGCACGATCGCATACCCCACATAAATTGACCATTTTAATTAAATATAAAAATAAAATAAAAAATTAACAAATTGTGAGAATTAAATAATTAGAGGAATACGTTGGAATGATTTTAACAAGGACACACTCTTCACACCAACGCGGTCTGTCGTGGTGACTAACAATAAAGACGAACGGGATGAATAGACCACGGATAGGTGAATGAAAAATGTAAACACGAGGAAAAAACACAAACCAAATGTCCACACACTACGACCTTGATAAATACTCAGGTATTGGGGATTATTTTAAGGTTAATCTTTAACGATCTAATTATTAATAGATAACTTACAAAAATTGTAATCGCTTTTAATGCCACAGTCAACTAAAGACAAACTTATTGGATAATAAGACTAATATTTGAGAATATGTTACTCATAACTAGCAAGAAATACGGAGCACAATTCACGTCGGAGCACAACTGTTTTATATTAGTAGGAAGGGTTGGGATTGAATATGTCGTAGCAAAAGATATTGTAAAGAAATGGGGATAGCGGAGAGCCTTGCGGAACACCTTGCAGTAGGGGGAATGAGCGAGATACAGTTTGGCGGATTTTTACTTTACAGGATCTGTTGGTTAGGAAATGGTAAATAAGGATTATTAGACGCTTTGGGATCTTAAGGATGTAGCATTTATATAGGAGGCCAATATGCCAAACCATGTCAAAAGCTTTAGTTATATCAAGAAAGGCTATACTTGTTTTTTGACCTTCTAGATGCATGGTTTGTATATTGGAGGTTAAAATGGAAAGAGGTAGTGTAGTTGATTTTTTGGGGAGGAATCCGAATTGGTATTGGGGGATGGAATTTATGGTTAGCTGTAGGAGTTTTTGTTTAATAAGGGATTCAAATTGTTTACCTAATACTGGGAGGAGTGTTATGGGCCGATAACTGGAAATAAGAAAAGGATCGATTTTTGGTTTAGGAATACAGGTAATTAACCCTTGCTTCCACTCGGATGGGAAGTATTGATGGGAGTAACAGTAGTTATACATTTTAAGATTAGTATTAATCTGGGAATTTTATCAAAGCCGGGAGAGGAATTTTCGCCAGAGTGTAAAAGGGAGAAATAGTCCGTCTCGTTCAGTGTATCGTCTGGGGGAGGTGTAAGGCGAGTCGTGTCAAATGAATTAAACCAGTCTTGCAAGTAATTGTAGAATCTATTGTCATAATTGTTGTTATGCGTAATTTGATATGTTTGTGCTAATTGATTTGCAAATGCCTGTGCTATGTCTTTATCGTCTGTTAGTATTGTACCGACATTTGGGTCCTTTAAGTCATGCATGTAGTCCCTTTTTTTATATTTTGATAATTTTTTAATTTCTGTCCAATACGTTTTTCCTTGCATGTCGTTAATTTTATTACAAGTTTCGATCCATTTCGATTCTTAAATTCTAGTATGAGGTTTTTGATTTGTCTTGTAAGTCTATTGAATGTCTGTTTAATTGAACTGTCCGTATAGAATTTACTGTCTCTGTAAATTTGTCTTTTGTACTGTATAAGTCTGAGGATATAGTTTGGTAAAGGATATTTGTAGTATTGTTTTTTTACTTTGGGTATATGACGCCCTATGGATTGTGAAAGTGTGGAATTAAAAGGGGACATAACTTCGGGATCTATGTCTTGTACGTCTTGAAATGCTAGTGTTATGTCTGTTCTACTTTCTCTACATCACAACTCTGATAAAGGGAAATGTAATCTGGGGGGAGAGGGGATGGACATGAGTTTGTTTTAATGTCAAATTGTATGGAGAGGTGGTCGGAGCAAAGGTCGGGGGTAAGCGTGATTGAATGGATAAGATGTTGGATATTTTGGGTGCACAAGAGGATATCTGGGGTAGTGGATTGGTGTTCATTCATTATGAATGTGGGAAGAGTAGGAATTTTGATAAAGTTGGAATTGGTGCAAAAATTTTGAATTTGTTGAGCCTTTCTCTTGTTTACATTGAAATCGCCTATGATGAGTGAATGATCACACAGCGAGGCTTTTTTTTTAATTTATTTCAATGGCTTGCCATTTACATTAAAAATACAATATACAAAAAAAAACAAATATGTACAAACACTAAACTTAAAACTAAGCAAGAAAAGTTACAAATCTTTTAATAGGCGTTTTAATAATGAAAAAGACCCATTAAAAAAGTCAAAATTTAAAATATTTGCGTGACGCAAAACCCGAACAGAAGCGGATTATTTCGCATAATCCGTGCGCCTGTAGCCGATATGGAATGTAATGTCAGACCGAAGAGAGCGCGGTAGAACCCGTATACCAACCAATTCCAACAGATCAGGGCAATCCAAATATCCATTAAGTAGTTTGAATACTAACTTAATGTCAGCTTCTACACGCTTTTTCTAAAAATTGTATCATCAATAGAGGAATGTGGATGGATGTATACTAGGAATATATGAAGGGAAAAATTGTTTATTGGGAGGGTGAAATGAGACATTCATTTAAAGGGTTATTAACACGTGGCGGATTGGCTTTTCCATAGGTTATGGTTGGGTAAAAGGATACAATCGAACCTCCTCGTTGGTTTTCATTAAGAATTGACGCAGGGATATGCAGGCTTTTCCAATTGTTTAAGCTCAATGGGTTTTTACATTTGGTTTCAACGAGGAGGCTAACATGGACATCATGGTTTAACAAATAGTTGGATAGGAGGTGGGATTTATTGCGAAGGGAATTGATGTTGGAATAAAAGAAACGTATATTAGCCATTGATAACAGAGGAAGTTGCCGTGTGAACTCCATCATTATCTATTGGGACAACAGGAGGGGTAATGTTTGGGAATTTAAGGTCGAACATGACAATGAATAAGCGATTTCCTGAAAATGCGACATGAGTATCAATTTGGTATGAGTCAATAAATCGGCGGCGTAGTTTTTTTAAAAGTTCGTTTCTGTCGGTTACTGAAGGGTTGTTAATTTCTGTGGCGTAAGTGTCTAGGATGAAGTCATGGAGTGTGAATGATTTGTGAACGCGGGTGTCTTTTTTAATTGAAGCGTCTATGTCTACTGATTTTTTGTTAGTAATTTGTATCTTAACGTTAGGTAATCCTTCTATCGGCTTCGTTGGGCGGTTTTTGCATTTCATTGACCATGCCTGATGACCCTCTTCTTGACAAGAAGTGCATTTTTCGGGAAGATCTGTGTTTCATGCTGATGTGTTGTGCGACCCTTTACATTTGGCGCATTTTGTGTCATCTTTGCAGTCAATTGTTTTATGTGTGAATGCGTTGCAATTGCTGCAAGGGACTGGGATTGGCGCTGGAGCTGCACTCTCCACGATTTTACACATATATTTAAATTTATCTTGTAACAGTTTACTGTAAGATGCGTGTGAACCTGTTATAATTCTTATAAGGCGAGTTGGTTGTTCCGTTGCTTTTGAAATGATTCTTTTGCAATATCGATGTGTGATTCCGCCATTATTGAAAACATCGCTAATGGTGTTGTCTTCAATTTCAAGTTCGACTGATTTGATTATGCAGCTGTATGATAGCGCAGTCTCGCGTTTTTCATGTATCGGGCTCGGTTTTGTGATAGCATAGTGTGATATTATCTTTTTTTCTAAGAGTGTATTCAAATTGTGTGTTATTAGTGTTGATTTTGTAGATTTTATAATAAATCCAAGTTTTGTTTCAATTATTAAAGCATCGTTATCATAATTGTGTTTATTCCAAATGTGTGCCATTTCTAATCGGCTAAGGACAAGAGTTGTTTTAAATGTATAGCAATTTTGTTTTTTAGTGTTTGTGACGTTTGTGTTAGTTTTTGTGGCTGTATCAATGGATGTTTGTGGAGTGAGTTTTTTGTCTGTGCGTTTTACCTCGCTTGCAGAAGACTCTTCCTGTTTTATTAATTGCATTTCGCCATTTTGTGAAAGAATTATTTGACAAACGCAACATGCTCTTTAATAGAGATAAAAAATAGTTTTGAGAAATACTGAAGTACAATTAACAAAAAAAAACCTAAAGAAAATGACTGTCTTGGACAATTTTTTATTGTTGCAAATCCATCTTAAATTTTACACATAAAAATCGTAACTAAACATCGATTCTATAAAGTATTGATTTGATGAGGTTTTAATTTTATTAAATAATTTTATAAATTATTACTAGTTGTATATTTTAAACTTCACTTTAAATCAATGTTTAATACGCGTGGCGCATGAAGTAAAATTTCGAGTTTAGAAAAGCCTGAAAATTTGGTTTGGTCGCTCCGCTTCGCGGAGCGACCAAACCAAATTTTAAGGCTTTTCTAAACTCGAAATTTTACTTCATGCTTTTTCACCGGATTTAATAATTTCAGTTAGGTATTGGCATTTGCAATTTTGCTAAACGTTATTCGATTATGTTTTCTTCAAAAACGAAATGCAGCATTAAATAATATCAGTCAATTTTGGGTATTTGCAATTTTGTTCAAAGTTGTTCGATTTTTAATTTCGCCATTTTGTGAAATAATTATTTGACAAACGCAACATGCTCTTTAATAGAGATAAAAAATAGTTTTGAGAAATACTGAAGTACAATTAACAAACAAAAACCTAAAGAAAATTACTGTCTTGGACAATTTTTTATTGTTGCAAATCCTTCTTAAATTTTACACATACAAATCGTAACTAAACATCGATTCTATAAAGTATTGATTTGATGACGTTTTAATTTTATTAAATAATTTTATAAATTATTACTAGTTGTATATTTTAAACTTCACTTTAAATCAATGTTTAATACGCGTGGCGCATGAAGTAAAATTTCGAGTTTAGAAAAGCCCCGTGAAAATTTGTCTCGGGTCGCTGCGCGACAAATTTTCTACGCGGGGCTTTTCTAAACTCGAAATTTTACTTCATGCTTAGTCTGGGAGTGAAAATTTGGTTTGGTCGCTCCGCGAAGCGGAGCGACCAAACCAAATTTTCTGGCTTTTCTAAACTCGAAATTTTACTTCATGCTTTTTCACCGGATTTAATAATTTCAGTTAGGTATTGGCATTTGCAATTTTGCTAAAAGTTGTTCAATTATGTTTACTTCAAAAACGAAATGCAGCATTAAATAATATCAGTCAATTTTGGGTATTTGCAATTTTGTTCAAAGTTGTTCGATTTTTAATTTCATCAAAATCTGTACTTCAGTTGTTTCATTTTATGATCGTCAAATCAAACAGATTATTTTCCACCTTTTAAAATAATGTTAGTTAATTTTGCTAAAAGTTGTTCGATTTTGTTTTTTTCCACAAAGAAAATGAAGGTTGTTTATTTCCGAACAAAGACTGTAATTGTCATCAAAGTCCGTACTTAATATAAAAACGAATTAAAATTAATATCGACTTTCTGCATTTTTTTGTTAGTCTCATTGAGACAAGTCTCCAAATATTCATTGGAACAACTCGAACTAATACCCCGACAGATCCATCTATAGATGGCTCAAGACAATTAATATTTATTCCCTGTAATTTTTTCAATTTATTTAAATTTCCTGTTGTTTCATTTAGTTTGGTGACAGAATAATTTGACCTGATGTTACATTTTGCATATAAATTATTCATAGAACAGTAAAGCTGCCGTGTAACTCAAATATTTATTATATAATTCAATATCTGTCGGGGTATTAGCTCGAGAAGTAGTTGTTTTAATAAATATATGAAAACTTGCCTCACTGAGACTAAAAAAAACACATTTTGCAGAAAGTCGATTTTAATTTTAATTTGTTTTTATATTTTGTAAATATTCTGCAAACTATTGACAAACTCAATTTTTCCTTATGTTAAATTATCCTTATGTTAACTGAACTACTTGTTGTTTTTTATGATCGTCAAATCGAACTTCGTTTTCCACTTTTTTAAATAATTTGAGTCAATTTGAGATGTTGCTGGAAATTGTTCGATTTTGTTTATTCAAAAAACAAAATAAAGCTTGTATATTTCTGAATGAACACTTTGACTTTCATCAATATCTGTACTTTTAAATTTTCCTTATGTTAACTTAACTACTTGTTGTTTTTTATGATCGTCAAATCGAACTTCGTTTTCCACTTTTATAAATAATTTGAGTCAATTTATGGCATTTGAGATGTTGCTGGAAATTGTTAGATTTTGTTTTTTCTAAAAAAAAAAATAAAGCTTGTATATTTCTGAATGAACACTTCAAAGTGTTCATTCAGAAATATATATCAATATCTGTACTTCCGTTGTTTTCATTCTATGATCGCCAAATCGAACACATTATTTTCCACCATTTTAAATAGTTTCAGTCAATTTTGGAAATTTGCAATTTTGTTAAAAGATGTTTGATTTTGATATTTCCAAAAACAGAATAAACTTTGTTTTGTTAGTTTCTCAATAAATACTGTGATTTTCATCGAATTCTGTATTTCCGTTGTTTCATTTTATGATCGACAATTCGAACACCTTATTTTACATCTTTTTAAATAATTTCATTACATTTTTTCACTCCTTGATTAAGCATGAAGAAAAATATTTTAGTGTTTTCCACTCCCAGACTAAGCATGAAGTAAAATTTCGAGTTTAGAAAAGCCCCGCGTAGAAAATTTGTCGAGGGTCGCGCAGCGACCCGAGACAAATTTTCACGGGGCTTTTCTAAACTCGAAATTTTACTTCATGCGCCACGCGTATAAAACACTGATTTAAAGTGAAGTTTATTGTTTACTATTAAGAGTCGAAATTCCGCTTCGCGGAGCGACCAAACCAAATTTTAAGGCTTTTCTAAACTCGAAATTTTACTTCATGCTTAACCTGGGAGTGGAAACACTCGTTCGAAACATCAAACTGGACGCTTTTAAAAGACAACGAATATTTGAAAATTTACAACGAAAACAACGAGAAAAAAAAATAGTCAGTAAGCTATTGATAATGATATAAGAAAGTGTTAGTGTTTTCATTTCAAGTTAATAAAAGTGTATTAAATATACATAAAATGCATTTTTTTATTATAAAACCACGTAGAGTGTTTGTATTATCTGCCCACGCAACTTTCAAATCCATTAAACAAGATGTGAATGATTTATTCTTCAATGTCTGCACTTTCATGTGATTTCTCGTACGTCGATTTTTCAGTATCGTTATTTAGAAACATTTCAAGAAAAATCGGGTGGAAATTGTTTTTAGAAAGTTGCGCCTAGTTGTTATAATTATCAATAAAATGAGTTGTTTGAAATACGTATGATTATATTCAACTAGAATTTCTAAATATTAACTTTCAAGAATTTCTAATAAAAGAAGACAGTTATAATTATAAAATATAAACTGGTTGATTGATTAGGATAATTATAATATTTATTTACGCCAATGCCTTATTTACAGAAACTCGTAACAAAGAAAATAAAGTGCATAACATAAAAATTAAATAATTAATTCTACAAGTCCACATTAACATTCACTAATTAGCAAAAATAGACACTAGCGCTTATGACCGATTTTTAATAATTGTGTCTTACTTATAAAAAATCGATCCTAATCGACTATACCAGACTATACCACCGAATTTTAAGAACATGTAATTTGGTTTATTCTTCCCTTAATTTTATATTGTTCGATGCGTGATTAAATAAATTTAAGTTTTATTTAAAATTGATAGATTTGTCGGATAATCTATTAATTTTAAACAAAACTTAAATTTATTTAATAACGCACCCAACAATATAAAATTAGGGGAAGAACAAACCAAATTACATGTTCTTAACATTCGGTTAATGGAGTAGTACCTGGTATAGTTTGTACGATAATAATCGTCGATTAGGTGTTGAAAATTCGTATTCACTTAGGTATTAAAATTAAAGATGAGATTCGAATAAGAATAATTCAGATAATCAAATATTCAAATATGCATACTTCAATCACAATTATTCACAAATTTGAATATTTGAATATCGAAATATTTAAATATTCCCATCTTTAAATACGTTTTTGAATATAGGAATATTCAGTATATTTAAATTTAAAAAAAATCGACTCTTAATTGTAAACAATAAACTTCACTTTAAATCAGTGTTTTATATGCGTGGCGCATGAAGTAAAATTTCGAGTTTAGAAAAGCCCCGTGAAAATTTGTCTCGGGTCGCTGCGCGACCCTCGACAAATTTTCTACGCGGGGCTTTTCTAAACTCGAAATTTTACTTCATGCTTAGTCTGGGAGTGGAAAAATCTAAAATATTTTTAGGCTTTTCTAAACTCGAAATTTTTCTTTATGCTTAATCAAGGAGTGAAAAAATGTAATGAAATTATTTAAAAAGATGTAAAATAAGGTGTTCGAATTGTCGATCATTAAATGAAACAAGGGAAATACAGAATTTGATGAAAATCACAGTATTTATTGAGAAACTAACAAAACAAAGTTCATTCTGTTTTTGGAAATATCAGAATCAAACATCTTTTAACAAAATTGCAAATTTCCAAAATTGACTGAAACTATTTAAAAAGGTGGAAAATAATGTGTTCGTTTTGGCGATCATAAAATGAAAACAACGGAAGTACAGATATTGATGAAAGTCAAAGTGTTCATGCAGAAATATACAAACTTTATTTTGTTTTTAGAAAAAACAAAATCGATCAATTTCCAGCAACATCTCAAATGCTATAAATTGACTCAAATTATTTAAAAAAGTGGAAAACAAAGTTTTCGATTTGACGATCATAAAAAAACAACAAGTAGTTAAGTTAACATAAGGAAAATTTAACATAAGGAAAAATTGAGTTTGTCAATAGTTTGCAGAATATTTACAAAATATAAAAACGAATTAAAATTAAAATCGACTTTCTGCAAAATGTGTTTTTTTTTAGTCTCAGTGAGGCAAGTCTTCAAATATTTATTAAAACAACTACTTCTCGAGCTAATACCCCAACAGATATTGAATTATACAATAAATATTTGAGTTACACGGCAGCTTTACTGTTCTATGAATAATTTATATGCAAAATGTAACATCAGGTCAAATTATTCTGTCACCAAACTAAATGAAACAACAGGAAATTTAAATAAATTGAAAAAAATTACAGGGAATAAATATTAATTGTCTTAAGCCATCTATAGATAGATCTGTCGGGGTATTAGTTCGAGTTGTTCCAATGAATATTTAGAGACTTGTCTCAATGAGACTAACAAAAAAATGCAGAAAGTCGATATTAATTTTAATTCGTTTTTATATTAAGTACGGACTTTGATGACAATTACAGTGTTTGTTCGGAAATAAACAACATTCATTTTCTTTGTGGAAAAAAACAAAATCGAACAACCTTTAGCAAAATTAACAAAAATTATTTTAAAATGTGGAAAATAAGCTGTTTGATTTGACAATCATAAAATGAAACAACTGAAGGACAGATTTTGATAAAATTACGGTGTTTATTCAGAAATAAACAAGCCTTATTTTGATTTTAAAAAAAAACAAAATCGAACAACTTTGAACAAAATTGCAAATACCCAAAATTGACTGATATTATTTAATGCTGCACTTCGTTTTTGGAGAAAACATAATCGAACAACTTTGAACAAAATTGCAAATACCCAAAATTGACTGATATTATTTAATGCTGCATTTCGTTTTTGGAGAAAACATAATCGAACAACTTTTAGCAGAATTGCAAATGACAAAAACTAACTGAAATTATTAAATCCGGTAAAAAAAAGCTGTTAATGTTCACGATCATAAAATAATAACAGCGGAAGCTCAAATTTTCATGAAAATAACAGTGGTAATTCAAAAATAAACAGGGTTTTTATTGTTTTTAGAACAAATTAAATCGAACAAATTTCAGAAACATTGCAAATACCTGCCTGAAACTATATAAAAATGTGGATATGAAGGTGTTCGATTTTACGATCAAAAAATGAAAACAACAGAAGTACATTTTATTGCTTAAGGAATAATAATAACAATAATTATGGAGAAACGTGGAATAAATGTACTTGGCCCACCAATGTATTTAGATTAGCTCACATATTTTTTTTTAAATTTTCAACCAGATCTAACATGCGCGCTCTATTCTTTTTCGGTTAGTTTCACCATTTGTGACACTACCCTGTTGACATTTATGATAACTTTTGACGTTTATTAGACGATGTTTTGAGACAAGTACTTATCATAAAGAAATTTAACATTGAAAAAAATTGAGCTTGTCAATAGTTTGTAGAAAAAAAAAAGAAAAAGGTGTTTTATTTACAAGTTTGTAGAATATTTACAAATTAAAATTAATATACAAGTATTTATACTCTAGAACTCGGAAAAAAAAGCTATCGAGTGATGACAATTTTCATTAATAGTGCTATTTCAAAGAAAATCAAGTTGGCACTGTATCTTAAAAAGTGTGACAGATAAACATTTGATAAAATAATCATAAAAAGATTTTACTTAATTAAGTTTACATTCTGAATTTCATGTTGATCCGACATGTAGTTTTTTAGATATTAAGCCGGTTCTATACACAATGAACACCCTGTACATCGATATAATCGATTATTACGCAAAAATTACTACATACTAATATAATGTAATTATGTAGTGGTAACTAGTAATTACAACATAGAAATAAATAAGTATATAGTCATGTGTTTGTATGTTGTTTATTTATTACGGAATCTCCAATTTAACACAGTACATTAAAAACATAAACAGATCAAGATAACGAGTTATATATAACGTGTATAATTATAAATTAAGAGTAAACATAATATAAATTAAGAGTAAACATAATACATACATTAGAGCGTTTGGTAAATTTTCAGGAATTCCTTGTATTACGATAGCGGTTAATTTGAGGCTTTTAACGAGTGTTTTCCACTCCCAGACTAATCATGAAGTAAAATTTCGAGTTTAGAAAAGCCCCGCGTAGAAAATTTGTCGAGGGTCGCGCAGCGACCCGAGACAAAGCTTTCACGGGGCTTTTCTAAACTCGAAATTTTACTTCATGCGCCACGCGTATACAACATTGATTTAAAGTATAGTTAAAAAAACACAGACACAACAACTTTTATAGGCAACCCAATATGCTTTAGAGTTATTGGGTTGCCTATAATCATTGCTTTAAACAATTGGTTCAGCTCCGAATTCGACTCTCGTTGAAACAAATACATATTAAACTGCTAAAGTCGTATATTTTAAACCTTACAATACTTCATACTTTATACGCGTTTTATACGCGTGCGCATAATGTAAAATTTCGAGTTAAGAAAAGCCTTGATTTAGATCTGGATGCTTTAGGCTTTCCTTTCTCTTTTTCTAAACTCGAAATTTTACTTCACGCTTAATCTGAGATTGGAAGCATTTGTTAGAGCTTGAAATTGAAAGATTTTATAAAAACGAATGTCTTAACATTTTTAAAGTATCAAAAATTGTGACATGTATACTTAAAAGAAAAACTCCCTGTATGTTAAAATAATAGACCGTTTCAAACAAAACAGTTATTTAAAATGTAAAACATTAATTTCAAGCACTTATGACATTTCTTGACATATCAATTAATGTCAACCGAGCTTTGCACATTATCGACCCCACAACAGCAGGACGAGGCAACAGCCGAGTACTGCGCCACTCCACACCCTGTAAAACGAGGCGACAGCTGAGATTTGCATAACATCGACCCCACAACAGTAGCACGAGGCGACAGCCGAGTGCTACGAGACTCCACACCCCGCAAAACGAGGTGACAGCCGAGTTTTGCCCATCACCGACCCCACAACAGCAGCACGAGGCAACAGCCGAGTGCTGCGCCACTTTACACCCCGCAAAACGAAGCGATAGCCGAGTAATCCACAACATCACTTTACACCTCGCAAAACGAGGCGACAGCCGAGTTTTGCACATCAACCCCACAATAGCAGCATGAGGTGATAGCCGAGTGCTGGCGACTCCACACTCCGCAAATCGAGGCGACAGCCGAGTTTTGCACATCATCGACCCCACAACAGCAGCACGAGGCGATAGCCGAGTGCTGCGCCACTCCACATCCTGTGAAATGAGGCCACAGCCGAGTTTTGTATAATAACGAGCCCAAAACAACAGCACGAAGTGACAGCCGAGTGCTGCGCCACTCCACACCCCACAAAACGAGGCGACAGCCGAGTTTTGCACATCATCGACCCCACAACAGCAGCACGAGGCGATAGCCGAGTGCTGCGCCACTCCACATCCTGTAAAATAAGGCCACAGCCGAGTTTTGCACAATAACGAGCCCAAAACAACAGCACGAAGTGACTGTTGGGCTGCGCCACTCCACCCCCCGCAAAACGAGGCGACAGCCGAGTTTTGCACATCATCGACCCCGCAACAGCAGCACGAGGCGACAGCCAAGTGCTGCGCCACTTTACACCCCGCAAAATAAGGCGACAGCCAAGTTTTGCACAACATAGACCCCACAGCAGTAGTACGAGGCGACTCCACACCCCGCAAAGCGAGGCGACAGCTGAGTTTTGCACATCATCGACCCCACAATAGCAACACGAGGCGATAGCCGAATGCTGCGCCACTCCACACCCTGTAAAACTTGTTATTCCTTACTTCACTTTTATTATTTATTCGTTAGATGTATATTTCGAGGGCTAAGCACTTATTATCAATAAGTTATTGTACATGTAACAAATAAAAATACAAGTGAAGAAAAGAATACAAAGTTTTTCATTGTGATTAAATACTCCACATAACTCAAAACTCAATTTAAATAATTGAGTATTTATTCACTCGCTGCAATTGTTTCGAAAATATATTGCTTTTTCTGGTGAATAAAGTCTATACAGGGAAATTTTATTTCAAGTATACATATCCCGATATGTATCTGTAATTTTCAAGCATTCATTGCTTTTTTTAAAAGTGTTCAATTTGAAGTAAGCTTCGAACGAGTGTTTCCACTCCCAGACTAAGCATGAAGTAAAATTTCGAGTTTAGAAAAGCCTTAAAATTTGGTTTGGTCGCTCCGCGAAATTTTCAGGCTTTTCTAAACTCGAAATTTTACTTAATGCGCCACGCGTATAAAACTCTTGATTATATTAAAGTTTACATTGTATTTCTAAAGCCATTTCAATCTCAAAATTTTACTTTATCAAGAAGTTAGAAGTTTCAAATTGAACACGTTTATAAACACAGCGAATGCCTGAAAATTTACAGAATGGAATATGAATATTTCCAATTTAAAACTATTTAAAGACTACTAATAGTTTGGAAATAGTTGTTTTAATGGACATTTATTGTTCTAATATCATGTGATCGTCTAAATCCTGGGTATCCAAACTATCTTCTTCGCGGGCCACAAATACAATTCTACATAATAAAGTCGGCCAAGATCCGATTAATTTTATAAAATTATGAAAGATTTAAGGAACAATTGTTACAATATTTCAAAATATGACATTTACAAAAAAATTTACAATCAATCGCGGGCCGGATTCATGCAAGTCGCGGGCCGGATTTGGCCCGCGGGCCGTAATTTGGAGACCACTGGTCTAAATTATGATTTAGAGTAGGCGGCATTTTTTTGTGCGGTTTACCAAAATGCTAATTAAATGATGGAATAAATGTGAAGTTATGGTAAACTGTGTTACCAGTAAATAGTGCCAACCCAAGTTAAAATTTAAAGCCTACTCTAAATCATGTTTTAAATGATCGCACAGTAGTTTTATTAATTAGGACGTCTTGTTTGCAATTTATACGAACATTATCGTAATTTTACATATTATTTGCAGAGTTTAAATCTGGATATGTATACTTAAATTCCCTATACAAAATATAAATAAAATTGCTAATTGCTAAAACTGTTACCGATGTTCTCTTCTGCACAATTTACTTTTGACTTTGTGACAATGTTAAGAAATCGGGCGATTAACATTACTTCAAGAGTTGTTCGGAGGAATTGCTTGACATTGTCACAAAGTCAAAGTTACTGTGAAAATCATTGAATAAACGTGTATGCGAATTTATGAGCGCAACATTTGACGGAATTCTCTTTAGACCTATAAATGGAGGAAATAATCAAGGCATACCTGCACAAAGTAACGTTAAATTTCAAACGCGCTCAACACCGACATAACAAAACGGGCCCTGCTTTGCATACCGACAGAAGCTCGTAAATCCGATAAAAACACAAATCAATTCCATACTCCGGTTCCAGAAAAGTAAAACTCGCTAACTACATACGAAAATGAACACCACTTCAAGATGTTTCGCTTTAAAGCTACAATTGCACAAATGAATCGCTGCTTTAAAGGTAAAACTCGCTAAGTACATTGGAGATTAAGTAGAGTTACTGAGTTTTCAATTATAAGCAATGATTTATTAAGCGCTGTCGGTTCCATATCCAGTAAATTCGCTCGTAAATTAAATTTTATTTAATTGTCTTTCGTCTGCGGGCTGTGAATAGATCAGATGCGTGAAATACATCAAGTCGATCTATAAATGGAGTAAGAGTAACAAAAGTGCGCAGAATGGTAACGGTTGTTTTAATTGCAGACTTCCATTCACCGAATGGAAAACGCATTGTTTTTTTTTACAACGGAGAAGCGAAATTATTAGGTCTAGATTTTGATCGCGAAATGTATAGGTGAACGATTTCTTTCTAAATGAGTTGAACTTTTAGCCAACGTATCACGATTCATCCAACTGGTTTTAACAAAATTCATTAAAAAAAAATCGAAATTAAGTTTCAACCTTAAGGTCAGTAATGTACATGTTATTTGGCCATAAGAACAAACAACGATTAATCTGCCACAATAATGAAAATAGAGCTTTGAAACTTATACATATTGTACATTGAAGCTTTGCGAATAAATTGACACTATTTTTTTACGTGCTATATTATCATTATAAATAATTAAAAAACAAACATTAGTGTTAGCAAATAATGAAATATTTGTGTTACTGATTAAATTCCAGGTGAAATAAAATAATCTGCAGTGTTGTTTTGCTTATCCTTTTTTTAAACAAATAGATAAATGTATCGCATATTTCTGTTAGTAGTTAAATTTCAGGTGAAATTAAACAATATCCACTATTGTTTTGCTTTTGCTTTTTTTTAAACAAATAGACACATAATTAAATTATTGGTGCAGACCATGTTTAAAGAACATACCTTACACATCAAAAACTTTAATGCAGATAAATCAGCGTTAGCTCACCACGCCATCGAATCAGGTCACAAATTTTCAATAGATAAAATGAAATTATTAAAATTCTCCAGTAATTACCGGCTTAATACCTTAGAGGCAATAGAAATGAAAAAAGTGGAAAACAGGCTATTAAACTTTGATTTAAGCCCATTAGTAAATCCTTTTCTAGAATTGATCCCAGCGCTCTAATCCCAGTCACCCGAAACATTGTAATTATAATCCAAATCTGTATCCATGGTATAAACTCATAATTAAAACCTGTACTCTTCTTATATTATTTTGTGCTTATATTTATTTATTATTGTTATATGTCTTATTTTATCTTACTACTTATATATGTATTCTTGACATGTGTAAACTGATTTAATAGCACCAATAAAGTAAAGTAAAGTATAAATTTTCCGTTTGTTTTTGTAAATAGTTAAGCATTGATAATGGTCACATCGTGACCGAAATGTACATTTGCGATTTTTAAATAAATCCTGTGAAGAAAGGAGACTCAATTCTTTTATTTAATAAATAGACACATGTTTCGCACATTTATTTTAGTAATTAAATTCCATCTGACCTGTTGCTTTGCTTTTCCATTTTTTCAACAAATAGACAAATGTATCGCTAGATATTTCTTATAAACAAATAGACATACGGAGAGTTTTATGTAACACCGAACATTTTCATAACGAGAATTTTTCTTTGAAGTGTCCATGTGCATACATTGCACATTTTCCGATGATCGGTTTATTAAAACAATTCAATTTGAAGCTTTAAGCGAGTGTTTTCCACTCCCAGGCTAAGCATGAAGTAAAATTTCGAGTTTAGAAAAGCCTGAAAATTTGGTTTGGTCGCGTAGCGCGAAGCGCGGAGCGGCCAAACCAAATTTTCAGGCTTTTCTAAACTCGAAATTTTACTTCATGCGCCACCGGAACAAAACACTGATTCAATGTAAAGTTTAGCGGTGTGTTTTAAACTTCGTAATATGTCAGTGGTTTGTGCACCGGTGGCGCATGAAGTAAAATTTCGAGTTTAGAAAAGCCTGAAAATTTGGTTTGGCCGCTCCGCGCTACGCGACCAAACCAAATTTTCAGGCTTTTCTAAACTCGAAATTTTACTTCATGCTTAGCCTGGGAGTGGAAAACACTCGCTTAAAGCTTAAAATTGGATTCTTTTAATAAACCGAGCATCAGAAAATGTGCAATGTATGCTTATGGATACTTGGAAAATGTTCGGTGTTACATAAAACTCTCTGTATGTATCTTGCATTTGTGTTAGTAATTAAATTCCATCTGACCTGTTGTTTTGCTCTTCCATTTTTTAAACAAATAGACAAATGTATCGCATATTTCTGTTAGTATTAAATTCCAAGTGAAATAAAACAATCTCTACTATTGTTTTGCTTTTCTTTTTTTTTAAACAAATAGACACATGTAAGACGACACCATATTTATTAAAGCTTCACTATACTCAAACACCATCATTATAGGAGACTTTAATATAAACAGAAGCAAATCCCGCCACCTATCCTCCTTCCTTTCCAATTCAAATTTTGTACGTATCCATACCCCTCCAACATTTATAATGAACCAAACCCAATCCACCACTCCAGACATCTTCCTCTGCACACAAAATATCCAACATCTTATCCATTCTGTAAACCTCACCCCCGACCTATGCTCAGATCACCTATCTATCACTTTCCAAATAAAATCCAACGAACCTATTCCCCGCACCTTCCTTGACTCCATATGACTTTAAAAACTGTGACATAGACAAAGTTTCACTAGACCTCACTCAATTCATATCCTATAACCCCGATATAAATCCCAACTCCATAGAACAATTCAACAAAACTCTATCCGACTCTATTCAACAAAATACTCCAAAAATTATCAAAACATTCTACAAATACCCCCTCCCTAATTTTATCCTAAGACTCCTAAAACACAAACGACAATTATATCGCGACATTAGACTTATGGACACACCGGAACTTAGACAGACATTTAATAAACTGAATAAAGACATTAAGACATTAATCTTTCAATATAAGACAGACGTATGGTTAAACACTTGCAAAGACATAAACGACCTAAACGGCAAGTCATTCTGGACACAAATAAAAAAACTATCAAAATATAAAAAAACTGACCAACTCCAACACATAACGGACCCTGACACTAACGAGACAATTACGGACGCAGACATAATCGTAGAAAAATTTGCGGACTACTTCAACGAAACATATAAGACGACAGAAGACACGACCTTTGACAAGAATTTTCACAAACATGTCGAGGAATGGCACAAAGAATTCCTAAAAAACACTAACCCTACAAAACCAAACGACTTCTTTACAGAACTCGAATACAATAACATCATGAAAATGGGAAAATATACTGCACCCGGTCATGACTACGTACATAGACGCATCCTTAAATCCTTACCACCTCACATCCACCACCATATTCTGAACATCCTCAACTACAACTACCAAAACAACTATTTCCCACCTGAATGGAAGACAGGCATCATCATATGCATACCTAAACGCGACCGCAACACATCTCTCATTCCTAGTTACCGTCCTATAACTCTTCTTCCGGTCCTTGGCAAACTATATGAATCCCTCCTCAAAAACAAAATCCTCTCACTAATCTCTGACCGTATTCCCAACTACCAATTTGGATTTCTCCCCAAGCGCTCCACCAGTCTACCACTGTCTATCCTTACTTCCAACCTACAAACATCTCACCTCGAAGGCAAATCCTCTGCAACCCTCTTCCTCGACATCCAAAAAGATTTCGATTCTGTTTGGCATAAAGGCCTCCTTTTTAAGTGTCACTCCATTAATATCCCTGCACATCTGATCCGCATACTACATTCATTCCTCTTCAACAGATCCCTCAAAGTAAAAATCAAATCGTTTCTCCTCTACCTTTTCCCCAGAACAAGGTGTTCCCCAAGGTTCCCCCCTCTCTCCACTACTATACAATATATTCTGTTCCGACATATACCATCCTGAGCTCTCCAAACTCTCCAAGAACTCATCGATACCCTTGAACGATGGTTCGCAAAATGGAGACTAAAAATCAATCCCCGTAAATCACAACTCCTTATTCCTTACCGCAAAATCAATAACTATCCATTTATTATCTCCATTTCACAAAACCAAATCCACCCCTCCTCCCATGTAAAATATCTTGGATTTACTTTCGACCAAAAACTCAACTTCAAAAAACATGCATGTAACATTAAAAGTAAAATAACAACTCGGGCAAAACTGTTCAGAAACCTAACCTACAAACAATCCGGAATAAACATTAAAATCTATAAAATGATATGTCGTCGCTTGATTGATTATGGTTCCATCCTATTTTCCACATCCCAAAATCCCACCCTACACCACATCCAAGTTAGTGAGCGAGAATCCCTAAGAACCCTTACCAAAATCCGTAACCCCATAAATCCGCTACATAACCCATCCAACCAACTCCTCTACGACTCAACTGAGATAACCCCCATAGAAGAACGCCTCCAATACCTTTCCGAAAAATTCTCTAAAAAACATTTTAATTACCGCACCATTTCCCATTACTGTTTCCATCGAAATCCCACTATTCTTCCCAAATATAAAAAACCAATAACAACCATATTTGAATTCATTTCATCATTTCACCCATACACTCATTAAGGACGTACGACACTAATCATCAATCTAGGCAGAAAGACCTCAGGTCGATAGCCATTTGACAGTGACAGTGACAGTTCGCACCACTCTTCCATTTTAAATAATAAAATTGTTTTGTAAATATACTTGTAAATATACTGTAATCACTTTACTGTCAATAAAGATATTATTATTATTATTATAGACACATGTATTGCACATTTGTGTTAGTAATTAAATTCCATCTGACCTGTTGTTTTGCTTTTCCATTTTTAAACAAATAGACAAATTTATCGCTAGAAATTTTCTGGGTAAAGCACGTTTTAACCACCGTGACCTTAATAATAAAATTCCGACGGGAGATAACGACGAAATAATTGTCATAAATTACGTATTGCACACAAAACATGCACCCGATGAGTAATAAACCAAAACGACAAAATATATTTTTGTTTAATTGAAAATATGTAGTGAGTAAACGATGTAATGTTTAAATTTCATGAATAGTAAATGAATAATATATTTTTTCCAAATAAAAATATTTATTAATGACTCAGTATTACTATGTTTTTATACCAGTTTATTTTATAGTTTACACAACTCAAGTTTCGACAAACTCAATGTCGTTTTAAAGTGTGACAAATTCACAATGATTGCGCGAATAAATATTATTCAAAAGTGGTGAATCAAGACATGGGAATTACGGAATTGTTTGAAAATTTCCACGACTTGTAAATAATTCAATTTTTTTTTGTACAGTGATGTAAAATGTTAACTTCATTTATAATAATAATATACAGAGAGTTTTATGTAACACCGAACATTTTCATAACGAGAATTTTTCTTTTAAGTATATAAAGGGTGTCCCAACAAGAGCGCCGGATTTAATTATAAAGAAAAACATATTTATTTTTTGAATTAAGCAAACATTTTTGTTTCAACATAAAGAAAAATAGTTCCGATTAAACATGAAATACAACATCAGACAACTGGCCACCACGAAACCTCTGGCACAGGGTTATTCTTTTGTTCAAATTTTGAATAACGTTTTCGCATAAATGTGGCTGTATTTCACCAATAACGCGTCGGATTTCCTCTTTAAGATGTTGAACTGTTTCAGGCTTATTTGCATACACCTTTTGCTTCACATAGCCCCAAAGAAAAAAGTCCATCGGCGTTAGATCGCACGATCTTGGTGGCCAATGTTGATCGCCAAATCGAGAAATGACACGGCCTGGAAATTTGGTCTGCAGTAACACCATTGTTTCACGTGCTGTGTGGCAGGTCGCACCGTCTTGTTGGAAAAACATGTGCTCCACATCAATTTCATCCAATTCCGGCCACAAAAACTCCGTTAACATTTCCCGATACCGCACACCAGTAACAGTTAGCGCATTTCCAGCCGCATTTTCAAAGAAATACGGCCCAATCACTCCGCCAGCCCAAAATGCGCACCAAACCGTTACTCAAGGTGGATGCATTGGCTGTTCGAGTACCACACAAGGATTTTCAGCACCCCAAATCCGACCGTTTTGTTTATTTAGGTTTTTTTTTATGATGTTCCAACACCCAATCAGCAAATCCACGGCGGTGCTCATGGTCCCTTGGCTTGATTTCTTGCACCAATTGAATCTTGTACGCGTGCAAATGCAGATCTTTTACCAAAGTTCGTTGCATAGGGGTTTTGGATTCTCGGCCACAGATTCCCTTACTGTGTCTATATTTTCGAGTGACCGACAAGAACGACGACGAACAATGGTCTTCTGATCCATCAGCGTGAATTTGGTCTTAAATTTTGTAATTAAACGCCTCACTGTCGATTCATTTGGCGCATAATGGCGACCAAAAACTTGACGTAATATGCGAATTGTTTTCGCAAAACTTTCACCATTTTTGTAATGTGTTTTTACAATAATTAAACGTTGTTCGTTTGAATACTTCTCCATATTCTTAAATCGCATGGTCTGTACTTGACAACTGTCAAAAAAAAAATCACCGTACAACTCGTATTAACAAAATGGCAGCAAATCTAAATCCGGCGCTCTTGTTGGGACACCCTTTATAAGCATACGCCTTGTTTATATGTTACTAGTTTAACTTTTATATTTTAATATGTCTGCTTCTTTGTCTTGTTTTAACTTATTCTGCCTTGTATACATTTTATATTTCATATTGATGCATGCTGAAGTTTGAAGTTGTACATTTGCCGACGCTCGGTTTATTAAAAGAATTTATTCTCAAGCTTTAAACGAGTGTGTTCCACTCCCAGGTTAAGCATGAAGTAAAATTTCGAGTTTAGAAAAGCCTGAAAATTTGGTTTGGTCGCGTAGTGTTTTCCCACTGAAAACACTGAAATATTGTGAAGTTTGAAATACACTTAAAAATACTTTTTCAAAATAAGTAATAATAAAAATTTTTAAATATCAAAATATTTTCATTTTTCACACACATTCCCAAGTCAGGTGAAATAATACAATGTATCAAATTAACTTATTTAGTAATTTCATTAACAAAAAATTATGAATATTTCGTTATTGCATTAATGGGGCTTAATGTTAATGTTAATCACTTGGAGCTGAACCGGAAACCGGAACCGCGCCGACATAATTTTCTTTAATTGAACCGGAACTAAAATGGAAATAGAAAAAATTATAGTTCGAAGTTCTTGTTATTAGGGCTTTGCTTGTCAATTTTATGTTACTGAATCAATCAATTTATTGGCATTGTCAAATATTACTTCTAAACATACTTCTCCTCATAGGAGTATGGTGTTTTGAGTTACGTTTTTTTTTTATTATTTGCAAAACACTTAGTTGTATTTTACTATAATTACAATCTGATCACAAATGGATCAATGAGTAATATTTAGCTAACTTAATTTACTAAAGGTTTAATACTAAGGGTTTACTCATTAGTTTCCCTTAGATTGAGTTACGTGAAGATTTAAATTAAACTTGAATGAAAACACTGACACTTTCTTCACAGTAAGCTATTGATAATGAGTACTTAGTATTCGAAATGTACATCTAGCAAAATAATAACTTATTGTAAAGAAAGTGTTAGTGTTTTCATTCAAGTATACTTCTCCTCACTAAAAAAATAAAAATATTTATTTCCGTTTGCAAATCTACAACTATTTTGCCTCACAAAGACTAATTCAAACACTCATTAAAACAATTACTTCAAATTTTAGATGAGAGAAAATGTTAAATGCGTCGAAAGAATTCTTAAAAATATTTCTCTTGTCTTAATTTACGGTCTTTTCGAGCTTAACAACACAATAGAATCCGATGAATCGATGAATTCGTGACTGGCCAAGTGTTGCTAAGTGTACACCATCAGACATCGGTTATTTTCTTGTGGAATAATTGGGCCACGTTTAGCCTGTTCCGCTCCGCTTTTTCCGAAAGTGCAACACAAAAATATGTCAGAAATTCTTTGTACGAAATTGGACAAATAATCTGATTATCATTAAAAACAGCATAAACGTTACATGAAATAAATCAGTACCACTTGACCACCATCAAGTGTTCCATCGATATTACAAAAACGTTACTACAATGAGGAACACGAAAGGTTGTTGTAATGATAACCATGAAATGTTGTTGCAATAAAGAATCTGAAATTTTCTGAGCTTGTTTTTCTTCGAAAATTTAATTACATAAATATAAATATGTTTACAAAAATATAAATATGATTTAATAAAGAAAACACTTGGTTAAATTTCACTAATATTTAACCAAAATATTAGTGAAATTTAACCAAGTGTTTTCTTTATTAAATCATAGTTAAATATGTTTTACCACGTGAAAGATGAGAAACTTGTTCAAGATAAAAATATAAATAATATGAAAAAAAATCAGTGTGTATAAAAGTTGCTGGACAATATTTTTAATTAATTTAAAAGGAACTGTGCATTTTCTGGGCTTGTTGTTCATTTAATTACAAAAATACAATTAATATTAAAAGAAATCTGTGTGTAAGAAAGTTGTTCGACAGTGTTTCTAATAAATTTTAAATAATCTGTAAATTATCTAGTCTTGTTTTTCCGGAAGTTTGATTACAAAAATGTAAATGATGTTTACAAAAATATAAATAATATGAAAAAAAATCAGTAAGTATAAAAGTTGCTAGACATTGTTACTAATGAATTTAAGAAGATCTGTGAATTTTCTGAGCTTGCTTTTCTTCGGAAATTTGATTAAAAACACAAAAATAATGATTACAAAAGTATAACTAATATGAAAAAATAATCAGTTTCTATAAAAGTTGCTGGTATAAATCACTGATTAAAGCGAAGTATAAAAACACATCATAACATTATCTTTAATTAGAATAACGCAAAATCAGATATTTAGTCTATTTTCAGTGTTAATAATAATTAATTATGTCTAAACTAGTAGTTGTTGGTTTTTTCAGACTTTTCGATAATGATTTTAAATGATTGTTGTATAATAAATATCGTAAATTGGCTGGATGAAACATTATAATCAAACATGGACATTAATTTTTACGCTTAATTTAAAATCATCCAATATTAATCAATTAGAAATTACCTTCAATTTTTCATCAATGTATACATTCTAGAAACATTTTTAATTGTATTATAAATTTATTTTCTATCATAATTTAGAACATATTAAAATGCATCTTTGAACGGACCGGTTTTCTTTTAAGTTCCGGTTCGAAGCCCTGCTAACAAGGGCGCCTACGCATATGGGCAAGGGGGGACATTTGTATTATTATTGTTTATAGCACATATGGGCAATCCCCGGCCCGCAGGCCGGATCCGGCCCGCTGTAAGATATGATCCGGCCCGCGAGACATTTTGAAAAAAACCCAATTAAAAAAATATTACATTAGGTACTTATACTCACGGGATTGACAGTGAGGCGGCAAACATGAAATTCTTTGATGTTTGCCGCCTCACTCTTTGATAATCGCCGCCACTCGACTTGCTCGATCAAATTCTTTGAGGTTTGCTGCCTCACGGGCGACACATCAAAAGATTTATTGCTTCTCAATTATTCTAAACTAGTTTATTCCAGATTATTCGTTCATTTTGCCTATATAAGCGGGTGGATGTCCCGAACGTTAGTTCAGTTCTATTTGAGCTACCGAGGTGATAACTTGGACAAGCGATATCCTAGCGAACTGCTCGAGCCGTCAACTTGCTTTGTGACTTTGTGTGCATCTTGAGTGGTTACTAACTATAGTTTGTTATTAAGTATATTGAACGAAAAGTAAACAAAAATGATGTCTGATGGAAAGAAACGAAAAGTAGATACAGAGGGTCGCCATTTTCAAGAAAAATGGACTGAAGAATTCTATTTTATCTAGCACAATGGTAAGCCTATTTGTTTGCTGTGTAATGAATCCATTTCAGTAAGAATTCAATATAAAGAGGCATTACTCAACTAAGCATGCTACGCTGCACTCACTGACAGGACAATTAAGAACAGACAAAATCCAGAAGCTTACCGCAAATTTGGAAAAACAGCAACAAATGTTTCATAAACAAAGAACACAACTTGATAATGTTGTGAAAGCTAGTTTTATAATTAGCTCAAAATTGGCAAAGGCATTAAAACCATTTGCCGAAGGAGAATTTATCAAGGAGTGTATGTTAGAAGTTTGCGGTGTTATGTGTCCTGAAAAGAAAAAAGAATTTGAAAAAATTAGTTTGTCAAGACGAACTGTTGTTCGACGTATAGAAATGATGGCTAATGATATAAAAACAACATTGACTGACCGTATGGCTGGTTTTGAATCATTTTCCATGGCATTAGACGAGAGCACCGATTTGTCTGACACAGCTCAACTGGCTATATTTATTCGAGGTGTTGATAAGGAGTTCACTGTTACTGAGGAATTGCTTGCTTTACAGCCGTTAAAAGGAACCACTACAGGAGAGGATATTTTTATTGAAGTTCAAAAGGTATTCACAAGTTTTGGCTTGCCATGGTCAAAATTAATTGGAGTATGCACTGATGGTGCACCTTGTATGGTCGGCTTACGTAAAGGTTTCATCGGAATTTTGAATGAAAAAGCAACAGAATTAAATGTGCAAAAAGATGATTTGATAGTCCTTCATTGCATTATCCACCAACAGAACTTGTGTTCTAAGTCCATTCGACTCCAGAATGTTATGAATGTGGTAGTAAAAACCATCAACTTTATTCGATCCCGAGGGATTAACCATCGTCAGTTCAAGGCATTTTTGGATGAAATATCAGCTGAATATAACGACGTAACATATTATTGTGAAGTCAGATGGCTGAGCAAAGGAAAAATGTTAAAACGGTTTTATGAGCTTAGAAATGAGATAGCAGACTTTATGAAAAAAAAAGATAAACCACTATCTGAATTAAGTGACCCAAAATGGATATGTGACTTAGCATTTCTGGTCGATCTTACAGGCTATTTGAATGATTTAAATTTGAAACTTCAAAAACAAGGACAGTTAGTAAATGATTTGTACAGCCATTTTAAAGCGTTTCAGATCAAACTACGCTTGTGGGAGTCACGCTCTCTGCGTATGAAAATATTGCTTATGCTCAATATGCTGAAGAACTCAAGTTACTGTCGGAACAATTTTCGAACAGATTTTACGACTTCAAAAAACATGGAAGACTGTTTCAGTTTATTTGTTACTCCTACAACATATATTGTACAAAATGCTCCAATACACTTACAGATGGAGTTGATCGAGATTCAAGAAAACTCACTCCTAAAATCCAAATTTGAAGACGTAGAGTTGTGCGATTTCTACAAAAAATACCTAGAAGAAGACAATTTTCCGCAGCTTAGAAAATTCGCAAGAAGATTGATTTGTGCGTTTGGCAGTACTTATAAATGCGAACAGTTCTTTTCATTGATGAAAGTTAATAAATCAACACATCGTACAAGACTGACTGACGATAATTTGGAAAATTTTTTACGTCTTTGTGTCAGTGGAATTAATCTAAATATCGATGGATTAGTTTCCCAAATTCAAGCTCAAGTGTCTCATTGATTTCGGTGTATTTAACTTTCGTAGTTTGTAACAATTGCAAATTTAACGATTTAATTATAATGTACCATTTTTTAAAATTTCATTTTGTTATTTTAATAAATTGTACTATAATAACATTGTCGTATTATTTCATGTCTAATATCTATCGGAAAAAATATTATCACTACTTTAAAATGTACTAAGTACTTTTAAACGCGGCCCAAGAACGTATTTGCACGCTAAAGTTTGGCCCGCAACATGTCAAAGGTTGCCCATACCTGGTTTAGAGCATTAGTGAAAATCTATGTAAAATTTTTAAGATTTGAAAAAAATGTTATTTATGAAAATTGATTTTTTCCTAATAGTGGATTTTCTGAAAAAACAAAAATATTTTTCTAAAAATCTCAACAAATTCCCAATTGTTCCTTTATATGTTGGAAATAATGTTAGCTACTTTTTTCCGCAATAAAAAAAAAATGTTCCATTAAATTTCGCAACTTTTAAACAATGCTTATTTTTTGATTTTATATAAATGTTTTGATGATTTTGTTTATTGAAAAATTGATAAAACAAATTATAATTAGTTTTTTTTAATTATATATTGTTTTTAAATTATTAGTAATTTTTCCTGACTTTTCGTTAATTTTAAAATAATGTTCATGAATTTAGAAGCTTTTAGTTCATTTTAGGTTTTTAACGCTTTCGTTAACTTTTCCAATATATCCCTAAATTTTTAAAATTCTCGAATTATTAGGAATTTTGTTGATTTAAAAACAAAATTATTACATTTGGT
This sequence comes from Philonthus cognatus, assembly GCA_932526585.2. NCBI lineage: Eukaryota > Metazoa > Arthropoda > Insecta > Coleoptera > Staphylinidae > Philonthus > Philonthus cognatus. Next base: position 31,303,007 of record OW052241.1, on the reverse strand, counting down.
CAATTTTCCAGCTTTTGTGAATTTTCAAGATTTTTATTAATTTTTCATATTTTGACGCGTTTTATGAAGTTTTTAATTTTTTTAAATGTTGATACCATTTGTGAATTTTCGAGATTTTCGTTGGATTCTAAAACATTAGAAATGTTCGTGAATTTCCTAAACTTTCGGTAATTTTCATGAATTTCCACAATTTTGGTTAATTTTTAAAATAATGATAATTTTTCGTGAATTTTCGAGACTTCCGTTAATTTTTAAAATTGCGACGGTTTTCGTGAAATCCAAAGGTTTTCGATAACTTTCAAAATCTAAAATTTTAAAGATGTACGAAAATCTTGAAAAATTTATGATAGGCGTCATGAATTTTCAAGATTATTGTAAATCTTTAAAATCGAGAATTTCCAAGATTTCCGTTAATCTGCAAAATATTTTCATACAAGTGTGAATTTCCAAGAAGTTATCAAATTTTATCATGAATTTCCAATAATATTTAAAATTAATCATGAATTATTCAGCATTGCAATTAATTAATTTAGTCGTTTTGTTAACCGTTAACGATTACTATACAAAAAATATTAGGCATTTCTAATAGTGACATTTCTTCAATATAACGTTTCTTAATACAACGTTTCATGTTCTTCATTGCTTCAACATTTTAGAAATATAATATAATCACCTTAATGAAAAATACAACACAACATTTTGTTGACTACGCAAATGGGCTCTTAAACTAGAATACTCTCCTGCAAGCATATCGAATTGTATAATATTAGCATGGCGCAGAATACGCACAGAGGCCGAATTTTTAGAATAATCTGTACCTTTAAATGGTACATGAAAAGTGTCATCGTTGCGCAGCATTCTAGCTGGAACGCGAATGAAAATTTTTGATAGTAAATCAGGACAGTCTATATGTCCATGCAAAAGTTTAAAAACTAAAAGTATATCAGCGTCAACGCGTCTCTGCTCCAGACTCTTAAGACCATATCTATATAGCAATCTTTGATATGTATCCTGTACATCGAATTTAAATGCAAGATACTTCGAGAATTTGTTTGTACCTGCTCAATTTTATTTATGTTGCACTGTATGTAAGGTGACCAAACAGATGAGCATTACTCCAAATGTGGACGTATTAAGGAGGGAAGGATTTTCATCATCATCTTTAATTAGAATAACGCAAAATCAGATATTTAGTCTATTTTCAGTGTTAATAATAATTAATTATGTCTAAACTAGTAGTTATTGGTTTTTTCAGACTTATTGATAATGATTTTAAATGATTGTTGTATAATAAATATCGTAAATTGGCTGTATGAAACATGAAAATTCTTAGTTATTTTGCCATTATTTTATTATTATAATTTCTAAATATTCAATTTATTTTGTTTAAATAGAATCACTTGACATTTATCTTTATTTTTGTAATTTTATTTTGTTTTGTTTATATATATTATTTTAAGAATTTTTACTTATGTAATATTACTCTGTAATTGGGATGTCCTGTTGGGTAATAAATATTATTATTATTATTATTATTATTAATGAAACATGGACATTAATTTTTACGCTTAATTTAAAATCACCCAATGTTAATTAAATAGAACTTACCTTTAATTTTTCATCAATGTATACATTCTAGAAACGTTATTGATTGTATTATAAATTTATTTTCTATCATAATTTAGAACATATTAAAATGCATCTTTGAACGGACCGGTTTTGTTTTAGGTTCCTGTTCGAAGCCCTGCTATCAAGGGCGTATGCGCATATAGGCATATATTATTATTGTTTATAGCATTAATGAAAATCTATGTAAAATTTTTAAGATTTGAAAAATAATGTTATTTATGAAAATTGATTCTTTCCTAATAGTGGATTTTCTGAAAAAAGAAAACTATTTTTCTAAAAATCTCAACAAATTCTCAATTGTTCCTTTATATGTTGGAAATAATGTTAGCTACTTTTTTCCGCAATAAAAAAATGTTCCATTAAATTTCTCAACTTTTAAACAATGCTTATTTTTTGATTTTAAATAAATATTTTTAGGATTTTATTTATTGAAAAATTGATAAAACAAATTATAATTATTTTGAATTGTGGAGGCTTCTACTTCGTTATACATGTTAATTTAACACAATAAAACACTTTTAACTTTGTTTGTATAACACAATTTATTTTTATGTGACTGCAGTTTCGGCAAATTCAGCTTGCCATTATCAAATATGAAGTGTCTAAAACTGGAAACAATACGGGTATATATACAAAAGGTGATTACATGAAAACGGATTACAAAACGGCTTAAAATCCGGGAATCCCCCTAATTAACGACCAGGTTGACCTACTGTATACCCCCATTTTTAAAGCCGTTTTGTAATCCGTTTTCATGTAATCACCTTTTGTATATATACCCGTATTGTTTCCAGTTTTAGACACTTCATGTTTGATAATGGCAAGCTGAATTTGCCGAAACTGCAGTCTCATAAAAATAAATTGTGTTATACAAACAAAGTTAAAAGTGTTTTATTGTGTCAAATTATAATTAGTTTTTTTTTTTAATTATATATTGTTTTTAAATTATAAGTAATTTTTCCTGACTTTTCGTTAATTTTAAAATAATGTTCATAAATTTAGAAGCTTTTAGTTCATTATAGTTAATCTTTAACGCTTTTGATAACTTTTCCAATATTTCCCTTAATTTTTAAAATTCTCGAATTACTAGGACTTTCGTTAATTTTTAAAAAAATTGATACATTTGGTAAATTTTCCAGTTTTTGTGAATTTTCAAGATTTTTATTAATTTTTCAAATTTTGACGCGTTTTATGAATTTTGTAAATTTTTAAAATGTTGATACCATTTATGAGTTTTCGAGATTTTCGTTGGATTCTAAAACATTAGAAATGTTTGTGAATTTAGGAAATTCACAAACATTCACAATTTCGGTAATTTTAATGAATTTCCACAATTTTGGTTAATTTTTAAAATATTGATAATTTTTCGTGAATTTTCAAGAATTCCGTTAATTTTTAAAATTGCGACGGTTTTCGTGAAATCCAAAGGTTTTCGATAACTTTCAAAATCTAAAATTTTAAAGATGTACGAAAATCTTGAAAAATTTATGATAGGCGTCATGAATTTTTCAAGATTATTGTAAATCTTTAAAATCGAGAATTTCCAAGATTTCCGTTAATCTGCAAAATATTTTCATACAAGTGTGAATTTTCAAGAAGTTATCAAAATTTATCATGAATTTCCAATAATTTTTAAAATTAATCATGAATTATTCAGCATTGCAATTAATTAATTTAGTCGTTTTGTTAACCGTTAACGATTACTATACAAAAAAAATGAGGCATTTCTTTAAAACGTTTATAAAGAAATGCCTCATATTTTTTTGTTAAATAACCCGAAAATTAACGAAATTCTTGATAATTCATGAATACCAGCATTTTTTTTAAATTAATGAAAATCTAGGAAATAGTTTTAAAAGGTTTTAAAAGCGTCAAAGTTTTAAAAAGTAACAAAAGGAATTTGAAAATCAGCAATAATCTTGAAAAATGCATGATTTTTGTAAAAAAAATTAAAAATTGTTATAAATCTTGGACAATTAGCGAATAGTTAAAAAATTAACAAACGTATTGAAAAATTTACGAGTCTTTAAAATTTTGGAAATTAATTATAATCTTGGAAATTCACAAAAATTTTAAAACTTTGAACAAAACCTTGAGCGCTTTTACCTTAGGGTTTTGTAAATTATTGAAAGTATTGTAAAAAAACCCAGTGATTATTTTTTAACGAATGTTTTCCACTCCCAGACTAAGCATGAAGTAAAATTTCGAGTTGAGAAAAGCCCGAAGAATTTGGATTTGGACGCGCAGCGTCCAAATCCAAATTCGGGCTTTTCTCAACTCGAAATTTTACTTGATGCGCCACGCGCATAAAAACACTGATAACTATTAAGTTCAAAATATTTAAAATATGTTTTTATCACTCATTATCACTTTTCGACATACTTCAAAATGTTGTCAAATTTCAATATTTCTTGACATTTCATCACCTTTTGACATTGTTTCAACATTTTCTTAAATTAAAACATGTCATCGTTTTTCGACAGTTTTTTATTTTTTCAAAATTCTGGCTAATTTCAGCATTTACACCTTACATTGATTGCATTCCTTTTTCAAACTTTGCGCACCACTGACAAAGCATACAACTTTTAGATAAAGACAATAAACATAAAGAAAATTAACTCTATTATTATTATTATTGCTATTAATAACCTTTCTTCATGCTATTTTTTATTAGTGATAGACAATTTTTATAGTACATTGTATACACAGGTCATATAGAGTCATAAACATTAAAAAAAAGTACTAAAATGATGATGTTTCCATCGAAAATTGGCATACTAAACATATTTTACTTGTCAAGTTCGTTAAAGACAATTTCACGTTAAATCGGCGTTGTGTACGCGTGGCGCATGAAGTAAAATTTCGAGTTTAGAAAAGCCTAATTTGGCTCGGTCGCTCCGCTTCGCTACGCGCCCGAGCCAAATTTTCAGGCTTTTCTAAACTCGAAATTTTACTTCATGCTTAGTCTGGGAGTGGAAGGCACTCGTTTGTTTCATCATTGAAACAATTGAAAATTGACGTAATAGTGAAATTTCTTCAATCTAACTTTTCTTAAAACAACGTTTCATATTCTTCATTGCTTCAACATTTTAGTAAGTAAGTAAGTAAGTAAGTGCTTTATTAATGTTAATACCTAGGTTTACATACGTCAGATATACAGAAAATATTACCTTGCTAATTAAATAGACAATACAATATAAAATAATTAAATACATGTATAAGTGTAAATGATTAAAAATTATTAACGATAACAATAAATAAATAAATAAGTGTAGAACAAATTAAAAATTAGTAAAAACATTAAAATAGTTTATAAGATGACATTATTGTCATGCTCCATTGTTTCTGTATTTTCATCAATGCTGTAGAAAGACATTTTAATGAAATAGCGCTTCATAATAGATTTAAATTGTTTTGTTGGTAGAGTTTTTATAGTGGATGGCAGTGGATTATAAAATTTTGGACCATAATACTTTATACCGTTACGTGACCTAGACAATCTAAAGAAGTGAGGACATATATGATCATTAGATCTTGTGTTGTACTCATGGACGTCGTTGTGTTTGGTGTATAGGGATCGATTTTCATGCACATAGATTAAAGTTTCTAAAACATACAAACTTGGTAATGTGAGTATTTCTAGTTTTGTAAATGAATCACGGCAATCATTTCTGTAACCTATTCCATCTATAACTCTTACCAAACCCAAAGAGTCTGGCAGCTATGCTCGAATGACCCCATGCAAGGAGACCATACATAAGATGACTCTGGCATAGCGCAAAATAAGCTGTTTTTAAGACTGCTTGAGGGAGTGATAGTTTAAGATGTCGGAGTAGAAATACAGATTTACAAAGTTTGTTTGCTGTTACAGTGCCATGTTTATGCCACGTAAGTTTGTGATCAATGTGCATACCTAAAAATTTCGTACTGTCACTGTAACTTTCAGAAATCTTATTTAACGTAAATATTGTATACGCTGATTTATCCTCATTAACAAGCAATCGATTCGACGTAAACCAATTTGTTGCTGTATTAATTTCGGCGTTGTTTATCTGAATAGCTGTGTGTTCTTGTGCAGAGTAGCTTTTGATTGTAGTATCATCAGCAAAGAGTACTATTGTAGAATTCTGCAGCTGTCCGGGCAGATCATTGATGTAAATAAGGAACATTAAGGGGCCTAAAATTGAGCCTTGCGGAACCCCATGATGTATGGTGCATTCATCAGATGTACTATTTCTTGTAAATACTTGCTGCGTGCGTATACTCATGTATGAGCTTATCATTCGGCAGCTTTTCGGCAAGAAGTTGTAATAATATAATTTCTCTAAAAGTATTTCATGAGAGACACAATCAAACGCCTTACTGAGGTCCAAAAAGGTGGCCATCGACGTTCCTCCAGACTCGAAGCCATCGTATATTTCCTCAGTGAAAGCGATGATTGCATCCCTGGTTGATTTATTTCTGCGGAAGCCGTACTGATTACTTGAAATTATATTATTATTTAGAAACATACAGTGACTTAGATATGTAAGTAGTTAAATTGCTTAATCTTCACTATTTTATTTTAACCCTAAGTGTACATTTCAGGCACGATGTGAGCTTTCTTAAAAGTTTAACGTATTTGACAAATACGTTACTAACACTTCAAGTAACACCAAAAAGAATATCATTGTTACAGTGACTTTTTGGTCCTAATTGCAGCAACATTTGATATTCCTTATTGCAGCAATGTTTTGTGTTGTTGATAAAACCCGTGGTTAACGCCTTGACTTATGACTTGTTACGGGGTGGGGTGCTTCGCAGTTGGAATTTATATAAAATCTTCGTTAAACAATTGAGGTGTTAAACGAAGACCCACATCGCAACTTCCGGCTAGCTATTTAGTCACTGAATAATAAAATTATGCTTACCAGGGTAATCACTTTACTGATTCTAAGTTAAAAGGTAAATGAAAGGTTTGAAATTGAACTTTAAAAGTAAATGAAAACTTTAGTCCAAGAGTAACAAAATGTATTAACACGAAACAAATTAAACAACGAATATAAATTTACAAATGAAGATAGAAAAATAAACAAGCAAAAGAAAAAACAAGAAATACAATTAAAAAAATAACTTACGTACGACCACTGGGTTGTAAAGAATACTTGTAAAAACTTTCGCGGACGCGGACCGAAATTTAGCGTAGTGACGATGCACGGTTCGAAGACTTTTTCGAAGTGATGTTGACGGGTCAACAGACTTTTTTGAAGTGATTTTAGCCCTTGCGGCCGGCGGTATTTATTTGGTTTTTGGTCAACCCTCTTCCGTCTTCCCCTCTGGCGACCACCTACTTTCGTTGGCCGAAAGAAAAATGGCCAAAATAAATATTAAATATTAATATTTCGAAATACAAAATATGTCATTATATGCGCGATATGATTCTGCGTCCGGGCATATATGACATATTTTGATTCGAGCTAAGAACGGGGTTTAATAGACGTTTAATTTAATTAAGCCGAAGGGGTTGACCGAATTTGCCTGAAAGTAATACCAACGATGTGGAATGATAAAGCGCATCGTTTGGTATACCTAGCAACAATATGCATAAACAATTACGCCTACCAACTCCAAAAAACATATAAACAATAGGGGTGTTATGCCTGGACTTAGAAAATGTATAATAATCAGAAAAATACTGAATGGAAGTTTATGAAACTTCGTCCAAGCATAACGGGGAGCATAGTAATTGTTTATACATATTTGTTGCTATGTGGTAACCTCGTCTAAAAGCAAATTAGTAACAATTAAATATCATGACAGCTCGCGGTTTATATCCTTCTGGTTCGAACTAACCATATCGTGTTTGGTGTCGTTCGAATCGTCTTCTTCTCAGTTATCCGATGAGGGTTGTGACGTTCGCGTATGTATTCTACGTACGCGAACCACGTAGGGGATGTTCCTATACCTTGCATTCTGCGGTTTTATAACCCCTGACGTCATGCCCGATTCTTTTGTGCTTCGCACGTACGTTTCGCTCGCGCGATCGGGCCGGTCGCAGGTAGCAGCGTCCCATCGCAGATGTGGCGAACTCGGGGATAACCGGGAAATCCGTATATATTTTGGACAACCCTGGAACTGAAAATAGCGGATGCCGTAGAGTTCTACCCTTGGACGGCCGAGAAGAGTTTTGAGCTGAGTTGAGCTGTCTGATGTTCGAGGGCGCTATTTGACGAGATTCCACCAGGCAACCTATCTAACTTAAATAATATCAATGTATGGCGCGAACTTTACTCATTTGGAAAATAAAAGAGAATGAAGCAATATTGTGTACTGAAAAATAGAATGAGGTGAATTGGGACCGTTGCTCCGAATATTAAAATATGTAACAAAATAACGCCCGTGGTTATGTTGCAGCTGAAATATTGCCGAATAAACAAGTTGACGACGCTTACGGAAAAGCGCCGGTAACAGAGTTAAAATTACATTTTAGAAACATGCAATGAAACCAACTAAACATGGCCCTTGTAGAATATATCAAAATATCAAAACTCCCCGTAGATATTTGATTTATTTACACATTTATTTATTATTATTATTATAATTTGGAGTTATTTTGAGTTATTCACAAAAAAGCGCCTCTACGACAAAAAGTGTTTACATATTAAATGCTTATTTTTTGATTATCTACAACTTTTCTTAATTTTTTTTTTTTTTTGATCAGTATTGAAGAAAAATCCAAAAACATGCTCAGAGTAAACTAGCACTTCCGGTTTCCGCATGTTCGCCAAAAGCTTATCGAATACTACTATTGTAATAAAAAGCTTAAGTTTATGGTGTCATCTTAACAGCTCAATCGGTTTAGACTTTATCGTGGCGACAGAAGGACAGAAAGACATTTTTCAAAAATGGTCTTAATCAACTCGAGGGACCTCAAAATGGATAAATTATATATTGTTTTTAAATTATTAGTAATTTTTCGTGAGTTTTCGTTAATTTTAAAATAATGTTCATGAATTTAGAAGCTTTTAGTTCATTTTAGTTAATCTTTAACCAAAAGCGTAACTTTTCCAATATTTCCCCTAATTTTTAAAATTTAGAACTACTAGGACTTTCGTTAATTAAAAAAAAAATTAATACATTCAATGGTCAATTTTCCAGATTTTGTGAATTTTCAAGATTTTTATTATTTTTCAAATTTTAACGCGTTTTATGAGTTTTGTAAATTTTTTAAATGTTGATACCATTTATGAATTTTCTAGATTTTCGTTGGATTCTAAAACATTAGAAATATTCGCGAATTTCCTAAACTTTCGGTAATTTTCATGAATTTCCACAATTTTGGTTAATTTTTAAAATATTGATAATTTTTTGTGAATTTTCGAGACGGTTTTCGTGAAATCCAAAGGTTTTCTATAACTTTCAAAATCTAAAATTTTAAAGATGTACGAAAATCTTGAAAAATTTATGATAGGCGTCATGAATTTTTCAAGATTATTGTAAATCTTTAAAATCGAGAAATTCCAAGATATCCGTTAGTCTTCAAAATTTTCATACAAGTGTGAATTTCCAAGAAGTTATCAAAATTTATCATAAATTTCCAATAATTTTTAAAATTAATCATGAATTATTCAGCATTGCCATTCATTAATTTAGACGTTTTGTTAACTGTTAACGATTAATATACAAATTATGAGGCATTTCTTTAAAACGTTTATAAAGAAATGCCTCATATTTTTTTGTTAAATAACCCGAAAATTAACAAAATTCTTGATAATTCATGAATACCGGCATTTTTTTAAATTAACGAAAATCTAGAAAATAGTTTTAAAAAGTTTTAAAAGCGTCAAAGTTTTAAAAAGTAACTAAAGGAGTCAAGAATTTGAAAATCAGCAATGATCTTAAAAAATGCATGATTATTATAAAACAAATTAAAAATTGGTATAAATCTTGGAAAACAAAAGAAAAGTTTAAAAATTAACGAACGTATTGAAACATTAACGAGTGAAAAATTTTGGAAATTAATTATAATCTTGGAAATTTACAAAAATTGACAAGATTTTGAAAATTTGAACAAAACCTTGAGGGTTTTCCCCTTAAGGTTTTGTAAATTAATGAAAATATTGTAAAAAATCCAGTAATTATTTTTTAACGAATGTTTTCCACTCCCAGACTAAGCATGAAGTAAAATTTCGAGTTGAGAAAAGCCCGAAGAATTTGGATTTGGACGCGCAGCGTCCAAATCCAAATTCGGGCTTTTCTCAACTCGAAATTTTACTTCATGCGCCACGCGCATAAAAACACTGATAACTATTAAGTTCAAAATATTTAAAATATGTTTTTATTACTGATTATCACTTCTCGACATACTTCTAAATGTCAAATTTCAATATTTCTTGACATTTCATCACTTTTTGACATTGTTTCAACATTTTCTCAAATTTAAACATTTCATAGTTTTTCAGCAGTTTCTTATTTTTTCAAAATTCTGGCTAAATTCAGTATTTCACCTTACATTTCATTCCTTTTCCAAGCTTTGTGCATCACTGACAAAGCATACAACTTTTAGATAAAGACAATAAACATAAAGACAATTAACTCTATTATTATTATTATGCCTATTAATAACCTTTCTTCATGCTTTTTTTTATTAGTTTATAGAAAATTTTTATAGTACGTTGTATTACACCGGTCATATAGAGTCATGTCAGATTTAACATATTAAAAAAAAGTACAAAAATGATGTGTCCATTGATAATTGTCATACTAAACTTATTTCACTTGTCAAGTTCGTTAAAAAAAATTTCACGTTAAATCGGCGTTTTGTACGCGTGGCGCATGAAGTAAAATTTCGAGTTTAGAAAAGCCTAATTTGGCTCGGTCGCTCCGCTTCGCTACGCGCCCGAGCCAAATTTTCAGGCTTTTCTAAACTCGAAATTTTACTTCATGCTTAGTCTGGGAGTGGAAAATTGACGTAATAGTGACATTTCTTCAATCTAACTTTTCTTAAAACAACGTGTCATATTCTTCATTGCTTCAACATTTTAGAAACATACAGTGACTTAGATATGTAAGTAGTTAAATTCCTTAATCTTCACTATTTTATTTTAACCCTAAGTGTACATTTCAGGCACGATGTGAGCTTTTTTAAAAGTTTAACGTATTTGACAAATACGTTACTAACACTTCAAGTAACTCCAAAAAGAATATCATTGTTACAGTGACTTTTTGGTCCTAATTGCAGCAACATTTGATATTCCATATTGCAGCAATGTTTTATGTTGTTGATAAAACCCGTGGTTAACGCCTTGACTTATGACTTAAAATTACATTTTAGAAACATGCAATGAAACCAACTATACATGGCCCTTGTAGAATATATCAAAATATCAAAACTCCCCGTAGATATTTGATTTATTTACAGATTTATTTATTATTATTATTATAATTTGGAGTTATTTTGAGTTATTTACAAAAAAGCGTCTCTACGACAAAAACTGTATACATATTAAATGCTTATTTGTCACTGACGATGCCACTATGAAGCATTAGATGGCGTTAGCTATCGAAATCATTAATAGTTTTCACATATTGGCTTGAAATAGTCAGAAATGTTCAGTATTCCTCAGCACTGGGTCGGGACCACACTGAAGAGGACCTTGAAGTCCGAAACGCGTCTGTGGGTACCTGGTGCCGGAATACTGAACACAAATTCAATTTTGATGCTTATTTTTTGATTATCTACAACTTTTCTTAATTTTTTTTTATATGATCAGTATTGAAGAAAAATCCAAAAACATGCTCAGAGTAAACTAGCACTTCCAGTTTCCGCATGTTCGCCAAAAGCTTATCGAATACTACTATTGTAATAAAAAGCTTAAGTTTATGATGTCATCTTAACAGCTCAATCGGTTTAGACTTTATCGTGGCTACAGAAGGACAGAAAGACATTTTTCAAAAATGGTCTTAATCAACTCGAGGGACCTCAAAATGGATAGATATATCCACTAACATTTTTGATTTTAAAATCTTCGAGAAAACATTCCTTTCTCTTTGTTTTTGCAAATGAGGGACAGTTATAAAAAAATAAATATTTAAATTACTAAATGTACATTTCGGAGACAAAGTGACCATTATCACTGGATTAATCGTAATTCAAACAAAATTGTGAAGAAAGGATATTACTGCTTTATTCATCAATTTGAAAATGTGCTAAATTTAATTTTACGCAAAAAATTTGTTATTACCAACATCAACAAAATCCCATTGATTTAGCATAAGTAATACTGTATGTTGTTCAAAACAGTTGACTTAAGTGTTGAATTGAAGTAAATAGCAATTTATCTTGTTAGAAAACGCAACTTGAGTGTTGAATTTACAGAAGATAAACGCAAGCAAGCGATTAATAAACCAAGAACAAGGGTCTAGTAAGTAGTCCAATACCTTTTAAGCCTCAACAAAAAATCCTGAGATACCTCTACATTCGCCTACTTATGTACTAAAACCGACTTCCGCTCAACAAGATCGAATTTGATTTACAAAACAATTTTAATTATAACAACTTTTTGTTCAATCCTCGTTACGAAACTCACATTTACGTATTTTTTAAAATGATTATTTTGTGGTTTCGTATGGGATACTGTTAATATAATTGTTTTTTTTACATTCGTTCGTTCGTTCGCGGTTGAGTTTATTACCGGCATTTTTCGAATGCCGGCAAAAGCCGGCTTTCCGTTCCTCCTCCGCACGTTCATGAAATGATGTTCGATCGTTGGAAGGGAGATTGCGCACTGTATAAATGCACAGCAGGAAGATTCTAGGTGCAGTTTGTTCACGACATTTCATTCAGAAAACAGGAGGTCAGTGTGATCTCGTTTCTTTTTTATATTCAAGTAACAGAAAAGGAAGAATATTTCAAGATGCCTTCTCCATGTGAATCTTGCAAAGGTAAGAATTTAATTTTAATATGTGTATTAATTAATCATGGAGTGGAATTATCATCAAGAAATTTTAAGTTGAATTAACTTTCTCCAACTTAAAATATTTGTCTCCTTTGTCAAAAAAAAAATTGAATATACCAGAGCTTCGAACCGTTATTTTAAACATAAAATATTGAACTAGATTATGATGAATGATAATGTTAATTTGTGTCAATTTATGTTAGAAATATCAAGTAAAGCCTGGGAGTGAAATTACTGGTTTTGTTGATTTATAAAATGTTCATATGATTTATGATTTTTTGTCTCCTTTGTCAAAAAGAAATTGAATATACCAGAGCTTCGAACCGTTATTTTAAACATAAAATATTGAACTAGATCATGATGAATAATAATGTTAATTTGTGTCAATTTATGTTAGAAATATCAAGTAAAGCCTGGGAGTGAAATCACTGGTTTTGTTGATTTATAAAATGTTCATATGATTTATGATGTTTTGATATTTTTGTCGATTTATAAAAATTTCGTAAAATGTTCGATATTTCGAGATTTTTATCAATTTTCTATTTTTTGTGATTTCCGTCAATTTATAAAATTGTCATGAAATTTTCAGCATCCGAAATTTTTTGTCAATCTATAAAAATCAATATTAGAAAATTTTTATTAGTCTTTCGATATTCTGATATTTTCGTCGATTTATCAAATATCAATGATATTGATTGATTATTAAATTTCAATGAGATTTTCAATATTTCGGGTTTTTTTGTCAATATATACAATTTTCAAGAAGAGCAGTTTATAAAATGTTCATGAAATTTTCGACGATTTATAAAATGTTTATCAGATTTTCGTTATTTCGACATTTTCATCAATTTAGAAAATGTTCATGAAATTTTCGACATTTCGACATTTTCGTCGATTTATAAAATGTTTGTCAGATTTTGCAAAATTACAAATTTTCAACAATTTATAAATTTTGTGTGAAATGTTCGATATGTTATATAAATGGTTTGTTTATACGCTTGACGCATGAAGTAAAATTTCGAGTTTAGAAAAGCCCCGTGAAAATTTGTCTCGGGTCGCTGCGCGACCCGAGACAAATTTTCTACGCAGGGCTTTTCTAAACTCGAAATTTTACTTCATGCTTAGTCTGGGAGTGGAAGACACTCGTTCATTTAAAATATGTCACAACTACCAAAATTTGTGTCGCAAGTGTCATAAAGAAAAACAATAACAAAAATAGTTGTCTTAAATTGACAATAGTACTAACGTCGGTTGACGCCGATTTGTGTAATGTTTTATACATTGGACTAAATGTCACTTTAAGTTGACAGGATAGACTAATGTCGGCTAAACTACTACTAATGTCGGCTAAATACCGACTATTGTCGTCTTAAGTCAAGTTGACACGATAGACTAATATCAGCTAATATCAGTAAATACAGTCGATATAGTGATTTAATGACAAAATCATATCATAATCAAAAGTCAGAAAGCCAAGTGACTTATAGTCATAATATTGCAATAGTCAAAAGTTCATGAAATTTTCGACGATCTTTAAAATGTTCATCAGATTTTCGTTATTTCGACATTTTCATCAATTTAGAAAATGTTCATGAAATTTTCGACATTTCGACATTTTCGTCGATTTATAAAATGTTTGTCAGATTTTGCAATATTACAAATTTTTAACAATTTATAAATTTTGTGTGAAATTTTCGATATGTTATATAAATGGTTTGTTTATACGCGTGACGCATTAAGTAAAATTTCGAGTTTAGAAAAGCCCCGTGGAAATTTGTCTCAAGTCGCTGCGCGACCTGAGACAAATTTTCTACGCAGGGCTTTTCTAAACTCGAAATTTTACTTCATGCTTAGTCTGGGAGTGGAAAACACTCGTTCATTTAAAATATGTCACAACTACCAAAATTTGTGTCGCAAGTGTCATTAAGAAAAACAATAACAAAAATAGTTGTCTCAAATTAACAATATTACTAACGTCGGCTGATGCCGATTTGTGTAATGTTTTATACATTGGACTAAATGTCACTTCAAGTTGACAGGATAGACTAATATCGGCTAAACTACTACTAATGTCGGCTAAATACCGACTATTGTCGTCTTAAGTCAAGTTGACACGATAGACTAATATCAGCTAATATCAGTAAATACAGTCGATATAGTGATTTAATGACAAAATCATATCATAATCAAAAGTCAGAAAGCCAAGTGACTTATAGTCATAATATTGCAATAGTCAAAAGTTCATGAAATTTTCGACGATCTATAAAATGTTCATCAGATTTTCGTTATTTCGACATCATCAATTTAGAAAATGTTCATGAAATTTTCGACATTTCGACATTTTCGTCGATTTATAAAATGTTTGTCAGATTTTGCAATATTACAAATTTTCAACAATTTATAAATTTTGTGTGAAATTGTCGATTTGTTATATAAATGGTTTGTTTATACGCGTGACGCATGAAGTAAAATTTCGAGTTTAGAAAAGCCCCGTGAAAATTTGTCTTAGGTCGCTGCGCGACCTGAGACAAATTTTCTACGCAGGGCTTTTCTAAACTCGAAATTTTACTTCATGCTTAGTCTGGGAGTGGAAGACACTCGTTCATTTAAAATATGTCACAACTACCAAAATTTGTGTCGCAAGTGTCATTTAGAAAAACAATAACAAAAATAGTTGTCTCAAATTAACAATAGTACTAACGTCGGCTGACGCCGATTTGTGTAATGTTTTATACATTAGACTAAATTTTCGACATTTCGACATTTTCGTCGATTTATAAAATGTTTGTCAGATTTTGCAATATTACAAATTTTCAATAATTTATAAATTTTGTGTGAAATTTTCGATATGTTATATAAATGGTTTGTTTATACGCGTGACGCATGAAGTAAAATTTCGAGTTTAGAAAAGCCCCGTGAAAATTTGTCTCAGGTCGCTGCGCGACCTGAGACAAATTTTCTACGCAGGGCTTTTCTAAACTCGAAATTTTACTTCATGCTTAGTCTGGGAGTGGAAGACACTCGTTCATTTAAAATATGTCACAACTACCAAAATTTGTGTCGCAAGTGTCATTAAGAAAAACAATAAAACAAATAGTTGTCTCAAATTAACAATAGTACTAACGTCGGCTGACGCCGATTTGTGTAATGTTTTATACATTGGACTAAATGTCACTTCAAGTTGACAGGATAGACTAATGTCGGCTAAACTACTACTAATGGCGGCTAAATGCCGACTATCGTCGTCTTAAGTCAAGTTGACACGATAGACTAATATCAGCTAATATCAGTAAATACAGTGATTTAATGACAAAATTATATCATAATCAAAAGTCAGAAAGCCAAGTGACTTACAGTCATTATATTGCAATAGTCAAAATATAATGATTTTATGACAAAATCCAAGTATGTTAAAAGACAGGCAACCGAGTGACTTAAAGTCGTAATATCACAATAGTCGATAGAGACATAAAATGACAAAATCCTAGTACCTAATGTGTTTACTCACTTTAAATTTTAAACTGTGATCATGCATGTGTCATATTTTTAAATATAGTCTGTATTTATAGAGATTCAATGATAAAATCGTAGAATAGACAAAAGTCAGCCAAATCCTAATAAGTCAACCAAGTGACTTACAGTTATAAGGTCACAATATTTAAAATACAGCCGATAGAGAGATTTAATGGCAAAATTGAATCATAGTCAAAAGGCCGTCAATCAATTAACTTACAGTCATATTGTTACAATATTCAAAATACAGTCAATAAAGATATATGGCAAAGTCCCATGATTAACTAAAGACAGCTAACTAAGTGACTTACAGTCATAATGATACAATACCATCACACTCAGAGATTTATAGTCAATATTGCAATAGTTAATACACAGTCGATAAATAAATGTAATTATTAAATACCATCATAATGAAAAAAGTCGCTAAGTGACATAGTCACAATACAAGACCGGGATATAAAACACTTTTTCTTGAAACTATCGATCCTTTTGGATGCGTTAACGGACAACCACAGACAATTCATTATCTTAGGCGATTTTAATATTAACACATTAAATAACAATAACAACACGAAATCATTCTGTAATATTATAAGCTCCTATGGAGCACGACTTTTAATAAATAATCCTACTCGAATTAATAGCTGCTTAGATAATATAATATCAAATATCATCCACGAGTCTGTAGATATAGTTGAATCAGGATTATCTGATCATAACGCAATAATTGCTGGCATATCAGCAAAAACAATTGACACCCGGAAATATCGCAATACCTATTTGATAAATGAAAACACAATCAATATTTTTTTAAACGCTATTAAAAATGAACTCTGGGAAACGTTAAGAAACAATACTGCGGATCTTGATTCTAAATGTGACGAGTTCATGTCAACCTTCAATCGCTACTTTTGGGAAGCTTTTCCATTAATAACCCATAAAAGAAAAAAGCAAAAAACAACATTTTCAACAACCCATAGCCAAAGTTCACAGAAATAAGATGCTATTGTATAAAACTGTAAGTACTCGTAATCCCGATTTTAAAAACTTATATAAAAGTCACAAAAAAATGTATGACGATATCTTACTAGCCGAAAAAAGAAAATATTATGAAATCAAACTGTCGAACGCCGACCACAAATCAAAAATGGCATGGCGTGTTGTAATAGAATTAGTAGGCCGAGACAATCATAACGATTTTAACATTACCACCAAAAATGACGAAAAACTAGCTAATGATTTTAACTTACACTTCACAAATAAAGCAGATCTTTTAGTTTGAAATCTCCCACAAACACCGTATAGCAACACAATTCCACATCAATCAAATTGCTTATTTTTTAATCCTGTCACGCCCTCAGAACTTATTTCCAAAACAAAACAATTAAAAAATAAAAAAGTCATGGTATAGACAATGTTTCAAATTATTTACTAAAAAATATAATCTATGGCATAGCTAAACCACTTTCTCATCTATTTAATATTTCTATACAAGAAGGAATTTTTCCTCAAGTATTTAAATACGGTTTGATAAAACCATTGTTTAAAAAAGGCGACAAACAAAAACTAGAAAATTATCGACCGATCTCTTTGCTGACAGCATTCTCAAAATTATTAGAATCCGTTATCACCGATAGATTGCTGAGTTTTCTTTCAAAAAACAAAACTTTCGATAAGCGACAATTTGGTTATTTAACCAACCAAAATATTTACTTGGCATTGTTTCATTACATAAAATACATCACATCATCATTAGAAGCAGGAAAAATAACTTGCGGCATTTTTTTAGATTTTTCCTCCGCGTTTGACAGTATAAATCATAAAATATTATTAGATAAAATGTATCACTATGGCATACGCGGCATTACAAATAAGTGGTTTGAATCTTACTTAACCAATAGGCAGCAAATGGTGGAAATTGTAAGGAACGGCGTCTTAACTAGATCAAAAAGCATTACACCAAATAGAGGAATCGCACAGGGCAGCGTCTTAGGGCCTATCATGTTTTTGATTTATATTAACGACCTGTTCCTCTTAGATTGCGCCAAACGCCATTATGTAACGTGCTACGCCGATGACACAAATCTAATAATATCATCTAATAATCCAGAACAAATGGAACACGAGTTAACGATCACTTTAACAGAAATTCAATCCTGGTGTTTGAAAAGCCAATTAATCCTCAATGAAGGAAAAACTAATTTTATGTGTTATTCAGTAAATAAAACAAACAAACAAGGCGGCGTAGATGAAATACAGTGGGCAGAAAAATCAGTTACTCTTGTCGAACATGTAAAGTTTCTTGGAATAATATTTTCTAAAAATCTTAGCTGGAAAAATCATATTGACGATCTTGCAAAAAAATTGTGTACCAAATGTTATTGCATACGAAAAATAAAAGAATTTCTTAGTTATAGACTATAAGTTAAAATTGACAAATGTCAATATACAGTCAACACAGCGATTTAATGACAAAATCTTATCATACTTAGACATTTATAGTCAATATTGCAATAGTCAATATACAGTCGATAAATAAATTTAATTATTAAATACCATTATAGTAAAAAAAAGTCAACTAAGTGACATAGTCATACTACAATGAATCGATAGCTGACCGTACGACTATAAATGGAAATTTGATAACGGCAGAAAAATAAACGACCAGTTTTTACAGTAAAAATCTCGTAATAGTCAAATTAAGTGTCATAATTTTATATATTACATGTTGTTTATATTGACTGTCTACTACATTGCCATTTGACGACAACATTGACTATATCGATTGTGTTGATGTTGAAGATGAACCCAAAACCTTCTCAAGTTGTTTAAATGTAATAAAGTTAAGAGGTCTAAAACGTCTCGTCACTTTCGTTATCTGAAATCACTTTTACAAGTATCATATGATCCGTCAAATTGTAATTAATTCGAAAAATTCACATTTTTAAAACAATTTTAATAAAATACGCATTAAATGTTAATTTTTCGATTATCTACAACTTTTCAGAACCAGATTTTTTTATATAATCAATATTAAAGAAAAATACAAAAAAATGCTAATAGTAAACTACCACTTCCGGTTTACGCATTTTTACTAAAAGTTGCTCGGATACTACTATTGTAATAAAATCTTAAGTTTATAGTGTCATCCTAACAGCTCAATCGGTTTAGACTTTATAGTGGACAGAAGGAGAGACATTTTTCTAAAATGGTCTTATTCAACTCGGGGACCTCAAAATGGATATATCCACTAAAATTTTTGATTTGAAAATATTCGCGAAAACAATACTTTCCCTTTGTTTTGCATATAGGGGAAAGTAATAATTATTTCACAGTTAATTTTAAGCTAATCTTGAAAATTATTGACCCTTTTTCCTTCAATAATATTCATTTTACTTGGATGTTGATCAAAACCTATCTAATATTTGATTTTGAAAATACACCATTCTGCTTCTTATAAATTTTCTTACATCCAATCCAATTATTTACTGTGTAATTTTAGATTTTATTTTTTTCAGACACTTGCGCTTCCGGAAAAGGATGCGGAAGTGATTGCAAATGCGGAGACGACTGCAAATGTGCAGAAAATGCAGGTAATTATATTTAAACACACCCAAAACTTGATTTTGATTTGCACGAGAAAATGCTGGTAATTAGTATTAAACAAATATTAATTTTCAATAATATTTTTATAACGATTCTCTGGTGCATTTTTTAATGAGGTAATTTAAGTAATCCAACTATTCAAAATGTCTACCCAAAATTATTATCTGGCATATTTTTAGTGACTAAATTTATTTTTATTTAAGTGCGAACAAAAAGAATCTATTCTCAGATTATTAAAAATTTGCAAAAAATGTTGCAACAAATAGTAAACAAGAAAACAAACGAAATATTTTTAAAAAGTATAAAATTACGATAATAATGCTTATGAGCGTAAGCAATTTTTTTAAACTCAAAATAGTTTTAAATTTAAAAACTGTTTTTACCTGAAAATGCCAAAGAAATTGTTTTACATGCACTAGGCACCAAAAAAGTTGAACTCGAGTTCAAGGTGACAGTTCCTTCTATTCTAATATCACTTAGAATTCGAGTTCAGAGCTGTTTCAGTTCAACTTCTTTGATGTAACTGGCCCTTAATGTTCAAACTAGTGAGCACCATTTTCTTGAAAATGTATCTTATGCAATTTATTATTATTATTATAAAGTCTAATTAAAACCTCAACCAAAAAATGGAGTTGTTAAGCTTGTTTTTAGTATACATGTATTTATGTCTACTAAAAACAAGCTTAACAACTCCATTTTTTTTAACATCAATTATATTTCTCCGTCTCCCAAGTATAGACTTTCACATGCCATAAACGAACCTTAAGTGGTTAAACAATACTGATGGACATTTCTAAACTCTAACGTTTAATTTCAATTAGTGTCGTTTGCGGGGTAAATTGCAAGAGTGATAAATGGCGGACACTCCTCTTTTAAGTTGCCAATTTAAATGTTGGGATATAAAGAAAGGCTCGTTATTCGCGATGAACGTTCGCCTTGTAATAGCGAACCAGTTTAGACGGTTAGAAACGAAAGCAAATAGGAAATAGTGATCCTAATAGTGATAAAGATTCGTTTATAAAGAGGATATCGAGATCGAGATCACTCATTTCTATCTGCTTTCGATTTCATAAAGTGATTTTAAATAATAATACAATGACATAACGAAAATATGTGGATAAAATACAAATTAGTTGTTAATTCATCAAAAGCATAGCAGATTATTTACATGATATTTTTTTTACATTTTAGAATATAATAATTTAATAAGATCATTGAGTTCCACTTTGTGGAATGGTAAAAATTAACATAACTTAATGAACATTAATGTTGATGTTTTATTAATATTTTTTGTAATGCGATAAAATCTTGATAATAATTTAAAATATTGCTTCGTTTTTCATTTGGCACTCAATAAAAAATATTTTACTATATAAAGTCGTTGAGAAGAAAAACACAAATTAATAAATTTATTCCGACTAGTTTCGGTTTGTTAGACCATTTTCAGAGGAATACTCTTTTGTTAATTCTCTAAAAAAAATACCAGATTCAAATCAATATCAGATTTTAAAACTAAATCTACAAAAACCCAGCCACAAATCATTTTAATTAACGTGCACAATCGTTTTAAATGTGAGTTTAAGTAGTTTAATTTTAATTTTCACATCTTCTAAATAGTTCAGGTATTTACAGAAATAAATTTTAAAACTCAGATTTTGTAATAATAAACAAACAACCTGACTATATTTTCTAATCCAAAAATAGTGAGTATAAATAAAGAAAACACCGTCATACTTTATTTAAAATATATTGAGTTTTACTATCTATCTTATTTATTGTTTTAGGTAAAGGATGCGGATGTGGAGATGCCAAGAAGGAATAAAAATCAGCAATGCTGTTTTAACTTGCTTTTTTCATATTATTTATACACATGTTTTAAAAATGGATGTTTTGCTAGTTCCTCTTATGTTAAACAGATGCAACACTCTTGCATCAGACTGTATTTATTTATCAAGTGATGTACCCTTTATATAAATAAAAAATATATTAGACAAAAACTGAATGAATTATCAATTTTAATATTTAGCTGTGTTACCTACAATAACATTTTGTAATATTTAGCATTAGTATGTTAACATGTTTAATAAATTTTCAATAGCTCCATCCTTTATATAAATCCATGCAATCAACCTCGAAGTAGCCAAAATATTCTCCCTCCGTACCCTTACCAAACTTCGACACCCTCAAAATCCCCTCCACGACCCATCCAATGTTCTCCTTTACGAAAAAACACAAACTCGTCCAATAAAATAGAGACTTTCTTGATTTCTCGCAGAACGATTTGTATGTAACGAGTCGAATTATAACAACCTTAAAAAAATTTGCATTCCTAGAAACCACGACATCATCCTAAAATGCAAAAACCCACCTAAGGTACGATTCACGAGAGGTATCCTATGGTTTCCTTGATTTGTAGTGCTTTCTGTACCAATACATGTAATACGAAAATAGTTTGATGTCATCAGATTACGTGTATGAAAAGAGACAGAAAACTTGTCTATGTCTGCTATGATTTTTAGATGGCACATGCAAAAACGTATGTATACGTATATGCAGCTCTAAAATTGTAAGGTTAAACGGCACATTTTGACAGTCTTCGTAAAACTAAATCTACAAAAACCCAGCCACAAATCATTTTAATTAACGTGCACAATCGTTTTAAATGTGAGTTTAAGTAGTTTAATTTTAATTTTCACATCTTCTAAATAGTTCAGATATTTACAGAAATAAATAATAAATTTATGTTTATTTTGCGCAAGCTCAAACAAAAATTTTAATTGAATCGAATGTGCATTCAGTAAATTTGGCAAATAGTCATCGGATTAATTTGGTAATACAGGGAATTTTTATTTAGGTATGCATACAGGGAATTTTCTATATGCATACGCTTTTTTTAAAGAGTTCAATTTGAAGCTTAAAACGAGTGTTTTCCACTCCCAGACTAAGCATGAAGTAAAATTTCGAGTTTAGAAAAGCCTGAAAATTTAGTTTGGTCGCGTAGCGCGAATACTTAAACTTTTTCTAAAAGAAAGAACATTAATATACTTAATGACATTAGAAGCGTAACACCCAGAAGGAGTTATTATTTTAACTTGATTTTTTGCCAGTATGGTAGTCTTACATCAAGAATAAAATGATTACATTTTCAAGAAATTTTATTGAAAAACAATCTAAAAAAAATTAATAATGTGTTTGGCGACCCCTTTGATGTATACACTCCTGTAGACATCTGGGCATCGACAAAATGAGATGGTCGATGTCTTCTTGAGGCACCTCGTTCCAAGCAACTTGAATTTCATCGATCAACTATGCTAGAGTCTGTGGAGGATGGTGCAAAGAGAATATTCTTCTTCCCATGATATCCCACACATGTTCAATGGGATTTAAATCCGGCGAACGGGGCGGCCACGCCAACACATTAACACCAGCTTCATTAAGAAAGTTCATAGTTCGACGAGCAATATGGGGACGTGCGTTATCTTGTTGAAAAAGTACGTCTGGGTGGCCATCTAAATAAGGTAACAAAATCGGTCGTATGACGTCTTCAACATAACGCGCAGCTGTCATACTGCCTCGAATGAATACAAGAGGTGATCGACTACCATAAGCAATAGCCCCCAAAACCATTACTCCAGCAGTCCTGTGTACATTCCTCTCAATAGCAAACCTAAGATCAGGTCGTTCTCCACGGTAGCGTCGTACCCTTCTACGGCCATCATGCGTGCCTAGACAAAATCGTGATTCATCGCAGAATACGACATCGTGCCATTCTGCCTTCCAATGCTGCCGTTCTCTGCACCAGTCCAACCTTTGGCGACAGTGTCTCGCTGTTAAAGGAAGCACTAATCTTGGACGGTACGAAAGAAGCCCAAAGGATTGGATGCGGCGATATAAGGTTCGCATACTAACGGGCCTACCTTCTTCTCCAATCCATTGATCACCGATTTGTCGCGTAGTAGCGAAACGGTCTCGCAGGGCTATTTGTCTTAAGCGCCGATCTTGACGTTCTGTGATACGCCTTGGTTGACCAATTGGTCTTCTTCTTGCTCCTCTACCTTCTTCTGTCCATACCTGATACACACGTATTACAGTTGCTGCAGTGGAATCAATACGGCGGGCAATTTCGCGATAGGACATACCGACATCTCGATAAGCAACAACTCGACCCCGGTCAAAATCGCTCAAATGGTGATATTGTGGACGTCTTCGGACTCGAGGTATTTTATTTAAGCTTAACACACTCAACGGAAACACGAAAACTAAAAACATCTGTACTAAACAGCTCATACAAATAGTTTTATCAAAAAAGAAAAAGTGAATTTTTTTTTTCACAATAAATATAAAAGGCACAAGGTTGAAATTATTATCAATATATGCTTTAAATATAGTCACTCTGTTGCTAAAATATGAATTCAAAAAAATCATTCCTTCTTGGTGTTACGCTTCTAATGTCATTGAGTATATACTTACGACGTAAACAGTATGACATTGTCATGTAACATCAAAATTTGACACAACTAGGAAAAATCATTGCAGATAGAACTGCCGACATACTCTCTAAAAAATGTTAACCACACATTCCATGAGTCATTGGACATCTCTCCCGAATTCCACTCTAAAACCCTATATGAATACATCACCTCCTTTTATCCTCCTTTACTACCTTGAAATCGATTTAAAAAAAACACACAAACAGCACAGGGCAGAAAGTCCTATGATTGATAGCCCTTGTAAGGGAGGGAAGTAAACGTTATTTGCAAATATATTTATATATTATAAATTGTATTTTATTATATATTATAAATTGTATTATATTATATATTATAAATTGTATTTTATTATAAACTTTCTTTTTCAATAAAGACGATATAGTAGTAGTATATTTCCAACAATAACAGAAAATGTAACAGCAGCAGACTCATATTGGATTACGCCTTGAATTTTCGTTATTTATTTACGAGAGTTATAGATTTTTTTCACAGGTATTAATAAACGGCTAAAATGATTTATTATTCCACGCCAAATTCGTGTCAATTGCAATTTACCTTATTTACTACTCATGTTGAAAAAGCAATAAATTTCACAGGTTTTAAATTAAACAACAACAGTAATTCTAAACACATTTTCAGTTTAAACAATTAATAAACCTAAACATATTTCTACATTCTATTCTTAAAAGCTCAGCTAGACAATAATGTTTACGAGATAGAAAAAACGTCAGAAATAATTTTAAACCAATAATTTATTAAGAAATAATGTGGAAGGTGAGAAATATAATACCGTGAGATCGTTTAAATTATGATTAAGAGTAGTCAGCATTTTTTTTTGTGCGGTTGCCCAGAATGCTAATTGAAAGATGGAATAAAGTTGAGGTTATGGTGAAGTACGTGTTAACAATCAGTAGTGCCAATCTAATTTAAAATTCAAAGCCTACTTTAAATCATGTTTTAAACGATCGTACTGTATGTTAGGATTACACTATTAATTTATTGTAAAAAGTATTGGACAAATGTGAGAAATTTAATTTATTAAATTTAAAGCAATAATTTGTTGAAAATAATGTGGATAAAAGTAATTTAATTTATTCATTTTAATCCAATAATTTATTAAAAAAAGTGTATAAATGCCAGAGATGTAGTTCACTAAGATTAAACCAGAAGTCAGACATGTAATTTCAAATGTAAACACAGTCCGAATTTTGATTCTTTGAGTTTGAATCTCCGATTCAATAATAACTTGTGGATAAAAGTCAGGAATGTCATTAATAAATATTAAACTAGAAGTTATTGAATTGAAACCAACAATGTTTAAAAACATGTAGATAAAAATCAGACATTTAATTAACCTATTTGAACCCGAAACTATTTTTTTCGTTTAAAACTGTTTTCTTTCAATAAATCTTATTATTTATACAAATACATGTTAGAAATTTTATTCATTACTAGCATTTAGCCCGATTTACCAACCGGAGAGCCGAAGGCCGAATCAAGGAAATGTAGAAATGTAAAGAGAATTGCATAATTAAAAAAAAAAAAATGATGTTGAAGAAAAATATATGTATAATAGTAGCAAGGGGAAAGGGAGGGGGAGAGGCGTTGGTGCATGAGCCGAATGGTGGTGACTGCAAGGTAAATCGTTGTTTTGTAGTGGTTATGGAGTGGATGGATGTAAAGGTCCGTGAAAAGGTTGGAAGAGATGGTCGCTTCGCTCCAGCCGCTCGCTTCGCTCGCTAGGGTGCTCGCTTTGCTCGCACATAGAGAGGGTAGTTGCTCCTTTATCCCCGCGAAAACAAATTTTCTCTAGCGCAATTTTTGGACCGAAAATTTGCTGAATCACCGGGAAGGAGGCCATTTGTTGGCTCGAAAATAATTTGCTGAGCACCGCGAGGTCAAATCATACCACACAACGTTTAAACAAATCGTTTTTGAGCATTTTAAGTCGGTCAAAAAAAATAATCAAGAAAATCACGGTTTTAGACCACCCTGTATATACACGTTAAACTTAAAAATTAATTAATTTTAATTGTTTTGTTTCGTCTTGTTTCATCTTGTCGGTTGCGGATAATTATTCGAAATCGAAATGTGAAAACCAAATTCCTCTATTTCAATTTTTCGACCGAAAATGTGCTGACAGCCAGTGAAGGCGGCCAATAATAATAAAAAAAAAAAACATGTCCCAACACCGCTAAATTTAATCCTAGCAATCTGCGTTTAAACAAAACATTTTCGAGAAAAAATAAAAACCATCGATTAAATGCGAGATTTAGACACCCGGTATATATCTTTATGAAATTTCAATTGCAAAAAAAAATACTTTTCCTCGATAGAAAAAATTCTCGATAGATAGGTCGTGTTTCTAATGGAATTCTGAATACGATAGACGCAAAATTTTGAAAATCTATTTTTTTTTTGCAAAATCGATTAAATGCGATATTTTTTTTAATCGGGCGATTTGAGCGCTCGGAAGTGTCGCGTTGGAAAGCCCAGGTCAAATTCCATCGAAATTGTGCTATGCGCGACCTGAAAAAGTTCCGTGTGAAGCAAGACCGGCGTGAAAAGTATTGAGGTTAGGAAATCTTCCGCCCGGCGTAAAATTAAAAAATGATTTAAAATAGAAAACGCGGTCGGATTTGAACGCCGCCTAGCCTAAGACACGCAGAAATTTTTTTTTTCGGTCCTGTGAAAATTTGAACTTTCTAAAATGAATTCTTCGATTTTTCCACTCCCGGTGACAGTCGTCTCCCATAAGAGCAATGTAAAAGTGGTTGCCATGGCGACCGAATCGCAGCCTTTTCGGATCCCCGCTGCTTTAACGTTCTTATTATGGGAGAAGATTAAAGTAATAGTTTGTTGAAAATGTCGATGAGAGTCAGAAATTTAATTCATTTAGTTTAAATAATAATTTATTGAGAAAATAATTCATAATTCCAGAAATTTAGTTCATTATGTTTAATCCAGAAGTCAGTAATGTAATTGAAAATGTGTCCACGCAAATTTTAGATATTAAATATTAAATATTTTCGAATAAATTGTTAGTTTAGACTCAATCGGCCGTATGTGATTATACTGTTACTAACGTGTGATTAACTAATCGCGATTAAGGTGTTACTAAGTACGCCGTATGCATAGTCACGTTTTAACACATACTTGTTAGTAACGCCTAACTTTGCTTTTACTGTAATTTCCATGTCAAATTAAATCATAGACCAAGAAGAATATAGATGGATTTATGATATTTTTCTATGTAACGAAGGTTGCTACGCCCTCTGTGCCAGTGTCGTCAACTAATGAACACTTTAATTTATTATTTAAGTGTAAAATACGCAATATTGAATTACCAATTGTGGATTTTACTGATCGTGAACCTTTTAGTGATTTGAATTTGTGTTGAAAGTTCTTGAAGTTCTCTGTCTGTGCGTACAAAAATGCGCACACTGCACAATTCTCTATACATACGCTATAGATAATCGATTACGCAGCATTTGCTAGTCTTACGATTGTAAACGGACGAGCAAATGTAGCCTTTATCCAACCGCCGCTCTAGGGAAATTCAATCCTCCCACAGGTCCCACAGTTGTGCATTTCTGTGAGCACAGGCATAGCACATGATTTTTACGCTCGTTCCCGAACTTTTCAACACTAATTTGACCAAAAACACAGCTCATTATTTAAGGAAAACCGAACTCGGACTCTCACAATCACGCGAATGACATTTGAGGTTAATTATAATCACATGTAAAACTAGGGGTATGGCGTGATTAAAAATGTAGCTAATTGCGTCTATAATTGGACTATGCATACGACATATTTTAAATTCTTACTAAACCTTAGTTAGTCACGCTTTAATCGCCTTTAGTGGACTATACATACGCCCGCATGAGTTTAAACTAACAATTTGTTCGAAAATATGGACATAATTAAGTGACTTAGAGTCAGAGCTGGGACGAATCCTCGTAAAAAGGATTCGAATCACGAATCAAAGATTCGAATCCTGTTTTTTCGAATCACGAATACAAATCCTTTAAGAATAAATTTGATTTTATTTATTTTTTTCAACCATTTATATACAAAAACTTAGCTAAGTTGGCCGTGTGGAGCATGGCCACAGGGGTTTCGTTCATCAGTTTTTATGATAGTGAAGGAAAACTGAAGAAAAATGAGCCCGAATTACGCCACGAAGTGGAAAAGGTGCTACCTCAGGACTACCGGATAATCTGGCACGGCGAGTCCAACAGCTACAAGAACGGCTACTCGGGCAAGAAGATTCACCTGAAGGTCTACTCGAAGGAGGACGTCCGGGCGAGCATAGCCGACGCGTGCAAGGACCTGATACATTCCAAAGAGCTGGACGTCGAGACGCTGGACAACTTCCTGCGGAGGGGCTACGAGTTCCCCGACCCGCACCTCGCAGTCTATTGCGGCGGCTACCTGAACCTGAGGGGCTATCCCCCTGGCAGATCCGGCTGACTGAATTCTTCTCCCTGGGCTCGCACCACGGCATCACATACTCGCAATATCTCAAGTGCTCCGGTGCTACGATAAGTGCGAACAGCGGGTAGGTAAATAAGCGTTAAAATCTGTACATAATATTTCAAAATAAAGTGATAATTTAAAATAATGAATTATTGTACAAAATAAATATCGTTACCAGTTGTTTTAACAAAAATATTTAAAGCCGAATTATTTATTAATAACACTGAACATTGTTGATAACAGACTAAACATCTGATTCCTTGTTACTCTGATTAAAGATGTATTTGTGTATTTCTGAACTTCACTTCAAATCAGTGTTTTGTACGCGTGGCGCATGAAGTAAAATTTCGAGTTTAGAAAAGCCCGAAAATTTATCTCGGGTCGCTGCGCGACCCTCGACAAATTTTCACGGGGCTTTTCTAAACTCGAAATTTTACTTCATGCTTAGTCTGGGAGTGGAAAACACTCGTTTAAATGAAGACAACCTTATACAAGACTGTCTGTTTAAAACGAGTCGACCTTATACAGTACATAGATATTTCTAATAAAATCAAACTGAATTTGCTATGAAATTTAAACATAATAAGTAAAAACCAGTATATTTTCAATTTCACAATATTTCAGTGTTTTATCCGTTTCGCTACGCCAAGATTTTTTCCCTAGCCTTTTAATATAACTTTCTTCTGTGGGAAACCTCTATTTTGTTAAATTGTTTTCATTGTTTTTATCAATATATAAGTTAATTTGATACATTTTTCGTGTTTTCTAGTTTCCCTGTTGTTTTTGACAAATTTAATAATGTCATATGGCTTTCTTGTTAGAGTTTTTGTCAATTTGAATATAATTTCATGACTTTTCTCTGACTTTCCCGGTTTTAATGATATTCAGTGAATTTTTTATCTACGTAATTTTCAGGCATTCGTCGATTTTATAATAGAGGTTAATTTGAAGCTTTAAACAAGTGTTTTCCACTCCCAGACTAAGCATGAAGTAAAATTTCGAGTTTAGAAAAGCCTCGTGAAAATTTTCGGGCTTTTCTAAACTCTAAATTTTACTTCATGCGCCACGCGTACAAAACACTGATTTGAAGTGAAGTTTAGAAACAAACAAATACATCTTTAATCAGAGTAACAGGGATGTTTAGTCTGTTATCAACGATGTTCAGTGTTAATAATAAATAATTAGGTTTTAAATATTTTTGTTAAAACAACTGGTAACGATATTTATATATAAATGGTTGAAAAAAAAAATCATATATATTGTTAAAGGATTTGTATTCGTGATTCGAAAAAACATACGTCAAAATGAAAGTCATTACTGTATATGGTCGACTCGGTTTAAACTGAGACAGTCTTGTATAAGGTTGTCTTTCATTTAAACGAGTGTTTTCCACTCCCAGACTAAGCATGAAGTAAAATTTCGAGTTTAGAAAAGCCCTGTGAAAATTTGTCGAGGGTCGCGCAGCGACTCGAGACAAATTTTCTGGGCTTTTCTAAACTCGAAATTTTACTTCATGCGCCACGCGTATAAAACAGTGATTTAACGAGAAATTTAAAAACACACAAAAGACATTTCTCATGTTAATCCTCACAATTAATTCGAATTATTTTTGACGATTTAAATCGTGTTTTTAAGTATTCGGATCCTTTTATAAATTATCAAATCCTTTTATAAATACTCGAATCCTTTTATATGGATTCGAATCACCCACATTTGGATTCGAATACGAATCCTCTTAAAAAAATGTAACGAATCCGGATCACGAATCCAGTTGAACTTAAGTATTCGAATGCCTCTTTTGAATCCTCTAAAAGGATTCGAATCCAGGATTCGAATCCCGAATGATTCGAATCCTGCCCAGCTCTGCTTAGAGTCCCGCTCAGCCGCAGCGATAAGAGTCACGTGCTAAATTCACACCCACAAACTAGTCAAATTTTGTGTAGAGAATTTCTCAAAAACTAAAGGGTGAATATTTTTCTTATTTGCGGGATAGGTCTCATTAAGGCTACATGTGTTGAATTAATTTTATTGCAAATAAAAACAATGGATTTTCTCCGTTATTAATAAACATTTTTTCTTTAACATTTTTCAATAGCTGCAGTGAGTCATGGTAAAAAAAACAGAAAATATATTTTCTATATCTCGATTTGTTTTCGAGAAATTTGCTACACACAATTTCAGACACGAATTTGCCCTTCTTAAATCTCCACGAAACTGAAAAAACTACATCAAATATGGATAAAAATTGGAATTTTAATTTATTCAGTATAAACCAATCATTTATTTAGAAAAAAAAAAGTGTTCAAAAGACAGAAATTTAATTAAAACATAAAATAAAAGTGATATAAAAAACGTAATTGTTTTCTTTATATCAAAATTTAAAATGTACTACGAAGTAAAGGCCTCTAAGCTTCAAAGGAAATTTAATTCATTACTTGTAAACCAGAAAACGTAAATATAATTTTATGAAATTTTAACTAATATTTTGGGGACACCGGGGTCAGTGGGTAAAGGCCCTGCCTCTTACGGATCGCGGGTTCGAGTCCCGCCTGGTGGGGTCACTTTAAAATACAAAATGATTCCAGCTGGGTCCATGGATGTGTGTTTGTGGCGTCTAAAAATAGTTAAATTACAAAATATAAAGGTGAAATGGTGGAATGGTTTAAAACCAATTTCCAATAAATGTATACAAAAAAACTATAATATTTTTCAGAAAACAAAACATGTCTAAATATAAGTTATTTAATTCTAGTAGTTCTTTTTCGTAGCTATAAAACAAAATCAATTGAATTGTGGTCGATATAACAAACATATTTATTATTAAACAAACACGATTATTCAACAAGCGTTTTGTTTAATGCGAAACCATTGGAAAACATTAAAAGAAAGAGGGGTTTTCCTATTTCCAGAAAGAAAACAATTAATCATTTGTTTTTGGTAAACACTGGATGTTATCAGAAGTTGTTTTGATGAGGAAATTCATAACTGGAACAAATATTTTTTAAAGTAGTTTTGTAAATTCTCAATAACACAATAGTCTCAATAACAATTTACGTTTGGTAATTTTTATTGGGTTGAATAAATAATATAAAATAAAGAGAATACATGGAATTATAAGTCAACAAACACAGTCTCAGGGAAAATAAACCAAAGAATTAAGTAGAAGTTACAAAAAGAGTTAGAAAAGCATAATTTTAATTCTTTTGGGTAATTCATGGCCTATAATACTATACAGCTTTAATGATCATATTTTTGAAGTTTGTTTAAAGATTTGATTTTTTTAGAGTTACCTTATAGGAGGAAACAAAATAAACACCAAAATGAGATTATAAAATAATTCCTTACCTTGAAAAAATCAATGGACTTATCAAGAAAATTTCCTAAATGTCTTTTTCATAGAAAACTCCTAAAATATTAAATAATTCCAATCATGTAACTCTAAGAAAATTAAAATGTTAACAATTTACTTAACATTTTCAGGAACATTACTTTTTTAGGAAGATTTATTTCAGCAATAAATTAATTGAAAAAATAAGTGGAAATTAGTATTTTATTTAAAAGAAAATAATGGCAGCAATAAAATCACTTCTGGTATTCCTCTACATATCCCAACTTCTAATCTCAACAGAACAAAACGAAAAATGCTTAGAGAATCTCCTGACGGCCCACATGAATGGAACTTGCCTGTATTACATCGGAAACACGTTCATTCTCAACTTAGAAAAACTGAACCATTTATCCTGGATCCTCTTTAATAAAGTAGGCAACATCAGCAGCATTTCAACGATAAGAACAATTGAATGCTACGTGCTAACCCTAGAACAACATCAAGTATTCGAATTTCACAGTTTACTGGATCAGCTTTACTATATGAAATTCTTTAATTTCGAGAGTAAATTTGTTATAATTGCGAATAATTTGGGGTATTATATACGTGAATTATTTTTGCACTTGTGGAGGATTAATGTGGTGAATTCGATTATTTTAGTAGGGGATGACGTTTTTGGTTACTACCCCATAAGTGAGGGTAATTGTAGCGAGATCAGGGCTAGAAAGGTGTGCTCTTGTGAGGGGCTGGATGGATGTGAAGTTTTTAATGAAGATAAGTTGGATTTGAAAGGGTGTTCTTTGCGTTACATGGCTGTGCCTACGAGACCTTATGTTGATTTTGATGATCTCGAAACTACAAAGGCTATTTCTAGTGTGGTCATGAGGGAGATTATAAAAATTTGCGGGATGGTTCCTGTTAGGATCCACCACCATTACAATTCGTCAGCAATTATTTTACCTGATGGAAAAGTGCATAGTATGTATCACAAATTGCCTAATGGAAGTTATGGAGGTGCGTTCAAGGAAATTTACGAAGGAAACGTCGATATAGCAATCGGGCCTTTTGTTATATTCCAAGCCCAGGATTTTGATTTAACCTTCCCCCATTTTTACGCCCGCGCCAACTTTTTTGTATCCTCGGCGAAACCCATTCCTAAGTGGCAGAATGTAAGCAAAATCTTCACTCCAATCGTCTGGCTTTTGATAACCTTATCAATTTTTATAATGATCGCAGTTTGGTACGTCGTTGAAAACAAGAGCTTAATTGCGAGCTCGTTTTTCGTGATAACAGGTCTGATTTCTGTCAACACAATAAAACCCGAACCGCTGAAATCCCGGATGATTTATCTTTTATGGTTGTTTTTCGCTTTTATAATCACCAGCTCGTTTCAAACACTCCTAATATCTTACATGTTTAGATCGATCCAGCAGAAGCAAATTGAATCCTTCGAGGGATTAGTCGAATCGAATTTAAAAATAATCAGCTTAAAAACAGCTTCTGATACATTGGCGCACTACGATAACCATTACGTGAAAATTTTATATTCCCGCACGCAAAACATCCTAGCTCTACACGAAGATAACTGGAGGGATGTCGTAGAAGGAAAAGTTTCCATTTTCGTAAGCACGGCTATTGGTGGTGGAGGTCTAGCGAAATTCGGGCCTGGAAAAGCTAGGATTATCTACCCGGCAGTTTCGATTTTAATTACAAACGCGTTGAAAAAAGGCTCGGTTTTCACGAAAAAGTATGATTATTTTGTTAAATTGTTTTTGGAGCACGGTTTGTTGGATAAGTGGAATCCCGTCCTGGCGTATAATGAGCCAGTTAAGATTTACGATCAATTCCAAGTGATTACGGTTTCGCATATTTTATTGGGGATTTGTTTGTACGTTGGTGGGGTTTTAATTGCTTCAATGTTTTTTTGCGTTGAGATTTTTCTGTATGAATGTTTCCAATAAGTAATAAAACATTTTAAATAACAGATACGACCTTTTTTTAATAACGTCTCAGCAAACTAGATAATACCGGGAGATCAAATGCATTTATAATTAAAGTAGGCTGTTTTTTTTTTGCAGTTGGTACTAGGGATGTTCGATGTATCGTATGTTCAATAAAATTAAATCTCTAGAGTGCGATTAAATATACTGTAGGTTGACGACTCTGAAATTATACATTATAATTGAGTCGCCCAGATGCAAAACCAGCCATACGTGTTTTGAAAAACTTGTGGCAAAATGACAAAAACTGATTTTGCAACGCCTTTTAAATAAATGATTTTTCTTTTAAGTATACATACCCTTTTTTTAAGAGTTTAATTTGAAGCTTAAAACAAGTGTTTTCCACTCCCAGGTTAAGCATGAAGTAAAATTTCGAGTTTAGAAAAGCCTGAAAATTTGGTTTGGTCGCTCTGCGCTTCGCGCTACGCGACCAAACCGAATTTTCAGGCTTTTCTAAACTCGAAATTTTACTTCATGCGCCACGCGTATTAAAGACTGAAAGCACTGAAATATTGTGAACAAGTAAACTTCGCTTTAAATCAGTGTCTTATACGCGTGGCGCATGAAGTAAAATTTCGAGTTTAGAAAAGCCTGAAAATTTGGTTTGGTCGCTCCGCGCTTCGCGCTACGCGACCAAACCAAATTTTCAGGCTTTTCTAAACTCGAAATTTTACTTCATGCAACTCTGAAATTATACATTATCATTGAGTCGCCCAGATGCAAAATCAGCCATACGTGTTTTGAAAAACTTGTGGCAAAATGACAAATACTGATTTTGCAACGCCTTTTAAATAAATGAAAATAGTGTCTTATATGCATTGTATAATGGGGACAAGAAAAAATATGTAAAACTAAGTAAAAAGTTGGCAGGTTTTGCAACTTAAAAAAATATGTTAGCTTTTGTAACCCAGAAACCCACTAAACACGGAAACATTTTAAGCATTACACGAATATTGAACATAATACTAAAATAAAACATTGTGCTATGAATATTTTAGCAAGTTTATAGTAACGTTACAAACATTGTATAAACGATTTTCGTGCAATGTCGATTAATATACAGGGGATTTTTCTTTTAAGTATACATACGTTTTTTTAAGAGTTCAATTTGAAGATTAAAACAAGTGTTTTCCACTCCCAGGTTAAGCATGAAGTAAAATTTCGAGTTTAGAAAAGCCTGAAAATTTGGTTTGGTCTTGTAGCGCGAAGCGCGGAGCGGCCAAACCAAATTTTCAGGCTTTTCTAAACTCGAAATTTTACTTCATGCGCCACGCGTATTAAAGACTGAAAGCACTGAAATATCGTGAACAAGTAAACTTCGCTTGAAATCAGTGTCTTATACGCGTGGCGCATGAAGTAAAATTTCGAGTTTAGAAAAGCCTGAAAATTTGGTTTGGTCGCTCCGCGCTTCGCGCTACGCGACCTAACCAAATTTTCAGGCTTTTCTAAACTCGAAATTTTACTTCATGCTTAACCTGGGAGTGGAAAACACTCGTTTAAATTTCAAATTGACCTGTTTTAAGAAAACAATGAATATTCAAATATCTACAACACATAATTTACCATCAGATAAATGGGATAACGACGGTTTCGGTGTGTGCGTTAATTCCTCATCCTCAGTGCGCGCTCGGGCACTTATTGATAGTTTTAGCTTTTTAAATCTAAGCCAAATCAATTCCATTCCTAACGAAAATAATACATTTCTCGACTTGGTTTTTTGTAACAAATTAAATATTACACCTACTTTGGCTTTGCGATAATAAAAAACATCACTTTGCTTACAACATTGTCCTTAACTGTAATTGTATAAACAATTTTGCCTTCTGTGATATATATTATTATGATTTTAAAAATGCCGATTACTGTGAAATTAACAAGGTGTTTGCTAGTACAGTATGGATCCATTATTTTAAATCATGCTTAGAAGTTAATAGTGCTGTGGATGCTTTTTATTCAGTACTATACGCTGCAAGAGATTCTTTTGTGCCGAAAAAAAGGGTACACTATGGAAGCAAATACCCAAAATGGTTCAATTATGAGTTAATAAATTTGATTAAAGACAAAAAAATGGCCCATATTTCTTTTAAAAATTCAAATCAAATAGAAGATTATCTTATATTTAAAGGGCTGCGCCAAAAGTGCAATTCTCTAAGTAAAGAGTTATATTCTAATTACATCCATATGACGGAGAGTAATATTCGGCGTAATAGCAATAATTTTTGGAAATTTGTCCAAGGACACAAAAATATAAAGAGCATACCCTCCAGTATGTTTTTAAATGGCGCTAAAAGTATAAATTTGCAAGAATCCGCGGATCTGTTTGCTATATATTTTTCGAGCGTTTATTGTGAAAACCTAACAACCAGCAGTAATAGTCCTAATCTATAGCAGTGTGTTGACCCTTCATTTACTTTTAGCATTGATTTTATGAGCGTTTTCAATGAGTTAATTAATTTAAAACAAACTTTGTCTTGTGGCCCGGACGACGTTCCAAATCTATTTCTCAGAGAATGTGCATATACAACTTGCCATCCTCTTACTATCCTCTATAACCTCTCTTTAGAGCAACACTGTGTACCATCTAGTTGGAAGAGGAGTTATATCACTCCGATTTTCAAATGTGGTGACCGCACTAATATTAGCAACTACCGTGGAGTTTTCATACAATCTGCGATTCCTAAAATTTTAGATCGTATTGTGAGTAAGCAGTTGGGATGGTCATTGAAGAATGTAATTGTTGACGAACAACATGGGTTTTCTTCGGGTAAGTCTACAACCACGAATTTATTGATCTGTCAGGATTACCTTTTGAAGGCTTTGGAGTTTCGGTATCAGGTAGATTCTATCTATACTGATTTCTCCAAGGCCTTCGATCGAGTGAGTCATGATATCCTGATTCAAAAGTTATGCTATATCGGATTTTCCGATAAGGTTGTTAAATGGATGAAAAGCTTTCTTTCTGACAGATATCAAATGGTCAAACTAGGTAATTGTATTTCAACTAAAATCAATGCTACCTCTGGTGTACCCCAAGGCTCCCATGTTGGTCCAATCTTATTTAACTTGTTTGTTAATGACCTCCCCAACGGCTTAAAGTTCTGCAAATACTTGTTATATGCAGACGACCTAAAGTTATTTCATTCCGTACGATCTATTTACGATTCCAATAATATTCAAGAGGACTTAAATTATTTAAATGAGTGGTGTTCAAATAATAAGCTATCTTTAAATATAGCCAAATGTAAATGTATTACATTTAGTAGGACCAATAATACAATTCACAATAATTACAGTATCGATAATATACCTTTGGAACGGGTTTCAGACATAAACGACTTGGGTGTGATATTTGAGAAATCCTTGTCATTTAAGACGCATATATTATCCATAACCAATAAAGCTTACAAGATGTTGGGTTTCATTTCTCGAATTGGTTCTGACTTTAATACTGACACCTTGAGACTTTTGTATTGCACCTTGGTTCGGCCACATTTAGAATACGCTGCAACAATATGGCATCCTCATCAAACCTATTTGGTTAATACATTGGAGATGGTCCAGAAAAAATTCCTACGTCGTGTTGCGTATAGGATGAATATATTGAATCCACAGCTTAACTATAGTTTGCTTAGAGTTAATTTAGATTTATCGACGTTACTTTCCCGCAGAAATTATTTAAATATGTGTTTTTTGTATAAATTAATAAACGGGTATATTTGCTGTCCCGCGCTGTTGGCAGGTCTTGATTTTTGGCACCAAAGATCGGGACCTTCAACAAGACAGCAAATCTTATTTAGAGAGAAATTGCATCGTGCTACGTACGTTAGGAACAACCCGTTGTCCAGATTAACCCGCACCGCCAATTGTTTACTACCCTCTGTAAATTTTGACTTATTTGCCGCTAATTATTCATGCTTTCGTAGGGCGGTAGTGGTCGTTAATCTGGATTTAATTTTCATTTAGTTTAAGTCCTTCATTTTGTCATTTTGTTATGGGGAAATGTAATTGGTGTTACTTCAGTACGTTATTTTTCAATTCTCTGTTGTATTGTATTAATATTAATTTTATGTTTGTAAAGATATTTTCGTTAATTAAATAAATAAATAAATAAATTGGGACATGTATTTTCAAAATAAAAACTCCCTGTATATTATGTAAATGATGAAAAAGATAATAAAATTCAACATTACTATATAAAGGTTCAAAAATGTTGCGGTAAAGTAACACGAGGTTGCAAAATCATTACAATTTTACTTTTATGCAACACTGTGACCACTGGATAAATATTAAAAATTGTAACATAGCATTTTTAAGACACTATAATTGGATTTCCGGGCGTGACGTTAGCAATCAAGGCGTATAAGGTTGGCTCAATTTAAACCAAGTCGACCATTTTTTTAATTACCTTGATTTTCTGACGCCACGTGAGCGTTTCCACGGGTGACGTTATCAACCAAGGTCATTACAGTATAAGGTTGTCTCATAAACCGAGTCGACTGTATACAGTAGTGGCCTTGAATTTTACGTCACGTGGGGATATACATGCGTAACGCCATCAACCAAGGTCATTAATGTATAAGGTTGGCTCAGTTTAAAACGAGCTGTCCTTGTATTTTGAATCACCTAGATTTTGACGTCACGAGAACTTCCACGCGTGACGTCAGCAATCAAGGTAATTAAACATACAAAGTCGGCTTGGTTTAAATTGAGACAACCTTGTTAATTTAATTACCTCGACTTTTAATGTCACAAGACGTCATTGCACTATTATTGAAAATAATACTGAAATAAAAGGTTGTATTAAAAATATTACAGCAAAGTTGTAGTAACGTTACAAACATTGTTTTCCGTGCAATTAAGATTTATTTACATTATGTACCCACTGAGCAAAAAACAAACAAATAACATTATATCAACATTGTAGGAACATTGAACGTTGTATTAATGTTGATGAAACATTACTTGAATGTGTTTGCTCAGTGGGTAAATGCTGAAAATGTTAATAAAATTCAACATTATTTTATAAAGTTTCGAAAATGTTGCTGCAAAGTCACACAACGTTGCCCAATCATTACAATTTTACTTTTATCCAACATTGCGTTGTGAACACTACTGTCCTCATCGTGTCACTTTCGAGTGCTGTATTTTCAAAGCAAAACATACATCTCGGAAAAGATATGAATACAGGATAACAATCCTTGGCATGTATTTTATAAAAAAAAAACCTTTACTGGCATTCTCCATCACAAACAACAAACAAAACTTTACATTCTATAAAACTAAATCCCCTCCCTTCTATTTTCCCTCTCCCTCCTTAGCTTCTCCAACATCCTTACATCTACCCCATCCTCTCTCATCCACTTCATCACCCTTCTACTCCCTTTCGCTCCCATCCATTCCTCCTTCACCCCCTCGTATTCCTCCGTCAAGTGGCCCCACGTATCCTTCCCATGCTCACACAATACACACCTTCCATATTCTTCCCCCATCCATACTTTCATTCCCCTCTCCTCCAATCCACACCTCGCCCTTGCCACAATCACCCTCTCCTCTCTACTCCATTCCCTCTCTATCAGATATCTCGGCACTCTTCCATACACCTGCCACCTACCATACATATCATTGTACTTACTTCTCTCGATCCGCCCTTGCTTTCCTGCCCTTCCCCCTCCTGCCCTTTTCCCTTCACCCACCTTCACCCCATTCCCTAGCCATTCCATTAGTTTCACCTCCGACAACCCTACCAACAGTTCATATATATCCAGTGAGCCAGTCCCCATATAAGTTTTGGGT
Organism: Philonthus cognatus; assembly: GCA_932526585.2. Taxonomy (NCBI): domain Eukaryota; kingdom Metazoa; phylum Arthropoda; class Insecta; order Coleoptera; family Staphylinidae; genus Philonthus; species Philonthus cognatus. The sequence goes on along the minus strand of OW052241.1, from coordinate 31,263,226 downwards.
ACACTCGAATGGGAGCAGAGCGCTGGATGCCAAATTGGTGTATATGGCTGCCTATATACACCAGTCTGGCTTCCCGCGGTCGGTCGGTTACGACTATTTTACTCCAGATGTCGCGAAATCAAGTCTCAGAGAGAGAGTGAGAGAGAGACAATTTCTTTCTCCCTCTATTCCGCGCTTCTCGTTGTATCATATTCCAGATGTTGATTTTTCAATCTTTTCGTTTTTTTTTCTTTTAACGAGCTAAGGATGCGTGTTACATTCATTCATGCGTTTCCTTCTACAATTTTATTTTCTGCGTTATTAGAGAATAGATTTTATGAAATTATATGTGAACGTTGTAAAATTCATTAAGTATTATTTATTTTGTACAAGAAACTTAAAATACAAAACTATTTAACTTTTGATAAAAAGTAAAACAAATACATCAACTTATCATTTTATTAACTAATCAGATCAATCCTATTGATCAGATCAAATCTACTGATCGATAAGGGTTTCTTTTTTAATTAAAGGGGTCAGTGCAAAATGCAGTTGTCATTTTTTTTAGTTTTTGAATTATTACCGTTTGAAGTTTTTAACCCATTAAGCGCCGTTGATGCATACACGCAACATTATTATTTTTTGATAATTAAGTTACTAAATAAGTTTATTTCATATATTATATTATTTGACCTGAATTGAAAATGTACCAAGAAAAATTTAAATATTTTGTTATTTAAAGTGTATTATAAATACTTCACAATATTACAATGTTTTATACGCGTGGCGCATGAAGTAAAATTTCGAGTTTAGAAAAGCCTAATTTGGCTCGGTCGCTCCGCTTCGCTACGCGCCCGAGCCAAATTTTCAGGCTTTTCTAAACTCGAAATTTTACTTCATGCTTAGTCTGGGAGTGGATACGCTCGTTTTTAACTTCATATTGCACGTTTTTATACAAAATCGACGAATGCCTGAACATTGACAGCGTATACATTACATTGTTGAGGCACTAATTTTTTGAAAATCAATTATCACTTTAATATAATAAAAATAATAAACTATTTCCGCTTCGCTACGCGCCCGAGCCAAATTTTCAGGCTTTTCTAAACTCGAAATTTTACTTCATGCTTAGTCTGGGAGTGGATACGCTCGTTTTTAACTTCATATTGCACGTTTTTATACAAAATCGACGAATGCCTGAACATTGACAGCGTATACATTACATTGTTGAGGCACTAATTTTTTGAAAATCAATTATCACTTTAATATAATAAAAATAATAAACTATTTATGATTTTTAACTTTTTATTAAATTCACGTATACATTATGTGTATTTAAAGAAAAAATTCTCAGTATGTAATGCAATAAGTCATAAATAGAAATCATAAAAAGAAGTGTAGAATTTTAATTAAAATTAACTTTTAGAGTTAAAATTGCTTGGCCGTTAATGGGTTAAAATAGTTTTAAATATACTATGTGTCCCGTTTCAAGGCGCATTGTATGTTTCATGTAAAGATTTCCAATGTAATTGGAATTTGAGTTTGTATTGCTTATTGAACCAAAACGATTACAATAAAATTAAAATTTCTTTACCTACTAGCAGTATTTTCGAGGTATTATTTTTGAGTTCTCCTCAGTTTCATTTGAAATATAGCTTGAAAATAGTGAACGATTATACGAAAATAAAATCGTCAAAACAGTAGTTGCTACGAAAAGTCAGTGTTTGGCATCAAATTTATTAAAACACAAAGCAATAATTCAATTCAACATGAGTGTTTATTCTGCAAAAGAAAAAAATCAGATCCCAAAATGGACTCAGTATATATTTTAATCACGATGCGTATTTTATTAAATGAACCATACTTTTAATAAATATTAACAGTTTCAGAAATTTGTGGTTTTTGCACTGACTACTTTAATTATCCGTTTACTTTGAACGATTGTTACATGATCAACTTGTACTTTTCCGATTGAAATTTTATAAACGCTTATTGTGTGCCATTTGACCAACACCGACAACACTCAGCGGGCACTAAAATGTTACCTAATTTTTGGATTAAAATGTATGGCATCCGTCGTGGGGATAATTTAAAAAAGAATAAGCAGACATATTTTTCGATATTCTCAATACTTCCCGAGATACACGAAATGTTATATAGAGAAAGTGCAAATTATATAAAAATCATGAAACTTTATAATTGAGAATATTATCAAAAACTGCGAAACAAACAAACTTGTTAAATCAAGTAATTAGTCACATTAATAACATTATAAATTTTACATTTTATTAATTGTTACCGACCTCATGGCTATCTTTTTTTGTACGGAAATATACGTTTTAGGGTCCCAGGAATCAGAAACAAGTGTTATCGATAATATTTGAGATAATTGGCTCAAATATTGAAATATGTTGAAAAGTCTCGTTAAGTGATGATAATCAAAAACATTTAGAAAACAACAAGATGTCTTTTAATAGAATAAGTATAATAGATTTTCTCTGAGAAGTGTAATTGCAAAAATTATTGAATACTTTATTTCCAGTTTACAATGTTTTGTATGTCAGGTTAATTCAATTATTTCAATGGTTTTATTCTTAGTCAGATTACATTTACAAAAGGTACCGATGGGATTATGTTACAGACTAAATAGGTAAGTAAAAATAATTCAAAATGATTTAAGAAAACCCGATCAAAAACTGTCTAACTAAAATATCGGTTAGTGAAAAACATGATAAGAAATTACCAAATTGGATTCTGCGGATACGGATTAAATGTGTTAACAGTAAATAATCTTTTTAAATCCCAAAATATTTATGGTTTTTAGAAGGTTGCGGATTATCTGTAAGTTGCAGTGGTATTGTTCTGGTCGCGCAATACTTGAGGGTATACACCATAATAAAAACGTGGTCAAAAAATGCCTACAGTGGCGGCGCGTGGTTTAATTCTTTGGGGGTGCAGAATATTGGAAAGAGAGTAAGCGCCACAGGCAACATTTTTGGGGTGCCACGCCTAAAAACTATTTTTGAGCTATCAAATTGTAGAAATTAAAGGAAAATTTGATTGTCTTTAAATATTGCACGGTAATAATGGAGTTCGAACACTCCGCCATTCTGGAAATTCGTGAAATCAACCTAAAACCGATACGCCGATATCAATCCGACCACGATGTACACTAGTTATATGTGCACATGAGCCAGCTTAAAGCATTGAACGTCGCTGGGCTGTCGCGGGGAAGAAAGAGTACGGGGGGCAGAGGTTCCACCAATTAGATTTAAAATTCACATGTGCAGTGCACGAGCGGATCAGGCGAGGTGACGCGGCCGCGGTGTTCGGTTGCCGTCGGCTCGGTGGCACTCGACGTTCTCTGCTTTGCGCTTGGATATTAGGACGACGCATCGGATAGCGTCTAGCGGATAAAATAATGTTTGGGATTTATTTTACAAGTAGAATGGATTGATAAAATTATTTAAAAAATGAGGAAATTTAAATATGTTTGCAGGCATTAATGTGGGAGTGCACGTGCACATGTGCACTTACTGAGGAACCGCCATTGCCTACAAATAGGTAAAAACAGATAGATCACTTCGAAGAATTTGATTTTTCATCCCTTCTATAAAGCTATCACCACTATAATAATGAATATTGTCCAAAAAGAAAATAGTCAAGGAAAAGAGTTAATTCGATATTCATACACGTTATTCAGAGTGTAAATGGATGAAACGGAACGTAGCATTTTTAATGTTAATTTCTCAAAATTAAAATATTATTCAGGGAAATTATGATATTCATTTGGTTAGAGTAAAAATATACACACCGAGCTTTGCTATTTATTGCATTATTAAAAACCGGAGTGTCATGAAATTAAACAAGCAAATGATGAGGTGTTGATTTGTTGGCTTTTTATTTAAAATATATTCTGTTGATTTTGTGTTACACTTCGATTAATTCTGTATAATTATTACTGAATAAAAAAAAACAAAAAAACTGCTTCTAAAATATCGTTAATAAATAAGAAAACAGTTATATGTATATTTAATATAGTTTTTTAATGTTTGTTAGTTTTTTGTATATATGAATGTTTATATGAATCTATATTGCTATGTTTTTAGTTTTGTGTGTTCGTAAATAATTTCTGTTTTTTTATTATCAATTCCAATTAAAATACCCATCAAACATTTTTCAAATTGATTTTTTCATTGTAAAAAGATTATTGTATTTATCTAACTTTTAAATAAAAAATGTTTAATAATATAAATATATTAAAAATCTATTTATTTTTAAACACGTTTTTATTAAAAATATATATGTATAATAACTAAAAATGTTGGAAATATATATTACATTTTTTCATTGTAAAACGACTTTGTTTATTTATACAAATTATGAATATTTGAAACAATAATCTATTAATCTAATAATTTTAACAATTTTTTTATTAAAAATATATAAAATAACTAAAAACGTTGAAAATATATTTTAGAATTGTTAATTTCATTGTAAATTTGTTTTTATAAAATATATTCCCGAATTTCATAATTTGGAACACGCTTGAAATCTCAAAATAAAAGAAATATTTTCGAATAGACTTTTTGTGGTGATAATAAATTTTATTATTCGTCTACCACAGTTCATATACAGGAAGTTTTCCGTTAAAGTATACATATTTCAAATTCACCTTATTTTCTTTAAATCTGTAGATATTCGTTGTGTTTTTAAAAGAGTTCAATTTGATGCTTTAAACGAGTGTTTTCCTCTCCCAGACTAAGCATGAAGTAAAATTTCGAGTTTAGAAAAGCCCCGTGAAAATTTGTCTCGTGTCGCGCAGCGACCCGAGACAAATTTTCGGGGCTTTTCTAAACTCGAAATTTTACTTCATGCGCCACGCGTATAAAACACTAAAATATTGTGAAATTTAAGTATATTTGAACCTCACGTAAAATCAGTGTTTTGTGCGCGGGGCGCATGAAGTAAAATTTCGAGTTTAGAAAAGCCCAGAAAAATGTACAGTGTATTCTGTATATTGAGTTATTTATACTTAAAAAACTGTCTGTATAACTAATCAATAATATAAATTATTTGCCAAATTTGGTACATACCAGTTTTAATTGAATTTATGAAGAGAAAAAAAAAACAATCAAGATAAAAATAATATCAAATGAATGCTTTAATGTAAACTCATTGAATTTTATATTTTGATTTTTAGTTAAATTTTAGGTTTATTTAGGAGCTTTTTAAATATATCTGATTCCCAAAGTCCATAATTTTGAACACGCTGTAAATCTGAAAATAAAAGAAATGTTTCGGAACAGTTTATTTTTTCTGAAGGTCATCAAATTTATCATCGTACGAGTGGTGTAGACGGGATCAAATTACACGACGAAATAAGAGCGAGCGCGTTTGTGTATGTGTGTGTGTGTGTGTGTAGACGCAACCGGAGCAGTTTTCTCTAGAATACTTCTACCTTTACTCTATTTATAAGTAGATGGACCCACTTCCCTACCAGAGTCTCTCCTTTTCTATCCTCGAAAACTCGGAATCCAGTTCTCCCATAAGCATTGTCTACCCTTGCCCTACCCTCTCATACATTTTCCCTCTCACCCCCCTCCATCTACCCTCACCCCTACAAATGCTCGTCACCCATACATCCTTCACCAATCTCTCTTCCTCCAGTTCCCACAATCTCATCTCATACCTCACTACTCTCACCATTGCCTCGCACTCTAAACTCTCCCTATTAGTCTCCTGAAGCACTATGTAGCTGGGTGTGGACTTTTCCATCTCTAACATGTGCTTCAGGAACCACATCTGTTCCCTCTCCATGCACGCATACCCTTTCATCCCCCACACTTCCACTCCATATATAAGCACCGATCTCACACACGCATCCCATATATTACATACCACTTTTACATTATTCCCCATTCACTTCCCCCACTTTCCCCAAGCCATCCCCCACGCTTTCCTAGCTTTACTCTGCACCCATTTCACATGCTCCTTATACCCTCCCGTCCCTTTGAACATAAACCCTAAATACTTAAAACGTTTTACCTTTTTACTCTCTCAATAACCACCCCCTTCCACTCCAATTCTGAACTTCACCCCTTCGTTTTTTCCACATTCACACTCATCCCTCTCTTATCCATGAACCTCTCCCCTCTTTTCAACATGTCTTTTATCCCTTCATGCTCTCTTGCCATCAACACTATGTCATCTGCATACGCTAACATCCAGACTTTTTTTTCAGGGGTGTCCAACCTTTTGCCTTTGCTGGAGCTGCACTCACCAAATTCGACTTGTCTTAGACCACAATAAGTAAAAAACAATACATCAGTTTATATACTTCCTTTCCTGACTGTATACACGTTTCCCCTCAAAGAATTTGGCATTTTGCATTTGGGCCACATTCACACTCGCTTCGGGCCGCATGTTGGACACCCCTGTTCTAAATGAAGATAAAAACAATTATTATTAAACATAATCGGCATTATTTATTTCAATATAATTAAGTAATTATAATACATTTTCTTTTCACGAATTAATAAAAACAAAAAAACGTTATACATTCTCTGATAACTCTCTTTCTTAAAATCTTTATATATTTCTATAATATATTATCATCGTAATTTAAATTAAAAATAAAATCCATCGATTATACATCATCATGTTCAACATCATATTAAATATCTTAGCGTTAACAATAATATAGATCACATCCTTTTAAAGAATAAACTATCTCCGCTATCTCACAACGTAGTTTATTTTATTTGCATACACATACAAGAACGTCTCAATAAAAATATATACTCCTGGTTTATTTTTTAAGAATATATAGGTATATGTAATAAAAACAAATAAAAGGGAAGATGAAAAAGCTGAAAATATTAAAAATGTGTTAACAAAAACAAAAACGCATACGTATAAAAATATGGAGTTATTTAAAAGGTAAAAATGTACATACCCACTAAGCAAATCACAAACAAATAATGTTTTATCAACATTGCCTTAACATTAAATGTTGTTTTAATGTTGGTAATATATTACTTAAATGTGCTTGCTCAGTGGGTAATTTGAACTCAAATAAAAATCTAATTTGTAGGCAATTTAAATAGTAGATTGTTTGACAAGATTTGAAAGCTTCGTATTGCATGCGAATACCAAATTACATTTTCGAGTCCACAGAGCGAGTAAATGCAAGGTATGAGCATGCAATGCAGCTTTCAAAACGTGTATAACACTCTGCCTTTCCTACGACCAAACAGCGGCGGCGTTAATTGTTCTTCATCACTCATATTATTTTAATAATTTTGACACTGACGTCCTCAAACGTCTTTACTTTCAAAACTAGTTTTGAAAATTCAATTTTTAAGCATCAAAACACAAATATACAATTGACAGCTTTCAATGCACAGGTATAACGACGAAATGTCTGCTGGGAGCGGTCGTAGGAAAGAATTATTAATTAAACCATTTTTTAAAATTTGACAAATAAGTTGAAGGAAATGAATAAAATTCAATTGAAGGCAAGACACACAAGACACTGTGTATATAAAAATATAACGTCGGTTAAAAAGTAAAACTCGTCAAGAACATAGGAATTTAACTAAGTAATTGAGGAGTTCTATTTTCTTAAGAGAAAGTCGACCGCTATCTGAGGGTACAAAATATTGTCGTCTTAACTACAGCCTTATTTTAGGACGAAATATTTTGATAACATGGATACATTTTAAGTATAAACTTTGTAATCATCTCATTAAAATGTTTCCTACTCTCGTGGTTGTTTATTAAACAAATATTAACCCTTTCAGCCCTGGAATTTTTCTGGTTTTATCCCTAAATGTTGGTTTAGATAGCGGTCAATTTCCTCTTGAGTGAAGTCCATACATAATTTTCTTTGTGTTTAATAATTGCAACTCATCAATTCAATAAAAAATTTAACTATATACTTGGTAAGTTTTACTTGGTAGAGTTCGTAATGTACTTGATAATTAAAATTCATCACTTACAAGCACGTGTCGGGCAACTGAAGATAAAAATTTAGATCTAAGCAAGTGTTTTAAAACTCATCAATTACATTTTTTATTTATTTATAAAGAGTGTCTCAACAAGAGCGCCGGATTCAATTTTCAAAAAAAAAACCTTTTTTTTTTCGAATTGAGCAAATATTTATATTTCAACGTTGCGATTAAATATGAAATATGAATAACGTTTTCGCATAACTGTTATTTTGCCAATAACGCACCGTATCTCTTCTTTAACATTTTCCTTCACGTAGTCCGAAAAAAAGAAGTCCACCAGTGTTAAATCGCACGATTTTAGTGGCTAATTTTGTTCGCCAAACCGAGAGATGACACGGTCTGAAAACTTAGTCCGCAGTAACACCATTATTTCGTGTGCTGTATGGTAGATCATCTTGTTGAAAAAACATGTCCTAGAGATAAATTCGATCCAATTCAGGCCACATAAACTCATTAAAATACGGCGAGTTATTGGCGAAATAGAGCCACAGTTATGGGTTACGTTATCGAGAATTTCAAGAAAAGAATGACGCCGGAAGTTCTATATTATGCTTAATCGCAACTATTCCTCTTCATGTTGAAATATAAATATTTGCTTAATTAGAAAAAAAAAATATTTTCATGAAAATTAAATCAGGCGCTCTTGTTGAGACACCCTTTATAAAAATTAACTTTTTAAATATTTCACGAGTTTTCGTTTTTTTGATGGAATTAACAACACCTTAAATTATTGTGACAATTAAAAAACAAATCAAACTTGATAAAATCTTTTTTTTTTTAAATTAACGGGTGTACCATTGGTGGAAATAATATGTTGGGACACCTAACATTTTTTAGTGTGTGTCAAACTTCAGACTTGTCAGTAAATTGTCATTTGATGTGTCAAAATAAAAATCTTTCTTTTTCGTTAATTCCTTTCATTTACATATTTTCATTGTTACTCCATATTATAACCTCTATTTGAAAAACCTGACTTAACCGGTATAAATTTGGTGATGTTTGACTTTATCCTACTTTCGATTAGTCTCAACATTTTATGTCCACCGATGGTACATTGAAATTATAATCGGCTCTTCATCTTCTGATTCGCCATATATTCGCTTGATTTTCACGAAAAAAAATCAAGTAATCATTCACTCAAATCAACATACAAAAAATTAATTAACAATCATACAAAATATACCCTTATAAAGGAAAATAAATCGAAATAGAAACAACAATTAATTACCGGAATTAATTACAGTTTTCGTTTCTCTCTCTTTCTCTCTAGCTTAGCTGAACAATAAATCAATATAAACATAAAAAATAAGTAAATAAACATTCGAAAGTAGTACGCAATTCTTGTGTTTAGTTTTTCGGGCGTTAAAATTAACAAAAATAATGTTTAAAAATATTATCTTCACACACATTTATGTAATGTTAGAGCAATCGTAAAATCAAGCTGAGTCTATAAATATTGTAATATAATAATTTTATTTACAGAAAACAAATACTAAAAGTATTACTTTTAAGGATGAAAAATGATAGTATAGTGGAATTTTTCAAATTAGGCACTCTCATGTCAGAACGAGCGCCGTTCGTGCATTTCTGCTGCTCAAAAAATAATAAAGTTTAGCCTGACTACGTTGGGCGCACATTTATTTAAAAGAAACGAACTCGCGCGCACATGCCAGGTGGTGCATCGAATGAGGACCCTTCGGGGTTTCAATGGTGTTATCCCTGCGAGAGCCAGCACCGAATGGTACATTTACGGCCCAACGTTTTCACTGTTTTGCCTATGTTCGGGAAATGTTGTGCTACCGCGCAAGTGCCTAATTTGGGTAATACATTTATAATGCGATTAATTTAAAAAACCGAAACTCTTCTTCTCTTTTGAAAATTAATCTTATTACAAACTCAGGGTTTTTAAAAAGTTTAAAAAAAAACAATTTTTTTCTTCTAAAAATTAATCTTAACACAAACGTAGTATTTGTAATGAGATTAATTTTCAGAACTGTACACAACTTCTTCTATTTTTATGTCTTTGGCAACTAGGCTCTTTTGACCAGCCTTAGGTATTTGATTGATAGTATTTATCTGTGATTACAAAACATCGAAAAAGAGAATTAAATTGTTTTAACTACCTTACTTGTTTTTAGTAATATTTTTTTTATATCTTCAATTCTGTCAATCACGACGAGATTTAAAAATCCATAGCCAACTCAACTTGATTCTACGTTTACTCCATCTTAATATACACAGAGGTTTTTTAAGCAATATTATTCTGCATACGAATAATTTTTGAAAATTATTAAAATCGTCTGGTTAAACTAAAATTAAGAGAAAAATAATCAGTCTGCTTTCAGAACGGGCTCTTCGTCAGTCTCCATGTCGGAATCTTCGTTCTCTCTGGATTTTAGCCGGCGCCTGAATTTAAACTCTTCCTGGTAGAGGGCGAAGGAAATGAGAGGGTGCAGGGCGGATTTAAGGGAGCTGAACAGCTTGGGAAAGAGGATCTCCTGCTGGGCGAGGAGTTGTTTGGCTCGTTGTCGCTGCTTGGAAACATCTGGGCAGAAGTTCGTGTTTGGGGTGGCGGGTAAACTTTGCGAGGTCACGAACTGCCGGAGGATTTTTTCGCGGACGTAGACGAATGGACGTATTACACGTAAATCGTGATCCCTGCAATAAAGTAAAAGTAATAATCTCAACTCTCCTGTACATTTTATTAAAATCTTGTGTGTGTTAAAGAGGACGATAAGAGAAGCAGGGGACTAGGAAGCAATCGTGGGAGAGTGAGGAAAGAAGGGGCGATAACGATAGGGTTTTGGAATGTAGCGGGAATAAAGTCTAAAGGACAGGAGTGCAAGTGGAAGAAAGACTTTGAGGAGTGGGTAATTGGGAAGGACGTAGTGGGGATAGTAGAGACTTGGGTGTTGAAGAAGGAATGGGGAGAAGTGAAAAGATGGTTACCGAGGGAGTTTAGATGGTAGATGAAAGAGGCAGTAAAATGTGCGATGAGAGGGAGGGCCAAGGGGGGAATGATTGTTGGATGGAGAGAGGATGGGAAAGGAGGCAAGGGGGAGATGAAGGGATGCAAAGGGCTGGTTTGGGTCAAATAATAATAATGGGTTAATGTGGTGTGGTATACGTCAACAAAAATTGGGGGGACATAAAAAGAGAAATAGATGAGTGAGCGAGCGAAGGTGGATGGTGGGGGAGGGGATTTCAATGACAGAATAGGGGACGCGGGGAGAGGGATTGGAGAGGACGGTTCGGTTGTGAAGAGGAGTTCGCAGGATAAATGTATAAATTGAGAGGGCAAAAGGTTGAAAGAGTGGGTGATGAATTGGGAGGGGAAAAAACTTACATTGGGCCAAGAACGGCATCGGTGATTGACTATGTGGCGGTCAAAGGAATAGCAAGAGGAGAGATAAGGTAAATTTAGGAAGCTACTGAACAAGATGAGGAGAAGCATGAACCTGCCGGCAGTATGGAGGGTGCGGAGGATGTGCCCTGTACACAAAGGAGGGGATGAGAAGGATGCGGATAGTTGTGGAGGGATAACGATAATGAGTACAGGATACAAGATAGCCATGGTGGTGGTGAAGAACCGACTTGAGAAAGAGGTGGAGGAGAAGGGGTTGCTGCCGGAGACGCAGGGGTTTTTTAGGAGGAGTAGGGGGACGAGGTCTTTACCCTGGCAAGAATGGTGGAGAAGGTGATGGAAGAGAAGGGAAGCATGTATGCGGTGTTTGTGGATCTGAAGGCGGCGTACAACTAGGTACCGAGTGTAGGGTTGTTAGAGTGTTTGAGGAAAAGAGGGGTGAGTGAGGAAATGGTAGAGAGAGGGAGTAGCAATTAGTTGTAGCTAGTAAATATGTAGTATATTATGCCAATAAAGGTTTTTTTTAAATGATGCTGGTAATTAATTAATATATTGGGCTATAAATGGACTTACCTAATGTAATAATTCGCTTTCAAAGATTTAAGTTTTCCGGTATGGAACACAGCCAGAATGAAACTCTCGACTAAATCGTCCAAATGCTGCCCAATCGCCAAAACGTTGTAACCATTTGTCTTGGCCGTTGCGTACAATCTTCTCCGCAATTTCTGATTGGCGAAACTAAAGTAATTCTCTTTCTGTTTTCCAACAATCTCTAAATAAATACAACAACAAAAAAGAAGAATTATTCAATTGTAAAGACAAATAAAATTGATATACAATTTGAAACATTAATTGAGGCACTTAGAAGCAAAGGGGTGTAAGTGCCAATTTGGAAAAATTGTAATACATGCAATTGAAACAGTTTTTTTTGTTGTTAATTGGCAAAGAGACATCGAGCTTTCATTGATATCTACTGCTACCTAATATATTTTCTGTAAATCCATATAACTCTATTTTGTATGTTGGTTTTAATGAGTGTCTATAAACTGTCGGCATCCTAGTAGGTTCTGACTTCATAAACATATGTCGTAATTAAGTTTAAATTTTATTTGTCGGACAATGTGCCCCTTTAAACAGACCAAGAAATTACAAAAGGTGTTGAATACTGTGCTCATGCTGGTAAAGACACAAAGCAATTTTTCATATCTTTTTCTAAAACATTATGTACAGTTGAGCGGCATTAGTTAAGTTCTGGTAAAGTCTTCTAATTGATGAGGTAGGTCACGCTTCGATGGCATTTCTAACTATATTTATAACATTTTCTGTACGAACCCTTGGCCATCCATCGGGTCGCCTGTAATCAGCAAAAGTATATTCTCGAAAATATGGTAATCACGTTTCGAAACCACAATCAAATACATTCTTACACGCTTCCGTCGAATATTGCCATTCACCATCTACTAATGTCCAATTCCAAAATAACTCGAGTATAAATGCTTTTTGTTCCACAGTAAACATGCTTTCAAACTTAAACAACTTAACGTGCTATGACACTATCCAATGACTTATATAATTAAATTTAGCTGACATTTCCAAGATTAACCGTTTCGTATGACATCATCTAAGATATGTAATTTGTTTTTCAAAGCAACCGAGATGCTGACACTTTATAGACACTCGTTATAACTTGAACTTTAAAACTAGATTCCTATTTTTTTTTTATTATTCACTTGCTTTTAGGTGATCCAATTGCGCTTTTTTGTTAGTCCTCACCTTTTTCTTTCTTAATCTCAATATTTCCATCGAACACATAATGCACCCCCAAGCTCTTCAAATGCTGGATTAAAACGCACGGATCGCTGTGAGTGGACTCGGAATCAACCGTGATGGCACCAATTGTAAAAGAAATCCCTTTGCTATTTACAACACTTTGGTATTGTAAAAGCGTGTGGAGTAAACTCAACGAATCTTTCCCACCGCTCAAGCAAACCAAAATGCGATCGCCGTTTTGAATCATTTCGTATTCCTGGATGGCTTCGACGGTGGACTGCCAGATGTTCTTCGGCGGGCAAGACCACTTCGATGTGACTAGAGAGGAATTCGAAGCCGAGGGCGAGTCTTCGTTTTCGCAGTGTTTGTGCAAAGAGGGGGGACGCATCGTTTCACCGCGTTCTAAACGACCGCTTGTTGCTGATTCTGAACTACTTCTTCTACCTATTTGAAATCAGAAGTGATTGTTAAATTATTTGTAATTATTCAACAATATATAAATTAATTGACTCACCTAAATCCACTCCATGTTCCTGTTCATGAAAAGACAAGTTGATACCACTATCCTGCGAACTTAAGCTGGTGATGGTGGAAGCCAACAGCTTATTCTTAATAACCTTCTCCTCCTCACACAGCCTATTCGTACTACTGGACTTATTTATCATCTGTATAACAGTCTCACTACTCGACCCAGGGGTGTAATCAGATTTCGGACATCTATCACTCTCCCCACCCGAACTAGAAGCCCTTGAATACGATCGCTTATCTGGCGTGAAGTAAACGTCAACAGCACTAACAACATCGCGAATCTCAGATTTAACTTCATTGGCCATTTGTTTGGATACCTTTTCCAAATATTCAGCAACCTCATTCGCGGAAATCGAATCACTCCGGCCGTCTTCACTTCCGCTTCCTTGTTTTTCAAAGGAGATGTTGTCAGTATTTTCCAAAGCGTCTTCTACTTTATTGATCACCTCGCGGATTTCTGATCTTATATTTGTCGCTAGTTCTTTGCTCATTTCAGCCACGTAAGTTTGGAGATCTGAGGGAGAACTTCTTCCCATTTCCACCGTTGGATGGAGTTCGTTTGCGTTTGCGTATTTGAAATTCCCAGGGTAGTTTTCTTGTTGGTAATTCTGTCCCTCTGGGTGTGTGTAGTGGATGTCAGAGGAGGAAATTACGAAAGTGTTGGCGTCTTGAGTGTTTGTTGTAATTGTTGTTGTTAGCACGCAGCTTGGGTGGATTTCAGTTGAGTGCGTTGAGACAATCACCATGTTGTGATTTTGTTGGAATTTTGTTGTGTCTTGTCTTGTGGGATCAAATTGATCTTGGTGTTGGTCAGGATTTTCCAAAGTGTTGATGCTTTGCGTGGGCGAGCTGTTCACATCGGAGTCAAGCGATTGGAAGTCGTTGGTGCTGCTGCAGCTGCAATTCCTCCGCCTGTTCCCGCTCATTCCTAAACTCAGCCTAGTCTGCGGGCTTAAAATCGGCTGGGATTGAGCCGCGCCCAAACTGTAGCACCTCTCTCTGAAGAAGAGCGGGCTTTGCGGAACCGGGGATAAAACAGAAGAGCTGACGACCTCGCCAACGGCAAAATTAACAGCAGGAGCTGGATGCGGGGGATAATAAAATTCCTGGACGAAATAAGGAATCGGCGAGGAGGAAGTTAGAATCCTGTGGTCGTCGATTGCTGGAAGGCTGAAGTGCCTCGGGCTGCTGTTGTTAGAAACATGCTCCGCATCCCTGTTTTCCTTAACATCAACACGCTTAGACCCAGAAAATCCCAGCGGATTAAAAGGCACTGCGTGTTTTATATTCTGAGGATTCCCCGTCAAAATCATCTGAGCTTCCTTTTGCAGCATGAACCACCTCAACTTCTCCGCTCTGGCCTCGAAAACAATCCCGTGCTCCTCAATCGTGTTCCTCATCGCCATCTTCCTAGCCCTATTGAATAAATTCCTCGCCGTCTGCAAACACTCTGAATAACTCTGCGGGAACAACCCAGGCCCAGAAATCCTCCTCTCATTCATCGTCATCTTCCCATCCACATACCTTATAGACCCCAGCCATTTCCTATCCTTAGAAATAGGATTTGTGTGGTGCCTCCACTCCCCCGTATCCAAATCAACCGAATACTGCGGCAGCAACTTCCAACCTTCAGTAGCAACCATCTTAACAGCTTCCATCACAAAAGCCAACTCACCATCACTTATAAAATACGGAAGACTGATCCGCGTGAATCCGGGCCTCAACAACTCCAAATACGAGCTCTCCATCGAAAGATTCAAACTGCTCAGTCGCCTGTCTTCGAGGATTATGTGCTCGTATTGGTTGGCCAAGTTCTGGTCGATGCCTAGGAGATCTTGGGCGTACGCGCCGGAGCAAGGGCAGCCCCCTCGAGCTTGGATGCCGAAAACGTCGTTGAGTACAGCGCTGACGAAATTGTGGTGGAGGAAGGTGCCTCTAGGGTGGCGCACCATGAAAGAAAAAACGGGGATCCTCTTGAGGCCCGTCGAGGAGTTACCCAGGAGGATGATTTCGGGGATTGTGCGGATGTGTTGTAGCATTTGTCTGTGGAAAATATTAAAAAAATAATTATACAGAATATACCCAAGAATTAATGACCAAAACAACTTTGCATTGAGTTGGAGGCTAATCAAGATAAGCAGTTGGTATATATTAGTAGTTACAAGTCTACTCTTAAACCAAGAATCACGTTTCCATTTGAATCTGTTGCCTAATTGATGTGAAAAGTTACTTTCGGAATGAATGGGTCTTAGATTTAAATAGAACACTCGATTGTATTAGTCTGATCAAGCATTTACTACATCTACGTTTTAGGGTGGACATTTTACAATATTTTATCAAGGGCGCTATTCATAACATCAATGCAATTTGGTACTGAAATGACGTCATTTTGGGAAGAATGATCAAACCTCGTAGAGTAAAATGACGTGATTTCAGTGCAAATTTTCACCGATGACAAATTGCATGGGTGCTGTAATAACCCTTCTGATCTAATTAGGTTAGGACAAACGAACTATTGTAGAATTGTAAAAAATATAAATTCTGGAAAAAATATAAATTCTATAGACGAAAATTGTAGCAAAATCAATTGTCAGAGGAGAATTTTTCGATATGGAAGACCTTGCAAATCTACAGATAGATAGAACATTGTGTCTTCATTGCAACAATAATAATAATAAGATAACGCCATAATTTTATAAACCAACAATCTGAGCAGTGTATTTAAAACCTCACAATAAAAGAAGCGTCAAAAATAAAAGAAGTGTAAGCGTATTCTTTCGAATTCAATTTGAAATATTCATGTTATATATCTATTCTGATTGATGAGCCATTGTTCGTTTTGCCATATTGAAGTTATTTTCAATTGAAATAAGTTACAACAACAAGTGAAAATCATTTACGTTTCTATTTATAGATTAGACACTCAATAATTCGAAAAAACAGTGATTAATTTTTAAAATTAGAGCCTGCTCTTGAATAAATCCTGTTGCAATTATGCACATCCAACCTTGACACAATTTTGCATATAAGTGTGTGTGAGCATTTATTTATGTATCAACGCATACACTTATTTAAAGAGCAACATTGTGTTTATTTATATTTGATGTGTTTACTCAGGCGGCTAGTAGGAAGATCTAAAAGCCAATTGCATTCTGTCAACACTGATTAATTGCTTCCAGTCGGAACTCTGAAGTGCATAAAAAAGTTAAAGAAGTAAACGCAATGTTTTATCTGCATTACAAGTTGATTACCACATATAAAGATTTAAGAAGGAGAATTATTTATAATCTGTTTTTTTTTTATTTGACCAATCAAATATAATATTTTAAGAATTTAGTGGTGTGATGCAGGTTGTGTGTTTTAGGTTAGGACAAGATTAATCACATGTTATGTTGTAAAACAACTTTCAATTTGTAAGTTATGTGAAGGGAAATCTGACAATTATTTTGAAACTGTCTTGCTTCTAGGTGATTCATAAACTATTAAATTTCATAAAATGTTAATTTCTTGATATTTTTATATTTGTTGACAACACTAGCAACACCACAGTTTAATTTAGACATACTACAGACAGTTTATTTTGGCCGTGCTAATGTGTGTCCAAATTAAACTGTCGCTCTGCTATAGTGTCTCCAAATTAAACTGTCTTGTTGTGTACCCATTCTAGAAATGCTTCGCATTAAGTCAGAACCGTTTTAAATAAGCTATAATTAAAATTCATGTTTACTTTCTACTTACTTTGTGATCTTTTCTTGTCGCATAACAATATTGGCCACAGTGACTGTCTCCTTGAGCTGCATCACCAAACCAGCCCTTACTGACTCGATGACAGCCGCTGAAGTTCCCTCTTCTTGAAGCTCAAAACTCTAAGAGGAAGCAAACCGGATCAGTTCGAAACCCGAGAGCTAAACATTTGTTGAGGTTACCTTATTCTGTTCGTGCAGGGCGAAAAAGCCGTCGTTTTCGAACGAAGAGACCCGCTTGAATAAAGACTTCTTTGCTACCAAAATACCTAAAACGAAACAAAAATACACAATTTCGATTATAACTTTGATTTTGATTCACAGTTGATGAATTATAAAGAAGAAGAATTTTTAACTAAACCAAATTTTCAGGGTGTACTAAACTCGAAAGTTTACTTTATGTGCCATGCGTAAAAACAATGAAATATTGTGAATTTATAAATTGCATTTGCACTGCAAATTTTTGAAAGAAGCTTTCTAAAAATTATGAAATCAGATTTGCACTTCCACCATACAAAATTCAATTCGTTGACAAGCTAAAAAATCCCGATAAACCTGTTCATGATACTTTCTGCAGGCAGTTTTTGGATATTCCGGAAAATGATGAAAATCAAATAATTTTGTTATTCATGTCAGATAAAGCTTATTTCCATTTTACTGGATATGTTAACAAGCAATACTACTGCTACTTAGCTGAAGGAAATTTACACCAGCTTCGTAAAAAATCATATCGATTTCAATATTTGTCATTATTTTTATAAAATCTCATTACTTTTTCTTAATTATTTTAGCTGTAAATTTTCTGACATTCGATGATTTTTAAAAAGAGTTTAATTTGAAGCTTTAAACGAGTGTTTTCCACTCCCAGACTAAGCATGAAGTAAAATTTCGAGTTTAGAAAAGCCCTGTGAAAATTTGTCTCGGGTCGCTGCGCGACCCGAGACAAATTTTCACGGGGCTTTTTTAAACTCGAAATTTTACTTCATGCTTAGTCTGGGACTGGAAAACACTTGTTTAAAGCTTTAAATTGAACTTTAACAAAAAAAACAGGGAATATCCGCAATTGTTGTATCAATTCCATGGTATGTCATTATTTTTATAAAATCTCATTACTTTTTCTTAATTATTTTAGCTGTAAATTTTCTGACATTCGTTGATTTTTAAAAGAGTTCAATTTGAAGCTTTAAACGAGTGTTTTCCACTCCCAGACTAAGCATGAAGTAAAATTTCGAGTTTAGAAAAGCCCTGTGAAAATTTGTCGAGGGTCGCGCAGCGACCAGAGACAAATTTTCTGGGCTTTTCTAAACTCGAAATGTTACTTTATGCGCCACGCGTATAAAACACAGATTTTAAGTGAACTTCGAATATACATAAATTTGACAATATTATAGTGTTTTATACGCGTGGCGAATGAACTAAAATTTCAAGTTTAGAAAAGCCCAGAAAATGTGTCTCGGGTCGCTGCGCGACCCTCGACAAATTTTCACGGGGCTTTTCTAAACTCGAAATTTTACTTCATGCTTAGTCTGGGAGTGGAAAACAGTTGTTTAAAGCTTTAAATTGAACTTTAAAAAAAAACAGGGAATATCCGCAATTGTTGCATCAATCCCATGGTATGTCATTATTTTTATAAAATCTCATTACTTTTTTTTAATTATTTTAGCTGTAAATTTTTGACATTCGTTGATTTTTTAAAGAGTTCAATTTAAAGCTTTAAACGAGTGTTTTCCACTCCCAGACTAAGCATGAAGTAAAATTTCGAGTTTAGAAAAGCCCCGGGAACATATTCTGGGCTTTTCTAAACTCGAAATTTTACTTCATGCGCCACGCGTATAAAACACAGATTATAAGTGAAGTTCGAATATACATAAATTTGACAATATTATAGTGTTTTATAAGCGTGGCGCATGAAGTAAAATTTCGAGTTTAGAAAAGCCCAGAAAATTTGTCTCGGGTCGCTGCGCGACCCTCGACAAATTTTCACGGGGCTTCTCTAAACTCGAAATTTTACTTCATGCTCAGTCTGGGAGTAGAAAACACTTGTTTAAAGCTTTAAATTAAACTTAAAAAAAAAAAAAACAGGGGATATCCGCAATTGTTGTATCAATTCCATGGTATATCATTTTTTAGAAGAAAATGATTAGACGGTTTCCATTAGTTCTAAACGTTACATTCATATGCTGGAAATTATGATTAAGGCCGGAATGAAATAGACTTAGAAAAAACCAAGTATGGTTTTAACAAGATGGTGGCACGGCACATATATGAAAGTTTGCTCACTCCTTGACCTCACAGGTATCGAGTGACTTTGTTTCGAGCCTCATCAGAAAGATAAGATGATGTTAACTCTGCTCGCTGTATCTTTCAATTATCTAGGATTTGTATCTGTTTGTATGTTCACCTCTTGTGAATAATCTTGTATCTGTTTGTATAATTGTCACCTCTTGTGAACAATCTTGAGTCTGTTTTTGAACTGTCACCTCTGGTAATCAATCCTGTATAGATCCCCACCATACCGGAGGAAACCACTGCCCGTCAGATTCCAACCCTTGTGTGGGCTACCACCCCGGTAGATCCCTTGGACTTATACAGCCCACACCTGACTCTTCATTTATAGCAATCGCCAGGGTGAGTCGACCCCGTCGTGCCCAAGTTAGCCCTATACGAGATAGGGACACAGAGGGTGCCTGATGAAAGCCCGGGACTCCGACTTGGATTGCTCCCTTTCGGATATCCACGATCCGCCTGCCGTGGTATGACCATGATAAATCAGGCCCTCCGCACGGCACATATAGCACACAGCCACCTTTAATTGTGTTGCAAAATATGTTTCTGGTCACTTAGTTTTAAGGTTTGGTGACATAACATGACCGTCCAATTCCCCCGATTTGACGGCTCCTGATTTATTTTTGTGGGGATAACTGAAGCAAAAGGTCTAGGAGAGGCGTCCTCAAACAATACAAGGCCTTAAAATGCGCATTTTAGAAGAAATAAATAGTGTACAATACAGTACAGAAGTAAACCAGAATTGTTGAGAAGAGTGTTACAGAACATTAGACAAGGATTGCAGTACTGCATCGAGACTCAGCAAGGCCATTCAAATGAAGTAATTTTTAGGAACTAAAATTGCACATAATAAAGGTCATATTCATCTCTAATTTGTTTTAAACCATCACGTTTTATCCTTAGGGCAGGTCTTGGACCCTGTATATAATTCATCATGCAATGGTTGTATACATCCATTTATTGATTGTTACACCATTTTTAAATTTACCAGTCGCCGAGAGTTGTATATGATTCATTATGCAATAGTTGTATACAACCATTTATTAATTAACACAGCATTTTTAAATTTACCTGGTGTTTGTACTCCTCCAATAAACTTATGCCCGGAAAAATAAATCGCGTCCTTGTAGACAATACTGCTCTCTGCGACGCCAGGAACTTTGGGGTTCATGTTGAGGGGCACGTAAGGAGCAGCGATGTTGTAATCCCAAAAGGCAAGGGCACCGTATTGGTGGAGCAGCATCGTCGAAGCGACATCGTCCACGAGAATTCCGGTAACGCTGGAAGTCGCCGCGAAGCAGCCGACCAACTGCCTCCCGGAATTTTGATGGCGTTTCAGCTGATCCTCCAAGTCGTTTAAATCGAGAAAGTTCTGTTTGGTCTCCGCTATTCGAATAATCTATAGAGATGAACATTGTTTGTTGATTATTTCCATAGGGGAAAAAAACTTCGGTAAAAAGATTAAGTCGGATTTTGGGTAGGTGAACTTATTGAAGCAGGATTAAAACTGCTTTAACATACTCACTTACCCAAAGGCCTTTGAGCTTACTTTTTTTTTTAAATAGACCAACATAAAACCATTCGATCTTGATATGGTAAATTCACACACCTACATGTAATTTTCACTAAAGCAGGATCAACAGGTAAGTTTACCAAAACAAGTTCGAAAGGATTAGTTGGTGTACAATTAGCAAACAGCAAGTTCGAAAGGATTAGTTGGTGTACAATTAGCAAACAACGATAACTACGCCAGCTATTGCTCCATAGTGGCTTCGTTGATCGTTGATGGGAAGATTACACAAAGTGTACATACAAGCCATCGATTCGTCCACAAACGAGCCGGAATATTGAACACAAATTCAATTTAGTTAATATATTTAAAAAAAGAAGATTTTTTTTGTTTGTTGTTCGACCTCGGCTCGTAGCCATACAGTCATCTATCCTTGTAAAGGGTGTCTCAACAAGAGAGCCGGATTTAATTTTCAAGAAAAATACTTTTTTTTTTATTTAAGCTAATATTTATATTTCACCGCGAAGAGGAATAGTTGCGATTAAACATGAAATAGGAAACCAGCAAATGGCCACCACGAAATCTCTGGCACAATTTTGCATAATTGTGGCTCTATTTCGCTAATAACGCGCCGTATTTTAACCGAGCTTTTATGGTCCGAATTGGATCGAATTGATAGGGACGATATGGTTTTCTAACAAGACGGTGTCAGCGAAACAATGATGTTACTGCGGACCAACTTTCCAGACCGTGTAATCTCCCGGTTTGGCGATCAACAATGGCTATTAAGATCGTGCAATTTAACGCCGATGGACTTCTTTCTAGCCCCACGTTTAGGAAAAGGTGTATGCGAACAAGCTACAAACAGTCGAATGCCTAAAATAAGAGATACGGCGCGTTATTGGCGGAATAGAGCAACAGTTATGCAAAAACGTTATCCAGAATTTCAAAAAAAGAATGACGCTGTGCCAGAGATTGCGTGGTGGCCATTTGCCGGAAGTCCTATTTCATGTTTAATTTAATAACTCATTCAATTAATTTGTTTTTACTTATATTACGCTTATCTAACTAATTTGGGACAGCACAACACATTTACACACATCCATGGCTCCAGAGGATACAAATTTCCCTTTAAGAAAGTAACACCCCCTGGTGGGATTCGAACCCACGACCCTCTGGTCCAAGAGCAGGAGCTCTACTTACTGACCCACAAGTGTCCCCAAAAAGGAAGATCAAAAGTTTTTAGTTAGGAGAATTTATTGAAGCGTGATCAAAAGTTCAGATTGTTTTAGGTAGATCTGCTTGCAAAAGCAGAATCAAAAAAGCTGAAAAAGAATATGAAATTCATTCAGCTCAAAAACTTTTAGGGAGAGTTGCATCAAACGCGTTAAACTGGTTCATCTCTAAACTCGAGTTTAAAGTGACATTAAAACAATAGAAACTGTCATCTTGAATTTAAGTTCACGTTGAACTCGAGTTGAACGTTTTTGGTGCAACTGGGCCTTAGGGTGAGACCAATTAAATTTACCGCGAGAACTACATTTTGCTGCGTTCGAAATTATTTGGGTTGCAAGGATAACCACGAGCTTTTAACTTGTAAAAATGCAAACATTTTTGTTGTATCTAAACTTACGATAGCTCCAATGTCTTGCCATATTTGTAGATTATCCTGGTGCTCACTGGCCCCCACGAAAACAATCGGAGGGTCGTGCAGATCCAAAGCACTCACGATCTTCTTGATGGCGCCTGTGCAGCCATGCCCGACGAAAATCACTGCGTCTTCTTCAGAAGCGTTCACCGCATTTTTTATTATCTCACGAGCCTCTTGTCTTTAACATACAAAGAAGTAAAAATTAACGTAGCCTGGATTCAACGTTTTACTTTCAATTTCAAGAACTTTGCAGTCAAACATCCCCTAGCAGAAATTAAAAAACAATTTTGTAAAAATAAATTAATTTGAACACAAGATCATATTGTAATAATATAGAATTCATATATCGGGTGATTCAGACCACCCGTATCGATAATTAATAAAAATTAACGTAGCCTGGATTCAACGTTTTGGATTCAATTTCAAGAACTTTGCAGGCAAACATCCCCTAGCAGAAATTAAAAAACAATTTTACAATTTTGCAAAAATAAATAAATTTTAACACGAGATCATATTGTAACAATATAGAATTCATATATTGGGTGATTCAGACCACCCGTATCGATAATTTTTTGAATGAAGGGCTAGCTAATCGTAGAAAGTTGGATTAAAAAAATGTATCACAAAAGCTGCCTTGAAGAATCGAATAGTGCTATTCCTTTTCCCCGAAAATGTTGCCAACCTATAAAATGTTATTCAAAATGTCAAGAGTTTTGGTATCAAGTGTCAATATTACAAAAATATGTCTTCTATAAAAATTTCTTATTTTTTAAAGATCTTTACAATAATACTACTATCGACATATCATTCCCCTTAAAAACGGAAAGTTTTTGTCATTTTGAATAATTTTGTTTTAGGTTGGCAACGTTTTTAGAAAATAAGAATATCACCATTCGATTCTTCAAGATTGCTTCTGTAATAAAATGTTTTAACCCAACTCTAACTGATCGTAAAGAGTTAAGTTAAAACATTTTATTACAGAAGCCATCTTGAAGAATCGAATGGTGATATTCCTATTTCCTAGAAACGTTGCCAACCTAAAACAAAATGTATTCAAATGACAAAAACTTTCGGTTTTTAAAGGGAAAGATATATCGATAGAAGTTCAGTTAAAAAATTGGTATATGAAATTCAATATTAAGGCAGTATTTGCATTTTTTACTTAAGAATAATTATTTTTTGAACTAAGAAAAGCCAAATAAATTAATTATAGTAGTTGTGTAAACTTGATAATCCAGCTAAGTCTATGGAAAAACCTCACTCACTCAGCCTGGCAACACGTGTTAGTACGAGTAATTGATCTTAATGCATTTGTTCTATTATTTTCAATCATCGCTGAAAGGACATCCTTATTTGTTTGTGCGGGAAGTATGTGTGCCAAGCTTATTAAATCAGGAACTGAAAGAATCTTCTTGATTGCCAGTGAGAACATACGAAGCCCGATTAATTAAAGCATTTAACTTCATTATAGAAACAAAAATGCGGATACTTTTAAGATGTACATCTATGAAGGCTAATTAATTTGCTAAATACATAAACAAAATAGCAATTCGCAAAATTATTATTAATCTTACCTGAATAATGTTGATTGTAAAGATGTGATATTTGTCGTTGAATGTGTATTTCCGTAGGAAGGAAGAACTTCCCTTAAAATATACTCTTCAATAAATTGCAAGGATCTTCCTGAGGAGACATAATCACAGAAAACAACTGAAACAAAAAGAGACACGAAATTAAAAATGAATCAAGTGAAACATTCAAAATTTACGAGGGTTGATCAAAAAGTGAGGTAAAGCAATGAAACGTGTACTTTTTGTTACCATACTTTTTGACAGAACCTCGTATATAATTATAATTCAAAAACCTATCAAATTCTACAAAATTGTAAATAAAGTGAAGTAAATCACTTAATAAAACACTACCTTTTCTCTGTTCTTTTTTAATATGACCAAACTTAGAGTGTATTTACTGTGAACAGTTACAGTCCTGCTTTAACAGTAGGGTATATTAAACATCACATTTTGAGATGTTAGTAAATGATTATCAATGTGACAAATAAATGATAATTTGTCAAATAAATTGTCACGATGCAAAGATTTTCAGAGAAGAGAACGCTACAACTTGCAACTTTACAACACATAGAGGGATTTTTTCTTTTAAGTATACTTTCACATATTCCATGTAAACATTTGTAAAATTAATGTACATGTGATCAGAACTTAGTCGAAGTATATTTTGAACTTCACTTTAAATCAGTGTTTTATGTGCGTGGCGCATGAAGTAAAATTTCGAGTTTAGAAAAGCCTGATTTGGCTTGGTCGCTCCGCTGCGCTACGCGACCAAGCCAAATTTCCAGGCTTTTCTAAACTCGAAATTTTACTTCATGCTTAGTCTGGGAGTGGAAAACACTCGTTAAAGTTTTCAAACTGAAAGATTTTAATAAGATCACGATTGTCTGAAAATTTACATTGAAAAATCGTAACATGTATACCTAAAAGAAAAATTCCTCATATTTAAAACTTTTTTCAAATTTGAACATATAAATGGGCAGATAATAAAGAAGACAGATATTCCTGAGCAAGGAATATTACCTAATCCTCACATCCCACCTAATGCAGTTTAATGTACTTTAAAGTAACGAGTGTCTTCCACTCCCAGACTAAGCATGAAGTAAAATTTCGAGTTTAGAAAAGCCCCGCGTAGAAAATTTGTCGAGGGTCGCGCAGCGACCCGAGACAAATTTTCACGGGGCTTTTCTAAACTCGAAATTTTACTTCATGCGTCACGCGTATAAACCACTGATTTACAGTAAAGTTTAAAATATATAACGCTTAAATGTAATAGTGATCAATTTTTATTGAGATGTAGCGAACAATGCAAGAATTACTTTTTGTGTGAATAGTTTTGGAATAATAATAATAAAAGTAAAATAAATTTAGTTTGTGCAACTTTTATGTGATAGTCGATACTTATTATTATTACAAAAGATTGACAGTTATTAATTAATTTTGAGTGCTAACAATGATTGACTGTTGTCAAGATTTAATTGAATTAATGTAGTTGCATGAGTTATGTGAAGGTGAAAAGTCACTTAATTAAACACAGTTATATTCCTTCTTCACTTTTATTTTTCTTGCTAGATGTACATTTCGGGTACTAACTTGGGACCCTTATTATTTTTAATATTTATAAATGAAGTCGCCAGTATCTTGGACTGTGAATTTCTGATGTATGCAGATGACGTAAAGTTGTACAGAGTTGTTGATTCATTGAATGATTGTTTAGTGTTACAAAATAATTTGGATTCATTGTCATCATGGTGTCACGAAACTGTTTAAATATAAATCCGTCCAAATGTCGGATCTTGTCTTATGGGCGGTCGCGTAGCATGGTTGATTACCAATACCAACTTAATGGCACCTCTATACAGAAGGATAGTAAATTTAAGGATCTTGGTGTGAGTTTCGATACCAAATTAACTTTCAACATTTACGTACAAACTATCGTCAATGAATCATATAAACTGCTTGGGTTTATAATGCGCAACTGTCGTGAATTTAAACGTACTGACGCTGCCTTAAAACTTTATGAATCGTTTATTGTAAGCAAACTTAATTATTGCGCTTGTGTTTGGATACCCGGTTATAAATATTACATATATATGTTAGAAAAAGTTTAAAGACGATTTGTCAGGTACTTGTATTTTTGTAAGTACCATACGTATCCGGACTATAATATCTCTTATGAAATGCTACGTCTCGAGTTCAATATGCTATTAATATACAACAGACATAGATATGTGCAAATATATGAACTGTATAAATTAATTCATTATAACACCGATAATAGTGAGTTTCTTCATCAACTAAATTTTGCGGTTCCACGACTATCCAGTCGTAATAATCAATCGTTTCATTTTTCAACCCCTCGTAGCACGCATTATTCATTTTCGCCTCTCGTTTATATGTTACGTAGATACCATGAGGTACAGTATGCTGTCGATATATTTAATCCATCGAAATCAGACTTCATTGCGTCATTAAAATCATGTTTACTGTAATTACAATTCTAGCGCATATTACATTTTGTTTATCGTTTTTTCCACTCTACTCATTTAATTTAGTTTTAAGTTTACTTAGTTATTTTATGTTATAATTAATATTGTTATTTTTGTATGTTCCTTTGTAATTAGGCTTCGGCCTGTAAGGGAAATTAGTATTATTATTATTATTATCTGTATTTTTTGTTTTCGTTAAAAAAAAGGAGAATTAGCCATTACCAACAATGCCAAAACTGGAGAGATTCGCAACCAAGCTGAAATCAATATCATGTTTGGCGCTCGGCCAAGAAAAATCGGGACGTCTTTCGAAATCCGGGATGCTCGCAAACATTTCCTCCTCCGTTGGCGACCGTGAATATTTTACAAAACAACATTTATCTCAAAAATCCGGCGTTTTTCTACATGAATTTAGCA
The DNA here is from genome assembly GCA_932526585.2 of Philonthus cognatus. Lineage (NCBI taxonomy): Eukaryota > Metazoa > Arthropoda > Insecta > Coleoptera > Staphylinidae > Philonthus > Philonthus cognatus. The sequence continues at coordinate 31,235,906 of OW052241.1, read as the reverse complement.
CTTGACCTTAAACCGGCCGAGAGCCTTGTTATTGGATTATCGCTGAAATATGGAAACCTTCGAGATTTATAAATAATTAATATAAAGCGTAAGTATTTATATTTTCCGGATACCTATTTTTTCTGTAGTCATGATATAAATCAAATAAAAAAAAAGGTTAGGAAGAATGGAAATTTTATGAAAAATCGGATATTTTTCATACAATGTTAATTTTTTCGTCACTTTTTTATTTGAGTCATATCACGACTAGATGTATTAGTAACTGTATGTTTTTGAGTTTACGCGAAGTGATTATTACACTAATAAAGACTGTTATTCCTTACTTCACTTTATATTTTTATCGTTAGATGTACCAGGTGGGCAAATAAGCGAGGTAAGCGGCTGTATCTCAGAAACTAATGATCGTAGAGAGTTACGGTAAAAAATTGTATAGGTAAAGTGGGCAAGGGAAAATGCTGGAAATTATTTTCAAGTTTCCAAGATGGCTGCTAGTGGGCGTTTGCACCATCTTGAATTACACAAAGTTACGTTTCTCGCGATTTTCCCCAATGAATGTAACAAAAAAGTATTTGCGTTTTAATGCTAACCTAAAGTGGAACATTTTTTGTAGAATAAATGTTTCTCTATCTTTCGAAATAAAGTGGTGGGGGGTATTTGAATGTTGTTTTAAATAAATGCCTGTAACTTCGAAACGGCTTAATGGATTTGGATAAATTTGGTATCATTGAAAAGACCATTTCTTGGGCTTTTAGGTTTCTCGTAATTATAACAGTTGTGACACGGCCGCCGATAGAGGGCGTTATTCGATATTATAACCAAAATATTGGATTTTCTCAAAAAATTTAAATGCGATGATCTGACTTTTTTTAGACTTGAAAACAGACAAATGACCAACCAATAAGCCTCCGCAAACCGCTTCTTAATATCTTTATTATTAAGATTATTATTAGATATTAAGATGCGGTTTGAGCAGGCTTATTGGTTGGTTATTTGTCTATTTTTTAGTCTGAAAAAAATCATATCATCGCATTTAAATTTTTTGAGAAAATCCAATATTTTGCTTATAATAATAATAATAATATTTATTCACGGATCAACCATTTTACAGCAACATACATGTAATATAAAAATATAGGTACAGTAATTTAAAGATAACAATACTAAAAGACTTGCAAATACAATAAAGAAATGACAAAAACATATTTAAATTGTTTACATCTAGCTACAAAAAATATAACACATTAAAATCACAAACAAAATTAGAATGACATTATAAAATTGAACGAGGACTGAGTCAATAATATCGAATAACGCCCTCTATCGGCGGCCGTGTAGGTCACAACTGTCATAATTACGAGAAACCTAAAAGCCCAAGAAATGCTCTTTTCAATGATACCAAATTTATTCAAATCCATTGAGCCGTTTCGAAGTTACAGGCATTTATTTAAAACAACATTCAAATACCCTCCACCACTTTATTTCGAAAGATAGAGAAAAATTGTTTTTACAAAAATGTTCCACTTTAAGTTAACATTAAAACGCAAACACTTTTTTGTTATATTCATTGGGGAAAATCGCAAGAAACGTAACTTTATGTAATTCAAGATGGTGGAAACGCCCACTGGCAGCCATCTTGGAAAGTTGAAAATAATTTCCAGCATTTTTCCTTGCCCACTTTACCTTCAATTTTTTTTACCGTAACTCTCTACAATCGTTAGTTTCTGAGATACAGCCGCTTACCTCGCTTATTTGCCCACCCGGTACAATTCGAGACACAACGTGCTCATTATCAATAACAAACAGTTTGTTATTGATAATGAGCACTCTGTGTCTCGAAATGTACATCTAACGATAAAAATAAAAAGTGAAGTAAGGAATAACAGTCTTTATTAGATGTATTAGTGATGAGCCGACTCGAGTAAAAATAATCAAATCATTCGATTATTAAAATCATCGATTATTTAATAATCTATTACTATCATTCAAATGATCATGAATTGTATTCTAAATTAACAAAAATACATTGAAAACATCAATTGATTTTTTTTAAATAAAAATTAAGCACATTTTTGACAATACAAAAACATTTATTCTGAAAAAAAAACACATTCACTTTAAAAAAAGAAATATTGCTTAGATTGTTTGTGTGTATTTTCTATTTAATAAATCAGTGTTTATTACTTTGTTTTCCTTAATTAAAATAGTATGAGGAAATTCTAGAATAGAACATAAGAGGATTACAAAAACCGGATTTCAAAGGATTCCCGGCCATAACACTATATTTTCCGACCCGAAAGAGAAAATCAATAAAGTTCATTTGGCGACGGTTCAAAGCGATAAATCCAGAAGGCGATAATTTCACGTGTGCGCACGGATTATGACTTACATTGAATCGAAAAAGTTGGATTTAATGACTTTAATAATGAGATGCGAAATGGAATTTATCGCATATCAGAAAATATAGTATGTTCAATTAAATAAAACCTCTAGAGTGCCATGGAATAAATTATAGGTTGGTAACTATGAAATTATTATGTCTGACGTTTAATATGACAATTCCTAAAGGGTGTAGCCAACTTAAATTTAAGAAAAGATTAAATCATAGCACTCTAGAGGTTTTTTTTTTATTGAATATACGATATCTAAAACAATTTATTAATGCTAACAGAAAATCTGAGAATATCTGTGTTTATCAGAGAATATCTATAAAAATTTAGGAATGCTAACACAAAAATCAGAAAATAACTGTGTATATCTGAAAGAACCTAAGAATATCTAAGGGTATCTGCATAATCTGTGTATGTTAGAGAATATCTAAGAAAATTTAGGAATGGTAACAGAAAATCTGAGAATATCTAAAAATCTGTGATTCAAAACTAACTAAATACATACAGAGAGTTTTATGTAACACCGAACATGTTCATAATGAGATTTTTTTTTAAGTATACATAAATATATGTTGTATATTTGCCGACGTTCGGTTTATTGAAAGAATTTAATTTGAAGCTTTAAACGAGTGTTTTCCACTCCCAGGCTAAGCATGAAGTAAAATTTCGAGTTTAGAAAAGCCTGAAAATTTGGTTTGGTCGCGTAGCGCGAAGCGCGAAGCGGCCAAACCAAATTTTCAGGCTTTTCTAAACTCGAAATTTTACTTCATGCGCCACCGGTACAAAACACTGATGCAATGTAAAGTTTAGCGGTGTGTTTTAAACTTCGTTATGTGTCAATGTTTTGTACCGGTGGCGCATGAAGTAAAATTTCGAGTTTAGAAAAGCCTGAAAATTTGGTTTGGCCGCTCCGCGCTACGCGACCAAACCAAATTTTCAGGCTTTTTTAACTCGAAATTTTACTTCATGCTTAGCCTGGGAGTGGAACACTCGGTCAAAGCTTCAAATTAAATTCTTTCAATAAACCGAGCATCGGCAAATATACAACGTATATTTATGTATACTTAAAAGAAGTAGTAACCTAAGAATATCTAAGGGTATCTGCATAATCTGTGTATGTTAGAGAATATCTAAGAAAATTTAGGAATGGTAACAGAAAATCTGAGAATATCTAAAAATCTGTGATTCAAAACTAACTAAATACATACAGAGAGTTTTATGTAACACCGAACATGTTCATAATGAGATTTTTTTTTTAAGTATACATAAATATATGTTGTATATTTGCCGACGTTCGGTTTATTGAAAGAATTTAATTTGAAGCTTTAAACGAGTGTTTTCCACTCCCAGGCTAAGCATGAAGTAAAATTTCAAGTTTAGAAAAGCCTGAAAATTTGGTTTGGTCGCGTAGCGCGAAGCGCGAAGCGGCCAAACCAAATTTTCAGGCTTTTCTAAACTCGAAATTTTACTTCATGCGCCACCGGTACAAAACACTGATGCAATGTAAAGTTTAGCGGTGTGTTTTAAACTTCGTTATGTGTCAATGTTTTGTACCGGTGGCGCATGAAGTAAAATTTCGAGTTTAGAAAAGCCTGAAAATTTGGTTTGGCCGCTCCGCGCTACGCGACCAAACCAAATTTTCAGGCTTTTCTAACTCGAAATTTTACTTCATGCTTAGCCTGGGAGTGGAACACTCGGTCAAAGCTTCAAATTAAATTCTTTCAATAAACCGAGCATCGGCAAATATACAACGTATATTTATGTATACTTAAAAGAAGTAGTAACCTAAGAATATCTAAGGGTATCTGCATAATCTGTGTATGTTAGAGAATATCTAAGAAAATTTAGGAATGGTAACAGAAAATCTGAGAATATCTAAAAATCTGTGATTCAAAACTAACTAAATACATACAGAGAGTTTTATGTAACACCGAACATGTTCATAATGAGATTTTTTTTAAGTTTACATAAATATACGTTGTATATTTGCCGACGCTCGGTTTATTGAAAGAATTTAATTTGAAGCTTTAAACGAGTGTTTTCCACTCCCAGGCTAAGCATGAAGTAAAATTTCGAGTTTAGAAAAGCCTGAATATTTGGTTTGGTCGCGTAGCGCGAAGCGCGGAGCGGCCAAACCAAATATTCAGGCTTTTCTAAACTCGAAATTTTACTTCATGCGCCACCGGTACAAAACACTGATGCAATGTAAAGTTTAGCGGTGTGTTTTAAACTTTGTTATGTGTCGCGCTACGCGACCAAACCAAATTTTCAGGCTTTTCTAAACTTGAAATTTTACTTCATGCTTAGCCTGGGAGTGGAACAATAAACCGAGCGTCATTAAATATACAACGTATATTTATGTATACTTAAAAGAAGTAGTAACCTAAGAATATCTAAGGGTATCTGCATAATCCGGCAGAGCGGCCAAACCAAATTTTCAGGCTTTTCTAAACTCGAAATTTTACTTCATGCGCCACCGGTACAAAACACTGATGCAATGTAAAGTTTAGCGGTGTGTTTTAAACTTCGTTATGTGTCAATGTTTTCTACCGGTGGCGCATGAAGTAAAATTTCGAGTTTAGAAAAGCCTAAAAATTTGGTTTGGCCGCTCCGCGCTTCGCGCTACGCGACCAAACCAAATTTTCAGACTTTTCTAAACTCGAAATTTTACTTCATGCTTAGTCTGGGAGTGGAACACACTCATTCCAAGTTTCAACACAACACACACCTCAAAAATATACGATACATAATTATAAAAAAAAGCACACCTCAAAAATATACGATGCATAATTATAAAAATAAATAAATTTATTAAAAATAACATTGATATTTTGTATGTAAACAAAAAAAAAATCATAATTAGAGGTAATTTTCTTTCATGACAATTTTTATTTTTCAAGTTTTTTTTTTTAATGATATTATCTATCAAATTTTAAAAATATTTATTCATTGAAACTATCCACAAATTCAGAAGATTTGATACTTTTATGGAAAAATATTTATCGTTGTATATTTGCCGACGCTCGGTTTATTGAAAGAATTTAATTTGTAGCTTTAAACAAGTGTTTTCCACTCCCAGGCTAAGCATGAAGTAAAATTTCGAGTTTAGAAAAGCGTGAAAATTTGGTTTGGTCGCGTAGCGCGAAGCGGCCAAACCAAATTTTCAGGCTTTTCTAAACTTGAAATTTTACTTCATGCGCCACCGGTACAAAACACTGATGCAATGTAAAGTTTAGCGGTGTATTTAAAACCTCGTTATAAGTCAATGTTTTGTGCCGGTGGCGCATGAAGTAAAATTTCGAGTTTAGAAAAGCCTGAAAATTTGGTTTGGCCGCTCCGCGCTTCGCGCTACACGACCAAACCAAATTTTCAGGCTTTTCTAAACTCGAAATTTTACTTCATGCTTAGTCTGGGAGTGGAACACACTCATTCCAAGTTTCAAACCGAACTTATTTAAAAAAAAAAAACACGGTTATCTAAAGATTTACGGCATATACGCTGTAATTGGGACATGTATACTTGAAAGAAAAACTTTCTGTATATACAAGTTGAGACATTACTTGCGATTGATTGGCTACAATTTGTAATGGTCATATAGGCAACCTAATTTACACATAACTTAAAAATTAAAGGTGTCTAAATGTATTTGTGTGACGCAGAATGATGTGAGAAATGCAATTGATTATATGAAAGCCAGTTAAAGTTTTGACATCTATGGAATTAGTGCTGAGATGATAAAAATTACTAAAAATATATTAATTCCACCAATTTGTAAATTAATCAATTTATGCATCGCAAATAAAACCTTTCCAAATACCTTAAAAATTGCAAATGTCATACCAATTTTTAAAAAAGGAGATCCAAACAATCCATCTAACTACAGGCCCATAAGTTTATTGCCTATATTGTCAAAAATATATGAACAAATACTTAAAAAAACAGCTATTGATTTACTTGAACGATAACAATATTTTAAATAACAAACAGTTTGGATTCAGGCAGGGGCGATGCACGGAAAATGCAATCGGTGATTTTGTAGATTGTCTCTGCGACTGCTTTGAGAACGGGGAATTTGCAATGTCCTCATTCGTCGATCTCTCTAAAGCATTCGACTGCGTCTCACATGAAATTTTAATTCGTAAGTTGTATGCCTACAACATACATCCTGATAGCTGCAAATTATTAACATCATATCTCACAAACATGCAGCAAACAGTTACATATAACGGTGAAGTGTCCGATTTAAGAGGCAATAATATGGGGGTCCCACAGGGGTCTGTCCTTGGCCCTATCCTTTTTTTAATTTATATTAATGATCTTCCAGCGTGTATAGATGATACGAAACTTGTTCTCTTTGCCGACGATACAACGATTACCAACGCAACAAAAATATCCAGACATCTAGACGAATTGCATAAGACATCTCTGGATGCGGCGTCTAAGTGGTTTCTGAGTAATAAGCTACACATGAACATAGAAAAAACAAACACACTGCTTTTTTCATTGAGACCAAATACAGATGTGTTCACTCCGGTAACAACGCATGCTAAACTACTGGGTGAACACATTGACAAACAATTAAAATGGTCAGAGCATAGAAATCAACTAGCCAATAAGTTAGCTAAGAATATTTTTCTACTCAGAAGCATATCAGATGCTGTAACCAGAAGTGCTCTGCGAACAGCATATTTTGCCATGGTTCAGTCCCATCTTAAGTATGGGATTATAATATGGGGACACTCAGCAATTTGTCATCGCATATTCGCACTTCAAAGAAGGGCAATTCGAATCGTCGGTGGCATTGGGTACCGAACAGATTGTAGGACCTGTTTTATAAACTTGAGAATATTAACACTGCCGAGTTTATACATTCTGAAATGTCTTAAATTCATTAAGGTGAACGATGGAAACTACCAGACTCATAATGTGCACCATCGACACGACACGAGAACAAAGTTCAACGTTTATCACAGAAGGGCCCGTCTTACCAAATCAAGAACGGGAACCAAGTACTATGGCATTGTATTTTACAATAAGTTGCCACTGCACATTCGCACACTCCCGTTGAAAAAATTCCTAGAAGTGATTAAACATTTCTTGTTATCTAAAGCCTACTATAACATTGAAGAATTTGTAGCCGAGGGATTTGTGATGTAGGCGTATTTATATTAAAAATTTTATGTTTTACAAAATTTTATATTTGTTATATTATTTTATCTTACCTCGTATTTATCTTAATAGTATTTTATATAGTTATCCAATACTTTAATATTTTATTATCTAATATTATATATTGATATCCTCAACTGCTTTGTTGATTTTAATATGTCTGTTGTGGCCAGTATTTTACTATGTTATTAATTAATTTTACACATATATATATCCGGAACTTCTCGTTGATTTTAAAGTGCTGGTAGTGTCCACTATTTTAAAATGTTATGACATGTTTGTAGTATTTTATCATTTTAACTATCACCTACTAGCAGAAAGCCACGTTAACACAATAACACATAAACACAAATGTTGAAGTAAATTAACCTCATGTTACTATGTCAAACCTCCTCAATGTATACTATCGTCTTGACTTGTGAAAATCCTCTGTATATTAGCACGAATAAATTATTATTATTATTGTTATTATTGGATGTAAATGTTGTTCGGTGTTACATAAAACTCTCTGTATGTTCGAAAACGTATATATATATATATATATATATATATATATATATATATATATATATATATATATATATATATATATAGTATTTAATACCTATTTAGAAGTAACAGTTGTTTTAGTGACTTAACGTATGCGGCTTCTTGAACACACACACAAAATTAGGTTAGGAACTTGTCATGTCAAATGGCCGACATCTAAACCAATATTCTTAGGGCATTTATGGAGTAACTTGGTATTCAGTGGCGGCGTAGGATCACACATATTAATTAATTAATTACATAATATGGAATATGATCATTTATATGGACGTTATGCTGTTATTTTATTATAATACAACTACAAGTTGCACAAAACATTATACAAATGTTTTCTTTTTTAACAATTGATATTTATTGAAAAATAAAATTCTCTTTGACCTGATTCCAGGCATTTCCAATAAATGTTTTCTTCCGTCCTGCTTTTTGAAGCTAAAGACTTTTTTTTAATTCCTAAATATAAAGAACTTTTCGAGATCTCAATTTATGATAATTCTTACATAAATTGTCAGTGAATAGTTTCTAAGGTAATATGTAGGCATTTCCAATAAATGTTTTCTTCCGTCCTGCTTTTTGAAGCTAAAGCCCTTTTTTTAATTAATAAATATAAAGAACTTTTCGAAATCTCAATTTCTGATAATTCTTTCATAAATTGTCAGTGAATAGTTTCTAAGGTAATATGTTTCTTCCGGGCATACATTTTATAAATCACTTCCCTTAAAAAATGTAGAGTATTCTTCGTAATTCGAGTTTTGGCCAGGGAAACGTTTGCAGACATATTCCTTCTAAATTTGAAATCCGTTGATCTGTTTTTATCTTGTAGGTGGTATAATGCGCTTTGTGGAACTATTCGGACTTCGGACGCTTTTTGAATTGCCTTCAATCGAGATCCTAATTCATTTTGAAAATAACTTACTACATTAAGTACTAGCTTTTTGGATTCATCGGAATATCGGATTTTAGTAGTGTATTTTTGCGTTATTTAATGACATTAACAGACATCAAACTTTTGACGTAACATCTATTTAGTAATCGACGTGCATTTTTGTTAGTAATTTTTTGTTTTATCTGATTCATGATTGATAAATAAGGATGGGATTATTCCAAATGGGTATTAAAAATACTATAGTTATCAGGTGAATGAATGAGTACTGAACACAAATTTATATTCTTGACAACTAAATACAATTAATTAATTTGTACCTTATCCCACCTTCATCATGATTGAAATTCCCGTCTGAATTCCCTTTCGGATCCATTGTTATGTTGGCTGAGAATTAATTGAAACCACCACGCGATCTAATTTTGGAAGTGATATCAGGTTTTATGTTTCGCTCAAGAGTTCTGAGCATCGATCGTGAAAGTCCAAGAATGACATCACCACTGAAAATGGATTGAATTCGCGTTTTTAATCATCTCGAGTGGGACTAGAATAATCGACAAGAGAGAAATCATCGCCTGTCAAAATGTTTATATATTGTGATTAATCGAGAGGCATTGTTGTGCGCAGATTAAACGAAAGCTCGAATTGAATTCGCGAATTTCGCTGGGCCGGTTTTTTGGGTGTGTGACGTCATTTGTTGCGAGCGCTTAGAAATTTTGAAGTAATGAATGAATGCGTGGGCGAAGTTGAGTTGTGGAGTGGAGAAAACAAATGTTGTTAGGTTTCTGTTCAATGAACTTATGCAGTTTAATTCAATGAAATTAGAATAAATTAAGCATGTTTTTTTACATCATCAACTGTATAATTTACTTTTTCTGGATTGGAGAAAATATTGTTGTATAGTTTCTGTTTAATAACTGTATGTACACTTCTGTGCAATAAAATTAAGTACACAAAATTTGTTATCGTTTAAAGCGGACATGATGAGTTTCCTAGTTACGTAAATATGTCAATTTCCTTAATGTCAGAATGCCGCGTCATTTAGACAACAATTCAAAAATTCAAATTCTAACTAAAATAGAAGATGGTTTTTCTATTAGACAAATTGTTCGATTGGTGAACATCAGTAGAGACACTGTTTTTAGAGTTAAGAAACGTTAGGAGTAAGAAAGAAGTGTTATGGTGTTTTATTATTTATTGAAACTGCTGCTAGGCAATTAAAACAGACCCGAATTATACAACTAGAATATTGTAAAAAATAGTTATAAGACTTGTGCTTAATTTTATTGCACAGAAGTTTACTTTTAATAATCATAATAATAATTGTTTATTGACCATTGAACATTACAAGTACCGTGCGCTCATTTAAATTATGATTTAGAGTGGGCGGCATTTTTTTTTTCTGCGGTTGCCCAGTGCCGGTATTCCTGAGATTGGTCGTACGATTCGATCGTACGAAATGTGTCATTTAGATAGGGATTTAACGTGTAAATTTGACAGTTGGTGGGCGACCGATTGTGCGATCAATTTCAGGAATAGCGGCCCTGAATGCTAATTAGATGATGGAATAACTTTGAGGTTATAGTAAACTATGTGTTAACAGTCAGTAGTGCCAATCTAATTTAAAACTCAAAGCCTACTTTAAATCATGTTTTAAACGATCGCACGATATATACAGAAAATAAAATAAATTAAGTGAGAGGGTTAATAAAGAAACAATGAAAGTAAATCAAGCACTTTTTTATATTATCAACTGTATTCATTATTTCGGCGCAAGAATTTTGTTAAATGTCAATTAATTTATGCACTTTTATTCAACCGAGAAAAAATGTGAATTAATGAAGCTTATTTTTATATTATCGTATGTACAATTTAAAAAAATCTCTAGAGTGCCATGGAACATATTCTAGGTTAGCAACTTTGAAAATATACATTATAATTATTATGTCTGACGGTTTATATGTCAATTCCTGATGTGTGTAGCCAACTTAAATTTGAAAAGATCAGTTAGATGAAAAATACCAATTCTTAGTGATATTGAGAAAATATGTTAATGCGATTTTTTTAAATATATCAAATTTGAATAATAAATTGATATTTAACACCAAGTTAAACCATTAAGCGCTACATTATTATTTTGTTTGTAATCACTAAATAAGTTAATTTCTTAATTTTAATACAGTTTATTATTTGACCTGATTTAAAAATGTGTAAAGAAAAAAGTTAAGTATTGTGTTATTTAAATGTTTTGAGTATAGCACATTTAAAAAAAGTGTTTTAATAGTATTTCTAACTCCACAATATTTCAGTGTTTTATACGCGTGGCGCATGAAGTAAAATTTCGAGTTTAGAAAAGCCTGAAAATTTGGTTTGGCCGCTCCGCTTCGCGGAGCGACCAAACCAAATTTTCAGGCTTTTCTAAACTCGAAATTTTACTTCATGCTTAGTCTGGGAGTGGAAACACTTGTTCGAAACTTCGAAAAAAGTGAATGTTTGAAAAATACGCTTTTTTCATTCTTATTGTATAAGAAAATAACAAAACATTAATTTGTATAAATTTTAAATTGAGCATTAAATTAATCATTAATAATTTGACTGCGATTTAATTATTGATTAATGTTTGTTTTTGTCTTGTGTGCACATTTTTAATTATAATAATCATTAATGATTTATTTTTGGTTTTGTATGTATGTTTTTTTTAAATAGTCATAATCATTAATGATTCGACTATCGTCTTTAAAGAGGAAACTATTTTAAGGTGAAAAGGTCAGTGTAAATGAGACGTGCGTTATCTTACTAACATGTTATTTTATTGGGCGAGTGTTATTTTTTTGATTAATTTGATGTTATTACTAAAAAAAAAATATCGTGTCGGGTCGTCAATTAATTAAGCGAAATGACGGAATTGAAAGAAAGTATTAATTAAGTAAACAGAAGTAATTATCTAATGTATAAGGAAATAACTAAACATTCAATTATATTTATTTATTTATTCATTTATTTAACGTATAAACTTTTACAATTTTACAAAATTATAATACTTCTCCACAAATTATTATTTATCGAGAAGTATTATAATTTTGTAAGAAAGAACCTCAAAACAAACAATATCGCATGCATGCTAAAATTATGAATAGTAAATATATGAAATTGATAATGTAGCTAAATAAAATTAAAATATGGAAGGTTATGCAAAAAGCAATGTTTGCTAAATATCCTTTAAAATGTGTATTAAATTAATCATTAATAATTCTACGACGATTTAATCATTCATACATTTTTGTTTTCCTTTATGTGTGTATGTTTTTTAAATGATCAAAGCATTAATGACTTGAATATCGTCATTGAAGAGGAAACTAGTGTAAGGGCAAAAGGTCAGTGTAAATGAGACTTGCATTATCTTGCAAACATGTTTATTTATTGGGCGAGTGTTATTTTGATTAATTCGATGTTATTACTAAAAAAAAAAAAAAACATATCGTGTTGGGTCGTCAAAATGTTAATTAAGCGAAATGACGGAATTAAAAGAAAGTATTGATTAAATAAAACTAAAGTAATTATCAAATGTATAAAGAAATAACCAAAAATTCAATTATATTTATATATTCATTCATTTATTTATGTTCAATAGTATATTCAATAAAATAAAACCTCTAGAGTGCCATGGAATAAATTGTAGGTTGGCAACTCTGAAATTATACATTATAATTATTATATCTGACGTTTTGTATGACAATTCCTAAAGCGTGTAGCCAACTTGCAACTCTGTTAAAAGCTAAATCTACATGAGCGGTATAATGTATTGCTAGAAAGATTCCGGTAATAAATTTAAAAAAAGATAAAACCATGGCACTCTAGAGATTTAATTTTATTGAACATACGATATAAACTCTTACAATTTTACAAAATTATAATACTTTTAGACAAATAATAATAGAAAGAACCTTAAAACAAACGATATCGCATGCATGCTAAAAAAGATAAAACCATGGCACTCTAGAGATTTTTTTTTATTGAACATACGATATAAACTCTTACAATTTTACAAAATTATAATACTTTTAGAGAAATAATAATAGAAAGAACCTTAAAACAAACGATATCGCATGCATGCTAATGAAATATGAATAGTAAAATACATAAAATTGATAAAGTATATAAATAAAATTAAAATACGGAAGGTTATGTAAAAAGCAATGTATGCGAAATATCGTTTAAAATATGTTACTAATAATAACTTGAACATATAGATGGGCAGATATTCCCATGTTACCCATTACAATAAATTATTCAATAATAAATCGACGACGATTTAATCATTCGTTAATTTTTGTTTTCGTTTTTGTGTATGTTTTTTAAATGATCAAATCATTAATGATTTCAATATCGTCATTGAAGAGGAAACTAGTTTAAGGGCAAAAGGTCAGTGGTAATGAGACGTGCATTATCTTGCAAACATGTTATTTTATTGGGCGAGTGTTATTTTGATTAATTTGATGTTATTACTCAAAAAAAAAACATATCGTGTCCGGCCGTCAAAATATTAATTAAGCGAAATGACGGAATTGAAAGAAAGTATTAATTAAGTAAAACTGAAGTAATTACGAGTTTTTTTATGTCTAGGAAAATTTCGAAGGTGAATTTATTATCTGGGATGGTAATGAGTTTTTCTTGTATGTTATTTCCATTTTTATTGTGTAAACAGAGTGATTAGATAATTAAAACATTAATATACGTTGTTCGTTTGAAAAGTTTGGTAAAAAAAGCCAGTAAAACAATTTGTTTAACAAAAAAATATATTTTCGATAAATATCGTTTTATATCTGATATTTTAATAAATATCATGATATTTCTAAACCCTGACTTTAATAAATAGGTGATTAACGTAGTAATTTAAATTTTATTTATTTGATTAGATTTAGAACTCTAGTAAAAAACTCTAAAAAATATATAGTGATATTAACCCATTAACAGCCGAGCATTTATAGAGTTAACTCCATCTTTTAGAGTTAACTCTATAAATGCTAGGGTGTTTATAGGTTAATATTAGTGATGGGCAAGATCGATCATTGCAAAGATCGATCAAGTAATGATCGATCAGTTGAAGTATTTGATCAGAAAGAACGAGCCGATCGAAAAGATCGATCCGATCGAAAAGATCGATCCTATCGAAAAGATCGATCCGATCGAAAAGATCGATCCGATCGAAAAGATTGATCCGATCGAAAAGATCGATCCGATCGAAAAGATCGAGCCGCTCGATCTCTTTGAGCGGCTCGATCTTTTCGATCTTTTCGAACTTGCAAGGATCGATCAGTCGATCTTTTTTGATCGATCTTGCCCATCCCTACTATTTATGTATTTACTAAATATATAAATAGCTAATATGAAATGAAATATTATAAATTTTTATTAAAATCTCTATAATATAATAGCACGCTCGGATATAAAGTGTGAGACTAGCCCGGGAAAAATAACCGGCTCATTAGTAATTTTTTCTCGGCCCTGCCAAGACCCTGCCTATATCCTTTTTTTAATAAATGCTGTCTCACTTTGCGCAAAACAGAATACAAAAATAGTGTGATCGTTCAATGATCGATCCGCTCAAAAAGATCATTGCTCGAGCCGCACAACCTGATCAATCCACTTGTGCCGATCGATATGACCAATCTGATCGAGCCGATTGATCACATCGATCAGCACGACCCGTTCGCACAGATCGAACCGCCCCCAAGATCGAGTCGCTCGAAAAGATAGAGCCGTTCGAAAAGATCGAGTCGTCGAAAAGATCAAGCCGATCGAGCGGTCTGAAATGATCGATCCGATCGAACAGATCGATCCGATCGAACAGATCGATCCGATCGAAAAGATCGATCCGATCGTAAAGATCGATCCGATCGAAAAGATCGATCCGATCGAAAAGATCAATCCGTTCAAAGAGATCGATCCGCTCAAAGAGATCGAGCGGATCGATCACTTGCAAGGATCGATCAGTCGATCTTTTTCGATCGATCTTGCCCATCACTAGTTAATATCACTATACCGGGTGTTGACTTGGCGGACGCAACATAGGAAATCCCATGTAAATTTTGAAATGTTCAAATTTTGGCTGCCCTATTTATTATAGAAACAAAATGTATTTACCATTTTTGTAGAGGGAAAAATTCTGAATTCATTCGTGTTAACGTTTATCACTTTACGTTTCTCCAAGTTAAAATAATTAAGAAAAAGTAATGTTTTTATAAAAATAATGACATGCCATGGAATTGAAACAACAATTGCGGATGTCAAAATGGCAAAAGATGTCGCAGTCACTTGATTAAAGTAAATGTTTTCGAAATAATTTACACTATACAAGAAAAAATCCTCCTAATAAAGTGGTATTATGCGGACAACAGTTATCACGATGTTTGCGTTATGTTTTTTGTCGTTAATTAAGTAACAGCAATATCTTGTGCTATTTTGACATCCGCAATTGTATGAATTACATGGTATGTCATTATTTTTGTAAAATCACATTACTTTTTCTTAATTATTTTAGCTGTAAATTTTCTGACATTCGTTGATTTTTAAAAGTGGTTAATTTGAAGCTTTAAACGAGTGTTTTCCACTCCCAGACAAAGCATGAAGTAAAATTTCGAGTTTAGAAAAGCCCCGTGAAAATTTGTCGAGGGTCGCGCAGCGACCCGAGACAAATTTTCAGGGCTTTTCTAAACTCGAAATTTTACTTCATGCGCCACGCGTATAAAACACAGATTTTAAGTGAAGTTAGAATATACATAAATTTGACAATATTATAGTGTTTTATACGCGTGGCGCATGAAGTAAAATTTTGAGTTTAGAAAAGCCCAGAAAATTTGTCTCGGGTCGCTGCGCGACCCTTGACAAATTTTCACGGGGCTTTTCTAAACTCAAAATTTTACTTCATGCTTAGTCTGGGAGTGGATAACACTTGTTTAAAGCTTTAAATTGAACTTTAAAGAAAACCAGGGAATATCCGCAATTGTTGTTTCAATTTCATGGTATGTCATTATTTTTATAAAATAACATTACTTTTTCTTAATTATTTTAATTTAGAGAAACGTAAAGTGTTAAGTGTGAACATTCATAAATTTAGAATTTTTCCCTCTACAAAAAAGTGAAATACATTTTGTCTCTAAAATAAATAGGAAAGCCAATATTTGAACACTTTAAAATTAACATGCGATTTCCTATGTTGCGTCCGCCAAATCAACAACCGGTATATTTTTTAAATTTACTATTTTAGGCAAAATTCTGTACTTCTATTATTGATTTCTATGACTGACTTATTATATTACATAATGGATATTTTTCTGTTAAATATACATCATGTATTTGCTGTGAATATTCAGGCATGGAAACGAGTGTTTCCACTCCTAGATTAAGCATGAAGTAAAATTTCGAGTTTAGAAAAGCCTTAAAAACTTTTTTTTTAGATGTGTTTGGCTATGCGCTACGCGACCAAAGCAAATTTTTAGGCCTTTCTAAACTCAAAATTTTACTTCATGCGCCACGCGTATAAAACACAGACATAGAGAAAAGCTGAAAACACACTGCTTAAGTTTTATCATTTTACAAATGTTTATTTTAACCAAATCTTGCGCTTTCAAAATTGGAGCATTTTGTATTGGAATATGGAAGTGGTAAGTATGTGTAACGAAAAAATAAAAAATGTTCTGGGTTGTAGCCTAATTTCGTAAAAGCCCTACTTCACACACTAGTTACCTAAATAACTATTGATCCTAGTTGTTTAAAAATATTCCTCAAATTTTAGTATAGCCTCGAAATTAATGTAATGAATTTTGTGATTTTTAAAAATCACATCATAGTAACTTATAACAAAACATCATATCTTATTTTTTGTGTATCATGTTTTAGTTCTCACACTATAACAAAATATCATATTATTTATTGTCATGGTTTGATTGTAATTAAATTCCAATTAATTAAAATAAAAATAGCGTATTAATGATAAACGTAATATCAGGCCAATTAAAAGCAGGAAGTGGAAACAACAGGAGCCGAATGAAAATAAATCCAAAACGTTTAACACTTTCACGAGTTTAATTGGGCTTGCAATTTTACCGGCTATTTCGCACGATTGCAGAAAAATCGATTTTCAATGCACTGAAAAATTATCATGTTGAGAGGAAAATAATTAATATTCAGAAATAATCTATAACTTTAGAATTTGTTATGTTAATAATGTCAATAATGAGAACTATGAACCAGAATTCCTTATCAATTATTGCTGCTAGTTAATATCAAATATCACTCAAATTTTTTGTGATCATCACTCTAAATTTATTTCAAAAATTTTGAATATTTGATTGATACATTTGTGGAAATTTATAGATAAATATAATGATTTTTCATAAAAGTATCAAATATTTTGAATTTATGGATAGTTTCAATGAATAAATATTTTTAAAATTTCATGGAAATCATTAAAAAAAAAACTTGAAAAACAAAAAATGTCATGAGAGAAAAGCACCTCTAATTATAATTTATAAGATGTTATTTGAGAAAAGGGCAGGTGGTGGCCGAGCGGTAACGTCGCCGGGCTGTATCGCTCGGCGAGCCACAAATTCGGGTTCGATTCCCGTGCACGGGGAGACTTTATTTCAAAAATAATATCTCGTCGTGACCCTGGGTGTGATTGTCCGAATGAAAAGTTAAATAGTACAAATTGGAAATTGTAATAAATTAATTGATACAAAAATATATAGATTGATGATGGCTAATGGGCAAGTTCCCAAGGCCAGGCAACAGCCAAAAAAAAAAAAAATTGAGAAACTAATTCGGATTTGGGGCGCGGAGCGAAGCGTAGTGCCCAAATTCAAATGTTTAAACTCGACATTTTTAAACTCGAAATTTCAGTTTACTTTATGCACCACACGTATAAAGAACTAATTTAAAGTGAAATTTAGAACAGTACAATTATTATAGGCAACCAAATACATTAACCCATTGTTTAAAACAGTGATTATAGGCAAGCCAATACTTGCCTATAATCATTGTTTTAAACAATTGGTTCAATTAATATGACTAGCGTTTTGTTTAGGTATACTTAGGGGATATCTATATAGATAAAAAAATGCTCTGTATACCTAACAAATAGCTTTACTAATTCACCGAAATAGCGAAAAAAAAAACCTGAAAATTACCGGAAAATTTTGAAGAGAATTTTCAGAATTTACCAGTAAATAGGTATGGATAAAAAAATTATTATTGATTATTTCTTGATTGAATATTTCCCGGTCATTTAAAATATGATTTAAAGTAGGCCTTGAATTTTAAGATTGGCACCACTGACTTTTAATACATAGTTTACCATAACCTCAAATTTATTCCATCATTTATTCCGTCTACTCTAAATCATAATTTAAACGATCTACAATTAAATAGATAAATACAAATTTATACCAACATTATAGTAATTTGACATGTTATATTATTATAGAATTACATAAAAAGACTTGTATAAAACGATGTATTTATTAAGTTATTAGTTTATTATTAAGTACCAACGGTGTTTTGATTAAGTTGATATTAATTGTTTACGGAAAAAATATTTAAACATAAAAATGCGATAGTGTTTTTCTACACACGTTTATTCAATCAAATAAATTATGTTGGGAATATTTTCAAGTGTGAGTAAATAAACTTATCGGATGATTTGAATTCTGAGTGGGTTAAATTTTTAAGTCTTCAAACGAGTGCTTAAAGATAACGGGCTTATCATAATACTCAAATTGTAGTTTTTGTGAAACATAGACATAATCCTAAATGGCAAATAATCTAATTGATAGCAAATAACATTACTTTGTTGATCAAAAGAAATATTTTAAACAGTCCAGTTTAAAAAAATTAGGATATATAAGTAACAATATGAATTTGTGTTCAGTATTCATTGATTCACCGGTTAACTATATGTTATTTAGCAAATGGGCAAATGGGTAACAGATGTTGTCGTATTTTGTAAAGATAAGTAAAGTTTCAAAGTCCAATTCAGAGATTCAAATAGTGTTTATTACTTCTACTTCTTTTTTACAGGACCCGATCAAAACATCCACAGGATCTCTTTAAAGAATGCCTAAGAATGAAATTTTGAAGAGCATAGATTTCTTGTACAAAATATGTTTTTCTTTGTATTATCATAGTGGGCTTTTAAAACGAAATCAACACGATTGGTTTTAAACAAAACATTTACAGTTCGCATAACATTAAGTATACTATTTCTAATTTAAATTTCAGTTTTTAATAGAGAACTGCGAAATATATCAGATATATGAGTACGTACCAGAGCTGGGACGAATCCTCGTGAAAAGGATTCCAATCACGAATCCGAATCACCTTATATGATTCGAACCACGAATACTCGAATAAAGGATTCGTAAGAAATAAATTTGATTTAGTTATTTGTTCACAACCATTAACATATAAATATCATTATCAGTGGTTTTAACAAAAATATTCTGAACCTAATTATTTATTATAAACACTGAACATCGTTGATAACAGACTAAATATTTGTGTTACTCTGATTACAGATGTATTTGTGTGTTTTTGAACTTCACTTCAAATCAGTGTCTTGTACGCGTGGCGCGTGAAGTAAAATTTCGAGTTTAGAAAAGCCCCGTGAAAATTTGGCACGGGTCGCTGCGCGACCCTCGACAAATTTTCTACGCGGGGCTTTTCTGAACTCGAAATTTTACTTCATGCTTAATCTGGGAGTGGACAACACTCGATCTTAGAAGTTTCAAATTGAAGGATCACTCTAGATTACTAAGTTTATTACCATTTTACAAAGGCTACAGCTCGAAGGACCAATCGTGGTCTTCGGAGACCGAAAGACTACAGGGAATCGAAGTTTTTTTTACAAGAAAACAACGAATATCTGAAGGTTTACATCATGGATAGGAAAGAAAACATATAATTTTAAAAACATATCGAAGTTGGGTTGATTTTCAGTGCAAAATTGGTCCTTCGAGCTGTAGCCTTTGTAAAATTTTACTTTATGCGCCACGCGTATTAAACAGTGATTTAACGAGAAATTAAAAAAAAAACACAAAACAAATTTTTCATGTTAATCCTCACAATTAATTCGAATTATTTTTACGATTCAAATCCTTTTGTAAGTATTCGAATCTTTTTATAAATATTCGAATCCTTCTATGAGGATTTGAATCGCCCGCATTTGGATTCGAATACGAATCCTCTTTAAAAAATGTAACGATTCCGGATCACGAATCCAGTTTAACTAAAGTATTCGAATGCCTCTTTTGAATCCTCTAAAAAGATTCGAATCTGGCCCAGTTCTGGTACGTACTTTATTTTATTATTTAAAAGAAATTATCAAAATTATGTAAACAAAAGTAGATAGAAGGCAAGATAACGGATGGCAAAAATAGTGTGGATGTTTTGATAGCGTCCCTTTTTTACTCATTCCTTATTGTCGTAATATATGTACTTGTAAATTGATTGTGAGTTATGTGAAGATCAAACTAATTTACCGGATAAAGCACTAATAACCTTTCTTCACACTTTTATTTGAATTACCAAATGTACATTTCCGACACAAAGTGATCATTATCAATGGATTAACACTGTTAATCCATTGATAATGGTCACTTTGTGTCCGAAATGTAAATTTGATAATTCAAATAAAAGTGTGAAGAAAGGTGCTTTATTTGTCATATATGTACTTGTAAACATATAAATATTCTTCTTCCAATGATTTAATTTTTAAAAAGCCTGTTGTTTGATTTAATATTAAAAGTTATTATTGGTAGATTATATCTTGAGTGTGTAGAAAATTAATGAAATGAACTCCTAACATTTACTATAATGCAAAGATGACCTTAAACAAGTCGACCAATGCCGTTCGTAGCGAGTTTTACAATCCTCGTACATAAAAATTACAAGCCGTAACAACTATTGTGTCAGTCGTGCGAGTTGGGTTATTAATCAAAAAGGATCTGACCTCGCTTCGTGTTCTCTAGACCTAGACAGCGGATCCGAGAAGACAAGACTACAAAAAAATCCGCACTATTGATCTATTTGTCTGCCAATCGTCTAGTATTACTTCCTTGATTTTTTACGTACTGATTTAATAGAGACAGGGTCAAACAATCAAACCAATTATTATTATTTTTATCATTAAATTCTCTTTGTAAATACCAATAATACGAACATTATTGTCATTTTATATACTAACAATAATATTGATAAATTTCGTGGAAAATTCTCACTGTTCTAGTTTATAAAGTGCTGAGGAATATCATAAAATAATTTTCCTGTTTCGTAGAAAAGCTTCACGTAATTGGTTTTCCCCTCTTTCTTTCCATTCGAATTAAAATCTGTGCCAGTGCTCTAGGGCTTAAGCATTACTTTTTTTTCCAATTCGATCTATGTATGTGGGTTTACCTGTTCTCAGAATCAGTAACAGGTACTCAGGTGTGTAATTGCATTATTACCGTTGGCCTTCTAGGCCAAATGTTGATTGTTGATAATGCTGATTATTTCATGCAATCGCGTGTTTGAATTGCGATTTTGTGAATATATTTTTAAATCATCTTGGTTAAAAAAAAAACGTTTAATTTTTCTTTATAAGTACATGTTTTTATACATGGCTCTAAACCATTTCACTATTTTACCTTTGTATTTTGTAATTTACAATATTTAGACACCACAAACACATTCACACACATCCATGGACCCAGGCAGAATCATATTGTACTTTAAAATGATCCCACCCGGCGAGACTCGAGCCCAGGATCCCTGGGAACTAGCCCTAAGGCTAGAGGCCTTGCCTTAGGGTTAGAGCCCAGGGATTGTGGGTTCGAGTCCCGCCGGGGTCTCCAGCTTTTAATTTTTATAAATATGTATTTAATATGTAACTGTTTATTTCCTGTGAACACAATTTTGTAATATTAAATTCTGTGTTTGGAATAATAGTTAGTTCTACGTTAATTGCATATAATTGATCGGGTGTGTAATTGAGCGGTTTCGCAACGGAATAGCGTATTTTATCAGTAGACACTGCGTCGCCTTTCAAAGCCTCAGGCGGTGCTCGT
The DNA here is from genome assembly GCA_932526585.2 of Philonthus cognatus. Classification (NCBI taxonomy): domain Eukaryota; kingdom Metazoa; phylum Arthropoda; class Insecta; order Coleoptera; family Staphylinidae; genus Philonthus; species Philonthus cognatus. The sequence continues at coordinate 31,213,821 of OW052241.1, read as the reverse complement.
TTGCGGCGCTTTCGTAACAGCCGATTTATTCCAATGACCTCATAATCACAGTCGTATCATCTCATTAACGGGCAATCTACGTAAACATGGTGTTATTATTTAAAAAAAACAAGTTTGAAATAAAAACAAACATTAATAAACATAAAGTACTAGAATAGGGGAGTGCGCATACTTAACCGAACCGAGCCGATAGGAATATATACATATGATTCAAAAGTAAAGTAGAAAAAGGCTATTCATATGTTTGTCGGGGGAAAAAAATCGATCTCACAAAGTCCATAGAAATCCTTGCCGTATGAGCTGTAGCTCCGTCTTGTTGAAACCATGTAATGACAGTGTCAATTTTATTTTTTTCAAGATGAGGGACTTAAAATTATCTCTCTCATTTTCGAAAAAGAAGGGCCCAATTATTCCCAATTTGGAAATTCCGCACCACGCCATCACCTTTTCGCTGTGTAATTCTCGCGGGTTGTCAGGTGCCCAATAACGACAATTTTGTTTGTTGACAAATCCGTCTAAGTGAAAGTGGGTCTCATCTGTCAACATCATCACTGCTTCCTTATCCTCTAACTTTCCAACTTGGTTGAAATGTAATTCTCTGAGAAATTAAAAAAAGGATGGTGCGTTTTCTTTTTAAATTTCTCATGGAATTAAACTTTAAATTATTATGTCTACATCTTCAAATTTTACATTTTCTGAACTGAATAAGTAAAATGTCTTCAACATGCGCATTGGAATCGGTGAATTTTCAGCTCTATTACGTATCCTAATACTTTATTTAGATAAGGGGTAGATTATAAAGTTATGCTAGGTTAGGCTAGAAGACGGTATACAATCCTTAGATAATTAAATAATGAATTGCAATGGGTTTAGTCAATATTTAGCTCTATGTGGTATCCTAACACGTTACAAATAACGTGTATGTTGTTAACCTGACCTATCTTAATAATGTATGCGTTATTGGTAACGTTTTAGAATACTGACCTAAGCTAAGTTAACTTAATAGCATACATATTATTGGTAACGATATATATCCTATCTAAGCTAACCTAAATTAATAACGTACATTCTCTTCGTAACGTTTTATCGTACGAAATAGCTGAATTCTCACTAAATCAATTCAGTCGGTATTTAGCTGTATGTCGTAACCTAAAAGTTACAAATTACGTGTAACACCTAACTTAACAACGTACACGTTATTGGCAAGGTTTTTTAGATACTGAACTAACCTAACTTAACTTAGTAACGTAAATGTTATTGATATCGATATACCGTTTGTTCCAGGAAAAAAGGCGCAAGCGAGTTTAGTGATGTGTCTATCATAGCACTTTACCCATCACCTAAACAATTGATAATTGGCATACTAGACTTATTTCACTTTTCAATCATTTAAAGACCATTTCACATTAAATCTGCGTTTTGAGCGCGTGGCGGATAAAGTAAAATTTCGAGTTTAGAAAAGCCTAATTTGGCTCGGTCGCTCCGCTTCGCTACGCACCCGAGCCAAATTTTCAGGCTTTTCTAAACTCGAAATTTTACTTCATGCTTAGTCTGGGAGTTTAAGACACTCGTTTGTTTCATCATTACAACCATTAAAAATTGACGTAATAAGTTTACTGCCGTTTTATTGACAAAGACTGTTCTGTATTGTTAAAACGGAATGTCAATTTTGATACAAGTTAAAAAGGATATTAAGTTAGGTTAGGTTAGGTTAGTATTCTAAAACGTTACCAATGACGTGTACGTTATTAAGTTAGGTCATATACGTTATTTGTAATGTTTCAGGTTACGATATACAACTGAATATTGTTGAGTTATGAAGGAGGTATTAGCTTTATGTCGTAACCTAAAAGTTTACAAATTACGTGTATCACCTAACGTAACAACGTACTCGTTATTGGTAAGGTTTTTTAGATACTGACCTAACCCAACCTAACTTAGTAACGTAAATGTTATTGATTACGATATACCGTTTGTTTCACGAAAAAGGGCGCAAGCAAGTTTAGTGATGTGTCTATCAAAGCACTTTCCCCATCACCTAAACAATTGATAATTGGCAAACTAAACGTATTTCACTTGTCAATCGTTTAAAGATCATTTCACATTAAATCAGCGTTTTGCGCGCGTGGCGCATGAAGTAAAATTTCGAGTTTAGAAAAGCCTAATTTGGCTCGGTCGCTCCGCCGAGCCCGAGCCAAATTTTCAGGCTTTTCTAAACTCGAAATTTTACTTCATGCTTAGTCTGGGAGTGGAAGACACTCGTTTGTTTCATCATTACAACCAATAAAAATTGACGTAATAAGTTTACTGCCGTTTTATTGACAAAGACTGTTCTGTATTGTTAAAACGGAATGTCAATTTTGATACAAGGTAAAAAGGATATTAAGTTAGGTTAGGTTAGCTTAGTATCCTAAAACGTTACCAATAACGTGTACCTTATTAAGTTAGGTCATATACGTTATTTGTAATGTTTCAGGTTATGACATACAACTGAATATTGTTGAGTTATGAAGGAGGTATTTAGCTTTATGTCGTAACCTAAAAGTTTACAAATTACGTGTATTACCTAACGTAACAACGTACACGTTATTGGTGAGGTTTTTTAGATACTGACCTAACCTAACCTAACTTAGTAACGTAAATGTTATTGATTACGATATACCGTTTGTTTGACGAAAAAGGGCGCAAGCGAGTTTAGTGATGTGTCTATCATAGCACTTTCCCCATCAACTAAACAATTGATAATTGGTATACTAAACTTATTTCACTTGTCAATCGTTTAAAGATTATTTCACATTAAATCAGCGTTTTGCGCGCGTGGCGCATAAAGTAAAATTTCGAGTTTAGAAAAGCCTAATTTGGCTCGGTCGCTCCGCTTCGCTACGCGCCCGAGCCAAATTTTCAGGCTTTTCTAAACTCGAAATTTTACTTCATGCTTAGTCTGGGAGTGGAAGACACTCGTTTGTTTCATCATTACAACCATTAAAAATTGACGTAATAAGTTTACTGCCGTTTTATTGACAAAGACTGTTCTGTATTGTTAAAACGGAATGTCAATTTTGATACAAGTTAAAAAGGATATTAAGTTAGGTTAGGTTAGGTCAGTATCCTAAAACGTTACTAATGAACGTGTACGTTATTAGGTTAGGTCATATACGTTATTTGTAATGTTTCAGGTTACGATATACAACTGAATATTGTTGAGTTATGAAGGAGGTATTTAGCTTTATGTCGTAACCTAAAAGTTTACAAATTGCGTGTATCACCTAACGTAACAACGTACACGTTATTGGTGAGGTTTCTTAGATACTGACCTAACCTAACCTAACTTAGTAACGTAAATGTTATTGATAACGATATACCGTTTGTTCCACGAAAAAGGGCGCAAGCGAGTTTAGTGATGTGTCTATCAAAGCACTTTCCCCATCACCTAAACAATTGATAATTGGCAAACTAAACGTATTTCACTTGTCAATCGTTTAAAGATCATTTCACATTAAATCAGCGTTTTGCGCGCGTGGCGCATGAAGTTAAATTTCGAGTTTAGAAAAGCCTAATTTGGCTCGGTCGCTCCGCTTCGCTACGCGCCCGAGCCAAATTTTCAGGCTTTTCTAAACTCGAAATTTTACTTCATGCTTAGTCTGGGAGTGGAAGACACTCGTTTGTTTCATCATTACAACCATTAAAAATTGACGTAATAATTTTACTCCCGTATTATTGACAAAGACTGTTCTGTATTGTTAAAACGGAATGTCAATTTTGATACAAGTTAAAAATATATTAAGTTACTTTTGGTTAGGTTAGGTTATATCGACTCTGGAGAGGAGACGCATCCCGGGGTACCTGAGGAATGTAGTTGCCAGCTACCTCAATAATAGACGGCTACTCTATGAGGACGAGGGAAACGCTCGAGGTATAAGTTTATCAGGAGGGGTACCGCAGGGTTCAGTATTGGGCCCCCTGCTGTGGAACGTGGTCTACGATGAGGTGTTGGCACTCCACCTGCCGGAGGGAGTACCTCTGTTCGGGTTCGCCGATGATTTGGCGGTAGTAATCTCCCACAGAGATCTCACAGCAGTGAAAGCCAATGCATCCGCAGCAAAGGCTATGATAAGACTAAGTCTGGGAGTGGAAGAAACTCGTTTGTTTTATCATTAAAACCATTAAAAATTGACGTAATAAGTTTACTGCCGTTATATTGACAAAGACTGTTCTGTATTGATAAAACGGAATGTCAATTTTGATACAAGTTAAAAAGGATATTAAGTTAGGTTAGGTTAGGTTAGTATCCTAAAACGTTACCAATGACGTGTACGTTATTAAGTTAGGTCATATACGTTATTTGTAATGTTTCAGGTTACGATATACAACTGAATATTGTTGAGTTATGAAGGAGGTATTAGCTTTATGTCGTAACCTAAAAGTTACAAATTACGTGTATCACCTAACGTAACAACGTACACGTTATTGGTGAGGTTTTTTAGATACTGACCTACCCTAACCTAACTTAGTAACGTAAATGTTATTGATAACGATATACCGTTTGTTCCACGAAAAAGGGCGCAAACGAGTTTAGTGATGTGTCTATCAAAGCACTTTCCCCATCACCTAAACAATTGATAATTGGCAAACTAAACGTATTTCACTTGTCAATCGTTTAAAGATCATTTCACATTAAATCAGCGTTTGCGCGCGTGGCGCATGAAGTAAAATTTCGAGTTTAGAAAAGCCTAATTTGGCTCGGTCGCTCCGCTTCGCTACGCGCCCGAGCCAAATTTTCAGGCTTTTCTAAACTCGAAATTTTACTTCATGCTTAGTCTGGGAGTTTAAGACACTCGTTTGTTTCATCATTACAACCATTAAAAATTGACGTAATAAGTTTACTGCCGTTTTATTGACAAAGACTGTTCTGTATTGTTAAAACGGAATGTCAATTTTGATACAAGTTAAAAAGGATATTAAGTTAGGTTAGGTTAGGTCAGTATCCTAAAACGTTACCAATGACGTGTACGTTATTAAGTTAGGTTAGGTTAGGTCAGTATCCTAAAACGTTACCAATGACGTGTACGTTATTAAGTTAGGTCATATACGATATTTGTAATGCTTCAGGATACGACATACAACTGAATATTGTTGAGTTATGAAGGAGGTTTTGTGGTAGGTACAAATTTATATTATACACGTATGAAACATTTTTGTGTTTGTTGTTCGTACCGTTTCGGTCCGATAGCGAACCGATGTTGGCAAGGCCGTAGCCAGAAAAAAATTTCGGAGAGGATTATACGAATTTCGAGGGGGGTTTTACTGGTAAAAATATTGTTTTTCCTCTTTCAGGGCCGCTTTAACATACAAAAATTTAGCATTTTGAAAATTCCGGGGGGCTGGGGGGATTTGAACCCCCATATCCTTCTCTGGCTACGGGCCTTGGGTGTTGGATAGTTTGGAGTTTTAAAATTAAATGATAGAATATTTAAAATAAGACAATTAAGTTGTAAATAAAACACTTTTTACTTTGTTTAACCACTGAATCTTACATTTAATTGTGTGACTAGTTTCGACTATCTAGTAGTCATTCTCAAACTAAAGTAAATACAAATTACACGTTAAAAACTATTTTTTATTTTTATTTACGGCTTCGAAAAGAGGGGTGTACATTAGGTCAACCTGGTCATTAAGAAGAGAAATTCCGGGATTAATTCGGGCCTTGTGTATTTCTAGTGTATTTAAGATGTACCACAAAGTGAACGCCTACAACACCAAACAGTCAATTAAGTTGTGTCAATATATAATATAAATGTAAATCAATTTGCAGGCAAATTTTCTTCTGTGATATTCCATAAAAATGTTTCTCGCAGAATTGAAAAATAACGCATGTCTGGCGATGCTACACGAGATCAATACGGCTAGTCGTTCAATTTTGTTTACAATAGACCGCTTGTTCTGAAGTATGCTTTGTTAGAGAATTGCTGGAGAATAATTATCTGACGAAAAAAAAAAAAAATCATTATTTTAAAAATATAAAAGCGAATATATTTCCTTTCCAAATAATGTTGTAACTTAGAGACATTTCCAAATATTGATTGATTGATTAACTAACATCATTATTATTAGTAATTGTATAACCATGTAATCTCCAGCCTCCAAAAGTAATAATGTTATCTTTTAAATAATCCCCAAAAGTGGGGATTTTGTCACCTTTTTTATTGATTAATCAACAATAAAGTTCGGATTATACCGGGTGTTTAATTTAAAGCTTTAAACGAGTGTTTTCCACTCCCAGACTAAGCATGAAGTAAAATTTCGAGTTTAGAAAAGTCCCGTGAAAATTTGTCGAGGGTCGCACAGCGACCCGACACAAATTTTCTGGGCTTTTCTAAACTCGAAATTTTACTTCATGCGCCACGCGTATAAAACACAGATTTTAAGTAAAGTTCAAATATACATAAATTTGACAATATTATAGTGTTTTATACGCGTGGCGCATGAAGTAAAATTTCGAGTTTAGAAAAGCCCAGAAAATTTGTCTCGGGTCGCTGCGCGACCCTCAAAAAATTTTCACAGGGCTTTTCTAAACTCGAAATTTTACTTCATGCTTAGTCTGAAAGTGGTAAACACTTGTTTAAAGGTTTAAATTGAACTTAAAAAAAAAACAGGGAATATCCGCAATTGTTGTATCAATTCCATGGTATGTCATTATTTTTATAAAATCACATCACTTTTTCTTAATTATTTTAACTTAGAGAAACGTAAAGTGTTAAGTGTGAACATTTATAAATTTAGAACTTTTCCCTCAACAAAAAAGTGAAATACATTTTGTCTCTAAAATAAATAGCGAAGCCAATATTTTAACACTTTAAAATTAACATGCGATTTCCTATGTTGCGTCTGCCAAGTCAACACCCGGTATGTAAAATGCATACAAGAATAATTCCAATTCAAAAATGTTTGAATTCGAGAAAATAAGCTTATGCTTCTTATTTGCACGAGAGGTAGTCGTTACAATGGGTTTTTATTGTCTTATGCTGTCTAATTAATTAAGTCACATTGTAAGAATTTTACACGAAACACATTTTCGTAAATTTATACAAAATGCATATTTGTTATAAAGAGAGGGGTTAGGCCATGTAAAATTTGTATGTTGGGACTTCGGTTTCAGCGTTGTTATAAGATACAATTTTACAAATGTTCTCTTACAAAGATATGCATTGAACCATTCGTAACAAAATTATGCAAACAGATTTTTTTAACTGTTTTATTTAACACAGAAATATTGTTTGTTTAGATTGTAACGTGCCGTTTTATAGAAATGTAAACAGCGTCCTGGGGCCACTTAATTGATACGCCTATGTTTTCTTGTTTTGACCGTCAAGGAAATTTTCGGGAAAAAGCGCTTTAGCGAGAGCGGGCCATCTTGCACGAAGGACCGCGAAACTCAAGGACTCGAGTTTGGGCAGCCGGCGTGTGAACAAGTGTGTGTCAGATGAGCGTTCTATTGTTTGGATTTATTTTGTTTATTATTGTCGGTGTATTGAAGTTAATAGAGATTATTTTATTGTGGTTTGTAATTGAGAGCCGCTGATTGTTACGTGCGTAAGTCCAGCGCGTAAGTAGCCAAAAACACACACACTTGTTCCATTTGCCCGACCGGGTTATCTTTGTTATTTTTTGTGATAATGGTGCGGGGTTGCATGATGTCTAGTTGTACGTGTTGTTTGTATTATGGATCCCGGCCCTTTTGAATTTTCCCTTGCGCTGAGCGTAAATTCGCGTTACTGTCACACTAGTAGCCACATAGGGCTTCATTAAATTACGTAATACTGCCAGAGTATTTTTCAACCGTAGCTCTTCAGCCGCCCAGGGCCCCGTTCCTTTAAGACGACGATATTTGGGAAGAGAGACGCAGCCGGACCAGACGAAAGCGGAAGCGGTTATGAAGTAGCTGCCAGCTCTAGAGGAAGGGTTTTGAGGAGTGCTTGCCCAGTAGCCAAAGTCCCAAGCTGATTTCCTAAGACAGATGTAACGCATGCGCTTATCCTGCAGCAGTACAACGCTTGAGCAAGGAGAACTTCTGGTGAGACGTCCTGTCAAATTTACTAACCATCCCTTGAAGGGCGGGCCATGGCAGATTTATTCCAAGAAGAGGCAGTGACGCTTTCATTCATCCTGTAGCTTTTGTTTTAGATGCTGTGGCTGCTTAATTTATTTGTAAAGCTTTAAATTCATTTCTTAATATTTTCAATTCTATCCGTAATACTTGTTATTATTAAATTTCCTATGGTAAAGCCTATATTTTCATTATTTAGTTGAGTAATATATTTTGTAAACATTTAAATTTAGCCGAGTAATTTTCTTTACTAACTCCCGAACGAATTAACAGTTTAATTCCCCCCTTCTGTCACTAGTGACTGGCGCCCGACTGATGTTGAAGTGGTACAAGTTTTTGTTAGTATTCACCCCCGACCGTGCGCCGCTTGCAGATCAGCTGGCCGTGGCATTTGTGAAATTTAACGTCACAAGATATCTATTTCCACATAAAGTAATTTATTATTTATATGGAAATAAAAGTTCATATAAACATTCTATTTTCACCATTTTATTATATAATAGTCACTCTTGACGTGAGAAAGACAGAAAGCGATACATCGAAGCGATAATCTCTCTGGATTCGAAGTAGTTTTGCTTCCATATAACCAATTTATGTGTCCCGCCATCTTATATGACGTTAAGAAATGACATAAGAAGTCCAAGTGATTTGCTGCCTCTTAATTTAAACGTTCTGGAATCTTATATGACGTTAAAAAGTGAAGTGACTATGAAGATCAAGTGATTTTTAAGCCAAAATTGACAACCGAGCACCTTAAGAGGTACAGTTGCGAGAGAAAAAAATAGTACACAAAATATTTGACTATGTGAAATAGACTAAATTTTGTTTGACATTTCCGCAGATTTGTCAATTTGGTTGACAATTTGAAAAATCAAAGCCAAAATTAACAACCGAGCATCTTAAGAGGTACAGTTGCGAGAGAAAAAAATAGTACAGCAAAATATTTGGTCTATATTTGGCTATGTGTCTAATTCACATAGCAAAATATTTGGTCTATATTTGGCTATGTGTCTAGTTCACATAGCAAAATATTTGGTCTATATTTGGCTATGTGTCTAGTTCACATAGCCAAATATTTTGTTGTACTATTTTTCTCTCTCGCAACTGTACCTCTTAAGGTGCTTGGTTGTCAATTTTGGCTGCGATTTTTCAAATTGTCGTCTAAATTGACAACTCTGCAGAAATGTCAAACAAAATTTATTTAACATCGACATGCCTCAACTGACTGAAACGCAAAAAGCGAAAATAACGACCCGTTTAGAGACGGTATTAGCATTAGAGACATTGCTAATGAAGTGCATGTCAACAACAACACTGATTTGTTAGCCAATAAAAATATTGCTGTTAACCTGTACATGACAAGTTTGTTTTACAAGAAAAAAATACGATATTTTTGAAGTATTATTTTTATTTTTATTATTATTATTATTAAGTGGCTTCAACTTCCTGCTGTACTAGATTTTTTTTTCTCGCAACTGTATGTCATTAAAATTGTAAGTTTTCTATGCATATCTAATGCTTGGCTTATTTTAATAAAAAAAAAATATATTAGATATGCATAAAAAAAATTTATTAGTTTATAACAAATACAAACTGTAAACTGTTAAGTACTATCATGAATAAAATTACTATTACTATTACTACTATTACTATGCATTTTACATATAATCCTAGCCTTAAACATCCGTATTATAAGTAATTTTATAACAATGTAATCCCCATCCTCCAAAAGTAAGGACGTTTTTGTTTAAATAATCCCCCAAAGCGGGAATTTTATCACTTTTCCTTTATACGAGACACTCTACAATTGTTTTTTCTACTTGAATGAAAAATGAAGAAAGTGAAAACCCGACTCGATTTATTCTCATTCGGCACGTAACAAATAGAGAACATGCAGAACGTATTGCGTTCGGGTTCGAATTTAATTGTGTGCACTTCCGGACTTTTCGATTATCCGGAAACTGAAACTGCCAACTGATTTCGTGATGTCGCTTGATGATAAGGCCGGCGACTTGACGCTGAAAAATAATTTATCACGAAAGTTTCCATTGTGCGCCGTTTATGGACACTGCAATAAGCGCACGAAATCGTGACATTGTTTTGTATTAAACATTTTATAAGGAAAAAGTAGTGATAGGAAAAGGTTAATAGATAGAACTATTGATAATGAAATAATATTTGAAATTAATAGGAAGTCGACCGCTCTCTAAACGTATAAAACTAAGCCGTCTTATTACATCCTTGTTTAGGGATGAAATATTTTGAAAAAATAGGTATACTTCAAGGAAAGTACAATCTTTAAGCCCGTCTCAATAAAATATTTTATACTTTTACTGTTATTTCATAAAATAATATCAAACATTGGTAAACTAGCGAAATCGCGTTCCTAATTTAATTTTTGTCTGCAGTATCTACAAAAAATTTTGAAAAACTAAATCAGTCACATTGTAGATAATTTCTTTGCAAAGATATGTGATTTTTTCATTTATTTATTTGGTTAAATATAGTCACTAGGACGTCGCGCGTAAAACAGTTTTTCAAATTTTCTGAAACTTCAATATCGCGTGACATCCCAGTGAATTTATTGTACAATAGAAATAATTGGAAAAAATTCAAATTCTTCGAAAAGAATTCTTCTACAATGTGACTGATTTAGTTTCACAATATTTTTTATAAATGTTGCAGAAAAAAATTATATTGAAGATGCGATTACGCTAGTTTAACAATGTTTGATATTTTTTTATAAAAGAACGGCCAAAGTGGGAAATATTTTATTAAGACAGGCATTAAGATTCTACTTTCCTTAAAGTATGCCTATTTTTCCAAAATATTTCAACCCTAAACAAGGATGTAATTAAGACGGCAGTATGCTTAGTTTTATACGTTTAGAGAGCGGTCGACTTCCTCTTAATGTTATTATTTGCTTTAATAAATTGTAGAAAATCGTTTACAAATATTTACAAAAATACTGAAAAACCAACAGATGCAAGTTAAAATGTTCGAAACCTAATTAGAGGCCATTCTATCAAATTAGGCGAAAAATTAGAGCACATTTGTGAACACAAAACCAAAACTAGTAACATATGTTTTGTTTAACTTATCAAAAAGTTAAATCAATTTATAATTTGTTATTGATAATGAGCACCGCGTGTCTCGAAATGTTCATCTAACGATACAAACAAAAAGTAAAGTAAGGAATAACAGTCTTTTTTAGTGTGATAACTCCCCCATTAATCATTATTCTCAGCAGGGTTCTTCGATATATATCATCAGATATCTATGATGATATTTATCATGATATATATCAATATTTATAAACTTCGAATATATCATAGATATTAATGTGTATTTGAACTTCACACTAAATCAGTGTTTTATACGCGTGACGCATGAAGTAAAATTTCGAGTTTAGAAAAGCCTGAAAATTTGGTTTGGTCGCTCCGCGCTTCGCGCTACGCGACCAAACCAAATTTTCAGGCTTTTCTAAACTCGAAATTTTACTTCATGCTTAGCCTGGGAGTGGAAACCCTCGTTGAAGGTAACGCATTAAATCCTAGTAATTGTCGATGTATTTAATTACCTCTATACATAAAAAGACGTTGTTTTGATTTAAATTTAAATTTACAATCCCTATACGGCTTTTTATATTTATTTATTTGGGTAATTCATGTGCATCATAATGCAGTTTACATTCGTCAGGTGCATAGGATAATAAATACGATACAATTGAATAAATAAATGTACATAACCAACAAATAATTGAGAAAGTGATAATATAAAATAAGAATACGATACAATTGAATAAATAAATACACATTAACAACAAATAATTTAAAATATGTAAATATAAAATGAGACATACAAAATAAATATATAAATTCGCAATTTGTATATTACACTTTTATACAGAGGTTTTTTTCTTTTAAGTATATACAGAGAGTTTTATGTAACACCGAACATTTTCATAACGAGAATTTTTCTTTGAAGTATCCATATGCATACGTTGCACATTTCCTGATGCTCGGTTGATTGAAAGAATTCAATTTGAAGCTTTAAGCGAGTGTTTTCCACTCCCAGGCTAAGCATGAAGTAAAATTTCGAGTTTAGAAAAGCCTGAAAATTTGGTTTGGTCGCGTAGCGCGAAGCGCGGAGCGGCCAAACCAAATTTTCAGGCTTTTCTAAACTCGAAATTTTACTTCATGCGCCACCGGTACAAAACACTGACATATTACGAAGATTAAAACACACCGCTAAACTTTACAATGCATCCGTGTTTTGTACCGGTGGCGCATGAAGTAAAATTTCGAGTTTAGAAAAGCCTGAAAATTTGGTTTGGCCGCTCCGCGCTTCGCGCTACGCGACCAAACCAAATTTTCAGGCTTTTCTAAACTCGAAATTTTACTTCATGCTTAGCCTGGAAGTGGAAACCCTTGTTGAAGGTAACGCATTAAATCCTAGTAATTGTCGATGTATTTAATTACCTCTATACATAAAAAGACGATGTTTTGATTTAAATTTAAAATCCCTATACGGTATTTTTATATTTATTTATTTGGGTAATTCATGTGCAACACAATGCAGTTTACATTCGTCAGGTGCATAGGATAATAAATACGATACAATTGAATAAATAAATGTACATAACCAACAAATAATTGAGAAAGTGATAATATAAAATAAGAATACGATACAATTGAATAAATAATTACACATTAACAACAAATAATTTAAAATTTGAAAATATAAAATGAGACATACAAAATAAATATATAAATTCGCAATTTGTATATTACACTTTTATACAGAGGTTTTTTTCTTTTAAGTATATACAGAGAGTTTTATGTAACACCGAACATTTTCATAACGAGAATTTTTCTTTGAAGTATCCATATGCATACGTTGCACATTTTCTGATGCTCGGTTGATTGAAAGAATTCAATTTGAAGCTTTAAGCGAGTGTTTTCCACTCCCAGGCTAAGCATGAAGTAAAATTTCGAGTTTAGAAAAGCCTGAAAATTTGGTTTGGTCGCGTAGCGCGAAGCGCGGAGCGGCCAAACCAAATTTTCAGGCTTTTCTAAACTCGAAATTTTACTTCATGCGCCACCGGTACAAAACACTGACATATTACGAAGATTAAAACACACCGCTAAACTTTACAATGCATCCGTGTTTTGTACCGGTGGCGCATGAAGTAAAATTTCGAGTTTAGAAAAGCCTGAAAATTTGGTTTGGCCGCTCCGCGCTTCGCGCTACGCGACCAAACCAAATTTTTAGGCTTTTCTAAACTCGAAATTTTACTTCATGCTTAGCCTGGGAGTGGAGAACACTCGTTTAAAGCCTCAAATTATATTCTTTTAATAAACCGAGCATCGGCAAATGTACAACGTATGCTTATGTATACTTAAAAGAAAAATTCTCGTTATAAAAATGTTCGGTGTTAAATAAAACTCTCTGTATAAATTCGCAATTTGTTTATTACACTTTTCCACAGAGGTTTCTTTTTTAAGTGTACATATGCATACACGCTTTTTTAAAGAGTTCAATGTTAAGTTTATTGATATTCAATAAATCTTAGACTGTAAAATTTCATGCGAGGGTATTTATTTCAACGATGTTTACATGTTCAGTTTTTGGAAGGAATCCAAAAATTGTGAAAAGGAAACCCATTGACATGTCGCTGCGACTTATTTATTTTTTTGCACGCAAATATTTACACACAACCAAGATCTGTTGATTTCGCTAATTGAAAAATAAATAAAAAATGCTGACACCCACGGAAGTGAAACTAGAAAGAAAAAAAGCAGCAGCTTAGAATAGCAAGTGTTTTCACTCACTATTGATCACACTTCGGAATGTCGGATTAGATAATTTTTCATTCGGATTCCTCTCGCACGCTCGCAGTTTGTTGCTTATAGATAATTTAATTTAATTTAATTTATTTATTTGCGGAATCTCCAGTTTACAATAGATTAATAGATAAGAAAAGATACTGACATATTATTTATAATTAATAATATTTACAATAATATGTTATGAAAAAAATATTTAATAGTTGAGAAAGCGAGTCTCTCTTAAACGTAAACATTTCTTTTAAGTATACATATCTCAATTATGAGCTGTACATTTTTAGATATTCGTTGTTTTTCTTTAATTTGAAGATATAAACGAGTGTTTTCCACTCCCAGGTTAAGCATGAAGTAAAATTTCGAGTTTAGAAAAGCCTGAAAATTTGGTTTGGTCGCGTAGCACGAAGCAACCAAACCAAAATTTCAGGCTTTTCTAAACTCCAAATTTTACTTCATCGGCCACGCGTATAATTTCAATGGATGTTCACTTGTTCACAATATTTCAGAGATTTTAGTGTTTTGTACGCGTGGGGCATGAAGTAAAATTTCGTGTTTAGAAATTTTTACTTTATGCGCCAGGCGTGTAAAGCAATGAGTTATCCTGATATTCGTTGTTAAATAATGCTGATAGCAATAATTTGATATTTTACAGCTGCTCAAAAAAATATTTATTTCTTCTCGCGATGTAAAAGTTTAGTTTTTTTTAACAAATTTTTCAAAAAATCTCAGATTTATTGAGATAAAATGGACTCGGTTGGCTAAATATATAAATAAATATTTGAGTCGCCTATTTTCAAAACCCCCTAAATTCATTTCAAAAATGGATTTAAAGGTTTTTGGGAATAGACGACTTATTAACAAAAAAAAATCTGTACATTTCAATATTATGAATTTGCTTATACAATTGAGGCGTTGATTTCATAAACAGCATTTGTCCAAAAATTACGTTTTGAGAAAATCAAAAAAAACTGTTTATTTTTCTAACCGTTACAACTTCAATTTTTACAATTATTTTTATTACTTTTCATAGATAACTGATAGTATTAAATGACTAATCATTCAGTCAGTTTATTTGTATTAAGAAAAAATAGGAAAAACAATTGGATATATTGATTGATAAGGCTGATAAATGTTGAAAGTTCATCTTCATTTTTATATAAATAAAACAATTTAAACACTTTCAAATATATATTATGCATTCGCTACAATTGTTTCGCCACACTGTGGCTTCTTCAGGCAAAGAAATGATAAGTAAAATTTGTCGGGTCAGGTAGGTATATATACAATGTTTATGGACGGGTGTGAAGTTAGCAATAGATCCAGCAATAGATTTTAATAAAATTCATATCTCGGAAAAAACAAAAGCAAATTAAATGAAATTTGAAAATATACACTTCAAATAGCCTAAGTTATTACCCCAAGAAATATATAACCCTTAACTTTTACCCTTTATATTTTTTCACCCCTTCCAAAAATATGTTATGATTTTTTTTTAATTTGGCAATATTTCATAAAGTTACTTTTTAGCTCAAAATATCTCTATTATACCTTCTTCCAATCACACTAAACTATTGTTTTACCCTAAGATTTCAAAAATTAATATCTCAGAGAAAAAAAAATACAAATCGAATAAAATTTGAAATACACGATAAGAGATGTCTAACTTATTACCCAAAAAAAAAAAATTGACCCATAATTTTTACCTATAATATTTTTTCACCCCTTCCAAAAATGTAATCAATTTTTTTCTACTTTGGCAATGTTCCATAAAATTCTTTTTTATCTCAAAATATCTCTATTCTACCCTCTTTTAATAAACCTAATCAAAAAAACGTTTCGTCACCCTGTTCACCCCTAAAATATTTTTTTTACCCCGTGAATATGGAAATCAATATTTCCGAGAAAGCAAAATCAAATCAAACAAAATATTACTAAGGAATACATCTTAAATAATAGCACAAAGAAGATCAACCCCTAAAATTACCCTTTCATTTTTTCTTGTCTTTAAATGTAATATATATTTTTATTGTAATTCACAATCTTCTTAAATGTTGATATGTATCATATATTATTTCTTTTTATCATGAGTGTGTTTACTCTAATAAGCAAAAGTGTCAGGCACTTTACGCCCATATAATAAAATAATAATATCCTGCTCGTCGTATGGATTTATATGCGTATGGAATTATGTGCAACGATTTAAACATTATTTTTTCTGAATTTGGCAAAGGGCCATAGATAAATAAAAATTGTTATTCTTATCATTAATGTGTGTACTTTCATAATCAAAAGTCAAAAATACGTTTGGAGCACTTTTTCACCTCCCCCCCCCAAAATCTCGCGCTCGTCACGTATGGATCCATATGCAACAAATTAAACATTATTTTTTCCGAATTTGGCAAAGGGCCATAGATACATAAAAATCGTATTCTTATCATTAATGTGTGTACTTTCATAATCAAAAGCCAAAAAAACGTTTGGAGCACTTTTTCACTCCCGAAAACAAAAAATCTCCCGCTCGTCACGTATGGATCCATATGCAATAAATTAAACATTATTTTTTCCGAATTTGGCAAAGGGCGATAGATAAATAAAAATTGTTATTCTTATCATTAATGTGTGTACTTTCATAATCAAAAGTCAAAAAAACGTTTGGAGCACTTTTTCACTCCCGAAAAAAAAAAATAATCTCCCGCTCGTCACGTATGGATCCATATGCAATAAATTAAACATTATTTTTTCCGAATTTGGCAAAGGGCCATAGATAAATAAAAATTGTTATTCTTATCATTAATGTGTGTACTTTCATAATCAAAAGTCAAAAAAGCGTTTGGAGCACTTTTTCACTCCCGAAAAAAAAAAATAATCTCCCGCTCGTCACGTATGGATCCATATGCAATAAATTAAACATTATTTTTTCCGAATTTGGCAAAGGGCCATAGATAAATAAAAATTGTTATTCTTATCATTAATGTGCGTACTTTCATAATCAAATGTCAAAAAAACGTTTGGAGCACTTTTTCACTCCCGAAAAAAAAAAAATTATCTCCCGCTCGTCACGTAGGGATGCATATGCAATAAATTAAACATTATTTTTTCCGAATTTGGCAAAGGGCCATAGATAAATAAAAATTGTTATTCTTATCATTAATGTGTGTACTATCATAATCAAAAGTCAAAAAAACGTTTGGAGCACTTTTTCACTCCCGAAAAAAAAAAAATAATCTCCCGCTCGTCACGTATGGATCCATATGCAATAAATTAAACATTATTTTTTCCGAATTTGGCAAAGGGCCATAGATAAATATGAAATATTGCCAAATTAAAAAAAAAATCATAACATATTTTTGGAAGGGGTGAAAAAATATGAAGGGTAAAAGTTAAGGGTTTTATATTTCTTGGGGTAATCATTTAGGCTATTTGAAGTAAATATGTACAAATTTCATTTAATTTGCTTTTGTTTTTTCCGAGATATGATTTTTTTTAAATCTATTGCTGGATCTATTGCTAACTTCACACCCGTTATTTATGTGGGGTGGGTTTTTAAAAAAAAATAATATTTAAGAGGGGCGAATTTGTTAAGTCCGTTTGGCCGTTGAGAAAATACACGGGACACCTTTTCAACGAACAAACCGACTTAACAAATTCGCCCCTCTTAAACACAATATATATTTGAAAGTGTTTAAATTGTTATTTTTATATAAAAGTTGGATATATGTTGTTTTTAACAGAAACAGGCACAATGTTGCAATGAACTCGTTTATTTTATGGAATACACTAACATAAAATAATCACCAGTAACTGAAAATTAAATTCTTGAAAAAAAAAACAACATTATACACTGAAAAAATCGACATGAGGCCTAATCTTCACATTCACTGCTGTTATCTTCGTTGAATTCTGGCTGTCCGTACCCACTGCTGAAACTATTCTCCAAAAAGATTTTTTTAATAAAACTGGTTGTTTACTGGGTTGTCGAGAAATCCCATAAGAATTTGGATTTTTACTGGAGCTATGTCTAGAACAAGTGCTATTTTTATCAGAAACGATGTGGACTTATGCTGTTTTTGCCGAATTTAAAGGGTTGTAACTTTGTACACTTGTGTTTTTTAAAGAAGTACTTAGAACATCGGATAGCTTGCAAAATACTCTACCAGATGCTGCTAAAATGTCGATTTATACAATTTTGGATATATGCTGTTTATGAAATCAGCGCCCTAATTGCTATGTATTTTGTTTGACTTTATCATTTATTTAATAACAAAATATAAAAACAAATTCAAATTAATATCGACTTTCTGCGAATTTTTTGTCTCATTGAAACAAGTCTTCAAATATTCATTGAAACAACTACTTCTCGAGCTAATACTACGACAGATATTGAATTATACAATGAATTTCCTGTTGTTTCATTTAGTTTGGTGAGAGAATAATTTGACCTGATGTTGCATTTTGCATATAAATTCTGCATAGAACAGTAGAACTGTCGTGTAACTCAAATATTAATTGTATAATTCAATATCTGTCGAGGTATTAGCTCGAGAAGTAGTTGTTTCAATGAATATTTGGAGTCTTGTCTCAATGAGACAAAAATTTTGCAGAAAGTCGATATTAATTAAATTCGTTTTTATATTTTGTAAATATTCTGCAAACTATTGACAAACTCAATTTTTCTTTATCTTGAATTGTCTTTATATTTATTTAATTAATTTCGCACAATGCAGAGTATAGTTATTTTTAGTAAAATCTGTGTATTCGAAAATTTGCGGATTTTACGGTTGATCTAAAAGCGGAACAGGAGCGAACGTCATGCCAGAACGCGTGCATTTTAATGCAGAATCACGTCTCTAACAATCTTGTTTAGACATTTTTTGATACAATAAATTCCCCACATTAGTGCACCTGACGTGCCAACTCGATTTTTTTCTCTTGTAAGTAAGGCAAAAGCCTCGTTGAGAGAAATAATACTCGTAATAAATTGTACGAAGAGCTCTTGTTTTGGAAAAAAATCCTGAAAAAGTGTTAAGTAGGTACTGAAAATACGGAATATTCAGCAAGATAAACGTTCTTGCTGAATATTCTGTGTTTTCAGTACCTACTTAAAGCTTGTTCAGGATTTTTTTCCAAAACAAGAGCTCTTCGTAATAAATTCATGATAAGCTCTTGTTTTTGGATAAAAATAAATCCTGAAATACTAAATATTGAAAATACGAAAAATTCAACAAGAAAATTAATACTCGTAATAAATTGCATAAAAAGAAAGCTCTTGTTTTTGTAAAAAAATTAATAATGAAAAATTGTTAAGAAGGTACAGAAAATTAATGCTTGTAATAAATTGCATTAAAAGCTCTTGTTTTTTGACAAAAAAAAGAAATCCTGAAAACGTGTTAAGTAGGTACTGAAAATACGGAGAATTCAGCAAGACAATACCAAGGCCGTAGTCAGGGGGGGGGATATGGGGGTTCAAAGGTAATTACCAAAAACAAGAGCTCTTCGTAAGAAATTCATAATAAGCTCTTGTTTTTGGATAAAAATAAATCCTGAAATCCTAGATACTGAAAATACGGAAAATTCAGCAAGAACATTAATAGCACTTGTTTAAAAAAAAAATAATGAAAAATTGTTAAGAAGTTACAGAAAATTGATGGTCGTAATAAATTGCATTAAAAGCTCTTGTTTTTTGATAAAAAGTAGAAATCCTGAAAAAGTGTTAAGTAGGTACTGAAAATACGGGGAATTCAGCAAGACAATACCAAGGCCGTAGTCAGGGGGGGATATAGGGGTTCAAGGGTAATCACTAGTACGTTAAGCATTGATACTTTGATTTAAGTTTAAACAAAACACTTATTACTGCCAAACACTTTATTGTACTAGTTGACAAGTGTAAGTAGAAATCCTGAAAAAGTGTTAAGTAGGTACTGAAAATACGGGGAATTCAGCAAGACAATACCAAGGCCGTAGTCAGGGAGGGGGATATAGGGGTTCAAGGGTAATCACTAGGACGTTAAGCATTGATACTTTGATTTAAGTTTAAACAAAACACTTATTACTGTCAAACACTTTATTGTTCTAGTTGACAAGTGTTTTATTTAAACTAAAATCAAAGTGAAATTGAACTTGAAAATGAATGAATTAATAGTTGTAACTGCATCAACAATTAAGATATTAAGCATTAATGTTCTGCCTTTTGAGGTGTGGTTTTTCTCTTGGAGGTATATTCTGAAAAAAACATTTCTTCGTTTTGTTCTGTAAGTTATTTAGAGTCTTTTATAATACCATATGATTAGGGGTTAAACATTTCTGCGAACATAATTAGTTCGTCCAGTCTCGCCAAGGTTTATGTCGAACTGGACGCGAGTAGAGTAAATATTTGGGACAGGCTAATATTAGAAACCGGTTTTGAACTTTCAGGAGATATGCACTTGAAAAGGCAGATCCGTCAATTTCGATTCAGAATTAATTCCGAATTAATTTACAAAAATAAAAAAAATGTTTTCGACGTGAACAGAATGCATGAATATACAATTAGATGCAAAGTAAGTTAATAATAATGTTTTGACTGGAGAAAAACAATATTTTTGTTACGAAATGTACATGAAATTGAAATTAGTATAATTTTTGTTTTTAATAAACAAAGGGCTGATTCCTGGGGTTATTTCGATTATAAATGTTCATACGAATCAATGTTCAAAACGAGCTTGACATATTTTTGTATAAACTCTTAATTTGTTATAAATATAAATATATTTTAGTCCATTCTTTATTTATTTATTTATCACCCAACAGATAATATATCTAATAAAAGAGTAACATCAGTAAAAAAAAAATGATAATGTGTTCATCATAGCACTTTCCGAATCAGTTTTAAGCAATTGATAATTGACACACTAAACTTACTTTACTTCTCAATTAGTTAAAGACTATTCCATAATAAATCACCGTTTTATACGCATGCCGCATGAAGTAAAATTTCGAGTTTAGAAAAGCCTGATTTGGCTTGGCCGCTCTGCTTCGCTACGCGGCCAAGCCAAATTTTCAGGCTTTTCTAAACTCGAAATTTTACTTCATGCTTAGTCTGGGAGTGGAAAACATTCGTTTACAGCTTCGAATTGAACTCTTAAAAAAACGAATGTCAGAAAATTGGGAAGTGGAAGACTCTCGATTCATCATTAAAATAATTTATAATTGACATAATACATCTTTTGTTGTTTTATTGACTCGGATAGTTTTATGACGTCAAAACGGAATGTAAATATTGATATAGTATGTTCAATAAAAAAAAACCTCTAGAGTGCCATGATTTTATCTTTTTTAAAATTTAAGTTGGCTACACGCTTTAGGAATTGACATATAAAACGTCAGACATAATAATAATATATATATGTATAATTTCAGAGTTGCCAACCTACAATATTTCCATGGCACTCTAGAGGTTTTATTTTATTGAACATACAATACAAGTTATAGATAGAGGAAGTGCTGTTTCAGCGATATTTCACTACTTTGATAGCTTTTAGATTTTCATCGATATAACAAATTTGATTTTACTTTAAAGTTAAAAAAATTAGGTAAAATTCTGTACTTTTTTTATATGATGTCTATGAATCACTTATTATTTATTTACAAGAAAAACATGTTCGTAATTTTATATATTACACTTATTATTTATTTATATATTCAGTCAACGAGGTCCATTTAAAAAAATATGTACATAATATATTACATACTGGGAATTTTTCTTTTAAATATACATAAGGTATGCGTTATACCGATGTTAAGATAGCCATAGCTTTTCCAGCCACGGATTTGCCCGGCGCATCCACCATCGATCGTAAATTAGAATAAATGTTTTTCTTAATTTAAGGCATATTATTAATGAAACAAAGAAAACTAAACTAATTCCAGCCCTAAATATATAGCTCATCCAAACTTAAATTTATTTTCGTATATAGGATTTATCAAACACAAATAGATAGTCCTCCCAAAAGCATGTAATAAAATTACCAGATTTCAAACTTAAATTAAAGGTATGTAGTTGTGATTAAAATTATTTCTTTTAACTCTGACGTGTAGCTTAAAGCCTAACTAAGCCATTTAAGTAATAAAATGTTGGCAAAAATGTTAAATATATTTTTTATAAATTTTTTCCATCCAAACGACTCGAATAAAATAACCAGATTTTAAACTTAAATTAAAAATATGTAGTTGTGATTAAAATTATTTCTTTTAACTTTGACGTGTAGCTTAGAGCCTAACTAAGCCATTTAGGCTATAAAATTTTGGCAAAAATGTTAAATGAATGTTTTATAAATTGTTTCCATCCGAACGACTCGAATAAAATGACCAGATTTCAAACTTAAATTAAAAATATGTAGTTGTCATTTAAATTATTTGTTTTAACTCTGACGTGTAGCTTAGAGCCTAACTAAGCCATTTAGGCTATAAAATTTTGGCAAAAATGTGAAATGAACTTTTTATAAATTTTTTCCATCCGAACGACTCGAATATAATGACCAGATTTCAAACTTAAATTAAAAATATGTAGTTGTGATTTAAATTATTTCTTTTAACTCTGACGTGTAGCTCAGAGCCTAACTAAGCCATTTAGGCTATATAATTTTGGCAAAAATGTGAAATGAATTTTTTATAAATTTTTTCCATCCGAACGACTCGAATAAAATGACCAGATTTTAAACTAAATTAAAAATATGTAGTTATGATTAAAATTATTTCTTTTAACTCTGACGTGTAGCTTAGAGCCTAACTAAGCCATTTAAGCTATAAAATTTTGGCAAAAATGTTAAATGAATTTTTTATAAATTTTTTCCATCCGAACGACTCGAATAAAATGACCAGATTTCAAACTTAAATTAAAAATATGTAGTTGTGATTAAAATTATTTCTTTTAACTCTGACGTGTAGCTTAGAGCCAAACTAAGCCATTTAAGCTATAAAATTTTGGCAAAAATGTTATATGAATTTTTTATAATTTTTTTCCATCCGAACGACTCGAATAAAATGACCAGATTTCAAACTTAAATTAAAAATATGTAGTTGTGATTAAAATTATTTCTTTTAACTCTGACGTGTAGCTTAGAGCCTAACTAAGCCATTTAGGCTATAAAATTTTGGCAAAAATGTTAAATGAATTTTTTATAATTTTTTTCCATCCGAACGACTCCAATAAAATGACCAGGTTTCAAACTTAATTTAAAAATATGTAGTTGTGATTAAAATTATTTCTTTTAACTCTGACGTGTAGCTTAGAGCCTAACTAAGCAATTTAAGCTATAAAATTTTGGCAAAAATGTTAAATGAATTTTTTCAAATTTTTTTCCATCCGAACGACTCGAATAAAATGACCAGATTTCAAACTTAAATTACAAATATGTAGTTGTGATTAAAATTATTTCTTTTA
The DNA here is from genome assembly GCA_932526585.2 of Philonthus cognatus. Classification (NCBI taxonomy): domain Eukaryota; kingdom Metazoa; phylum Arthropoda; class Insecta; order Coleoptera; family Staphylinidae; genus Philonthus; species Philonthus cognatus. Next base: position 31,190,453 of record OW052241.1, on the reverse strand, counting down.
ACTCTGACGTGTAGCTTAGAGCCTAACTAAGCCATTTAAGCTTGCTGTCATAAATCAAGGTAATCAAATTACCTATAAGGTTGACTCAATTAAAACAAAGTCAACTTCGTACGATTTAGGTTAACTTGATTTTCACATAAGGATTTTGATGTACGACGTCAATACAGGGGTATAACTACTGTTGTAGCAGTTGTATTAGTTAAACAAGCCCCCCCTTCCCCTGGGTAAGGAGTGCTGGGGTAGGTCAGGGGGTCCGTTTGAAAATTCTGTAGTTGATGACAAAAGTGGTAAACCTTTCTGTTTATCTTATCACCTAACGTAAAATTGGGTATTGGTAAAAAGATGTAAAAAAGTGGTGGACTTTTTGTTTATTAATAGCCCACTCAACTCAAGCTACGCTACGATTTAAGTGCGTACAAGGTATAATTGAGCCGACATTGAATTGTTTAATTACCTTGATTTTTTACGTCACGTGAGAAATTCCACGTATGACGTCGAAATCAAGGTGATTAAATCACGTATAAGGATGACTTGATTAAAAGATAGCCGATCTCGTACGATTTAAATTATCTTGATATTTTTGACAAGACGTAGGGATTCCACAGGTGACGTAAACATTTGTTTGAAATATGGTCATTTTGTTCGAGTCGTTCGGATGGAAAAAATTTATAAAAAATTCATTTAACATTTTTGCCAAAATTTTATAGTGTTAATGGCTTAGTTAGGCTTTAAACTACACGTCAGAGTTAAAAGAAATAATTTTAATTACAACTACATATTTTTAATTTAAGTTTGAAATTTGGTCATTTTATTCGAGTCGTTCGCATGGAAAAAATTTATAAAAAATTCATTTAACATTTTTGCCAAAATTTTATAGCTTAAATGGCTTAGTTAGGCTCTAAGCTACACGTCAGAATTAAAAGAAATAATTTTAATCACAACTACATATTTTTAATTTAGGTTTTAAATCTGGTCATTTTATTCGAGTCTTTCGGATGGGCAAAATTTATAAAAAATTCATTTAACATTTTTGCCAAAATTTTATAGCTTAAATGGCTTAGTTAGGCTCTAAGCTACACGTCAGAGTTAAAAGAAATAAATTTAATCATAACTACATATTTTTAATTTAAGTTTGAAATCTGGTCATTTTATTCGAGTCTTTCGGATGGGAAAAATTTATAAAAAATTCATTTAACAATTTTGCCAAAATTTTATAGCTTAAATGGCTTAGTTAGGCTTTAAACTACACGTCAGAGTTAATAGAAATAATTTTAATTACAACTACATATTTTTAATTTAAGTTTGAAATCTGGTCATTTTATTCGAGTCGTTCACATGGAAAAAATTTATAAAAAATTCATTTAACATTTTTGCCAAAATTTTATAGCTTAAATGGCTTAGTTAGGCTTTAAGGTACACGTCAGAGTTAAAAGAAATAATTTTAATCACAACTACATATTTTTAATTCAAGTTTGAACTCTGGTCATTTTATTCGAGTCGTTCGCATGGAAAAAATTTATAAAACATTTATTTAACATTTTTGCCAAAATTTTATAGCTTAAATGGCTTAGTTAGGCTTTAAGCTACACGTCAGAGTTAAAAGAAATAATTTAAATGACAACTACATATTTTTAATTTAAGTTTAAAATCTGGTTATTTTATTCGAGTCGTTTGGATGGAAAAAATTTATAACTATCTATTTGTGTTTGATAAATCCTATATACGAAAATAAATGTAAGTTTGGATGAGCTATATTTTTAGGGCTGGAATTAGTTTAGTTTTCTTTGTTTCATTAATAATAGGCCTTAAATTAAGAAAAACATTTATTCTAATTTACGATCGATGGTGGATGCGCCGGGCAAATCCGTGGCTGGAAAATCTATGGCTATCTTAACATCGGTATGCGTTATTAATGTTCAGGCATTTGTCGATTTTATAAATGCCTTGAATTTAAAGTTTCGAACGAGTGTTTCCACTCCCAGGCTAAGCATGAAGTAAAATTTCGAGTTTAGAAAAGCCTGAAAATTTTCAGGCTTTTCTAAACTCGAAATTTTACTTCATGCGCCACGCGTATAAACAAGAAAATATTGTGAAGTTCGAAATACAGTTAATTTTTTTTTAAATGGGTAATAATAAAAATATTTAAATAACAAAATATTTACATTTTTCTACACACATTCTTAAGTCAGGTCAAATAATATAAAATTACCTTATTTAGTAATTTAATTAACAAAAAATTGATAATGTGTTATTGCACGAATGGTGTTTAATGGGTTAATAAAACACTTTTACCTGTGTTAAACCACTGTATTTGCACTTAATTATGTGACTAGAGTTTCGACTATCTAGTAGTCATTCTCAAACAAAAGTTAACTCCTACAACACAAAGCAGTGGAAGGTAGATTTGTAGGAGCACCAGTATAGGGGTAAAAATAGAAGTTGACACAGTGTTTTCCACTCCCAGAATAAGCATGAAGTAACATTTCGAGTTTAGAAAAACCTGAAAATTTGGGTTGGTCGGTCCGAGAAGCGCCAAACCAAATTTTCAGATTTTTCTAAACTCGAAATTTTACTTCATGCGCCACGCGTATAAACACGGAAATAATGTAAAGTTAGAAATACACCTACATTTTTTTTAAAACGGGTAATAATAAAAATATTTAAAAAACAAAATATTCACATTATTCTACACACATTCTTAAGCCAGGTCAAATAATATCAAATTAACTTATTTAATAATTTAATTAACAAAAAATTGATAATGTGTTATTGCACGAATCTCGTTTAAAAACACTTTAACTGTGTTTAACCACTGTATTTGCACTTAATTATGTGACTAGAGTTTCGACTAGTTCTAGGAGTTAACTTTTGTTTGAGAATGACTAGTCTCAAATAAAAGTTAACTCCTACAACTCAAAACAGTGGAAGGTAGATTTTTAGGAGCGACAGTAAAGGGGCAATAATAGAAGTTAACATTTTATTTTTTTAAATTAGACTCTTAAGAGTTCAAAAATATGCCAAGCTTCAACCGTGCCATATTTTCATTTTTAAGAGGATAATTTTAAAAATTAGTAACGTAGATGTTTCAGTAGCGACAATAGGAGGGGTAAAAACAGAAAATGCAATTTCATGTATTAAAATTAGAGTTAAAAATATGTCAAGCTTTAACTTTAGTAATAATAATAATAGTAGTTTTTATTGTTATTAAAACTATAATTATTATTATTTAGATACGAATAAGTTATACCCTATTTTTAATAAAAATTGTAATTTTCTCTCTTTTTTCACTTAGTAGTCCACTTAGGGCCGGTTCTAGGCCCCGCGCTGACTTAATCCATAAAGCGGTATTGATGTCATAATTTAACATTATTAATCGTTTGCTTATCAAATTACTAAATAAGTTAATTTGATACATTGTATTATTTGGCCTGACTTGAGAATGTGTTGAGAAAAATGTAATAGCTAAAAATACCGTCAAAAAGCGAAAACATCGGCAAAGTATCGGTAATTTTGTACATAAAGAAAAAAATACACTATTTTTTTGTTTCATTGGCCTCGGCTTTCGCCATACAGCCATCTGCCATTGTATTATTTTTCTAATTAATTAATTAACTAATTACCACGTATTTAATTCGATTGGACGCCACAATTCATTCACACTACATCCATGGACCCGGATAGAATAATTTATTACTCATAAATTCTTCCACCGGACGGGATTCGAACCCGCGACCTCTTGGTCTGTGAGCAGGGTCTCTACCCACTCGGCCACCGAGGCCCCAAAAGTGCACTTTAACTCGAAAACTATTATCAATAATACAGATGCTTGCAATCTATTGCTGGCTTCACACCCGTGCATTATTGGTGTTGATTTTTATTCTTTAATAAACAAATCATAAGATATTTTTTATTGCAGAAACTTTGTGCCAAGATATTTGTTGCTTTAATGAAGGATTGAAGTAATTTCGCCAGCAAGTAAAGAAAAAGAAATTACACTAAACAGAAAAGAAAATAACTTACAAGAAATACTGCTTTTTATATTATTATTATTTTAATATCAAAGTGTTGATTTTTTTATCTGTATTTTTCATTTGCAGTGATTTATTTACATTTTATCTCCTTTCGCGCTTCATTAAATAATACGTTTTATTATCTAAATTGTGCATAAAATTCTAGATAATGTTGTGTCCATCAAGAATAACCTATATAAATCAAAGGATTATTGTTCCCTCTTGACCCAGAAACCCGCATTTCAGGAATTTATTTTCAAAAATTGTTCTAAGAGTCGACTTTTCTGTGTGTGCCAGTTGTTAACATCAATCCTTGCCAATCACTCAACTTACTAATCTACACAGTTTGAGTAAGTTTTGAAAACAAAAGGAACGAGAAAAAGAGAGCGAGACCGAAAGAGAGCGAGACAGAAAGAGAGAGATAGAAAAAACACACAGAGAGAGAGACAGAAAGAGAGTATAAGAGAGAGAAATAAGGCAGTTATTTCTGGGAATAAATTATGTCCACTATTTGTTTTGAGTTATGTGAAGTAATACAATAACTCTTTTGAGTTATGTGAAGTAATAAATTACTAATAAAACACAGTTTAATTTTCTTTCTTCGCTGATTTATTTTTCGCTGTTAGATGTACATTTCGAGTACCATGTACTTATTTTCAATAAATGAATTAGTGAATAAAAATTGTGATTTATTTAAGTAATTAATCCTAGGTAAATAATCCGGCTAATTCTTGGGCGTAGACAAGATTTAGAGAAATGTCAATTATACGTGTTTAATTTTATTTCTAAACATAGGTTTTCAGTTCTTGGTTAATCATGAAGTAAAATTTCGAGTTCAGGCAAATCCACATTTTCAGGCGAAAATTTGGATTTGCCGAGGCGCGCGAACTAATCCAAATTTACAGGTTTTTCTAAACTCGAAATTTTACTTCATGCGTCACCCGTATAAAATATTTTCAAGGAAAATTTAAAATATAGATTATTTATTAAAAATTTTTGATTTAAATTTATGAAATTTGATGTTATGAACTTTAGAAAAATACATATATGAAACTAAATATTAGTCGAATGGCCTCTCATCACAAAAATCTATCTACGCCACTGCTTAGATGTATATAAACAAATAACCACAAAATAAATAGCTAAAAGAAAAACAGCCATTTATTCCATTTTAGATTATTTTAAGACTCATTGGGAGGGGATTGATCCCTTAAATCCCCCCTATTTACGGTACTGCTATATTGATTCGATGTTCTAACTGTATACAAACACTTTATAGTTTTGTTATGTGATACCAATATAGTAATACATAGTAACTATATAAATTGCTACTAATACTATCACAAAATTCGTTTCGAATTATTAGCAATAATTTTAGCTATTTCTTGTTATTGTTTTTATTTAACTTTAATACTGAGTGATACTGATATGATTTAAAACAAAGGAAATTCCAGAAAAATATTTCATAAAATCTCGATTTTTGAGGCTTCATTTTTTATAAAGTAAATTCCTTTCTTTGCTTATACAAATTTGAATATAGGGGCCTCGGTGGCCGAGTGGGTAGAGACCCTGCCCACAGACCCAGAGGTCGCGGGTTCGAGTCCCGTCCGGTGGAATCATTTATGAATAATAAATGATTTCATCCGGGTCCATGGTTGTAGTGTGAATGTGTTGTGGCGTCCTAGATGTAATTTCGATATAGAATTAGTTAAAACAATAAAATATAGATTGATGGCTAATGGTCATAGTTACCAAGGCCAATAAAACAAACAAAAAAAATTGAATATTATGAATATTGATTCGCTTTTATTTATTACACCTATTTTATGTCTAGTTTTTTTATTGTAAGGAGATTTTAATTTATTTTTAGACGTACTAAACAATATCATGTCCGTCATAGATTTTACTAAATATAATATTTTTATTTGTGGCGACTTTAATTGTGATTTTATTAATAGGAAAGACGTAAATACACGAAGTCTGTGCGACTATTTAAGCAGCTATCGTATGTGTGGTCTAGTAAACTTTCCAACTAGAGGAGGTTCCTGTTTGGATAATGTGTTTACAAATAGTTGTCATATCAAAGCTACGGTTAAACCAATTGTAGTACCATTTTCCGATCACGATGGGGTAAGTGTATGTACTAAATTACATCATAGATTAAACGATGGCGAAACCAAATTAATTCGTCCAATCACATCTCTTGGTAAAATTAACTTCTATAATATGCTTAGTAATGTCGATTGGAGCATTATTGACCATTTAGATATAAATAATAGTTGGACTAAATTTATGAATATATTTCTGAAATATTTTGAAATTTGTTTTCCATTGAAGTCCAAAAATTTTACCAAAGGCGTATCTCATACCAACTGGTTTACAAATGATTTAAAAACTATGAGAGAAAATTTAAACTTAGTGTATGAGGCTAGTGCAAAACTTAACAATGCTCAAATGAAACAATGCAGATAACATACAAAAATGCAATTAAACAGGCCAAACTAGAAGCAAATGATAGATTAGTGTCATCAGCAAGTAATCCAGTAAAAGCCGTGTGGAATATATTGAAAAAATCCGTGTCTGTGATAGATGAATGTGATATAACAGCCCATATGTTTAATGATTTTTTTGTAAATGTTCCTACTAAAATTAACAACGAACTACCTATCTGTGATATAGATCCTATAACTCAGGTCAATCAATATTTCTTATCTAACCCACCGTCTTTCTCATTTAGTTTAGTGTCTGAGGCGTTTGTGAGGGATATAGTCAAAGGTATGGAGAATAATCGAAGTACAGACATTTACGGCATTTCGATTAACTTAATCAAAGATACCATAGACGTTCTAATTGAACCACTTACAAAATTAATCAATCGTAGTATAACATCAAGTGTATTTCCGGAGGTCCTTAAAGTGTCAAAGATTATCCCGATTCACAAAAAAGGTAACCTCAATGATTGCAATAACTACCGGCCTATATCTTTACTCCCCATTTTCTCGAAAATATTTGAGAAAATAATGCTTACGCAAATAATAATACACTTTGAAAGCAATAATATCCTCAGTGAAGAACAATACGGATTTAGGGAGAGGAAATCCACACTTAATGCCATACGGGACCTTACATTGATCCAGTATTGATGCATATGAAAACGGTGAATTTGCTTTTGCTACGTACATTGATCTCTCCAAGGCCTTCGACTGTGTTCCCCATACATTACTTTTACGGAAGTTGTACACATACAATTTCAACCCCAAGAGCTGTGGCCTTTTGCTTTCTTTTTTATCTAGAAGGCAACAAGCGGTCACTTATAGAGGTCAGACATCTGATCTTCTTGAAACGGCTTGTGGTGTCCCGCAGGGATCAACACTAGGACCACTTCTGTTTCTTATTTATATCAATGATTTCCCTAAATACATGAATGACTGTAAAGTCATTTTATTCGCTGATGATACAACTACAATTAATGCATCAACTAGTATCGATGCAGCAAATAAACAAAATAGGGAATTCGTATTAAAGGCTACAGAGTGGTTTACTGCAAATAGATTGAGTCTTAATATTAACAAAACTGAAACATCAATCTATACGTTAAATAATCACTATCTAACAAATTTCAACTCAGCTGTTAAATTCCTAGGTGTTTATATTGATAACCTGCTTCTATGGGATCGACATGGCGATGAACTGGCAGCGAAGTTAAATAAAAGCATCTATATCTTAAGAGGTTTAAGGAATAATATTACCCCTGATATGCTGAAAACTGCCTATTTTGCGCTATTTCAGTCCCACCTGACATATAGCATAGTTGCCTGGGGTCATTCTGTAATAAGACACCGAATGTTTGGACTCCAGCGCAAGGCCGTTAGAATCATATGCAACTTGGGGTTTCGAGAAGATTGTAAAGATGCCTTTATTAAACTCAAAATATTAACATTTCCTAGTTTATACATATTGCATTGTTTGTTATCTGTCAAGTCTTGCTACGACAATCATATACTGCAATCCCGCAATCACAATTATCAAACTAGAACGCAAAACAACTTATACGTATCGAATTTAAGACTTCAGAGATCGAGAAATGGTATGAACTACTATGGCTTAAAGTTATTCAATGTTTTACCCAATAGTTATCGGACTCTTGATAAAAAGTTATTTAAATCAAGGATCAAGATAATATTACTAGAAAACGCATTTTATTCCGTGGATGATTTTCTAGGCCACACATTCTAACTTTTATAAGTTCGATTGCTAATTGTGATTTATTGCTAGTAGTAGTGATAGAAGTATCACTATTATTACTTTAAATTATATATTTATTAGTATTGCAGGAAGAGGTTTTAATTATATATGTTTACTTTTGTAAATTTAAAGTGAGCTGTCTTCTAATCTATTATATTTTAATATACTTGTGCGTCTAGTTCATTTTTATTTGTGTTATATTTTAATCATATATGTTTACTCTTGTAATTTTACAATGTTCTATTTTTTCGCACTGAGAACATCTGTCTATTTTTGTCTGACCTGTGTAAAACGTTTGTTTACAGCACGAATTAACTATTATTATTATTATTATTATTAAATATTGTAACAATTATTTTACATAAACGAGGACGACTGGACAAATAAAATAAACTCCTATTTTATATATAAAACTACGAAAATATGATATATAAAATTGCGACAACGTTATTCGTGAAAATGCAGACAATGTATTAGTTAATAAGACAACTTAAGACGATAAATATCCATTGAAACAATTCTTTCAATGGATATTTATCGTCTTAAGTTGTCTTATTAATAAAGACATTGTTTGCATTTTCATAAATAACATTTTCGTAATTTTATATATTATGTTTAAAGTGTGGAAACTATAGGAAGCGTAATCTTATTTTCTCGAATTCAAATAGTTTTGAATTTGAATTGATCTTGTTTTTTCTCCTATTTTATGTCTCCTTCTTTTATTGTAAGGAGAAATATTGTAACAATTATTTTACATAAACGAGAACGCGTGGACAAATAAACGCGAATAAATTTGACTTGGATATTAGCAACATAAATTCGTCATGGTTAAATTAAAAAAAGGTGGAGTATGTGTCGAAAAAATATTTGCAATTAGGTCAAGGCCCAATTCCGCTTAGTTTGATCAATTGCTCGCCAATTTAGATAGCCCCTAATTATCATCAAAAATAATTCTAAAAATCGCCTCTCATCTGAGATGTCCAGAAAATAATTGCAATTGGGTCAGTGACAATGTAAGTATTAATCACATGAAAATGTTAAATTGTTGTCAAATAATTTTATTTTCAAGGTTTTATTTTTCATATTATTATCTGTGGAAAATTTGGTATTATTTCATATAGTGTTTTCCCCATTATATAAAATGTTATCACAAAATTCAATGCTTTGTCGATACTTTTTTACCCTGTATAGAACAGTTTATGTGTGATGTTACCGAATGTGTTTTCTGAATTTGTTAATTAACTTATTAGTTTGTACCCTACTCACTTACACTGTAAACCTATATTTAGTTTATACAGGGTGAGTTACTAAGCGGAAATCGGTTTATAGTGGGCGTATCGCTGAAAATAGCAAGAAAGGTTTCAAATAAAAGTTGTTCAGAATCAAGTATTTCATAACCTAAAATTATTGCTAAATATGGCGGCCTTGCGGTTATACCGGAAGTAAACACCAACTTCCTTATTTTAAATAGAACACCCTATATATTTTTACATTTTTGGATTGCTCGTTAAAAATAAACATAAGTTTATTCACACAACATTGGGTCTCAGTTGAACCGTTTTCGAGTTATTTCATTTTTTTTTTTGATAAATTTGACGATTTCAGTACCAATATCTTCTTAACGAAATAAGTCAGAGTTGTGCGGCTTACGGTTTTGGATTCGGAAAGAAATGTAGTATTTGTTTAGGTTTTTGCCATTAGTCAGACTTTCTAAATTGAGCCGAGTCCGTCGACGGTATTCTTCAGTACTTTAAACATGCATAACTTCATTTTTTTAAATGGAACCATGTATCTTGTGATACTTTATCTGATGCGAAATTAAATTTCCTTTTTATTGATACCGGGTTGTTGCCATATCCTTCCAACAGTTTTTGAGAAATTTTGGATTTTGTAAAAATTTTAATACATTTCGTATTATCGCGTTAGCCCTGGATACTGATGACGTTTGGTGATTTTGTTTTGACTCGAATGTCCGACAAATGTCAGTTTATTTTAGATTATTTTGGCGAGATCTTACAATAAAAAAACCGAACATGATTTCTCAAGAAGAACTGATTGGTATAATCTACACCTTGGGCAGTGCTGATGGAAATACATTACTTGCTTCAAGAATGTATGCCCAACGTTTTGCTGATCGGAGACATCGAAATTCAGCGGCATTCGCTACATTTATACTAAATGACTAACTTTTATGTAATAAATGTTGACATTTCAGGGGGCTATTCACAGTACAGATGCAATTTGTCATCGGTGAGAAGTCGCACTAAAATGACGTAATTTCGGGAAGAATTTACCAAATCGTATGAAGTAAAATGACGCTATTTCAGTGCAACTTGTCACCGATGACAAATTGCATTGGTGCTGTGAATAGCCCCTCAGAAGTTTCCCAGTATAATATAAATGATAAAAACTAAACTACTCCAATCATTAAACCAAATCTTACATTTTAAGTACAAATGGTGTATTCAGACGTAAAAAAGTAGAAAATTTGTTTTTTTTGTTCGTGAAACATCCATCTAATGTGTATTCCAAGGACGGTCGAGTATACGGTAAGAAGGATCGACAGAATCGAAGATTTTAGAGTGAGGGTAGGGATCGTTTACGTCACAAATGCGCGCTGAATTTAAATGTGGTTACTTCATGGTAAACTTTAGGTAAGCATGCATAAGCTGTACATTTTCTGATATTCGTTGATTTTTAAAAGAGTTCAATTTGAAGCTTTAAACGAATGTTTTCCACTCCCAGACTAAGCATGAAGTAAAATTTCGAGTTTAGAAAAGCCCCGTGAAAATTTGTCGAGGGTCGCACAGCGACCCGAGACAAATTTTCTGGGCTTTTCTTAACTCGAAATTTTACTTCATGCGCCACGCGTATAAAACACAGATTGTAAGCGAAGTTCGAATATACATAAATTTCACAATATTTGAGTGATTTATACGCGTGGCGCATGGATCAATAAAAAGGAAATTTAATTTCGCATCAGATAAAGTATCTCAAGATAGATAGTTCCATTTAAAAAAATGAAGTTATGCATGTTTAAAGTACTGAAGAATACCGTCGACGGACTCGGTTCAATTTAGAAAATCTGACAAATGGCAAAAACCTAAACAAATACTACATTTCTTCCCGAATCCAAAACCGTAAGCCGCAGAACTCTGACTTATTTCGTTTTGAAGATATTGTTAATGGCGTCGAGCTCTAAAATCGTCAAATTTATCAAAAAAAAAAATGAAATACCTTGAAAACGGTTCAACTGAGACCCAATGTTGTGTGCATAAACTCATGTTTATTTTTAACGAGCAATCCAAAAATGTAAAAATACATAGGGTGTTCTATTTAAAATAAGGAAGTTGGTGTTTACTTCCGGTATAACCGCAAGGCCGCCATATTTAGCAATAATTTTGGGTCATGAAAAACTTGATTCTGAACAACTTTTATTTAAAACATTTTTTGCTATTTTCAACGATACGCCCACTATAGACCGATTTCCGCTTAGTGACTCACCCTGTATATATTTCTCTGTAATTAGGCTATGCTTGTTAAGAAATAAATTAATATTATTATTATTTTTTTTTTTTTCTCAAACATATCGGTTTGGTATAAGTACCCTTTAGACGGGATTTTACCAAGTCTGGGGATATTTTTATTATATAATATTGTTATGTAGGTTTAAGAATTTCCTGACTATACTACATGTGTTCATAATTATGGATTTCTGTATTTGTGTGGTTATACGTTCTGGTAGTTGTAGAGTCTTTATGTTTTCAATTGTGTATTTGGGTATGATTCCTGTGACTGATATTACAATTGGTAATATTTTAACTTGACGTTGTTTCCACAATCTTTTTATTTCTTCTGCTAGCGGGAAGTATTTTTCACGTTTTTGTGTGTTTCATTTGTGTGTTATTGTCGTTAGGTACGGCTATATCTATAAGATATGTGGTTTTCGTTTCTTTATTAACCCATACAATGTCTGGTCTGTTATTATTATTATTATTATTATTATTATCATTATTATTATTATTATCATTATTATTATTATTATCATTATTATTATAATGATGAAATTTTTATTATTACTTTTTTTTATTGTACGGAGTATCGACAAACAAATCATAGCTCTGAAATTTTCCGGCGAATTATTGACATTTCAATTAATTTTAAACACAAAAAACTAACACTTCACATCGAAAATGAGTTTTCTATATTACATAATGAAGTAATTTTACATTTATCTCAAAACTTGACATTCTCGGCATATAACTATCTCTTTATTATAGTAAGACTATTTGCCGTTTTAGCACAAATTTTCATTTGTCAAATAATATTTTCCGTGTTAAAAATATAAAATTATGCAAAAAACGACATTTTATTTGAATGAAATTGTCGTTTTTTGGGAACATATTGCTATTTTCAAAACACACTGCTCTCACATATTGCTTTAGCAGTGTATTTTAAACTTTAAATTTAGGAAATGTTGCTTTTAAGTAGATGCTAGTATTTAAAAAAAAATCCTCTGTAGTTTGTAATATTAATTGGGCCCTCCCTAAGACTAATTTCTGGCTGCGCCACTGGGCGTCATAAATGTAGGTATTAATTGTTATAAATATATGTATACATGAAATTTACTTTTAATGGTTCATTAATTAATGTTATAACCAGACTCTATTTTTATTGTGTATCTAATTTTTAAACGTGTTGAATTCTCGTGTAATTATTTTATTGCCCAACTTTGGCAGCCAATATTCAGCTTCTCGAAATAGAGCCAGTGTCCGTGTTTTATTGGCATGACATTAATCGTTCGGATAAAGGTTAGACGGCATCCGAGTTCTCTGGAAAAGTGTATAAATGAAGTAGGCCGGAGTCGGAAAAGACGCTATAAATAAAATACCGTTGCTATAAATCCTTTTAAAGACGCAACGATTGCTATTCCAGGTAACCCACATTTGCACACAGTTTAGATAAAGGACTATTAATCACAAAGAGACAAAAAACCAATATTTTATAAGATGAAAAATATAAAGAACTTAATATATAAAATTACGATAATGTTCGTACTCTTGTGACGAGTAATTCAACTGAAAAACACGTTTTGTAGATTTTTTTTAATTCACTTGTCTAACAGGATAACCAACTTTTCCATTATTTTACAATTGATATAATAATATAATATAAGTGTTTTCCACTCCCAGATTAAGCATGAAGTAAAATTTCGAGTTTAGAAAAGCCTAAAAATTTGGTTTGGTCGCGTAGCGCGTAGCGCTACGCGACCAAACCAAATTTTCAGGCTTTTCTAAACTCGAAATTTTACTTCATGCGCCACGCGTATAAAACACTGAAACAGTATGGATTTAAAAATATATTGCTACAGGTTTTATGTCAAAGCAGTATGAATTAAACTTCACAATTTTATTTTACGTTTATATACGGGAAAAATTGGCTTTGGATTTTTCTACACTTCCTTTATTTTACAACTGATCTCTAATATAAACAAAGGATAGAAATCCACAGCCAACTTTTCTTTTATTTTACAATTGATATAATAATAATTTCTTTACTTGTCTAACAGGATAGCCCAATAACAGAACAAACATTTGAACTCAGAATAAAGGAAGAATACATGTAAATAAATGAACAAGTAAATACAAATCTAAATAATTTAAATAACAGTACTAAATAAAAATGTCACTAGATACTTTTTATGAAATCAAGCCGAGTGCATTTTTACCTGTTTTCTCTTAAATAACAAAATACATTTTTAAAATTGTATTACTTAACTTTTATATAATTTTAAAAATGTATTTTTTTAGTTGAGAGAAAACAGGTAAATATGCATTAGACTTGATATTAGGAAAACTATTCAGTGACATTTTTATTTAGTACTGTTATTTAGATTTGTATTTACTTGTTCATTTATTTACATGTATTTTTCCTTTATTCTGTCTTCAAATGTTTGTTCTGTTATTAGGTTATCCTGTTAGACAAGTAAAGAAATTATTATTATATCAATTGTAAAATAAAAGAAAAGTTGGCTGTGGATTTCTATCCTTTGTTTATATTAGAGATCAGTTGTAAAATAAAGGAAGAGTAGAAAAATCCAAAGCCGATTTTTCCCGTATATAACCGTAAAATAAAATTGTGAAGTTTAATTCATACTGCTTTGACATAAACCTGTAGCAATATATTTTTAAATTCATACTGTTTTAGTGTTTTATACGCGTGGCGCATGAAGTAAAATTTCGAGTTTAGAAAAGCCTGAAAATTTGGTTTGGGCGCGTAGCGCGTAGCGCTACGCGACCAAACCAAATTTTCAGGCTTTTCTAAACTCGAAATTTTACTTCATGCTAAATCTGGGAGTGGAAAACAGTCGTTTAAGACTTCAAATAAAACTATTTAAAAAAAACAAACGATTATCGGAAAAGTTACAACTCATGCATAGATGTATGTATATTTAAATGAAAAACTCCCAGTATGTTTACCAAACTTTAGTGGTGGCCACCGTCAGGGCCGAAAGAGTTAAGGTCGGAAATTCACATGGTATTTAGCCATAAGAATGAACAACGATTAATCTTCCACAATAATGAAAATGTAGCCTTAAAACTTACACAAATTGTGCATTGAAGCCATAAGGATAAATTGACACTAGTTTTTGTAAAACAGATGTTTCTTAAATTAAATATAAATCAAATATGGATTTATATTTAATTTTAAAAAACATCTTTTCTAGAAAAAATAGTGTCAATTTATCCATATAGCTTCAATGTACAATCTGTGTAAGTTTTAAAGCTATATTTTCATTATTGTGGAAGATTAATCGTTGTTCACTGCAAATTATCTTATAAATAATTAAGTACGAAAGACAGATTTACAGGGACATCCGACTAACAGACGACTTTAATCTGAAACAAACATTTAACAAATTAAATAGAGACATACAAAGACTAATCAAAGAATACAAGACTGACATGTGGATAAACACGTGCAAGGACATTAACGAAAAACAGGGTAAAGAATACTGGAATGCGATTAAGAAATTAACCAAGTACCGAAAGACTGATTTCCTCCAGAAAATAAAACATCCCATAACACATGACATCATCACCGACCAACAACAAATTGCTGATACTATTGCGGACTTCTTTGAAAAATCTTACAAAATGACTAATGACGACTCATATGACAACGACTTTCTAAATGACGTAAACGACTGGTATGTGTCCCTGAAACAAGCTCCCGAACCCCGCACCCACAACGACGAAATAAAGGAGGAGCAATATTACGCATCACTCCACAAAGGTAAAAATACAGCACCCGGTTATGACAATATCTCCCGTATAGTCCTAAAATCCCTCCCAGAAAATATACACTCTTACATCTTAAAAATCTTTAATTATGTATTTCAGACACAAGAATTGCCACTGGAGTGGAAGCAGGGTACTATTATCTGTATCCCTAAACCCGAAAATGACCCTCTTTCGCCTTCTAGTTATCGTCCAATTACACTGCTTCCGGTCCTTGGCAAGATGTTTCAGGACATAATTAAAGATAAAATCCTGGACCATGTTTCAAACCTTATTCCCCCATACCAATTTGGGTTTATCAAACACCGATCCACCTCGCTTCCCCTGTCCATCCTAACTTCAAACTGCCAGACAGCACACCTCGAAGGAAAAAAAAACGCCGTTCTTTTTTTAGATATTAAAAAGGCTTTCGACTCGGTATGGCATCGAGGTGTCCTGTTTAAATGTCACTCACTAAATTTGCCTCACCACGTTCTGTATTTAATTGACAGCTTCCTTTCGCACAGATCCATAAACATCAAAATCCGCAACACCCTCTTAAGATCCTTTACCCCCGAACAAGGGGTTCTCCAAGGCTCACCTCTTTCACCTCTTCTTTACAACCTATTTGTCCTAGATATGTATAATCCAGACCCAAAATTCCTTAACCCTACCGCGTACCCGCTGCTATA
This sequence comes from Philonthus cognatus, assembly GCA_932526585.2. NCBI lineage: Eukaryota > Metazoa > Arthropoda > Insecta > Coleoptera > Staphylinidae > Philonthus > Philonthus cognatus. The sequence continues at coordinate 31,174,226 of OW052241.1, read as the reverse complement.
CGCAGACGACACAACCCTTATCATACACGCGCCTACGTTTGAAAAAGCATTAACCACCCTTCAAGACCTTATCGACACTATTCAAACGTGGTTCGCAAAATAGAGAATTTCTATTAACCCTAACAAATCCAAACTCCTTATCCCTTTCCACAGCCCAAACAATTCGCCATTCTCAATTTCCCTATTTAATAACCTAATTTCACCTTCCTCTACCTGAAAATACCTAGGCGTGATTTTCGACCCCAAATTTATTTTTAAAACCCATGCCCTAACCCTTAAAGACAAAGTCAAGAAGAGATCGCGTCACTTCAGATCTCTTACATATAAAAACCAAGGAATCTCGACCAACACCGCGGTCCATATTTATAAAATGATTTGTCGCCCTCTTCTTGACTATGCAGCCATCCTTTTCCTCAATCCACGTCCATCTGTGCTAAAACACATTCAGGTTGGTGAACGTTCAGCCCTACGTTCATTGACTAAGATAGGACACCCCAACAATCCCTTACACAACCCTTCGAATACTCTCCTCTACGAAAAAACAAAAATAATTCCCATTGAACAACGCCTAATTAACCTTGCCGAAAAATTCGCAACCAACCCATATAATATAGAGACCTTACTCCATATGTGCCTGCCACGTAATCCTGACATCCTTCCTAAATTCAAAAACCCAGCCACCACCATATTTCAATTCATCTCATCATTTCATCAGGACACTAACTGACGTACCTACTGACAATTTCATGACAATTGATAATTTTGGCGAAAAGACCACGGGTCGATAGCCGATTGGCAACAGGATCAGCACTCATACAAAATAAAATAAAATAATTAATTATACATGTTATGTAATACCTACTGTTGTCAATAAAGATTGTTTGTTGTATCTTATAAATTCGTAGGAAACATAATTTCTTTTTCATATTGCTTTAACTTATTGAAATAATCATTATAAACATATTGCATTAAATTGATCGTTCTAGATCCTGGGTCTCTTAACTATCTTCTTCGCGGGCCACAAATACAATTCTACATAATAAAGTCGGCCAAGATCCGATTAATTTTATAAAATTATGAAAAATTTAAGGAACAATTGTTACAATATTTCAAAATATGACATTTACAAAAAAATTACAAACAATGGCGGGCCGGATTCATGCAAGTCGCGGGCCGGATTTGGCCCGCGGGCCGTAGTTTGGAGACCACTGTTCTAGATGATAAGTAAAATTAACCGCTGCTTACAATTAATTAAATTTAAAAGTGTTTACACCTTCATTCGTCTTATTAATAGACTTAAAAGAGCAGTGAGTAATATAATTAAATATTTTTAAATGTATCAAAAAATTGTAATTGTATTTCTATAACTTTATTCTCAGATTATTTATAATAATTACTACAAATTAGTATTATCATTGTGAGACTTGTGTAATTATGACTTGTTTGTTGACCGAAATTGATTTCGTAATTAGTTAATTGCAGTGGTTAATTAGTGTTAGTGTCTGTGCGAAAGTTACAAGAAATGCGCAACGCCAATTGATAAGCCAACAGCACTCTTTTTGAACGACAATTAAAGTTAATTATCGAATACGCAAAGGAGTGTTATTGAGATGATTAATGGATTCATTCACACTTTGTCTCAATGTAAAAAGTTCACGAGACAAAGATTTAGATTAGGTCATGATTAAGCTCAATTTTATTTTTTGATACAATAATATATATAATATCTTTATTTATAGAATTTTATAGTACATTATTTAAAGTAATAAATAACAAATTAATTTTTAGTGCTTAATTTAAACAAAAATTCTATAAAATGGCTATCGATCATAGGTCTTTCAGCTTATGATACAATAATTTGATGAAATATTTAAAATTAACGTAACACGTTATTTCAATGTAAAAAGTTTACGGGAAATTTAGATCAGGTCAAGATTAAATTCAATTTTCTATTTCAATATTTAGATCAGATCAAGATTACTTTCAATTTTATATTTCAATATTTAGATCAGAAAGATTAAGTTCAATTTTATAGTTCAATATTTAGATCAGATCAAGATTAGGTTTAATCTTATTTTAAACAAAATAATTTGATAGAATATTCAAACTCAATGTTACATTTTAGATCAATGTAAAAAGGTCACTAGAAGTTTAGATTAGTTCAACATTAAATTCAATTTAATTTTTCAATACAATAATTCGATAGATTACTCAAAATGTTTTAAAAATCATTAATATAACAAATATTCTATTGTTACAATAATAAATGTTTAAATAAAATCGTCAAAATAAAAACAGTTTTTATAACATTTTTAAAAATGTTAAATTATTGCAGAGAATCCGCTTTTATATTTTGTAAACATTCTGCAAATTATTGGCAAATTCATTTTTTTTAAGAAAAAAAAAAACAGACTTCAGAATAAAATTCTAAATAAAATCAAGAAAATTTCAAGTATTGTAGAATGTCTTGATTATGGGAATTTTTTGAATATTCAGTAATATCCATTTTATTGAATATTCAAAAAATTCCCACAATCCCACAACACTTGGTGAAATTTTCTTGATTTTTATTTACAGTTGTATTCTGAAGTCTGTTCTTTTTATACAGAAAAAATTGAATTTGCCAATTATATGCAGAATATTTAATACTTTTTTCCTGATTTTTATTTACAGTTGTATTCTGAAGTCTGTTTTTATTTATACAGACATTCTACAACACTTGGTGAAATTTTCTTGATTTTTCAGAATATTTAATACTTTTTTCCTGATTTTTATTTACAGTTGTATTCTGAAGTCTGTTTTTATTTATACAGAAAACGTTAAATTTGCAAATTATATGCAGAATATTTACAAAATATAAAAGCGGATTTATCGAGTCTCTGGAATAATTTTGTCTCGTTAATACTTTTCCAAATAAATATTTGGAAAAGTCTCAACTGCAGAAAATCAATAAATTCGCTTTTATATTCTGAATTTTTAAATTTCTATCAATTTTAATATGTAGTATTTCCATTTCTACGATTGCACATAAAAATATAATTGAATTACACTAATTACCAGTGAAAGTACAAAACCGTTTAATAACACATTCAATAATAAAAAAAAAAAAACACTCGCGTTTTTTTCCATCGTGTTAAATAACGATCACCTTTGCAAAAGCTTCCGGAAGCAAACGTTTTAACGAGCATCCATTCATATCGCGATTTCTTATTAAACTTGTATGTTACAACTCAATCACGAGAACTGAGAATTTACTTTCTCGAAAAGTAAAAAAAAACACAACAACGATGCAGAAAAAAAAAATCTTAAAGGTGCGCCCAAGGCTTGATGCGATATGTTCAACAATTACTTTTCGTAATTTATACGATGGATTGAATTGAGTTGTAAATTCTTGATTGATTTGATTTGGAGTCAGTATATTTAGCATAATATATAAAATTACGAAAAAACTATTCGTGAAAATGCAAACAGTGTCTTAATTAATAAGACAATTTAAGACGATAAATATCCATTGAAACAACTACTTCCCGTGCAAATACACCTCCGGATATTGAATTATACTATGAAGTATTTAAAATCTTATTTAATTTTATTATTTATTATAAGAAGCGTAAGCTTATTTTCTCGAATTCAAATAGTTTTGAATTTGAATTTATCTTGTTTGAACAGTATATTTAGGTAGGAAAAAATAAATAAATCATGTAATTGAATTTTTTTCAACATTTTTGGTTTAATAATAAATGAAACTTCACGCTTGAAACAATACCTTTATTTGTCTACAATTTAGTTCTCATTCTTAGTATATTTATAATTATTAATTATTTTTGCACGTAATATATTAAATTATGCTTATACCGGGTGCTCGATAAAAAAACGCCCAACGCCATAACTCTGTTATTTATTCATCAATTTGAATGGACTAAAAAACAAAGTTAATCGCAGTTTCAATACCATAAATTGACTCTAATTATATATTTTTTTCAAAATTAACTTCATTGCCAAATAAAAGTAAACTTTAAATTTTTAAATAGCTGCATATACTTTTCTTATTTTATTATATTGGAAATTGTTTTTTTGAATCCCATTATGCTCGATATGTTGATTTTAATTTAATATTTATGCTAGAAAAAATGTATAATAAATCTTGTTCGCGTGATTTTTTGGCAATAAATCTAGTATGCCTTGAAACAAAATTGGGCATTTAATACTGATCAAAATTAATAAATTAGAATTAGTATAATCAGCTTAAAAGATTCAACACAATTTGTCAACCAACCGAACAAAATAAAGGCTAGCAATTTTTTAAACTTTACAATATTTCAGTGTTTTATACGCGTGGCGCATGAAGTAAAATTTCGAGTTTAGAAAAGCCCCGTGAAAATTTAATGTATAATAAAAGTAAATGAAAAATATAAATATTTTGTTATTTCAATATTTTGACTATAACTCATTTTTTTAAGTGTATTTATAACGTCACAACATTTCAGTGTTTTATACGCGTGGCGTATGAAGTAAAATTTCGAGTTTAGAAAAGCCCCGTGAAAATTTGTCTTAGGTCGCTGCGCGACCCTCGACAAATTTTCTACGTGGGGCTTTTCTAAACTCGAAATTTTACTTCGTGCTTAGTCTGGGAGTGGACCGTCAAGATTTTCAACATGTCGAGATTTTCGGTATTTCTAGATTTTTGTCGATTTATTCACAGATTATTATAATATCAAATCCAACTTTAATATTTAATAAGTACTGTTTTTCTTAGGAATTAAATAACCTATTAAAAACCGAGCAAAGTTAACTCAACTTTTAGATTTTAAGTAAAATTTTGCATCTTTCGGAATCGATTTCAATGAATAATTTATTATATTACATACGTCGATTTTATAAAAGAGTTAAATTTAAAGTCCGAACGAGTGTTTCCACTCCCAGACTAAGCATGAAGTAAAATTTCGAGTTTAGAAAAGCCCCGCGTAGAAAATTTGTCGAGGGTCGCGCAGCGACCCGAGACAAATTTTCACGGGGCTTTTCTAAACTCGAAATTTTACTTCATGCGCCACGCGTATAAAACACTGAAATGTTGTGACGTTATAAATACACTTAAAAAAATGAGTCATAGTCAAAATATTGAAATAACAAAATATATACATTTTTCCTTTACTTTTATTATACATCAAGTTATATTTGTTGTTTCGTTATTATTAATGGCATAGCCCTTACAATAAATGACATTTGTCGGTTTTTTTACAAGGCACACTAATTATAATATAAAAAAATAATTTTAATTAAAAAAATCGACCAAGAGATTGAACAAATACAAGAAATTCAGCGTTATTAGATTTAGAAAAATAATTTCCAATGTAATAAAATACAAAAATTATAGGCAGCCATATAAAAATCTTAATTTAGTGGTTATTTGGGAATAAAGTTATTAATAAAAAGGAAATCAATATTCATGTCATTTTGAGTATCTAAACGACCATTGACTTTAGTTTTTAGTTTAATAAAATCGGTCAATAAATACAAAAGTTATGGGGTTGGGCGTTTTTTCTTATCGAACACCCGGTATATGTATGAATATAAATTTTAATAAAAATCACTTAGTTTGTTTCACAAAATAATATTTTATGAAACAAACCAAGTGATTTTTATTTAAATTTATATTCATACATATATATATATATATATTTTTTTTTTTTGGCATAGGTTTTTACCATTCAGCCACTAACGTTGATTTATATTAACATATATTTCGACTAATTTGGACGACGTCACAACACATTCACACACATCCATGGAACCGGAGACGAGTATTTTTCGTTAGAAAAATTACTCGTCTCCGCTGGGAATCGAACCCAGATCACCTCCGTGACCGATTTGGCGAAACCGGCGGCTCAACCGATCGGCCACGGCGGGCCCACATATATATTTAAACATGTTTTACCAAGTGATTAATGAGAACTTAGTGAAAGATAAATATTAGGCTGTAACATACAGGGATTTCTTTATTTTAAATAAATTAGTAAGTTATAACATACTTGGAATTTTTCATTCAAGTATGAATTTTAATGAGTTCGATTTGAAGCTACTATCGAGTGTTTCCACTCCCACGTTAAGCATGAAGTAAAATTTCGAGTTTAGAAAAGCCTGAAAATTTGGTTTAGTCGCTCCGCGAAGCGGAGCGGCCAAACCAAATTTTTAGGCTTTTCTAAACTCGAAATTTTACTTTATTCGCCACGCGTATAAAACACTGGTATATTGTGAAATTTAAAATATTCTTGTTTAGCAGTATATTTTTAATCCTGCGTTAGCAGTATATTTTTCATCCTGCGTTAGCAGTATATTTTTAATACTCATTTAGCAGTATAAATTTAATACTAAATTTAATACTAAATTTAATACTAAATTAGCAGAAGTATATATTTAATATTGGCTTAGCATTTTACACATATATAATACTGATTTAGCATTACATTTTAATGCTGCTTTAACAGTAATTTTTATTCCTGATTAAGCAGTGTATTTTTAATTTCACAATATTTCAGTGTTTTATACGCGTGGCGCATGAAGTAAAATTTCGAGTTTAGAAAAGCCTGAAAATTTGGTTTGGTCGCTCCGCGCTTCGCGCTACGCGACCAAACCAAATTTTCAGGCTTTTCTAAACTCGAAATTTTACTTCATGCTTAGTCTGGGAGTGGAAACACGGGTTCGAAACATCAATTTGATTGCTTGTAAAAAAAGTAATAAACGCCTGAAATTTTACAGCGCATGGATCGAAATATGTAGACTTAAAATAAAAAATTCCCTGGATATTCATTTACAAGGAATACAAATTTTATAGTAGTAATTAAATTCACTTTATTGAAAAAAATGTATCCTCGTCATTAATGATAGCTTATTTGATCACCTTACAGAAAAAAAGTTTTAATGACAGTAATTTTGTAATGATCTGTGTCATGATCAATGATCGATTTATTAAATTTTATATAAATTATAATGTGCGGTTGACAATCTAATGCAAATGCGAATTTGATTGATCGCCAATTTTTTTTTCGTCTCATATAAATGCCAGATGAAATTACAGTGCGCAAGAAAGTCCACTCACTTTCATCTAGTGTTAAAATTGCCATTCGATTTAGATCAAGGCTTTTGAAAATTACAAATTTTATTAATTATTTTTTTATTCATTTGATTTATACCTTTATTTAATTAATTTTCGAGAATAACTTTATATTTTTCATACTAAAAGATCCAAATGCTCTAGATCGATTCTTTATATTTTTCCTGGAATATTAGTTTTCTAAATTAGGGGTGCCTAAATTACGGCAAAATCAGCAGTTACATTTTGAATATACGTCTTAAATGGAAATGTCATAATGATTTATTGTTAACATATTAAAAAAATTATATAAAATTAATTATTTATTTATTTTTTATTTTATTCAACGGGATCCATATACAAAACGAGACTACAGTTCGTGATTCTAAAACTAACAAAAGTACATATAAGACTAAAGTACAAGACAAAAAAAATATATATATATATATCTCCTAAGCTACAAATACAATGATAATATAATATTTAAGTGGCAAACTAACCATGTACACAATAACCTATTCCTTTATTAGGAATGCGCGTAGCTGTTTCAATGTCCCACTAAAAATGTCAAAATTGATATTATTGCAATTAGCACAAATCCTATTAATACCAAAATTATTGCAGTAATTGGTTCTGTACATTTGTTCATAAAATTACTTACTGCTCCGTAATAGGCGACTTGGAGCATGGAAGTTAACTAAACTTAACAGTTCTGGACAGATTATCACACCTGATATTAATTTTTGAAGAAAAATAACATCTGCATTTAAGCGTCGTCGCTCGAGCGATTGCAAATTAATAAATGACAATATATGTGGATAAGTGCTATCAAGATTGAATTTGAAGGTTATGTATGTAAGGAAACTATGTTGAACCCTCTCCACTTGGTTAATGTTTTGGGATGTATTTAGGCACCATACCAGTGAGCAATATTCGATATGCGGCCGAACGAGAGACACATACAGATTTACGAGCGTTCTTATATTAGAAAAATCTGTACACTGTCTTCTAATAAAGCCTAACATTTGCAAGGCTTTCGAGGTTACAGTGTCTATATGGTTAGTGAAACTCCAAGTGTTCGTAAAAGTAACACCAAGATCTCTTACAACATTAGTGTGTGCTAATGGTGTGTTATTAAGAGAGTAATTTCTGAGTCCCTTTAATCTCTTTTTAGAATAAGACACAACAAAACATTTGGAAACATTCAGCTTCAATTTGTTTATAATACATCAACGACTTAACGCTTCCAGGCCGAGTTGTAGCTTATGGCTAGAATAATTGTCCTTAATAGGCATGTACAGCTTTAAGTCGTCCGCAAAAAAAGGCCATTGGAATATTTGAAACACTTTACAATATCATTAATAAAAACATTAAATAGTAATGGACCAATATGTGATCCCTGCGGTACCCCCGAAGTTACAGGTATGGGACGAGAAGTGAAGTTACTGATGCGGACTGTTTGAGTTCTGTTGCTGAGGTATGATTTAATCCAATCGAGCAAAGACCCATGTACACCAGCCTCAAAAAGTTTTTCGACCAAGATTTGATGGTCAACACTGTCGAAAAGTCGGTGTACACGGTATCAACCTCGTACCCCTCTTCCAGCGATGTAGTAATTGTTGCCCCAAAGATTAGTAAATTAGATACTGTAGAATGTCCTGGCCGAAACCCATGTTGTTTATCGGTTAAAACAGAGTTCAAGTCCTTACTAACGCAATCAGTAACTAGCTTTTCAAATATCTTAGGAATGTGTGATAGCAATGATATTGGTCTGTAATTCTCAACGAGGTTCCTCTTGCCTTTCTTGAAGATAGGTGTTATTAGTGAATGCTTCCATCTGTCAGGAAAAGTGCCAGATTTAAGGGATTTATTAAATAAGAGCCACAAAGGTCTAGAGAGTGAAAACGCACACTTCTGTAAGAAGACGGGCGGTAAACCATCCCAGCCCTCTTTTCCACTAGAGGTCTGCCCTGACAGCTCCTGAAGTATGGCAGAAATAGAGATATCGTTAATTCGGTTGATCGATATATGATTAAGACTAGTCCTACACGAAGAGAGTTGAGAAAGCACTGGTTGTGAGGTATTATAAACTGAACCAAAGAAGTCTGCAAATATATTTGCCACATCCTGCGGGTCGGTGTATGTACTCCCCTCTGAAACGAGGGTATCCGGGAAATCGGGTGATGACCTATTGGAGTTTATAAAACTCCAAAAGCGTCTCGGGTTATTATTAATGGACGACTCAATCGAATCAATGTAATTTTTGAAACAAGCCTGTGGGAGTTCCTTGCATTTTGCTCGTGTGGACTGGAATGTAGTATAGTCGATCACGTGTTGTGATTGTTTTAATTTCATTTCTTATGCTGTTTTTTCTTTAAAAATATCAAGTCAATTAGTTCCTTACTAAACCATTTAGGAAATTTAAACTGAGCTGACGACCTAATCCGAATGATTGGAACGCATTTTTTAATTGAGTTAAATAAAATATCGTAAAAGTAAAATATGTATATAAACTTTTGAAAATGGAACATTTAAATATATATATATATATATATATATATATATATATATATATATATAAAATTAGTCGGATCCAATTAAGTGAACATTTTTGAAAATGGATACAACATTTTGAAAATGCATATAAAATTTTGAAAATGGTTATAGAATCCACGATCCACAGTTACATTTTGAGTATACGTCATAAATTGAAATTGCATAATGATTTATTGTTAACATGTAAAAAAAATATATAAAATTAGTTGGATCTTGATCCAATTAAGTGGATATTTTTGAAAATGGATACAAAATTTTCAAAATGGATATAGAATTTTGAAAATGGATATAAAATCCACGATTCACAGTTACATTTTGAGTATACGTCATAGAAATTGCATAATGATTTATTGTCAACATTTTAAAAAAAATTATATGAAATTAGTTGGATCTTGATCCAATTAAGTAAACATTATTGAAAATGGGTATAAAATTTTGAAAATTGATATAAAATCCACGACTCACTTGAGTCCCATCTTTGTTTGGAGACCTCTGTTCTCAATTACAAAATGTGAATTTTGCATTTACAAGTATAAACGGTCTATATTAGACTGGACGTTCAAAAGTGTCTCGTTCCAAGCAATAATAATAAACAAGCAAACGAACAGTCCGCCGCTCATTGCCGGAATTTAAAACCGACAATGATTAAATATGCGTTTGTGATAGTTGTGGCATTTGGCACGTGTCAAGTTCGAATAAAGTCTGGACATTAGCATTCTTATTTTATTCACGCAAGCATGTACGCATTACACAATGGAAAATTTCGCCGCGGAAAGTTTACGCTTAAAAAATTATGAACTAGGATTTAATGTAGTAAATTTTATTACTAATTTGAATCACTAATAGTTAGCAGTTGCTAGTAGTGAATAGTTGTTAGTAATTATCTGAAATAATATTCATCCGAAACAGTTAATACGTGGGGTAGGATATTTTGTAAACTTTAAAGACACTTGTAAATAAAACACTTTTTACTTTGTTTAACCACTGGATGTTACATTTAATTGTGTGACTAGTTTCGACTATCTAGTAGTCATTCTCAAACACTTTAGTTTGAGAATGACTACTAGATAGTCGAAACTAGTCACACAATTAAATGTAACATCCAGTGGTTAAACAAAGTAAAAAGTGTTTTATTTACAAGTGTATTTAAGATGTACCACAAAGTGAACGCCTACAACACCAAACAAACTTTAAAGAAACACATTTTTTTAAATTTTGTTATTGGCCTTGGCAACTGTGACCATTTGCCATCGAAATGGCATCTAGGACGCCACAGCACATTCACACTACAACCATGGACCCGGATGGAATAATTTATATTCATAAATGATTCCACCGGACGGGACTCGAACCCGCGACCTCTGGGTTTGTGGTCTCTACTCACTCGGCCACCGAATCATAAATTACTTTGATTTCCAAACTACCTGACTGAATAATCAAAATCAAGTAATGTAGTTTGAAAATCAAGATGTATTGAAAATTAAAATGTAGCTTAAAACTTGAACTTGAAAATTGAGTCAAGTAGTTTGACAATTAAGCCATTCAACTTGAATATCATGGAGTGAAAATTAAAATATAGTTGGAAATCAAGATGTAACTTGAAACTAAAGTAAAGAATATTGGAAATAAAAATCGAGTCAAGTAGTTTAAAAATTAAATCATTTATGTAGTTTACTATAAAGGGCATAATTTTCAAGCTACTTGACTCGATTATCATTTTCAATATTCTTCATTTTAGTTTCAAGCTACTTGGATATTACTTGAATACCAAGTCGAGTAAAAATCAAGTTGTAGCTTGGACATCATGAATCAGCTTGGAACTAAAGGGAAGAATATTGGAAACGAAGATGTAGTTTGGAAATTTAGATGTTGCTTGAAAACTGAGTCAAGTAGCTTGAATATCAAGGCATTTTACTTGGCTATCATCGTGTGAAAACCAAGATGGATCTTGGAAATCAGGATGTAGCCTAAAACTAAAGTAGAGAATATTAAAACTGATGATGTAGCTTAAAAACTCAGATGTAGCTTGAAAACAGAGTTAAGTATCTTGAAAATTAAGTTATTTTACTTGGATATGTGTGAAAATCAAGGCGTAGCTTGGAAATCAAGATGTAGTTTGAATGTAAACTGAAGAATAAATTAAATATAGCTTCAAAATAGTGTCAGGTAAGTTGAAAATCAAGATTTAGTTTGAAAATCAGGTGAAGTAGAATGAAAATCAAGATGTAGGTAGAACATTTAGATGAAGAAGACAATGCAGTCAGGTTACCTTGAAAATCAGGTAATTTAATTAGAAAATTAAGTCATGCAGCTTGAATTTTGTTTTTTTTTCAAGTGCAAGCAGCTTAAAATTCAAGTAATTTAACTTCCATATCAATTCGTGTAAAATAAAGATGTTGCTAGGAAATCATGATGTAGTTTGAATTTAAACTGAAGAATGAATTCAATATAGCTTGAAAATAGTGTCAGGTAAGTTGAAAATCAAGATTTGTTTGAAAATCAGGTGAAGTAGAATGAAAATCAAGATGTAGGTAAAACATTTAGATGAAAAAGACAATGCAGTCAGGTTAGCTTGAAAATCAGGTAATTTAATTAGAAAATTAAGTCATGCAGCTTAAAATTTGTTTTTTTCAAGTGCAAGTAGCTTGAAAATCAAGTCATTTAACTTCGATATCAATTCGTGTTAAAATCAAGATGGTGCTAGAAAATTATGATGTAGTTTGAATTTACACTAAAGAATAAAATAAAATTATAATATTGGAAACAAAGATGTAGTTTGGAAATTTGGATGTTGCTTGAAAATAGCGCCAAGTAGCTTGAAAATCAAGATGTAGTTTGAAAATCAGGTGAAGTAGATTGAAAATCAAGATGTAGGTAGAAAATTTAGATGAAGATGACAATACAGTCAAGTAGCTTGAAAATCAGGTATTTTAATTCAAAAATTAAGTCATGCAGCTTAAATTTTGTTTTTTTTTTCTTCAAGTCAAGCCCTAGTCGTTTTTCTGTTGTTTAGATTTTCAAATTTTCCATGAATATTTCTTGTTTACAGACAAAAATGTAAGTCTTATTTATGTCTATCCATATATTTCATGGACTTTCACCAATTTACAAAATTAATTCCTGTTTACAAAATTACGCGATTACCCAAAACCCCATCATTATGCGCTAACATTAACAAATTATGGTAATAAATTATCGAATTATCTAGGACAGGCCGTGAAAATTAAGGCGTGATTTAAAAAACTATCCAAATCCATTGAGCAAGTGCTCAATCGACGGAATCCAATCGTATTGTTATTGGCCGATGAGAAAACTGAGAAAACACAAACAATATGTTTATTTCGGTCGGTATTATTCCAGGTAATAAAAAACTTATCTTTATAGGCTTGTTTTGAAAATATGTAAGTATGCAAAAGATAAGAGCGAAATAAGTTTAGCATAAATATTTCAGATTCATTTAAAAGTTCAGTTTTTACATAGAATTTGAAAAATTTAAATAAAAAATATTTACTGGACTGATTTTAAACTTCAATTTACACAAAGAATTTTGAAGGATTAAAATCGAAAATACTTTTTGGACTGATTTTAAAGTAAAATTGACAAATAGAAATTAATGGAAACAAAAGTGAAGACTTTTTCAAGATTGACGTTTTCAAGATTTAGTATACAGTTTTTAAATTTGTAAAGAAAGGTTAAAAGTTTTATTTCTAATTATTATCATCTTCACATAACTCACCCAAATTCATTTAGTATACAGATTTTTAATTGAAATTAACTATAGTGTTTAATTGAGGCATAGAATTTTAATGAATCAAAATTGAAGCACTGACAGACGCGTTTCGGATTTCCTGCTTCCCATCAGTCTAGTCTGATGCAGAACAATTGAACACTGAACAACTTCTTTGTATGACTGTTTGAAAATTGAATACTTAATAACTTTGTGAATAAATGAATTCGGGTGAGATGATAACTTGAAATAAAACACTTTTACCCTTTCTTTACAAATTTATTCTTTACCAGATGTACATTTCGGACCCAAAGGGACCACTAATAATCTATAATCTACAATAAATTTGTGAGGAAAGGTTGAAAGTGTTTTATTTCAAGTTAACTTTCTGAATGTATAAATCATAACATTTGGAACCAGGCAAAATAAAATTTGTTTTATCTTTGTCCGCTGTTCAAAATGACCATCTCTATGTTATTGTTGTACATTTAACAATGCAAACGGACGGCGTAAATTCGCACAGTGAAAAATATAGATGATATCTTATCGCTTAGTACAAATAATGGAAAAATGTACATACGTGCGATAAAGAATAGCCTTGATAAATATGATATTTCGTATTATAAACTTGCAGCGGAAGTTAAACACAGTGAGTTTTTATAATCTATAATGACGAAGTGTGAAGATATTTTGTTTATCTGATCTAATATTTAATAAAATTAATTGATTACCGTTTATGGTCGAAAACTTGCAGCAGAAGATAAAACAGATAAACACAATATCTCAACAATTCGTCATTTAGCATTTTAATTGTTTAGAACTATATGGGTTTAATATTGTTCTAAAAAATTATAATTATAAACAGCGCCGCAGTAAGGAAAAACGGGGCCTGGGGCCAAACTCGCAATTTATGGCGCCCAACAAGGGCAAGCGATAAATTTGGACGCTCGCGATTTATGGCGCCCAACTAGGGGCCACAGTGGTAACCTGGCCCCACGTTGGGCGCCAAAAAACCTCAAATCCAAACTTTCTAGTATTTTTAAACGTGTACACGTGTTTTAAGCATGAAGTGAAATTTTGAACTGCTATATATATACAGGGTGAACGAAAAGGTATGGCCAAACCTTTAGAAAACATTCCGCACACATAGAGGAAGAAAATATGTTATATAGCAGGGGTGTTCAACCTTTTTGTCATACGCGAGCTATTTTTGCATATCAAGGCAATAGACAGGTTATAAATAATAAAAACAAATAAAAAACATTATATAATTTTTTTTTACAAGTATTCCTTAGAATTTATTTATTGTAAATTGCTCAAATTTTAATAGCGCGAGATTTGGTTAAAATGTATTAAACATAAGCAGTATATTTCCAACTTCACAACATGGTCAGTGTTTTGTACGCGTTGCGCATGAAGTGAAATTTCGAGTTTAGAAAAGCCTGAGTTTGGATTTGGACGCTACGAATGTTGAGCTAATTAAATGCAGAATGTACGGACACCCTTCAATTTTACGTAGTATAAGTTTTTGTTGCCTAAAAAAGGAGTAAATAAATTACTCAAAAATAGCTATTTTCAGGATTTTTTACAAAAAAAGTAAATATCTTAATCGTTTTAAATTGGTGGCAACAAAATCCCCCAAGTTTTAGGATAATTTTGATGTATCATATAATATTGTCCCATAATCAGAACATGAATTGTGCTTGAACTAGTGACTACCAAAAACGTTGGGTTTTACCCATAATAAATCGCAACCTTAATGGGTTAAATAATTATTATTTGCGTTTAGCGCTTGATTTGGTTTATACGATATACAAATTTGTAAAATTTATGAACTTGCAATCAAACATAAACAGTATATTTTGAACTTCAGGATATTTAAGTGTTTTATACGCGTGGCGCATGAAGTAAAATTTCGAGTTTAGAAAAGCCTGAAAATTTGGTTTGGTCGCTCCGCTCTTCGCGCTACGCGACCAACCCAAATTTTCAGGCTTTTCTAAACTCGAAATTTTACTTCATGCTTAACCTGGGAGTGAAAAATACCCGTTTATAGCTTCAAATTGGAAGTATCAAGAGTATTCGTTCTATTTGTATTTCAATTATGTTAAAGCAGATTTATCCACACAATCCATAAACATTACGACTTAAAAATAACTTTTTGCTTAGCAAATGAATTACGAAACCAGATATGGAAATGAAATGTGCTTACTTATCTGTATTTTTATTTTTTTTGTTGTCGTCTCAACGACCTACACAATAATTAACGATTCGCACGTTGCTAAAAGCTCAACAACTGAAGGTAAAACTGAAGGCGGTGAAAAAACAGCGAACAAAATAAAATAACACAAAATGTCAAGCGGCTATTTTCTGCGACAAGTTCACTGATGTCACTTTCAGAAAACCCATGACCTATATCGAAATTTATAATCACTCAACACAAAAAAAATGATAAAAAATAAAATAAGATGGCAAGACTTATGGTAAGATGAGGATATACTAACAAATATATTTATTATATTAATTTTTCCGCTATGTACAATAAATGTTATTTCTGAATAAAGATAAAGTATATATAAAACAAGATTAATTTTTTTTTCTATGTGTAATACAAAGAGAAAATTAATGTAATTGAACATTTTCACGAAAACGCTCAGAGGTCTAAGGAAACGCTTAGAATTTTTAAGATTTCTCAAAAAAGTACCAAGATTTAAAAATAAAATGGTGGTAAAGTTTGATTTTTGTAAAAACTTTTGAACTAAATCCCACCAAAAATAGTGGCAGCAATTCCACGCCTCGGCGATGCATTTAATTTCTGTTCATTGTGTCTTAAATATTGATCAATTCTACATGAATTACCAATATTTTTAAACTTTGATAGACAATTTTGATTTCGAATAATTTATCAAATAAAATTCCACAGAAATATTAAACAATTTACACTTAATTCTTATTTTATGTAGCTTTAATATCACTTCTCGGTGGAAAATTCAATAATTGTTGTTTGTACTTCAAAATAAAAATTAATAGAATTTTCGATTTGTACTGATAGCTAAAATAAAAGTATAATTTGGAGGATAATGTTAATAAACGGCCTTGATAATATTCAAGCAAAACTTATGCAGATATTATTTATTAATTGTACGGCGATGATTTTCAAAAATTCTAATTTGAATCGTGTATCCGTGACCGACTGAGCGAACAATCAGGGAAAGTGCTTTGATTATTTCTGACTAGTTTTATCGACTACCATTTGAATTAAAAACAAATCCTTAAGATTCGACCACACTATCACACTTTTTTAGCGCAAACATTGCTACAGTTTTTATTTTATTGTTATTTCACACCCTTAAGATATTCAAATTACAGTAGAAAATAAACTTCAAGCTGCAAATAATAAATTGACTACAGACATTTTCATATTTAATTAGTTTTAAGTATAAACATCCCTAATAAAACACGGTTTGATGTCCTTTCTTTACTAATTAAATTGAATTAAATTAGCAATTTGTTTTGGAATATGTAAATATACCTAAAAGAAACATTTAGATGTTTATAACAATATCTGTTATGATTTGTGTAAACTGCTGCCAGTGTTAACACCAATAAACTATTATTATAATTATAGATATACATGTATTATGAGTGAATTACAACATTTTGAATTAATAATTATAAAAGCTTAGATCATCTTACTTTTAAAAAATTTCTAACGCCCGGTTTCTCCAACGCGTCTTAACTAAATAAGACGTTCTTAAAGTGTTGCACCAACAATCAATGAGATCTTAAAGTCATAAAAAGGTTATAACGCCCGGTTTCTCCAACGCAATTTATCTAGATAAAATCGATCTTAAAAATTAAAAGACGTTCTTAAAGTGTTGCACCAATTATAAATCAGATCTTTAACTGATAAGAAGGTCTTACAATATAAGACACCAAAATTGGCGTCTTAAGAAGCTGATTCTAACCTAAAAGTCAGAGTGACTTGTAATGTACCTAACGAATTTGTAAAATAATATATGAATTATTTCAAGTGTTGGCCATAAGTGGATATCATGTAGATTTAGTTGATATGGTAGATATTGCAGAAGAAAATAACTTGCCAGCAATACCTCGCCATATTTATCAACGGGATATTTTTTTCTGAAAGGATGATTGCAAGCAGTTTTAGTCTAGATTGAGGCTTACAAAAGAAAGTGTGTTCAATATTTTCCAACAAATTCTCCTCCAGTTTTAGAAATGTCTCTCTTGTTATCAGCAGCACTCTTTCTCATTGCGTGTTTTAAATTTATCCACGTTAAATGTTCGTGTAATAAGCTCCCAAGCTTCTTCTTTTTAGCGGTTGGTTGGCGCCTTTGTTGTTATTTCCACTATTTTATGGATCCACACAAGGGACTTTAATAGAGTATGGTCCTTTTTTGTAAAATTCAACCGTTTCCTTTGGCTTTACGATATTTTCAATGACACTAAACAATCGGCTACGGCGGATAACGGTTAGAAATAGATTTGACGTTAGAAAACATGTCAAATTACACAAAATAGTGACGTTGCCAAGAGTAATCAATTCTTACCTAAAATATGTATAACTTTGTTTGGTACAACACAATACAAAATTAAGAACTACTTATAAATAAGAAGTACTTATATAAAACGTATTTTAAGATTCGTTGGAGAAACCGGGCGTAAAAAGTTACAATAATCAGAATTCTTCTAAAATATTCAAATAGTATAATAATAATCTGAGATTATAGAATTAAATTAAGAAAAAACAGGAGAAGTTTTTCTAAAATCAAAATATTAATTTACTACATAAAGATGTTCACTACCAAATGAAGAGTTAACGGAAAAAACTAAATGAGTCCCAACTTTGAAATTTTATAAGGGAACAAAATTAAAATTCAGAATGTTTCATAGGGTATTTATTTTTTTCGTCTCAAATAACTGATGGCCCATTTGTTTATTTTCCATTAAGTTTGCCTACATGAAAATACTTGGTCTAAGCTATACAATGGCATTAGAAACGAATCTTAGTACTTTTGAACTCACTTGGGTTTTCCCCTTAACCCTTCAAATCTGTATGCAGGAAATATCCAATCCTTGAACATTCGGATTTACGTAAGCATTTCTTATTTGAAAAAGTTTGAAGTACGTTATATAAAAAAAATCAATTCTTTCATAGGATTAGTACCGTATGTTCTCACTTCAGAGTGTCATAGAAAATATTATAACAATTTAACCTCTAGAGTGCCATAAAAAATATTATAGGTTGGCAATTTCTAAAGCGCGCAGCCAACTTAAATTAAAGAAAAGAATTAATCAGAGCACTTTAGTTTTTTTTTTAGTATTGATAATAAGATAATTTATACTGCATTTCTCCATGTGTCCATTATTAGCTAATAAATTATATAATTAACATTGACAAACAAACCATAAAAAAGTTTACGTCACAGTTTAAATTTTTATTGCAGCTATCTCTCTCGGTCTATTACTCGTATAATTTATTGTAAAACTCGCACTACTCTATTCGCCATAAATTTTAATTATTAACAATAGCAGACATCCGCGAAATCCAATTTAAGGCCACCGCCACATCTGAATAACAAACGCCATAATTGAATAGTTTAGCAAAGATTGTGCCCTTGAAATTGAAACTTGTAATCCTCTAGGATCAGAAACATTTCTTAATTAAAGCTGCTAAATAATGGTTTGGTAATTTTGCTTAAAAAAATAATGTTGATAATCATGAGCAGTCAGAATTTTCATCAGGGAGGGCTAAACAGGTGCGCACCCAGGGGGTGGCTCGCGGGCTTGAGCCCCCCCCAAGACTAACTAAATTTATTTATTTAACGGAAGTCCATTTAAATTAGTAAAAATTGTAGTATGCCAATGTACGAGTATATACGAGTAAAATGCGAATTGTCCAATGGTTTTAGACAATAGCTGAATAAAATTGCATACGTCTGTCATTTCGCACACTGTCGAGAGAAAATGCGCTGTGTCTAAGTGCTATTAGCCAAAATGCGTTGCAAGATTTTGCATTGAAAAAAAAGTACTGGAAAACATAATTTTGTTTCATAAACAAAGTTACAAATTATTTATAAGGAATATATTTTAAACTTCACTTGAAATCAGTGTTTTATACGCGTGGCGCATGAAGTAAAATTTCGAGTTTAGAAAAGCCTGAAAATTTGGATTTGCCGGGGCGCGACTCGCTTCGCTCGCGCGCCCCGGCAAATCCAAATTTTCAGGCTTTTCTAAACTCGAAATTTTACTTCATGCTTAATCTGGGAGTGGAAACACTCGTTAAAAGTTCAAAATTGAATGCTTTTATAAGAAATTTTGCATAAAAAACCTACTTTTTATAAGTTTTACTTCAAATAATATTAAATTAAACTGGATTATTTAATAATAAATCACTTTCAATTATGAGAAGTAGATTTTTTATACAAGGTGATTATAAAAGCGTTCAATTTGAAACTTCTAATGAGTATTTCCACTCCCAGACTAAGCATGAAGTAAAATTTCGAGTTTAGAAAAGCCTGAAAATTTGGATTTGCCGGGGCGCGCGAGCGAAGCGAGTCGCGTCCCGGCAAATCCAAATTTTCAGGCTTTTCTAAACTCGAAATTTTACTTCATGCGCCACGCGTATAAAACACTGATTTAAAGTGAAGTTTAAAATATACTCCTTATAAATAATTTGTCAATTTATTTATAAAACCACGTGATGTTTTGTAGTGTTTGTTTTGTTTTGATTTGCCTAATCGGTTTATTTTATGACTTCGGAAAAAAGCGGGAAAATGTGGATTTGCCGGGGCGCGACTCGCTTCGCTCGTGCGCCCCGGCAAATCCAAATTTTCAGGCTTTTCTAAACTCGTAATTTTACTTCATGCTTAATCTGGGAGTGAAAACACTCGTTAAAAGTTCAAAATTGAATGCTTTTATAAGAAATTTTGCATAAAAAACCTACTTTTTATAAGTTTTACTTCAAATAATATTAAATTAAACTGGATTATTTAATAATAAATCACTTTCAATTATGAGAAGTAGATTTTTTATACAAGGTGATTATAAAAGCGTTCAATTTGAAACTTCTAATGAGTATTTCCACTCCGACTAAGCATGAAGTAAAATTTCGAGTTTAGAAAAGCCTGAAAATTTGGATTTGCCGGGGCGCGCGAGCGAAGCGAGTCGCGCCCCGGCAAATCCAAATTTTCAGGCTTTTCTAAACTCGAAATTTTACTTTATGCGCCACGCGTATAAAACACCGATTTAAAGTGAAGTTTAAAATATACTCCTTATAAATAATTTGTCAATTTATTTATAAAACCACGTGATGTTTTGTAGTGTTTGTTTTGTTTTGATTTGCCTAATCGGTTTATTTTATGACTTCGGAAAAAAGCGGGAAAATGTCCCGTATTTTTCAAAATTTAGTCCCAACATTTAGCTTCTCTAGCTTTATCAGCTCAATTTTGTTGTTCGTTTTTTACATAAAAAAACAAAGAAATTAATATTTCCTTACAAATTGTTCATTTAAGTTTATTTCTTTATTATTTTGCGAGTGTCAAAATAAAGCACAATGTTCTTATATTTTTAATAATTTCGATTAAGGGTGAGCTTCTGTTATTACTACTTTACAAATTAGAAATTTTAGAAATTTGTATGACACTTAGCATCATGTGGACAAAACCCGAAATTATTTTTTAAATCGGACTATGTGAGCAGCACATTTCGTGTTTTATCCAATATCGTGTTTTGTCTGTAACATATATACATAGATTTGATTGCGTAATAAATGTTTGCAAAAAGTCGATATTAATTTAAATTAGTTTTTATATTTTATAATAACAAACTAGTTTGATATTGATAATGAGCATCTTGTGTCTCGAAATATACATCTAACTATACAAATAAAAAGTGAAGTAAGGAATAGCAGTCTTAATGTGTAACAATTTTTGTTTAAATACGTTCATAGTTCATTCAGTTATTTTAAGGCTACTGAACTATAGCGAAACTTTGGATAAAAAATTAATGTTCAGGATCACTTTTGATTATTTTAAGGCATCTGATCCCGCACTGTGAATCCTAGCGAAAACAAAATTAAACACTCACGCGTTACGAATCTGAAAATAGTAGACGATCATAATCAAAGGCCTTGATTCCAACCGCTCACAATAATAAATAAATCGCGAGAGAGAGAGAAAAAAAAAACAGAGCAATAAAATTCGCGACTTTCTTGTTGACATAATCCGTTCTATTCGAGGTCCAAACACGTGCTAGTGTCGGTAAATAAGGGAAAATTTCGGTGGCATTGGAGATTATTTTTTTGGATGAGTTTATGTTCCGATCAGTGAATCAGTTTTTTGTATTTTTCTGTTGATAAGCCTGGGATTGTTATGTAAGCGCGATATTGTTTATCGCGAAGTGTGAAGTTGTTATCAGGTTATTTTTTATTTCAGCTGTGAAAATGTTGGATGAAGGATAATAACATTGAATTGTAAAAGTTACATAATTAAACGTGTACAATTACATTGAATTACGTAAACATCTATTCCCCCGATTCCGTACGCAAAATGTTAAATTTAACGTATACGTTATTATTACCGTCATAATCCAAGTACTAGGTAGCGCAAAAGTCATCACCCTATCGGAAGATGCTATAATTTTTGCAAATAGCGGCAAATGTCAGTTCTGCTTTGACATTTGCGAAGTAAACAGATTCAAAATACACGTTAACAATACATGAATCGCTATACTCCTCAAGAAAGCGGAATAATTGAATAATTGCATTTCCGGGTCGCCTAATCTCTCATTTTGGTGATTTGTACTGGCCGGCAAGATCGCTCGATTTAACCGTTGAAGACTTCTTTTTGTGGGGTTTCTTAAAACTCCCAAATCTATGTCAACAAGCCTCAGAGTCTACAAGCCTTGAAAGAGAATATCCGTCAAGAATGCGAGAACCTATCGATGGAACTTCTGGCAAGACTGATGGAAAATGCCATAAATCGGGCCCGTATGGTCATCAATTTTGTCGGCGGCCACTTGGTCGATATAATTATCTCGATTTAATGGAAAAAAATTAAGACATCAAATAAACACAATCCAAAAGCAGAACCAAAGTTTTTCATTCATAAAAAAAATCACAGCCAAAGAACGTCGGGTGACAACTTTTGCGCCACCTTGTATACATACATATCAAGTACTAAACGCTTAGACTGTGATGATACAGAACATAAACATTAAATTTAACATTTCATCTTATACTTTTTAGATTTCTTTGAAACTAGAGTGTTTGTTCTATGATTGTCATCGTAGAATTGACAGATCAATTTGCTAGTAATCTATTAAATTGGCTTGTATTAATAGAAAGACGATCTATTTTCGTACTCAGTTTCTCTTCGGTGTGTCTATTTATATCCTGTATCAATCATAAGACCGTTAACAAATTGATTCACTTCATTGATATTGGCTTAGCAATCTAATAATTTTATTACAGTTATTAATACAACACAATATTAGCAATAAGAATTTCCAATATTACAGCATGTAGAAAAGCAATGCAATAGGAAGATTACAAAAATACGTCGATTTATTTTGATTTTATGAAAATTCAAACAGCTTTAAGCTTTTCTTTTTGGATCGATATTTTTAAAATGCAAAAAGATGCAACTGTTTTGATCATTAAAAACGAAGCTCGTCCTTTGTGTTTATTATTTTGTGGTTGAACTTTCAAGGAATGTATTGCGAATTTTATTTCGTCATCTGATAACCCGGATTTTGCCGAAACCAACCGTATTGTCATTTTCTTCTGGATATTTAGCCAGTGCGAATTTTATTTTAGGGGGGGGGGACATTTACGAATAAAAACTGTTTGAAATATGTATTTATTACATATAAATACATATTTTATTCTCTAATTTGTTAACGTTATTATAAACTAGGTGCTATTAATATACATTTAAAAATCTTAAACTTAGCAAAAAAATTCAATATGTTTTAATTGTCAATTGTCGACTGACCATATTTAGGGGGGGGGGATTACCTCCACTCTCCCCCCCCCCCCCGTGGATCCGTGTCTGTATTCAGCTCCTAGGGTTTCATATTTTTTTATTGGATTTGCGAGGGCTGTGTTTCGAATTTTATTTCTTCAAATGATATTCAGAGTGTGTTGAATCTAACCGGATTTCATTTTTTTTCCTAACAATCCTGGAACTAATACGCACTTTATTTTTATGTGCAATTTTTAATAGATTAGCTAATGTAACTGCTATTTTTCGTGTGAAAAATATGCTGACTAAAAGGAAATAAAATTAGACCGATTCGTTTACTATCTGTGAGCGTCAGTGTTAACATTAGATAGGCTGTCTGCCTCATTTCAGCCTTTCAGAGTGTGTTGAATCTAACCGGATTTTAATTTTTTCCTGACAATCCTGGAACTAATACGCACTTTATTTTCATGTGAAATTTTGAATAGATTAGCTAATGTAACTGCTATTTTTCATGTGAAAAATATGCTGACTAAAAGGAAATAAAATTAGACCGATTCGTTTCCTATCTGTGAGCGTCAGTGTTAACATTAGATAGGCTGTCTGCCTCATTTCAGCCTTTTCATAAATAAGTGCACACTTTTTTAGGGTACACCAGGGATTTTTGCGAATTTCACATATATTATGACGGCTATCAAGACATTCAAGGCTTTTTTTGTTACTAGAGGTTATACAAATTATTGTGTCAAAAGTTATAACAATATAAACTTTAATTACACTTTTATTTTGAACTTAAAAATATTGTAAACCGTTTACTATAAAAGTTAAAAGTTATTCTGTACTTTTTGTGTTTAAACGAAAAAAACTTTACACGTTTGGAAAAAATATATTTTAAACTTTGGACATTTAAGCATAAAAAAGAACAGAAGAACTTTTTTCTATCGGTAACGGTTTACGATATTTTTGAGTTCAAAATAAAAGTGTACTAAAAGTTTAAACTGTTATAACTTTTGACACAATAATTTGTTTAACCTCTAGTAGCAACCAAAAGCAATGTCTTGATAGCCTTTATAATATATGTAAAATTCGCTAAAATCCCTGATGTGCCCCCAAAAGTGTGCACTTATTTATGGAACGGCCGATTTGTATTCCTATTAGTATTATTCAAGAATAGTAATGTTAATTAATATAACTTATATTATAATAAATTATTAATATGATACACGAAAAGGTTTCTAAAGATTGTTTCAGAAATTTGTTTGTTTTAATAACTCATTATAATCTATGTGGGTGTTAAATTTTGCAACAGGTCCGTGGATTGTGTTGAATATTTTACATTAATTAGCCATTAACAACTTCCACGCACTGATTGTGTTTTCGAATTCGCTTTAAAACCGGATTTTAAAGGTTTATGTAAATATGAAATTTGAAATGATTTTTATTGCTGTCGGTATTTTTTCTTCTATTTCTTCCTTAAGTGTTACATAAACATTGTAAATTATGTTTCTTTATATTTATAAGAATTAACCAAAGTATATGGCATAGAGTTTCTTTATTCATGGTGTTTATATTTTTAAATAAAATAAGTTAAAGTATATGAATTAGGATTTGTCTGTTTAATTTTATCTAGTTTTGACTTGACTTTCGAATTACTTTTTTAAATTGTTTTTTAGATATTTATAAAAAATTAAACAAAGTATATGATATATATATATTTGTTTATCTAAATTTAGAATGATTTTTATTGCTGTCGGTCGTTTTTCTTGTATTTCTTCTTTAAATGATATATAAACATTGTCAATTATGTTTCTTTATATTTATAATAATTAACCAAAGTATATGACATAGAGGGTTTCTTTATTTATGGTGTTTCTTTTTTTAAATGAAATAAGTCAAAGAATATGAATGAAGATTTGTCTGTTAAATTTAATCTAATTTTGACTTGAATTTCAAGCTACTTTTGTGAATTGTTCTTCAGATATTTATAAAAAAATAAACAAAGTATATGACATGGAGTTTGTTTATTTACGCTTCCTTTTTAAAATAAAGTAATCTCAATATACTGTATACGCTGTAAATCTTTAAGTTTTCGTTGTTTTTACAAATATTTCAAATTGAACTTTCAAACGAGTGTTTTCCACTCCCAGATTTTCAGGCTTTTCTAAACTCGAAATTTTACTTCATGCGCCACGCGTACTAAACACGCGTACTAAACACTGATGTTCAGAATACACTTTTGAGCATACTTCTTTAGTAGAATATTTTGAACTTCACCTAAAATCAGTATTTTATACGCACGGCGCATGAAGTAAAATTTCGAATTTATAAAAGCCTGAAAATTTTACTTCATGCTGAATTAGGGAGTGGAGACACTCATTAGAGTATTGAAATAAAATTGAACGCCTTTATAAAAGCAGAGATTGTTTAAAAAATCAATACCTTTTAATTAAATTGTTTTAAAAAGCACTGACGACTTTTGACTTACGCACTTCAACTTTTATATACAATTTGTTACCTTGTATAAATCTTTCTCATATTAAATTAATAATCCAAGGAGGAATTCCTCCTTGAAGATGACCAATGGTGGAAACTAGTCTAAGAAAATATAAATCAGTGAAACAAACCAAGTGTTTTAATTAACTATCCAGAATTAGATTCAAAAATGTTTTACCACGGGTTAAGTGAGAAATTAATTAAACATTATGAACTTTATTTAAAACATAAAACTTAAGTTATTTCACCTGTTAAATAAAATATTACAGACGCCTTGTACCTTTTATATTTAATTATTACCTTGCATTAATCTTCCTGGTATTAAATGAACAAACCGTTATGAACTTTACTTAAAACACAATCACCACTTTTTAAAATCTTATCTTTTTCATTACAAGTCTCGCAATTTAATTTTGTTAACCTCGAGGTGAAGTTTGTGAATGTCACAGACCTGCAGAGAGTTTTATTGTTGAAAACTTTTCGCAGTTATTAAGTTCGGAAATAAGCCATGGCCGTCGGATTCATGCAAATTCGCTTTTGTTGCAAAAAAAATCGGCAAAAATGATTTATTATTAGTGTGAAAGTTCTAATGAGGTCACATCCAGTTTTTTGTTGTTCATAATCCATTCATCAATCTAAATTACGCGTGATTACAGTGTGTAATAATATTATTAACCTACATGAAAATCAAGATTTTTAGAATTGTTATTATTTTTTTGTTGATAGTTGAATAATAAATATATTTATTGTAATGTCATTGACCGCCAAATTGAAGCAATTAGCAAAATAAATTTTAGTAGTATATCTTTATAAAAAATAATATCAAAAAAACACAGTGTTTGCACTCATTGGTTAAGAATGAAGTAAATATTTCGAGTTTATAAAAACCTGTATGAATTGGAAACATGTATACTCCCAGATTAAGCATGAAGTAAAATTTCGAGTTTAGAAAAGTCTGAAAATTTAGTTTGGTCGCGTAGCGATGCATATTTCGTATTTTTCGAGAATTTTATATAAACGTTGATATATATTTTTTTAATTTGTATTGCAGTATATCAAAATGTATTTTCAATAAATAATTAAGAATAAGTTGAGTTTTAAAATCTATTTGATACTGCTTGAAACTTCTATAAAAAAATCTTATAAAATATCTGTATATAAAATAAACCAAGTGAATTCAATTAAAAACCTATACAGAGACTTTTCTATAACACCAAACATTTTTTTACGGAGAATTTTTCTTTTAAGTATCCATATGCATACGTTGCACATTTTTCAATGCTCGGTTTATTAAATGAATTCAAATTGAAGCTTTAAGCGAGTGTGTCCCACTCCCAGGCTAAGCATGAAGTAAAATTTCGAGTTTAGAAAAGCCTGAAAATTTGGTTTGGTCGCGTAGCGCGAAGCGCGGAGCGGCCAAACCAAATTTTCAGGTTTTTCTAAACTCGAAATTTTACTTCATGCGCCACCGGTACAAAACACTGATTCAATGTAAAGCTTAGCGGTGTGTTTAAAACTTCGTAATAGGGCAGTGTTTTATATCGGTGGCGCATGAAGTAAAATTTCGAGTTTAGTAAAGCCTGAAAATTTGGTTTGGCCGCTCCGCGCTTCGCGCTACGCGACCAAACCAAATTTTCAGGCTTTTCTAAACTCGAAATTTTACTTCATGCTTAGTCTGGGAGTGGAGTACACTCGTTTTAAGTTTCAAATTGATTTTTTTTTAAAAACAACGATTATCTAAATATTTACGGCATGTACAGTGGAATTGGGACATGTATACTTGAAAGAAAAACTCCTTGTATGTACAAGTTGAGGTAGTAATTGCAATTAATTGGCTACAATTTGTAATTGTCGTATATGCAACTCAATTTACACATAACCTAAAAATAAAAGGTGTGAAAACGTTGGATGCTTTGATTTGATAAATAGAATATACGAAAAGGAACATTGTAAATGTTCGGTGTTACATAAAACTCTCTGTATATTAGTAGAAAGTTTTAAATGGCCATCGATCTAGGGTTTTTAGCCTGCGAAATATAATTTATATATCATTAACTTGTTTTTCATTGATCACTTGGTAAATCAATAAAAAAACAAGATAATGATGTATAAATTATATTTCGTAAGCTGAAAACCCTTGATCGATGGCTGTTAATAACTTTCCGAGGTTAATAAATTGTACTATTATTGTGTTTTGTGTTTATTATAATGAAATTAAGGAATCTCAAACCTTGAAATTTCCAATTTTTTCGTAAAAACTGAAACCAGCAGCTTTCCAAAGTCGGAAAAACACATCAAGGGCATCAGGAAGCATTAGTATACGCTATGTAAATATTATTGATGATAAATATTCACATAAGCTATTCTTTCGCCAAACAATAATAAGAAATATATTAGTTTATTATGTGTTTAATTAATTTCTCACTTAACCCGTAGTGAAATATTTTTGAATCTAATTCTGGATATTTAATTAAAACGCTTGGTTTGTTTCACTGATTTATGTGATAGTTTGTATTTGTAGATATTTATTGCTGCTTAGATATTTTTTGTACATTCCTCCTTGAAGATGACCAGTGGTCAAAACTAGCCTGAGAAAATATAAATCAGTGAAACAAACCAAGTGTTTTAATTAGGTATCCAGAATTAGTTTATTATGATAAATTCAAATTCAAAACTATTTCTTGTCATAAGCAAAGCTATACTGAAGAGAGATAAATCTCGAAACGCGTCTATAGATGGCCTAAGACATTAGTTTTAATCCAAGTCCTTTTACTTGTAATTTTTTTTTGTTATCTCTCCTTTTATTTTAAATTTGTATTTGTTAGTTGGTTTGAAGAGAATTTGACCTAAACGTTACATATACTTTAATAGAGCGTTGTAACAAATTAAATTAAACAAGATTTTAATTATTTCATTATATAATTCAATATCCGGAGATGTATTTGCACGGGAAGTAGTTGTTTCAATGGATATTTATCGTCTTAATTTGTCTTGTTAATTAAGACATTGTTTGCATTTTCACGAATAGTTTTTCGTAATTTTATATATTAGTTTATTATGTTTGTATACGTGTCATATCACCCTTATGTTTACAAAAATATACAATATGATAATAACACCAGTTAAATTTTAATAATTGTTTTTACATAAATACATAATTTCACATGAAATACAAAAATAGAATAACAATCATAAGTATTACATAATTCATGAAACATTAATGCAAGAGGAATTCGTTAAAAAGAAATATAGGCAAATATTTGAAATTTCAATCATTAGATATCCATACAATGATATTTGTACATGGTGTTTATTTTTAGTAGTGTTTTGAGAAATAACAATGTAATTTTCGCAATGGATCTAAATACAACTGTACAAATAAATAGTCTTTTATAAAATGTGTGCCAAAGTGATAATTGTTCAATATTTACATAAAAAGTCGATAATTTATAAAGAATTTTCGTATTCAATCCAATACAAAATGTTGGATTTACATAAATAAAATGCAAGCATGTTTTTAGGAGATTAACTAACGTATAAATAAATACACAAATTAACAGGAACATCACGGAACTAGTTTGGAATGTTAATGAATGGCCTTGAATTATAAGAATAAAATAAACATAATATTTTCACCTGAATTAACGAACTTTATCGAAAAACCGAGAAAAAGAATCTTATTTTAGAATCACTGAATTGAAATTTGTTTGTGTGGTAAATAAATATTTATTAAACAAAATTAAATACAAGGATTTTTTTTTAAGTATACATATTTCGATGTGTACTTTACAAATGTTTTGATATTCTTTTTTTTTAAGGCGTTCAATGTAAATAATATTTTTATTGGGAAAGTTTTGTTACACACATTAATTTATTCATTTATTAAACTTACTCTTAAATATTATCCTTATCCCTCGCAATCCTGATATTCCGGCTAAATTCATACACCCCATGCAGACATTAGCGATCATGACGTTTAGAGGACCATTAAATTCACCGACATCGACTGTTAAACACTCTCCATTTTACAAAAGAAAAAACTAATAAGTAATTTTTCAAAAATCCAGGCTGAAACACCGCAGGTCGATAGCCATTTTAGGGAATTGTTATCTTTTTTTTATATATATATATATATATATATATATATATATATATATATATATATATATATATATATATATATATATATATATTGTTTCTGTTTACATTTATATATGTATATGCTTTTTCTGTAAATAAAGATTGTTTATATATATTATCCTGATGCATATAAATGTTGTGGCATTTGTGTTTTACAGTTCAATTTGAACTACTAACGGGTGTTTCCACTGCCAGATAAACAATTAACGTATTACGTCATATTTCAATTGTTTTAATAATAAAACAAACGAGTGTCTTCCACTCCCAGACAAAGCATGAAGTAAAATTTCGAGTTTAGAAAAGCCTGAAAATTTGGCTCGGGCGCGTAGCGAAGCGGAGCGACCGAGCCAAATTAGGCTTTTCTAAACTCGAAATTTTACTTCATGCGCCACGCGTATAAACACTGATTTTAGGTTAAGTTCAAAATATACCACTAAAGGAATATGTTAAAGTAGTGTAATTGGGACGTCACGTTAAATCAGTGTTTTATACGCGTGGCGTATATAGTTTAGAAAAGCCTAATTTGGCTCGGTCGCTCCGCTTCGCTACGCGCCCGAGCCAAATCTTCAGGCTTTTCTAAACTCGAAATTTTACTTCATGCTTAACCTGGGAGTGGATAAAATCGTCAGAAGTTTAAAATTTAACTATAAAAAACAAATGCCTCAACATTTAGATGCATCAGGATAATTGTAGGAGGAAGTGTAATAAATGAATGAATTATTGTGTGTAACAAAACTTTACTGATAAATGAAAAGAAATACTTACAGCAATGACACAAAGGAGAGAAATTTGCACAAAATTATTTGTTAACCCATTAGCCATTTTTTGGGACGAAAATTCAATTATTCTTTTTCAATGAATTAAGGTTCTGAATGAAAAGAAACGTCACCAATAATTGTTTATTCATTTTTTAAAATTTTTAATTGCGGTAAGTAATGGGGAATTGTTATTGTGTAACAAACAAACAACATTTTTATAAAATGTTTTAAAAACATCATTAAAAAAATGTATATTTCAGTGACCAAATTTTCAGGCTTTTCTAAACTCGAAATTTTACTTCATGCGCCACGCGTATAGACACTGATTTAAAGTTAAGTTCAAAATATACCACTAAAGGAATATGTTAAAGTAGTGTAATTTGGACGTCACGTTAAATCAGTGTTTTATACGCGTGGCGCATGAAGTAAAATTTCGAGTTTAGAAAAGCCTAATTTGGCTCGGTCGCTCCGCTTCGCTACGCGCCCGAGCCAAATTTTCAGGCTTTTCTAAACTCGAAATTTTACTTCATGCTTAACCTGGGAGTGGATAAAATCGTCAGAAGTTTCAAATTGAACTATAATAAACAAATGCCTCAACATTTAGATGCATAGTTATTATCCTGATAATTTTAGGAGTAAATGTAATAAATGAATGAATTAATATATGTAACAAAACTTTCCTAATAAATGAAAAGAAATACTTACAGAAATGAAACAAATGGGGGAAATCTGCACAAAATTATCTGTTAACCCATTAGCCAGTTTTTGGGACGAAAATTCAATTGTTCTTTTTCAATGAATTTAAGTTCTGAATGAAAAGAACGTCACCAAGAATTATTTTTTCTATTTTTTTCAATTTTTAATTTCGGCAAGTAATGGGTTTATTGTTATTGTGGAACAAACAAACAACATTTTTATAAAATATCTTAAAAACATCATTTAAAAAAATGTATTTTCAGTGATGAATCGTTTGACGAAAATCTGCACAATTTATTTTATTTTTATCTAGTTTGTTTTCTCTTCAGTATTGTATTTTTATTTGGTAAAATATTTGAATATTCTATAAAATACACAATTCATTTAATAATGATAATCTATCTTTATTAACGGATAAACTTATTAATAAATATAAATGAAATTTCCAATAATTGGTTGTAGAATAATTTAAAACATTAAAAGTGCGATTCGTTAATTAATAAATATTTATTATTGCTGCCATAAAAATACTAGTTATTTTTGTTAAACGAACAGAAATTTACACAAATAAGGTACTTAAACTTTGTTTGTATAACTGAGGTATACTTTCGACAATTTTAACTTGTCATTATCAAACTACTTCTAATTTGATAATGACAAGTTAAAGTTGTCGAAATTATAGTCACAATAGAAACCTTAGTTATACAAACAAAGTTTAACGGCCGGTTTTATAATAATTGGGTTAAAGTGACTTTAACAAAAGTTGACTTTAAGTTAAAGTCAACTTTAAATATTGATACGTTTCATAATAATTCCCTTTAACAAAAGTTGACTTGACGTTAAAGTCGACTCTAAATATTTTATTTATTTATTTATTTATACGG
This sequence comes from Philonthus cognatus, assembly GCA_932526585.2. Lineage (NCBI taxonomy): Eukaryota > Metazoa > Arthropoda > Insecta > Coleoptera > Staphylinidae > Philonthus > Philonthus cognatus. The sequence continues at coordinate 31,141,902 of OW052241.1, read as the reverse complement.
GAAAATATTATTTATTCGAACCATTCAAATTAAAACTATTCACAAAATAATAACAATATAAGTCACAAATCTAAAGCATCCTCTTCAGTTTACACTTAAAACTATCAAAATTTGAATTAAATAAATCGAACCACTCCCTATCGGCCAAGCTATTTGCTGTCCTCATCATTCTGGCCAGTGGATTGTAGTGGGAGTAGTTTGTAGTGAATGTCTGCAAGCGGAAAATGGGCGTATTCCTCAGATTTCGGCAGTTGGATGGAGTATAAAAATGAAGTTGCTCCAAAATATTAGGACAGACAATTAAATTGTTTACTATTTTGTAGATCATGCATAAATCTGCTGTTAAGCGACGATCAGCTAGAGGTCTAATGTTCAAATCGGTCATTATTTCCTCGTAACAACCTTGCCTATGACATCTACCCAATTTGAACTCCATGCTACGTAAAAACTTATGTTGTATTTGTTCCAATCTATTAATATGTGTTGAGTGATATGGAGACCATATTACCGAAGCATATTCAACATTGGAGCGAAGCAATGCACAATATAATCGTTTTAAACACGATGGACCCAAATCTTAACACACCCTCCAGACAAAACCCCACATTTTTAAAGCTTTGGAGCAAACGTTACTGATATGTGAGTTGAATGCAAGCCTATTATCGAATGTCACTCCTAAATCTTTCAGCTCTGCTGATTTAGCTAAATCATTTCCATCAATGCTCTATGCGTAATTGAGACTGGAGCGTTTTCTACAATATGAAATAAGATTGCATTTTTTCACGTTAAGTGATACGTTTCATAATAATTCACGATCTGAATTTAGTAAAAGTCGACTTTATGGTAACGAATATAACGAATATTTATAGTTATTTTCATTATATAATGTTGCATAACTTTTATTTTGATTGTTTATATTTCAATTATATGACTGAAAATGTCACAACAAACAATAATTAAAAATAATAAAAGAATACATTTCAAAAAAAAAAATACATTTAATTCAACCTATTAAAAGTTAAAAGAACATAATTCAGTGCAATAAAAAACAAAGAAATTGTCAATATCGGGAAAGGTAAAACATTTTTATTTTATTTGCGTTCAATTATTTACTGAATTGGCTGAATGTATCAGTTAACGAAACAAAATATATGTATTTAATAAATTAACCTGCTCGATTCGAGCATAGTATCTTTAATTTAGTACATTATTAGCGTTGCCTTTAATAATCAAAATTTGGAAATAAATCCGTGCCGCTGAATGTATTAACACAAGTTTCCCTCATTTTATACACCGCTTTCCTTTTAATCACAATATCTTTTTCATCGCTTGAAAAAATACTGTCCAAAATGTGATTCATTCTTGTAATTCTTCTGTAAAATTAATGGCCCTGCCTTCACAGCCCTGTCGAACACGCGATTAGTTCTTTTTAACATCTAACAAAATAAAATTTGAAATAAAAACACTTGGTTTGTTTCACTAACGTTTTACTTATTATTCCGACTAGTTTCGGCTTCTAGCCATTATCAAGGAATGTACAGAGAATACCTTGATAATGGCTAGAAGCCGAAACTAGTCGGAATAATAAGTAAAACGTTAGTGAAACAAACCAAGTGTTTATTTCAAATTTTATTTTAATCATGTTTCACCAAGTGATTAATGAGAACATTGTGAAAGATAATCTAAGAAAATGTATAGGTTAGTTTTAAAGCCGGCTTTATCTGTTTAAAGTGTCAAAAGCCGATTATAACTTTAAAGCCGACTTTCACTTTAAATTTGCATTATGAAACAGAATTTGACGTTAATGTCGGCTTGACATATTTAAAATAGCTTTAACTTGTTTATGAAACCGGCCGTTAGTGTCTTACTTGTATAAAAAACATTGTATAACGAAGTTTAACATCTAAGAAAATAAAATTTGAAATAAAAACACTTGGTTTGTTTCACTAACGTTTTACTTATTATTCCGACTAGTTTCGGCTTCTAGCCATTATCAAGGAATGTATTCTCTGCCTTGATAATGGCTAGAAGCCGAAACTAGTCGGAATAATAAGTAAAACGTTAGTGAAACAAACCAAGTGTTTTTATTTAAAATTTTATTTTAATCATGTTTCACCAAGTGATTAATGAGAACATTGTGAAAGATAATCTAAGAAAATGTTTAGGTTAGTTTTAAAGCCGGCTTTATCTATTTAAAGTGTCAAAAGCCGACTATAACTTTAAAGCCGACTTTCACTTTAAATTTGCATTATGAAACAGAATTTGACATTAATGTCGGCTTTACATATTTAAAATAGCTTTAACTTGTTTATGAAACCGGCCGTTAGTGTCTTACTTGTATAAAAAACATTGTATAACGAAGTAAAAACCTCTACAGTTAACAGTTTGAACATACTTTTTATAAAACACACCATCTGCGCATATCGAACAAAAACTATCTGTTATTTGTTATTCATCGATGTGGGCAGTGGATTTTTAGATAAAGCACGAAGTTCGTGTGTTATTGGTTTGTATGGGGAAAACAAAGCAAATTACAGCACGTTGACATATCGAGGAAATTACTGGCACGTGTGTGTAAAAGTGACCTTCGTGAGCATCGATTGAATAATTGACAAAAAATAAAAGTTCATGCTCTTTCAATTTAATTACGTGTGTATTTATTTGCAAAACAAGAAAGAAAGGAAAAGTGCACTTGCTTTCCTTTAAAATAATTTATATACAGGATTAATAAATGTAATCATACATTTGCAAATGACAAAGAATAAAGGAGAGCAAATTTTATTCTTTTACAGAAAATTATTTTTAAAAATGAATGTGTAGAAATATACAAATAGTAGGTACAGATGTTATATTTTCAACATCACATCAAATCAGTGGTGTACATGTCTGGCGCATGGAGTAAAATTTCGAGTTTAGAAAAGCCTGAAAATTTGGATTTGGGCGCTACGCTTCGCTCCGCGCCCAAATCCAAATGTTCAGGCTTTTCTAAACTCGAAATTTTACTTCATGCTTAACTAGGAGGGGAAAGCAATGTTGAATAATAAAATACATAGTACATAAGTTTTTTTTAAAACTCCTTAACTTCTGTAGAATATAGAAAGAATGAAATAAGAAAGATTGATAAAAAATAGTCTTCTTTCTAGAAACTATGAAAATGTTTAAACGAATCATAAAATCATTTCTAGTGGTGAAAAAGAAGAATAGGTAAATTTGGAAAACAATTTATTCATAAAAGAGGTTTTTCTAAAAATCCACTAAACATCAAATCAGTAAGTTATCAAACATCCGAGAAACATCAAATTGGTTTTTGTTATGTAAGCGTTGATTGTTAATATTTGCCAATGTATTTGTGAAAAAAGTTTGTTCTATAACATTATTAATAGTTATGATTGGGGGGAGATACAAAATAAAGAAACTGATAAAAATGTCCCTTGGGCAACTTTAATTAATATAGTCAGTCAATCATACAAAACTGCATTCCCGGAAAGGCAAGTACAAGTTACTAATAATACTAGTAATATTCAATGGTTTGGACCCAAACTCAAACAAATGAGGGACCAATTACATTTGCTCCGTGACATTAGAAACAAACAAAGAAATGAAAGCACGGAATCGCAATATAAAGCGCTCAATAAAAAATATAAATTACTTATAAGGGAACAACAGAAACAATCTAATGAACATTACATAAACTCATCCGTAAATTGTCACAAAGCAATCTGGGATGTTATTAAGTCTAAACAACAAAAAAATACTGATAATACTAAAGAGGTTATGATTACTCCGAATGAATTTAATGAGTATTTTGCAACGATTGCAGAAAATATTATTAATACCATCCCTGATTGTGGTGACGATCCTATAGTAATGATGTCCTGTGCAAATGTACAAAAAAACTGGCATTACTTCAAATTTGAAGAAGTATCTTGTGCAAAAGTCCGCGATACAATTTTAAATCTTAAAAACAAAAGTAGTAGCGACATATATGGACTAAATATCTGTGCAATAAAACTAGTAATTGATATTTTGGTAAGCCCAATTATCCAATTAATAAATAAATCAATAAGAACAGGTATATTTTCAGACTCGTTAAAGATCGCCAAATGTATTCCAATTTTTAAAAAGGAAGATGAAAATGACAAAAATGATTACCGACCAATTTCGATCTTGCCCATTTTCTCTAAAATGATCGAGTTAATAATGGTAATAATATTTTATCAAACTCTCAGTTTGGTTTTAGGCGTGGAAGGTCAACAACATCAGCAAATCACTTCTTTTGTTAACAACATCATAGATGCTTTCGAAAAAGGCGATGTAATGATAAGTAAACTAGATCTAAGCAAAGCTTTTGATTGTGTCTCAAGACTAATTCTTTTAAGGAAGTTATATTTTTACAACTTCAGCCCGGAAAGCTGTAGATTACTTATGTCTTACATGTCAAATAGAAGCCAACATGTTGTATTTAATAATAACATGTCACATGAACGCAAAATCACGCATGGTGTGGCACAAGGGTCTATCTTGGGCCCGTTTCTATTTCTAATATATATTAATGACCTCCCAACCCAGTGTCCCGATGTCCTAACTGTCCTATACGCTGATGACACAACTATATCACTGTGTGGAAATCATATTGAAGAAACGAGAGCGAGTTTAGATAGCGTAATCATGAGAGCAAACTGTTGGTTCGACTGCAACAAACTGAAATTGAATTCTAACAAAACAGTCGAATTAGCATTTTCTCTTAAGAAAACTGAAGTAACCGAGAAACAATCGGTTAAGTTTTTAGGTATTGTTATAGATACGCAGTTGACTTGGGAAGCACAGGGTTTGGCGCTAGAGAAAAAATTGGCAAGAAATGTATATATGTTGAGAAATCTCTCGCGATCAGTGAATACACAAATAATATTAAATGCATACTATGCCTACATACATACACACATAGCGTATGGCATCATACTGTGGGGTCATTCACCAATACTGAAGGATGTATTTAAGCTTCAAAGGAGGGCAATTCGTGTAATGTCCGGTATCAACTATAGAGCTGACTGCAGAGAAAACTTTATACAGCTTAAGATTCTCACTGTCCCTTGTATGTATATCTTGGAGTGTCTAGTCTATATTAGAAACAATCTAGATGCTTATGCATGGAATAAGGACTATCATATGTATGAAACGCGTGCTAGAAATCATTTACGAATAAGTAAGTTCCGCTTATCAAAGGTCAGGACAGGTACAAGATATTATTGTATCAGTTTCTTTAATATATTGCCCAGTAATATACAACAACTAGACCCTAAGCTTTATAAAAAGTGGTGTAAAAACTACTTAACTAACCAAGCATTCTACTCATTTGATGAGTTCTAGTCAACTCCCATAGTGTAGAGTAGTATATACTGTAATATTTTAGTTTTATTATACTTTACTCATAATTTTAAAAATAATTGTTTCGTGTATTTAATTAATTTATATTGTAATTTTAATATCCTGTTTTAAGTGTCATATTTATTTATTTTATTACACAATTGTAATTTTAATGTATTTTTAATTTGGAATGTTTTTATTACAATTTTAAATGTAAATTTACAATTGTAGTAAATGTAGCTTTTGATATATCTTATATTAATTATCGGTAATTCATTTGTACATTTTAGACAAAATTATATCTCATCTGCTATTACCGTGATTACTTTAAATTTAATTGCAAAGATCTATGACCTGTGTAAAACATGTAAATGTTATTAGCATCAATAAACATTATTTATTATTATTATTATACCGGGTGTTGACTTGGCGGACGCAAAATAGGAAACCCCATGTACATTTTGAAATGTTCAAATTTTGGCTCCCCTATTTATTTTAGAAACAAAATGTATTTACCTTTTTTGTAGAGGGAACATTTCTGAATTTATTCGTGTTAACGTTTATCACTTTACCTTTCTTTAAGTTAAAATAATTAAGAAAAAGTAATGTAATTTTATAAAAATAATGACATGCCATGGAATTGAAACAACAATTGCGGATGTCAAAAGAGTTCAATTTGAAGCTTTAAACGAGTGTTTTCCACTCCCAGACTAAGCATGAAGTAAAATTTCGAGTTTAGAAAAGCCCCGTGAAAATTTGTCGAGGGTCGCGCAGCGACCCGAGACAAATTTTCTGGGCTTTTCTAAACTCGAAATTTTACTTCATGCGCCACGCGTATAAAACACAAATTTTAAGTGAAGTTCGAATATACATAAATTTGACAATATTATAGTGTTTTTTACGCATGGCGCATGAAGTAAAATTTCGAGTTTAGAAAAGCCCAGAAAATTTGTCTCGGGTCGCTGCGCGACCCTCGACAAATTTTCACGGGGCTTTTCTAAACTCGAAATTTTACTTCATGCTTAGTCTGGGAGTGGTAAACACTTGCTTACAACTTTAAATTGAACTTAAAAAAAAACAGGGTATATCCGCAATTGTATTAATTCCATGCTATGTCATTATTTTTATAAAATCACATTACTTTTTCTTAATTATTTTAGCTGTAAATTTTCTGACATTCGTTGATTTTTAAAAGATTTCAATTTGAAACTTTAAACGAGTGTTTTCCACTCCCAGACTAAGCATGAAGTAAAATTTCGAGTTTAGAAAAGCCCCGTGAAAATTTGTCGAGGGTCGCGCAGCGACCCGAGACAAATTTTCTGGGCTTTTCTAAACTCGAAATTTTACTTCATGCGCCACGCGTATAAAACACAGAATTTAAGTGGAGTTCGAATATACATAAATTTGACAATATTATAGTGTTTTATACGCGTGGCGCATGAAGTAAAATTTCGAGTTTAGAAAAGCCCAGAAAATTTGTCTCGGGTCGCTGCGCGACCCTCGACAAATTTTCACGGGGCTTTTCTAAACTCGAAATTTTACTTCATGCTTAGTCTGGGAGTGGAAAACACTTGCTGAAAGCTTTAAATTAACTTTAGAAAAAACAGGGTATATCCGCAATTGTTGTATCAATTCCATGGTTTGTCATTATTTTTACAAAATCACATTACTTTTTCTTAATTATTTTAGCTGTCAATTTTCTAACATTCGTTGATTTTTAAAAGAGTTCAATTTGAAGCTTTGAACGAGTGTTTTCCACTCCCAGACTAAGCATGAAGTAAAATTTCGAGTTTAGAAAAGCCCCGTGAAAATTTGTCGAGGGTCGCGCAGTGACCCGAGACAAATTTTCTGGGCTTTTCTAAACTCGAAATTTTACTTCATGCGCCACATGTATAAAACACAGATTTTAAGCGAAGTTCGAATATACATAAATTTGACAATATTATAGTGTTTTATACGCGTAACGCATGAAGTAAAATTTCGAGTTTAGAAAAGCCCAGAAAATTTGTCTCGGGTCGCCGCGCGACCCTCCACAAATTTTCAAGGGGCTTTTCTAAACTCGAAATTTTACTTTATGCTTAGTCTGGGAGTGGAAAACACTCGCTCAAAGCTTTAAATTGAACTTAAAAAAAACAGGGTACATCCGCAATTGTTGTATCAATTCCATGGTATGTCATTATTTTTATAAAATCACATTACTTTTTCTTAATTATTTTAACTTAGAGAAACGTAAAGTGTTAAGTGTGAACATTCATAAATTTACAACTTTTCCCCCTACAAAAAAGTGAAATACATTTTGTCTCTAATTAAATAGGGAAGCCAATATTTGAACACTTTAAAATTAACATACGATTTCCTATGTTGCGTCCGCCAAGTCAACACCTGGTATAAGATGAATATTAAATATTAAAAAATCCTTATCAGCATCTCCAATTTTCTTACAATACTTCTAACATTTTACTTCTTTTTTACAATCCTTCTAAAATTTGCTCCTTGTTTACAATACTTCTAGCATGTTGCATTTTTCGTACAATACTTCCAACATTGTACTTCAGAAACTTGTCTGTGGATTCAGCATTTTCTTGCTGAATTAAAAATTGCAACGCAAATAAATTTGATTGTACGACATTTTTACCACTCCATTTTTACCACCATATATTTTTTACCACCAATTCTTTTTACCACTCCGGTTTTACTACCATATATTATTTACTATTAATTTTTTACCATTAGTTATCTTACAAATATTTCTGAAGTATTTACAAGTCTGTATAAAACATTCATTCGGTTCTATTTTTGATTTTTGATTTCCTGGTTTGACATGTGTCTGTCAAATGTTAATTTAAACTTAACATTTGAGGTTTGCTAGTCGTTTGAAGGTTTTTACGTTTATACATTTTTGCTAACGTTTTTACTGACGGTTTTTACGATGGTCGTGGAGCTTATTCAATCCACCAAAAATTACTTGCTCCATATAGATGGTATTTTGTATTACAAGCAAGATGAAAGAAAGGGAAGAGTTTTTTGGAGGTGCAGAAATTATCCCGCATGCAAAGGGCGAGCAACCACTCGATCTCATTTGGCTCACGGCCAGGTAAACAATAAAGGCGAAATTACAAAACTAACAAAAAATTACAAACATTACAAATTGATCGTAGGCGATTAAAGTGATCAAGAGTACACCTTTGGATGATCACTCTGGTCACGCGCCAAATATCGAAGAGGTTGAAGCCTTAAAAATTAAAAATACTTTGAAAAGAAGAGCGGCAGCTCACCATGAAGCTCCACCTGCGCAACTTTTGAGGACGGAGTTACAAAATGTTCCATCAGGCGTACTGGCAGAACTTCCCGAAAGACCAAATTTGACGAAGAGTATCCAGCGTACCCGGCCGAAAGACATTCCCACCAACCCAAGAACTATCGACGATCTCGGTGATTAAAAAAATTATACGAAAACACTAGCTGCTGAAAATTTCCTTATATACGCCTCTCGAGACATCGAAGACGCCTCCATCGGAAGACTGTTGATTTTTGCGACAAAAGAAAATCTTAGAAGGCTTGCAAGAAGTGAAACGTGGTATGTGGATGGTACCTTTAAAGTCGTCCCAAACATCTTCCAGCTGTTCGCCATCCTTGGGTCCTTCGTCCAGCTACACCACGGCGAGGAAAAAAGAATTGCACTTCCCCTTGTTTACGTACTAATGGAGAGTAAAACTCAAGCCGCTTACGAAAAAGTGTTTGAGATAGTGAAGGAACAATGCATACTACATGGGCACAACATCATATCATCGACGATACTTACGGACTTCGAGCTTGCCATCATAAATGCTGCCAAAAAACTGAACCTTTCCCTGAGAGCATGTTTCTTTCACTTACGACAGTCAATCTATCGTCGAATTCAATCTGCGGGTCTTCAGCAATCGTACAACGATCCCGAAGATCGTTCCATTAAACAAGCCGCTCAAATGATGTGCGCAACAGCATTTGTACCCGTGGAAGACGTGGGCGAGGCGTTTGATATCTTCGTGGAAGATATGCCTGACGCTTTCCGAGAAATTGCAGATTATTTTGAGGATAATTATATAAGAGGCAGACCCGCGAGAGGAAGACGTCGTGCAACTGCACCTAGGTATTTTATGATACTGTGATACTATGATACTGTGATTTCTTATCGATTATTTATTCAGGTACCCACCAAGGCTGTGGAACATGTACGAGGCCGTGCTGCAGAACAAGTCAAGAACTAACAACATGAGCGAGGGGTGGCACAATCGGTTCGCAGTAGTCGTCGGCAAGGATCATCCCAGCCTCTACGAGAGTTGGACTTGGGAAGAAAAATTAAGAGGACTGAAAATCTGTCCAGCGTCAAAGCGGAAGAACGAATTTCCAACATCGTGCGCGATTATGAAACCCGTAAAGACGAAGACGAATTTATTGTTAAGTATCTTAGGGCCGTTGGTCACAACATCCAATTTGGATGTACCCAATTATGATTTAAATCAGGAAAGATATGATTTGTAATAAAACATGATGGTAATAAAATGGTGGAAAAAAATATAGTGGTATAAAAATATAGTGGTAAATATAGAGTGGTAAAAATGGAGTGACAAAAATGAACCCTAACGTTATTTTTTTATCCTACACATACATAATAAATGATAACTTTAATCAAGTAAAATGATTACATACAAGCCTGCCAAGTTTCCGTCAATCATTCTAACGTGTTTCAATGTTTGATTCAAACAAGTTATGTGTTTATATCAAACATTGTAACTTGTTAAAATATTTGATATGAACACATTACTTGGCAGGCTCGTATATTTTTTTCAGTGAGTTAAATAAATAGGTATTTTAGTGTTGAATAAATATTTATAATATTATTTTAGAAATGAAATATTATTCGTTTTTAAGTAGACAGTCGATAGTAATTTGAACTAGCTTCAAATTACTATCGACTGTCTCAATGAAACTAAATTTTTGCAGAAAGGCGATTATATTTTGTAAATATTCTGCAAACTGTTGGCAAACTCAATGTTTCTTCATATATCTAGTTTTTGAAAAAAAAATTATTATAGTTTTTGATTTTAATTCATTTAATGTGAAATAGCTTTAAAAAATAAACCTATAATTTCAAGGATCAGCATTAATATATAATCATAAAACTAAATATTTTATCATTTATTTAACAGCCCGTTCTGATTTACATGATAGCGTGCCTTTGGATTTTATCACTTCAAGATAAATTTTAAAATATTTGACTATATAGTTTGTAAAGCCGCCAAATTGAAGATTATTTGCTGCGCATTAATTCTAAGAAAATATAAAATTAGACAAAAACTGCTCGATGTTTCATAGTCTGCAAATTATTTTAATAAATGAACATATTTGTTCTGCTTTGTGTAATTACTGAAAAATATAAAATAGGACGCGCGCACGTTTAGAATTACAAAAATAAAGCTCTTTGAAGCCGGTAAAAATAGTCAAAACTAGGTGGTCTACGCTTTAACGTTCGTTTCACCTTTCTCTTTTTCGTCGTCACTGAAATAAACTGAAAAACGGAAACTTGTCTGCAACGATGACTTCCTTTATGCACTTTTTGTTTTGACTTCCGCTTTAAAAAGTCTTTAAATTCAAATACTAATAATAAATAAAAAGCTTTTTTTTACCTCGTCTCGTAGCCATAATCATCTATCTATCTGTTGTATTTTTAACTAATTCAATTAATTTTGTCTTTTTACTAATTGCAACTGTACCTAGAAATGTCAACAAATTCGAGAAATGTTCAATGAAGTCAAGATTTTAGAATGACTTAATGTTTAGACTTGAGGAAAATTATCAACTGTTAAGCAATTTGTTCGAAATAACCAAACTGATGTAAATAAAAACGGTAAGATTCATTAAATCTTTATAAATATTAATATTAGAAAACATATACTGTTTATTTTTTTATTTGAGTATACTTTACATATTCCAAATTAACGTTTGTAAAATTAAACAACATGAGATCAAATCTAAACTCACAATAATTCAGTGTTTATACGCGTGGCGCATGAAGTAAAATTTCGAGTTCAGAAAAGCCTAATTTGGATTGATCGCTCTGCTTCGCTACGCAACCAATCTAAATTTTCAGGCTTTTCTAAACTCGAAATTCTACTTCATGCGCCACGCGTATACAACACTGATCTTTATGAAGTGCAAAAGCATACGAATCGTTTTTATTAAAGTAACATAATATTTTTAAATTTTTTTTATATTTTTTATTTTAAATTTTTTGTTTACTCAAAATTGATTAACGAATCGCGCTACGTAAAGCATTTCCCTTATTTTCTGGCAACCTTGTATATTTAAAACATAATTTGCTTATTTTAAAGTGTCTGGTTTATTTTCTGAAATGCCTGAAAACTTAATTTTGTGTAAAACTGTTGTTGATTGAGTTTTCAATATTTCACTTTGAACATATAATTTCTCAAAGAGAGCGCAAGCTTCCGAAAGCTCACTGAAATCAATACGCGAACCGAAATACGCAAATCTGACCTACATCAAGCACAAAGGAGGGAAAACACTGCCAGTTATCCCGAAATCAGCGGGACGTTGAACTTTCATTTATTGCTCAGTGCGCGAAAAAAAAAGTAAACCCGTCCTGAAATGAAATGAAAATACTCGCGCGATTCGGCGTCCTGCTGTCTGGCACAACGAATCTAGCCAGCGTAAATAATTACAGGCCTCGTTTTCGTCACGAAAGCGCGAGACCTTCAATTGTCATTATTTGAAAAAAAAAAGGCGGTCGGTTTTATGGTAATGGATGTGACGTGTATGCAAAAATGGATAAACAATTTTGCTTCGTGGATGAGAAATATGGTGATGAATCGCGAGTTTTTGAATACTGTTGAATGATAAGGATGAGTAAACACCGCCTTTTTTAAGTGATAAGAGTGTAGGAAAATTGAATAAATGTTGCACAGATACACACAAAATTTGTTGATATTTTTCATAACTTATCTATCTTAAATATAGGACCCGATCAAAACATCCACACAGCACCGCAGTAAGGGTAACCAATCGTGTTGGTTTTGTTTTCAAAGCCCACTTGGCTTAAACAAAAGAAGTAATTTTGTAAAAGAAATCTCTACTTTTTAAAATTTTATTATTAGGCATTCTTCAGAGAGACTGTGTGGATGTTTTGATCGGGTCCTACCTAACGGAAGGGCGCTGACGGCGCCGAAATATTTATTTAAAGTATATTACCTACAGGTAGAGAGCTTTTACAGTTCATTTAATAATTGAAGCATTCCATATGCACGCTTATTTATGTTATTTACGAATTGTCCCACACCAGTAATTCTTTGTCATTTACAAATTCCTTAACATCTTAAAAGGTGTAAGTGTGTTTTTAATTATCTAGAAATTGTCCAATACTTGCATAGATTTGAGGTTTTTTTGGTGCCCAACATGGAGCCATGCGAACGTTGGGCCCTTGTTGGGTGCCATAAATTGCGAAAGTAAAATTTCAAATTTAGAAAAGATTGAGTTTGGACGCTACAGGTCTAAATCCAAACGCGCGGGCTTTTCTAAACTCAAAATTTTACTTCATGCTTTAGCTGGGAGTGGAGAACACTCGTTTAAAAATACTTAAAACGCATGCATTTGAGGTGTTTTATCGCCCAACGTGGGGCCAGGCTAACGCTGTGGCCCCTAGTTGGGCGCCATAAATCGCAAGTATCCAAATTTAAAACTTCCCACCGAATCAGCGTTTCTTACGCGTGCGCATGAAGTAAAATTTCGAGTTTAGAAAAGCCTGAAAATTTGGATCGGTCGCTTCGCTTCGCTACGCGACCGATCCAAAAAAAACTAGGCTGTTTTTACAAGCCTCAGAGAAGTAAATCGTTGTAACTAATTTACTTGTTTTAATGATTTATTGAAAATCAATTAGCTAGAGTTTAATGAAAAAATAAGCTTCTCGAAATTATATATCGAAGAGAAAAAAGGGCGTCATGTTATTGAAACTAAATAAATTGTTCAAAAATATTTATAAACTTTTTATATCATTGTAAAATGTCCAGGTTTCCACTATTTTATATTGTTATGTGATGATAACAATATTTCGAAAATTGCATAACAGGCGAGGTCGTGCGCTGATTAAGCCCGGTCAGAAGATTATTCAATCTAAAACACCCGGAACATAAATAACCATCGTTAATATTCAGCACACTGACAACGATTTTATGGGAAATTAATGCTAAATAATTGCCTAAAAAATAATACTAACACCCACAGCATGGCAACAACAAACAAACACTTCCTATATGATATCATTTTGTATAATTTCTTCCTACCAAAAACAACAAAAAATAAATATTTAATCCGTCGCTTGAAAAGACAATTTCAGACTTCTTTATTCTCATCAATATGGTCTGTATACGTTAAACTGCAGGTTATGTAGGATTTTTTTTAATTATACCTACTACATATCCCCAATAAAAGAGCATGAGTCTATTTTAATAGGACACCTAGTATATTTTTGTTTATATTTGAGTAGAGATTTTCTTTCTGAATTCGTTCATTACTGGCTTCAGTGCCGTAATCTGTAGAAGGTACATTTTTTGCAAGTTTAAAAATGTAAGAATAGTTTAGTTAGAAGAATTAGGAATTAATACAACAAAAATATTTAAAGTTCAAAATATTTTTATTAGAAGAATTAATACAATAAAAATATTTAAAAGTAGAATTAGAGTCCATTTTATAACGAGTGGAAATTAAAAAAAGGAAATCGTATGTAGGATGTGTACTTCTTGTTATTTATTTTTTAATATTCTTTTTACTAGTTTCGGCTGTGAAGCCATTCTCAGTAAACTACAAGTTAAATGTAAATTACAATTAATAGAGCTTAACTATATAGGTCAAAATAATGATTTATCTAATATTGAATCGTAACAAAGTGTTTTAAATTTGATTTCTAACATAACGTTGGCACAATTAATAAAGCGAGAAAAAAAAGTAAAATTTATATTTAACTTGTAGTTTACTAAGGAAGGCTTCACAGCCGAAACTAGTATAAAGAATATTAAAAAATAAATATCGATAAGTACACATCTTACATACGATTCTTTTTAAATATTTAAAGTTAAAAATGTTTTGATTGGAAGAATTAATACCACAAAAATATTCAAAATCAAGAATATTTCTGTTGGAAGAATTAATGCAACAAAAATTTGTCAAATATTATTATTATTTTTGTTGGAAGAATCAATACAACAAACATTTTCAAAGTTAAGAATATTTTTGTTGGAAGAATTAATACAACAAACATTTTCTAAGTTACGAATATTTTTGTTGGAAGAATTGCTACAACAAAAATATACATAGAATGTTTAGGTTTGTATGTTATAACCATTCAAGAAACCTTGTAATAATATTAGTGCTTCTCAAAGAAAGCACAGATATTTTAATAAAAACAATCTAATAAATTGCATTTGTTATTGCGCGTTTCGCCGGCTTTTATTTTTACACCGGATTAAGGACACACGAAAGAAAACATTTTTCCTGTGTAAAACACGTACATATAAAATTCTTTAACATCAAGGGTGAGCAATCCATTAAAAAGCGAACCTCGCCCTTGGTGTGTAATAATAGAATATTTATTATTGCTCGTACTCATGGCATGCCATAATTAAAACCCATCGTAAATTTCTTGCACACAAACAAAAGCGTAATATTTTACACATTTCCAGAAATAAATAAATAAAGCGCACACCGGAAATTCGAAAAACAGAGGTTAATTAAAGTGTGTAATGCGAGGTATAAAATTAAGTTTTAAATTTGACTATTACAAGAGAAATTTTTAACATAAATACATTTAGAGCAGGCTTAAATTTTAAATTAAATGGACACTACTGACTTAACACCAGAGCTGGGACGAATCTTTGTAAGAAGGATTTGAATCACGAATCCGAATCACCTAATATGATTCGAATCACGAATACTCGAATAAAGGATTCGCAAGAGATAAATATGAATCGAATCAAAGATTCGAATCCTGTTTTCTCGAATCACGAATACAAATCCTTTAAGAATAAATTTAATTTTATTATTTTTTTGCAACCATTAATATATAAATATTGTTACCAGTTGTTTTAACAAAAATATTCAAAACCTAATAATTTATTATTAACACTAAACATCGTTGATAACAGACTAAATATCTGACTCCCTGTTACTCTGATTAAAGATGTATTTGTGTGTTTCTGAACTTCACTTCAAATCAGTGTTTTGTACGCGTGGCGCATGAAGTAAAATTTCGAGTTTAGAAAAGCCCGAAAATTTGTCTCGGGTCGCTGAGCGACCCTCGACAAATTTTCACGGGGCTTTTCTAAACTCGAAATTTTACTTCATGCTTAGCCTGGGAGTGGAAACACCCGTTAAAAACTTCAAATTATTATTATAATTATTATTATTATATATATTATTATATTATTATTACTATTATAAAATCGACGAATGCCTGAAAATTACGTAAATAAAAAATTGACTATATATCATTAAAACCGGGAACGTCAGAGAAAAGTCATAGAATTATATTCAAATTGACCAAAATACTAACATAAAAGCCATATGATATTATTAAATTTGTCAAAATCAGCCGGCAAATTACAAAACACTTAAAAAATTTTAAAATTAACTTAAATATTGACAAAAACAATGAAAACAATTCAACAAAATAGGGGTTTTCCACAGAAGAAAGTTATATTACAAGGCCAAGGAAGTAAATCTTGAATCTGGAAATGTCGGAAAAAATTAACATTTCAGAATATGGCTACCATGTCACTTTAAATAATATTAAACAAAATTTTGAAAACTAGATTATTATCTTTAAAAACATTTTCAGTCATTTAATGTTCTTATCAAAGCATTCATTTTGAAGTTTCGAACGAGCGTTTCCACTCCCAGACTAAGCATGAAGTAAAATTTCGAGTTTAGAAAAGCCCCGTGAAAATTTGTCGAGGGTCGCGCAGCGACCCGAGACAAATTTTCACGGGGCTTTTCTAAACTCGAAATTTTACTTCATGCGTCACGCGTATAAAACAGTGATTTAACGAGAAATTTAAAAACACACAAAAGCCATTTTTCATGTTAATCCTTACAATTAATTCGAATTATTTTTGACGATTCAAATCCGTTTGTAGGTATTCGAATCCTTTTATAAATATTCGAATCCTTTTATAAATATTCGAATCCTTTTATAAGGATTCGAATCACACACATTTGGATTCGAATATGAATCCTCTTAAAAAAATATAACGAATCCGGATCACGAATCCAGTTGAACTAAAGTATTCGAATGCCTCTAAAAGAATTCAAATCCCAGCTCTGCTTAACACATAGTTTACCATAACCTTAAATTTATTCCATTATTCAATTCGCATTCTGGGCAACCGCTCAAAAAAACCGCCAACTCTAAATCTCCAAAAATTATGTTTTTAAAATACAGCATCCGAAAGTGACATGCCTTGCTTTTTGAAAAGGATAGTGGTTGTAAAAAAAATGGTGATGTGTCCATCATAGTACTTTCCCCCGTAAATTGCGTATTAAATCACTTTTAAAATATTTGTAGCATTATTATTTTCAAAATGTCTTCAACTTTTATTTGAAACATTTTTCAATTAGATCAACACATACTGACACAAACCAATGACTAGATAAAAAACACTATTTATTGAATATCTCAAAAACTAAGAGTGCTATGACAAAAAGTGAATCTGCAAAAAATCTTTAGTTTTTCATTTCCTACAACTTTTATTTGAAACATTTTTCAATTGTATCGACACATACACTGTCACACACCAATAACTAGATAAAACACACAACTTTTGAAATATCTCAAAAACTAAGAGTGCTATGACAAAAAGTAAGTGAACAATACATCTTCATTTTGTTATTATCTACAACTTTTATTTGAAAGAATTTTTTGTTTGATGAACATTTATTGAAAAAATCTGAAAAAACTGAAAAACGCTAAGAGTAAAGTACCACTTCCGGTTTTCCGATGTTCACCAAAAGCTTTTCAGTTCTTCCGATTGTAACAAAAAGCTTAAGTTTCAAGTTTCATCTCGATATCTTAAGCGGTTTTTGCGGTACAGCGCACACAGACACACACACAGACAGACATTTTTCAAAAATGGTCTTATTCGACTCAGGGGACCTCAAAACGGATATTTCCGCTAAAATTTTTGATTCGAAATCTTTCACGAAAACAATACTTTCCCTTTGTATTACATACGGGGGAAAGTAAAAATACACCACTGGCGGCTCGCGGCCTAACTTAATATGTGGCTCAATTCCAAGATACAAAACATGAGGTTGAAAGCACTACGTATCCATTTTGTTTATCAATGCTCCGTACGTTACGGAATTGCGTCATTAATACATGCGTTTATTAGCACAGCGAGCGCACCTTTTAATTCCGAGATGCATTACCTTGGTATTTTTGTTTCACATGAATTACATATTGCAAATATCAATAAATTAACTTAAATAAAACGTTATTTCAAATTTATTCATCAACACAAAATTTTCATTATAAATGTTCTCATTAAAATGTTACTTAAATTCATTAAAATGTTCGCTCGACGTGTGTTTTATTTAAAAAAGATTTCATTATGCAAACAATATGCACAATACTTCAAAGTGAGAATATAAAAATCACAATACATAAAAGTGAGAATATGAAAATAGATAAATCTCAACATATTATACATACTCGATTTATTTCACCATGCTTTTGTTGTATAATACGTTGAACTAGATAAAAAAAAAAAAACAGATTCTCATAGTTGTTGGTTATGTAATTGTTAGTTTAATAGATCAAGTATTGCGTAATTAATTAACAAACAAATATGAATAGATTGTTAGGAAAATGTGAATAGAACTCTGAAAAATGTTAATAACTACAACAACGATAACATATTTATTGGCAATTTAATATAGTAAACTAACAGTATGACAATGGGCCCGATTATCAGAGACAACAGTTGGGAGTTTAATGCCAACTGGTGGGAAATTCTCTGATGACCGGATTGTTAATCGTGAACGTGTTTAGGATTTTTGCAATCGTACGAAATAGACCGGCCGGAGTACCGTTCATTAGATACCAATATACAAACAAATCCAAATATGTTGGATGTTGAGCATTATGATGGACGGGCCCAATAATTGTAATATAATTTAAATTGACAACAGGCTAACGACCAGTGGTCTTTCTACACTTATTTATATAGTTTATTGATTCTGGTTTTAAGAAATGTTTTGTAAAATTATAATTAAGTGTTTAATTGTGTATAGATTGGTGTGTTGATAAATAGCTTTCGAAAATAGTTGATGAGGGTTTTTTGAATTAATTTTTTAAATATTTTAACTATTTAAGTATTCAAATATCTAAAATATTTGAATGTTTGAAATATTGAAAAAAGTCGATTTATGATTGAAAATTTTAATTTTTTAAAAAATATAAAAACTATCACTAACATATAAAATAAAACACTTTAACTTTGTTTGTATAACATATTTTTCTTTTTAATATTTAATTGATGAGGCGGATACACGATGAAACTCCATAATACTATTTGAAATAAAACAACACAGTTGGGAGGGTTTCACTTTTATTGTTGAACACTGCAACATGTTTCGCTACACAGTGGCTTCATCAGGCAGATGAAATAATGATTTGACAAAGTACAGGTAAAAGCTTATATACTAATGCAATTAAGTTAATAGGAGGGCGGGGGGGGATAATGAGGTAATTAGGCTGAAACTAATACAAACAATTTTGAGCGACTAAATATTGATTAAGGTTGAATTGTTTACTTCTATTTAGTCATTTAATAGAATACCTTTTTTGTTATATTTATTAATTTCTAATTCTTCTAATAAGTTTAGTTTACGACTTTTGTTACATTCGTGCAAAAATTTGAATTTAGGGTTAAAGTTATGTTGGTATTCGATTAAATGATTGGCGTAGGTTGAGGAGGTTTTCTTAAATTGAAAGCATTTTTGATGTTCTGAAATGCGATCTGGGAAGTTACGTCCAGATTGTCCAACGTATACCTTAGGGCAATCAGCACACTCCAGCAAATACACGCCAGAGTTCGTAGTTTTATCAGATTTGTCTTTAGAATTATTAATGAATTTATTAAGTGAATTGACCGTTCTAAAGGAAGGAGTTAAGTTTAAGGATTTGAGTTTTTTGCTGATGGCAATCGAAGGGGGACCGTTAAATGTTAATGAGCAATATTTATTATTCTGATTTTGAAAATTGGTGGGATATACTAATTTCAGGGCTTGTTGTTTTTGTTTTTTAAAAAAGGATGTCTAAGATAAGCTTTTGACGAAAGCCGTTGTTATTAGCTATTATGAGAATTCTGTTGAGCTCATTATTAAAATTATTAATTATTAATTAATAATTCTAAAGACAAATCTGATAAAACTACGAACTCTGGCGTGTATTTGCTGGAGTGTGTGGATTGCCCTAAGTAGCTTCCCAGATCGCATTTCAGAACATCAAAAATGCTTTCAATTTAAGAAAACCTCCTCAACCTACGCCAATCATTTAATCGAATACCAACATAACTTTAACCCTAAATTCAAAATTTTGCACGAATGTAACAAAAGTCGTAAACTAAACTTATTAGAAGAATTAGAAATTAATAAATATAACAAAAAAGGTATTCTATTAAATGATCAAATAGAAGTAAACAATTCACCCTTAATCAATATTTAGTCGCTCAAAATGGTTTGTATTAGTTTCAGCCTAATTACTTCATTACCCCCCCCCCCTCCTATTAACTTAATTGGATTAGTATATAAGCTTTTACCTATACTTTGTCAAATCATTATTTCATCTGCCTGATGAAGCCACTGTGTGGTGAAACATGTTGCAGTGTTCAACAATAAAAGTGAAACCCTCCCAACTGTGTTGTTTTATTTCAAATAATATTTATATTTTTGTGACTGCAGTTTCGGCCACACAACTTGCCATTATCAAACTTAGTGATCACTACGTTTGATAATAGCAAGTTGAGTTGCCGAAACTGCAGTCATAAAAATATAAATATTGTGTTATACAAACAAAGTTTAAGTGTTTTATTTTATTGAATTAACATGTATAACGAAGTAGAAGCCTCCACCGTTCATAATTTAATCACTTACATACTTAACATCAGAAACAATGTAAGCTGCTTAGTTTCCTTAGAAAAAAAAAGTTTATATTAATTTTTCGCAATTTTTAGTAACGATAGGAAATCAAAAATTTACAAAAGTCGACTTTGAGTGCCTGTGGTTCTCACCATTTTTAATCCACTAATAACTGCTGTACCTCAAACTAAAACTTGTTTTACGCTGAATCGAATACTTTTTGATTTAATTTAATCGGTTGAAAAATTTAAGCTAGAAAACGTTTTAAGTGCGCAGAGGCAACATTTATAACAGTGGGTTTTCTTTGGAAAACATAAGAAAATTTAACATTTTTATGATAATTTAAATGCTTTTTATTTTAAATATCATTTATCTAGAGTTCTCAAGATTTATTTCTCTAAAAAATAATCTTGAGAACTCCAGATAATAGAATATTTGGTTAATTTTTTTTTTCTTAACTTAGTTATCATTTATCAGGAGTTCTCAATATTTTTTTCTGAAAAAAAAAATATCTTTTGTTTTTTAACCCTTTCGGCCCTGACGGTGACATTTGCCGGGACTAAAATTTGGTAAACATAATGTGAATTTTTCTTTTAAATATACATACATGTATGCATGAGCTGTAACTTTTCCGATAATCGTTTGCTTTTTAAAATAGTTTTATTTGAAGTCTTAGACGAGTGTTTTCCACTCCCAGATTAAGCATGAAGTAAAATTTCGAGTTTAGAAAAGACTGAAAATTTGGTTTGGTCGCGTAGCGCTACGCGACCAAACCAAATTTTCAGGCTTTTCTAAACTCGAAATTTTACTTCATGCGCCACGCGCATTTAACACTGATTTTAGGTGAAGGTAAAAATATTCTCCTAAAGTAGTATGCTAACAAAAAGTGTATTCCAAACATCACAACACATCAGTATTTAGTACGCGTGGCGCATGAAGTAAAATTTCGAGTTTAGGAAAGCCTGAAAATTTGGTTTGGTCGCTCCGCGCTTCGCGCTATGCGACCAAACCAAATTTTCAGGCTTTTCTAAACTCGAAATTTTACTTCATGCTTAATCTGGGAGTGGAAAACACTCGTTTAACAGTTCAATTTGAAATTATTGTAAAAACAACGAATATCTAAAGATTTACAGCGTACACAGTATAATGAGATATGTATATTTAATAGAAAAACTCTCTGCATATCTGATATAGTAATAAATAATATGCAGTGTACAAAACATTTTTTTTTGGGCATCCGAAAAATTCCAGGGCTGAAAGGATTTCTAAATATTGATAGAAATATCTGTATTTTTGTTGGAAAAATTTCATATAAAATCAAGTTTGATAGTAGTGTTCACTTTCTATTTCCTATTTATCATACTATCTTTTATAATTAAGGTTTATGATTTTGTTATTAAAAAAATGTTTACACAGGTAATTTTTTTTGTAAACACAATTTAAATTTCGTAGAGTGGGCGCCCGTCTGTTGACCTTTCGCAAAATCTTGCAAATCGCTTTTGCATAAACATATCGACCTATAAATGTCCACGTCTTTATAATGAACTTGAATGCAAATATTTACACATCGAAATGATAAATTTGCGTAAGTGTTTTTTCTTTTTTATTTGATAAACGTTTTAGCAATAATAAAAAAGTAAATAGGTATTGTAAATAAGAACATTTCTACAAACATAAAAAACCTTTTGTTTAATTTTTAAAAGATGTTTGTTTAGAATGAATTGAAACTTTGGGGCATCGGTGGCCGAGTGACCCTGCCCACAAACCTAGAGGTTCGAGCGGGTTCGAGTCCCGTCCGGTGGAATCATTTATGAATAATAAAAGATTTAATCCCAGTCCATGGTTGTAGTGTAAATGTGTTGTGCTAGATGTAATTTCGATAAAGAATTTGTTAAAAACATTAAATAGATTGATGGCTAATGGTCATAGCTACTAAAGCCAATAAAAAAAAGAAAAAAAATGTAAACTTTGCTGATTATTTTAATAAATCTTAGTTATAAGTGTTAAAAAAAATGTTTGCGAGAGATCTTTAAAAGCTCCTCGTCCAAAAATGCTGTAAGCATTGCCAATTATTTTGTATCTTGATTTTTAAGGGTTCAACAATTGAATCGCTTAGATGCAAAACCGATAAAAACATCGCGAAAACATTGACATGGAAAATATCTAGCACATGCAAACGTTCTTAACCTTGCAAACGCTCAATTACGCATTCGTAATTATTAGTTATTGTAAGCATTTGTAAAATTTCCACTGATTAAAGGAGAGATTTTGAAAAAAAATATAAACATTATCTAAACCTGAAATTTTGTTTTTTTGTTTTGACAAATGTGTGGCAAAATGACCAAAACTGATTTTACAGCGTCTTTTAAATAAATTAAAATAGTGTCGAATGAGCGTTGTATCGAATTGGAATAAGAAAAATTATGTAAAACTAAGTAAAAAGTTAGCAGGTTTTGCAACTGAAAAAATATGGCAGATTTTGCAACTGAAAAAATATGCCAGCTTTTGCGACCGAGAAATGTAACAGGTTTTGCATTCGACAGAATTTTTCAAACTTAATTTTCAAAGAGTTACAATGGGTTTTAAAGGTCAATTTATTTTTAAAATTGTAGTCTGACACGAATAGAATCCAAGGATACCAAATACTCAAAATTGTTCGATACATAACAAGAATATTTTTAGTATTAGCACAATTTAAGCTTGTATTAGACGACACTATTTTGTTGTACAAAAAAATAGTATACTATTTTCTATCATGGTGTAATACACAAAATATGACAAAACGCGAATCTTGTACAATTTTGTATAATGGAAATAGGACATGATTTATTCGGTACACCATAACAAAAAATAGTATACTATTTTCTTGTACAAGAAAATAGTGTCGTTTAATACAAGCTTTACTTTAATAACTTGTATACATACATATTGCACTAAATTAAATATCTTGAACAAAATTACGTAAATATTTAGATAAGAAATGTGTTTCAATAGATATTTTTGAGTTAGTATTTATTGCTCTTTAAATAAACAAACCATAAATCCACGAAAGGGTCGTAAATTAAATTTGTTGTTGTTATGAAACCTTGCAACAATATCGATTTTATAAACCAGCGCGAAATGGTTCGTAAATTTTCGTGCAAAACAAACTCACACCGGTGAAAACAAAAGCGCTCTCGTCGATTTAGTCCCGGATTGTTTATTGCTGATTTTTCGACGCGCAAATTCTGATTCCTCAAAATAACCCAAACCCTAATAGATTTAAAACGAAATAATTAGTTTAATAATCGTTTCTTCCATTTCCTCAAAATAAATAAATTGATTAAAATTGAATATTAGGTGAATCTAATACAATTTATTAGTCATTGATATAGAGCTCGTTCTATTTAACTAAGCTAGAAATTGGAACATACAGGGTGTCTCGATCAAGCAGTCGATGCATGAACATCTTCTAAACGGTAAGAGATAGAAAATCATTTAAATGGGAGAAATATGCAGGAAAATAAGTTCTATCTATGTCCGGTGCAAAACCAACAACAAAATTGAACTTTCAGAGCACACTGCGGAAAAAGTAGTTCAATTTGAAACTTAAAATGAGTGTGTTCCACTCCCAGACTAAGCATGAAGTAAAATTTCGAGTTTAGAAAAGCCTGAAAATTTGGTTTGGACGCGTAGCGCGAAGCGCGGAGCGACCAAACCAAATTTTCAGGCTTTTCTAAACTCGAAATTTTACTTCATGCGCCACCGGTACAAAACACTGACATATTACGAAGTTTAAGACACACCGCTAAACTTTACATTGAATCAGTGTTTTGTGCCAGTGGCGCATGAAGTAAAATTTCGAGTTTAGAAAAGCCTGAAAATTTGGTTTGGCCGCTCCGCGCTTCGCGCTACGCGATCAAACCAAATTTTCAGGCTTTTCTAAACTCGAAATTTTACTTCATGCTTAGCCTGGGAGTGGAAAACACTCGTTTAAAGCTTCAAATTGTATTCTTTTAATAAACCGAGCGCGGTAAAATGTACAACGTCTGCATACGTATACTTAAAAGAAAAATTATCGTTATGAATATGTTCGGTGTTACATGAAACTCTCTGTATGTATTTTAAACTACCCACTGAACCAGCGCTTTATGCGCTTGGCCATGAGGTAAAATTTCAGGTTAAGATAATGTTTATATTTCTTTTTCAAAATCTTTCCTTTAATCAGTGGAAATTTTACAAATGCTTACAATAACTAATAATTACGAATGCGTAATTGAGTGTTTGCAAGGTAATGAACTTTTGCATGCGCTAGATAATTTCCACGTCATTGTTTTCGCGATGTTTTTATCGGTGCTTTACAGAAAATAAAGAAATGCATTATGGATTTGGGACAGTGGTTTATACAATTTATTACAGAAATAATAATCACGAAATTTATGTATCAGCAAAATGCCACCAAATTCACATTTTGACAAGTTTATTAGCGAATAATATGCGATTTTTTAAAGTTAAAAAGTTTCTTATCAGTAGTGAATAATATATCAAGATCGAGGCTGATTATCAAAAAAATAGATTTTGAGTACCTTGTTACCTAGTATTTTAACGAGGCAATAACATTTGTTGTATGATTATTAACCGAGAGCGTTAGCTCGAAATTAATAATCAGTTAATAACAAATGTTATATCGAGATGAATTACTAAACGGTAACAGGTACTAAACATTTTTTTTTATAATTCATCCAAGCTCGCGGTATATTTGGGTAGATAATTTATCATTGAAATAATAGTTGTTCTTAGCACTTGTTATTTTTGCATTTCAATAATCTTGCATTGCATTAATTTGTGCTAGCTCCATTTTTTTATCTCTAACTAATAGTTTTTTTTCATATTTCTATAAATATTGTTGGAAATTCAACAAACAACTAAAATGGGGGCAAATGCAGGATTACGCACATAGGGTGAAAACTGGGTCAAGGGCGCGCAGCCCTCGTCGATCGATTGAAGCTTCCACATCTCCAGGAATGTGGAAGCTGTAATTTCATGCAATATTCTCTCTCGTATCAAACGTTTGCTTATTTATTTAATAACCACAAAATACAAATTACTGGTTATATTCATGCAATAATCATTCTTTTGATGAGTGAATATTGCATGAAATTATTTTTTATACTTTTATTCCACAATTTCTTCTTCATCCTTTTAATAATGCATTTTTTACCTAACCCCTTAACGGCCGAGCAATTATAGAGTTAACTCTAAAAGTTGATTTTAGGTAAAATTCTACACTTCTTTTAATGATTTTTACGAATTACTTAATGTATTGCATACTGTGAATTTTTCTTTTAAATATACATAATACGCTGTAAATGCAAAGCATTCGTCGATTTTGTATAAAAACGTACAATATAAAGTTTAGAACGAGTATTTCCAATCCCAGACTAAGCATGAAGTAAAATTTCGAGTTTAGAAAAGCCCCGCGTAGAAAATTTGTCGAGGGTCGCGCAGCGACCCGAGACAAATTTTCACGGGGCTTTTCTAAACTCGAAATTTTACTTCATGCGCCACGCGTATAAAACACTGAAATATTGTAAAGTTAAAAATACACTGAAAACATTTTTTTTAATGAGTAAAGATTGAGATATTTAAATAACAAATTATTTACGTTTTTCTTCATAAATTTTCAAGTCAAATCAAATAATATAATATATCAAATTAATTCATTTAATTAATAATGTTGCGTATATTCATCAATGGCGCTTAATGGGTTAATAGTAAAACTGTAATTGGAACAAGATAAATTCAAATTCAAAACTATTTGAATTCGAGAAAATAAGCTTACGCTTTTTATAGTTTGCACACTTTAAACATAATATATAAAATTTCGAAGAAACTGTTCGTGAAAATGCAAACAGTGTCTTAATTAATAAGACAATTTAAGACGATAAATATCCATTGAAACAACTACTTCCCGTGCAAATTTAATATCAATATCCGGAGGTGTATTTGCACGGGAACTAGTTGTTTCAATGGATATTTATCGTCTTAAATTGTCTTATTAATTAAGACACTGTTTGCATTTTCACGAATAGTTTTTTCGTAATTTTATATATTCTGTAATTGGAATTTGTATTCTGTTGGGCAAATAAAGCAATAATAATAATAACCTACTACAAAATGTCAAATCATTTTCAGCCCAACTAGAAACAAAAAAGCAGGAAACAAAAATAATATTTAATTTGGTTGGCGTTCACTTTGTGGTACATCTTCATAACAATTTAGTTAAGTGTTTTAGTTAAAAATAATATTGAACTGAAAATGTTGTTTTATGTTTATTTTCATTTTCTATGTAGATGTTGCTTGAGTTATGCTATACGGCTTTTTGCGTATGTAAATCGCGTTATCATGTTTGTGCATTTCGTCTCGTTAATTTACCAAAAAGATTAAATGTTGCTTACCTAAGGCAGCGTGGGCAATGATAACGGTGTAATCAAAGTTTATTGTAAATGTAAATATTTAATATTATTAAAAAAAAAATACTTGTGGTACTTGAATATTATGAGATCAGAATTAAAGCATGTGTTTGTATTTCTAGAACATTGTCTCTCTCTGATAACTTTTTGAAACACCACAAAAACTGTGACTTGATGATTTTTAACTGTTTTGCATTTTTTCTAAAAATTACACTGGCAATTTTTTTTGAGTATTTTTACATTTCAGGATATATAGGGTGTTCTAAATTATCAGGCCACCATTGGTACCTTTATTATATTTGGAGTTACGAAGTCAGTTAAATTAGAAAACTAGTAAAACCGATTATTTTACAAAAATCAAACATTTTATCGCTAACTCTGAGATCATTGAATTGAAAAAAGATCCTACAGCCGAGTTCCAGAAATCTCTTAAAGATTGTTGTAATAAATGTCAGAGTATTTTACGTAATAGTAACCAATATTCAATGTTTCCAATGAACCCTATTTCCCCTAGGTTATACGGTTTAATAAAAATCCACAAAGATAATTCTCCTATCCGTCCAGTAGTGTCATATATGAACTCACCCTCCCGTAATTTATCTATCCACTTAAATTCCATTTTTAAGGAAATAACCGATTTTAGAGATCCTTATTCGGTTAAAAATTCCATCGAACTCACTAACAACTTAACAACTTCAAAATGGAACCTGGATACAAGCTCGTTTCATTCGATGTTACTAATATGTTTGCTAATATTCCTCCTTCAGAGTGTATTCAATTAATAGAAAAAACATTTGATAGATGTAATACTAACATCACTATAAAAACAGAATTTTTAAATATTTTACAAATCATTCTAAATAACAATTTGTTCTCATTTTATAACAAATTTTACAAACAAACCAATGGCCTAGCAATGGGGTGCCCCTTAAGCCCATTGTTAGCCGATATTTTTATGCACAACTTCACTGTAATTATTTTAAATTCACCACTTGCGAAAAAACATTAAATTGTGGCACCGTTACGTCGATGATATACTAGCTTGTTTCCAGGGTACAGATAGACATCTCAACCAATTTTTAGATTACATTAATAACCTACATCCCAGAATAAAATTCACAGTAGAAACAGAAATTAACAACAACATTAAATATCTTGACCTCTCCATCACTAAAATAAATAATAGATTAACATTTGACATTTTTAGAAAACCCACATTCACAGACTCAGTAATTCCCATCCACTCCAGACATCCCTATAAACATAAAATAGCTTCTTTCAATTCAATGATCAATCGAGCGTTTAAAATTCCCTTATCAGATAGTTCTTTTGAAAAAGAAGTTAGCCTGATTAGGACCATGGCTATTAATAATGGATATGGTCATGATCTAGCTGATAAACTAATTAAAAAACATAAATTTTCCCAAATTAAACATTTACTGTATGCAGGAATACCAAATAAATCAGACAGTACAACATACAAACCAATTACTTACTTTGGCAATGTTAGTTTCCAAATTAAAAATATTTTGAAAAAACATAATATAGAAATTGCATTCAAACCATTTTGTAAAATTAATAATTATATTTTTAATAGTAAAACCAAAATTGATAAAGGTAATAGATCAGGAGTATCTAAATTAACATGCACAGATTGTCAAGGAGTATACATTGGTCAATCTGGTCGTAATTTCAATACTAGACTAAAGGAGCATAACCGGGCTTTTCGGTTGCGACAATGTGATAAGTCATTTTTTGCAAAACATCTCTTACATGAAAACCATACTTTTGGAAAAGATGTACTTACTATTATTCATTGTGCCGAAAAGGGTCGGAAGATGAATCTCCTTGAATCCCTAGAAATACATAAAGCTAGCGCTAATCCGGGAATCCCCCTAATTAACGACCAGGTTGACCTACTGTATACCCCCATTTTTAAAGCCGTTTTGTAATCCGTTTTCATGTAATCATTGTTTTCAGTTTTAGACACTTCATGTTTGATAATGGCAAGCTGAATTTGCCGAAACTGCAGTCACATAAATATAAATTGTGTTATACAAACAAAGTTAAAAGTGTTTTATTGTGTTAAAACTAGTAGTATTTTTTTACGTACAGTCGACGCAACCCAAAAGTGAACGCTTTTTGGTTGTCATGGTATTTGTTACTGAATTTCATTCCTGTAATTCTGGCTTTGGCTAGTGGTGTTACAAAGAGAGGCGTCATCGGAAATTGTTGACAATAATTTTTGATAAATCTCAAATTTAATTGCGACGAATGACTATGATGCAAAGTGTAAATTACACCATTAAATTTTGGCGTTCAGATTTAGGTTGCGCCGACTGTACATCACGATGGTGTAAACAGAAAAACAAATGAACCTCAGTTTTTTTATGTATTCGAAGAAACAACATTTTTTAAATAGGATGCTCTATAAATTTTGGTATATTTAGAAAGAGAAATTATACATAAACAAATAAGTCTAAGTAAATAATTATCCTATAATTGAAGATAAAGAAGTTACGAGCCATTAGAATATTGCATATTTTATAATAAGACTACCTATTCAAAATCGAAACGGCGACAAACAAACGATGTTGAATGTTGTCAAAGTATTCGTGCTTTCTGACTTTTAGCCTATTTTCTTGAATTATCCTGATTATTGCTATGCCTTTTCGCAGTTTTAACACATTTTTCGTTATAACGAAACACATTTTTCGCTATAACACACATGTCACATTTTTCGTTGTAATGAAAAGGCATAATACAAGAAAATTGGATAAAACCGCAATAAACATGGATACTTTGACAAGATCCGACATCGTTTGTTTATCGCCGTTTTGATTTCGAATAGGTAGTCCAATTATAAAATATGCAGTGTTTTAATGGCCTATAACTCCATCTTTAATTTTAGGATAATCGTTTATTAAGCCTTTTTTGTTTGTAATTTTTTTTAAATATGTCAACAAAAAAATGTTTTTGCAAATAAATCAAAAACCTGAGGTTCACTTGTTTCTCTGTTTACACTGCTAGTTTATTAATTTACCCGACTTCGTAGCTCCAAAGATAACAATTACCAATGGTGGCCCGATAATTTAGAACACTCTGTATGCGCGACACATTTACAGATATTAGTTATTTTCGGTTTAAAGTGGTTAACGAGTGTATTCAATCCTGGGTTAATCAGTGTTTTGTACGCCTGACGAATAAAGTAAAATTTCGAGTTTAGAAAAGCCTGAAAATTTGCTTAGCATGCTTAACCCAGGATTGGAAACACTCGTTAGAAACTTAAAATTGAACGCTTTTATGAAATCAATGAATGTTTAAAAAAATCCGTGTGTATAAACTGATTATATAATATTCCAATTAATTGCCACGTTTTTACAAATTGATGGTTGCAAAGTTAAACGCGTCATTTTTATATTTAGCCAGAAGCTAGTGGCATTTTCTGTATGTCTGGATGTACTTTGTAATTGAATCGCAAATATAGTTGCGTTGTGTCTATCAAACGAGCGTGTTCTATGCAAATTAATCACACTAGATAGCCGTCAAGTTCAAACCGAACGAGTATAATATTTAAAACATGGAAATTATGCTCGCAGAATAAATATTGTTTGGTTTTACTTTAACAGAAAGAGAGAGAGAGAGAGTAACAAAATCAGATATTAATACAAAGAAGGCAGAATTATCAGGTTCATTTAAACTTCAATCATTTTGTATAATTACAATAAGATTAGAAAGTAAAAATAAAACAACTGATTTATGCCCGGTATTATAAAACGTTTTATTCCCTAAATAAAATTTACTTTAGGAATAAATTAATTTTATCCAAAGATTTCGGTATTATAAACACAAAATAACTTTATTTGCCTAATAAATCTCCCCAGTAAATTATTTATTTGTTTTTCTACCAAGTAAATTTTATTCTCGAAATAATTTGACAGTTAAAAGTCAAAAGTGTATTATATTATTATAATTACTTTAAATTCTACTACTTGTATTTATTAATTTCATTACGGTTATCATGTCTACCATATCATCCATGTCAGATTTAAGTTCGCTCATAGTATCTTCCCTGACAGTGATTAATTCGAACCACAAGGCATTCTAGGGAGTCGAAGACCTAGAGTTTTTCAAATCAGAAATAACCAGGGATTTTTATACTTATCAGAGCTGGGCAGGATTCGAATCCTTTTATAGGATTCAAAAGAGGCATTCGAATACTTTAGTTCAACTGGATTCGTGATCCCTATTCGTTACAGTTTTTTAAGAGGATTCGTATTCGAATCCAAATGTGGGTGATTCGAATCCATATAAAAAGATTTGAATCCTTATGAAAGGATTCGAATATTTATAAAAGGATTCGAATATTTATAAAAGGATTCGAATACTTACAAACGGATTTGAATCGTCAAAAATAATTCGAATTAATTGTGAGGATTAACATGAAAAATGTCTTTAGTGTGTTTTTAAGTTTCTCGTTAAATCACTGTTTTATACGCTTGGCGCATGAAGTAAAATTTCGAGTTTAGAAAAGCCCCGTGAAAATTTTCTCTGGGAGTGGAAAACACTCGTTTAAATGAAGATAACCTTATATAAGACTATCTCAGTTTAAACCGAGTTGACCTTATACAGTAATGACTTTGATTTTGACGTCATGTGAGGATTTCCGCGCGTGATAAAATCGAGGTTTAAATCGAGACAACCTTGCACAGTAATGATCTTGGTTTTGACGTCACGTACGGATTTCCACGCGTGACGACATCAGCCAAGGTGTGTAAGTAAGTTTGTCTTGATTTAAACCGAGCCGACCTTGTATTGTTTAATTACCTTGATTGTTGACGTCACGTGAGGACTTCCACGCGTGACGTCAGCAATCAATGTGGTTAGTGTATAAGGTTGTCTTAATTTAAAACCGAGTCCCAGGATATTTTGTCAATATTTAAGTTAATTTTATAAATATTTACGTGTTTTGTAATTTGCCTGCTGATTTTGACAAATTTAATAATGTCATATGGCTTTCGACCAAACCAAATTTTCAGGCTTTTCTAAACTCGAAATTTTACTTCATGCACCACGCGTATTAAACACTGAAAGCACTGAAATATTGTGAACAAGTGAACTTCACTTGAAATCAGTGTCTTGTACGCGTGGCGCATGAAGTAAAATTTCGAGTTTAGAAAAGCCTGAAAATTTGGTTTGGCCGCTCCGCGCTTCGCGCTACGCGACCAAACCAAATTTTCAGGCTTTTCTAAACTCGAAATTTTACTTCATGCTTAGCCTGGGAGTGGAAAACACTCGTTTAAGTCTTTTATAATTTCTAATTAGCTTTTTTTTTTCTTGTTCTGTGTAATTCTATCCTATTCCTCGGCTATTCTCCATAATTATAAGGAATTATACTAAATTTCCAATTTGATTGACAATTTAATTTGAAATATTGACAATTCAAATTAACAAATTGGTGGTTCTAGCTATAGCCACAATGAAAATGTATAATTTCGGTCTGAAATCTACTAATTAAATTATTTATTTCTCTTTATTGCTATTTATTTGGTAGGTTTGCTTTATAATACGCAATTTAATTTGCCCATTAGTTTACTAGGTAAATAAATTTACTCCACAAATAGTTATCTAATGATTTATTAATCGTATAATAACGTATACATATAATAAGAATTTTTCTTTTAAATATACATACATGTATGCATGAGCTGTAACTTTTCCATTAATCGGTTGTTTTTTAAAATAGGTAAATTTGAAGTCTTAAACGAGTGTTTCCACTCCCAGATTAGGCATGAAGTAAAATTTCGAGTTTAGAGAAGCCTGAAAATTTGGTTTGGTCGTGTAGCGCGTAGCGCTACGCGACCAAACCAAATTTTCAGGGTTTTCTAAACTCAAAATTTTACTTCATGCGCCACGCGTATAGAAATCTGATTCAAAATGAAGTACAAAAACACTCAACTATGATTGTAGGCAACCTAATATACATCAACGGTATTGAGTTGCTTACAATAACAGTTTTAAACAATTGCTTTAATACAATTGAATCGCGTTTTATTCAGGTATCTATAAGTAAAAGTCCTCTGCAAAACCGATCAAATAGCTTTAGTAATTTACCGAAATACTGGTAGAACACACCGCAAATTACTGCTAAATTTTATAGAGATTTGTTTACGATTAATCGGTAAACTGGGTAATACATTTTTGGATTGATTGAGTTACTGATAATGAAGGTTTAAATTAAATTACACTTGGTTTGTTTCACAATTTTTTACTTTACTATTCACTCGACTAGTTTCGCGTTTTACAGCATTATCAGGAGTGAATTACAAAAGATAACCCAAATATGAACGCTTTTTGGTTGTCATGGTATTTGTTACTGAAATTCATTCCTGTAATTCTGGCTTTGGTCAGTGGTATTACAAAAAGAGGGGAGAATATACATATTTGACAATAATTTTTGAAAGCTATCAAATTTATTTGCGACGGACGACCATGATGTTCAGATTTGGGTTGCGCCGACTGTACATAGTGTTAAATGTATATTTTTTCGTATTAGTATCAAACCATTCATAATGGATACTTTGTGTCCCAAATGTACATTTGGTTACAAAATAAAGTGTTGAAATAAGGTTCTAAGCGTTTAAATCAAAGTGGTAATACATTGCCTACTCGCGTCTTTAATTATCAATTGCTGATTTTGTCAATGAAAACAAGGCAACATTTTATAAACTAATCTGTAATTTAATACTTTTTGAGGATACCCTGTAGTTAAAGCATTTTATATTTTTAAATAGGTACATGTTTAAAATAATTTTAACAATGCTGTAATAAAAAATCGCACGTGCTTGTAATAATGCGAATCCTTGTTTTTGTTTGCTACTGCATTTTTGATGGCAATCTACAGTTAATTTATAGCACTTATAAAAAAAAACATTGCGCATTGTTTTGTTATCAGATTCATAAATAAATAAATCAGTGCATTTATTTTTACGTAA
Organism: Philonthus cognatus; assembly: GCA_932526585.2. Lineage (NCBI taxonomy): Eukaryota > Metazoa > Arthropoda > Insecta > Coleoptera > Staphylinidae > Philonthus > Philonthus cognatus. The sequence goes on along the minus strand of OW052241.1, from coordinate 31,107,908 downwards.
GTTCTATTATTTATAGCTTGATTATGGCACATCATCATGATATTATTTTCAAAATAAAACCGACAATAAATTAGTAGACAGTGTGTGATTTTCCAGTTGCTTATCAATTTAATTACCCCTTCTATTTCTAATGATAATTTGTAGAAATAGATACATTATTATTTATTAATTAAGATAATTATTGAATAACGTTGATTAATTGGATGTTTTATTTTTCAAGCTGTGTAGGCCATGCATAAAAAAAGTACATGCAGTATATTTTGAACTTCAACTTGAAAAGAGATTTTTATTCGCGTAGCGCATGAAGTAAAATTTCGAGTTTACAAAAGCATGGATTTGGATTTGCAGGGTGCGCGAGCGAAGAGAGTCGCGCCCCGGCAAATTCAAATTTCCAGGCTTTTCTAAACTTGAAATTTTACTTTATGCTTAATCTAGGAGGCCATATTTTAGTGTATATTGGGTTGCCTATAATCATTGTTGTGTGTGTGTGTGTGTTATCAGCATAGCGCGGATTTTAGCAGGGATTGTTCATGAGCCGGGGCTGCTGTGTTGAGTTGGACATATAACGCGCGCCACTGTGCGTCGAATGCACAAGTGGACGATTGCGGCTGTTTCTGGTGATGCAGTCGTCCGTTAGTGTATTTGAGGCCCAGTCGCGTGCGTTACATGGTTAACTCCACTGGGCGACAACGGTTCACAAGCGATCCCTGCAAAACTCCGCGCTATGGTTATCAGGGTCGGTCGGATTGAATAGGAAAATGAGAAACGATGATTTTTATTTAGAATTTCTTTATATTTTATATGATTAATTGATGATAATTATAATAATATCAATAAGAATTTCAAACTCCCGCCATTAGCGTAGAATCAAACCTTACTTTAAAGTTTTATTCGGTTGTGTTCTGTGCTATTAGTTCATCCAGCTGACCACCGGGAGCGCTAGTGGGCGTTTCCATAGATTACAATGGAATCCGGCCCTCTTATAAATTAATTTCTCTATGTGTGTCATTGTATTTTATTTTGAATCAGATAATGGGATCCGGCCCTCTTATAAATTAATTTCTCTATGTGTGTCATTGTATTTTATTTTGAATCAGATTTTTATACGAGTGGCGCATGAAGTAAAATTTCGAGTTTAGAAAAGCCTGAAAAATTGGATTGGTCGCTTCGCTTCGCTACGCGAATAATCCAAATTTTCAGGCTTTTCTAAACTCGAAATTTTACTTCATGCTTAACCTGGGAGTGGAAACACTCGTTAAGGGTAAGTCATTGATTCTATGAATTGTCTATTTATTGACTTTACTACATAAAAAAACGATTTTGTAATTTACCGCTAGATTAACTGTAACCGGTTTTGATTACCAAATTTACCGAATAATCGGTAGTTGAGAAAGTCGATAAATTAACAGCCCTAGGAGGGCGAATGGATGTAGCATTTGTTCGTAGAATTTAGAAATAAATGTGATTTTTTAAAAGAGTCAATTTGAAGCTTTAAACAGGTGCTTTCCACTTCCAGATTAAGATTGAAGTAAAATTTAGAGTTTAGAAAAGCCGGAAATGTCAAATTTTCAGGCTTTTCTAAATTCAAAATTTTACTTCATGCGATACGCGTATTAAACACTCAAATACTGAAATATTGTAAACAAGTGAAAGTCACGTGAATAAAGCGTCTTAGTCTGGGAGTGGAAAACACTCGTATTAAGCTTTAGATTGAACTCTACAAAAAAAACAACGAATTTCTGAACATTTGCAGCATATAATTGGGATATGCATACTTGCAAAAAACTCCCTGTAGAAATAATTGACGTATAACTTGTGTTTCTCTAAGAAAATTATAAAAAAAATAAATAAACAGAAAATAGGGAGAAAATGTTTTAAAATGTGCCGGAAAATTTAGATTGGTCGCTTCGCTTCGCAAAGCCTTAGAAAAGCCGGAAATACCAAATTTTCAGGCTTTTGTAAATTCAAAATTTTAGTTCAAGCGTCACGCGTATTAAACACTCAAACACTGAAATATTATGAACAAGTGAAAGTCACGTGAATAAAGCGTCTTATACACGTGGCGCATGAAGTAAAATTTCGAGTTTAGAAAAGCCCCGTGAAAATTTGTCTCGGGTCGCTGCGCGACCCTCGACGAATTTTCTACGCGGGGCTTTTCTAAACTCGAAATTTTACTTCATGCTTAGTCTGGGAGTGGAAAACACTCGTTTAAAGCTTCAGATTGAACTCTACAAAAAAAACAACAAATATCTGAACATTTGCAGCATATAATTGGGATATGCATACTTGCAAAAAACTCCCTGTAGAAATAAATAATCGACGTATCACTTGTGTTTTTCTAAGAAAATTACAAAAAATAAAATTAACAGAAAATTGGGAGAAAATGTTTAAAAATGTGCCGGAAAATTTAGATTGGTCGCTTCGCTTCGCAAAGCCTTAGAAAAGCCGGAAATACCAAATTTTCAGGCTTTTGTAAATTCAAAATTTTACTTCAAGCGCCACGCGTATTAAACACTCAAACACTGAAATATTGTAAACAAGTGAAAGTCACGTGAATAAAGCGTCTTATACGCGTGGCGCATGAAGTAAAATTTCGAGTTTAGAAAAGCCCCGTGAAAATTTGTCTCGGGTCGCTGCGCGACCCTCGACAAATTTTCTACGCGGGGCTTTTCTAAACTCGAAATTTTACTTCATGCTTAGTCTGGGAGTGGAAAACACTCGTTTAAAGCTTCAGATTGAACTCTACAAAAAAAACAACAAATATCTGAACATTTGCAGCATATAATTGGGATATGCATACTTGCAAAAAACTCCCTGTAGAAATAAATAATCGACGTATCACTTGTGTTTTTCTAAGAAAATTACAAAAAATAAAATTAACAGAAAATTGGGAGAAAATGTTTAAAAATGTGCCGGAAAATTTAGATTGGTCGTTTCGCTTCGCAAAGCTTTAGAAAAGCCGGAAATACCAAATTTTCAGGCTTTTGTAAATTCAAAATTTTACTTCAAGCGCCACGCGTATTAAACACTCAAACACTGAAATATTGTGAACAAGTGAAAGTCACGTGAATAAAGCGTCTTATACGCGTGGCGCATGAAGTAAAATTTCGAGTTTAGAAAAGCCCCGTGAAAATTTGTCTCGGGTCACTGCGCGACCCTCGACAAATTTTCTACGCGGGGCTTTTCTAAACTCGAAATTTTACTTCATGCTTAGTCTGGGAGTGGAAAACACTCGTTTTAAGCTTCAGATTGAACTCTACAAAAAAAAAACAACGAATATCTGAACATTTGCAGGATATAATTGGGATATGCATACTTGCAAAAAACTCCCCGTAGAAATAATCGACGTATAACTTGTGTTTTTCTAATAAAATTACAAAAAAAAATTAACAGAAAATTGGGAGAAAATGTTTAAAAATGTGCCGGAAAATTTAGATTGGTCGCTTCGCTTCGCTTCGCAAAGCCTTAGAAAAGCCGGAAATGCCAAATTTTCAGGCTTTTGTAAATTCAAAATTTCACTTCATGCGCCACGCGTATTAAACACTCAAACACTGAAATATTGTAAACAAGTGAAAGTCACGTGAATAAAGCGTCTTATAGGCGTGGCGCATGAAGTAAAATTTCTAGTTTAGAAAAGCCTTTTCTAAAGGGCTTTTCTAAACTCGAAATTTTACTTCATGCTCAACATGGGAATGGAAAACACTCGTTGAAGGTAAGTCATTGAATACTATTAATTGTCTATGTCCATTTAATGAGTTTACTACATAAAACAACGATTTTGCAGTTTACCGATAGATTATCTGCAACTGGTTTCGATTAACAAATTTACCGAATAACCGGTAGTTGAGAAAGCTAATAAATTAAGAACCCAATGGATGTAGCAATTGCTCGTGGAATTTTGAAATAAACGTTTTCAAATCAATACACAAATACTTGACAACGACTTCCTCAGCAATGTAAATTCCTGGTACACGTCCTTCAAAACTACCCAAATCCCGCAAATTCCCAATGATACTATAACGAATGAAGAATACTTCGATATTCTCAAAAAAGGCAAGAATACCGCGCCCGGTCATGACAATATCCCTAGATCTATCCTAAAATCCCTTCCACCAAGCATCCACGAATATATCCTCAAAATATTTAACCACATATACTCCACGCAGGTTATTCCCAGTGAGTGGAAACGTGGCATAATTACATGCATTCATAAACCCGGAAATGATCCCTTAGAACCTAGCAACTACAGTCCCATTACCCTCCTCCCTGTCCTTGGAAAATTATTTGAATCCGTTATAAAAAATAAGCTCATGACCTACATTTCTGACTTTATCCCTCCCTACCAATTTAGATTCCTTGAACATCGTTCCACAGCACTACCTCTAACCATTCTAACATCAAACTGCCAAACAGCGAGCCTCGAAGGCCGCAAATCTGCTGTATTATTCTTAAACGTCAAAAAAGCATTTGATTCTGTCTGGCACCGGGGCTTGCTGTTTAAATGCAATACCCTAAATATACCCCCACACCTGATTAATCTCCTAGACAGCTTCCTTCACAATAGATCCCTCCAAGTTAAAATACGCCAATCCTTTTCCAGTTCCTTCACACCTGAACAAGGTTTACCTCAAGGCTCCCCTTTATCACCACTCCTTTATAATCTCCTAGTACATGACATTTACAATCCTGATCCTAATCACATAAATAAATCTGCCTATCCTCTCCTCTACGCCGATGATACTGCGTTAATCGCACATGCCCCCACTCTCCCTAAAGCTCTCAGCACCCTTCAGGGCCTAATCGACACTATTCAAACGTGGTTCGCGAAGTGGCGAATTTCCATAAACCCAAACAAATCCCAGCTCCTGATTCCTTTCCATCGACAAAACAACTCCACCTTCTCAATTACCATAAACGACCAAGTCATCTTCCCATCCGCCACCTGCAAGTACCTAGGTATTCACATTGATCCCAAATTCACATTCAAAACCCACTCCGCAATCCTTAAAACAAAAGTCAAGAATCGGGCGGCCCACTTTAGAAGTCTGACCTTCAAACAACAAGGCATCAGTACAAACACAGCCGTACATATATATAAAATGATCTGTCGTTCTTTACTTGACTATGCCTTAATCCTTTATCACAACCCCCATCCTACCACCCTAAAGAATTTGCAAGTCGCCGAAAGATCGGCCCTTAGAGTGTTGACCAAAATCCGACACCCCCAAAACCCCCTACATAACCCATCCAATACCCTACTTTATGAACTAACAGCAGTCACTCCCATCGAAACCCGACTATCACACTTAGCTGAAAAGTTCGCCTCAAATACTATCCTCTACAATCTCCTTCACCCTTTATGTATCCCTCGAAACCAAAACATCACTCCCAAGCGTAAACGTTTCATCACCATTCATGATTTCATTGCATCATTCCATGATATTAGTGATCATGACGATTCAATCATCTGACACACATTGGACGACACTAACAAACAAGAGGTTTTTTACACAAGAACGGACAAGGACAAACAATTAAAATTCAGGCGGAAAGACCAATGGTCGATAGCCAATTGGCAGAAGAATTTATTTGCTATTTTAGCCATCAGAATTATTTTTATGTTAATTATTTATTGTATAATCTGCCAATAAAGATTTATATATATATATATATATATATATATATATATATATATATATATATATATATATATATATATATATATATATATATATATATATATATATACACAAATACAGTAGACACTGAATCTTTAATTTTGTTTGGTTGTGATGTTAGTATTTGTCTACTGAATGCATTGAAACAGCTGGCTTTATTTACAAAAACAAGAATGTCAAATTATGACATTAAATTTGTTTTGATTATGATGTTAATATTTGTTTACTGAATCCCAGCCTACTCTTAACATAGAAGATTTTGAACACCTTTATTATAATCAATCAAAGATTATTGAAGAAACCATCATTTTTATTTGGTTTTAGATTCGAACTAAAAAGAACACAATTACTGGAACTATACTTAGCTAAAAGCACCGGGTTTTGTTTAAGTAATTGTTTAAACAAAATTCATCAAGTGTTAAATGAGTAATTAGTTCAATAGGTAGTCCTGGTTAGTAATTATTTAACCTTCCTAATAAAGGTAAAATATTAAACTTTATAAGACAGAAAATATATCGTCGTTTTAAAGATGAAAGTTATTAATGTTTTTTTACCATGGAATGGACGATAACTAAAATTCTGTTAAAAATATAACAAAATGTATAGATTATTTTGTAACGAAAAACAAAAAAAAATACAACGGCTAGAAAACGTAAAGCAGAAATTTTGATGAGATAAATTGATTGATAATATCAAGAACTAATGGGCAGAATCAAGGCTGTAGCCAGAAAAAAAAATCGGGGGGGGGGGGTTATACAAATTTCGAGAGGGTTTTAACCCATTAACGGCCGGCAATTATAGCGGTAACTCTAAAAGTAAATTTTATGTAAAATCTGCACTTCTTTTTATGATTTCTATGAATGAACTATTGTATTACATACTGGACATTTTTCTTTTAAATGTACATAATGTTATACGCTGTAAATGTTCAGGCATTAGTCAATTTTATACAAAAACGTGCAATATGAAGTTTTTCAGGAGTGTTTCCACTCCCAGACTAAGCATGAAGTAAAATTTCGAGTTTAGAAAAGCCTGAAAATTTGGTTTGGTCGCTCCGCGAAGCGGAGCGGCCAAACCAAATTTTCAGGCTTTTCTAAACTAGAAATTTTACTTCATGCGCCACGCGTATAAAACACTGAAATATTGTGAAGTTAGAAATACACTGTACACATTTTTACTTTCCCCCGTATGTAATACAAAGGGAAAGTATTGTAAATTTTAGCGGAAATATCCGTTTTGAGGTCCCCTGAGTCGAATAAGACCATTTTTGAAAAATGTCTGTCTGTCTGTCTGTCTGTCTGTCTGTCTGTGTGTCTGTGTGTGTGTCTGTGTGCGCTGTACCGCAAAAACCGCTAAAGATATCGAGATGAAACTTGAAACTTAAGCTTTTTGTTACAATCGGAAAAACTGAAAAGCTTTTGGTGAAAATCGGAAAACCGGAAGTGGTACTTTACTCTTAGCGTTTTTTCAGTTTTTTCAGATTTTTTCAATAAATGTTCATCAAACAAAAAATTCTTACAAATAAAAGTTGTAGATAATAACAAAATGAAGATGTATTGTTCACTTACTTTTTGTCATAGCACTCTTAGTTTTTGAGATATTTCAAAAGTTGTGTGTTTTATCTAGTTATTGGTGTGTGACAGTGTATGTGTCGATACAATTGAAAAATGTTTCAAATAAAAGTTGTAGGAAATGAAAAACTAAAGATTTTTTGTAGATTCACTTTTTGTCATAGCACTCTTAGTTTTTAATATATTTAATAAATAGTGTTTATTATCTAGTCATTAATTTGTGTGTGTGTGTGTGTGTGTGTGTTGATACAATTGGAAAATGTTTCAAATAAAAGTTGTAGGTAATAGGATATTAAAGATTTTTTGTATCCTCACTTTTTGTCGTAGCACTCTTAGTTTTTGAGATATTCAATAAATAGTGTTTTTTATCTAGTCATTGGTTTGTGTCAGTATGTGTTGATCCAATTGAAAAATGTTTCAAATAAAAGTTGTAGTTATCAAAAAGTTGAAGACATTTTGAAAATAATAATGCTACAAATATTTTAAAAGTGATTTAACACGCAATTTACGGGGAAAGTACTATGATGGACACATCACCATTTTTTTAAATGTATTAATCAAAATATTTAAATAACAAAATATTTACATTGATCTTTATACATTTTTCAGTCAGGTCAAATAATATAATATCTCAAATTAATTTATTTTGTAATTTAATTAACAAAATATTAATAATGTTGCGTTTATGCACCAATGGCGCCTAATGGGTTAATGGTAAAAATATTGTTTTTGCTCTTACAAGGCCACTTTTACATAGACAAATTTACCATTTTGAAACCCCCATATATCCCCCCCGCCTACGGCCTTGGGCAGAATTGCATGCAAGAGTGTGACAAAAAACTGTTTTTTTTTTACTAAATAAAATTTCAAGATGTGGGCTCCTGTTTGTTGTTTGTCGATATATTTTTATACAATAATATAATAGTACATATAAGATATGGCTGTGGTGAGAACCTATGCCAGGACCATCGGATCCAAATTTTAAATTTAGATAATATTTGTTTTTTGCACTCTACAGCAAATCTTATCTGTATGTTTGTATGAAACTGAGTGCTTTCATTGCACAAAAAAGCTCTGAACGGTGGATTTAAAGAATATTTTGTGAAGTGTGAATAATAATGAAATTTTAAGCAATGAACTAGAATTCTTTTGAAATAATGTTTCTCGTTAGTAGTAGAAAGGTCAAACCTATACCAATAAAAAAAATGTTTTACTCTCATAACATGTTTCCTATTAATTATATTTTGTTAATTATTGTGTGTTATTAGAAGAAATTAACCTTTATTGGCACAATAAAATAATACATACTATTATACAAATTCAAAGATATTTTTCTCTGACGAATAAAGCGATTATTTTCGCAATTTACAACAAGTTAGTCTTACAAAGACTATATCAAACACTCATTGAAATAACTACTTCCAGAGCTAATACCCCGATGGACATTGAATTATACAACAAGTTAATTTGACGAATAAAGCACTAATAACCTTTCTTCACACTTTTATTTGAATTACCAAATGTACATTTCGGACACAAAGTGACCATTATCAATGGATTAACACTGACAGTGTTAATCGATTGTTAATGGTCACTTTGTGTCCGAAATGTACAATTGATAATTCAAATAAAATTGTGAAGAAAGGCTATTAGTGCTTTATTCGTCAAATCAATTTGATCTTCACGTAACTCACAATCAATTTATATTTTTCTCGTATTCTACATTGTGTGTTATTATAAATAAGTAATTAATTGATCAATAATTCTTACCTTTTCTACGTCCAAAAGGTCCCAAAAACGCGTTATTCTTCCCAATAATATTATCATCAATATACTTAATTAATTTCGCAACATCCTCATTTTTTTTCGGCAAGTTTTGATTCCTCTGCTTGACCAATCTGTAGTAGTCCTCGGTGCAGGTGCTTATTTTCCTATTTCCGTAAGATTTTCTCACCGTGGTCGTCGTAGATGTCATTGTTGGGACATATTATAATACACAAATCTTGGCACTGAATTTAATTTTAAAAAAAAGGATGTTTACCCAGCACGCGTTTTTAAACGTTTGGGGGAATTCTCTGTGATAGCACAACCGGAGAGTCTACTTTGCGAAATCCCGACGAAACCGCGCGCGTTTGGCGAATACTGAGGCGATCAGCCGCTTGAATCTGCGGAGCGGGCACGTTTTTCCTGCGATCGATTATTTCCGCTCGCTGCACGAACGGCGGACGAGCGATTCCTGCGGAGCCTTGCATGAAAAGCGAGCTTTCGTGTAGATTGAGTTGCATATAATAAAGAACGCTATCGACCAGAAAATATTGCTCTTGACAGGAAAACTCAAATTGCTTGACTTATTGGAATTAAGGCCTACTATAACTGTATATTTCCTTCTAGTTTAAAAGACATATCAAACAACTTTTTTTTTACCTAGGCCCAGTTGTACCAAAAACGTTGAGCTCGAGTTCAAGCTAAACTTATGTTCAAGTTGACAGTTCATATTGTGTTAATGTCACTTTGAACTCGAGTTCAAAGTTGAACCAGTTCAACGTGTTTGGTGCGACTGGCACCAATTATATAAAATTATATAAATCTCGATTATATATATATATATATATATATATATAAATCTAATTATATAAATCTCAATAGTCAACGTTATTAACATAGAAATAATGTGATTACTCAACTGTTCGACCTACTAATTAATCTGACGAATAAAGCACTAATAACCTTTCTTCACACTTTTATTTATTTACTAATTAATCGATAATGAATAAGTGTGCATCTTTAAATATTAAATAAATGATCTTCCATATGAACAAATTCATTTGTATTTAATATTAAATAATCTAGAAAACTTTAATGTGGCTCCACCTATAAGCAATCTCAGTAATTATAAATTAAGGAAATGTAATATATGCAGCTTAGTATACATGCGTGATATGAAGTTGCATGTATTAAAATCGTACAATTTATTTATTTGCTGATTATTATTGAAATAATAAATTAATCACTAATTAAATAAAACTATTTAAGCCTTTTAAAATACACAATTTCAATATGAATAATGTTGTCAAAATGTACTTGTAATGTAATGTACTTATAATCCAAGGACGGTCGAGTATACGGTAAGGATCGACAGAATCCAAGACTTTGGAGTGGGGGTGAGATCATATACGTCACAAATGCGCGCTGAATTTAAATGTGGTTACTTCATGGTAAACTTTAGGTAAACATGCATAAGCTGTACATTTTCTGACATTCGTTGTTTTTTAAAAGAGTTCAATTTGAAGCTTTAAACGAGTGTTGTCCACTCCCAGACTAAGCATGAAGTAAAATTTCGAGTTTAGAAAAGCCCCGTGAAAATTTGTCGAGGGTCGCGCAGCGACACGAGACAAATTTTCTGGGCTTTTCTAAACTCGAAATTTTACTTTATGCGCCATGCGTATAAAACACTAAAATATTGTGAAATTTATGTATATTCGAATTTCGAGTAAAATCTGTGTTTTATAAGCGTGACGCATGAAGTAAAATTTCGAGTTTAGAAAAGCCCAGAAAATTTGTCTCGGGTCGCTGCGCGACCCTCGACAAATTTTCACGGGGCTTTTCTAAACTCGAAATTTTACTTCATGCTTAGTCTGGGAGTGGACAACACTCTTCAAATTGAATTTTAAAAAAAGAAACAGGTAATACCTAAAGATTTACAGGAAATAGGCTGAATTTCTAATACTTTAAAGCCTGGGTCTCCAAACTTTCCAGCCTTAGGGCCATACTGATTACTCCAGTAAGTTCCGAGGGCCAAAACCATATTATCAGTGTTGCCGGTGGTAAAAAGTGAAATAGTCCACTGATGAAAGAAAATGTCCGAAAAAGTACGCAACGTTTAAAAAGGCTGCAAATCGGACTAAAGTCCGCAAAACGGCAACACTGCATATTATTAATTTTCCTGTCATTATCTGTAATTTCTAAATTGGTCGTAGAGCACGAGCCATGAGGAGTAACGTGATACGACATCTGGTGGACACAAGCGGAAATAGGTAGTACCTTCTATCGCTAACAGATGGCGTCAATAGCACGTACAGAATAATCTGGTTGGTTCGAGAAAGTTCTGGTGTCTTCCACTCACTTCTAAATGGCAGTAATTGGAATATATAAGAAGGCTAGTGGAGCAACCACAAGTCAGTTCCTATCATAAAAAACTAATATTCCTATGACACTGTTGTGAAATAAAATAGTGCGTACCTCCTTAAAACGTGTTTGTGCGTGTTTAAGTTTAAGACATCTTTGTAACAGTATTTTGATTTGAATTGTTGCTTTTGTGTGTGATTTAGTAGTATGGAAAAGAAGCGAAAAATTGATAGTGAATGCAGAAAATTCAAAGATCAGTGGAACATTCAGTATTTCGTAATTGAGTCCAGTAACAAGGCGCTATGTTTGATTTGCAATGAAAGCATAGCCGTTCTCAAGGAATATAACATTAAACGTCATTATGAAACAAAACATTTTCAAAATTACTCAAAATATACAGGAAGTTTGCGGACAGAAAAATTCGAAGCTACGAAGCGCGGATTGAAATCGCAGCAATCTTCATTTACAAAACTCAAAACTGAACAAGAGGCTGCAACTCGTGCCAGCTTTCGTGTGGCTCTTGAAATTGCAAAACGTGGAAAACCATTCACCGATGGAGAAACGATCAAAGAATGCATAATTGCAGTAGCCAAAGAAATGTGCCCTGAAAAGGTAAATTTATTAAAAACTGTCAGTATGTCAGCAAACACTGTGGCTCGAAGGGTAGAAAACATCGCTGAAAATATATCCTCTCAACTGTTCGACACAAATGGACATGTTGAGTGGTTTTCTTTGGCCTTGGATGAGTCAATGGATGTGTCAGATACTGCTTAGGTGTTGATTTATATTCGAGGAGTAGATAAAAGCTATGACGTGCATGAAGAACTTCTTGATATGTATAGTATTCATGGCACAACCACTGGTACAGATATTTTTAAAGGACATTCTGGGCATTCACCTTGACTCGAGATTGACATGGCATAAACATGAATGCGAAACTTCGAAAAAAATCTGCAGGTCCATTTACCTCCTCAGGATGCTCAAAAACTCGCTGCCACTAACAGCTCTTTTGGCGGCCTACTACTCGTATTGTGAATCACACTTAACCTATGGCATTCTCTCTTGGGGTCATTCAAGCTGCCTTAAAAGACTGTTTGCTTTGCAACGTAGGGCAATTCGTATACTAGCGTCCCTTGATTATAGAGCCGATTGTCGGCCTGCGTTCATCCATCTAGGTATAATAACTCTTCCTTGTCTTTTTGCATTGAAATGTCTTACGCATGTACATAAGAATCTGAATTCATACAATAAACATTGTGAGGGTCATCACCATAACACAAGAACTAATAGGCTAATTAAGCTGGACCGTCAGAGACTTGTTAAGACACAAAATGGTATTAACTTCATAGGTCCCAAGCTCTACAATAGCTTACCAGATAATATTAAATGTTTACCACTTTCAACGTTTATACACTCTTTGAAAACAGACTTTGCTAAGAAAGCTCATTACAGCATCAATGATTGCCTTACTGATGGTTTTGCTGGACTACGCCCTATACCACAAAATTAATTTACTTTTCATTACTAAATTATATTTAATTTTAATGCTTTTATCCTTAGACTTTATCTATTTTAATGTGTTAGTTTTATTTATACTTATATTTTAACTGTAAACTGTAACTTATTTTAGAAATGATTTTCCAACGATACAGTAAGCTTACCTATGATATCAAATAACTTAGTCATTTAATTTTTTGTTCACCTTATTTTTTACGTTTATATTTAATCTAATTGCTTTTATCTTTAGACTTGTCTATTTTAATGTGTTTTTACTTATTACATATATTTTAACTGTAACCTGTAACGTCTTTTAAAAGTTATTTTTTCAACTATATAGTAAGCTTGCCTGTGATATCTAATGGCCTAGTCATTTTTCACCTTGTGTTATATACTTTAGTATACTGCTATAATTATATAATCATTATTTAAACATATATTTGTAATTTTTTGTTCTATGTATGGAAATTATCATCATACTATCTACTTCAGTGTACGAGTGTACCCAATCTATAGCTTCAACTGTATTATAAAATTTAGCACACTTTTACAAACTTGTATTACATCATTGTATTTATTTTTGTATTTATTTTTGACTTATGTAAACGAACCGTAATTGCATGAATAAATTCTATTCTATTCTATTCTATTCTAAAGGAGTTGAAATGGCCATTAATCAAAAGAACCTTCGATGGAAAAACTTGAAATGTATTACAACTGATGGAGGCAAAAACATGAGTGGGAAAGATAAAGGAGTGGTCGCTCTTGTCTCAAAGGCTGTAGAAAATGACGGTGGTTCAAAACCATTAGTCTTACATTGTATCATTCATCAACAGTCTTTGTGCGGAGAATGTTTTTATATGTCTGAAGTTCTGAAACCAGTCATATCAACTGTTAATTTTATCAGATCTTTTGGGCTGAATCACCGACAATTCCGACAATTTATTGAAGAGATTGGAGAAAATGACTTACCTTATACTGCCATACATTGGCTTAGTTGTGGGAAAGTCCTTCAGCGCTTTTTTGAACTTCGAGCAGTGATCGAAATTTTTTTGAATGAAAAGCATCGCCCGCTTACTGAATTACAAAACAACACATAGCTGTGGAAGTTAGCATTCTATGTTGATTTGACAAAACATGTGAACGAACTGAATTTGAGATTGCAAGGAGAAAACCAGCATCTTCCTGATTTATACACTAACATCAAATCATTCCGGAAGAAATTGATACTGTTTCAATCACAACTACAAAGTAAATGTTTTTCACAATTTAAAACATGTGAAATATTCAGCTACACCACTGAGACTGAGTTTCCTATCGATTTTGCAATTGAAACTTTGAGTGCTTTGAAAAAAAATTTTGATACTCGTTTCTCGGACTTTGATGCCATTGCGAATCAAATTAAGATTTTTCAGAATCCTTTTGATACTGACATGGAAACCCTAGCCCCGGAACTTCAAATGGAAATGATTGATCTACAGTGCAGTGATATAATTAAGAACAAATATCAAAACTCATCTTTGTTGGAATTTTATAAGGGTCTTCCACTGACACAATTTGATAATTTGCATAAATTTGCTCGTGGGCTGTTTTCTGTTTTTGGTACTACTTATTTGTGTGAGAAGACCTTCTCCAAAATGAAGTACACAAAAAATGTTTACGGATCTAAATTAACTGATGAGCATCTTAAATCTCTTTTAATAATTGGTACAAGTAAAATTAGTCCACAACTACAAACTATTGTTAGTGGAAAATCTTAATTACATAAATCTCATTAGTATTTCATATGTCATTATGCTTGTTATAAGTTATGTTTTCTTTTTTTTTAATCACGTGGGCTTTGTAAATATTTAAGAAATAAATAGTGTGTTGTATTACTTGCGAAGAGACCTTTCAAACGAGGTGTCACTTGACATACCTTTCCATTTGAAAAAAAAAGTCAGAGGTGGCTGCGCTCTTCCGGGAACAGATAAACAAGCAGCATATACATAGAAATGAGGGCAAGAAAAAACAATACTTAGCGTGTTTCGGGATTTTTTGCAAAAATCGCCTATATCGAAGTTATGAATTTTATTCCAGTTAAAGTTTCCACACTGTATATAAAATGATCTGTAGCCCTTTACTTGACTATGCCTCAATCCTTTATCACAACCCACATCCTACCACCCTAAAAAATTTGCAAGTCGCCGAAAGATCGGCCCTTAGAGTGTTGACCAAAATCCGACACCCCCAAAACCCCCTACATAACCCATCCAATACCCTACTTTATGAACTAACAGCAGTCACTCCCATCGAAACCCGACTATCACACTTAGCTGAAAAATTCGCCTCAAATCCTATCCTCTACAATCTCCTTCACCCTTTATGTATCCCTCGAAACCAAAACATCACTCCCAAGCGTAAACGTTTCACCATCACCATTCATGATTTCATTGCATCATTCCATGACATTAGTGATCATGACGATTTGTGAACAGTAATCATCTGACAGACATTGGACGACACTAACAAACAAGAGGTTTTTACACAAGAACGGACAAGGACAAACAATTAAAATTCAGGCGGAAAGACCAATGGTCGATAGCCAATTGGCAGAAGAATTTATTTGTTATTTTAGCCATCAGAATTATTTTTATGTTAATTATTTATTGTACAATCTGCCAATAAAGATTTATATATATATACACAAATACAGTAGACACTGAATCTTTAATTTTGTTTGGTTGTGATGTTAGTATTTGTCTACTGAATGCAATGAAACAGCTGGCTTTATTTACAAAAAAAATAATGTCAAATTATGACATTAAATTTGTTTTGATTATGATGTTAATATTTGTTTACTGAATCCCAGCCTACTCTTAACATAGAAGATTTTGAACACCTTTATTATAATCAATCAAAGATTATTGAAGAAACCATCATTTTTATTTGGTTTTAGATTCGAACTAAAAAGAACACAATTACAGGAACTAGACTTAGCTAAAAGCACCGGGTTTTGTTTAAGTAATTGTTTAAACAAAATTCATCAAGTGTTAAATGAGTAATTAGTTCAATAGGTAGTCCTGGTTAGTCATTATTTAACCTTCCTAATAAAGGTAAAATATTAAACTTTATAAGACAGAAAATATATCGCCGTTTTAAAGATGAAAGTTATTAATGTTTTTTTACCATGGAATGGACGATAACTAAAATTCTGTTAAAAATATAACAAAATGTATAGATTATTTTGTAACGAAAAACAAAAAAAATACAACGGCTAGAAAACGTAAAGCAGAAATTTTGATGAGATAAATTGATTGATAATATCAAGAACTAATGGGCAGAATCAAGGCTGTAGCCAGAAAAAAAATTCGGGGGGGGGGGTTATACAAATTTCGAGAGGGTTTTAACCCATTAACGGCCGGCAATTATAGCGGTAACTCTAAAAGTAAATTTTATGTAAAATCTGCACTTCTTTTTATGATTTCTATGAATGAACTATTGTATTACATACTGGACATTTTTCTTTTAAATGTACATAATGTATACGCTGTAAATGTTAGCATTCTATGTTGATTTGACAAAACATGTGAACGAACTGAATTTGAGATTGCAAGGAGAAAACCAGCATCTTCCTGATTTATACACTAACATCAAATCATTCCGGAAGAAATTGATACTGTTTCAATCACAACTACGAAGTAAATGTTTTTCACAATTTAAAACATGTGAAATATTCAGCTACACCACTGAGACTGAGTTTCCTATCGATTTTGCAATTGAAACTTTGAGTGCTTTGAAAAAAAATTTTGATACTCGTTTCTCGGACTTTGATGCCATTGCGAATCAAATTAAGATTTTTCAGAATCCTTTTGATACTGACATGGAAACCCTAGCCCCGGAACTTCAAATGGAAATGATTGATCTACAGTGCAGTGATATAATTAAGAACAAATATCAAAACTCATCTTTGTTGGAATTTTATAAGGGTCTTCCACTGACACAATTTGATAATTTGCATAAATTTGCTCGTGGGCTGTTTTCTGTTTTTGGTACTACTTATTTGTGTGAGAAGACCTTCTCCAAAATGAAGTACACAAAAAATGTTTACGGATCTAAATTAACTGATGAGCATCTTAAATCTCTTTTAATAATTGGTACAAGTAAAATTAGTCCACAACTACAAACTATTGTTAGTGGAAAATCTTAATTACATAAATCTCATTAGTATTTCATATGTCATTATGCTTGTTAGAAGTTATGTTTTTATTTAAAATGTATAAAATGTTAGTTGGATTCGTTTCAATAATTTGTTAGTTATTATATACTGAAGTTAAATTTTCTACATATTATACATGTCTTTACTCATTACAATTCTGTGTTTCTTTACCCAACTTATCAGAAAAACAATAACAATAAGCCTACAACAATGTTATGAGTAGTTAGCCCATGACCATATCAATGTAGATGTCATATTAATAATTATTCAACATAAAATTAGAGTACTTCAGTAAACTAAATTTAATTTGCTATAAAAAGTATGTTCTCTAAAAGGAGTTTTCAAGTATGCTAGCTTTCCGCGGGCCGGACAAAATCTGTCCGCGGGCCGGATGTGGCCCTCGGGCCGTAGTTTGGAGATCCCTGCTTTAAAGAAAAACTCCCTGTAAAATGTAAATACATTTTTAAGGAATGTGCGAAAAGAGGAAATTAATATTTAAAACATGTTCATACCCACTGAGCAAATACATTTAAGTAATGTTTTACGAACATTAAAACAACATTTAATGTTGTTTCAATGTTAATAAAAAAATAATATTAAATAATCTATCTATGAAAATACAGCGAAACTGTAAAGAGAAGTTATGATAGACTCAAAGACGTAACCAAATACAACGCCATTGTTCTCTCTCGCACGAACTCTGCCTGCAGGGAACGGGGTAGGAGAAAACATGGAAAGATAGAATTCTGTCATACCTTGTAACACATATGTGTTCATATATGTTACGCCACAGAGGAAAGAATAACCAGAGTAATCACGCCTGTAACTCGGAATCCACAGTTTGCATAGTGTAGCCATCTCTAAGGCAATTATCAAAACATCCACCTATTAAAACCTTCAACCAAAACAGTTTCCTGTAATTTTGATGGCGATTTAAGGCACAAAAACATATGTTAAAGGATGATTCGTTCATTGGAATGTTAATGTAAACATAAATATACTCATATTTCAATAGACCCATACACCAATTTACTGCTGACTGACAGATGTGAAATATTGGTAACTGGGGGAGCTTATAATATAATATTTGAAAAATAAAAACGTGTATTTTGAACGGTTTATTTTATTATTATCGGTGTTCATGAGGGAACAAGAGTGATTAAAAAGAATACGTTTTTTAAACATCTCATTAAATCAGTGTTTTATACGCGTGGCGCATGAAGTAAAATCGAGTTTAGAAACGCCTGAAAATTTGGATATTCTGTTTATTGTATAATCAAATTTAATAAATAAAATTGATGATTATTTAATACATATTTTGTCTTTGGAATTAACGCCTACAATTTATTGTTCCTATATAAATATTCTTGTAATGAAAAATATTAAAATTAAGTAAGTATGTAATATTTAAGTACACATTTTCCGACTTTCTATTGTTTATAAAAGTTCAATTTGAGGCTATAAACAAGTGTTTTCCACTACCTGGTTGAGCATGAAGTAAAATTTCGAGTTTAGAAAAGCGTGAAAATTTGGATTTGCCGGGAGGCAAACACTGAAATGCTTTTTGTAATATTTTCAAGTTCAAAATTGACATATAAACGAATTCCATGAAGGTTTACTAAATTTTAAAAAAAGTTAAATAATCTATACAGGGTGTCCCGATTAAGCAGCCCATGCATGGGTGTCTTCTAAATGGTAAGAGATAGAGATTTGGTTAAAGGGGAGAAAATATGCAGGACGATGAGTACTAGCTATATCCGTTATATAATTAACAAAACAGTTGAAATTTCAGACCATACTTATTATTGATGATAGAAGGATAATATTTTGACATTATTAGGGCACTTTTTTATGCTTTTTAATAATATGTAGTCAGATTTATCATAAAGCAAATATTTTCCAATATAGGCATACTAACTTCATTTTTTTATATGGGCGTCAAAGTTGGCCATGAGCTAATTTTATAGATTTTTAATTCTCTTTAATTTGGTATATCATATGATATGTTTATTTTTTCAAAAACAAATAACGCTTTATGTTAGTATTGTTATTGTTATTATTTCATTTATTTTGGTATATTCATAGCCAACTTCAAATACTATGAAAATATCGTCCAGTTTTCCTATTAATGAAAACAAACCTACCATATGATAAATCAAATTAAAAAAGAAATGTCTACAAACTGATATCATGGCCAACTTTGACGCCCATATAAAAAAAATGGTGATGTGTCTATCATAGTACTTTCCCCGTTTAGATTTAATATTTTTGAATTAAATGTAATTAAATATAAATTAATAAAAAAGAAAAAGCAACCGGCGACTGCATTTTAACCCGGGACCTTTCGATTATGAGTCCGGCGCGTTACCGCCTGCGCCACGAGACTTCGTGGCCTATCGGTGTTATAACCAACAATAATTATCTAAAAAAAACACTATTTTTAAATAACTCCTAAACTAAGAGTGCTATGCTAAAAAGTGAATATACAATATATCTTCATTTTTTATTATATACAATGTTTATTTGAAACATTTTTTAGTTTTGTGTATATCTGGAAAAAACTAAAAAACGCTAAGAGTAAAGTACCACTTCCGGTTGTCCTTTCAAAAAGCTTAAGTTTTAAGTTTCATCTCGATATCTCCAGCGGTTTTTGCTCTATATTGTTCTATCATCAATAATAACCAAGTTATAAAGGAAAATAAAAAAATCCCAAAAATCAGTTTTTTCGCAATGTGCTCTGATGGTTCAACTTTTTTGTTAATTTAACACCGGGTATAGTTGGTACTCATCGTCTTGCATATTTTCTACCATTTAACAGATCTGTATCTCTTGCCGTTTAGAAGATACACATGCATGGACTGCTTAACCGGGACACCCTGTATATTAAAACTATTTTTCAATCGTAAGTATATATGCGTCTTGAAGCGGACATACTGTATTTTCTTTATAGAGAGCAATGAATTATATTTTTATCACAATGTTTATCGATTTATTTAATATAGTTACATTTTTTAGTAAAAAGCATCATACGACTGTTTGGAAACCCATAAATCTACTGATAATTTGGTTTAAAGTATTCACTCGCCCCACAGATGATCTAAAAAAACAGTCCAAATTCGTACCCTTCTTATCTGCCTTTGTCCTTAAGCCCTAGAAATCAATTACTAAGGATGTAAAAAATACATAGAAAAATATTTGTAAAAGTACCCTCTTCAAAGTACTTATAGGAAATCGTCAGTGAGAAATATTTTAAGAAAAATAATCA
The DNA here is from genome assembly GCA_932526585.2 of Philonthus cognatus. Classification (NCBI taxonomy): domain Eukaryota; kingdom Metazoa; phylum Arthropoda; class Insecta; order Coleoptera; family Staphylinidae; genus Philonthus; species Philonthus cognatus. The sequence goes on along the minus strand of OW052241.1, from coordinate 31,087,574 downwards.
GTATGTTTTTCGCTCTCCAGTGTGCACGTTAACGGTTTCTAATTTTATACGGACAAACTATAATTTAATTAAGTATAGTGAACATTTAGTGTTTTTACATAATAGTTGTAGTTCTAGTGATATTTAGTTGTAAAAATATGGCTAATTATTTAAAATGCGCCTATCGTGATTGTGGCGCGAGGAAAACCGAGGATGTACAGTACACTTCTTTGCATTTCCTGTAAATAATAGCGAAAGATGTGATCATTGGTTAAAAAATTGTGGTAATATGGATCTCTTTATTTTGTCCGAAAAGAACCTTTCTTCAAAGCGCCTGTGTAATAAACATTTTCGAGCAAGTGATTTTACAAATTACCAACAAAATAGACTGTTAAAATCAGCAATTCCAAAACCATTTGACATAGTATTAAGCAGAGCTGGGATGAATCCTCAAAAACAGGATCCGAATCACGAATCCGAATCACCTAATATGATTCGAATCACGAATACTCGAATAAAGGATTCGTAAGTGAAAAATATGATTCGAATCAAAGATTCGAATCCTCATTTTTGAATCACGGATACAAATCCTTTAAAAATAAATTTGAATCTATTATTTGTAACCAGTAATATTTTATTCCATCAGTTTTTATTAACCAAAATGTTCATTTACCGACTAAATATCTGATTATATAATGATTTTAATTAATGATGATATATGTGTTATTGAACTTCATTTTAAATCTGTTTTATACGCGTGGCGCATGAAGTAAAATTTCGAGTTTAGAAAAGCCCCGTGAAAATTTGTCTCGGGTCGCTGCGCGACCCTCGACAAATTTTCTACGCGGGGCTTTTCTAAACTCGAAATTTTACTTCATGCTTAGTCTGGGAGTAGACAACACTCGTTCTTAGAAGTTTGAAATTAAAGGATCACTCTAGATTACTAAGTTTATTACCATTTTACAAAGGCTACAGCTCGAAGGACCAATCATGGTCTTCGGAGACCGAAGGACTACGGGGAATCGATGTTTATTTACAAGAAAACAACGAATATCTGAACGTTTACAGCATGGATAGGAAAGAAAACATCCAATTTTGAAAAAATATCGTAGTTGGGCTGGTTTCAGCGCGTTTTTAACCTCACTTTAAATCAGTGTTTTATACGCGTGGCGCATGAAGTAAAATTTCGAGTTTAGAAAAGCCCCGTGAAAATTTGTCTCGTCTAAACATTTTCTAAATGTCGATTTCTAGATTTATGTCGATTTATTCACAGTTTGTTATTGTATTAAATGCAACTTTAATATTGAATAAAAACGGTTTTTTTTTTTAGGAATAGAATATTCACCCATTAAGAGCCGAGCAAATTATAAAGTTAACTCAAAAAGTTTTAGGTAAAATGTTGCATCTTTTTCTATGATTTCAATGAATGATTTATTATATTACGTACGTCGATTTTTAAAAGAGTTAAATTTAAAATTCAAACGAGTGTTGTCCACTCCCAGTCTAAGCATGAAGTAAAATTTCGAGTTTAGAAAAGCCCCGCGTAGAAAATTTGTCTCGGGTCGCTGCGCGACCCGAGACAAATTTTCACGGGGCTTTTCTAAACTCGAAATTTTACTTCATGTGCCACGCGTATAAAACACTGATTTAAAGTCAAGTTAAAAATGCACTGAAACCGAACCCAACGTCGATATTTTTTCAAAATTAGATGTTTTGTTTCCTATCCATGCTGTAAACCTTCAGATATTTGTTGTTTTCTTGTAAAAAAACTTCGATTCCCTGTAGTTCTTCGGTCTCCGAAGACCTTGGTTGGTCCTTCGAGCTGTAGCCTTTGTAAAATGGTAATAAACTTAGTAATCTAGAGTGATCCTTCAATTTGAAACTTCTAAGAACGAGTGTTGTCCATTCCCAGACTAAGCATGAAGTAAAATTTCGAGTTTAGAAAAGCCCCGCGTAGAAAATTTGTCGAGGGTCGCGCAGCGACCCGAGACAGATTTTCACGGGGCTTTTCTAAACTCGAAATGTTACTTCATGCGCCACGCGTATAAAACACTGATTTCAAGTGAAGTTAAATATATACTATTAACGTTGGATATTTTTCATGTTTAAGTAACCAAATATGCATTCACAAATGATTGTGCGACGCAACTTCCACTCCATTTCTTCCACTGACCGTTACTTCCACTAGTTCTTATTTCCACTAACCATCACTTCCACTAGTTCTTTTTTCCACTCCATTTCTTCCACTCCATTTCTTCCACTCCATTTCTTCCACTCCAGTTCTTCCACTTACCAATACTTCCACTACACCTTTACTTCCACTAACCACCAATGCGGGGACTCATCAGGACCCCTGAAGACCCTTCCGCCGTGACAGCTCGCGCGCCGCATTCGGGATATTTTCTGCAAGCCCAGTAGTAGGCATGGGGGCACTTGGGACAGACAGCCTTGAAGGCTTCCTGTCCCAAAATGCCCGCCATGAGGGGAGGGGAGAGGGGTCGCGTGTGCACCCACGCCACGCCCACCGGATGTGGTGTCGCCTATCAGCAACATCCGGTGTAGTGTGCACTTTTGACCGGAAGTCCTATAAGAGTCAATGTGTTAGAGTGAGACTCGGAAGTGAATGAAAGAGTGAGATGCAAAATACAGTTTTACCAACCTAAATTTTCTCAGGAAATAAAAAGTGATGTGATTGGTCAATGATAAGAAATGGGTGTGTATAAAAATAAAGATGGCTGCCAACAGTTCACTGATTGAACTAGATGTTTTGAATAGGTTTTACAGTACGCCCCTGATTAACTGGATGTTTTGAAAGGTTAAGAATATCCATCTGATTCTCTCTCTATTAATATAAACGTAATACATTCTTAACCTCAAATTAAATCTTTCTTACTCTCAAAATGATAAACGAAAAAATCATTTTTATAAACTCACACAATAGGAAAAGAATTGTAGGTAAAAGGACGAAGATGTAGAAGCGACAATGACCAGAAGCTGAAGATTGGTGTTAGTGATGGAATGTGTCCATCCGGAGTAATTTAAGAAAGGCTTGCGTTAATAAGATAATGTGTGTGTGTGGAATATTAAGCGTTAAATTAATATCTAAGAACGAAATGTGACAATGACCAGAAACTAGAGATTACAAGAAAATATAAGATATTGGAATACAATTACCAGAAGCTGAAGAATGGTGCCTCTGATGGAATGTGTTCATCCAGAGTAATTTCAAAATAGATGCACTTCATAAAGACATCATAGTAAGAGACGTCACTTTTTACACACACTGATAAGAAACACAACCGAACACTACGAGAGACAGGCACTGACTGATTAATTTTGTATAAGACACTATCATATAAGAGTATAGAGTCTACGGAGCATGCGCAGTTGAGATTCAGAAAATGGTCAAACATGTTTAAACTTGTTTAGACATGTCAGATTTATCACATGATAAATCTAGTAAATTATAGGAGGGAAATTCAAATTCATTTATAGTTCTGTTTATGGTTTTGAAGTAGGGAAGAAAACATAATGTTTCTTAAAGAAGACGTATTGTTATTTTTATTATTGATTGTTATACATTTGGAAATTCGTTTTATAAATTAGTATTTATAGGTTTATCTACCGCCACTTCTGGTTGGAATTATTCACAAGGCAGTAATAGATAAGATGATCAAAAAGATTGCAAATATGTGATATGTACATACAAAATATTTAAGGAAACTGATGACTCACCCCCGAAATTATATGGATGGACTCCCCTCGTGTATGAAATAAGTTCTCCTTTCAATTGTTGCATCAGAGACCATATCTATTTCATCAGCTTCTTCGGGGTCGTTTGGGAAATCACAGTAAAAACTGGGGTTCAATATATGATACAAATTTTTAGGAGAATTATGGAGAAAGGTGAAATGATCATAGGAGATGAGAGATAACCAATGGAAATAAGATTTATACACAGTAAGTCATAAAATATTATTATTAAAATACGTTTTTAATAATAACAATTATTTTAATTAGTTTTAGACATTGTGGTGCCATCTATCGGAGACATCCGAACTTTATTATATAAATTGGTAAATTATGAAGAAATGGACTAGTGGAATAAGAAGAAATTGGGTTTATAAGTTTATAAACATGTGTAACTTTAAAATAATGTAGATTTAAGGAACATACTAACAGTTTTAAAAATAAAATGTAATTCATTAAACACCTCACGCTAAATGATTTATCATTTGTACATTGGGTTGCCTACAGTCTTGATAAAGTAAACGTTATCAGTTACAAAATGGATTGGGTTGCATATATTAATATAGACTTAATATTAATGTAATGTGATAAGTAAAAATCATATATATATTAGAAGCACTTAAGAGAGTAACAATTGATAATGAAAATGTTATTATTATAATTTTATTCTGTTTTACTATTTATACGAAGACTATTTGTTAGGGATAAGTAAATAAAACACAAATTATTTTTAAAATATATATTAGAAGAGGTTATAAGAAAACATACAATAATTAAATATATTTACATCGTAATAAAATTATAATTTACATCGTTTGTAACCATAAGGAACAGAATTAAAGTTAGTAAATTTCCGTTTGGTAGAGTTCGGTTTATACATTTTTGTCTCTTCGCGTGTCACTAACTGATGTTCAGCAGTTCGTCGAATGTTTGTTGTTACTACTGGAATGGGATCACTTTTCTTTAGAACCATTTCAGAAATCTTTTTAAAGTTTATTACTTGTGACGTGGTATAATTAAGTGTTATCCCTTTAACCTTCACTGAAGCACTTATACCTTTTTGTCCAATCACCTCATATCCGTAATTTTTAGGTCCACCAGACACAAACTTTAAAATAAAACTTCCCTTGCCGTACAAAGGTTCCAATTCATCCGTCATCTCACCGATGAAATTTCCTGTAGGGACATCGTATTCTCCCTCGCGTCCTATGTAAATTACACTATCAGTATCGTAATAGAGTACTCTATCCTCCAATTTTTCTAAATAACTATAAAGTTTTAGCCTTGCTTGAGCGGTTGTGTATGCAGCTAGTGTAACATTAACTGTACTTAAGGGGTCGTAGGCCTCTTCAATAAATTCGTAATTTACAACCACTGTATCTTCATTAACGGGTAAGATACCGCAGACCTCTACCGAAGGATTTATCAATAAATCAAACAGTTCTTCTGGTCTATTAAAAATAACTGTTTGTGTTTGATTCTCGCGCTGACCAAGTTTGCCCCAGAAAGAGTTTAAAATTAGTTTTGCGAGAGATCGAAGACCTGGGTTTTCTAAAATGTTTGCAAATTCTAGGCGAACACCTTCTGCCTTGAAAAATTCTTCAATGTATTTGTCCTTCTCATCCTGAGTATTTATATTTTTTGGCCAACCGGAAGCCTGCTGTTTGTATTTAATAAATGTGTTCATCATTTCGGTGAACAATCCATCTGTTTTTAATTTAGAGTCATACTGCATTGATTTGTATTTCCATATTTCCTGCATTTCAATCATTGTATACCCCTTCTCTAGTGCCTTGTAAACTTCTTCGATGACCCATGTTCCGTGTAGAGTCCTGTCTTCAATAGAATGATTGCATTCAACGTTTTGGTCCATTTCCTCTCCGCATTTTCGACACAAAACAAACATTAACTTATTATTCATTTTAAGTGGTAACACAGGATGATAGAGATCGTTCGGTGGTAGAATAGAGCATTTAATTATTCCACAACTAGTACTAAGATCGATTTTTGAACACTCGTCATTACCAACTATTACTTCAGGGTGATCAATTGGAAATCTTCCGTACTTGCACACCCAAGGGTAGAGAGAGCATACATCAACATATTTTATTTTTTCACCAGGTACCGCTTCATAATATTCTTTGCAATTCCCAGTTCTTCCTCCGTAAAAGGCATCTCGCGGATTGAGAGGTAAACAGGATAAAAGATGATGGTTTTCTGTATATTGCATAATTTCAGACGATACCCTCAATTGTTGTTGTCTAAATTCACATTCCCACATTTCGACAACTTCGTACCCGAGTTCCCTGAGTCTTTCGGATTTTGATATAGTAGATTCATATCTTGTATTTAGGGATTCATTGGGGTTATCATTCAAAGGTGTGTCACGGTTATGTTTGTAGCATCGAATACAACCGTGGTAATAACATCCATGGAATTCAAACACCTGGCGAGTTTCTTCACAGTAACCGTCCACCTCTACGCCTTTTACAATTGCCTCTCTTTGTTTTGCGGCATGTACAATATTTATTTGCCTTTGTTTCTCTTCCCAAATTAGCCATTGTGTACCTATTTTGGACTGATTGTTGCGCCACCTATATCCTCCTTTAGGAATAATTCCAATAGTATTTGGCTTGAGAAAATTACGACGATACACTTTATTACATGCAGAGGCAATTGTGCAAGATTCTGTAAGTGGGCAAACATTTCCAACATCAAGAAGAAGATTACGAAATTTGAGACATGCAGCAGTTAAAATCTCCACGTCGCTAACACAATATTCCACTAGCTCTTTCTTAAAATCGAATTCCATATCTTTATTAGTTTCATACCACTCTAAAAACTTATCCCGAGCATCTGTCTTCATTAAATCCGGATTATAGTACTCGATAGAAGGAAGGCGGCCTACATAATCATCATTTTCTGTTTTATTAAATAAATGAGGAAAGTATCCTTTCTTGAAATTATCTCCAAGTCCAAAAGCTTTAGGAAGAGCACTGAGAGCCATAGGAAAAAAATTCAGACTGTCAATAAATTTCACATTATCCAGTATCATCCGAATAATTTTTGTGCCTCGCATTATTAATTCAGGTTTTAAATCAGATTTTGTTAAAATATAATTGAGGATAAATTGATGATCATATGCTTGACCATTATGAGCTACTACCACAACATTCTTGAATGATTTTCTCTGATTTAGTACATATTCCAGGAATCTCTCAACAGGATTAATTTTTAAAATATTTAATCGAGGCCCGCACTTATTGCAAATTTTGACAGAACTATCCAAACAGTTCTCACAACACGTCTTAAATACACACAAGTTTGGTTCGTGCAGTAAATCGCCGTTTTCCAACTGCGTTTCTTGTCGTGACTCAAAATCGTAGAACACGAATAAAAAGTCTTTTAATTTCGGGGTTCCTGTATCTGGAAGCATATAACACATATGATTTCTCGGTAAATGTTTTTGACAAATCTTGCAGAATATTTCTCCACACGTATGCTGTCTATCACTTTTAACAGTTTTTAGGCAGTCATTACACATACGTATTTGCGCGCATACGGAGCTTTTACCTAAAGAGTTGGGTTTCTTATGATTACTAAAACAGTCTTGGCTTCTAAATGTTCTATTACATTCCGAGCACTTTATTTTTTTCTGATTTTCGCATGCCGGTGATTGTTGACACGCCTGACAAGTACCGCCACACCTATGTTTATTTTTAGTGTTATAAGGTATATGACACTCCTCACAATAATAATCACAGCAGAAAGCAGCGGTTAATGATGTAATCACATTATAGTGTCCATCATGATACAGTAAATTCAGTTTTTTATCACTTTCACTAACGCCTTCAAACACCAAGTCTCTACCTTTACTTCCGTATCTGTAAACCGTAATTTTATAAGTACTAAAGTACCGTTGGAATTCATGCAATTCTTCAACACCGGCACCTTCTTCGTGAACTTGAACACCTGAAGCTTGGAGTAAAGCTTTAGCTCTAGATGTTTGCAATTTGCCTATATCTCTACGCACTTTTACATATTCAGGGTCTTTGTCAACACGAGCAATTGCAACAACGAGAGCACGAGGTAAACATAAATTGTCTTTATTTTCAATGGTAACTATTCCCCTGCGCATAGCACACTCTTCATTAAAGGTGTTATACCTTTTCCCACGACCTCGCCCCTCGGGCATGCGCACAGACGTAACACTCAAACAGAACGTATCTGTATTAAGACCTGTTGAGTTGGACTGGAAAATTCCATTGATGATGGACCATACATCTTCGGTAGAAATTTTAGATGCATTCCTGAATTTCATATAGCCAGACCCTTGTTGAAACTCCTTTGAGCAGAAGGTTACTCCCACCTGGTCATTAGGCTGTAAGTGATCCGTTGATTTTTTGACAATCTGGGTGATGGCCTCCTTCACCCATCCAACAGGCTCAATATTCTCAGGAATCGGTTTAATTTTGAATTCCATCGTACGACCTTGTACTTTGAACCTCTTGTTCACCTTAATGAAATCTTTTGCAATTGTAAATTTCTCCATTTTCAACCGTAACAATTTTAAGAAAGGCTTTAAGACACGTCTAAACACGTTGGTGACTGGTCAACAACTAAAGTACGAGATTGACATTGCTCAATATAAATCCTATTTAAGCGTACAGAAAATTGAGCATGCGCAGTAGAGAGGACAGAAATATTTAAATTGTAACAAAGGAGAAGGTTCTTTCCTTGATACACTTAATAATTGCTCAAGAACTAATTAATAAAAATATATACGGAGGATGTTTACTCAGTTCATATATATATATATATATTACGATCAGGCAAAGAGATTCGGTTTTAACTTTAACATTGTATGCGGTTCTCTGTTTCTCGGGCCTACATTAGTAATTACCATTCACCTTTGGAGTGAATTAGACGATGGAACGTCTTACGCTTCAACAGCTATCGTTTCGAAGACAATGTTAGGTTTTAATTTTGGAAAACCTGTCGTATGTTCCTTATCCTGCAATAAAAATTGCGCTTATATATATTTTTAATAGTCTTATCGGGTAACCATATCCTATTACTCGAAATTTCTATAAGATTTAAATTACTGTTTAATTCAATAATTAGTTAGCAAATTATTAAAATCGAATTTGTATATGTATATCTCACTCGTTTGCACGGTCTTATCATAAACTTTTAACCGCAAAGCATAATGATAGCACATGGAATTATAATTACATCAATAGATTTCGGTTAGTTAGATATTATTGTTGGGAACACGTATAAAAACAATACGCTTTCAAAACTTACTAGACATTTAAGGATGTCATGTTACGAGGCTATTCAAAAATGCTATTAATTTTTTAATTATTATAATATCAGTGATATTAAGATAGCAAAAACATTTAAACTTTACACTCATTTTATTTCATAGTGGAATAAAATATCGAATCTGAAGATAAAATCGCTGTATCTTGAACCATTTTCGTCTTATCAGTTGATCATATCCGATGCAATATTTCCAAGGTATAAAAACCCCTCTTCGCACTTCAAATAATTAAATTTTTGTGTTGAGAGATAGGCTGAGATACGCTTTTATTTTTATTATACTAGTTTAATATATTGGGAAGAATTATAATCGATCAGGGTTAGTAAAAAATAAAAGAGGCTCATTAGGAAAAGAGGCTCATTCAGAAAAAGAGGCTCTTTAGGAAAAGAGGCTCATTAGGAAAAGAGGCTCATTCAGAAAAGAGGCTCATTAGGAAAAGAGGCTCATTGGGAAAAAGAGGCTCATTAGGAAAAGAGGCTCATTGGGAAAAAGAGGCTCATTAGGAAAAGAGGCTCATTAGGAAAAGAGGGTAATGAGGGTAATAAGAGGGTAATAAGAGGGTAAAGAGGGTAAAGAGGGTAATGGGAGGGTAATAAGAGGGTAAAGAGGGTAATGAGAGGGTAATGGAGGGTAATGGGAGGGTAATAAGAGGGTAATAAGAGGGTAAAGAGGGTAATGGGAGGGTAATGGGAGGGTAATGGGAGGGTAGTGGGAGGGTAATGAGAGGGTAAAGAGGGTAATAAGAGGGTAATAAGAGGGTAATAAGAGGGTAAAGAGGGTAAAGAGGGTAATGGGAGGGTAATAAGAGGGTAAAGAGGGTAATGAGAGGGTAATGGAGGGTAATGGGAGGGTAATAAGAGGGTAATAAGAGGGTAAAGAGGGTAATGGGAGGGTAATGGGAGGGTAATGGGAGGGTAGTGGGAGGGTAATGAGAGGGTAAAGAGGGTAATAAGAGGGTAATAAGAGGGTAATTCTTTTTTTTTTTTGTTTTTAATTTTTTTTTATAATTATCGTTATGTACGAGTATATATATATATATTTTATATATAAATATATAGTAGAGAGAGTTAGCGGGTACGGAGCCATTCACTTCCGACCTTGACCTTGACCTTGACCTTGACCTTGACCTTGACCTTGACCTTGACCTTGACCTTGACCTTGACCTTGACCTTGACCTTGACCTTGACCTTGACCTTGACCTTGACCTTGACCTTGACCTTGACCTTGACCTTGACCTTGACCTTGACCTTGACCTTGACCTTGACCTTGACCTTGACCTTGACCTTGACCTTGACCTTGACCTTGACCTTGACCTTGACCTTGACCTTGACCTTGACCTTGACCTTGACCTTGACCTTGACCTTGACCTTGACCTTGACCTTGACCTTGACCTTGACCTTGACCTTGGCCTTGACCTTGACCTTGGCCTTGACCTTGGGGATGACCTTGGGTATGAAACCTTGGGTATGAAATGGCGCCGTACCCGCTAACTCTCTCTACTATATATTTATATATAAAATATATATATATATACTCGTACATAACGATAATTATAAAAAAAAATTAAAAACAAAAAAAAAAAAGAATTACCCTCTTATTACCCTCTTATTACCCTCTTTACCCTCTCATTACCCTCCCACTACCCTCCCATTACCCTCCCATTACCCTCCCATTACCCTCTTTACCCTCTTATTACCCTCTTATTACCCTCCCATTACCCTCCATTACCCTCTCATTACCCTCTTTACCCTCTTATTACCCTCCCATTACCCTCTTTACCCTCTTTACCCTCTTATTACCCTCTTATTACCCTCTTATTACCCTCTTTACCCTCTCATTACCCTCCCACTACCCTCCCATTACCCTCCCATTACCCTCCCATTACCCTCTTTACCCTCTTATTACCCTCTTATTACCCTCCCATTACCCTCCATTACCCTCTCATTACCCTCTTTACCCTCTTATTACCCTCCCATTACCCTCTTTACCCTCTTTACCCTCTTATTACCCTCTTATTACCCTCATTACCCTCTTTTCCTAATGAGCCTCTTTTCCTAATGAGCCTCTTTTTCCCAATGAGCCTCTTTTCCTAATGAGCCTCTTTTTCCCAATGAGCCTCTTTTCCTAATGAGCCTCTTTTCTGAATGAGCCTCTTTTCCTAATGAGCCTCTTTTCCTAAAGAGCCTCTTTTTCTGAATGAGCCTCTTTTCCTAATGAGCCTCTTTTATTTTTTACTAACCCTGATCGATTATAATTCTTCCCAATATATTAAACTAGTATAATAAAAATAAAAGCGTATCTCAGCCTATCTCTCAACACAAAAATTTAATTATTTGAAGTGCGAAGAGGGGTTTTTATACCTTGGAAATATTGCATCGGATATGATCAACTGATAAGACGAAAATGGTTCAAGATACAGCGATTTTATCTTCAGATTCGATATTTTATTCCACTATGAAATAAAATGAGTGTAAAGTTTAAATGTTTTTGCTATCTTAATATCACTGATATTATAATAATTAAAAAATTAATAGCATTTTTGAATAGCCTCGTAACATGACATCCTTAAATGTCTAGTAAGTTTTGAAAGCGTATTGTTTTTATACGTGTTCCCAACAATAATATCTAACTAACCGAAATCTATTGATGTAATTATAATTCCATGTGCTATCATTATGCTTTGCGGTTAAAAGTTTATGATAAGACCGTGCAAACGAGTGAGATATACATATACAAATTCGATTTTAATAATTTGCTAACTAATTATTGAATTAAACAGTAATTTAAATCTTATAGAAATTTCGAGTAATAGGATATGGTTACCCGATAAGACTATTAAAAATATATATAAGCGCAATTTTTATTGCAGGATAAGGAACATACGACAGGTTTTCCAAAATTAAAACCTAACATTGTCTTCGAAACGATAGCTGTTGAAGCGTAAGACGTTCCATCGTCTAATTCACTCCAAAGGTGAATGGTAATTACTAATGTAGGCCCGAGAAACAGAGAACCGCATACAATGTTAAAGTTAAAACCGAATCTCTTTGCCTGATCGTAATATATATATATATATATGAACTGAGTAAACATCCTCCGTATATATTTTTATTAATTAGTTCTTGAGCAATTATTAAGTGTATCAAGGAAAGAACCTTCTCCTTTGTTACAATTTAAATATTTCTGTCCTCTCTACTGCGCATGCTCAATTTTCTGTACGCTTAAATAGGATTTATATTGAGCAATGTCAATCTCGTACTTTAGTTGTTGACCAGTCACCAACGTGTTTAGACGTGTCTTAAAGCCTTTCTTAAAATTGTTACGGTTGAAAATGGAGAAATTTACAATTGCAAAAGATTTCATTAAGGTGAACAAGAGGTTCAAAGTACAAGGTCGTACGATGGAATTCAAAATTAAACCGATTCCTGAGAATATTGAGCCTGTTGGATGGGTGAAGGAGGCCATCACCCAGATTGTCAAAAAATCAACGGATCACTTACAGCCTAATGACCAGGTGGGAGTAACCTTCTGCTCAAAGGAGTTTCAACAAGGGTCTGGCTATATGAAATTCAGGAATGCATCTAAAATTTCTACCGAAGATGTATGGTCCATCATCAATGGAATTTTCCAGTCCAACTCAACAGGTCTTAATACAGATACGTTCTGTTTGAGTGTTACGTCTGTGCGCATGCCCGAGGGGCGAGGTCGTGGGAAAAGGTATAACACCTTTAATGAAGAGTGTGCTATGCGCAGGGGAATAGTTACCATTGAAAATAAAGACAATTTATGTTTACCTCGTGCTCTCGTTGTTGCAATTGCTCGTGTTGACAAAGACCCTGAATATGTAAAAGTGCGTAGAGATATAGGCAAATTGCAAACATCTAGAGCTAAAGCTTTACTCCAAGCTTCAGGTGTTCAAGTTCACGAAGAAGGTGCCGGTGTTGAAGAATTGCATGAATTCCAACGGTACTTTAGTACTTATAAAATTACGGTTTACAGATACGGAAGTAAAGGTAGAGACTTGGTGTTTGAAGGCGTTAGTGAAAGTGATAAAAAACTGAATTTACTGTATCATGATGGACACTATAATGTGATTACATCATTAACCGCTGCTTTCTGCTGTGATTATTATTGTGAGGAGTGTCATATACCTTATAACACTAAAAATAAACATAGGTGTGGCGGTACTTGTCAGGCGTGTCAACAATCACCGGCATGCGAAAATCAGAAAAAAATAAAGTGCTCGGAATGTAATAGAACATTTAGAAGCCAAGACTGTTTTAGTAATCATAAGAAACCCAACTCTTTAGGTAAAAGCTCCGTATGCGCGCAAATACGTATGTGTAATGACTGCCTAAAAACTGTTAAAAGTGATAGACAGCATACGTGTGGAGAAATATTCTGCAAGATTTGTCAAAAACATTTACCGAGAAATCATATGTGTTATATGCTTCCAGATACAGGAACCCCGAAATTAAAAGACTTTTTATTCGTGTTCTACGATTTTGAGTCACGACAAGAAACGCAGTTGGAAAACGGCGATTTACTGCACGAACCAAACTTGTGTGTATTTAAGACGTGTTGTGAGAACTGTTTGGATAGTTCTGTCAAAATTTGCAATAAGTGCGGGCCTCGATTAAATATTTTAAAAATTAATCCTGTTGAGAGATTCCTGGAATATGTACTAAATCAGAGAAAATCATTCAAGAATGTTGTGGTAGTAGCTCATAATGGTCAAGCATATGATCATCAATTTATCCTCAATTATATTTTAACAAAATCTGATTTAAAACCTGAATTAATAATGCGAGGCACAAAAATTATTCGGATGATACTGGATAATGTGAAATTTATTGACAGTCTGAATTTTTTTCCTATGGCTCTCAGTGCTCTTCCTAAAGCTTTTGGACTTGGAGATAATTTCAAGAAAGGATACTTTCCTCATTTATTTAATAAAACAGAAAATGATGATTATGTAGGCCGCCTTCCTTCTATCGAGTACTATAATCCGGATTTAATGAAGACAGATGCTCGGGATAAGTTTTTAGAGTGGTATGAAACTAATAAAGATATGGAATTCGATTTTAAGAAAGAGCTAGTGGAATATTGTGTTAGCGACGTGGAGATTTTAACTGCTGCATGTCTCAAATTTCGTAATCTTCTTCTTGATGTTGGAAATGTTTGCCCACTTACAGAATCTTGCACAATTGCCTCTGCATGTAATAAAGTGTATCGTCGTAATTTTCTCAAGCCAAATACTATTGGAATTATTCCTAAAGGAGGATATAGGTGGCGCAACAATCAGTCCAAAATAGGTACACAATGGCTAATTTGGGAAGAGAAACAAAGGCAAATAAATATTGTACATGCCGCAAAACAAAGAGAGGCAATTGTAAAAGGCGTAGAGGTGGACGGTTACTGTGAAGAAACTCGCCAGGTGTTTGAATTCCATGGATGTTATTACCACGGTTGTATTCGATGCTACAAACATAACCGTGACACACCTTTGAATGATAACCCCAATGAATCCCTAAATACAAGATATGAATCTACTATATCAAAATCCGAAAGACTCAGGGAACTCGGGTACGAAGTTGTCGAAATGTGGGAATGTGAATTTAGACAACAACAATTGAGGGTATCGTCTGAAATTATGCAATATACAGAAAACCATCATCTTTTATCCTGTTTACCTCTCAATCCGCGAGATGCCTTTTACGGAGGAAGAACTGGGAATTGCAAAGAATATTATGAAGCGGTACCTGGTGAAAAAATAAAATATGTTGATGTATGCTCTCTCTACCCTTGGGTGTGCAAGTACGGAAGATTTCCAATTGATCACCCTGAAGTAATAGTTGGTAATGACGAGTGTTCAAAAATCGATCTTAGTACTAGTTGTGGAATAATTAAATGCTCTATTCTACCACCGAACGATCTCTATCATCCTGTGTTACCACTTAAAATGAATAATAAGTTAATGTTTGTTTTGTGTCGAAAATGCGGAGAGGAAATGGACCAAAACGTTGAATGCAATCATTCTATTGAAGACAGGACTCTACACGGAACATGGGTCATCGAAGAAGTTTACAAGGCACTAGAGAAGGGGTATACAATGATTGAAATGCAGGAAATATGGAAATACAAATCAATGCAGTATGACTCTAAATTAAAAACAGATGGATTGTTCACCGAAATGATGAACACATTTATTAAATACAAACAGCAGGCTTCCGGTTGGCCAAAAAATATAAATACTCAGGATGAGAAGGACAAATACATTGAAGAATTTTTCAAGGCAGAAGGTGTTCGCCTAGAATTTGCAAACATTTTAGAAAACCCAGGTCTTCGATCTCTCGCAAAACTAATTTTAAACTCTTTCTGGGGCAAACTTGGTCAGCGCGAGAATCAAACACAAACAGTTATTTTTAATAGACCAGAAGAACTGTTTGATTTATTGATAAATCCTTCGGTAGAGGTCTGCGGTATCTTACCCGTTAATGAAGATACAGTGGTTGTAAATTACGAATTTATTGAAGAGGCCTACGACCCCTTAAGTACAGTTAATGTTACACTAGCTGCATACACAACCGCTCAAGCAAGGCTAAAACTTTATAGTTATTTAGAAAAATTGGAGGATAGAGTACTCTATTACGATACTGATAGTGTAATTTACATAGGACGCGAGGGAGAATACGATGTCCCTACAGGAAATTTCATCGGTGAGATGACGGATGAATTGGAACCTTTGTACGGCAAGGGAAGTTTTATTTTAAAGTTTGTGTCTGGTGGACCTAAAAATTACGGATATGAGGTGATTGGACAAAAAGGTATAAGTGCTTCAGTGAAGGTTAAAGGGATAACACTTAATTATACCACGTCACAAGTAATAAACTTTAAAAAGATTTCTGAAATGGTTCTAAAGAAAAGTGATCCCATTCCAGTAGTAACAACAAACATTCGACGAACTGCTGAACATCAGTTAGTGACACGCGAAGAGACAAAAATGTATAAACCGAACTCTACCAAACGGAAATTTACTAACTTTAATTCTGTTCCTTATGGTTACAAACGATGTAAATTATAATTTTATTACGATGTAAATATATTTAATTATTGTATGTTTTCTTATAACCTCTTCTAATATATATTTTAAAAATAATTTGTGTTTTATTTACTTATCCCTAACAAATAGTCTTCGTATAAATAGTAAAACAGAATAAAATTATAATAATAACATTTTCATTATCAATTGTTACTCTCTTAAGTGCTTCTAATATATATATGATTTTTACTTATCACATTACATTAATATTAAGTCTATATTAATATATGCAACCCAATCCATTTTGTAACTGATAACGTTTACTTTATCAAGACTGTAGGCAACCCAATGTACAAATGATAAATCATTTAGCGTGAGGTGTTTAATGAATTACATTTTATTTTTAAAACTGTTAGTATGTTCCTTAAATCTACATTATTTTAAAGTTACACATGTTTATAAACTTATAAACCCAATTTCTTCTTATTCCACTAGTCCATTTCTTCATAATTTACCAATTTATATAATAAAGTTCGGATGTCTCCGATAGATGGCACCACAATGTCTAAAACTAATTAAAATAATTGTTATTATTAAAAACGTATTTTAATAATAATATTTTATGACTTACTGTGTATAAATCTTATTTCCATTGGTTATCTCTCATCTCCTATGATCATTTCACCTTTCTCCATAATTCTCCTAAAAATTTGTATCATATATTGAACCCCAGTTTTTACTGTGATTTCCCAAACGACCCCGAAGAAGCTGATGAAATAGATATGGTCTCTGATGCAACAATTGAAAGGAGAACTTATTTCATACACGAGGGGAGTCCATCCATATAATTTCGGGGGTGAGTCATCAGTTTCCTTAAATATTTTGTATGTACATATCACATATTTGCAATCTTTTTGATCATCTTATCTATTACTGCCTTGTGAATAATTCCAACCAGAAGTGGCGGTAGATAAACCTATAAATACTAATTTATAAAACGAATTTCCAAATGTATAACAATCAATAATAAAAATAACAATACGTCTTCTTTAAGAAACATTATGTTTTCTTCCCTACTTCAAAACCATAAACAGAACTATAAATGAATTTGAATTTCCCTCCTATAATTTACTAGATTTATCATGTGATAAATCTGACATGTCTAAACAAGTTTAAACATGTTTGACCATTTTCTGAATCTCAACTGCGCATGCTCCGTAGACTCTATACTCTTATATGATAGTGTCTTATACAAAATTAATCAGTCAGTGCCTGTCTCTCGTAGTGTTCGGTTGTGTTTCTTATCAGTGTGTGTAAAAAGTGACGTCTCTTACTATGATGTCTTTATGAAGTGCATCTATTTTGAAATTACTCTGGATGAACACATTCCATCAGAGGCACCATTCTTCAGCTTCTGGTAATTGTATTCCAATATCTTATATTTTCTTGTAATCTCTAGTTTCTGGTCATTGTCACATTTCGTTCTTAGATATTAATTTAACGCTTAATATTCCACACACACACATTATCTTATTAACGCAAGCCTTTCTTAAATTACTCCGGATGGACACATTCCATCACTAACACCAATCTTCAGCTTCTGGTCATTGTCGCTTCTACATCTTCGTCCTTTTACCTACAATTCTTTTCCTATTGTGTGAGTTTATAAAAATGATTTTTTCGTTTATCATTTTGAGAGTAAGAAAGATTTAATTTGAGGTTAAGAATGTATTACGTTTATATTAATAGAGAGAGAATCAGATGGATATTCTTAACCTTTCAAAACATCCAGTTAATCAGGGGCGTACTGTAAAACCTATTCAAAACATCTAGTTCAATCAGTGAACTGTTGGCAGCCATCTTTATTTTTATACACACCCATTTCTTATCATTGACCAATCACATCACTTTTTATTTCCTGAGAAAATTTAGGTTGGTAAAACTGTATTTTGCATCTCACTCTTTCATTCACTTCCGAGTCTCACTCTAACACATTGACTCTTATAGGACTTCCGGTCAAAAGTGCACACTACACCGGATGTTGCTGATAGGCGACACCACATCCGGTGGGCGTGGCGTGGGTGCACACGCGACCCCTCTCCCCTCCCCTCATGGCGGGCATTTTGGGACAGGAAGCCTTCAAGGCTGTCTGTCCCAAGTGCCCCCATGCCTACTCCCAGTTGATGCGCCCGTTTTTGGTGGAATGACGGGTGTAAAGGAACCCGTCTATGTGTAGAAAGAATCCCTTCCGAGATTCGACCAGTTCCGCGATTACATAGGCCATACTTACGAGAAATGTACTGCTGCGAAATTTACGTACTGTCAAATATTAACGTCTGTCAACTGTACAAGACTAACTTGAGACTTCGATCCAATTTTCGAATTTCGAATTATGGAAGAACTAGTGAAAAAAAGAACAACCGATTCTCCGTGGTGGTGGGGCGCAATCATCTCAGCATGTATGCATTCCTTTTGGAAGTATTGGTAAGTGGAAGAACTGGAGTGGAAGAAATGGAGTGGAAAAAAGAACTAGTGGAAGTGATGGTTAGTGGAAATAAGAACTAGTGGAAGTAACGGTCAGTGGAAGAAATGGAGTGGAAGTAAAGGTGTAGTGGAAGTATTGGTAAGTGGAAGAAATGGAGTGGAAGAAATTGAGTGGAAGAACTGTCCCCCTACGTTCACAAATATTTGAATTATTCGAAAATTTAAAAATTCAAATATGAATAATTTTGTGATTTAAATATTCATATTAGAATATTTAACTATTTGAATTAATCGAATTCGAATCCCAGCCTTAATAGCGATGATTCGAATTATTTAGGATGATTTGAATCCGTGTATGAAGATTCGAATCCATTTATAAGGATTCGATTCCGTTTATAAGGATTCGAATTCTTTTATAAGAATTCGAATCCTTTTATAAGGATTCGAATCATCTACATCTGGATTCGAATACGAATCCTTTTAAAAAAATGTAACGAATCTGGATCACGAATCTGTATTCACTAAAGTATTCGAATACCTCTTTTGAATCCTCTAAAAGGATTCGAATCCGGGCATCGGATCCTGAATGATTCGTATCCTGCCCAGCTCTGGTATTAAGTGACTCGGATTCCGATTTAGAAGTGTAAAAGCCAATTCACATGTACACCCGATAATTGGAAGAGGATTTGCCATCTACATCCAAAGAAGTAAGGTTTTTAACCCCAAAAATAAACAAAAATTTTTAATACACTGGCGAAAGAAATTAACGCATCATTTGTGATTTTTTTGATATCTTGGAATCGAGTTTTCTTTGAACACAAACATATTTTTACAATAAGAAATCTTATCAAGCATGCTGTTTTACATGTTGTGTTTTGTCTTTTGTTCTCATGGTTTTCTGTCAATAAATAAAATGAAGCACTTTTCATTATTCCGACTGTAAGAAAGGTTCATATAAAATTTCTTTTTGAGTTTGTTTTCAAGTAATTGTTAAAATTAAGTGCTAAATAGTGAAGAATGAATATGGATAGACGTCCGAATCTTAATTTAAGCAGTGAAGAAGCTGTGATTGTGGTTACACTTGCAGAAGAAGGTAGGAGTCAGCGTTACATCAGTCAGCGTCTTGGTGTTAATCAATCGACCGTATCCCGTGTCTTGAAGAGACATCGGGAAACTCAGGCATACTCAAGAAGGCCAGGGCAAGGGAGAAAAAGGGCCACAACTGCTGTTCAAGACCGTTTTTTAATAATGCAGACGTTACGCGAACGGTTTATTACGGCTCCTAGGCTACAAAATATGCTCGCAGAGATCCACAATGTTCATGTAAGTTCCGTTACCATCAGAAAAAGGTTACGTGGTTTTAATTTAACTCCGAAAACAGCGGCAAAAGGACCACAATTAACCGCAGACCATCGCAGAGCCAGGTTAACATTTGCGCAAGAACATGTAAACTGGTTACAGGCCGATTGGGCTAATGTTATGTTTAGCGACGAGTCCAGATTTTGTCTTTACGGCAGTGACAGACGAATGCAAGTGTACAGACGGCCAGGTGAACGTTATGCGCAGTGTAACATTGCTCCGACTGTTATGTTTGGTGGAGGCTCTGTTATGGTGTGGGGTGGTATCACTTTAGAGGCTCGTACGGAGTTGGTGGTCATACCAAGAGGAAGCATCATGGCAGCGTCTTGTATTGCAAACATTTTAGAACCATCCGTAATGCCTTTTGCTCCCTTTGGAGGAAACGATTTCCTGTTTATGCATGACAATGCAAAACCACACAGTGCCTGAATTGTACAACAGTATCTTGACCTAGTGGGTATCAACACAATGCAATGGCCAGCCAGGAGTCCCGATCTTAATCCGATCGAACACCTATGGGACGCGATGGGCAGACGCCTTAGAGCACTTCCTCGGCGTCCAAGCAATCAACAAGAGCTTGGACAAAGATTGCAGGAAATTTGGGAAGATATTAACCAGGATGAAATTGGATCATTAATTAACAGTATGAGCCGTCGCTGTCAGGCAGTTATTCGAGCAAGAGGAGGAAACACTAGATATTAAGTCTTATAATCACATGTAAACTTTTTTCCTCTTTTTATTTATGATATTATTTTAGTCAATAATGAAAGAAAATGTGTTGAAAATCATTATTATAGTTCAGTTGGTTTTGTTGTTATTTTTTTGGTTTTTAAACATCAAAACTTTATTTTAAAATTAAAAAAATTAATGTGATGCGTTAATTTCTTTCGCCAGTGTATATGACATAATAATTTACTTTTTTTTATATATCATAACCTTATATATTCGTATACTCTGTACATTTGCGGACATTCGTTGATTATATAAAAGAGTCTAATTTAAAATTCGAACGAGTGTTTTCAATCCCAGGCTAAGCATGAAGTAAAATTTCGAGTTTAGAAAAGCCCCGCGTAGAAAATTTGTCGAGGGTCGCGCTAGCGACCCGAGACAAATTTTCACGGGGCTTTTCTAAACTCGAAATTTTACTTCATGCGCCACACGTATAAAACACTGAGATATTGTAAAATTCAAAAATACTAGCCTTTATTTTGTTCGGTTGATTGACAAATTATATTGAATATTAAATTTTATTTATAAAATCTTGGCAAATACTTGAAACCTGTTACAACATTTCAAAAGAAGTGGATTAATAAGAAATCGTGGAAATTAGTGAAAAACCTATTTAAAAAATCTATAAATATAAAACATGGATTTGTGTGAGTGTTTTCCACTCCCCGATTAAGCATGAAGTAAAATTTCGAGTTTAAAAAACCCTGAACATTTGGATTTGGCGGCACGAGCGAAGCGAGGTCAGGCTTTTCTAAACTAGAAATTTTACTTCGTGCGCCACGCGTACAAACACTGATTTATTATGAAGTTCAAAAACACATAATCGATCTACTATTTTTGTCAGAAGTATAGTTGAAGATGTGAATTAAATGTACATAATGTTGATATGATTTACCAAAATACCGGTACATTTTGAAGAGCAATTTTTGCGATTAACCGGTATGCCGGTATTCCAATCCCTACCTGTATCATATAACTGTATTTATTTTAATTTAAATTGCATTACATGAGAGTAAATCTAGATTTCAATATTATATGTGGAATTAAAAATTGAATGGTGTAGATTCACGCTCGATTTGTTTATTTTGATAAAATAAACAAACCGAGCGTCATCATTTTTCGTTCCGTCGCACAATGTGCCAAATCCGAGCGCGAGCGCCAGGGGGGGATTTGGAGGAAAAAAATTAAATTAAAAATTTCGAGAAAAAAACATATCCACTCCATTGTAGATACATGAAACCCTTATAATCTTGCATGTTTATATTTTTTAACCCCCTATATTATTAACAATTAACGCTTAAAGTTGAGCAATTTAGAAAACATCGATTTTACGGCATTTCATTCGCAAGTTTAAATAATTTATTACATGGATAGTAGGCGTACTATAAATATAACATTATACACTATTGTTTATAACATAATACTGTATATTATGGTTGAAAGATCAACTCTCTAAATATTTTAGAAAAAAAGTTAAAAAAATTTGAATATGAAATATATTTTAAATATAAATTTTAACTTTAGAAAGTGTTATAAAAAAAATGCCAACTCGATGAGGTCTGTGACTATCACTAAAAATTAGTTCTATGTTTTCTCTAACTACCCTCAAAATTTCGTATCTCCACCGGTGCGTTTTTGGGGTCTTTTTAATTTTTTTATTCGACGCCACCAATTAAAATTGGGTCGGGCGAGGCCCGTGTGCGGTGGCATCGCGGAGTCGAGCTCGCTATTCTCGAGCAGCACGCAACATTATTTCTACGTTGGCCCCGAACAAAAAAATAATAAAAACGCACTTAAAACGCACATGTAAAAATTCAAAAAAATTAGGGCTGTTACAGAAAATATTGACAAATGTTTACATAATAGTCATAATCCTCACAATCTACAATTTTTCTAATATACAGGTATATATCATAGGGAAATTATTTCTTCTCTGAGTATTTTTTGCAGCATTTAAATCACATTTACAAAAATAGTTTTATGGGTTTTTTTCTTATTGATATATAAGGGTGTACATCTGTTACTGATAAAGGTCATCTGGTTTGTGTTTACATTTTTATTAGGGGTCCGATTGAAGCTGTCATTTACCGTAACAAATGGCATTCTTGTCACACAGTTTTTACGGTTTAAGTATCTGAAATGGATTATTCTTAATTTTCTTGAAAGCAAAATATGCGTTTAGTGTTGAACGAAGTCTCCAACAGTTCACATATTTTTCTGATCCATAAGCGAACGATTGAACATTATAAAGTAATTATTAATTAAGTTAGTGTTAAGTGTTATTTAATTTGTTGACTATATACTCTTTCTTTGATGTAGTGTTTTTTTGTGTATAAAATAGTTTACTTTAATTAAACTAGTGTTTAGTGTTAGTGTAATTTAATTAATCCAAAACGCTGAGTGATAATGGAGAAAATTAAAATTACAAACGGTGATTTATATAAGGTATGGTACGAACTAAAACCTAAAAACCTTATTCAGTCAAGCAATACCATTGATTATTTAATAAAATATATTGAAAATGTTTCGACGAAAAACAATAGTGAAAATGATGACATTCTTAAAAAAGTTAAGGGTTTCTGCAGTACTCTTAATAGAAAGTGGAAAATGTGCTCAAGATCTCATATCAATTTCATAAAAAAAAAAAATAGAAATTGGTTACTGCTGCCTTTTAAATACAACGAGGGTTCTGTCTTAATTGAAAATACAAACCCCTTTGAAAATATAGAAAATATTTCACCAATACCAAGTACATCAGGTACACAGTTCACAATACAAAGTAATACATCTAAAAGAAGACAAACTAATTTATTGATCACCGAAAATACATAATATATAAATTAGATTTGAAGAAAACAACTACTCACGGATGTACGATAGAAGAGAAAAATAATATATTTAGTCGGAAAACTAGAATACAAAAACTATTACGTAAATAGTTAGGGATAAGGGTTGATATTGTTGTGCAAGGAGGAGGTACTTCAAATACTGGCAACGTTGCTCGAATATTTTTTCGAAATTATGAGAAAGTAGCTGTCATCACTGAATTGAATGAAGAATTATTGAACAGATTTTATACAATTCTTATAACAATGTCGAGTTCTCGTAATATAAATGTATTGATGTTTGATAAATATGCAGAAGATACGGCCCGGCCCGACTTTACACCTTGTTATATGGATGGTATAGAATGCCTCCTAGTGTCCATAAAATTTTAATTCACGGGAGCAAAATAATTGGACAATGTCTTTTACCAATCGGAGAACTTTCGGAAGAGGCACAGGAAGCAACCAATAAAATATATAAGAGAGTTAGAGAAAACCATACTAGGAAAAACTCTAGGCTTAATACAATTCGAGATTTATTTAATATGCTTCTTGTATGTTCTGATCCAATAATTTCTTCTTTGAGAAGCGATGTAAAAATTCATAAAAAACAACTACCTGCAGACGCTAAAAAATTAGTTATTTGTGAAACGGACACAAGTGACAGCGAAGACGAACAGACTGATGAGGATACTGACAATTTTTCATTTTAAAAAAGTAAGTAAATAAAACAGTATAAAATACATAACTTCGTTGTGCAAAATCAGAAAAATGTAATGTATATTCTGATTAAAAATTCATATTTTAAACAACAGATTAAATTATTTTTAAACTACAGCAGATACTTTTCACATTTGTAGGTTTTTTTGAGGTGCTTTATTTTTTATTAGGCGCAACCGATAAAAATCGACTCGGTCATTCGCAAAAACCTGACACAAAACGCACATGTAGAGATACGAAGTTTTTAGGGCATTTAAAAACATACCACAGTTTTTGGTGAAAGTCACAACCTATGTAATGATTATAACAATTGTATATAATTTTGCTGCCTTGAATTATTATTATATTATTTTTCTAGAAGATTGCAAACCGGAAGAACTGTGACTATCATATAAACATTTGTTAATATTTTCTGTAACTGCCCTAATTTTTTTGAATTTTTACATGTGCGTTTTAAGTGCGTTTTTATTATTTTTTGTTCGGGGCCAACGTAAAAATCATGTTGCGTGCTGCTCGAGAATAGCGCGCGCTCGACTCCACGATACTCACCGCACACGGGCCTCGCCCGACCCAACTTTAATTGGTGGCGTCAAATAAAAAAATTAAAAAGACCCCAAAAACGCACCGGTGGAGATACGAAATTTTGAGGGTAGTTAGAGAAAACATAGAACTAATTTTTAGTGATAGTCCCAGACCTCATCGAGTTGACATTTTTTTTATAACACTTTCTAAAGTTAAAATTTATATTTAAAATATATTTCATATTCAATTTTTTTTTAACTTTTGTTCTAAAATATTTAGAGACTTAATTTTTCAACCATAATATACAGTATTATGTTATAAACAATAGTGTATAATGTTATATTGATAGTACGCCTACTATCCATGTAATAAATTATTTAAACTTGCGAGTGAAATGCCGTAAAATTGATGTTTTCTAAATCGCTTAACTTTAAGAGTTAATTGTTAATAATATAGGGGGTTGAAAAATATAAACATGCAAGATTAGAAGGGTTTCGTGTATCTACAATGGAGTGGATATGTTTTTTTCTCAAAATTTTTAATTTGATTTTTTTCCTCAAAATCCCCCCCTGGCGCTCGCGCTCGGATTTGGCACATTGTGCGTCGGTACCGTTAGAGAGGAAAAAATATAAACATTCCTCTGCGGATCCGATATACAAATGAATTGGGAAGAGTGGGGAAACCTAGTAGTTACTCTAAATCACACGCCTGCTGGGTTAGCCACCTGACAGAGTCGCCCCCCCTGACCCCGCACAGCCAACGTGAATACTCTGGTTACTCCATACTCTGTGGTTTAATGTTGTTTCAATGTTAATAAAAAAATAATATTAAATAATCTATCTATGAAAATACAGCGAAACCGGAAAGAGAAGTTATGATAGACTCAAAAACGTAACCAAATACAACGCCATTGTTCTCTCTCGCACGAACTCTGCCTGCAGGGAACGGGGTAGGGGAAAACATGGAAAGATAGAATTCTGTCATACCTTGTAACACATATGTGTTCATATGTGTTACGCCCATCGACGTACCTTCTGTATAATCCAGGGTAGATGGTCGCGGGCTTGATACTAACTAAATTAATTTGTAGTATGTCGATGCATATGTTGCGGACAAAACACAAGATACCGACAAACGTGTTTTGTCTAGACAAAATGCGAATTGTCCAATGTTTTTAGACAATAGCCGAATAAAGTTGCATTCGTCTGTCATTTCGCACATTGTCTGGATAAAATGCATTGTGTCTAGGGCTATTAGACAAAATGCGTTGCAAGATTTTACATTTATAAAAAAGTACTGGTAAACATAATTTTGTTTCATAAACAAAGTGACCAATTATTTATTAGGAATATACAAGGTAGCCAGAGTGAAAATTTGTAGGTAACTTGATTCGTTAATTAATATTTTTAACAGAAAATCCAAATAAAAAATGATTGTGTTTTTCATTAACGCTCATGACGCCATTGAAATTCTGAATATGTCATAAGAAATCAGCAATATTTTTGAAACGTTTCGGTTAAAATCATATCTATCTATCAACAACCAGCTTTACATTACAAATGTTTATGTAATGTTCAGTCCAGCAACGGCTCACGCCTAACTTCAGGATAGGCCAGAGATCCAAGGTAATATGTATCCGATATTGAAAGGTGACTTTGTTGTGCAATTCTTGTATTTATAAAGCGCGATCCCAACCTCAAATTTTGTGTGCCTTTTCGCTGTGTCTTACTCTGAAATTAGGCTGGGAGCCGCCGCTGGTTCAGTCGATTTGTCAATGGCAATAATTGTATACAAAATGTTAAAAACAAATTATAGTCACATATTTTTGATATTAATGGCCTCATGGGGCTTACTGAATAATGGTTATTCTTTTAATTTTGTGTTCAAAATTGATTGATGTGGTACATAATCAATTTTGAACACAAAATTAAGTCACTTTTTTACAAATGTATTTGTTTATGGTAAGAACAAAATTTTATTTCAACATAAATTGTTTGTTGACAACCTGAATCCATACTCGTTTTTTTTCAATGATGTTTTACATCTGAAACACATCATTGAAATCAGGGTGAAAAACGCAGGTCATTCATATGCATTCAGGTATTATGCTTTTATTTGAAAAACTAAAGTTGATGTCGACAAGGCCATAGCCAGGGTGGGAGGATATGGGGTTTCAACCCCCTCCCCAAAATTTTCAAAATGTTAAATTTTTGTGTAAAAGCAGCCCTGAAAGAGCAATATTTTAATAATAACAATATTTTACTAATAAATGTATTTATTGAGGGCAATTAACAACAGCATTTAAACATGAAAAGGACTTATTAGTCAATCAGTACATCCTGTTTAAAAAGAAACTCCTTCTTATACCCCTCTTTATCCCAACAACTCTTCTTACAACTATAAACCACCAACACTCCGAAATCCAACTCATCCTCTTCCAAAACAGTCAACAGTTGAGGCATTATTTGGAACTCGAACTGCCTTTCACCTCCGCACTCCTGGCAATTGGGGATTGTTTCCGGCATCGGCTTCCCGGCGATCCACAAAGGCGAGCCTCCCCGCTCGTACCTCAAAATCTGCTCCGGATTATCGGCAATGCGATTTCTGAATCGTGTGAAGATTTTATCATTATCCCCCGAAGCATGTTGCTCTAAATCATCGTCGCTTACTTCGGTTAAAGTTCCTGTTTTGTGCTCGGCTTGCAATTGATTGAATTTTTCTAGTTCTTCTTCCTCGTTGATTTCCACTTTCTCCGTTTCACAATCCTCGGCCTCCATTACAATTTCAAACTCAGGAAATAAATGTTGAGAAAAGGAATTGGTATTCTTTGTGAAATCAATTTCATTAGCAATCGAGCAAGTATTTCTGTGGGATTCTTTCCAATGGAAAACTTGATGCTCACGACAGCAATAGTACACCTTTAGGCACTTACCACAGGTCTTTCTGCCTGGACACCCGCATAATTCACACAATTTCACCCATTTTCCCGGATTGAAATCAACAGGATTTTTCCCAGGAGGCTCGGGCGAGTAAAACTCATTCGTCCTTGGTAAATTACTCCGGAAGACCCTAACATTCTCATTTAGGTTACGTTGTAAACAGGATGGGTTCCTGCAGATGAAAATCAATAAAGTCCGGTGGAAATTCTGCTCGCATTCTTCGTATGGAGCGTAAACTTGGCACAGGAAGATCAGTTGGTGTTTGCACTTCAAGCACTGTAAATCTTCTAATGTTGGAAAATTCTTGTAGCTCAACCACGCGGGTTTTCCGCCAATTTTGCTTCGGAATTGGGGGCTCTTCAAACGCCAGGATTCGCAGGGTTCACTGAAACCGATGTCTATATGCGACATGTTTGAAATAAAGTGAGGTTAGAATCCTAAAAAAATGAACTGTTAGAAGTAAGAGAAATAATAGATATTCATTTTATTAAAACAAAATAATAATTGTGCTGTTAAATAATTGCAATTATTAATTTAATTAAAAATTGTTTTTATTCCTCTAAATTACAATTCAATAAGTAAAAAATAGAAATTTAAAATTTCAATAATATTTTATTATACGCAACTTATTATGCACACAATTATCAACAATCATAATGATTTTACATAATCAATTTAGGATAAGAAAAAAATTAATAAATTAAGCAATTATCTCAGATTAGGAATAGAACTAAATTATTCAAACTCTTTGTCAATTATTCAGTCCGATTCTGTAAGATATTATGTAAAATTTAAAGCATAACGCTCCACTTCATATTCCAAGTAGATTTGGTTTTTGTTATGAATGCAAAACCCACTTGTAATACAATGCTTGATAGATGACGATTAACGTTTTTCTTAGATAATAGACCCGATTGAAAACATAATTTTAATTAATCCAATTATAAAATTTAAATATGTATATTTATTATATGCAACTTAATATACTGCAATGTAGTATATTAAGTTGCATATGTTAAAAATAATGTATTATATGCAACTGAATATACCATTTTGCAGTATATTAAGCTGTATATAATAATTTAACATATGCAACTTATTATACAGAAAACTAGTAAGTTAAGTTGCGTATGTTAAATATAGTGTATTATGGACCATTTTGCAGTATAATAATAATATCTTTATTGACAGTAAAGTGATTACAGTATATTTACAAGTATATTTACAAAACAATTTTATTATTTAAAATGGATGAGTGCTGCGAACTGTCACTGTCACTGTCAAATGGCTATCGACCTGAGGTCTTTCTGCCTAGATTGATGATTAGTGTCGTACGTCAGTCCTTAATTAGTGTATGGGTGAAATGATGAAATGAATTCAAATATGGTTGTTATTGGTTTTTTATATTTGGGAAGAATAGTGGGATTTCGATGGAAACAGTAATGGGAAATGGTGCGGTAATTAAAATGATTTTTAGAGAATTTTTCTGAAAGGTATTGGGGGCGTTCTTCTATGGGGGTTATCTCAGTTGAGTCGTAGAGGAGTTGGTTGGATGGGTTATGTAGCGGATTTATGGGGTTACGAATTTTGGTAAGGGTTCTTAGGGATGCTCGCTCACTAACTTGGATGTGGTGTAGGGTGGGATTTTGGGATGTGGAAAATAGGATGGAACCATAATCAATCAAGGGACGACATATCATTTTATTGATGATTACAGCAGTTTTAATGTTTATTCCGGATTGTTTGTAGGTTAGGTTTCTGAACAGTTTTGCCCGAGTTGTTATTTTACTTTTTATGTTACATGCATGTTTTTTGAAGTTGAGTTTTTGGTCGAAAGTAAATCCAAGATATTTTACATGGGAGGAGGGGTGGATTTGGTTTTGTGAAATGGAGATAATAAATGGATAGTTATTGATTTTGCGGTAAGGCATAAGTAGTTGTGATTTAGGCCCTTGTCCCACCAAAGCTACGCGATAGCGACGCGATGTCGCCAGCGTGCATCTTTCGTGTTTAACCCATGGTTTATATACACCGTATACCCACCAACGCTCCAGCAAAGAAACATCTAAGCTGCGTGTCGGTTTCATGTTGCCGAGCGACTCGACAGGTCAGTTGCGAAGCAACATCCAAGCTGTGTGTGCGGTGATGCTTTGCGTTTAATGACGAAAAGGAAAATGAACATCACGGCCCAACAGAAAAATGAACAGGAATTCAATGAAAAATTAGTTGATGCTGTAGAAGAATATACGTGCTTATACAATTATAGGTCAGCAGAATATTCTCGAAAAGATGTGACCGAAAAAGCTTGGGCGGCAGTAGCCAAAAAGTAAACGACACAGGTTAATTATTTATTAATACTTTATTTGTAAAAAAAACTTGCGTTGTAAATTTAAAAAAGGTTTTAATTGTTAATGGTATATTTCCATTGCCAAGATAGAGGTGCCCGTAGGAAGTACTGGGATAAATAATCTCTTAAAGTTTGTGCATTTGATCTGTCACAAAGAGTAATTACTTCTTGCTCATTTACAGACATGTCAGATGATCTGTCATTAGTGTCGTCTTCCCCCTCCTCCTCTACATCATACTCTGTTAAATACGGTCTTCCTTCTCTTATGCGAACATAGTTATGGAGGATACACACTGCTCGAATAATATGATTAACAGATTTCACTGTTTTGCAACGAATCGCAGTCAATAACACCTGAAACTTTTGTGTCATCTTGCCAAACGAGCATTCAATAGATTTGCGGCCTCTACTTAGTCGGTAATTAAATATTCGATTCTTGTTATTCAGTCTTCTTTTCGGATATGGTCGCATAAGATATTTCTGAAGCGGGAATGCTTCGTCAGCAACAAAGTAATGCGGAAAATTTTGACCAGTTTCATCACGAGGCAGAGACTTGGGTTCTGGCAAATCTAATCCTTGTTGTATCCACTGACCCATTCGTGACGCTTTGAAAATGCCACCATTACTATTTCTCCCAGCATACCCAGTTTCGATCATAATGAAATTCCCGTCAGCATCACTGCAAGCCATCAAGACAAGGGAGTGGAACGATTTGTAATTAAAATTTTCAGAACCAGTTCTAGGCATTTTTTGAATTCGTATATGTTTTCCATCGATCGACCCCAGGCAGTTTGGTAAGTTCCACAATTCTTCATATCTGTCTGCTATTATTTTCCACTGATTTCGATTGGGAATTGGCATATATTGCTCATGTAAACTTTTCAAAATAGCTTCTGTTGTTTCAAAGACAATTTTTGCAATAGTGTTATCTCCTCGAGAAAAATAAAACGCAAGAGAACTGAAGGTACATCCCGTGGCAAGATATCTGTAAAAAACAACAAACTATATCACACATAAAAAACTATGTGATAAATTTTGTAAAACTCAATTTCGTAAAAAAATAGTTTTGAGAAACAACTATATATACTTTGTGTTGCAGTAAACACCTGTAAACAAAAATGGAAAAACATAAGATCAGCGTTTGTGAGGAATTTAAAATCAGCTCCAAGTGGATCATCGACTAAATCTAAAAAGCCATACTATTTAAACGACAGCATGCAATTCTTATTGCCATTTGTAAAGACGAATGCCCCGGACTCCGACACACAAGGAAATTTACCATCACCAGTTGCTAGAGGCACGGAAAATATTGAGAGTGGAAATGAATCCGAATCCGAAAATCTTGAGGTGCAAAATGAGATTGCAGTGGAGGACACTGAAGCTGATGTGATTGAACCTACAGAGCCAGTGATTAAAAGAGGAGACGCCGTTCAAAAAACAGCTAAAAACAAGGCTAAAAAACGAAAGTCAGAAGTACTCGATGTTGATAGAACATTTGTCGAGTTCTGTGAAAGTCGTAAGAACAGAAGTTAAAATGTGGACCCAAATAAAATGTTCTTATTGAGTTTGTTACCAGAAGTAAATCAGATGAACCCTCAACAATCCAGACGATTTAAAAGACAAGTAATGTATCTCATTGACGACATTTTAGATGGACCACTTTCAGTGACAGTATCCAACGCAAATTATGGACAATCACCTACATTCCATACTAGTAGTAAGCCTTCATCTGCATCATCTATCCACACCTACAACCTAAATTCATGGACAAACGAAAGTAGTCTGACTACAACTCCTTCTCCTGCACCTCTTGTAACTGCAAGCACCCACGACGAAAATGAATGGTCCAGCAGAAATACAACCAGGGCACCTTTACCTTTACCTAGCAATACCGACGTTGAAAATCGGTGGGCAAACCACACTAGCACCACGAATTCGCGTGAGCCAAACGATATTTCCAGCGGAAATCAATGGCCTCTCTCCTACAACAACAACACATCTAACCTTCCACCAAATTACTAATTTAACTTTGTAGATTATACATATTTTCCGCAATAAAAGTAATATACAGTACTATACAATTTTTGTTAATTTATATAACAGTTCTCATCACTGGTGAGTGATCAGAAATTGCACGTTAGAAATAATATTATTTGCTTACCTTAGCGTTATTAACAGCCTTTCTTCAACACTCACACTTTTTCGGAAATTTGTATCTTTCTTTTGGACGTGAAATCTGACTTTTTCAACCAGCTCAAGAAACAGTTCTTTTGACATCCGGTAAAATAATTTAAACTTCACTGGGTGTCTGTCGAGTTCCTTAGCAGCAACAAACATTCTGTTTTTTTGGGTTCTTGAAATAAAAGGATGCACCCACCATTTCCTTTTCTTAGACTTTCTAGATTTGTTTCTATTTTGTAAGTACCAGTACATTGCAATCAAATCGTCGTCTTCACTTGATAACATTGTTCACTGAACTGAATGTAGAAAACACGTCGTTTTGGTGAGACAACACCATGTCGCCTGCTTGTGTCATGTCGAAATCGTGTCGTTGTCGCGTCGCTGTCGCGTAGCTTTGGTGGGACAAGGGCCTTACGGGGATTGATTTTTATTCTCCATTTTGCGAACCATCGTTCAAGGGTATCGATGAGTTCTTGGAGAGTTTGGAGAGCTTTATGTAGGGTGGGAGCGTGGGATATGAGGACAGTGTCGTCGGCGAACTGTAGGATATATTTTGAGGGATTGAAGTATTTTGGGTCAGGATGGTATATGTTTTGCAGTATATTAAGTTGTATATAATAATTTAACATATGCAACTTATTATACAGAAAACTAGTAAGTTAAGTTGCGTATGTTAAATATAGTGTATTATTGATCATTTTGCAGTATATTAAGTTGCATATAATAATTTAATATATGCAACTTATTATACAGAAAACTAGTAAGTTAAGTTGCGTATGCTAGATGTAGTGTATTAAGTTGCATATGTTAAAAGTAATTTTATATATGCAGCTTTTTATACATGCACCTAGTAAGATAAGTTGCGTATGTTAAATTTATTCTGATATATGCAGTTTAAGAAACAGGAAACTAGTAAGTAAAGATGCATATATTGTAAAACTAATCATTCCCGGCGCATTCACTATTTGTTTCGGATTATCATTTCTGCTTTGTATCATTGTTTATAATACTTAAGTACTGAAGTTAGTGTATTTGAATATGATTAGATATTATAATTACAAATTTTATACGTTTTCCATTGAAAATTCACAAATGGCTCTATTAAATTTCATTTATTGAAGCTAAAAGATTTGCATGTAGTATAATAATGATGAATAATTTTAAAATATGTCAATTTTGTGCTTGGTTTTAAATAATGCGGAGTTAGTAAACAAACATGAGTATAGCATAAATGAAATATTGAAGTACTGATTTGTTAGGGATTTATTATTTGTTGTGTAAGTATTTTTAAGTTTTGTGAGCAATTAAATCAATTAATGCTAAACAAGAAATTTAAATTTTTTATTTAATTAGAAAGTAAATGCTTTTTCTCCTTAGAAAAAAAATCGAGTTATTTCATTAAGCACATTTATCTTTTTAAAATTATTAAAACGTTATTTATCATAAATACTTTATTCTAACAAGCACAATTTTCATAACTTCTGATTAAAGTTTTCCTCTTATTTAATAGATGTCTCTACATGTATATTAAAAAAAAATGATTACAAAAAATAGAGACGCGCGGAATCATCGAAATTATAAACGCAAATCATGATTTGTAATTATTTCCAATTACAACCGAAAGACAGTCATTACTCGTAACAAAGGTTACATAATTATACGCAATTAATGCACACAAACCGACTGACGGAGATGGACATTTCCAGTACACCGGCTCAATAAAAATCAGCGCGCGAGTGTTTTCACTTTCCCAACTTACTCGAACTCGAACGAGCCTAATAACATTTTCATCGCTCTTAATTTTTTATGCCGGTTGTATCGAAAACGCCGATCTCAATTTCACGATTACGTTTCCTGTGTGCAAATGTTTATTATCATTTTGTAATTTTGTTTATACAAACACGGACTCCTACCACGTTACCTGGTTAACCTTGGCTTTGCAAAGTAAAGTAAAACAAGTGCAGAGAAAAGTTGGTCAGTTGTTATCAAGTGTGCAAAGATTCAACAATGGTGAGTTATTATTATTACATTTATAAATAATACTGACAGTAATTATTTTTTTTTTGTAAACAAGAAATGAACTTATGAATGAAAAATGCATAAGTATTGAAAACTTAACATGATAAGTAGAGATTTTAAAATTATATCACGTTTTGAAATTATTTCCAATCATCAAACATTTCCATTCCAATTGTCTTTAAAGAATACATATCCTGATGTATTCACTGTAATTTATTAGTGTTACCTATTTTTATAAACGCCTTCAATTTTAACCTTTAACGAGTGTTTCCACTCCCAGGTTAAGCATGAAGTAAAATTTCGAGTTTAGAAAAGCCTTAAAATTTGGTTTGGTCGCGTAGCGCGTAGCGCTACGCGACCAAACCAAATTTTCAGGCTTTTCTAAACTCGAAATTTTACTTCATGCGCCACGCGTATAAAACGCTGATATATTGTTAAGTTCAAAATATACCGCTTATGTTTATTTCACGTTAATCAATTTTAAAAATATTTTTTTTGTCAAATCAATTCTTGCTCTTTTAAAATATTTAGGTATACTTTACAGTTCTCTAATGCAATGGTTTTAAAACAGTTGTAAGACTTATCTTAACTTTAAACTATAAGGCAGTGTCCAGAAGGCTATATGCACTTTATTGATTTTTTGGTTGATTCTAAAATCTTGTTACAATTAAAAACTACTTTTAAACCTTACATAACTTTAAAATATCTTATTGAAAGTCTAAAGCATAGCTATACTAATGAGGCATAATTCTCGAAACGCGTCTATTGATGGCTTGAGACTTTTTCTCTAAGATCGCCTAAGATTCGTTCAATTAATATTTATTTCCTGTAATTTTTTCAACTTATTTCAATTTCCTGTTGGTTCATTTAGTTGGGTGAGGGAATAATTTAACCTATTGTTGCATTTTATTTATTTATTTATTTCCCAACAGATACAATATTCAATAACAGGGAAAAACTAAAATTAGTAAAAATGTGTAAATAGTTTACAATACTAACATTACAAATAGAAAGACTGTTATTCCTTACTTCACTTTTTATTTTTATGTTAGATGTACATTTCGAGACACAAGGTGCTCATTATCAATAACAAACTGTTTGTTATTGATAATGAGCACCTTGTGTCTCGAAATGTACATCTAACATAAAAATAAAAAGTGAAGTAAGGAATAACAGTCTTTCTATTTGTGATTAATCACTTCACGTAAACTCGAAACAATACAGTTAATACTAACATTAAATATACGCTAACTATAATACAACTAACTTAACTAATACATAATTATTACCCCAATCAATGGCATTTGCATAAAAATTATATATTTAACTGTAAATCTGTCGTGTAATTTAAATATTCATTGTATAATAATTCAAAATCTGTCGGGGTATTAGCTAGAGAAGTAGTAATATTTGGAGAAGTCTCAACGAGAATAAATTTTTGCAGAAAGTCGATATTAATTTTAATACGTTTTAATTTTTTGTAAATATTCTGCAAACTATTGACAAATTCAATTTTTATTTATCATTAAATTTAAAATAATACATAATAGAGCAATTTCACACTCAACTAAGTATGCTATTCAATACTTAGTTTAGCTTTAAATCTTCTTAATAACAAACGAATATTTACTTCCTAATTTTTACACTTAATAAATATGATTACTGCAAATATGTGTTATCCTTTTTTTTACAGGATTGGCTATGCGTGTTGAGTTTATTGATCATCACTAATCTGCGAATACATACAGGTTTTTTGATTTTTTTTAAACTGTTGGTTTGCGAGTGATTTATTTGGGTTTGATTTTTTTAGAAGCCACGCCAATTTCTGTTGTGGAAATTGAGAGTTTCGAAGATCCATGGGATTATCACGTGGATCCGCATAATGATCCAATCATTAAGGAGTCTAACAATAACCACATGCCAGGACTTCCTCACAGAGTCGTAAGTACAGTTTTGGGAATTTTAAGATTCAAATTGGGAATAGTGCAATATTTCAATTTCGGGGGTACCGCAGGGATCACATATTGGCCATTACTATTTAATGTTTTTATCAATGATATTGTAAAGTGTTTCAAATATTCCAATTGCCTTCTTTTCGCGGACGACTTAAAGCTGTACATGCCTATTAAGGACAATTATTCTAGCCATAAGCTACAACTCGACCTGGAAGCGTTAAGTCGTTGGTGTATTATAAACAAATTGAAGCTGAATGTTTCCAAATGTTTTGTTGTGTCTTATTCTAAAAAGAGATTAAAGGGACTCAGAAATTACTCTCTTAATAACACACCATTAGCACACACTAATGTTGTAAGAGATCTTGGTGTTACTTTTACGAACAGTTGGAGCTTCACTAACCATATAGACACTGTAACTTCGAAAGCTTTGCAAATGTTAGGCTTTATTAGAAGACAGTGTACAGATTTTTCGAATATAAGAACGCTCGTAAATCTGTATGTGTCTCTCGTTCGGCCGCATATCGAATATTGCTCACTGGTATGGTGCCCAAATACATCCCAAAACATTAACCAAGTGGAGAGGGTTCAACATAGGTTCCTTACATACATAACCTTCAAATTCAATCTTGATAGCACTTATCCACATATATTGTCGTTTATTAATTTGCAATCGCTCGAGCGACGACGCTTAAATGCAGATGTAATTTTTCTTCAAAAATTAATATCAGGTGTGATAATCTGTCCAGAACTGTTAAGTTTAGTAAACTTCCATGCTCCAAGTCGCCTATTACGGAGCAGTAAGTCATTTTATGAACAAATGTACAGAACCAATTACTTCAATAATTTTGGTATTAATAGGATTTGTGCTAATTGCAATAATATCAATTTTGACATTTTTAGTGGGACATTGAAACAGCTACGCGCATTCCTAATAAAGGAATAGGTTATTGTGTGCATGGTTAGTTTGCCACTTATACAGGGTCGCTACAAAGTATGGAAACACGGCTCTCACGTGAAAACGGCTACTAACAGAACCACCAAAATTGGGATTTCTAAATGGGATATTTTCTTAAACAATTTGGCGTGAAAAAATCAAAAATGATTCTCAGGATTTTCACATACGGACGCCATCTTGAATTTTTTTAAATGGAATTCGTTTTTTTTATTTTACAACTTTTATAGACCTTATAATTCTGATTACAACCATATACCTTTTTTTAAAAATACTTGTATTTTCATCGATAAACCGGACTTTGAAAAGTATGGAAACAGCGAAATATTTGATTTTTTCCTGTGGGGACATTTGAAAAATCGAGTTTATAACAACAGGCCACACAATATACAAGAATTAGAAGAACGCATAAGAACCGAAATTACAAATATTCGTCCTAATATTTTAACTACTTCATTACAACACTTTGTCCAGCTTATTCATTACTGCCAAGAAGTTAATGGAGAGCACTTTGAACATATATTGTAAAATAAAAAATCATTTATTGTTTAATATTTTATTTTTTCATTTGACTGTTTAATATTTTTTTAAGTTTTGATCAAAATCAGAACATGCATTTGTGGTATTGCAGCATTTAGAAAAAGTACTCGTTTGGCCGTTTCCATACTTTTCAAAGTCCGGTTTATCGATGATAAGACAAGTATTTAAAAAAAAGGTATATGGTTGTAATCAGAATTATAAGGTCTATAAAAGTTGTAAAATAAAAATAATCGAATTCCATTTAAAAAAATTCAAGATGGCGTCCGTATGTGAAAATCCTGAGAATCATTTTTGATTTTGTTACGCCAAATTGTTCAAGAAAATATCCCATTTAGAAATCCCAATTTTGGTGGTTCTGTTTTTAGTCGTTTTCACGTGAGAGCCGTGTTTCCATACTTTGTAGCAACCCTGTATATTATATTAACATTGTATTTGTAGCTAAGGTGATATATATATTTATTATTTTTTTTTTGTCTTATACTTTAGTCTTATATGTACTTTTGTTATAAAGAATCACGAACTGTAGTCTCGTTTTGTATATGGATCCCGTTGAATAAATAAATAAATAAATAAATAATAAATCCATTCAAATCAACATAATTAACAAAATATTGTCAATATGTATTGAAAAATTTAAGAATGATACGAAGTTATAATTAAAAATTGAAGGGCTCAGTGGATAATTAGTACAAGTGACTCGAGATTTATTCGTGTAAATTGAAGATAATGTTTAACTTTTATAGAAAAACCTGTGGACGTTTAATCAAAAACATTGTATACTATATTAAGAAATATACATATTCAATTGTACCATTTTTATCACTAAATATGAATCTCGTTTGTAGATATCTGTACTTATACCAATTTCTAACAAAAATCACTTATTTCCACTGAGCCCCTCAATTAATAATAGGTAACAAAGAAGATTATTAAAATTATTACTTTTTCTAGTTGTGGAAAGGAAAATCGCTTTGACTATTATATTACTGTCGTTTTATAGTATTTAAACGGCCATTAACATTGTTTTTTAGTTAATTTCAATTGATCAAAAATTTGCAAATAAACATAAATGGTGCCAAGTTGTTTGCCCGCATTTGTAAGTTTATCGCACGTTTGTCGCTCTTTTTATTTATACATTGATTTTTTTCAGTTTTTTGTCATTTTATCGCTAAATTTATTCATTGTTTTAATTTTATTTATACACTTATTTTAACTTGTCTGTTGTTTGTCGAATTTTATTCTTCAGAATTTCTATACCGGCTGTTGACTTGGCGGACGCAGCATATGAAATCCCATGTAAATTTTGAAACGTTCAATCTTCGGCTCCCCTATTTATTTTAGAAACAAAATGTATATACCTTTTTTGTACAGAGAAAAATTCCGAATTCATTCGTGTTAACGTTTATCACATTACGTTTCTCTAAGTTAAAATAATTAATAAAAAATAATGTGATTTTATAAAAATAATGACATGCCATGGAATTGAAACAACTGCAAATGTCAAAATGGCAAAAGATATCGTAGTCACTTAAATAAAGTCAATGTTTTCGAAATGATTTACACTATACAAGAAACATGTAATTATTTTTATTAAATCACATTACTTTTTCTTAATTATTTTAGCTGTTAATTTTCTGACATTCGTTGATTTTTAAATGAGTTCAATTTGAAACTTTAAACGAGTGTTTTCCACACCCAGACTAAGCATGAAGTAAAATTTCGAGTTTGAAAAGCCCCGTGAAAATTTGTCGAGGGTCGCGCAGCGACCCGAGACAGATTTTCTGGGCTTTTCTAAACTCGAAATTTTACTTCATGCGCCACGCGTATAAAACACAGATTTTAAGTGAAGTTCGAATATACATAAATTTGACAATATCATAGTGTTTTATACGCGTGGCGCATGAAGTAAAATTTCGAGTTTAGAAAAGCCCCGAAAATTTGCCTCGGGTCGCTGCGGGACCCTCGACAAATTTTCACAGGGCTTTTCTAAACTCGAAATTTTACTTCATGCTTAGTCTGAGAGTGGAAAACAGTTGCTTAAAGCTTTAAATTAAACTTAAAAAAAAACAGGGAATATCCGCAATTGTTGTATAAATTCCATGATGTCATTATTTTTATAAAATCGCATTACTTTTTCTTAATTATTTTAAATGTTAATTTTCTGACATTCGTTGATTTTTAAAAGAGTTTAATTTAAAGCTTTAAACGAGTGTTTTTCACTCCCAGACTAAGCATGAAGTAAAATTTCGAGTTTAGAAAAGCCCCGTGAAAATTTTCTGGGCTTTTCTAAACTCGAAATTTTACTTCATGCGCCAAACGTATAAAACACAGATTTTGAGTGAAGTACGAATATACATAAATTTTACAACATTAAAGTGTTTTATACGCTGGCGCATGAAGTAAAATTTCGAGTTTAGAAAAGCCCAGAAAATTTGTCTCGGGTCGCTGTGCGACCATCGACAAATTTTCACGGGGCTTTTCTAAACTCGAAATTTTACCTCATGCTTAGTCTGGGAGTGGAAAACACTTTACTTCATGCTTAGTCTGGGAGTGGAAAACACTTGCTTAAAGCTTTAAATTAAACTTAAAAAAACAGGGTATATTCGCAATTGTTGTATCAATTCCATGGTATGTCATTATTTTTATAAAATAACATTACTTTTTCTTAATTATTTTAGCTGTTAATTTTCTGACATTCGTTGATTTTCAAAAGAGTTCACTTTGAAGCTTTAAACGAGTGCTTTCCACTCCCAGACTAAGCATGAAGTAAAATTTCGAGTTTAGAAAAGCCCCGTGAAAATTTGTCGAAGGTCGCGCAGCGACCCGAGACAAATTTTCTGGGCTTTTCTAAACTCGAAATTTTACTTCATGCGCCACGCGTATAAAACACAGATTTTGAGTGAAGTTCGAATATACATATATTTGACAATATTGAAGTGTTTTATACGCTGGCGCATGAAGTAAAATTTCGAGTTTAGAAAAGCCCAGAAAATTTGTCTCGGGTCGCTCCGCGACCCTCGACAAATTTTCACAGGGCTTTTCTAAACTCGAAATTTTACTTCATGCTTAGTCTGGGAGTGGAAAACACTTGCTTAAAGCTTTAAATTGAACTTAAAAAAAAATCAGGGTATATCCGCAATTGTTGGATCAATTCCATGGTATGTCATTATTTTTATAAAATCGCATTACTTTTTTTAAATTATTTTAGCTGTTAATTTTCTGACATTCGTCGATTTTTAAAAGAGATCAATTTGAAGCTTTAAAGGAGTGTTTTTCACTCTGATACTAAGCAT
Source organism: Philonthus cognatus (assembly GCA_932526585.2). Classification (NCBI taxonomy): domain Eukaryota; kingdom Metazoa; phylum Arthropoda; class Insecta; order Coleoptera; family Staphylinidae; genus Philonthus; species Philonthus cognatus. The sequence goes on along the minus strand of OW052241.1, from coordinate 31,046,612 downwards.
GAAGTAAAATTTCGAGTTTAGAAAAGCCCAGCAAAATTTGTCTCGGGTCGCTGTGCGACCCGAGACAAATTTTCTGGGCTTTTCTAAACTCAAAATTTTACTTCATGCTTAGTCTGGAAGAAGAAAACACTTGCTTCTGGGCTTTTCTAAACTTGAAACTTTACTTCATGCGCCAAGCATATAAATCACAGATTTTAAGTAAAGTTCGAATATACATAAATTTGACAATATTATAGTATTTTATACGCGTGGCGCATGAAGTAAAATTTCGAGTTTAGAAAAGCCCCGAAAATTTGCCTCGGGTCGCTGCGCGACCCTCGTCAAATGTTCACGGGGCTTTTCTAAACTCGAAATTTTACTTCATGCTTAGTCTGGGAATGGAAAACACTTGCTTAAAGCTTTAAATTAAACTTAAAAAAAAAACAGGGAATATCAGCAATTGTTGTATAAATTCCATGATGTCATTATTTTTATAAAATCGCATTACTTTTTCTTAATTAATTTAGCTGTTAATTTTCTGACATTCGTTGATTTTTTAAAGAGTTTAATTTGAAGCTTTAAACGAGTGTTTTTCACTCCCAGACTAAGCATGAAGTAAAATGTCGAGTTTAGAAAAGCCCCGTGAAAATGTTCTGGGCTTTTCTAAACTCGAAATTTTACTTCATGCGCCAGGCGTATAAAACACAGATTTTGAGTGAAGTTCGAATATACATAAATTTGATAATATTAAAGTGTTTTATACGCGTGGCGCATGAAGTAAAATTTCGAGTTTAGAAAAGCCCCGAAAATTTGCCTCGGGTCGCTGCGCGTCCCTCGACAAATTTTCACAGGGCTTTTCTAAACTCGAAATTTTACTTCATGCTTAGTCTGGGAGTGGAAAACACTTGATTAAAGCTTTAAATTAAACTTAAAAAAAAAAACGGGGAATATCCGCAATTGTTGTATAAATTCCATGATGTTATTATTTTTATAAAATCGCATTACTTTTTCTTAATTATTTTAGCTGTTAATTTTCTGACATTCGTTGATTTTTAAAAGAGTTTAATTTGAAGCTTTAAACGAGTGTTTTTCACTCCTAGACTAAGCATGAAGTAAAATGTCGAGTTTAGAAAAGCCCTGTGAAAATTCTCTGGGCTTTTCTAAACTCGAAATTTTACTTCATGCGCTAGCGTATAAAACACTTTAATATTGTCAAATTTATGTATATTCGAACTTCACTCACAATCTGTGTTTTATACGCGTGGCGCATGAAGTAAAATTTCGAGTTTAGAAAAGCCCAGAAAATTTTGTCTCGGGTCATTGCGCGACCCTCGACAATTTTTCACAGGGCTTTTCTAAACTTAAAATTTTACTTCATGCTTAGTCTGGGAGTGGAAAACACTTGCTAAAAGCTTTAAATTGAACTTAAAAAAAAAACAGGGAATATCCGTAATTGTTGTATCAATTCCATGGTATGTCATTATTCTTATAAAATCGCATTACTTGTGCTTAATTATTTTAGCTGTTTATTTTCTGACATTTGTTGATATTTGAAAGAGTTCAATTTGAAGCTTTAAACGAGTGTTTTCCACTCCCAGACTAAGCATGAAGTAAAATTTCGAGTCGCGCAGCGACCCGAGACAAATTTTCTGGGCTTTTCTAAACTCGAAATTTTACTTCATGCGCCACGCGTATAAAACACTGATTTCAAGGGAATGGGACGTTTCATCGCCGGGCCAGTTTATCGCCTGGCCAGTTCATCGCCGGGCCAGTTCATCGCCGGCCAGTTTATCGCCAGGCCAGTTCATCGCCAGGCCAATTGCGATAGGATATGTCAGGATAGGTTAGGATAGGTTTGGATGGGTCAGGATAGGTAAGGAAAGGTTAGGATAGGTTAGGATAGGTTGGGCAGCTTGGTGGTGTAGTGGTTAGAGTGTTGTAGTGCCACGCCACGGGCCGGGGTTCAAATACCGGCCTAACAAGTTGTCTGCATTTATATAGGTTAGGATAAAAATGCCAAACACTCCGTCTTCTCGGATATGATGTTAAATGCATGTAGGACCCGTGTACTGCCTGGATGTTGCGTGCACGTTAAAGATCCCTACCGGTGGGTTGGAACTCCCACCGGGTTCGGCAAAATTTCCGGATAGCTGTAGACCTAATCTCCGGCGTCATGATTGGCCATAGCAGCGGAAGTAAATGACGTAAAACCCAAAATAAAAAAAATAAAAAAGGTTGGGATAGGTTAGGATAGGTTAGGATAGGTTAGGATATGTTATGATATGTTAGGGTATGTTAGGATGGGTTAAGATAGGTTATGATAGACCAGTATAGTTTAGGATAGGTGAGGATAGGTTAGGATAGGTTAGGATAGGTTAGGATAGGTTAGGATAGGTTAGGCTAGGTTAGGATAGGTTAGGTTAGGTTAGGTTGGGATAGGTTAGGTTAGGTTAGGTTAGGATAGGTTAGCATTGGTGAGGATAGGTTAGGATAGTGCAGCATTCTCATTCGATTTTGATTAAGTTCGATTACTTGGTTATAAAACCTAATATAAATTAGTGGATAATTTCCAGAATTGGGTAATATGTGAAATTTTATCATTAGTTATGATCGTTCTTTTAAAATGTATTTTATAAAAATATTGGCGATGAACAGGCCTGGCGATGAAACGGCCGGCGATGAACTGGCTCGGCGATGGAATGGCGGCGATGAATCGGCGGCGATGAAACGTCCTAGACCGTGATTTCAAGTAAGGTTCAAATATACATACATTTCACAGTATTTTTTTCAGGAACTTTGCAAATTGATTGACAGTTCTGTGATTGTATATGAACTTAGCAAATTTGTTGTATTTTCTTTCTTTAGGTGGTGTGAGAATTGTGGCAGAGTTCAATTTTTGGTTTATTTTGTGCTTATTAATGAATTTGTTGATTGTGCGTTTATTGTAACCTAATTCGAATACAAATAAAAAACCAAAAAAGTGTTTTAATCGTGATTAAACACTTCACATAACCGAAATAAACAATTAGTGAGGTATACAAATTACTATCCAGCGAACAAAAAATAATTGAAGTGCCATTTAAAGTTATAAAGTTGTGGCTAGAGGTGAGGGGGTGAAAGTTAAAATTAAAAAAAACAGTGTTTTTTAAGTTCCCCTTGAAAACAAAATTGACATATTTTTTCTTAAAACCCTATCTAAATACCCCCTATTAAACAACTTTACATACCCTATCTTCGTCAAATCCAGAGTTATTCAGGGTATTTTATTATTTTCTTGAATGAAACATAATTTACATTACCTCAAAAATATGATACTCATAGATTCTTATTTCACGCAGTGACGAATTTAATTCTACGAAATTAAATGTAATTTATTCAAGCCTCGTTTTCAATTACAATCTATTAATTAGGTATGTCTCTGAATCATCAAGTTATCAACTCCTAATGTTTTGTAATGTACCTATATTTTTTTAATTATTTTTATTTAGGGTAAAAGTCAAGACGTTGATGTCGAGGAGGAATACAATTTACAAGATTTGGAAGGGCCGGTATCGTCAATTGGACCAAAATTGACGTGTGCATCATGTAAATTAGGTAAGGTTTTTTTTAACTTTCAAAATATTCGTAATTTTGTTAAAATTTGATAAGGAAAGTTATAACAAAAATTTTATCGTGGATGAAAGTCGGTTAGAATTATTTCACTCCCAACTGCTAAAAAAAAATAGGTTGATTAAAATTCCGCGCAAAACATGTCCTTAGCGTAGAATATACAGGGTGTAAAAAGGGTAATGTAACGGTTTGAGATCTCAATTTGTGATAAGCTTATAAAAATATGTTTCAAATAAAATTATTGCAATATTGACTATAAGTCTCTAAGTATGATTTCGTCAATAAATCGCTCTATTGACTGTATATTGACATTTTGATTATAAGTCCATTGGTTGGCTGACTTTAGTGTACTATAATAATAATAATAATAATAATAATAATAATAAGACCTAATCTCCGGCGTCATGATTGGCCTTAGCAGCGGAAATAGATGACGTAAAACCCAAAATAAATAAATAAATAAAAAAATAATAATAATAACACTTCTTTATTCCAATGTTAATATCACATACAAATTTTGCACACATACATCTACACGGAATAGGGTCAAATCAAGATTAATACATATTATGTTTCTCTAGAGAAATATTCATGCATATTATATGGTTCTAAATCAAGTAAGAACTCTTTAATAGATTGTTTCCAACTCGAAAACGTATCCGATTTTAGTATGTTTGTGGGCAGACTATTGTATATTTTTATACAAACATATAGTGGATTATTTTCAAAGAAAGTAAATCTATGATACGGATATTTAAAGTCAATCCCGTGTCTCGTGTTATGAGTACTTTCCAGTTTAATTTCATTAAATAAATGTTTATGCTTCCACATAAATTTCATCGCTTCCAGAATGTATACTGCGGGACAAGTTAGTATTTGATTTTCCCTAAAGGAGCCTCTGCAACTCTCTTTATATCTAAGATCGAACATAATTCTGAGTGCTCGTTTCTGAATTATAAGGATCTTTTCAAGGTTGATGCGATTACCCCAAAACATTATGCCATACTTCATATGATTTTGTGCTATTATAATTTTATCGACTGTATTTTGACTATTGTGACATTACGACTGTAAGTCATTTGGTAGATTATCTTTTGACTATGATTGAATTTTATCATTAAACCTTTCTATTGACTGTTTTTTCTATTGTGACGTTATAACCGTAAGTCACTTGGTTGGTTGTCTTTTAACTTATTAGAATTTGGCTGTTTTTTGTGATAATAATAATAATAATAATATTTATTGCCCGACAGGAAACCATTACCTAATTACTAGACATTATACAAAATAACAACAATTAAAAAGATTACAGTTAGCTATTGATAATGGGTACTTAGTACCCGAAATGTACATCTAGCAAGAAAAATAAAAGTGAAGAAAGAAATATAACTGTGTTTAATTAAGTGAATTAAAAAGAGACTTAATATTATACAAAAACATAAACTAAAAATTAATTATTTCATTGACATAAAGCGACTTTGGACTTTAGTGATTCAAAAAATATATCACACGTTAGAGTTTCGATTGAGTACCACATGGAAAAAAAGAGTAATGTAAATGTTAAATTTATATCTCCACAGTTCACTAAAGTTTACAAAAATAATAAAATAATAAGTCACTTGAGACACACTCACGCACACAATACTCCATAAATAATCACGTTTTAATGATTTTAAGTAAAAAAAGGAGAACCGATCCTCCTTTTTCAATATCTGTAACTCAAATATTCATTGTAGTTGTTTCAATAAATATTTGGCAGAGCTGGGCACGATTCGAATCATTCAGGATTCGAATCCTGGATTCGAATCCTTTTAGAGGATTCAAAAGAGGCATTCGAATAATTTAGTTAAACTGGATTCGTGATCCGGATTCGTTATTTTTTTTTAAGAGGATTCGTATTCGAATCCAAATACGGGCGATTCGATAAAATAAATAAAAAGATTCGAATGTTTATACAAGGATTCGAATACTTACAGTAGGATTCGAATACTTACAAAAGGATTTGAATCGTCAAATATAATTCGAATTCATTGTGAGGATTAACATGAAAAATGTGTTTAGTGTGTTTTTAAATTTCTCGTCAAATCACTGTTTAATACGCGTGGCGCATGAAGTAAAATTTCGAGTTTAGAAAAGCCCCGTGAAAATTTGTCTCGGGTCGCTGCGCGACCCTCGACAAATTTTCTACGCGGGGCTTTTCTAAACTCGAAATTTTACTTCATGCTTAGTCTGGGAGTGGACGACACTCGTTCGAAACTTCAAACTGAATGCTTTGATAAAAACATTAAATGACTGAAAATGTTTTTAAAGATAATAATTTAGTTTTCAAAATTTTGTTTAACATTATTTGAAGTAAAACTGACATGGTAGCCACAATCTGAAATGTCAAAGTTTTCTGACATTTCCCTGATTCAAAATTTTATTCCCTGACCTTCTAATATAACTTTTTTTCTGTGGGAAACCCAAAGTTTGTTAAATTGTTTTCATTGTTTTTGTCAATATTTAAGTTGGTTTTATAAATTTTTAAGTGTTTTGTAATTTTTATTATGCCTGTTGATTTTGACAAATTCAATAATAATATAATAGTATCATATGGTTTTTTTGTTGGTGTTTTGGTCAATTTGAATAAAATACCATGACTTTTCTCTGACTTTCCCTGTTCTAATGATATTCAGTGAATTTTTTATTTACGTAATTTTCAGGCATTCGTCGATTATATAATAGAGTTTAATTTGAAGTTTTGAACGAGTGTTTCCACTCCCAGACTAAGCATGAAGTAAAATTTCGAGTTTAGAAAAGCCCCGCGTAGAAAATTTGTCGAGGGTCGCGCAGCGACCCGAGACAAATTTTCACGGGGCTTTTCTAAACTCGAAATTTTACTTCATGCGCCACGCGTACAAAACACTGATTTGAAGTTCAAAAACACACAAATACATCTTTATTCAGAGTAACGCAGATATTTAGTCTGTTATCAACGATGTTCAGTTTTAGTAATAAATAATTAGGTTTTGAATATTTTTCTTAAAACAACTGATAACGATATTTATAGATTAATGGTTGTAAAACAATAATAAAATCAAATTTATTCTTTAAGGATTTGCATTCGTGATTCGAAAAAACAGGATTCGAATCTTTGATTCGAGTCAAATTTATCTCTTACGAATCCTTTATTCGAGTATTCGTGATTCGAATCATATTAGGTAATTCGGATTAGTGAGTGGAATCCTATTCACGAGGATTCGTCCCAGCTCTGATATTTGGAGACTTGTCTCAATGAAACTACATTTATTAAAGTTACTGGTAATTATGCTGATGGGTGATCTTGCGTCAAAGTTTAATCTATTGTGATTGATATGAAATGTGGTCTTATATCTACTGCTGAAAGTTGGAACCTGCAAACTGATTAGCTGTAAAATATCAGGGTTATCGATATGATTATCAGTGAGTTTATGTATGAATGATAAACTTGACTTAAAATGTCGTCTCTCAAGAGATTCGGCATTAAATTTCTCAAGCAAATGAGAATGATCATAACCTCTCTCAGGATAATGCCCCTGAATATTTAGGTATAGAAATTTAAGACATTTTTGCTGAACACTTTTCACCAGATTAGTCTGCAGTTGAGATTGCGGATACCATATCAATGATGCATATTCCAACTTTGAACGTACATAAACATTGAACAGAGATTTCAAAGCATTCGGATTTCGCAAGTTCGCAGAATTGCGATGTATAAATCCTAATGCTTTAAAGGAACTCTTAACAAGTTATTGAACTGAGGATTAAATGTAAATCTATCATTAAACGAAACACCAAGGTCTTTGAAATCTCTGACTTGCTCAATAGAATTATTACTTACTACAATATTAAATGTAATGGCATAAAGAAAAATTTACCATAAAATAAATTGAGTTTGTCAATAGTTTGCAGAATATTTACAAATTATAAAAACAAATTAAAATTAATATCGACTTTCTGCAAACATTTTTGGAGACTTATCTCAATGAGACTATATTTTTGCAGAAAGTGGATATTATTATTTTTTTTTTTATAATTTGTTAATGTAATGGGTTTCAGTTTTTTGGAAAAGGAGATAAATTTACACTTATTGCTGTTCAAATTAAGATGATTAGTAGTACACTAATACGAAATAACATTAAGTTGATTTTGTAAATTTTGACAATAAATAAATAAATAAATAAACTTTATTCAAAAATTGTACTACAACGATAAACAAAATCAAACATAGAACAAAAATGAAATGCGTCAAAAGGAAAGGAAGATATAAACAAAGTATATATAAACAGAAAAATATTGATAATTACAGTTACGTATTTTGAAATTCTGTTATATTGTACGGTTCTATGTCACATAGATACTGATACAATTTTTGCTTAAACGCATTTTTGTTTTGATTGCCGCCCTTAATTGAGCTTGGTAGACAGTTCCACCATTTCATGGCATTATATACCGTACTCTTTTCAGTTATGCCTAATCTATGAATAGGTAGTGCGTAATTGTCTCCAAATCTTGTGGGATAATTGTGGGTATATTTAAAGTCCGCGAAGAGGGCTTTATTTTTATAATGAAATAATAAAGTTTCATATATATATAATCCCGTAAAGGTAAGTATATGTAATCGCTTAAACATACAGCGACATGACGCAGTATATTTCATGTTCAAAATAAGTCTTACGACTTGCTTTTGACAAATAAATATTTTGTTATAATCTACACTGCTGCCATAGAAAATAATGCCAAATCTCATCCTACTTTCAAATAAAGAGTGATACATCAATTTTAAAATATTATTATTAACAAATGTCTTAATTGATCTCATCATATAGCATACAGTATATAATTTATTTTCAACATATTTTACATGTTCCTTCCAGTTTAGCTCATTGTCAATTATTACACCAAGCAATTTTGATTCTTTTGCCACTTCAATGTGACTGTCCGCTATGTTAATTATTGGGGGAGTTTCTAATCTAGATAGATTTGTTTTGAATATCATTACAGTTGTTTTTGTTTCGTTCAAAATAAATCTATTTTGTTTAAACCAATTTTGCAGGCATACATACAGCAAGCCTTCCCTGTCGTTTACATTTTGCATTGTTTTGCCATAGACCAAGCTTGTTGTGTCGTCTGCGTAACTTTCAATATGACAGTCTTCTTGGGTTATTGAACCGAATAAATCATTTATGTAAATGATGAAAAGTAGCGGCCCAAGAATACTTCCTTGTGGAATACCTTTCTCTATTAGAAGAGGTTGAGATTTGGTAGTACCAATTTTTACTATTTGATATCTGTTTGACAGATATGAACTTATAAGATTATAAGCAACGCCTCGTAATCCGTATCTTTCGATCTTTTTCAAAAGAATGCTATGATCAATGCTATCAAAGGCTTTTGTTAGATCTAAGTACATAGCTAATGGTATTTCTTTGCGTTCTAGACAATCAATAATCTTAGTAATAAATTGAAACAGAGCTGTGTTTATATTCTTTCCTGAAATGAATCCATGTTGCATAGGATGAAATATTTTACAGTCATGGAAAAAATTCGATATTCTACTGTATATTATTTTTTCAAAAACCTTTGAGAAGGTATTAAGAAGACTTATGGGCCGATAGTTAGAAAATTCTTGCGTATCTCCCTTTTTGTGAACAGGTACTATGATTGCTGTTTTTAATTGATCTGGGAATTCTCCTGTTTCTAGCGTTAGATTTATTATATGTGATAAGGGCTCAAGAATTTCAACAATTATTTGTTTAAGCATTTTCGTACTAATTTCGTCAGTACCAGAACTTGTTTTATTTTTCAAGTTCGAAACTACATTATAGACTTCTGTAGGTGACGTTGGGCGCATATATACACGTCTTACGTTCATTTCAATATTACATTCATTGTAAATAGTTTGATTATAGTTTTTTAGAACCTCGTTTGATGACTCAATGAAGTAACGATTAAATCCGTTTACAACATTGCATGAATTCCCAGTTGGAACTTTTTCAGTTTTGATTTTTGTTTTGCCTCTGACCAAACTATTTATAATGCTCCAGGATGTTTTGTTGACATTGTCACTATTTAAAATTTTTTGACTTATGTTTTGCTTTTTGTTAGTTTGTAGTAGATTGCTATAGATTTTATTTTGTTCATTAAACAGGTGTAAAAAATCTGAATTGGCTTTGGATGCTACGTAAAGGGCATGTAATACATTTTTACATTGATTTATTTCTGAACTATGAGTTGTGGGTTGGTTTTTACGATTTATTGCAACACTTTTGTATGGGAAACATGTGTTAAATATCTCAAGTATAGCACTTATAAATAGTTCATAAGCCTGATTTGCATTCGTAGAAGTGTATATATTTGTCCAATTGGTACCTTTTAAATGGTCTTTGAATTTTTTTACATTTCCCATGCTGTAAGAACGTATATACTTATATTTACAAATTGATTCGTTCCAAGTAAAAGTTATTTTTTGTGCGCAGTGATCAGAAATATAAGGGTCGAATACATTTGAGACGTAATTGTTCCCAATATTTGTTAGTATATTATCTATTAATGTATTTGAACTTTTGGAGTACCTTGTCGGTTCAATTATGGTTATATTTATATTATAAGTTTTTAGCAAATTTACAAATTTTAATTTATCCGGGTAATTTTTATTTAAATCTATATTAAAATCTCCGACTATAAAAAATATTGCACTAGAGCTGGAGAGTAGTGTTAAATGTGTATTTAATTTATTAAGAAATTCATCTACTAGTGAATCAGGTGGTCTATATATTACAATACAAATAAACTTTTCTTTGGTTGAATTCCAATCAAGGGCAGCAATTTCAAATATTCCAGCTTGAGATAGTAGGTTGATGTCCTTTCTCGCATTGCAGATAAAAGACTGTCGTGCGTAGAGTGCAGCTCCACCGTACGCCGTCTGCTTCCGTGGTTGGGGTTTTCTTGAAAAACTACTGACGAGTTTAAAGTCTTTGATAATCGTATGCTGTAGATTTTCCGCAGTCTGCCAGTGTTCGGTAATAGCTAATATATTACAATTTGGTTGTTCATTTAACATATTTTCGATTAAAGTTGTTTTTTGATATAAGGATCTTACAATCATCTAAGTGAATTGTTGAAAAAATCTTTAAATCATCAGGATATAAAAGGTGTTTGCACTTTAATAGATTGGAAAGATTGTTAATAAAATGATTGAACAGTATGGATCCAGTATGGAACCTTGAGGGACCCCGGAACATGAAAAATAAGAACTTATACAAAATGAATGCGTAATTATCATTACTCTTGGGATACTATAGCTGAAAATGCGTACTGAATAAGTTCGCAACTAGAAAATGCAAAACTTCGTTGGGCTCAGCACTGGTGTGCACTGGGGCAGTAAACAGAAAACAATATTAAATTTAAATTGTTTTGAACTTGGGTAAAGTTAAAGTCATGTCAAGTATATTGAAAAACAAATTGAGTGATTTGTATATTAAATTAAGTGCACTGTTTTCCTGTTTATATGAGTTTAGTGTTTATGTGTAAGCGTTCAAAACGATATGTATATTTCGAATTCAAAACTATTTTTAATTCGAAAGATTCCCACTGAGCAAACACATTTAAGTAACGTTTCATCAACATTAAAACAACGTTTAATGTTGTTACAATGCTGATAAAACATTATTTGTTTGTTTTCTGCTCAGTGGGTTATCTTACGTTTTTAGTTTGCAGAATTTTAAATATATAAACAAACATTTCGATGATCCCCCCGATTCCGTACGCGAAATGTTTAATTTAACGTATACTAAACACGCTTAGACTGTGATGTTAAAGAATAACATGTTCGTTAAATTTAATAATTCGTGTACGGAAACGGGCTACATATTTGTGTATAGTGCAAACATAAATTCTTAATTAGTAAGACTACTAATATGTATTTTCCACTTATTAATTAAGCATGAAGTAAATGTTTCAATGTTAAATGCTTCATGCCCCAGGCGTACAAAACACTGACATTTTCTAAAGGTAAAAAAACACATTAAATGTATTTTTCAAAATTAAAAAAGGAAATTAAATACGCACTCTAAAGTTCAAAAACACATTGATCCTAGATTGTAATACCAGTAAACTGGTTTACCGATTTACTAGGAAATCATTAAATGCTATACCAGTAAATCATTAAATGCCAACTCAAAACAAATAGTGAATATCTTTTGGCGTATTCTTTATCAACACTTTTAGTAAATAACACACTTGGTTAACATTTCACTGTTTATTGATTGACACTGCAACAATTGTTTCGCCACACAGTGGCTTTATCAGGCAGATAAATTCTTGCAGTGTCAATCAATAAACAGTGAAATCTTAACCAAGTGTGTTATTTACTAAAAGTGTTGATATGGAATTTCACCAAGTAACAGCTTCAACTATTAAATTTATTTTTTAGCATTATTAGACTACTTTAGATGACTATTTTTTACTTATTGATCAATTGTGCATTTTTTAGGTGTAACTTTATTAAGACGAGAAGTGGACAAAAATGAAACAGTCGAAACAATCCGTGATAAATTCGTTGGAGTGTGCGTCGGCCTGAAAATCGAAGCGGAAACAGTCTGCGAAGGAGCTTTTCAAGAATACAGCGAAGTCGTTTTGCCAGCTCTGAGCGTCTGCAATTTAGGTGAGTACATATTCAGGGCTATTCCGTACACAAAATGTTAAATTTAACGTACATATTATTCTTTAGCATCACAGTCTAAGCGCGTTTAGTACTTGAAATGTATCCTTAGTTGTGTATACGTCAAATTTAACATTTCGTGTACTGAATCGGGGGGGTTAGCACCACAAGGTTTTCCACATTTCTACTCTCATTTTTTGTTTGGTCTTATTATATTCATGTATTCAACAATGAAAGAAAAAAACTCCACACAGGAAGGCGTGTGTGTGTGGTGCAGAATTCGATTCAATGTAAACATTTCATATACAGGAAGGCGTGCTCGGCGACATTGAGGTAAATGTCGTTGAAATTGATTTGATTTACATTCCGCTGTGAAATGTGACTGTCGTGCAAATTTTGAAAATAGAAAGTGTTTCTGTGTATAAGTGTGTGTGTTAGTGTGTGGTTAAACAATTACGGAATATGTAAATATTGATGAAGCAAACGCACGATTTCGATGGAACTCGCGTTTCGAAATAAAAACTTTCGTCAAAATCGTGGAAATTAGTAAGAGATCTCAATTAATAATAATTATGAAAATTGAGAGTAGAAAGAAAAAACCAATATTTAAAAATTAAAAACTTGTAACGATTACCTCGATTTATGTATTAATCAACGGATTAATACATAAAACGAGCTAATCGTTACATTATATAAGAATATAATAATAAATACAGGAAATGTTTCTTCTAAGTATACATACCGTGCGATCATTTAAAACATGATTTAGAGTAGGCTTTGAATTTTAAATTAGATTGGCACCACTGACTGTTAGCACATAGTTTACTAGAAACTTAAATTTATTCTATCATTCAATTAGCATTCTGGCGCCTACTCTAAATCATAATTTAAACGATCGCACGGTATAATCAGTTCACATTAGTGGCGTAAATAAGAGGGGGATTTTGGGGATGAATCCCCCCCCGATGAGTCTTGAAAACTAAGATAATAAAATAAAAGGCTCATTTTCTATTACCGATTTATATTGTTATAATATTTATTTTATTTTTACATATCCGTCATTTGCGAAAAAACCTGACGAGATGCGAAATGCTGAAGGCTACTTTTTTTCAATTCATGGAATTCAATTTGTTTTTTTCGTCATTTGTTATTTTAAAGTTTATATGTACATCATCTTTAACTTATATACAAAACCGTAGCCCCCCAAATTTCCAAAATGTTAAATGTTTGTATGTAAAAGCGGCCCTGTAAGAGCAGAAACAATATTTTTACCATTAAAACCCTTCCCTATTTTTTTTCTGGCTACGGCCTTGCTTATATATAAAAATAAATATAATAAATCTATTTATTAGTACGTCCTTGTCTAGCCTATCGACCATAAGTCGTTCTGCTCTTGAAGTTGAAGCCTGAAATTATATTAAAGTTGAAGCCCGAAGTTTATATCAGATAAGTGTTTTTATACGCGTGGCGCATGAAGTAAAATTTCGAGTTTAGAAAAGCCTAATTTGGATTGGCCGCTCCGCTTCGCTACGCGGCCAATCCAAATTTTCAGGCTTTTCTAAACTCGAAATTTTACTTCATGCTTATTCTGGGAGTGGAAAACCCTCGTTTGATTCTTATAATATTTATTTCATTTTTACATATCCGTCATTTGCGAAAAAAACCTGACGTGATGCGAAATGCTGAAGGTAACTTTTTTTCAATTCATGGAATTCAATTTGTTTCTTTCGTCATTTGTTATTTTAAAGTTTGTATGTACATCATCTTTATTCAGACATAACTTATATACAAAGCCGTAGCCCCCCAAATTTCCAAAATGTTAAATGTTTGTATGTAAAAGCGGCCCTGTAAGAGCTGAAACAATATTTTTTCCATTAAAACCCTTCCCGATTTTTTTTCTGGCTACGGCCTTGCTTATAAATAGAAATAAATATAATAAATCTATTTATTAGTACGTCCTTGTCTAGGCTATCGACCATAAGTCGTTCTGCTCTTGAAGTTGAAGCCTGAAGTTATATTAAAGTTGAAGCCCGAAGTTTATATCAGATAAGTGTTCTTATACGCGTGGCGCATGAAGTAAAATTTCGAGTTTAGAAAAGCCTAATTTGGATTGGCCGCTCCGCTTCGCTACGCGGCCAATCCAAATTTTCAGGCTTTTCTAAACTCGAAATTTTACTTCATGCTTATTCTGGGAGTGGAAAACCCTCGTTTGATTCTTATAATATTTATTTCATTTTTACATATCCGTCATTTGCGAAAAAACCTGACGTGATGCGAAATGCTGAAGGTAACTTTTTTTCAATTCATGGAATTCAATTTGTTTCTTTCGTCATTTGTTATTTTAAAGTTTATATGTACATCATCTTTATTCAGACATAACTTATATACAAAGCCGTAGCCCCCCAAATTTCCTAAATGTTGAATGTTTGTATGTAAAAGCGGCCCTGTAAGAGCAGAAACAATATTTTTACCATTAAAACCCTTCCCAATTTTTTTTCCGGCTACGGCCTTGCTTATATATACAAATGAATATAATAAATATATTTATTAGTACGTCCTTGTCTGGGCTATCGACCATAAGTCTCTCTGCTCTTGAAGTTGAAGCCTGAAGTTATATTAAAGTTGAAGCCTGAAGTTTATATTAGATAAGTGTTCTTATACGCGTGGCGCATGAAGTAAAATTTCGAGTTTAGAAAAGCCTAATTTGGATTGGCCGCTCCGCTTCGCTACGCGGCCAATCCAAATTTTCAGGCATTTCTAAACTCGAAATTTTACTTCATGCTTATTCTGGGAGTGGAAAACCCTCGTTTGATTGTTATAATATTTATTTTATTTTTACATATCCGTCATTTGCGAAAAAACCTGACGTGATGCGAAATGCGGAAGGTAACTTTTTTTCAATTCATGGAATTCAATTTGTTTCTTTCGTCATTTGTTATTTTAAAGTTTATATGTACATCATCATTATTCAGACATAACTTATATACAAAGCCGTAGCCCCCCAAATTTCCAAAATGTTAAATGATTGTATGTAAAAGCGGCCATGTAGGAGCAGAAACAATATTTTTACCATTAAAACCCTTCCCGTTTTTTTTTCTGGCTACGGCCTTGCTTATATATAGAAATAAATATAATAAATCTATTTATTAGTACGTCCTTGTCTAGGCTATCGACCATAAGTCTTTCTGCTCTTGAAGTTGAAGCCTGAAGTTTATATTAGATAAGTGTTTTTATACGCGTGGCGCATGAAGTAAAATTTCGAGTTTAGAAAAGCCTAATTTGGATTGGCCGCTCCGCTTCGCTACGCGGCCAATCCAAATTTTCAGGCTTTTCTAAACTCGAAATTTTACTTCATGCTTAGTCTGGGAGTGAAAAACCCTCGTTTGAAGATTCAAATGAAATCTTTAAAAAAAACAACGAATGTCGTAAAATTTAGAATGTATGCATATGTATACCTGCAAGAAAAATTCGCTGTATTTTAAAATCAGATTTATGCACACACAGTTGTGATATTTTCTCCTATAATAAGAACGTTAAAGCAGCGGGGATCCGAGAAGGCTGCGATTCGGTCGCCATGGCAACCACTTTTACATTGCTCTAGTGGGAGACGACTGTCACCACGAGTGGAAAAATCGAAGAATTAATTTTAGAAAGTTCAAGTTTTCACAGGACCGAAAAAAAAATATCCGCGTGTCTTAGGCTAAGCGGCGTTCAAATCCGACCGCGTTTTCTATTTTAAATCATTTTTTTAATTTTACGCCGGGCGGAAGATTTCCTAACCTCAATACTTTACATGCTGGTCTTGCTTCACACGGAACTTTTTCAGGTCGCGCATACCACAATTTCGATGGGATTTTACCTGGGCTTTCCAACGCGACACTTTGGAGCGCTCAAATCGCCCGATTAAAAAAAAATATCGCATTTAATCGATTTTGCAAAAAGAAAATAGATTTTCGAAATTTTGCGTCTATCGTGTTCAGAATTCCATTAGAAACACGACCTATCTATCGAGAATTTTTTCTATCGACAAAAGTATTTTTTTTTGCAATTGAAATTTCATAAAAATATATACCGGGTGTCTAAATCTCGCATTTAATCGATGGTTTTTATTTTTTCTCCAAAATGTTTTGTTTAAACCCAGATCGCTAGGATTAAATTTAGCGGTATTGGGACATGTTTTTTTTTTCTTTTATTGGCCACCTTCACGGGCTCTCAGCACATTTTCAGTCGAAAAATTGCGATAGAGGAATTTGGTTTTCACATTTCGATTTCGAATAATTATCCGCAACCGACAAGATGAAACAAGACGAAACAATACAATTAAAATTAATTAATTGTTAAGTTTAACGTGTATATACAGGGTGGTCTAAAACCGGGATTTTCTTGATTATTTTTTTTGACCGACTTAAAATGCTCCAAAACGATTTGTTTAAACGTAGGATGGTATGGTTTGACCTCGCGGTGCTCAGCAAATTATTTTCGAGCCAACAAATGGCCGCCTTCCCGGTGTTTCAGCAAATTTTCGGTCCGAAAATTGCGCTAGAGAAAATTTGTTTTCGCGGGGATAAAGGAGCAACTACCCTCTCTATGTGCCAGCGAAGCGAGCACCCTAGCGAGTGAAACGAGCAAGGCAAGCGAGCGAAGCGAGCGGCTGGAGCGAAGCGACCATCTCTTCAAACCTTTTCACGGACCTTTACATCCATCCACTCCATAACCACTACAAAACAACGATTTACCTTGCAGTCACCACCATTCGGCTCATGCACCAATGCCTCTCCCCCTCCCTTTACCCTTGCTACTATTATACATATATTTTTCTTCAACATCATTTTTTTTTAATTATGCAATTCTCTTTACATTTCTACATTTCCTTGATTCGGCCCTCGGCTCCCCGGTTGGTAAATCGGGCTAAATGCTAGTATTGTAATAAAATTTTATGTTTAATAATGTAATTTAAAATATCTTCAACAATTTAGCTAAAATTTAAAAATGTACACAAAAGATCTTAATGAAGTAGTATGAAATATAATTTAGGAAATTGAAATATAAAAAAAAAACGTTTTATACAAATTTAACGTTTAAAACATGTTTTAAACAAATCTAAGATTTAAAACATGTTTCAAACACGACGGCAGTTTTTAAACATGTTTAAAACACTGTTTTAAAACAAAGTGTCTTAAACATAACAACCCTGGGTGAAACTGGACATTAGTATTTTATTTACAGCAGGTTTTAATAATTTCGATGAAAATTAAAATAACATTATGAATCTATAATTTACAACCGTGTAATTTATTCTGTTGTTTCTTTTTTTGGGAAATACAGACAAAACCAAAATGTATAGTAATGACTAGTTAATATTATACATTATGTGAATGTTAGCAAAAAAACCGCCAATTAAATACCTTTGAAGATAATCACTAGTTACAAACTGTAATTATGTGTCATAGCCCATAGGTATTAATTATAGTGAATATAAATAATTCATAAAATTACATTTAGAATTAAAAAAGTGTTTAAGATACAATCAACTAATTTATATATTTGTTTTTTAGAAACTGCAAAAATATGCAGCTTACTATTAGGAGAAGCTTGTGGTAATATAGAAAATCCTTTACATGAGTGGGAAATCGATTTGCCTGGTGAGCCCAAAGAGGATATTTGGGCTTCACCGCCACCAGCGGTAATTATTACAAATACAATTCTTTTTAATATTCTTCTTTTAATGATATTTTTGTTGGCGTTACGTGAAGTGTTACTAACACTTCACGTAACTCCAATAAAAAGATCCAACAGATATGTAAGTAGTTAAATTCCTTAATCTTCACTGTTTTTTTTTGACAGTGAAGATTGAGGAATTTAACCACTTACATATCTATCCTTCTTTTAGTTACGTAAAGTGTTTTTTTATTAATTATTGTAGTACATCTAGTATAATAAAAGTAATAAGCGAAGAGAGGAATTACTACAATAATTGATACAATTATTATGCTGAAATTTGAGTTTACTTTATTGTTATAGGAGGACGTGCCAGTTTTTAAAGTTTTGCACATTTCTGACACTCATTACGATCCCCAGTACGAGGAAGGATCTCCTGCTAATTGCGAGGAGCCGCTTTGCTGCAGGAGTTACAGCACTCCAGCAGAAGATGGATCAAAACCGATTCCAGCAGGAAAGTAAGTGCTGAATTTAGTTAATTTTTTTGAAATGCAGAAATTACATAATAACATTGAATCAAAGTATAATAAAATTGTATTTGAGTGTTCAAATATGTTTTTCCAACGGCTGAACTTCCAATTGTATCTAAACTTGAAATTTCTAACGAGTGATTCCACTCCTTGGCTAAGCATGAAGTAAAATTTCGAGTTTAGAAAAGCCTGAAAATTTGGATTTGACGGCGGGCGAGCGAAGCGAGTCGCGCCGTCAAATCCAAATTTTCAGGCTTTTCTAAACTCGAAATTTTACTTCATGCGCCACGCGTATAAAACACTGACTTCAAGTGATGTTCAAAATATACTGTTTAACTTTGATCTCACTTAAAAACCTTCGAACTAGAATACAGAATCGATCAATTTTCCGAATGAATTATTACTGTACGAATGAATTTTAAATTCCTGGAGAGAGTAAAAATCTCACATGTGAATGGATATTAAATTATTTTCCAAATAACTTTAATAATTATTACAAACGTTTGTTTCGTTTAACTAAATTAAGATAATTGTTAAAATTTGAAAAGCACAAGATTTGGTTAGACGAATAAAATATTTATAAAATTAACATGAGATTAAACTTAAACAGACTATTTTGATCTTTAACTTGATTTTCTAGAGGTAATTTTAAGCTAAAAAGTTTCATAGAAACCATTTTTCTTTAAAATTACCTCTAGAAAATCAAGCGGGTCCGATTATCCAAAATAAGCGAGTTATGGAAAACTTTAGATTATTCGCTTTTTTTTTAATTTTTACACTGCGTTTAGTTTTTAAAATAATAACAAATTTTATTACAAATATAACTTTACTAAACTCAATTATATCTACAATTTACAAACACGTTCACGGTACTTAGAAGCGGCTGCAATCAAATTTACATTCGCAAAACCAAAAATTAACACCAAATCGGCGTACTTCTCCGTGATGAATGTAAAAGGCATTACAGAAAATGCAAACAAGGCACTATATCCTATACACAAACCGACTTAAGCAGTCGATACGTCAAAAGTGATGAAATGACAGGCGCCGCCTTGATTGAACGCTGCTACCATTATCAAAGATAGCCGTGCGCGGTGCGAAAGTAGAAACATCTAAAGTTTTCCATAACTTGCTCATTTTTAAGAATCTGAAACATGTTCATAGGAACTTTTTTGCTTAAAATGACCTCTAGAATACACCCCCTGAGTGACGGGAAAATTCCGAGAATCACCCTGTATATTTTTACATATTTTTAACATATACAGGGTGTCCCATTTTAATCTTAGCAGGGGAATATCTCGAAATGAGTGCGCCCAATCAAGAATATTGCCGAATTAAAAGTTTTGTGATTCGGAGGGGGTACATCCAATTCTTGTATGAATTTCACCCCCCACCCGCAAGGGGGTGGATAATAGGGGTAAGTTTGAAATCTTAAATGAGAACTCGAAATTTTTATTGCGGATTCGGAAAGAGCATAAAAAACTAGGTAGGTTTTACCCCAGAACTATTTTGTTATTTGTAACAGGTGGCGCTGTAATCGACAAAATTTGAAAATTTGATTGTTTCCGATAAAACATAAATTTAATGTTTGGCTGACAATTTATGATTAAAATATGCACAAGCCATTTAAAATAAATACATCTTTACTGTAGTCTCACAAAAAAAAACATCTGGCGACGTAAAATCCGGTGATCTGGGCGGCTGTTTAAAAAAAATTAAAGTTTTGTCAGTCAGTCGTTTTTGAGCGTTTTCGAAATACCGTACCCTATTTTTTCCGCAATGTCGGATTATTTACCGAACGAAGTTATCGATATGATGATGTGTATCGGTCAAACAGAGAGAAACTACAGTGAGGCTCAGCGTGAATATCGGCGTCGGTTTCCAGATCGGAGATGTCCGTCCCATGTCACCATCCAATCACTCGAACGACGTGCTCGTAAAGGTGACCTCGGCCGCAAGAGACAAAAGACGGTTTTTGATAACGATAATGTTCCTGATGAGAAACTGCGTACTGTGCTCGCGTTGGTTGACCTAAATCCAAAGAGTATGTGTACTTAATTACGTTATGTCTGTTCATAGACACAATAGCCATTATTGGAGTGATGAAAACCCCCATTGGGTTCGATCGATTGATCAACATGGTTGGAATGTCAACGTTGGGTGCGGCATCGTCGGTTCGCAGATCATTGTTCCTCATTTCTTTGAAGAGACGTTGAATGGGGAACGATATCTGCGTTTCCTGCAATTAGACTTTCCTGCGCTTCTAGATGACGTGTCCCTCCTGACCAGATTAACCATGTGGTTCCAGCATAATGGCGCGAACGATATCTGCGTTTCTTGCAGTTAGACTTTCCTGCGCTTCTAGATGACGTGTCCCTCCTGACCAGATTAACCATGTGGTTCCAGCATAATGGCGCGAACGATATCTGCGTTTCTTGCAATTAGACTTTCCTGCGCTTCTAGATGACGTGTCCCTCCTGACCAGATTAACCATGTGGTTCCAGCATGATGGCGCGCAGCCATATTTTCTTGACGAGACATATCCGTAAAAGTGGATTGGTCGTGAACGACCCGTACAGTGGCCACCCAAATCACCGGATTTAACAGCGCCAGACTTTTTATTGTTGGGTTACATCAAAGGTGTTGTCTTGCATGAACCGCTAACAACACGTAAAAACATGAAAGACCGCATAACGAAAGCGTGCAGGGCTATAACCTGTCCTACGTTGGAAGCGATTGTGCGAAACTTTAAAATAAGTAAATATCTGTATTGGGAACAATGGCGGTCATTTCGAACACCTAATAATACATTAAATCCCACCCAAATCATGCTTTAATCTTACTTAAAATGTTGAACCATAATTGACTTGAAAACCAAATCAAGGCCGAAAATTTAAGCATTTTATTCACAGAAAACTTTTGATTCAACAACTACATGATTTCCATCTACTAGGAATTTCACATCAACACAATTTTTTTGGTGAACAATTATTCAAAAATGGTTAAGAGATATTTAAATTTGGGCTAAAAATGTCCATCTCTGTCTCTCTCTCTCTCTCTCTTCTCTCACTTTTCTCACTCATTCACAAAACATAGCCCTTGCCTTTACTTCGTCATTTTGATTTTTAATGAAAAATTAGGGGTTTCTTTGGAGTCTACAAACTTTGCACCCTTCCCCACCTACATGGGCGTTCATTTTAAGTGACTTGAGAATTTTTTAAGAATTAATTGTCTGTCAAACACTAGTTTTATGTTTTATCAAAGAAAATCAAATTTTGTCGATTACAGCGCCACCTGTTGCAAATAAATAAGTTCTTAGGTAAAACCTACCTTGTTTTTTATGCTCATTCGGAATCTGCAATAAAAATTGGGGGTTCCTATTTAATATTTTGAAGTCACCCCTATTATCCACCTCTTGGGGGTCGGGGGGTGAAATTTATGGATGAATCAGACGTCCCCCTCCGAGCTACAAAACTTTTCATTCGGCAACTTTCTCGATTGGACGCACTCATTTTGAGATATTCCCCTGTTAAGATTAAAATGGGACACCCTGTATATGATATGTGTGTTTGCTGGGTTATTAATGAATAATCTTTGAATTCTAGATACAAATTTCAGGCTTTTAGCGAGTGTTATCCACTCCCAGACTAAGCATGAAGTAAAATTTCGAGTTTAGAAAAGCCTAAGAATTTGGATTGGCCGCGTAGCGAAGCGAAGCGGCCAATCCAAATTAGGCTTTTCTAAACTCGAAATTTTACTTCATGCGCCACGCTTATAAACACTGATTTATAGTGACGTTAAAAAAACACATACAGCAACGATTATAGGCAACCTAATATACGTTAGAGTTATTGGGTTGCCTATAATCACTATTTTAAACTATTTGCTCAGCGCAGAATTTGACTCACGTTTTATTTACATTTACATATTAGATTGCTAAAGCCGTATATTTTAAACTTTACGATATTTCAGTGTTTTATACGTGTGGCGCATAAAGTAAAATTTCGAGTTTAGAAAAGCCTAATTTGGATTGGCCGCTTCGCTTCGCTACGCGGCCAATCCAAATTCTTAGGCTTTTCTAAACTCGAAATTTTACTTCATGCTTAGTCTGGGAGTGGAAAACCCTCGTTAAAAGCCTCAAATTTGTATCTAGAATTCAAAGATTATTCATTAATAACCCAGCAAACACACATATCATATACAGGGTGTCCCATTTTAATCTTAACAGGCTTTTCTAAACTCGAAATTTTACTTCATGCTTAGTCTGGGAGTGAAAAACCCTCGTTTGAAGATTCAAATGAAATCTTTTAAGAAACAGACGAATGATTAAACGCTGCTACCATTATCAAAGATAGCCGTGCGCGGTGCGAAAGTAGAAATATCTAAAGTTTCCCATAACTTGCTTATTTTTAAGAATCGGACTTATGTTCATAGGAACTTTTTTTGCTTAAAATGACCTCTAGGTCAAGCGGTGGTGGAATGAAAACGCCGTGAATCGCCCTGTATATTTTTACATATTTTTAACATATAGATCCTGTTATCCAGAATTCAAAGATTATTTATTGATAACCCAGCAAACACACATATCATCTATATGTTAAAAATATGTAAAAATATACAGGGCGAATCACGGTGTTTTCCTTCCACCACCGCTTTACCTAGAGGTCATTTTAAGCAAAAAAAGTTCCTATGAACATAAGTTCGATTCTTAAAAATAAGCAAGTTATGGGAAACTTTAGATGTTTCTACTTTCGCATCGCTCACGGCTATCTTTGATAATGGTAGCAGCGTCCAATCATTCGTCTGTTTCTTAAAAGATTTCATTTTAATCTTCAAACGAGGGTTTTTCACTCCCAGACTAAGCATGAAGTAAAATTTCGAGTTTAGAAAAGCCTAAGAATTTGGATTGGCCGCGTAGCGAAGCGAAGCGGCCAATCCAAATTAGGCTTTTCTAAACTCGAAATTTTACTTCATGCGCCACGCTTAAAAACACTGATTTATAGTGACGTTAAAAAACACATACAGCAACGATTATAGGCAACCTAATATACGTTAGAGTTATTGGGTTGCCTATAATCACTATTTTAAACAATTTGCTCGGCGCAGAATTTGACTCACGTTTTATTTACATTTACATATTAGATTGCTAAAGCCGTATATTTTAAACTTTACGATATTTCAGTGTTTTATACGTGTGGCGCATAAAGTAAAATTTCGAGTTTAGAAAAGCCTAATTTGGATTGGCCGCTCCGCTTCGCTACGCGGCCAATCCAAATTTTCAGGCTTTTCTAAACTCGAAATTTTACTTCATGCTTAGTCTGGGAGTGAAAAACCCTCGTTTGAAGATTCAAATGAAATCTTTTAAGAAACAGACGAATGATTGAACGCTGCTACCATTATCAAAGATAGCCGTGCGCGGTGCGAAAGTAGAAACATCTAAAGTTTCCCATAACTTGCTTATTTTTAAGAATCGGCTCCATGTTTATAGGAACGTTTTTTGCTTAAAATGACCTCTTGAATACACCCCTTGAGTGGAGGGAAAACGCCGGAAATCGCCCCGTATATTTTTACATATTTTTAACATATATATGATATGTATGTTTGCTGGGTTATTAATGAATAATCTTTAAATTCTAGATAAAAATGACACAACAACAATGAAAAAATACCTGTTTGAACTTTAATGTTAATAGATAAATATTATGACAATATTTTTTGTTGGTGGGTTCAGTTTATTCTACATTTCTCTGTAAATAGAATGTTTTCTGCTGAGAAATTAAGTATTATTATTAAAAATATTCCCTTTCCAAAAAATGTATATACATTTAATAAATGTTTAATCCACCTACATCATTTTGTATACTAATTTATGAATTAAAACAAACAACAAGTTGTTTACATATTGATCAACAAACGTTCAGGTGGGTAAAAGAATTTTAATTTTAATTACACACCTTTCTCTCCACTAATGGAGGCCTTTACATCAGTGAAATGACCACAGTCGTCGGTCGGTGTTTTAACAGATAGAAACTGGCCTGACGACTTGTTATGATCAATGAATTTTTTTACTCAATATTTGCCCAACCATACGTCAGTTTTCAGCATTAATTAACCTTGGTTGTGTTAATAAAGAAGTAAAAACGCAGACGTAAAATCACGTGCACCGAAAATTTTTGAATTCTTTGGCAAGTAAAGATACAATGCAGAAAAATATATATGTAGAAATTCACTTAAGTTTTATGTTTATTGAATTGTTTTTTTAAGAATATAAATATATAGTACTTTTTTCATCGAGTAAACGTAATATAACTTATGTAAATGCGTTTGCTCAGTCAATTATTCTTTATTTCAAAATAATAATTGTTTATGCTTGCATATATATTTTTTAAACATTTTTTTTTAATTTCCAGATGGGGTTCTTATGGTAAATGTGATTCTCCGGCGATTCTCATTGACAACATGCTTAAAAACATTGCAGTCCAGCATCCAGTACGTATTCACAAACCTATTAATAAAATTCGCATAAATAAATGAATCAGTGAGTTAAAAAACAGTACAAGTCCAAATTCGGCAATTTTCATTTTACTAGAACACTAATGATAACATAAAATTAACAAAAAATAAAATAACTTGTCAATATTTCCTTAATCACTACACATGAAAACAAAATACGATTCCAGCAGAGTTGTACCCCTAATGATTAACTTTAATCAGTGATTAGTACTTTTTTTAAAAGGCAGCCATTTTAATCGCAAATTATCTACACAAGTGTATAAAGAATCATGTTTGTGGTATGTTACAAATGTGAAATATTTTTATATTATCTAATTTGTATTTAATCAGACGTTTATACAATGATTAGTCAACCTAGGAAGTTCTGGCAACACGTATCAAAGCTGAAAAAGGAAGATGGTTTTCCACGAATAATGACTTTGAACGGCGTTATCTTCAGTAATTTGAATTCAATTGTTAACGCTTTTGCGGATAGTTTTGCTTCTAATTATAGATCACCACAACTTGATAAGCCATTAGTGAAAATGCGTATTCTTGATGAAAAGGCTAGTTGTGGAGGTTTCATTATAAATATCGCGGACGTTTATGATGAGTTATCACTATTATCAAATAATTTTAACTGTGGGCCTGACGACATTCCTGGAGACTTCTTGAGTAATTGTGTGTGCTCTCTTTCAAAACCTATATATATAATATTTCAAAGGTCACTGTCTCAAGGGGTTTTCCCTGATTTATGGAAACATAGCTTTTTGATGCCTATCCATAAATCTGGGAAAAAAAGATGTAATTACTAATTATAGGGGAGTGGCGCACCAATCAGCTATTCCAAAAATCCTAGACAAAATTGTTTCATGTCAGTTAAAGTGGCTGTCTAAGAATATAATTATTCAGGAACAACATGGTTTTTGTATTGGACGGTCCACAGTTACAAATTTATTGGAGTACCAAAGCTATATATTAGATGCCTTGGAGAAGGGACATCAAGTTGATGCAATCTACACTGACTTCTCCAAGGCATTTGATAGAGTTAACCACAAATTATTTATTAACAAGCTAAAGTGTTTTGAGTTTCATGGTACCGCTATTAAATGGATTGATTCTTTCCTATGTAATAGATCGCAAATTGTGAAAATAGCTAATTGTCTATCAGAACCTATTCATGTGCCTTCTCGGGTTCCGCAAGGAACCCATTGCGGACCAATCCTTTTATTTCTATTTATAAATGATTTAAGCAAGGCATTCATAGATTGCGAATATCTGTTTTTTGCAGACGATTTAAAACTATTTAAATCAATTAAATGCCCTGCTGATCAGCGTCATATTCAGTGTTGTTTTGATAAGCTTGTGCAATATTGCGATATTAATGATTTAGCCTTAAACATTCAAAAATGTAAATTCATTCAATTTTCATGGAGGTCTACTACAATTAATTTTAGTTATGAATTAAGCAATTCCAACTTAATGCAAGTTGAGTGCATTAACGATCTAGGAGTAATGTTTGACGCTAAACTGACATTCAATCAGCATATTGATTTAATTACTAAGAAAGCACTTAAAACCCTCGGTTTTGTATTTAGGAACGGTAATAAATTTAATCTATCAACCATTAAATTACTCTACTGCTCTCTGGTTAGATCAAAATTGGAATATGCTAGTATGGTGTGGTCTCCATACTATAGTACATATATTACTAAACTGGAAAGGGTTCGAAATAAATTTACACGATATGTTTCATTCAAATTCGGCAATCCAGATCAAAACCCAAATATTCTATTAAATAATTTAAACCTTGCTTCATTAAGATCTAGGAGGATTGAACTGGATTTATGTTTTTTTCATAAACTTGTCTCTGGCGAGATTAATTCTATTAAGTTACTTGGTTTGGTAGAATTTAATGTAAACCCATATTTAACTAAAAGTAGAAGTAAGGATGTGTTTTTTATTAGTAGATGCAGAAATAATTACATTTTCAATGGTCCTCTTAATAGAATTATGAGATGCATTAATCATTGTAACGCAAGCGACACTTTCGACATTTTGGGCACTGATTTTGTTTCTTTTAAAAGGAAGTTAAAACATTTATTTTGAATTGCGGTCATTCTATTGGCAGGGTGCTATTTCTAGTTAGTTGCATAACTATTATTATTTAGTTTAATTGCATAAGTATTATTTTGTTAAAGTTTGGGGTAGTTATATATGATTTATTTTTATTTTTAAATTTATATAATTGATTGTATCATTATTCACGGGCGTGATTTTAGTGTAGTTGAATTATTGTTTGTTTTTGATATATTGTGAAAATGTTGGTATTTTATATTTGTGAAATGGTGATTCCGTTTAATAAAGATTATTATTATTATTATTAGTAGGCGATTATTGTTTATCAGTAGGGGTGCAAGTGGACCTTAATATAATATAATGTTGTGAAAGGATTCAAGTGTATTTATTTATATTTTGTAAAGAGAGAACAACACAAAATGCGACAAATTGTAAAATAATTTCTTATAAAATTGTTTAGATATGAAGAGGACGTAATAATAATAAAAATCAGTGAAATAAACAGTGTCTTAATCAATGCTTTAATATTAATCAAATATGTTTCACCACGGGTTAAGTGAGAAATTAATTCATCACTCGTTAAAGATATTACGATTTAGTATTTATATCTGTTTAGGACATTGATTATATAATTTGGACTGGTGATATTCCTCCACATGATGTCTGGAATCAGACGAGAACACAAAACATTGATAACATAAAATACACTGGTCAGAAAATTTTCGACGCCTTTCCGAACATTCCGATCTTCCCCGCTTTGGGCAACCACGAAGGAGTACCAGCCGGCAAGTGAGTCACTTATGTCTGCTTCAAAATAAGTCAATGTGCCATGAAATACTTTATAAATATCGTTGTGGTCAGTTGATTATTCACCAAGTGATTTTGTTTTTCACGTGGGTTTTGGTATTTTCGATTTAAATCCTTGGAGAATAATTTAATGATTTGTTTTCTCTTGGTTTTTATTATTTTGTCACTTCCTTTTTTGAAAATTTTAGTTCAAGGTTTGATATAAAGTAGCCAAGAAATATGAAAATGAGATTTATCTCGTATTCTGCAAATATTTTTATCGCATTGAGACTTTTAAATATTTATTGAAAAAAAACGTCACTTCGGCGCCGACTTATATCAAGTGCCATTCATGTTAAAATGTCGGCTGGCGCGGACCAATATCTGCTGTTTTTATGAACTTATGTCTGAGACGATAAATATAAATGTCAAAAATGTTAAAATCATTGAAAATGTCAAAATTGTCAAATTTCGA
Organism: Philonthus cognatus; assembly: GCA_932526585.2. Taxonomy (NCBI): domain Eukaryota; kingdom Metazoa; phylum Arthropoda; class Insecta; order Coleoptera; family Staphylinidae; genus Philonthus; species Philonthus cognatus. Next base: position 31,018,324 of record OW052241.1, on the reverse strand, counting down.
AAAGTAATCAAATGTCAACAATCCCTAAAAAATGCGACAATTGTTAAAACAAGTGTTTTAAAATTACAATAATTTCAATTTTAATTGATGTGCATAATATATTATTTTCCTAAAATGAGAAGAATATGATATAAACTTTAAAATAAAACAGTGTTTTTATACGCGTGGCGCATGAAGTAAAATTTCGAGTTTAGAAAAGCCCAAGCGTAGAAAATTTACTTCATGCTCAGTCTGGGAGGGGACGACACTCGTTTAGTTTTTGGGTTTTGTTTTAATTTGTCAAATTGTCGTTTTCCGCAAATCATGAGAGAAATGTCAATTTACGTCAAAAATTATATTACAAGCGGAAAATTACGATTCACTTCGAAAATGAGATGGAAATGGCTGTCGATAATGATGATGATACTGTTTTATGTCAAAAATTACATTTTACGTCCTAAATAACATTTTGCTTCAAAAATGAGATATTATATAAATTTTATTATTTTACATCAATAATGATGTTTTTTACAAATTTCCATTTCAGAATTCAGATTCAATGACTATTGTAACATTTTCACATTATTGATACACATTGATAATATTGATATAAATTTATTTCATTGTATCAAATTGACATTATTGACATAAACTGAGATTATTGATATAAATTTCCATTTCTGACTTAGTGTTATTTTTGAGATAATACACCATTTTTGACTTATGTTATATTTGACGGTAAATATATTTGTTGATGTTTTAACGTAAAATAATATTTCTGACGTAAAATGGCAATATTCAGTAAAAATATTATTTTTTAAATAAAATATCATTTCCGATTTGTAATGTAATTTCTAACATAAAATAAGACATTTTATGTTAGAAATTAGATTACAAATTGGAAATGATATTTTATTTAAAAAATAATATTTTTACTCAATATTGCCATTTTACGTCAGAAATATTATTTTACGTTAAAACGTCAACAATTATATTTTCCGTCAAAACTTACAAAAGTCAAAAATGGTATATTATCTCAAAAATGACACTAAGTCAGAAATAGAAATATATATCAATAATCTCAGTTTATGTCAATAATGCCAGTTTGATACAATGAAATCAATTTATATCAATATTATCAATGTGTATCAATAATATGAAAATGTTACAATAGTCATTGAATCTGAATTTCCGGTAATTTAAAAACATATCGACGATTTCCGTGATATTGAAAGATTTAAGTTAATTTTTTAAAAATCGTAATTTGTTTTCAATATTTTTATAAATTATAAAAAATCTCGGCGCTTTCTATGAATTTACAATACTCCCGCGTTCATTTTCAAAATGTCGAGTCCATTCGTGAATATTTCTGTTAATTTTTAAAATATCTATGCTTTCGTTAGCTTTCAAATTCATGACAGTTTTCATGAACTTGCTAAATGTTAAATTTGTTAATTTTAAAAGTCCTGACGATTTACGTTTAGTTTTATTTTCCGCGAAATTCCGTTGATTTTCAAATTCGCTATGCTTTTTATAAGTTTTCAAAATTTTGAACGTTTTTTTTATAAATATTAAAGATTTCGATCTTTAATGAAAAATGTCAGTAAGTTTTAATTTTTCGTTTTTGAAATTTTTTTATTTATTTTCCTAAAATTCATAATTTCACGACTTAACTCAGTATTGCATTTTTTCTTTATTTTGTATAAAATTGAAAAAACTTTTGACGGTTTTAAAAATTTATGAAAAGTATCAAAATGTTAAATTTACCGAAAATTAAGGAAATTTACAAAAACTGCCAAGATTTAAGAATTCAACAAAAACTCACGAAAACTAAAATATTTCAAAAATACCGAAAATTTAAAAAAATCAGGAATTCCGTTAGCTTTTTGAAAATTATCGGACCAAGATTTAAGAATTTAACAAAAACTCGCGAAAATTAAAATATTTCAAAATTACCGAAAATTAAAAAAATCTGGAAAGCCGTTAGTTTTCTGAAAATTATCGGAAATCTTGGAATATCATAAGAACCTTCAACATTTTTTAAATTAATGAATATTTAGTAAATTCATGAAAATTGCCAAGAATTTAAAAATTCAACAAAAATTTATGAAAAGTATAAAATATTTCAAAACTACCAAATATTTAAGTAATTCAGAGAAGCCCTTAGGTTTTTGAAAATTATCTAAAATCTTGGAATTTTATAAAAAACTTAACATCTTTTTAAGTTAAAGAATATTTAGTAAATTCGTAAAAATAAAAAAATATCGAAATTTTTTAAATTAACGAAAGTTTAGGAAATTCAAGAAAACCGTCCGAATTTTAAAAATTACAGCAAATCTTAGCAATTTATGAAAAGCGTTAAAAATTAACTAAAATAGTGGAAGTTCATAAGAAATTGTGAAAACTTTAATAATCAACTAAAATCTTAAAATTTCATCAAAATGTTAAAGAATATTTAGTAAATTTATAAAAATTGAAGGTAATTTTAAAAACCTATGAAAAAAATATCGAAATTTTTTAAATTACCGAAAATTTTGAAAATTCGGGAAAACCGTAGGAATTTAAAAATTAAAGTTAATCTTAGAAATTTATGAAAAGCGTTAAAAATGAACCAAAATACTGAAAATTCATGAAAAATTGTGAAAACTTTAATTATTAACTAAAATCTTGAAAATTCATCAAAAAGTTAGAAAAACTAAACGAGTTTAGATTAAGCATAAAGTAAAATTTCGAGTTGAAAAAAGCCCGAATTTGGATTTGGACGCTGCGTGTCAAAATCCAAATTCTTTCATTCGTTACATAGTAAAAATAAAATGTAAAATTCTCTAATTGGCATAATTACTATTATTTTATGTTATAATGGTCAAAACATTGCTGCTATTTTTTTAATTTCATTTTACATAATTGGTAATTAATTTTGCATTAAATCACAACATTTTCCCTTCAGTTTTCCTCCTCCTTGGATACGCAATGAAAACCAATCAGTGGATTGGTTGCTGAATGTTGTTTCTGAAGAATGGAAGAAATGGTTGCCCAATGAAGTTGAGCCAACAGTGCTTCACGGAGGATTTTACTCGGTTCTAGCCAGGCCGAAGTTTAGGATTATCGCCATTAATACAAACTATTGTTATGCATTAAGTTGGTAAGTTTTTATTTCCATAGTGCACAATTAGTTGGTAAGTTTTTATTTCCATAGTGCACAATTATTACAATGTTGGTAACTGCAATATTTTGTCTAATTATTGTTATGAAATATAAAATTCAGAGAGTTTTTCTTTTCAGTATACATATCCTGATATACGATATATGCTAAAAATCTTCGGATATTCGTTGTTTTTTTAGAGCGATTAAATTGAAGTTTTAACGGAGTGTTTTCCACTCCCAGGCTAAGCATGAAGTAAAATTTCGAGTTTAGAAAAGCCTGAAAATTTGGTTTAGTTGCGTAGCGCGAAGCGCGGAGCGACCAAACCAAATGTTCAGGCTTTTCTAAACTCGAAATTTTACTTCATGCGCCACGCGTATAAAACACTGATTTAAAATGAAGTTCAAAATATACTGCTAACTTAGTATGCTAATATCGTATATTTTAAACTTTACAATATTTTAGTGATTTATACGCGTGGCGCATGAAGTAAAATTTTCAGTTTAGAAAAGCCTGAAAATTTGTTTTTTCTTTTAAGTAAACATATCCCGATGGGAGTGGAAAACACTTGTTTAAAGCTTCACTTTGATCGTTCTCAAAAATCAAGTAATATCCGAAGATTACTATATACGCTGAAAATCTTCGGATATTACTTGATTTTTGAGAACGATCAAAGTGAAGCTTTAAACAAGTGTTTTCCACTCCCAGGCTAAGCATAAAGTAAATTTTCAGGCTTTTCTAAACTCGAAATTTTACTTCATGCGCCACGCGTACAAAACACTGATTTAAAATGAAGTTCAAAATATACTACTAAATTATTATTCTAAAGACGTATATTTTAAACTTTACAATATTTCTTCGTATATTTTAAACTTTACAATATTTTAGTGTTTTATACGCGTGGCGCATGAAGTAAAATTTCGAGTTTAGAAAAGCCTGAAAATTTGGTTTGGTCGCTCCGCGCTTCGCGCTACGCAACCAAACCAAATTTTCAGGCTTTTCTAAACTCGAAATTTTACTTCATGCTTAGTTTGGGAGTGGACACACTCATTAGAAGCTTTAAATTTAACTCTACAAAAAAGATTGAAGATCGGAAAATTTACAGAGCATGCTTATGTATACTTAAAAGAAAAACTTCTGTATATTAATCTATCTCTGTTTTGCTTTAAGTTTTAAAAAGTTTTGTCTGTATTGTTAATTTTAATGTAACATATTTTTTACAAGGCACAATTAAAATATCATTAGGTGCTGAACTTGAACTTGATGAACTTGAATGGTTCAACGTATTCGTCAAGAGCAATGATATAATCAATTATTAACTTACAAATAGAGGAGACAATTATCTGATGATGTAAAAGATATTTTTCATTTATTTATTTAATTTAAAACTTGTTCATAGGCTCATTATAAGTGTTTTCCAATTGTTTATTATATAATTTAAATTCATCTTAGTTTAAACTAGTTGAAAATAAAATAATTTATTAGTAAAACCAACCAAGTGAATTCAATTAAAAACCTATATATTAGTTCAACGCGTTTTGCAATATAATTGTTGTGAATTTTGTGTTAAACTTGCGACAAAAAAATTGATTTATATCTATCTTTAGTTTAGTTTATTTATTTTAATCAAAATACACCATAATAATATCGATTTTGAAGACAATAGACTGTTTCATCATAATTTCAGTCTTAAACTCAAATTACAAAAAAAAATCCTCAAAACACTACGATTATTTTTAATTACAAGTAATAGTTAATCAATAAGCCTTTCTTGGGGGTAATTAATTGATGATTCAAGAAAAAAAACTATGGCTTTTTCCTAAACCCAGGATTGCTACACAACTTTGCATGTTTCTTACGCCCGGTTGAACATCGCGTGTTGAGAGTAATTGGTTCGAAGCTTAACCTCCTCTTGTGATTATTAAATTAGTACTTAAGTCTACTTAACGACAGATTCAGATCCATTCACATAATTAATTAATCTGACAAAATAAATCCTCCCTTTAATTGAGTTATGTAGAGTTTTTAATCACAATGAAAAACTTGTTATTCTTTACTTCACTTTTATTTTAATTCGTCAATGAAATGTACAGGGTGGTGCATTTTGGGGTGCCACATATCGAAAACATTTTTATGTAAAGAGATATTTAAAAACCTTTTTTACCAGCCAGAGTTTCTTTTTCGTCTTTTAATCAATGGTGAAAAGAAAATTGATCTATCTCTAACTGTTTCCGCTCTATAGCAGAAAGTTGATAATACGTCAATTTTTTCAAACACCTATAACTTAGGTTATTTAAAGTTATAACCAAACTGTAAACACATTCTTAACTCCAACTTTCCACGCTCATTAAAATGACGTACTTATTTTATTACGAAGTACGCTTCGTTTTTGTGTTCTAATATTAAAGTCACATTTTTCCTATGGGCGCAAATAGAGATATGCATAACGTTAAACAGGATTTTTAACCCTGATTTTTTATGCATGTGCCACATCATCCACATGCATACTTCTGCCAAAAAAAAATCATTCGCAAAGTTGTTATGACAACCAGTAAACAATTTCACAAAATGGCACAAAGTAAAAAGTCTTTTTTTTAATTTCTTGTATGGTAGGTTTTAACAAACAAAAATGCGCTTATTTGTTTTTTTTTTAGAAATTATTACAGTTTATATATATATATTTTATATATATATATATATATATATATATATATATATATATATATATATATATATATATATACCGAGTGTCTGGATAAGGGTCGAACATAGGAATTTAACATGTAAAATTAAATATGTGTAATTATTAGCTCCCCTATTCATTTCAGAGAAAAATCGTAAAGGAATATTTATTAGAGTATTAAAAACTGTATTAAATGTTTCGATTTAATTTACGTTTATACCAGAATCCATATTATCGAAATGCTACCAAAGAAATTTAAATGATGAAAAATAATTAATGCATGCTTGTTGTTTGGGATAAAATATAATAATAACACGTAATTAGTGGAAGAAAGATAATTTATTTATTATCAAGATCATTTATAGTGGTGTCAGATTACAAACAGTTTGTGATTTATTTTTGTTTAAATTTTTATTTTACTGTATCTACGCCCAATGGGAAATGTTAGAGCAAGTATTCAAAAAGTTCTCCATTCTGGTGTAAACAATAACCCAATCTGTTATAAAATGCCTGCCTTACATTAGCCAACTGCCTATCTGTAATTAATCTGCAATCCACAAAAATTGCTTCCTACAAAGATTCAATATTTGGATGGCGTTTTTTATAAATTTTGTTTTTTAGGTGACCCCATAAAAAGAAATCGCATGGTGTTAAATCAGGAGATCTAGGTGGCCAGTTAATAGTGCCACCACGACCAATCCAACAATTGGGAAAATAAGCATTTAAATATTCCCTTACATTTAAACCATAATGGGCCGGACATCCATCATGCTGATACCATATCTCCTGATTTTCACGTGCAACTTCTTCTAACGCAGGGCCAACCTGGTGGATTAAAAGGTCTAAATAAGACTTTGAATTTAAATTTCCATAAATTTCAAATGACCTAATAATATTATTCTTAACTAGAACCCAGTTTCCAGTTTTAGTTTGTAAGCGTCATTAAGAGTGAACGTGCATGCATCACTAAAACAGATAGACTGCAAAAAGTTTCGGTCTGTGTTTGATCGTTCCTGCATTATTTCACAGAATACACGCCTGCTTTCTTCATCCACTAGTAGTATCTCCTGATGACATTGATGTGTGTAGGGATGATATCCATGCTTCTTCAGAATCTTATGTTCAGAGAATTTAGACACGTTGCACTCACGAGCAATACATCGTATGCTAATTGTTGGTTCAGCATTTATCAAACCCAAAACTCTTTCTTCCAATTCATTGTTGCATCTTCTGTTCCGTTTGCCTGTAAGGTTAATGTTTTTGAATTAATATTTGTTGAAATTGGACTATTAAACAACCTCTTGAATCATCTGCCGCTGCACTTGCTGTATTTTCAAACTTTTTCACAAACTTGGTAATTGTTGATACAGACAGAATTGGTCATTTGTTAAATTTAACCAAAAATAAGTCACGAACTCTGCGTAAACTGACGCCACTGTAAAATGTTTTTAAAATGAATACTCTCTCTTCATTGGAATAACTCAGATTATTATTCATAACAATTATAATGTGTGAATTGATATCTGACTAGCAAAATTATTTTCACCATAACATGGCATTTGTCAAACTCATGGCAAGGGTTTTTATTAAATGGTACATTGTTCAACTTATTTTTATTATTTTTGAGGTGGATTCTGCTACAAACGTAAATTCAATAGATACATTTAATACAGTTTTTAATACTTTAAAAAATATTCCTTTACGATTTTTCTCTAAAATTAATAGGGGAGCTAATAATTACACATATTTAATTTTACCTGTTTAATTCCTATGTTCGCCCCTTATCCCAGACACTCGGTATATATATATATATATATATATATATATATATATATATATATACATATATATATATATATATATATATATATATACATATATATATATATATATATATATATATATATATATATATTTCGTATTATTTTAGGTGGTTAGTTTTGAATAGTACCGATCCAGCTCATGAATTAAAATGGCTGGTGCACGAACTTCAACTGGCCGAAGAAAAGGGCGAAAAGGTCCACATAATCGGCCACATACCTCCCGGGTCGATCGACTGCCTGAAAATTTGGTCCAGGAATTATTACAACATCATCAACCGATTCAAAGACACGGTGGTGGCCCAATTTTTTGGTCATACACACGCTGACGAGTTCGAGGTATTTTACGACAACCAAGAATTCCGTAAGTGTACCAATTTGTCAAAAAAACAATATCATGTGTAACGATTTGTATCGAATAAAAATTTACAGTTTTGTGTTGTGGTACATCTTAAATACGCTTGTAAATAAGACACCTTTTACGTTGTTTAACCACTGTATTTTGCACCTTTTAATTGAGAATGACTAGAAGTTTCAATTACAAGTACTACTTTTGTTTGAGAATTAGTACTAGATACTCAAAACTATAGACACATAACTAAGTGCAAAATACAGTGGTTAAACAAGGCAAAAAGGGTTTTAGTTGCAAGTAAAAAAAATGACAGTCTAAAGAAATTACAGTGAAATATTCCTTTAATTCTTCTTTTGGTTTAAATCGAAAATACCAAAATCTACCTTTGATTCTTCTTGATGACGCGTTTTCTATATGTTAGTATTTTATTTAGTTATTTAGTTTATTCAACCAACGGACAATGTCCAGTTACAGATTGAAATATATACAGACAATAAAAAAAACATAATAATTAACAAAAACTTAACATTGAGAGGAAACAAAGAAAGAAATAATTAGTTTGATTTCCTAAATAAGTACAAAATAAACTAGGAAAGATACTCAACGATCAGGTTGAAGAATTCCTTCGCAGATTTAACATTAAATAATAATAATAATAATAATAATAATATTAATAATAATGTTTATTGCCCAACAGGAAACAAATTCCCAATTACAAGACAATTTAGTATAAACAAACAAGTTTTAAAACTATGAACTAAAAATAATAACATTTTAATAACATTTTACTTCGTAATTAACAAAATTCTAATAAGGATGTCAATGGTTGAAAAAATACGTCACAAGTTGGTGGAAGTTGATTAAACGAATTGCAGATCACATTAATAGGCGATTTTAATCCAAAATTTGTTCTATTATACATAATATTAAATGTGGTCTTATATCTACTATTGAAAGATGGAATATGCAAGCCAACTAGCTGTAAAATATCAGGGCTGTCAATTCTATCATGCAGAAGCTTGTGTAAGAAGGTGATGCTTTGTCTGTGACGTCGGCATTCAAGAGATTCTACATTAAATTTATCTAGCAGTAGTGAATGATCACAGCCTCTGTCAGGATAAAATCCCTCAACTTTCAAGTGCAAAAACTTCAGGAACTTACGTTGAACACTTTCTACTAGGTTAATCTGAAGTTGAGTTTGAGGATACCAAATTAAAGATGCATATTCCAACTTGGAACGGACATAAACATTAAATAGAGATTTCAAAGCATTAGGATTTTGCAAATTTGTAGAATTTCGAAGTATAAATCCTAATGCTTTAAAGGAATTCTTTACGAGTGTTTGAACATGAGGATAAAATGTAAAATTGTCATCAAACCAAATCCCTAAATCTTTGAAGACTGTAACTTGCTCAATAGAATTATTGCTAACTATATAATTAAATGAGATTAGTTTAGATTTTTTGGTAAAGGACATGAATTTGCTCTTATTGCTATTTAAATTAAGATTATTAATACTACACCAATTCGAGATAACATCAAGTTGATTTTGTAAGCGTTGACAGCCAGCAATGTTAGCAATTGTTGAGTAAATCTTTAGGTCGTCCGCGTATAAGAGGTGTTTACACTTTAATAAATCAGAAAGATCATTTATAAAAAGGTTAAAAAGTAAGGTACCCAAAATCGAGCGTTGGGGTACCCCTGAACTTGGAAAGTATGAGTCCGATTTAAAGTTATTTATTGCAACATACGTTTCACGATCTGTTAGATACGATGCTATAAGCGAGGTTGAATTGTCACAAAAACCAAAGTAGCTAAGTTTACCTATTAACAATTGATGGTCCACCCTGTCAAACGCTTTTGACATATCAATATATATTACATCAATTTGCCCCGCTGAATCTAGTGATTTGGCTATATCATGCGTAATAATGGTCAAATTAGTTACTGTAGAACGTTTTGGAATAAAGCCATGCTGTTGAGAAGATAGGTATGGAGAAACGTGGAAAAAGAGTTGATTATAGAGAGTTTTCTCGAATATTTTAGCGATGTGAGACAGTATTGCTATTGGACGGTAGTTTGTTATATTCCGTTGATTAAGTGACGTTTTTGGGATGGGACAAATCGATGCAATTTTTAATTTACTAGGAAATTCAGATATTTTTATAGATAGGTTAAATATTATTGAGAGCGGGTAGCATAGAATAGAAGCACAATCTTTTAATATAAAGGCTGGTACATTATCATTGCCTGATGAAAATGTATTTGGTAATTGCTTTAAAAATGTAAATACAGTTTTATCGGATATTTGCGCAAATGAAAAAGAAGGGATATTGTTAACGTTCGGAACTGTGGTTCCTACAGATGGCATTATGAAAACTGATTGAAAGTATTTTCGAAATCCATTAGCAATATATTCAGGTGTTTGATAAGCCTCATCCTCATAAATAAGTTCTGCAGGTATTCTTGAAGGATTAGATTTTTTACAATTAATATATGACCAAAATTGTTTTGGATTGCTAGTAAGCTGTGACTATGTTTAAAATATAGTCTCTATGTGCTGAATTAATTTTATTCTTAATAAGTGATCTAAGTTTTTTAAATCGTCCCCCTAGCGTAGAGTCGCGCTTAACATTTTTACGGCAGTAATTTTTCTCCTTAATAAGCAGTATAATGTCAGTATCAAACCATGGAGGATATTTTCGTTTTTGTTTAAATTTACGTTGCGGAATAAATTTGAAAAATGCTTCAAGAACTTTATAGAACTGATCCAGAGCCAAACTAGCGTCAGAACACTTTAAAAGAAAACTCCAATCAACAGAACCTAAATAAGAATACAAAGACAAGTAATTTCCTTTTCTGAAGTTTAATTTCGTAACATCTATGTTCATAGGAGACATGTTAGAGGTACATTGTAATAGATCAATATCCGGATACAAATTTATAAGTTGGTTATACATGGAGCACATAATATATCCGCGATTTAACCAGTACATTTGTTTGGGTATTGGCAACTGAAATAGACTTTTAGATCTTACTCTACAGGACATTAATATATCTAGTTGCTTAAGCGATTCGGGGCAATCAATTGGACCACTGAATATTTTGTACAGCGTTGTCACCAAATTTGACTTTCGACGACTTTCCTAATTAAAAATATACAAGACATTGAAAATATGCAACACTGCATGAGAACCATTATTCAATTGAATCTTTAAAAAATCAGTATTCTAATAATAATTATCCAATTTTAGATAACCTACAGTAAAATTTCATTTATAATAACTACAGCATAACAAGTGTTTTAATTTCATTAATAAATAATTGTGTAAAGTGAGACACAGTTGCCTGACACGTGTTTCGATCCATTACGATCAGGGTTGTTAAAAAAAACGTTTTTTTTTTCATTTTAATTAAAACAAACAGTTTCTTTTCCAAAACGTGTTTTTTTCATTGAATCAGCGATTAAAACATTAACAATTAAAAACATGTTTAAATCGTGTTTAAAACATGTTTAAAACATGTTTAAAACATGTTTTAACATGTTTAAAACACGTTTAAAACATGTTGAAAACACGTTTAAAACATGTTTAAAACAGAACATACAAGACATTATTTTTTTGAGTATACATTTTCCGATAATTACAGCGTTTTTTAAATTTGCGGGAATTTGTTGTTTCAAAGCGGTTAGTTTAAGGCTTTTAACGAGTGTATTCCACTCCCAGACTAAGCATGAAGTAAAATTTCGAGTTTAGAAAAGCCTAAGAATTTGGATTGGCCGCGTAGCGAAGCGGAGCGGCCAATCCAAATTAGGCTTTTCTAAACTCGAAATTTTACTTCATGCGCCACGCTTAAAAACACTGATTTACAGTGAAGTTTTAAAAACACACATATACAACAACGATTATAGGCAACCTAATATACCTTGGAGTTATTGGGTTGCCTATAATCACTGTTTTAAACAATTTGCTTAGCGCAGAATTTGACTCGCGTTTTATTCACATCACATACATATTAGATTGCTAAAGCCGTATATTTTAAACTTTCAATGTTTCAGTGTTTTACACGTGTGGCGCATAAAGTAAAATTTCGAGTTTAGAAAAGCCTAATTTGGATTGGCCGCTTCGCTTCGCTACGCGGCCAATCCAAATTTTCAGGCTTTTCTAAACTCGAAATTTTACTTCATGCTTAGTCTGGGAATGGGAAACTCTCGTTTAAAGATTCAAATTGAAATCTTTTAAAAAAACAACGAATAAAATTAACAGTGTATGCATATGTATACCTGAAAGAAAAATTCGCTGTAATTAAAAATCACATTTATGCACACACAGTTGTGATATTTTATTGTAATAAAATGTTGTGTTAATAATGTCATTTGAAAAATCATCAACAATTTAGCTAAAATTTAAAAACGAAAACAAAAACTCTTAATGAAGTAATATAAAATATAATTCAGCAAATTTAAGATAATAAAAAAAACGTTTTAAACAAATGTAACGTTTAAAATATGTTTTAAACAAATTTAAGATTTAAAACATGTTTAAAACAAAACCGTTTAAAACACGATGACTGTTTTTAAACATGTTTAAAACACTGTTTTAAAACATAGTGTTTTAAACATAACAACTCTGGTTACTTCACTGATTATAGAGGCTTCTACTTCGTTATACATTGTTGAACATAAATAAAACACTGTTTATCACTTTGTTTGTATAACAATTGGTTTATTTGGTGACTATAGTTTCGATACTACACGTATCATTATCAAACCGTTAGTAACAAAAAACTCTGGTTACGATCATTAACAAAGTTGAAACAGTTTTAACTTTGATCGTAACAGATCAAAACACTTATCAGACAACTGTCATTCAAAATATAGAACAAAACAAGTGTTTTACTTCAGCCAATTTGAAAACTTGGTTTCATAAAGAATTTCATAAAGAATAATAATTATCCAATTATCCAAGCAAGTATCGAATATATTATTCGTTAAAGTTTAAAGAATTAAAAATCCATTGTTAGTGAAAACGATAGTTTAAAATTCAATTAATATGTGTTAGTGAAAACGATCAAAATCACATTTTCATTTTATTTATTACAATACCAAGATTCAGCTTACAGAATAATACATTTCTTTCAGAGATTAACTCAGTTATCTACGTCCTATTAATATCTGCACTTAATGACTTTTACGTCTAAATCTAAACTAACAAATCAGTGGTTCTAAACTTCCTATAAATTACACATATTTCAATTTGATGGTTGTGTACATCAAATGATTTCCACGTAAAATTAAACAACGACAAAACGTTAATACATGAAATTACACTCACTATTTTATTACAACTTCATTAACTTTTTCATGTACAATGAAGCAATTTAAAGAAAATACTAGTGTACACCAATTGGACAAAGCAAAATTATCATGTGATGTAATAATTTAGGCAACAACTAATATACACTACGTTTTACAAGTACCAATTATACAAATGAGCCGTTTTGCGTAATGAATTTTAACGTTAATTTCTTGTTATTAGCATTAAATATTCATGAGAGAATCCAATCGTTGGTCATTTTGTTTTGTGTAATTTTTTTTAGAAAACGCAACTGCTGTGGCCTTTATCGGACCTTCCGTTACGACATTCGAGCATCTGAACCCTGGATATAGGATATATTATGTTGATGGTGACCATGATAAATCAACTAGGGTTAGTTTAAAATTGTAATTAATTATTAACTATACAGGGAGCTTTTCTTTTAAGTATACATATTTTCTTTTAAGTATACATATCTCAATTATCTTCAAACATTCTTCTATGTAAAATATTGTATAGCTGAGGCTGTTAGTTGTTGAAACTCATCATTCATCTACCTGATGAAGCCACTGTGTGGTGAAACAATTGTTGTAGTACAATAAACATTATTTTGAAACCTAAACATATTAAGTGTGTTATTTAAGTGATTCTATGTAAAAACTACTTAACTACATTATTTTTAAACAGTTTTTTGTGTTTCTTGAACATATTTGTTCAACTCACATAGGAGGTTTCATCAAAATAGCGACGATATTTTGAAGTTTACTTACAATCCGTGTTTTATACGCGTGGCGCATGAAGTAAAATTTCGAGTTTAGAAAAGCCTGAAAATTTGGATTTGCCAGGGCGCGACTCGCTTCGCTCGCGCGCCCCGACAAATCCAAATTTTCAGGCTTTTCTAAACTCGAAATTTTACTTCATGCTTAGTCTGGGAATAAAAAACACTCGTTTAAGCTCTAAGACCAACTTTATTAAAAAGACAACGAATGTCATACAATTTTCAGTGTAATTCGATTTTTTCCTTCTGGTCAATGATTTTATCTGATTCAACCAATAATTCTTCAGGAAGTAATCGATCATGAAACTTGGATAATGGATTTGGCGAATGCGAACAATAATCCAGAAGTGGACCCGGAATGGTTCAAACTTTACTCGGCACGAGATTCCTACGGGATGCTCACTCTAAGACCTGAAGAATGGGCCAGGCTGATCGACAATATGATCCAGGATCCTAAACTTTTTGATCTCTTTTATAGGTAAGAACAAACTTCTCTAAGAGCAGCTTTACAGTCACAAGAATTCTCGCAGAAATTTGTTTGAGAATTTTATATAAAAGTTTCGTTATAATTTTATATATAAAAATGTTTGTCCCTGTATTACACAGCAAAGACTTATTTTCCAAAAAATTACTACCATTCAAACGCGCATTATCGAAAATATCATATGTGCTCAAAGTACACATTTACTTGCATCTGCCAAATATTTTTTTCTCAAATATTTTTCTCGCGAGGATTCTCGCCAGAAAAAATATTGTAAAAATTGTTTTATTACACTTATATAAACTTCTAAAATGTTTTCCTTATTAAATTTATTATGAATTTCTGCCAGAATTCTTGTGTGTGTAAAACGGCTCTTGTACAAAATCTAATTTCATTCCCTGATCATTTTTTATAATATGAAATTTTTCTCTATTTCTTAGAGATGCGTAATGTCTTTTGTGGGTAATTTATTGTGTTAAGTGCCGGAACGACGCGTGGACGCACTAAACGCGAAAATTGTTACAATTTAATTGCTGTCCTGTCCATAATAATAATTGCAATTGCGTTCTGCGTAAATTTCACGGTTTGTAAATTTGTGTGACATGTATGTAATCCACTTGCTCGGGTAATTGATCATCCTAATAGTTTTTATGTACAGTTACTGTTGATCTTTCAAATTTAGTCTTCTTGCAACGCATGAGCAAAATTGGATAATGTTGAGGCCCAACACAATTTCTTATGAGTACATTTGAAAGGATAGTCATAGATGAGATTTATTTTAGGTATACATATAAACATTTGTAAAATTGAAAATTGAATTAGCTGAAAATTTGTGTACTGAACTTGACACTTGACATGCACACAAATGTTTAACTAATTCAGGCAATTTTTAGAGGTCAGATCTCTAACAACTGGACTATAAGCACATCTGAGTCAAACGTATTGAAGATATTTTATGACTATAATAAAAAATGTTACATCTCAATGCGTAGTTTACGCCCTACAGATATCTAAGTTATTTAAAAACAACGTTTTGCTTTTTCTATTGATGTTTCTATTGATTTTGTAAAAAAAAACGACTGTTAAAATATGCAGCTCATAGAAAATCACGCATCTGTTTTGTGATTGAAATTTGACAAGTCTATTTAATTCCGAATTAATAATACAGTTAATTAATTAGTTAACTTTGTACTTTCTATTCTATTGAAAGTGAGTGGGTAGTTATGCTACCCTCCACTGCGACCGCAAGGATCTATTGTGGCTCACAATTAAGGTCGAACATCCGACCTTACAGCTCACCTTCCAAGTCCATCTTCTTGATGAAGTCAATTATCTTGTCAGGTGAAGTTTTTTCCAGGTCCTTCAGGTTTAGCTTCGGTGTGCCAAACACCATGGTCCTGATCTGGTCGTAAGCTGGACAGGCACATATGACGTGCTCTGCTGTTTCATCATCCTCTAGGCATAGGCGGCACTCTGTGGTGTCGCTTAGTCCTAGTTTATAAAGGTGATGCCTTAGACGGCTGTGTCCAGTGAAGAGAGCAGTTAATGTGTGAACATCTGATCTGCTCAGCTTCAACCATGAGGACGTCCTGGCCGCAGATGGTCCACTTGTTACCGCTCTGAAATGTCTCATCCCAGGGCGGTTTTGCCAGAAATCCTGTGCCTCGTGTCTCATCCATCCGTTGTTACGGTCTCTAGCTGTTGATCTGGGTATCCCCAGAGCGGGTTCTGGTCCGATGTAGGCTGTACGCGCCTCCTCTCTGGCTAGGGAATCGGCTAATTCGTTTCCCTTCACGCCAGAGTGGCTTGGCACCCACATAAGACTGACCCCGTTTACCTGTGCCATTTGGCAGAGGGCTTCCTTGCAGTTCCGTACAGCCAGCGAGGAGCATCTAGAAGATGCCAGGGCCCTAAGGGCCGCCTGGCTGTCCGAACATATTTTTATTGTCCTGCCCGCCCAACCCTTTGAAAGGATTTCGTGAGCGCACATTTCAATGGCATATATTTCAGCCTGAAGTATGGTAGAATACCTGCCAAGGCTGTAGTAAAGTTCAGTCCTTGGTCCGACGACTGAGGCTCCTGTTCCAGTGGACAGTTTTGAGCCGTCAGTGTACCAGTAGGAATCAGCCTTTTCTGGGGTGATTTTGTGTCGCTCCCAGTCGTCCCTGCTTGGGAACAGGACCTTGTACGGCTGATCCTCGCAGTAGTCCGTGACTGCGTAGTACTTACTCCATATCTGAAATTCCTAGTTGTATCCACAAAACAGAAAAAAGTACCAACTGGATAATAACAATACCCGTTCAATTTAAGTAGTTTATTTATCATATCTGTTATACACTCGTAATTAAATTAATTTACAGTGAGTTTGTTTTAAATGCAACCAATTTTATTTTTTACAGAAATAAAAAGCTTTTATCTTAGATTGCTTTACATCCAAGTTGTTTTCAAAAAGTGTAACTTGACATTTAAAACTTATTTCATTTAACTAGGCAAGAAATTCGTTAAAATGCGAACATATTTGTATCTCAGTGGAGTTTATCTGTGCAATTAATTAAGTGATTTACCTAAAAATAATGCCATTTCGACACCACAATTCACTTTTGATAAATTAAACAAGTCATATCTTATGACTGTTAGTATTATAAGAACAAATCTGTTCTAATTTCTCACCTAGTTAAATGGAATGAGCTATATCTAAAGTTGCTTCAAATAATTTGAACTTTTTGTTTAATTTTTCTAAATTAGTTTGTATTATGAAAGTTTCTATTGTGTTATACAGAGAGTTTTATGTTACAACGAACATTTTCATCTAATACAATTACAACTTCTACATACAGAGAGTTTTTCTTTCAAGTATACATGTCAAAATTACAGCGTATATGCCGTAAATCTTTAGAAAACCGTTGTTGTTTTTATAGATGAGTTCAATTTGAAACTTGAAATAAGTGTGTTCCACTCCAAGACTAAGCATGAAGTAAAATTTCGAGTTTAGAAGAGCCTGAAAATTTGGTTTGGACGCGTAGCGCGAAGCGCGGAGCGGCCAAACCAAATTTTCAGGCTTTTCTAAACTCGAAATTTTACTTCATGCGCCACCGGTACAAAACACTGACATACTACAAAGTTTAAAACACACCGCTAAACTTTACATTGCATCAGTGTTTTGTACCGGTGGCGCATGAAGTAAAATTTCGAGTTTAGAAAAGCCTGAAAATTTGGTTTGGCCGCTCCGCGCTTCGCGCTACGCCACCAAACCAAATTTTCAGGCTTTTCTAAAGTCGAAATTTTACTTCATGCTTAGCCTGGGAGTGGAAAACACTCGTTTAAAGCTTTAAATATTTTAATAAACCGAGCGTCGGAGCATGCACAACGTAAGCTTATGTATACTTAAAATATTCTCGTTATGAAAATGGTCGGTGTTACATAAAACTCTCTGTATGTATGTGTTAATAAAATGACAAAAAAAGCTTTTTAACCTTGTCTAACATTTTATTTTTTTGTTAGGTATTTATATAAATCAAGCCCGGTCCGCCCACCATGTGATGACAAGTGCAAATTTAGGACGATATGCGATCTGAAATCCGGAAAATCTCACGATAGGCACAATTTGTGTCGAAAAGAAGAGGAAATCCTGCTACCTAAACCTAAGTCAAAAAATGTGTGATATACAAGTACTTTTAGACTGCAATAAATTAGTTAGGTAATATTTGGATGAATTAAGATTAAACAAAATCACAAATTATTTTTTCAAATAAATATTTATTGATACATATTTATTTTAATAAATAAATTGCATAATTTATTACACCTTTAATATAATAAACATTTTGTAAGAGTTATTGCAATAAAAATAGTTTGATTTCAGAATAGGTATACAAATGTAAAATTTCAACGAACACAAAGACATATTTCATTTTTCTAGTGGCAAACTTGGAACGAAATTGTGAGGCTCGCCCTTTATATAACGCATTTTACTATAGTGTTCATCGCTGTGGATTCTTACTTTTCTGAAGTAGGTAATGACTTTACAACCGTCAGATACGTCAATAATTGTAAAGTGAGAATAGACATTTATGTTTGAGTTATGTTTAACGGCGTAAACGCCATCTAATGCCCATTTGCTCAAGTAACGTCGTCAATAGCTGGCAAACTGAACGTGTGTATACAGTTATATAGTATACATGGTTGGGCAAAAGTATGAGAACACCGGATTTCTGATTAAACTATACATGCGATGAAAAAAATACTCTTAATATAAAGTTTTGTAGTGGTTCTAATCCAACAGCTATTTTATATCTCGAGGTATGACGTCATCGTTGTTTTTTTTAAATAGAACACCTTGTATATTTTTAACTTTTTGGATAAACACTGGTTAAGCAATTACAATGTCGGGTTTGGTGGGTTTGTGACTCTTGGTTTTTACATTATTAAATAAAATAATAAAATGAAATTATAGCTGCTTACTGTTGTTTAATTACCATTTACATTTTTTTTCAGAAAGATTGGTTCGATAATGTTTCCCCGAATTATCTGATGGAAACTAGTGCAATAATAACAGCGAATGTTACTTTTAAATTTACATTTGTTTGTAAGACGAATCAAACAACACTAAACAACTATCCATCCCTTTTATTACTTTGTTTAATATTGTAAAAATCACATGTCGCACATCCACCAAATTTACATCATTGTAATTATTTAACAAGTGTTTATCCAAAAACAATTTACGTTCATGAATAGATTAAAACGACTACAAACATTTATATTAAGAATATTTTTTCATTGCGCGTATAGTTAAGCCAGAAATCCGGTGTTCAGATACTTTTGTCCAACACTGTATAGTTATCCGGTGAATGAATGAGTACTGAGCATAATTTCATATTTATGTTTAATTTCACAGCCACATAGGACTTCAATAATCGTTGGATACCCGATATATAAATGTATTTATGATTTTTTGGACAAACATTTTCAACTTCAAGAACTGGAATTTAGTGACTTTATGCATTATTACATCAATTTAAGACATGTTGTGTTGTGTAGGCTTTTATTTCGTTTGTCATCACAATTTAACATATAACACTTCATACTTTGTTTTAATAACACTTTTTAGTTATAAAGTGTTATACAACAAAATTAATAGTGATTTATTATTAAATTAAAGATATGATACAACCAAACCAAATTTTCAGACTTTTATAAACTTGAAATTTACAGTATACTAATTTTCTAAAATTGACATTAGATTTTAATATTCTGATCTTAATCATTTTGTATTGAATTTATCAATTTCACCGAATTTTCAATGAGTGTGTCAATTTGAATATTGTCGTTTCTGCAAATTATACTTCTGTTAAATTTTTATTTAAATTTGGGTTAAAGTTGGTTTGGGAGTTAGAGTTGTGTTGGGATGGCTTTGAGTTGGGTTGCGATGGATTTGAGTGGGGTTGGGATGGGTTAGAGTTGGGTTGCGATGGGTTAAAGTTGGGTTGCGATAGGCTACATTTGGGTTGGGATGGGTTAGAGTTTAGTTGGGATGAGCTAGAATTATTTTGGGATGGGCTAGAGTTGGATTTGCGATCGGTTAAATTTGGGTTGCGATGGATTACAGTTGGGTTGGGATAGGTCAGAGTTGGAATGGGATGGGTTAGAGCTGGGTTGCGATGGGCTACATTTGGGTTGGGATGAATTAGAGTTTAGTTGGGATGAGTTAGAATTATTTTGGGATGGGCTAGAGTTGGATTTGCGATCGGTTAAAGTTGGGTTGCGATGGATTACAGTTGGGTTGGGATAGGTCAGAGTTGGATTGGGATGGGTTAGAGTTGGGTTGCGATGGGTCTAGAGTTTGGTTGGGATGGGTTAGAGTTGGATTGTAATGGGTTAGAATTGGGTTGCGATGGGTTAAAGTTGGGTTGCGATAGGTTAGAGTTGGGTTGGGATGGGTTAGAGTTGGATTGCAATGGGTTGAAGTTGATTTAGGATGGGTTAGAGTTGGGTTGGCATATGTTAAAGTTGGGTAAGGTTTGATTGGGATGGGTTAGGATGAGTTAAAGTTGAGTTGGGATAAGTTAGAGTTGGGTTTAGATGGGTTAGAGTTTTGGTTGTCGAATAAATTTCATTGAAATTTACGAAATCCTTGAAAAATCATGAATACCGGCAGTATTTTAAATTAACGAAAATCTAGGAAGGAGTCGAGAATTTTTAAAATCAGCAATAATCTTGAAAAATGCATGATTTTTGATTTTTTTTTGTCAAAATTTTGAAAATTGTTATAAGTCATGGAAATTAAAAAAAGTTTGAGAATTAATCTTGGAAATTCACGAAAATTGATTAAACATTGATTTTAAAAATTGAACAAAAACTTAAAAACCCCCAAGATTTTGTAAATTAATTAAAATATTGTAAAAAGCCAGTAACTATTTTTTAACGAATGTTTTCCACTCCCAGACTAAGTATGATGTAAAATTTCGATTTGAGGAAAGCCCGAAGAATTTGGATTTGCGCAGCGTCCAAATCTAAATTCTGGCTTTTCTTAGCTCGTAATTTTAGTTCATGCGCCACGCGTATTTAAACACAATAATTGTTAAGTTTAAAATATTTTAAACATTTTTTTATTACAGAATATTACTTTTTGACATACTTGAAAATGTTTTCAAAATGTTTTTTGACATTTCCTCACTTTTTAAAATTGTTTCAACATTTTCTCAAATTTAATCATTTCATCGTCTTTCGACAATTTTCAATATTTTTTTAAATTCCGGAAAATTTCAACGTTTTTACCTTGATATTTCATCATTTTGCCATAATTTGCGCACCACTGACAGAGAATAAAATTCTAAATAGTGACAATAAACTCTATTATTATTATATTTTGCCCCCTCCCTGTGAAAGATTCTTCGGGTGCCCGTGGATACAATTTACATATTTATTATTCCAGCAGAGGTATGGATAAATATTTAATTAACGAGGCGGATACATGATGAAACTCCATAATACTATTTCTAATAAAACAAGTTTTGGAAGAAGTTGTTTTAATTCAAATAGGATAAATATTTAACAATTTATGAATTCTACGGCAATCATAGATATTTAACAAATATTTTTCCAAGAGTTTGTAAATGTTTGTTTCAATTAAGGCATAATACACTTCTTTTTACAATTTTTAAATTCAATGAAAAACATTAGAGACATTTTGCGAATTTAGTAAACCATCAAGGCCTTAAATCATGTTTTTGTAAATTACCAATATTTGATTGTTTTTAAATCTTTAATTTCTTGTTTGAAAAAACTTCAATAAGGAACTGCACAATGCGGATATTTCTGCTCGCACTCATCGCCATTGTCGGCGACTTCGTTCAAACTTGGTAAATACGCTGTTAACGCCTTTTTGCCCCTTTTCACATCAGGACCTTTCGCGTTGACGGCTTTCTGCATTCCCCAAACGAACGGTGCGCTTTTGCAAATTAGCAGCTGTAAACATCCGGTGTTTTCCTTCTTGTTTCCATTTTGCAAATAGTCGATTATTTGATGAGGTAAATTTTCGTCCCTCGCGTGACGTATTATTTTCTTGAGATCAGGATTTGCCAAGAGCCAATCTATCGGAGTGCCTTCTAAATTTCGAGCTTGTGAGAGGTATGGTGGGGGTGGTTTTGACAAAGACGTGCTTATCTAAAAAAAAAAATAAGATTAGAAATAATTAAATGATTCACAAATGAAAAACAATTTTAACTTTGTTTATATAATTGAGACCTTATTAAGTGATTATAGTTTAACTTGTCATTTTCAAACTCAAAGACTTTGAGTTTGAAAATGACAAGTTAAAGTTGTCGAAACTATAGTCACTTAATAATAATAATATATATTGGTGTTAATACAAGATTGTTTACACAGGTCACAGGTAATTTGAAATACTACTATGTATAATAACATTCACAATGGCGACCACTTAACATATTAAAAGTATACATTATTTATAGCAGATCACAGATTATTGGTATGAAACAGACATCTACTATGAACAAACAAAACATGTTAAAAATATGGTTGTATATGATAAAATAATTTTCTGGACAAAACTAACATATTAAAAGCATAAATTACAAATAATTGATATAAAACAAACATTTACTATGAACAAACAGAAACATGATGAAAATATGGTTGTATATAATAAAACATTGTTTTGAACAAAACAAACATATTAAAATTTGTGTTTCTTGCACTCCTGAAAGTATTCCTCGAAGGAATAGAAAGCATTTTGAGCCAAAAACGATTTACACCAAACTTTTAAATGTTTTGGTTTTAGCTGTTTGATTTGTGTGGGAAGAGCATTAAAATATTGTATACAGTGGTATCGTATTCCGGTTTTAGCTTTGGTGAGCCTTTGAAATTGTATCCGGATATCATTTTTTGCTCTTGTATTGTGCTCATGATAAAACCTATTACTTTCGTATTTATCTTTATTGTTTGTTAAATGCAAAACGCATTCCAGTATAAAAACACACGGGACTGTTAAAATGTTCAAATGTTCAAAGTCTCAGTTATAAAAACAAAGTTCAAATCGTGTTTTATTTGTGAATTAGGATGTATAACGAAGTAGAAGCCTCCACCGTTACTAGTTTAAATAAATGATTATTTAAAAAAATAGCAATTTATTTTAACAATTGTTTATCTACTATAATAAAAATAAGGTAAGTTAGTGAAAATTGGTTAGTAAGGCCATCTGTTTTTTCTTTTACGTTCCATCAGCCAATATTAACCCATTAACGACCGAGCAGTTATAGAGTTAACATAAAAAGTTGATTGTACTCAAAATTCTGCACTTTTTTTATGATTTCTTTAAATTACTTATTTTATTACATATTGGTATTGTTTTTTCGAATATACATAATGTGTAGGTTATAAATCTTCAGACATTCGTCGATTTTATAAAAGCGTTCAATTTGAAGTTTCAAACGAGTGTTTCCACTCCCAGATTAAGCATGAAGTAAAATAAATTATTATCTTTTGAATCCTTTTTAACTTGTATCAAAATTGACATTCCGCTTTAACAATATAGAACGTTCTCCGTCAATAAAACGATTATAAACGTATTTCGTCAATTTGCAATTGTTTTAATGATGAAACAAACGAGTGTCTTCCACTCCCAGACTAAGCATGAAGTAAAATTTCGAGTTTAGAAAAGCCTAATTTGGCTCGGGCGCGTAGCGAAGCGGAGCGACCGAGCCAAATTAGGCTTTTCTAAACTCGAAATTTTACTTCATGCGCCACGCGTATAAAACTCTAATTTAATGTGAAATGGTCTTAAATTAAACCAATGACAAATGAAATAAGTTTAGAGTGTCAATTATCAATCAGTATATATATACTTACAAGTTGTGCTACAAATATAATAGCATTAACAGCAATCGCACCGATCCTCCTAGTATCCAAACCCAGAACCCTCAAAAACCCCGAAAAAATCGTCCCTCCATGATCCCCAGTATCCCCTTTCCTCGAAGTCCTTCCGAATGCCTCACTGACCAACTGTGCCACTCCTGAAGCTCTATCCAAACCCAACATCTTTCCAGCCATTTGAAACCCTGATTTGATCTTCCCCAAAACCCCATCCTCACCAAAACCCACGAAACAATTCCCCGAATCCATGAAAATCACAATTATTAAAAATAACAAAAATGCTTTTTTCATTGTGAGGATCTGTGTTTATCTTTCGAGTTGTAAATTGCGACTGAATTCGAAAAGAAGAAAAGTCGCGTGGTTTGTCATGTGAGACATCGTGTTATAGTTTAGTGGTACGTTCTGGTGGGTTGAGATGGTAATTATTTGAAGAGTGGGTCGGGATTTTTCGATAGAATGCGGAATAAGTCCAGTCGTGTTTCAGTTGTTTACAACAAATGTCGTCTTTGCACAAAATGATTGAAATGTGGGTTAGAGTGCAAACACTCTAACATCCATAAATTAATCGCGGCGTTCATTGGATTTTCCAAGAAATTTAGTTTAAAGAAGATACAAGTGAGTTAAAAAAAAACTAATCTATACAAGAAATGTTTCTGAAATCCTTGAGGTTTAAAGTAAAGTTAAAAAATAATAATCTAAACAAAAGTAGGAATAGAATAATCACGTAAAGAATCGCACTTTTAATGAGATAATTCTGAAATTTCTTGAGAACATTTTCGGGTAAAGAGAGCACTGGTGTTTTCTTGTGAGTTACAAATTCTAGACCCGAGATAATTCTGATTTTTTGTAACCACTTTTGTAAAGGAAACCACTCAAATTTTGATGTGAGTTAAAAATACAAAGACAGTTCTGAACTTTTTCAAAACATTTATATAGAAGTAGCTCTCCAATGTTGACGTGACTTCAAAAACAAATAAAATTCTTCTAAAAATTTCTTAAGAACTCCAATGTTGACGTGGGATAAAAATCAAATCATATTTTAAACTTTTTAATAAAACGTTGTAGCAACGAAAGTACTGCAATTTTGATATGATTTTCAAAAAGTTCAGACACGAAATTATTCTGAATTTCCTGGGACGCTTTTGTAAAGGAAATGACTAAAATTTTGATGTGAGGTAAAAAATACAAATCTCCACCAAAGATAACTCAGAACTTTTTGAAAAGAGTTTTGATAAAAAGTAACCCTCTAATGTTTACATGACTTAAAAACATAAAATTTCGAACTACTTGTAATCAAGAAAAAACACAAGATTAATACTTTTATTTCAAGTAACATTTTGTTTAGAGCAAAAGCAGCAAATTTATTTATTTTAACGCATTTGAAGAAAAATACACGAAACATTTCTTTCAACCAAAAAGTAAGTAAATTATAACTTTATAAATACCTTTACTGACTTTGATTTTGTTTGAGGAGGGATTGTAAACATTAGATATTAAAGAGTTATAATATTTTTAACTCAAGAATAGCAACGCATGAAGAGTACTCTCATACAATTTTTGTTTCTAGCTCAAGAGGATTTTTTTTCATTACCTTAAAAATTTGAAAGCAATACCGCTGACATTAATTTTTGAAGAAAATTGCTTATAACTTAATTAATTTCTGATTAAAGAAGAGCACAAGAGAGCAAAAGAACCGTATGTTTGCAAATAATCCATTTGAAGAAAAGAAACACAAGAATAATACTTTTTTTATTTCAAGTAACATTTTTTTAGAGCAAAAGTAGCAAACATAAATGATGACACATTTACTAACTTCAAACTTTGCAGAAAAAAATACTTGAATAGTGATTTGTTAAAAAACTTCTAATTTAAGAAAGTACAAGATAGAAGTTGAAAACTTCTTTGCTTGCTCTGATTTCTAAACAAAGAAAAAATGCTTGAAAAGTCATTTATTGACTAACGGAACACGTTATGATTTGAGGAAATATCTCTGCTTTGCTGTATTATTTATTTTTGAGGAACGAAACAGATAATAAGATCTAGAAGAAGGGGAACAGAAAACAAGTTGTCGAAACAAAAACTAAGTTTTTTTATACGAAGAGAATAGTTCTTGAAAGAACAAAACAGGCAGTAACTTTTTGCTAAGATATGGCACAGAAAATACATTTTTGGAGGATGGGAACAGAAACTAAGTTTTTTAAAGAAAGGTAACAGAAAATTAGTTTTCGACGGACGGGAACAGAAACTAAGTTTATGGCGGAAGGAAACAGAAGCTAAATTTTATTTTAAGAAAGGGAATAGAAACTAAGTTTTTAAAATAAAGGTAACAGAAAATTAGTTTTTGGCCGACGGGAACAGAAACTAAGTTTATGGCGGAAGGAAACAGAAGCTGAATTTTGTTTTAATAAAAGGAACAGAAAATAAGTTGTTCAATGAAGAGAACAAACACATTTTATCTAAGAAAGGGAACAAAAATACGTTTAGGTACGAAACAAGAAAGTATTTGACCGAACAAATAATATTGTAAATAAATTGTATTTCTTCAAGAATATTATTTAGACGGATCTTTAAAGAAATAGATTTCTAAGCAAATTTATAACTGAGAAAGAAATCGTTTTTGCAAGAAAAATGTTAAAGATGCAAGGCTTATCAATATTAGCCATTATTGCATGCCTCAATTCCTTAAGAGCGCAAGATTTATCAACAGCAATCGATGTGAAAACTTTAAGCGAGCTCCCTCTAGACAAACTCCTCCACGTGAGGAACTCCTTCGAGCTCGATTCCAATGAACTAGATTCCAATAACAACGACAATTTTGAAGACCAACCAGGTGCTCCAGGTGCTTCAGATGCTTCAGGTCCTCAAGCCCTACGTCGCAGCAAGCCCACGCCTTTTAGCAGAGGAGGCTGGGAGGATGAAGGAAAGGGCGGAGGTGGAGGAAAAAAAGGCATGCAATCCATCTTTCAGATGTCCATCACTGCTCTAGCCTTCCTAGCCTTCGGAGGCTACTTACTATGCCTAATAGTTCAAAGTTTGAAGGATAAAGGTGGACAAAAGGTTATTGTAGTGGTGTCATCAACAGCGGCTCCTGTTACGATGATGACTTTGAGGAGGAGGAGGAGGCGAAGGAGGCCGCTGAGAAGGAGGCCGGTGAGGGAGAAAAGGGAGGCTGATGGGATGGAGAATGAAAACGAGGGCCCAGTCGTGGACATGTTTCCGCACGTTGATCCCGAAAGGATGCTGAACGCATTGGTGACGCTTTCTGAAGCGTACACGCTTTACCACACTGTAGATTACAAGAGGTTTAATCAGACTGTTAGTAGGTTTTAAATGGCTGGTTGGTTTTCTGTGTCGCGATTTGTGAAAATAATCATAATAAGTGGGTGACATTAATGTTTAAGCTATTTATTTATTTATTAGATTTGAGCTGTGTGTATATTTTATTTCATCAATTGGTGCATGGAAAGAATATGTATTTGTATCATTAAGAAAAATAAAGATGTCTAACACAAAATATTATTGTCACAAATTTCTGGTAGTTGCAATAATTATTCATATTTCAAGATTGTTTAGTAAACTTTAAAATTGTAAAAAACTTTAGTTTCTTCTAAGGCTGAGATTCGAATACGAATAATTAAAATATTCGAATATTTAAATATGAATATATCAAAAATCCAGTGTTAATCCATTGATAATGGTCACTTTGTGTCCGAAATGTACATTTGGTAATTCAAATAAAAGTGTGAAGAAAGGTTATTAGTGCATTATTCGTCAAATGAATATATCCATCACCAAATTATTCATTGAATTGAATATTCGAATATTTGAATATTAGAATTTATGAATATCCGAATATTTAAATAATTAAATATTCAAATGTCAAATAAGTTAGATTAGATGACAAGTTGCTATAAAACTAATGTTATTTATCTAACCTAACCTATTCCATCATGACATTTTGACTATTCGTGACGTATTTGAATGTCCTTAATCATTGTAACATTACTGTGTGTCAATTGTTTATTAACCATTATGAAATTTCGTCTTGAAATCACTTAGCCTTTTGACTGTGATAGTATTTCATCATTATATGACTATTGTTAACATTTTGACGGTAATTTCGCTACTATGGCATTTTGATAGTATATTATCATTTAATTGACTGTAATTAAATTATTATCTTTTGAATCCTTTTTAACCTGTATCAAAATTGATAATCCGTTTTAACAATATAGAACGTTCTCCGTCAACAAAACGACAATTAACGTATTACGTCAATTTTCAATTGTTTTATTGATGAAACAAACAAGTGTCTTCCACTCCCAGACTAAGCATGAAGTAAAATTTCGAGTTTAGAAAAGCCTGAAAATTTGGCTCGGGCGCGTAGCGAAGCGGAGCGACCGAGCCAAATTAGGCTTTTCTAAACTCGAAATTTTACTTCATGCGCCACGCGTATAAAACGCTAATTGAATGTGAAATTGTCCAAAATTTTACCAATTGATAAGTGAAATAAGTTTATTGTGTCAATTATCAATTAATATATTTATTTTATTACTGACATTTTTAAAAATTCTAAATTTTTGACACAAAGAAAGGCAATTTTCTTATGTATTGGTAATAAGTGCAACAAGATCGAGTTATGAAACTAGCTAGTTAATACTTACAACAATACATGAGAAAATTGCATTTCTTTGTGTCTAAAATTTAGAATTTTCAGCAACATGAGTTATAATTGTATTATATATTATATTATATATTATATATTATATATTATATATTATATTATATATTATATTATATATTATATTATATATTATATTATATATTATATTATATATTATATTATATATTATATTATATATTATATTATATATTATATTATATATTATATTATATATTATATTATATATTATATTATATATTATATTATATATTATATTATATATTTATATATTTATTATAACGAGTTATATTATTAATCTAATTCTCTGACTGTAACAAAATCTTATTTTCGACAAATATATTGGCATTTTTGACAGTATTGTATAACTGCTAGTTCATTTGGGCCATTGTCATATTTTTGGATATATTTGAATATTTAAATATTTGAATATCCAAATATTTCAATATTCGTGTATTTGAATATTCGAATGTTTAAATATTTGAATATTCGACTATTTGAATATCTAAATATTTGAATTATTCGAACAATTCCAAATATTCGAATTGTTCGAATTATTCAAATATTTATTATTGAATGAATATTCGAATATTTGAAAATTCCTAGCTTTAGTTTATTCACATGCATTGGATATGGGCTCGTGGCTTATTCAACAGTTAGTTTTGACAAAAAAATTCTCGCCTCGGCTTGGATTCGAACTACGATATCCGCGGTGTACAATTGGATAAATCCAACCGCTTTAAAACTTGTGTTTAAAAGAAGATATAAAACACACAAAAATTAAACTTAAATTTGGTTGTGTATAATTTTAATTAAAGATGATGTATGTGTTTTTTAACATTACTTCATTTCAGCGTTTTATACGCGTGGCGCATGAAGTAAAATTTCGAGTTTAGAAAAGCCTAATTTGGCTCGGTCGCTTCGCTTCGCTACGCGCCCGAGCCAAATTTTTAGGCTTTTCTAAACTCGAAATTTTACTTCATGCTTAGTCTGGGAGTGGAAGACACTCGTTTTGCAATTGAAAATTGACGTAATACGTTTATTATCGTTTTGTTGACGGACAACGTTCTATATTGTTAAAGCGAAATGCCAATTTTGATACAAGTTAAAAATGAATCAAAAGGTAATAATTTAATTAGATTCAATTAAATGATAATTGATAATTGATAATTGACAATTGACGTAATACGTTTATTATCGTTTTGTTGACGGACAACGTTCTATATTGTTAAAAATGCCAATTTTGATACAAGTTAAAAATGAATCAAAAGGTAATAATTTAATTAGATTCAATTAAATGATAAAATACTATCAAAATGCCATAGTAGTGAAATTACCGTCAAAATGTTAACAATAGTCATATAATGATGAAATACTATCACAGTCAAAAGGCTAAGTGATTTCCGCTTCCAAACCAAATTTTCAGGCTTTTCAAAACTCGAAATTTTACTTCATGCTTAATCTGGGAATGGAAACACTCGTTAGAAGCTTCAAATTGATAAGAATAATTGTAATTGAGTGTAATTCAGTTATCACTAACGTGTTTAAATGAATACAATAATCATTAAATTACTTTTGAATAAATAATCATGACAATTATTAAACAGTTTTAATGTTTCTATCTGCTGGATTTCAAAACGCCCATAACAATTAATCTCCGGTTTATAATTGAGCCATTATTCAACTCGTGTATAAATCGCCCATATAATACATTAACAATTAATGGTTATAATAAGTGGCTGCTTTAATTTACAGCTCATAAAATTAACATTTATTAATCAAGCGTTAAAAACGACCGTAACTTAAATTTGGATCAATTGATGTTAGCACAAGAGAAAACATTGTATTTTACGATTCAGAATTATTTTCTGTGGTAATAAAAATGTAATTAAATTATTTATTGTTTATTTGATTAAAAAATAAATTAAATGAAATGCAAATTACTCGGAATTTTTCTTTTAACTACCTATACATATCCCTATTTATACAGTGTCAATATTCAGGCGGTCGCTAGTTTCATAAAAGCGTTGAATTTGAAGCTTCTAACGAGTGTCTTCCACTCCTTGGTTATGCATGAAGTAAAATTTTGAGTTTAGAAAAGCCTGAAAATTTGGTAAGTATCTTTGAAACTTTCTGAAACATTCAATTTTTGTCCCAAAGTTTTAAAATCCTGGAAATATGTTTTTAATTAACCAATATTTAAAGAACAAGCAATAACAATTAAATTCCTCAGCCATAAGTCAAATAACAGCTTTTCAAAAAGAGAATTTACGAAAAATTATTGAATTTTTCTGTATGTTTAAGTTTGTAAATTTCTAAGAAATTTACATTTTCTGCCAAACTTCAAAAACGTTAGAAATATATTTTATATATTAGTATTCAGTTTTTGAAAAACAATCAAAAATTAAATTGCTTGAGAATACGTCAAATAACAGCTACTCTAAACAGGAATTCAGGAAAAATTATTAAATATTTGGGAATGCTTGAAAATTTCTGAAAAAATCAATGTTTGTGCCAAAGGTTTAAAATTTTGGAAAAAATTACCTGCTAATGACATAATCCCCTTTCTTACCTATAAATACCGACAATATTTTTCACTCATTCCATTTCTGTGTACCTGTTCATTCCACACACAACACTTTTTCCAAGTAAGTTAATCTAAACTGCAACAATTGCAATAAAATATACGTAGGTCAAACACAACGTAACATATTAAAAAGATTTAAAGAACACCAGTATTATTTTAAAATTCAAAACCCGGACAAATCAGCAGTTGCACACCATTCAATTGAAACAGGACACACATTCTCGGTAAACAATATTAAACTTTTAAAGCAATCAAGTCATCGTAGATTAAATATGCTTGAATCCATTGAAATGTATAAAAATAAAAATGTTTTGCTGAATTTTGATCTTAGTCCCTTAGTTAATCCATTATTAGATTTGTTACCCAAAAATAATCCTGCAGTGAATGTAATCCTACCGACCAACTTCCCGATCCATAAGCCGCCCGCGCCGTCCCACCCCGCAGATAATGTATAAGTTAGATTTGTTTATTTTTTGTAAAAGGAGATTCCGTTTAATAAAGAAACAGAAACAGATACCGACACCCTTCTCGAACCTTTAGCCGCTAACAATAGGTTTAATTACTTTTTGGTTTTTCCGATAACCCGTCAACTATATATACCGCGCACATAGTTTTAAGAATTTAGTTTGTTATTGATAATGAGCACCTTGTGTCTCGAAATGTACATCTAACATAAAAATAAAAAGTGAAGTAAGGAATAACAGTCTTTCTATTTGTGATTAATTACTTCACGTAAACTCGAAACAATACAGTTAAGTTTATCTTAATTTTATTTCAAATTTTTTTTATTAAAAACGTCACAAGCAAAGCTATACTGAAGAGAGATAAATCTCGAAACGCGTCTATAGATGGCCTAAGACATTAGTTTTAATTCCAGTCCTTTTACTTCTAATTTTTTTGTTATCTCTCCTTTCATTTTAAATTTGTATTTGTTAGTTGGTTTGAAGAGAATTTGACCTAAACGTTACATATACTTTAATAGAGCGTTGTAACAAATCAAATTAAATAAGATTTTAAATATTTCATTGTATAATTCAATATCCGGAGGTGTATTTGCACGGGAAGTAATTGTTTCAATGGATATTTATCGTCTTAAATTGTCTTATTAATTAAGACATTGTTTGCATTTTCACGAATAGTTTTTCGTAATTTTATATATTGAAAATTATTGAATATTTTGGAATGTTTATGTTCTTAAATTTCTAAAAAAATAAATTTTTGTGCCAAAGTTTTAAAATCCTGGCGACATGTTAAGAATTATTCAATTTTTTAGTAACAAAAAACAAAAATTAAATTACTTAAGCATACGTTAAATAGCAGCCTCTCAAAACGAGAATTTAAGGTAAATTATTGAATATTTAGAAATGTTGCAAACTTCTGAAAAATTCAATGTCTGTGCCAAAGGTTTAGAATCCTGGAAATATGAATTATTAATTAATCAATTTTTAAGAAACAATCAACAATTATTAAATTAATTAACCATAAGTCAAATAACAGCCACTCAAAATAAGAATTTAGGGGAAATAATTAAATATGTTAGTATGTTTGTGTTTGAAGATTTCTAAGAAAATCAAATTTAGTGCCAAAGTTTTAAAATCCTGAAAATATATCAAGGGATAATCAATTTGTAAGAAGCAAGCAACAAAAACTAAATTGCTTAACCATGCGTCAAACAACAGCCACTCAAAACGAGAATTTAAGGAAAATTATTGTATATTGAGAAACGTTTATGTTTGTAATTTTTTTTTAAATTAATTTTTAGACAACACGTTAGACATTATTTAATTTTTGAGAAACGAAAAACAAAAATTAAATTGTTTAAAAAACGTAATATAGCAGCCGCTCAAAACGAGAAATTAATGAAAATTATTGATTATTTTTAGGAATGATGCAAATTTGTGAAAAATTCAATGTTTGTGCCAAAGATTTAAAATCCTGCAAATGCGTTTAGAATTGATCAATATTTATGATATTAGCAAAAAATAAATTGCTTAACCATAAGTTAATTAACAGCCACTCGAAACAAACATTTAGGAAGATTGATTGAATATTTGAGAATGATTATGTTTGAAAATGTCTGAAAAATTCAATGTTTATGCCAAAGTTTTAAAATCTTCAAAATGTGTTTAGAATTGTTAAATATTCAAGGTCCAAGCAACCAAGGCCGTAGCCAGGGGGGGGGGATATAGGGGTTCAACCCAAAATTTACAAAATGTTAAATTTTTGCTTTAATAAATAAAATATTTCTGATTTTTAACTTTTTGTATTTATTTTCACTACAATTGTTTCGCTACGCTGTAGCTTAAATTTTTGTATGTAAATGCGGCCTTGAAAGAGCAATAACAATATTTTTAGCCGTAAAACCCCCCGAAATTTGTATATCCCCCTCCCGCCGATTTTTTTTTCTAGCTACGGCCTTGCAAGCAACAAACATTTCATTAAGTTACTATGAGTGGAATTGCAGACACTCAAAATGAGAATTTGGATGAAAAGAATTTCTCAATATATCTGAATATTCATCCTTAAGAAACATATATTTTATAATTACAATAAATGAAACAATCTGCTGTGGCTAACGCAGGTACCGACCGCAAAGTAAAATAATACAGAATTATTAAATGCATTACTCCAATTACGTATTGAAGTTAATTTCTACAATCAAATGTCCGCTACTGGTAAAATGATTTTTCTTCAACTTTGTCCCTTAAGAACAAAAATACTTCCCGTTGGCCTAAAAAAATTGAAAATAGCATACACACTGTAAAAAAAAATACGGATTTTTTTGGTAAAATCAAAATTTAACAGGTAGGCAGTTCTGAAGATATTCCAGGTGGTACTTTAAAATGGGACACCCTGTATACATAAGCTCTTTCTAGTATAATTTGAAGCTATAAACGAGTGTTTCCACTCCCAGGTTAAGCATGAAGTAAAATTTCGAGTTTAGAAAAGCCTGAAAATTTGGTTTGGTCGCGTAGCGCGAAGCGCGGAGCGACCAAACCAAATTTTCAGGCTTTTCTAAACTCGAAATTTTACTTCATGCGCCACGCGTATTAAACACTGACAACACTAAAATATTGTAAACAAGTAAACTTTACTTGAAATCAGTGTTTTATACGCGTGGCGCATGAAGTAAAATTTCGAGTTTAGAATAGCCTGAAAATTTGGTTTGGTCGCGTAGCGCTACGCGCTACGCAACCAAACCAAATTTTCAGGATTTTCTAAACTCGAAATTTTACTTCATGCTTAATCTAGGAGTAGACAACACTTGTTTAACGCGTCCAATTGAATTTAAAAATAAAATCAACGAATGTATGATAATTTACAGCACATAATTAGGATATGTATACCAAAAGGAAAAACTTCATGTATGTTCAAAATATCTAAGAAATCGAAAATATCTCATAAGAGCAATTTTGAGCAAAATGTATGCTCAAATGAGCAAAAACATTAATTGGTATAGCAAAGTATACGTATTAAGTTATTAGAAATTGCAAGAAGTTCAGTTACTGAGAATGAACAAGATGTGATTTTTTTAAATCATGTTATAATTTATACTTTTTAAGAGATAGTTTTGAAATCGAATTTTCTTCGAAAAATATATGAAGACAAGGTAAGTCAATATTCCTAAAATCTAATGATTACATACCTTCATCTCATTCTGAAATTAAAAATTTATTATTAATACAAATAATAATGTTAATATAAAAACGAATTAAAACTAATATCGACTTTCTGCAAAAAATGTCTCTAATTAAGACAAGTCTCCAAATATTCATTGAAACAACTATTTCTCGAGCTGATACCCTGACAGATATTGAATTATACAATGAATATTTGAGTTACACGACAGTTACTGTTCTATGCATACGGATTTTTTTGGTAAAATCAAGATTTAACAGGTAGGCAGTTCTGCAGATATTCCAGGTGGTACTTTAAAATGGGACACCCTGTATACATATGCTCTTTTTAGTTTAATTTGAAGCTATAAACGAGTGTTTCCACTCCCAGGTTGAGCATGAAGTAAAATTTCGAGTTTAGAAAAGCCTGAAAATTTGGTTTGGTCGCGTAGCGCGAAGCGCGGAGCGACCAAACCAAATTTTCAGGCTTTTCTAAACTCGAAATTTTACTTCATGCTTAATCTAGGAGTGGACAACACTTGTTTAACGTGTCTAATTAAATTTAAAAATAAAATCAACGAATGTATGATAATTAGGATATGTATACCAAAAAAAAAACTTCATGTATGCTCAAAATATCTAAGAAATCGAAAATATCTCATAAGAGCAATTTTGAGCAAAATGTATGCTCAAATGAGCAAAAACTTTAATTGGTATAGCAAAGTATACGTATTAAGTTATTATAAATTGCAAGAAGTTCAGTTACTGAGAATGAACGAGATGTGATTTTTTTTAAATCATGTTATAATTTATACTTTTTAAGAGATAGTTTTGAAATCGAATTTTCTTCGAAAAATATATGAAGACAAGGTAAGTCAATATTCCTAAAATCTAATAATTACATACCTTTATCTCATTCTGAAATTAAAAATTTATTATTAATACAAATAACAATGTTAATATAAAAACGAATTAAAACTAATATCGACTTTCTGCAAAAAAATGTCTCTAATTAAGACAAGTCTCTAAATATTCACTGAAACAACTATTTCTCGAGCTGATACCCTGACAGATATTGAATTATACAATGAATATTTGAGTTACAAGACAGATTTACTGTTCTATGCATAATATTTATATGCGAAATGCAACATCAGGTCAAATTGTTTTCTCACCAAATTAAATAAACCAACAGGAAATTGAAATAAGTGGGAAAAAAAATACATTGAACGAATATTAATTTAAGATTCCTAAAGAAAAGTCTTAAGCCATCTATAGAAAGTCGATATTAATTTTAATTCGTTTTTATATTATGTAAATATTCTGCAAACTATTGACAATTTTTCTTTATGACTAACAATATTTATTTAACTTTTAATGTGGTTGTATTTATAGGTTAACCGAATATATTTATAGACAAAAAGTAAAACTCCCATGTTGTATTTTTAAAGAAGAAGCATCTGAAATCATGTTTATTTTCAAATAAAAGTATTTTGACGAGAATCAAAAACTTATGATTTTTTTATGAATTATTGCCGTCTAACTTACGCAATTCGCTCACTGTGGGTCGGTAAAAAACTTACCAATTAAAAGACCAATTTATTCTTTAAATTCAATCAACTCAGCGTTTTCCAGAAAGCCAGCTGGTGGGCAATTAAATTAAAATTTACAAGCGCGGCCGATTCTGCCAACAAATTTGCATGCAAGACCAGAAGTTGGCCGGACAAAACGAGCAGCACGCAAACATCAGCGAACGGCCGTTTTAATAAACTGTAATCATAATATTAATAACGATTATAAAACCCATAATAAAGTGTAAAGTGATATTTTTCCACAGTATTTACGACAACTATACGATTACCACAGTCATCTTAAATTCATTAATAGTCATTTCGGATTCACGCAGAGCCAGTTATACATATATCATATTTCTTCGTCTTTCTTTCTATCTTTCCGTCTTTCTCTTTCGGGTGTGCTTACACACCCCATAAAGAGGCGGATTTATTCGAGCGTATGGTAATGTTGTTTAATGGGTTTTTAATTGTTGTTAATAATTTTGAGAAACCTCCATGCGCGTTTTTAATTCGATAAAATCTCATTTATGTTAGTTAGAATTAATCATGTACTTAAATTTTTTTTAGAGTGTTTCAATAATTTAGTAATAGTGCTATTTTTATACAAATACTCAATAATTCATGTGAAGTATCTTTTTAATTGAAATTAACCAATTGATTTATGAATAATGTATCCTTGCAAGGAATAATAGAAAAGCACAATTATACAAACTTAATGTATTAATGCCTTAAACGATTTGCGCCTGATAAAATATTCGAAATGATTTATCGCGTCGAACGCTCGCTATTTTCAAACAGAAATAAGAGAAGATAAAAAATCCGAAAATGTCAGTTGATTTATCGAACATGCGCGCATTTCTCTAACATTTGCATATTTT
This sequence comes from Philonthus cognatus, assembly GCA_932526585.2. Taxonomy (NCBI): domain Eukaryota; kingdom Metazoa; phylum Arthropoda; class Insecta; order Coleoptera; family Staphylinidae; genus Philonthus; species Philonthus cognatus. The sequence continues at coordinate 30,981,044 of OW052241.1, read as the reverse complement.
CACCTCACGGCGCAAAACTTTAATTTTCACAAAATACAAAAACCACGAAGTGCCATTGATTCCTCGCGCACTTAACAATATTTACCTCTAGGCTAACCCGACGACAATGTTGTAAAACAATCCGCGCTCGAAAAAGATAATTAATTACACGTGTCAAGGTATTAAAACGCGATACATTAACACCTAATACCTAATTGTCTTTGAAGAGTGCGCCGGTTAAAAAGTAAAAAAGGCATTAAGTGCATGTTAGATGAACAACACTTAATGATTTTTACTTTGAAATCAGTGATGGATAATTTGTTTCAAATATCATCTGTTCACGATAATAATTTATCACTGATGATTAATTTGAGTAATGATAAATGGTTATTAAAATTTATTAGGAAAAAGCAAATTAATTTATTTTTCTGTCGAATATAAGTTTTTTTTGAGTGAGACCACACGCATTCTTGTTGTGAGCGAGCGGGGAATTTAAATCCAGATTTCCGTCGGATTCGTATTTAAGTATTGATTTATGGTGGTTTATCCGCTTGTTCTAGGATACGTAATTATAATATTTCACTATTTACGATGTTAATCGTAAACATATATCATAAATTCGTGCGGTTGGTAAACCTTGTGCAATTATCGCGTTAATCTATGATCTTTTAATACATACAAATACGAATTTAAATTTTAAAATTTTCATATTAACCCATTAAGCGCCATTGATGCAATAAGGCAACAATATTATTTGTATTTCTAGGTGTATTTCTAACTTCATAATATTTCAGTGATATATACGCGTGGCGCATGAAGTAAAATTTCGAGTTTAGAAAAGCCTGAAAATTTGGTTTGGTCGCGTAGCGCTACGCGCTACACGACCAAACCAAATTTTCAGGCTTTTCTAAACTCGAAATTTTACTTCATGCTTAATCTGGGAGTGGAAAACACTCGCTTTGTTTCAAATTAAACTATTTTAAAAAACAAACGATTATCGAAAAAGTTACAGCTCATACATAGATGTATGTATGTTTAAAAGAAAAATTCACAGTATGTTTACCAAATGTTAGTGGTGGAAAATGCCACTGTCAGGGCAAAAAGGGTTAATCAAGGAGTGGAAACACTCGGAGAATGTTTCAAATAAAAAAAAAGAACAATAAATGCCTTTAATTTTTCAATTTATGCATCGAGATATGCATACTTAAAGGAATCTTCAAATAATTTCTCACTTAAGCCCGTGGTGAAACATTTCCAACTGTAACCTATTCATTGCTAGAGGACTTAAAGTCTCACCCTCGAAGACCACCCTGGTACCATCTACACGCAGGAGGAAACTGGCGGGCCTTGGACCGTTCTTTCTAAATGGTGGCAACCTGAAAATGTCGGGTGAGGTGAAGTACCTAGGAGTAATCTTTGATTCCAAACTGATCTGGACCCCTCAAATCTCAAAAATCAGACGCAAATCGGAAATTACCCTTGCGGTAATTAGACGAATGTACGACCGACAATGGGGGCTCAGACCAGGAATGGTATACTGGCTGTACACCAGAGTGGTCAGACCCGCAACCATGTATGCTGCTTTGGTATGGTGGCCTAAAGCCACACAGCATACAACCATACAAATACTCAGCAAGGTTCAAAGACTTCCTTGTATTAGCATAACGGGGGCTATGAAAACCACGCCCACTGCAGCCATGGAGACGGTTCTAGACCTCACACCACTTCATATTCTGATAGTGGGGGAGGCAAGACTGGCACTCTATAGGCTGCAATTATCATCGGTCAACGTAAGAGTTGATACCCCACACAGAAGACTCTTGACAGACATAGGGGGACCTCTCCTGCAAATGAGGTCGGATCATATGGTAGTTAAATATCTTGAAAATTCACTCTTTAAAGTCACTATTCCAGACCGCAACGAATGGAACGGCTTTAGGGAAGATATAGACAAAGTGTGATCTGGTACACGGACGGTTCAAAATCAACCACAGGTACTGGATCAGGAATCTATAATGAAAACATGAGGACAGGCTATGCTCAACCATTGGGTAGCCTGGCATCAGTCTTTCAAGCAGAAATATTCGCAATCATAGAATGTGCGAGAACCAACATAGAAAAGGACTGTCGAAACAGGCAAATCTATATCATGTCCGATAGCCAGGCGGCACCGAAGGCTCTCCAGAGTCAAAAGACTTCATCTAAACTGGTATTGGAATGCTTCAATACCCTGAATGACCTAGCGAGACAGAACAAGGTTACGCTTGTCTGGACGCCGGGTCACTCTGGTATTGCGGGTAATGAAAAAGCTGACGAGCTAGCAAGGCAGGGAGCCACCATTTCATTTATGGGACCCGAACCTGCCTTGGGCATAACAAAAAAGCCGAGTCGCCTTGAAGTCAGGAAGTGGACTCGCAACAAACACAAGGAATACTGGGAAAACAGACCAGGCCTTAACCATAGTAAGGCCCTTATAAAAGGGCCTAACTCAAGCCAAGCTGCAGGACTACTAACATTGAGTAGGGCACAGCTGAAAACAACCATAGGACTGCTCACAGGCCACAAGACTGTTAAAGAGCATCTAAGGAAAATCGGGCTATACAACGGCGACACCAACTGTCGCCTCTGTAATACGGCACCGGAAACAACTATGCACGTTCTGTGCAGGTGCAATGCGCTGGAGAGCAAAAGAGGGTTCATATTTGGGAACAGACAAATGGAACCAAATGATTTCCACGCGCAACCTCTGAAGGACCTGCACAAGCTAGTGCAGGGCATCGAGTTCGGAATAGTTGCGTGAGTGTAATAATAATGGGGCAGTACAATAAGCCACCTAGGCTGCAGTGCATCCGGATCCGAAAGGAAGACGGCCCCCACAGGAAAAAAAAAACCTATTCATTAACACACTTGGTATCAGCTTGACTCGACTCAAAAGAAACAATTTGTTATTATTGTCAAAATGGGGATGTGACGGATCACAGTAGTCTTAGTTAAAACAAAAATTTGAAAATGTCACCGACAGTCATAGATTAAATTAGATTGATAACTCCTAGGGGGCTCCACGTATCATGATTTTAGTTAACCGACCCACTCGATGGGGCGGCGCTGGAATCGCAAATGACGTTATTGGGCGCGGGGAGCGTGCGGGCTTCTTCTAAGCGGGGTGCGCGGTGCAGGGGGTCCTAACATTAGCATACATTACCGTGCGATGCGAAAAATAACAAAGACATAATTAACATGTTAAATGTATATTTTAAAAGGTATTACAAATAAATATATTTCGCTATATGTCAAAACCTTATCACAGTTTGTCAATTATATTTCACTTCTCAAAAAAATGGTTGCAGTTCGTCAAAAGATGCATCTTAGAAATGAAATAAGAGGACTCCTTATCCGGAGAATGGATGCTGGCATAAGGAGTGTTACATACAGTGAATTTTTCTTTAAGGGGGTATTACCACTAGGACAGCGTTTTTTTTGCGGTTTTTCAGAATTTTATTTTTGGGAAATTTAATACATGCGATCTTGCGGTTTCTTGCAACTTGTTTATAGATTCATACATTATAAAAAATGAATTTTAATTCTTTTCAATCGTCCGGCTAAACCTCTAAATCTGGCCTCAAATAAGGCCGTGTCCGCCGTGTTTTTCCTCATGGCCGGAAAGATTTTTTCGATTCTGTGATTTGAAGCGTAACATGAAGTCATTAATCTGTATTAAATTATCTGGAGTTTGAACCACCGACAATAAAAAAAAACGATAAATAACAAAATGGAGGCCATTCGAAAAAAGTGGTCGCTATTTGCCCCCCTTTTTCTGACTTTAAGGCTCTATGAAAAATATCAAATGTTAATATATTTGAATGACGGTGGTTCAAACTCCAGAGGAAAATGTGGAGAACCGAACACTAAAAGCTCAAGTCAATCCGTTTCATAGTTTGAGAAGAAAGTTTCCGGTCAGCGAAAAAAAAGTGGTTTCGAGAAAAACGCGTTTAAAGTTTTGACACAAGTTTTAACTATTTTTGGAGATTTTTGGCTTTAGTCAGCTATGCCAGCTCCATACACTAGGCCCTCCTCTTCCTCTAAAAACTGGGTTTGAATGATTTACTCCTGCCAGCGTTGTTGGATGGCCTTATGAGTTGCTGGAGTCAGGCAAAATTCGTCCCACATCTCGCGCTCCTCGTCGGTCCGCACCGGAAAGCCTTGGCTTGCAGGCCGATATGGATTTCCAGTGTCTCTATCGTCTTAAAAACTGCCGAGTATCCGTCGTTGAAAATGCTGGTAGCCATGAAAGACGCAATAGCGACGGGTTTTGCACCACAGTTGAGGTGCTTTGAAGCCAGCTTCCAGACACAAGCACTCAAACTTTCGTTTGAGTTCTGCGTATTTCCACCCAGCCACCTACTCAGCATTGTTTACTTCAACAAGCAAAAATCTAACTAGCGAATTCGCCTATTGTAAAACGGCTTTCGGACATGAAACTAGATACTATCAAGTATCAATACATGCAAAAAAAAATCAATTTTTGAAAACTTCCGAATGGTAATACCCCCTTAAGGTAAACATATAATAATAATAATAATATTTATTTGTGTCTTATAACAATACAGTTTTACACACGTCGACAAACAAATACAAAAGAAATAAACAATAAACAAATTAGACTAATTATATTATCAATAAGATTTAGAGCACATATGTAATTCCCTAACTTAATTATTAAAAGCAACAATCAATTTGTTCAGAGCAACATTCACTCGGCCTAAATACTCCTTTAAACTATATCACTATATTGTGTGAATTCGTTGATGCAGTAAGGCGCCATTTTAATTAAAAATTCCTTAATGTATTTTTTAAATGATTTTATTTCTAGATGTCTAGTTTTCTCGGACAATTTATTGAAAAAAATGACTCCATAGTAACCGGTGGTGTTTATACGCCAGGTTAGATTTAGTTCTTGTGGTATAGGTATGCTGTAATGTGGAATATTCATGTATGTGGGATCTCACATATACCAGGCATTCAAAAATATATAGTGCCGGAAAAGTTAGAATATTTTCACATATAAATGTGTCTTTACAGTCACCAGTATATGGAATACCGGCAATTATACGCATTACCTGACGCTGCAGGCCAAATATGCTATGCCTGGAGTATGAGTGACCCCATATTATTATACCGTACCTAATTCTGGACTCAAATAGCGAATGGTATGCAGTTATTAACTGGGTGTGACCGACCCTCTTTGACATCCCTCGAATACAGTATATATTTTTTGATAATGTTTTTGCCAAAGTTAAACCATGTTCATCATAAAGCAATTTTGAGTCTAACTGCACGCCAAGAAATCGTGTGGTTCTGTTGAATGTGACATTATGTGGTTTCAAAGTGAATATAATTGTGTTTGTTTTGGTGTCGTTCAATAAAAGGGAATTTTCCTCACACCACTTTGAAACAGTAGCCATCGCTTCAAAGTTTAGCAACTGCGCGTTTTCTAATGCCGTTGCACGGTTTAAAATTGTAGTATTATCCGCAAATAAAATGGTTTTTGATTGTTTTATATATTGTGGTAAATCATTAATATACATAATAAAAAATATTGGACCTCGGACAGAGCCTTGCGCAACACCAGCTTTTAGGTTTAGTATACTGGATCTCTCTTGCTTTAGTGCCACTATTTGTTGACGTTCTTCTAAATATGATTTCATTAGACGTACACTTTGGTTGTTAAAGCCATACATTTTTAATTTAGAGAGCAATATCTTGTGCGATACGCAATCAAAGGCCTTTGTAAGATCAATGACTGATCCCACACAAAACTCTTTGTTCTCGTATGCTTGATTTATGATGTCTGTTATTGAAACCAAGGCATCACTAGTACTTTGGCCCGTTCTAAATCCAAATTGATCCATGTGAAAGAGGTTTTGTGATTCAATATGTTCAATTACTTGGTCATGCATAAGCTGTAAATTTTCCGACATTAGTTGTTTTTCAAAAGAATTCAATTTAAAGCTTTAAAAGAGTGTTTTCCACTCCCAGATTAAGCATGAAGTAAAATTTCGAGTTTAGAAAAGCCCCGTGAAAATTTGTTGAGGGTCGCGCAGCGACCCGAGACAAATTTTCACGGGGCTTTTCTAAACTCGAAATTTTACTTTATGCGCCACGCGTATAAAACACTAAAATATTGTGAAATTTATATATACACGAATTTTACTTGAAATCTGTGTTTTATACGCGTGGCGCATGAAGTAAAATTTCGAGTTTAGAAAAGACCAGAAAATTTGTCTCGGGTCGAAATTTTACTTCATGCTTAGTCTGGGAGTGGAAAACACTCATTTAAAGCTTCAAACTAAACTTAAAAAATAAAGGAATATTTATGTATGTGTATGTATGTGTATGTATAAATACAATTCAAATATTTCCAGAAGAAAGTTATTGTTACTACAAAAGTGTTCAGCAAAAATATTAAAGGAAAAAGTATTTGGTATAAAGTGAAATTCATTTCGTAAATCGGGAAATCTTTTAATTGATATTTGACAAGGTGAAAGATATTTTGGATATTGTGAATATATTATATATACTTACGGTTGTAATTATTTATATTCATTAACGCTCATCTCGAGACGATAAGACGAAATTTATCGGCATTTTTGTGCCTTCAGATCTGACGGATCTGACAGCTGTTGATTGAAAACGAGCCCACGTAAGAAATTGCGGGAAATTTGAAATTCCGACATATGCGCCCTCCCATCGAGTGGGTCGGTCAACTATATAAGTGAACTTACAGAATCATATGGAGTCGACTGGGTCTGTCGACAGTGATTCAAATATATATTTCAAAGTTCACTCGTTCCCTTAAGATTGATTGTTACCATTGATGGACTACAGACAAAAATTATATCGCAAAATCCGGATCCATCCTTTGTTAGCTTCTGCAGATCAAACCGTATTCAATTTATTAAAGAATGAATAGATGTAATTCAAGATGAAATAAAATACGTGGAAAATCCAATTAAAAAGATCGAATTAAACCAAATATCTACTCCTGAACCTTGATGGAGTACTAAAAATTAATCATGTTCTGATGCTCACCATGGTAAATGGAAAAGTCTGCAATGCAGTGACTGATACATCTACAATGAAGTGTTACATTTGTAAACAGACGTCAAAGAATTTTAATAATTTAATTGAATCAAAAATCAATTGCAGTTTGGTCCTTTTAATTCTTCATGCTAAAATTCGTTTCTTTGAATCTCTACTGCACAAATCTTATAAAATACCAATGGCAAGCGAGAACTTCAGAACAAAAAAAAAGTCGTTAAAGAAAGAAGAAAAAAATTGAAAGACGCTTTAAAGATGAAATGGGTCTTCTAGGCGACATTCTAAAGCCAGGTTTTGGAAATTAAAACGATGGTAATACATCTAGAAGATACTTTGCGAATCCTGAAACTTCCTCTCGAATAACTGGTGTTGATTAATATTTATTAAAAAGGTTTAAAATTATATTAGAAGTGATTTCAAGTAGCCGCAGTGTTACTACCGATACATTTTCGGATTTTGCAAAAGAAACAGCAAACATGTATGTGGAGTTATATGGATGACAGCCATGACATCCACAATACATAACATTTTAATGCATGGTGCCCAAGTAATAGCTTCCGCTATATTACCTATAGGCCAGTTGTCAGAAAAAGTAGCTATAGCACGGAACAAACACTTACAGCAATACAGATTGCATTTTGCAAGAAAAACATCACGTGTTGAATGCAGTGGAGATATTATAAATCGATTGCTACTTAGTTCTAATCCCTATATTAGCAACAGACGGAAACTTCACAAAACAAGTACAAAATTGGCAAAAGAAGCAATAGCAGACATAGAACAAAATATTATATCTGTATATACATATAAATATACACAGATGACGACGAACTATGTCTAGATGAAGTAGAAGATACTGGCGAAGAAGAAGACACCAATAAAGAATTATACATTTAGTAGGTGAACATAATTTATACCTAAATTTTTCATTAATTATTATATTTTGTTAGTATCGTGATTATTACAATAAAATATAATACGTATATTTTCATTTTAACTCATAAAATATTTTCGTCCGTTTTTTTCACACAAATACCCGACTGTGCGGTATTTGTATTATAGATAATCAAAAAGTTTGGCTCTTGATATGTGTTGCCTTTGCTATGAATAATGCATTTGGTTCTTCTGTCTTAAAAGTTTGCCGGCCACTGACCTAGATGTACCACGTCTGTTTTTTTTGCTCTCTCCCATATGCAAAACAAAGGGAAAGTATTGTGTTCGCTAATAATTTCAAATAAAAAATGTTAGTGACCAAAAATGGTCTTAATCAACTCGGGGGACCTCAAAGTGGATATCTATTTTGAGGTCCCCCGACTTGATAAGACAATTTTTGAAAAATGTCTGTCCTGTCGCCTCGATAACATTTCCAAGATTTTCTTAAATTTTCTAAATTCTGACGGTTTTCATGAATTTTCGTTAATCTTAAAAATGTAATACTTTTCATAAAAATTTTAAAAATTAACGGAAATCTTTGAGTTTCATGAAAAACTTCAAGGTTTTTCAAGTTTACGAATATTTACGAAATTCATGAAAATTACCAAGAATTTGGAAATTGAAGAAAATTTTTAAAATTTATGATATTTATCGAAATTTTTAAAATTAACAAAAATTCAGGAAATTTTGCGAAACCGTCAGAATTTTGAAAACTAACTGAAATCTTGGAATTTTATGAAAAATCAACATTTTTTAAGTTAACGATTGCCAATAATTTAAAAATTAAAGAAAATTTAAATATGTATCAAAACTTTTAATATCAACGGAAATTCAGAAAATACGTCAGAATTTAGAAAATTAAAGGAAATCTTAAGAATTTACGAAATTTGTTTAAAATTGAGTAAAATTATGGAAATTCACTAAAAATCGTTACCAATTACTGAGAATTTGAAAATTGAAAGAAATTTTGAAAATTAACGAACATTTATGAAATGTAGTAAAACAATCACAATTTTTAAAACTAACTGAAATCTTGGAATATAATGAAAAATCAACATTTTTTAGGTTAACGATCATTTGGAAACTTCGTGAAAATTGCGAATAATTTGAAAATTAAAGGAAATTTTAAAAATGTATGAGAAGTATCGAAACTTTTGAAATCAACGAACATTCAGAAAATACATCAGAATTTCGAAAATTAAAGGGAATCTTGTAAATTTACGAAAAGCGTTAAATATTAAGTAGAGTTATGGAAATTCACTAAAAATTGTCAAAACTTTGATGATTAACTGAAATCTTGAAAATTCATTAACAATTTAAAAATATTAAACAAGTATCTTCCACTCCCAGACTAAGCATGAAGTAAAATTTCGAGTTGAGAAAAGCCCTAAGAATTTGGATTTGGACGCGCAGCGTCCAAATCCAAATTCGGGCTTTTCTCAACTCGAAATTTTACTTCATGCGCCACGCGTACAAAAGACTGATTTAATGTGAAGTTATTGGCATTTCACCTTGAAAAACATTACGAATGCCAACAAATATATTAAAAGTTTTAAATAAAACCATAAAACCAACATTTCACTATTGCTGTCAGTTTTTAACAAACAATTGACTATTATCGTTACAATAAAAAGTACATTTCACTATTATCGCCACATTAGAATATACATTTGATTATTGCAGACCTTTTAAAGTCAAAGTGTGACTATTATAGTGATCTGCAGTCCCGATGCTGCCAACATGTGACAATTATTGTCACTTTGATACGAAAATGTTACTATTAGCGTCACAATTGGCTATTGAAGAACTGCAATAGTCAAAGTCAAGTTACAGTGATCTATGGTCCACGATAACTAGAACATTTGACTAGTTTCGTCACTTTGTTATGAATATTTAACTATTATCGTCACATTTAAAAGAAAATTTGACTATTACAGTCAAATGAATATTTAACTATTATCGTCACATTGAAAAGAAAATTTGACTATTGCAGTCAAATGAATATTTAACTATTATCGTCACATTGAAAAGAAAATTTGACTATTGCAGTCTCTTTTAAGTGAAAATATGGTTATTTTAGTGATTTACAGTCAGGACAAAGCCTATTTTGACTATTAAAATAAGATATTTTGTTAATTTTTTCATCATTAAATTGGTTGTAATTTACCTATTATCTTTTGCATCCTTTTTAACTTGTATCAAAATTGACATTCTCCGTGAATAATACGACAATAAACTTATTACATCAATTTTCAATTATTTCAATGATGAAAGAAATGAGTGTCTTCCACTCACAGGTTAAGCATGAAGTAAAATTTCGAGTTTAGAAAAGCCTGAAAATTTGGCTCGGGCGCGTAGCGAAGCGGAGCGACCGAGCCAAATTAGGCTTTTCTAAACTCGAAATTTTACTTCGTGCGCCACGCGTATAAAACACTGATTTAATGTGAAATGGTCTTTAACCAATTTACAAGTGAAATAAGTTTATTATGTCAATTATCAATTGTTTAGGTGATGGGAAAGTGCTATAATGGACACTTCACTATTTTTTTTTGGTTGCAGTTCTAATTATTTTGTACTCCTCAACAATTTCTAGTTATTGTATACTTTTCAAAAATATATATTTTTTAAAAGTATTCAGTAACCAGAAATTGTTGAGGAGTACAAAATAGTTAGTACAGCAACGAAAAAAAAAACAGACGTTTCGAAGAAAGTAAAGTAATTATAATTGCACTAAAGGAAATGATAATTTTTTATGATTTTTTAAAGCAACTTAAAAAAGAAAATATTTTACTGAAACCGGGGAGTTACGAATATTTATATTTACAAAGGAGAAACATTCATTCGAAATAAATCAACTAATATTATTGCATAAGACAGTCTACCCACATGCAAGGCGTTTTCTTCCATTTATTGTGGAATTATGGAGTTGCATTTAAGGTGAATATTATTTATTTACTTACACTAGAACTGTATTAAACGTATATATTACAAGTAGTTAATAAATTATTTTATTATAAATTTATCACAATAGCACAACACGGATGAATAAATTTATGGAATTTGATTTTAATCAATATATTATATAATCAAAACATTAAATATCAATTAACTTTTATGTGTAAGGCTTTTATGTGTAAGTCAATGGGTATTTGTAAGATATTTGATTCTGCAATAAACTGTGATTAATTAAATTATTACTGTACGTTTTCTATTTAAATTGTACTCGATCAATTTGCCGATAATGTAATTATAATATATTAGTAGTGACAATTACATATCTAAAGTATTTGAAATAAAACAACGCAGTTGGGGGGGTTTCACTTTTATTGTTGTGTGTTCAACAATAAAAGTGAAACCCTCCCAACTGCGTTGTTTTATTTCAAATAGTATTATGGAGTTTCATCATGTATCCGCCTCAATTAAATCAATTAAATATTTCAAAAAAATACATATCTAAAGGTTGTCGAAAAATTAATGCAAGATTTGAATTTGCCACCATTTGTTCAGTAAATTGTTGGCAACCCTGAAAAAAACAATTTGACAGCTGAGAGTTTAGGGTTAGTAAAAATGGAGCGTTACACAATACAACCACGTGTTTTCATTATTGAAAAATATCTCAAAAATAATGAAAGTTTGGCGGCCACAGTTCAAAAATTTCATACAAAATATAGTCGGAATGGCGTTTTAGCTTTGTCAACTGTAAAGAGATGAATTGAAAAATTCAGCAGTGCGTGAGAGTGTTGGTGAAAACCCCAGAACATCTATTCGGCGTCGTGGACAAGAATTGCAAATTTCAAGAAGCTCTCTACAGCGTATATTCACAAAAGATCTGTGTCTTCATGCTTACAAAATGTAATTAACACAACAACTGAAGCCTAATGGCCATGCACAGCGAAGAGAGTTCGTTGAGTGGATTATTGAACATCAACAAATGGATGCTGATTATTCGAGCAAAATTATCCTAAGCGATGAAGCACATTTTCACCTTGATGGCTCTCTCAATCGCATGTGATTATCAAAAAACAAATGCATCCACAACGTGTCACTGTTTGGTGCGGATTTTGGGCTGTAGGCATCATTGGTCCATACTTTTTTCAAAATGAGGCTGGTCAAGCAGCCTGGTGCTCCATATCGCGACATGATGACACAGTTCTTTCTGCCGAAATTAGATGACATTGATGTAGCCAATATGTGGTTTTAACAAGACGGTGCCATATGCGATACAGCTCGTGAAACAGTTCAATTACTGCAATGAGACATTTCCTGGAGGTGTACTCTCTCGTTTCGGTGATCAGAATTGGCCCCCTAGATTGTGTGATTTAACACCAATAGATTTATTTTTATGGGGTTATTTAAACTCAAAGGTCTATGTCAACAAGCTCACAACCATCTGTGTATTACAGGAGGAAATTGAGCGCTGTATCAACGAAATTCAGCCATATTTATGCGAAATGGTCATAGAAAATTTCGACATAAGAGTGCGTATGTGCCAGCTAAGCTGTGGAGGCCATTTGTCCGACGTGTTATTCCAAAAATATCTGTATCATATGTACTTTATGATTCAATAATAAAGACTAATAACTGTGTTTTCTATTTAATTCAAATCTTGCGTAAATTTTGGCACACCTTTTACAATCGATTGCCATTCTAATATTATTATCTAATTTATAAAGATAGTATTTTTAATTTCTACTATTTTTAGCAACAATATTAATTTAAATAAACAATCATATTCTCCACTGATAAGTTACTTGTTTCTCACAATGAATCAAAATGGAATGCGTATAATTTTAATGAGGAAGATCGGAGATAAGTGTGTAAAAAACATAAAATTTATAGGCGCGCATTTAGATTGTCAACACTTATTTATGAGAAAAAGAATTAGTAATGTATTCAGTTATTCAAATTAACAAGACATCCTGCAGAAGAAGAGGGAAAAAAACATAAAGTCAGAAAAATAAAAATCATAAATATCTAGTATATATTGAATACTAGTATATATGAGTCGTTTATTTTGAAAGTGGCCTAACTCAGTTTCTCAATTTTCAAAATATATCAAATAATGTTTATTTTCTGCAAATTTCTTCATTTTATAAGAGTAACTTTATTTTTCGTGATAATTTCCACATTTGAAAATATTTTTCAAGGTTTACTAAATTTTAATTTTCTCATGTACACCCGTGGTGCATTTTAGAGGTGCCACGTATGGAAAACTTTTTTATTTGAAGAGGTATTGAAATACCGTTTTTACTTTTTTGTGTTTTAATCGATGGCGAAAAAAAAAATTGATCTATCTCTAACCGTTTCCGCTCTATAACCGAACTTTGATAAAATATCGTTTTTCTGAAGTTACTGCAACTTGTTTGTTTTTATAGGTATAACCAAACTGTAAAAACTTTCTTATGGCAACTTTTTGAGCCCATTAAAATGAGGTACCTGTTTTATTTCAATGGCGTTTCGTTTTTGTTTTCCTACACTAAAATCACATTTTTATTATGGGCGCATATAGAGATATGCATATCATTGAAAACCATTTTTAACTCTGATTGTAATGGTGTGTACATGCATACTTTTGTTAAAAAACTGGAATACAGCCATGGATCTTGATGTGATTTCAAGTGAGGTCAAGTAGATTGAAAATCAGGTGAAGTATTGAGACTTTATTTAATTATAATTATTACAAAAAAAAAAAATTCTACAACCGTCAAAAAAAGGTGAAATTGACATACCGTTTTTAATTTGTAAAGTGGGCAATTTATTCACCGTAAAAAAATGTAATAATTTAGCGTGAAAAAATGTCTTTTTTTCACCCTAAATATTTAATATGGCGGCACTTAATCAAAAATATAAACAACCAATTTTTATTTAAGCAATACTTAGCAATTAATTGTCCATAGATCCATATAATGCGGGTGGTTTTAATTTTGTTGATTACTTTTCTCAATTGGCCAAGAGTACTTTTTTGGATATGTTTACTACCTTTTTCTTCATACAGGGTCTTCCAATAAGAACTTTGATAGGTGATAACGGCCATATTGTGGAAGCTACATGTGTCAAATCTGCTGTCATTTGTTCAGTCTGTTTTGCCAAATCACCATGGACAGATATAGCGTTTAACAACACGTGCAAACAATAACATTGTTTTATCAAAATGGATGTTCTGTTCGGGCAACGTTCCACGCGCTTCGCCCATTTTACGGTCGCCATAATCGTCCTACCGAGAGGACTATTCGCAGTGTGGTTGATAAGTTTGAGTCCTCTGGTTGCGACCAGACCAAAACGTCTAAAATCTTCCTATTTCTATCTCTTTCCTAAAATGTTGGAGGGTAAGGGGAAAGAGACCGAGCACTCAAGGGGTAATGCATTATGAACACCAACCGCATTTTTTGGGTGTCAATGTCAAGCCGATATTAGCAGGTAGTAAGATGTCTATCTGTTTTCAGCCGGCGCGTGGCGTAATCTTTTGTCCGGTTTGGGGTGGTTTTGATAGGAAGATTTATTTGATATTTATGATATTATTTAAAATGTAATTATAATTAATACGACATTTGTATAATAAAGTCGAGAATTATGTCTACGTGTACAATTTTAGGTCAATACATTTTTTAAAACGTATCTGACGTTTACATCTTGAAAAATATTAATCATCATTACATCTAAGCATTATATATTTTTAACTTTACTCTAAATCAGTGGTTTATACGCGTGGAGCATGAAGTAAAATTTCAAGTTTAGAAATCCCCGAGAAAATTTGTCTCAGGTCGCTGCGCGACCCTCGACAAATTATCTACGCGGGGCTTTTCTAAACTCGAAATTTTACTTCATGCTTAGTCTGTAAGTGGACAACACTCGTTCTTAGAAGTTTCAAATTGAAGGATCACTCTAGATGACTAAGTTTATTACCATTTTACAAAGGCTACAGCTCGAAGGACCAATCATGGTCTTCGGAGACCGAAGCACTACATGGAATCGAAGTTTTTTACAAGAAAATAACGAATATCTAAAGGTTTACAGCATGGATAGAAAAAAACACATCCAATTTTGAAAAATATCTAAGTTGAGTTGGTTTTCAGTGCGTTTTTAACTTCACTTTAAATCAGTGTTTTATACGCGTGGCGCATGAAGTAAAATTTCGAGTTTAGAAAAGCCCCGTGAAAATTTGTCTCGGGTCGCTGCGCGACTCGAAATTTTACTTCATGCTTAGTCTGGGAGTGAAAGACACTCGTTAGTTTAAAATACATCAAAATTCGTAAAATATGTATCGTTGGATGCTCGTCTTCACGGGTGATATGAAAGCAAATTAAATTATGCTATTCAGATAAGGTCATAAATTGTAACATTAACACCCCATAAATTGGGGTTTCTTTTCTTCCATTATACTCTTGCGCTTGCTCTCTTCAAAATTTGTTGGTTTAGATATTTTGGAGAGGCCCTCACTGGTTCAGTAAACAATAAAGCAACACCCGTACGACGGCAAAACGCAAGACCTGACGAAAACATCGCCGCTGTCCGATGTCTAGTGTGCAGGAGAATCCCAGGCAGTCGGTTTCGCGTCGCTCATAAGAATTCGTCCTTTCGCAGACCACAACTTGGCAAATTTTGCGTCGTAACTTGGGCCTGCACCCGTACAAAATTCAACTGACCCAGGAGCTGAAGGTAAACGACTATAGACAACGACGTGTGTTCGTTAAATAGGCCCTGGAGCAGTTGGAAAGTGACCCTAATTTTCATCAAAAAAATCATCTTCAGCGATGAGGCCCCTTTCTGGATGAATGGTTACGCCAATAAATAAAATTGTTGAATTTGGTACGATACCAATCCACATAAGATTTAAGAGCGTCCAATTCATCCCGAAAAAGTCACTGTTTGGTGTGGATTTTGGCTTGGCGGCGTCATCGGTCCATATTTCTTTGAGAACGACGTTGACCAGGCCATCACCGTCAACGGCAAGGGCTATATGTCGATGTTTACCAACTTCTTTTGACCTGAATTGGATAATATGGACAGCAACGACATTTGGTTTCAACAGGACGGCGTAATGTGCCACACAGCTTATACTACATTGGACATTCTGCACAAGCGATATGAGGGCATGGTCATCTCACGTGAACTGGCCACCGAGATCGTGCGATTTGACCCCGTTCGATTTTTTCTTGTAGAGATTTCTTAGGTCCCATGTCTATGCGAATAAGCCATAGCTCTTAAAGCCAACATAACTCATACTATCGGTCAAATTCAGCCTGATTTATGCGCCAGAGTCATGAAAAAATTGACATTTCGGATGCGTGCCACCCAGCGAAGCCGCGGCGGACATTTGCCAACATCCTGCAAATGTCCGCCGCGGCTTCGCTGGGTGGCACGCATATTCAGGGACGTAGCCATGGGGGGGATGGGGGGGACGCTCCCCCCCAAAGCTAAGGCAGTTGGCAAATTTTACTTTATAATGAAAAATTGCTAAACCAATTGGCAAATCTAAAAAAATTATATAATATAAATGGATATGTTCCCAGAAAATGGGTTAGGGCTTAATGCAGTTGGCAAATCTCGGACGAAACAAATTGATGAACATTAATAAGTTTTACTAAAAAAAAATTTCAATTGGAATTAAAATAAATGAATCTAAATAATCTACGTCTTATTTGATATCTGCATTAAAAACGAAGTGAAATCGATGCAGGAAGTGATGAACACAGTGAAGGAAAATAAAAATGTGTTTGCGTTATCCTTTAAACTATGTCAGCTAATATATACAGCTGGGTTTTCAGTGGCAACAAATGAAAGAAGCTTTAGTTCATTGAAATTTCTCAAAATTTCATTGCGTTCTAGAATGAAGGAAGATCGTTTGGACGCATTAATAATTTTGAAAACAGAATCTGATATTACTGATAATATTGAATTATCAAATATTGTGAACTCCTGGGCTAAACTAAAGCATAGGCGAGTTATAATAAACTAATTCAAATTGTAAAACTCCATGTTTTATTAGCTGCGTTAAATGTAATTATGTACATATGTTATAAAATATATTAGGAAGTACAAAGCACTATATTATTGGATAATAAATTAAGCTTAATTTATATAAATCAATGTACTACGTTATATTAATTTGTTAAAATAAAATTATATAAAAATAGACATTTTTATTTTAATTTTGAAGTTGGAAAATTATAGGTGTGTCCCCCCCCAAAAGTTAAGGCTTCGCTACGCCCCTGCGCATATTCAATACGTAATGGCATCGATAGGCCTTTCAAACAAATAAACAATTTCCATTATATCTCACACACACTTTATTTTATTTAAACTTAAAGATATGAAGCGCTCAATGACAGTCACTTTATAATGAAATCTTTCAAATTAATTATTTAATCATTAAAACAAATTTCTTCCTTTGCGGTTTTAGAAAAAATGTTGTTTGTATTTTATGCGAAAAATTAGTATGTTTTTTGATGCATTCGAATTAATTTTTAGTCTCGACCTGCGGTCTCGACTAAAAATGCATTCTCGATGCGTCAAAAAAAAAACATATTTTGCGCACATAATACAAAAATATCACATTTCATTCACCATATGTCACAAAATTTCCATAATTATCCATCATCATAAAAATCCATCAAATATTCAATAAAATCAAATACCACCAACATTCTCCATCCTCTTAAAAGTAACGCTCATTAAGTACACAATAATAAATAAATTAATAATTAATGAATATTCTTCACATGATTACCGTTGGAAATAGTGTTATTAATTATTTGTAAATTGTATTCAAGCAAATTTGTCACCAATTAATATTATTAACAAGCCCCAACGCTGCGTGGAATTAATAGGATGTTGCCACATGCTTTAATTAAATGCTTAGATCAGGATGAATTTATAATTATAATTAATTAATAACGGCGATCGTTTTCAATAAATACAAGAGGAAACGCATAAAATTGGATGTTTTATGATAATTAGAAATTACACGAAATCTTATATAATTTAGAAAATGGTTTAGTGAGATAATTGTTGGTAGTCAACCCAATGACAAAATGTATTCAATAGTAATAACTTAGTTAATCTTATAGTTTTAATATTTATGTGTAATATAAATAAAATATATTTGAAATACAAGACGCCATTGTAGTTGAGTTTTTAAATAAAAAAAAATAAAAAGTAATACTGAGAGCTGTTAACAGTAGAGGCTTCTACTTCGTTATACATCATAATTCACAAATAAAACACGATTTTAACTGTGTTTGTATAACTTGAGATTTTATTAAGTGACTATAGTTTCGACAACTTTAACTGGTCATTTCCAAACTCAAAGTCGTGTTTCATTTGTGAATAATGAGAGCGTTTTGTTAATACAATTTTAATGCTTCCGACATGATTTGAACCAGCAACTTCTAGATATAAATAATTTCTCTTGAGTTTTCTGTGAATTAATTTCTTGTGAATAAGTGTATTCATAAGCTCCCGCACATATGGGCAAGGAGAGGGGCACTTGCCCCCTAGAATTCTGATTTATCATTTGTTTATATACAGGGTTTTCAAACTTATTGCTAACTTCGTTATTATTAGAGCTACAAAGTCAGATTAGCCAAACTAGTAGTATTTTTTCCGCTGATTGCGGATTGATGGTGAAAACGGAATAAAAATTGAATTTTATCAAAATTTTTTCAAAGTATTCAATATTCCTAATCGATAGGAAATTTAATTCTAAACAAAAATTGCCCTTTACTTAAAGACACGGTTTTATACGCGTGACGCATGAAGTAAAATTTCAAATTTAGAAAAGCCTCAAAAGCCTTAAATTAAAATAAAACAGCTTGATTTAAAAAGAAAACTCAAAAATTATAAGTATTTTTTTTACTTCAAAGAGTATCAAACCAATTTCGATTATTTGATAATTATTCACTTTCAAGTATAAAAAACGAGCTTTTATACAAGCTTTGTTATAAAAGCGTTCAATTTTAAGCTTCTAACGAGTGTTTCCACTCCCAGACTAAGCATGAAGTAAATTTTCTCGGGGCTTTTCTAAACTCGAAATTTTACTTCATGCGCCACGCGTATAAAACACTGATCTAATCTGAAGTTCAAAAACACGTGTGTGAAATCAAAAATAAGGATAATGATTCAAGTTTAGAAAAGCCTCAAGAGCCTTCAATTAAAATAAAACAACTTGATTTAAAAAAAATAAACTCAAGAATTATTTGTTTTACTTTAAATAGTACGAAACCAATTTCGATAATTATTTGATAATTAATCACTTCCAAGTATGAAAAAACGAGTTTTTATACAAGCTTTATTATAAAAGCGTTCAATTTTACGCTTCTTACGAGTGTTTCCACTCCCAGACTAAGCATGAAGTAAAATTTGGAGTTTAGAAAAGCCTGAAAATTTGGTTTGGTCGCGTAGCGCGTAGCGCTACGCGACCAAACCAAATTTTCAGGCTTTTCTAAACTCCAAATTTTACTTCATGCGCCACGCGTACAAAACACTGAAATATTGCGGAGGTTGCAATATGCTACCAAAGAAGTAGCTAAAGACGGTTATTTTGAACTTCACTTAAAACTAGTGTTTTATACGTGTGGAGCATGAAGTAAAGTTTAGAGTTTAACAAAGCCTAATTATTATTATTATATTTTGCTCCCCTCCGATGAAAAAAACTCTGCGGGCGCCCATTAATTGAAATAATTGTATTGAAATTTTATTACATGTCTAAACAAGAAGTGCCAAAACTCGTTAGATCATTATTGTACACTCTAATAAAAGCACATGTTGAATAAATACAATTTTATTTAAAAAAATTTACAAAATAATTGGTATGTAATATGAAAGCACAGTAAATAAATCTTTAAGTATTTATAAAACCGTTGAAATCTATGAATTTATATGCGCGGTTGTAAAACGAAATATCCCTAAAGACAATAAGTATAAATCGGGTAAAGGAACGATTAGCGAAACACAAATATGTTTTCATCGGAGTGTCGGGGCCGTCAGGCCAGCGGGGGGTTCGAACCCGACATAAATAATACTATTAAAGGTGAGGTTTAGCAGCGGGCGATCTAGGCTCCCATGCTGCGAGAATTACTGCCCAAGTGAATAACTATATACTTTATTACATACTAATAACATGTTCACATTAGCCTGCGACTCGCACACCGTGTTATTAATCAGAAAGAATGTCTCTCCTTCTCGAAAGAGCCTCACATGTTGGACAACGCTGGACGTTGGACACCGTCGGACGCCCTTTCACTGCTAACTGTGTAAATTACCAATTGCCACGAGAACATGCTTTTAATGAGGCTCTGGCTTATTGGTTTATACTGCCAGTTTTTTTTTCTTTCTTTTATTTAAATCTCAAACGTGGGTTATATTGCTGCACACTTATATTAAAATCATCTTTTAAATATGACTGAATTGGCTATAAAGAGGATTATCTGTCGATAAAATTGGCAAACATGTCTTTTAATATATAGGATTTTTTTCATATATTGATGATGCAGTCTAATCTTCGAACAAAATACAAATAACGTTGAGACTAGTAACTCGGTTCAAAGAACATCAGCGATCTTTTCTGTTAATCAATCAGAAAAATCAAATTTCACCTCATCGATGAAAACCATTCTTTTGGCGAGAATGTACTTAAGATCATTCATTTTGCCGAAAGGGGTCAAAAAATGAACCTTTTAGAATTGTTGGAAATACAGAAAACCCGCGCTAATCCGGAAATTCCCCTAATTATCGACCAGGTTGATTTGGTCTATACCCCTATTTTTAATGCTATTTTTGTAAATAACCGTTCTTGTATATATACCTGTACCATACCGTAATTTAAATCACTCCGTTTGATAATGGCAAGTTGAGTTGCCGAAACTGCAGTCACAAAAATAAAAAATATTGTGTTGTACAAAGTCAAAGTGTTTTATTTTATTAAAGTAAAAAGTGTTTTATTGTGAAATTAACATGTATAACGAAGTAGAAGCCTCCACAATACAGAGTATATTTTTTATAAATTGCTTTCAGAGATTTTAAAATTATTAAAATACAGACACCACACGCATTTTTGCTGATTAATTTTTCAATAAAATCAGAATTGATTTACAAGAAATAAACACGTCAAGAAGCGTAGGTTCCAGTTGTAAATTAGAATGACTAACTCACTAACGAATACATTATTACCGCAAGTTTGTAACACAATGACTTTCTAACATAATTTATCGAATACATTCCGCATATATCGAATACATTATTAATCAATAAACAACAATCCAAGTCGAATTTTGAAACCCCCCACATGTAATATTTATGTACCTCCTGCCACAATTATGAATCCTCAATTTGAATAAATAAAAGAAGAGAAAATCAACTTACATATGTAATACGTATTAGTATAACGTCGTTTTAAAAGTAAAAATCATTAAATACAGACGGAAAAAAGGTTTTAGGAAGAAGCGCAGTGATGGTATTGAAATTGTCCATTTCAATCGATAAATAAATCCCTAAAAAGCTCTCG
Source organism: Philonthus cognatus (assembly GCA_932526585.2). NCBI lineage: Eukaryota > Metazoa > Arthropoda > Insecta > Coleoptera > Staphylinidae > Philonthus > Philonthus cognatus. The sequence goes on along the minus strand of OW052241.1, from coordinate 30,959,533 downwards.
CTTACGAAATAGTATAGAACTCGATGGATTTTACCTGTATATTATCAAACAAATATTTATTCCCGCTTTCTGCAACATTTATTAAATAGTTCTAAGATTAAATTTATTTATCGATTGAAATGGACAATTTTAATATCATCACTGTCCCATAACTATAATTGATTGATATTTTGATATGCACTTATGTAACTATTACTAAATTTGATTCAATAAATAACTATTGTACGATTTAACTGGCGTCACAAGACACTATTTTGTTAAGACAAAATTAAATGAGAACAGTAAGAAGCATTACTTCCTAAATGATTTTGAAGATACATCTGCGAAATATTTTTAGAAAGAAATCATTCTAAAGCCTCTCTATGAAACATTTTAATGTACCGTGCGATCATTTAAATTTTGATTTAGAGTGTGCGTTTGCACAGAATGCTAATTGAATAATGAAATAAATTTTAGGTTTTAGGTTATGGTAAACTGTGTTAGTCAGTAGTGCCAATCTAATTTAAAACTCAAAGCCTACTCTAAATTATGTTTTAAATGATCGCACGGTACTTATTTTTGATTTAAGAAAATATCGACTCTTTCTATTCATACATTTCCTCCCATTGTATTTCAACTCTTTCAATCATTACAATACCTCCCGATGAGCGTATTTTCTCCCATCTATTTTGTATTTTAAGTATGCTCCTAAAGAGGTGTATAAACGTGTGCGCTCCCACTGTGATAAATAATTGATAAAAAAGAAAAGACGTAATAAAATTAGTTGCGTCAAATTTACACGCATTATGGTATAATATTTAACGTCCATTAAATCTAATAAATAAATCATGCGCTCCCCGGTGGACGCATAAAAATGTAAATACCCACTTTTGTATAATAGAGTGTGAGCTTGGAAGAACGTAAGGATGAAAAGAAATTATGTTTGGAAAAGAGTTAAATTAGCTTATAATAACCCATGGGCGCCCACACATATAAGCAATTGGGGCACTTGCCCCCCCTAAGATTTCGACTTAGGGGGCCCAATAAATTCCACTAATAATATGTAAGGCAAAATAATGTAATATTAAAATAAATAAAAGAGCATTACTTATTTCTAGTTTAGAAAAGAGAGATATTTTTATATCACACAAAATAATCAAAATTTACTCCGATTTCGCGATCAAGTGAAAATAACTCAAAAACTATTACTGGGGTTTATTTTGATTTTTACCTATTTTAAAAGACCAATAATTTAGTAATATGCACACCAAGTTTTATAAAGATATCTCAAATAGTGTCCAAGTTATCAACTCTTTAAATTTCTATATCCCTCAAAATAATAAAAATTTACTCCCGTTTCGCGAACAAGTGATAATAACTCAAAAACTATTATTGGGGTATATTTTGATTTTCACATATTTTGAAAGACCAATGATTTAGTGATAATCATACTAAGTTTTATAAAGATATCTCAAATAGTGTAGAAGTTATTAACTCTTGAAATTTCTATATCACTCAAAATAATCAAAATTGACTCCCGTTTCGCGATCAAGTGATAATAACTCAAAAACTATTATTGGGGTATATTTTGATTTTCATATATTTTGAAAGACCAATAATTGAGTGATATGCACTCCTTTTTAAATTGAAAATTAACGATTTTTTTAAGAAATAGTTTTAATAAAAATAAAAATAAAAAATAAAAATAGTAATAAAAAATGCCATACTATTATGTTAACAAAACAAAAAAATGGTGATGTGTCCATCATAGTACTTTCCCCCGTAAATTGCGTATTAAATCACTTTTCAAAATGTCTTCAACTTTTTGATAACTACAACTTTTATTTGAAACATTTTTAAATCGTATCAACACAAACACTGAGACAAACCAATGACTAGATAAAAGAACATTATTTATTAATTATCTCAAAAACTAAGAGTGCTATGACAAAAAGTAAAGATACAAAAAATCTTGAGTATTTTATTACCTATAACTTTTCTTTGAAACATTTTTCAATTGTATCAACACATACACTGACACAAATCAATGACTAGATAAAAAACACTATTTATTAAATATATCAACAACTAAGAGTGCTATGACAAAAAGTGAATCTACAAAAAATCTTTAGTTTTTTATTTCCTACAACTTTTGTTTGAAATATTTTTCAATTGTATCGACACATACATTGTCACACACCAATAACTAGATAACACACACAACTTTTGAAATATCTCAAAAACTAAGAGTGCTATGACAAAAGTAAGTGAACAATACATCTTCATTTTGTTATTATCTACAACTTTTATTTGAAAGAATTTTTTGTTTGATGAACATTTATTGAAAAAATCTGAAAAACTGAAAAACGCTAAGAGTAAAGTACCACTTCCGGTATTCCGATTTTCACCAAAAGCTTTTCAGTTCTTCCGATTGTAACAAAAAGCTTAAGTTTCAAGTTTCATCTCGATATCTTTAGCGGTTTTTGCGGTACAGCGCCCGCAGACTCACACACAGACAGACAGACATTTTTCAAAAATGGTCTTATTCGACTCAGGGGACCCCAAAACGGATATTTCCGCTAAAATTTTTGATTCGAAAATTTTCACGAAAACAATACTTTCCCTTTGTATTACATACGGGGGAAAGTAAAAATACATAGTTATGGAATATGTCAAAGTGCACATGTAATATAAAGGCTGATTGAAATTATATTGTCGCCTGTTCAAATGTCCATGAAACAAAAACGAAGAGAAATTTCAAAGAAAAAAAACCTCAAAACATAAAAATATTATACATTTCACCCATTAGGCGCCATTGATGCATATACGCAACATTATTAATTTTATGTTAATTAAATTACTAAATAAGTTAATTTGATATATTATATTATTTGAAAATGTATGAACAATAATGTAAATATTTTGTTATTTAAATATCTCGATTATTACTTGTTTAAAAAAATGTTTTTAGTGTATTACTAACTTCACAATAATTTAGTGTTTTATACGCGTGGCGCATGAAGTAAAATTTCGAGTTTAGAAAAGCCCCGTGAAAATTTGTCTCGGGTCGCTGCGCGACCCTCGACAAATTTTCTACGCGGGGCTTTTCTAAACTCGAAATTTTACTTCATGCTTAGTCTGGGAGTGGAAATACTCGTTCTAAACTTCATATTTTACGCATTTATTCAAAATCGAGGAACGCCTTACATTTACATTTTAATGTATTTCTAACTTCACAATATTTCCGTGTTTTATACGCGTGGCGCATGAAGTAAAATTTCGAGTTTAGAAAAGCCCCGTGAAAATTTGTCTCGGGTCGCTGCGCGACCCTCGACAAATTTTCTACGAAGGGCTTTTCTAAACTCGAAATTTTACTTCATGCTTAGTCTGGGAGTGGAAATACTCGTTCTAAACTTCATATTTTACGCATTTATTCAAAATCGACGAATGCCTTACATTTACAGCGTATACATTATGTATATTTTAAAAATTCATTCGTTCAAAGAAGTGTAGAATTTTACCTGAAATCAGCTTTTAAAGTTAACTCTATAATTGCTCGGCCGTTAATGGGTTAATATAACTTACTAAAAAATAATTTAAATTATGCTTTAATGTTTGTCGCCCAAATTCCCTTATTGTAGACATTTGTGCATCACACTAATTTTTTGTTTCAATATTCTTATTTTTTTTTTATTTTGGGTTTTACGTCATCTATTTCCGCTGCTAAGGCCAATCATGACGCCGGAGATTAGGTCTACAGCTATCCGGGAATTTTGCCGAACCCGGTGGGAGTTCCAACCCACCGGTAGGGATCTTTAACGTGCACGCAACATTCAGGCAGTACACGGGTCCTACATGCATTTAACGTCATATCCGAGAAGACGGAGTGTTTGGCATTTTTATCCTAACCTATATAAATGCAGACAACTTGTTAGGCCGGTATTTGAACCCCGGGTTTCAATATTCTAAAGAGGTAGAAGATTTACATGCTTTTTTAAGTTTATTTTTTGTTTTGGCAAAATATTTTTTGATAGGAACATTTCATCGCTTTCTATTTATAGATTCAGGTTCCTTTAATCTTTTAAAGATATCTTTGCATAGTTCTTTGTAAAATTTAGCAACTTTTTGCAAGAGTTGACGTTAAAATTGAAAGACTTTTAGTACACTTACGCACACTTTTTTGCGAACTGCATATTTATTTGAAGATATTTTAATATTTTCAACAATTGGCCAACCATTGACAGAAGCATAAAAGCATAGACTTTTCTATTCATTCAAATCCCTCGCAATTTATTGGAAACTAGAAATTATTGTTTAGTTCATCTCAGTACACGTAAGGGACAAATTAATTGTAATCATTCTATAATTAAAACAATTCACAAGAAAATTGTCAATAGTTTAATTATTTTAGATGTTTATTCAGTTTCAGGAAGATTGAAACTTTATCATTCATATTGGCTATAATTTTTCTTTTTATTGAAAAAGTGAAACAATTTTATGATTAATGTAAGTGTTTGTATGTAAAAGGCGTGTCATTAATTTAGTATTTAATAGATTTCTTTGTTTTTTCTTTATTAGTTGCAGAACAAAAATCATTGACATCTGGAGAAGAATGTGGAAGGCAAAACAAATTTTTGAAAAATGTACCTAACAAGCGAAATACATATGAAACATCGAGTAATTTGTTCCACATTTTCATGGATATCGTTACTAAATTTATGACATTTGTCATTGTTACAAAGTCATCTCCACTTTGAATCCAAATTTTGCAGCTTTGGCGGAGATATTATATTTGCGAAAAGGAAACCTACACTTGGAATAGAACTTATAGATCCATTTTTAACAATTGCAGGATTAATGAAATAACATTTTTGGGTTGGATTATTGTTTAATAGATATCGTGAAATAATTGGTAAGCAACTTTCAATAGAGAAATGTAAACAGCAAAGTTTACAAAAATTATTTTGTTCACTGCTTAGATCCGTTTCTTGCAAATACATTTTTACGAGATATAAATCTTTCGACTGTAAAAAATTTGCAGGATTTTTCAAATTAATATTTTCCAGGTTCCTCAAAATTGCGGGTAACACAAATAATAGATTAATTTATGTTTTAACTTTTATTTTCTCAGTTAAGAATTACAATATTGACGAATTTACAAAATCGGTAGAACCAAGAATCATGAAATTCGATAGATCTTCCGAGAAATCGGTAGATAGAACAACACTAAATTCACACAAAATTTTATAAAGATATCTTAAAAAGTTTTCAAATTGTGATCACTTCAAAATTCAATACCATTCAGATTTATTAAAATTGACTCACGTTTTATGTTCAAGTTAATGCAATATTAAATTGCAGACATTCATTGCTTTCTTCTTCAATTTAAAGCGTTTAACGAGTGTTTCCACTCATTGGTTAAGCATGAAGTAAAATTTCGAGTTTAGAAAAGGCTGAAAATTTGGATTTGCCGGGGCGCGCGAGCGAAGCGAGTCGTGCCCAGGCAAATCTAAATTTTCAGCCTTTTCTAAACTCGAAATTTTACTTCATGCGCCACGCGTATAAAACATTGATTTAGTGTAAAGTTAAAAAACACACACATCATCTATCTATCCATTATCTATCTACATATCCTCTATGTATGGTTAATATAACTTACTAAAAAATAATTTAAATTATGCTTTAATGTTTGTCGGCCAAATTCCCTTACTGTAGACATTTGTGCATCACACTAATTTTTTGTTTCAATATTCTAAAGAAGTAGAAGATTTACATTCTTTTTTAAGTTTATTTTTTGTTTTGGCAAATTATTTTTTGATAGGAACATTTCATCGCTTTCTATTTATAGATCCAGGTTCCTTTAATCTTTTTAAGATATCTTTGCATAGTTCTTTGTAAAATTTAGCAACTTTTTGCGAGAGTTGACGTTAAAATTGAAAGACTTTTAGTACACTTACGCACACTTTTTTTGCGAACTGCATATTTATTTGAAGATATTTTAATATTTTACAACAATTGGCCAACCATTGACAGAAGCTCAAAAGCATAGACTTTTCTATTCATTAAAATCCCTCGCAATTTATTGGAAACTAGAAATTATTGTTTAGTTTATCTCAATACACGTAAGGGACAAATTAATTGTAATCATTCTATAATTAAAACAATTCACAAGGAAATTGTCAATAGTTTAATAATTTTAGATGTTTATTCAGTTTCAGGAAGATTGAAACTTTATCATTCATATTGGCTATAATTATTTTTTATTGAAAAAGTGAAACAATTTTATGATTAATGTAAGTTTTTGTATGTAAAAGGCGTGTCATTAATTTAGTATTTAATAGATTTCTTTGTTTTTTCTTTATTAGTTGCATAACAAAAATCATTGACATCTGGAGAAGAATGGGGAAGGCAAAACAAATTTTTGAAAAATGTACCTAACAAGGGAAATACATATGAACCATCGAGTAATTTGTTTCACATTTTCATGGAGATCGTTACTAAATTTATGACATTTGTCATTGTTACAAAGTCATCTTCACTTTGAATCCAAATTTTGCAGCTTTGGCGGAGATAATATATTTGCGAAAAGAAAACCTACTTGCAATGGAACTTATAGATCCATTTTTAACAATTGCAGGATTAATGAAACAACATTTTTGGGTTGGATTATTGTTTAATAGATATCGTGAAATAATTGGTAAGCAACTTTCAGTAGAGAAATCTAAACAGCAAAGTTTACAAAAATATTTTGTTCACTGCTTAGATCCGTTTCTTGCAAATACATTTTTACGAGATATACATCTTTCGACTGTAAAAAATTTGCAGGATTTTTCAAATTAATATTTTCCAGGTTCCTCAAAATTGCGGGTAACACAAATAATAGATTAATTTGTGTTTTAACTTTTATTTTTTCAGTTAAGAATTACAATATTGACGAATTTACAAAATCGGTAGAACCAAGAATAATGAAATTCGATAGATCTACCGAGAAATCGGTAGATAGAACAACACTAAATTCACACAAAATTTTATAAAGATATCTTAAAAAGTTTTCAAATTGTGATCACTTTAAAATTCAATTACATTCAGATTTATTAAAATTGACTCACGTTTCATGTTCAAGTTAATGCAATATAAAATTGCAGACATTCATTACTTTCTTAAAAGCGGTCAATTTAAAGCGTTTAACGAGTGTTTCCACTCCTTGGTTAAGCATGAAGTAAAATTTCGAGTTTAGAAAAGGCTGAAAATTTGGATTTGCCGGGGCGCGCGAGCAAAGCGAGTCGCGCCCAGGCAAATCCAAATTTTCAGCCTTTTCTAAACTCGAAATTTTACTTCATGCGCCACGCGTATAAAACACTGATTTAGTGTAAAGTTAAAAAACACACACATCATCTTTCTATCCATCATCTATCTACATATCCTTTATGTAACCTTATTTTAACTGCCTCAATAAAAAATAAATGGTTATTGTTTCTACATAATTACGTTCGTGATTATGTTTATTTACTACTTTTTAATATTTTGCTATACATTTATGTAACTATGACATATTAAACTAAAGTTGACTTATCCCTAAATGTATTATTCTGATTGGAAATAATTAAATTGAATTAAATATACCTAAATAAATCGCGAGTTAAACTAAGGTGGCCTGATTTTTTCAAGACATTTAATTTGCGAGTTTTCAGCTCTAATCCAGACTCGTTCTTTTGTTATCTCGAGTTTAAAGCCCTTTTCCCGAATCGTCCCGATTGAAAAACAGTAATGTGAGAGCCTAAAAGTATTAAATGGATGTAAAAAACCTTTGAAATCTGGTGTCTACAATACGTAGTCAAGTAACACGATCATTTGGGCGTGGCTTGACTGCATATTGTTAACACTGGATTACGTTGACTTTTATAAGGATCTACTTGTATTTGTGCTTAAAAATGACGAATCTAAAATCCGTTTTTATCGGAAACCTACAGTTCAACCACAATTTGTATTCAAAGTTGATTTTGTTGTAGGTTTCACCATTTTTTTCACGATTTTATGCACAAATTCAGTATAAAGTGAAGTTGAATTTTACAAGAATTTAGTAATAAATTAACTTAGCGTTTAAAAAAATCTTAAGAAATTAATTGTTATATACACGCGGAAAATCAATCAATTTACATTTTTTTTTACTTTCATGGAAAATACCTAATTTAATCGGCAAATTAATGTAATCTTTGAGTAAGTTATAACTGAAGTTGCTGAAACCGGACATTAATAAAATAAATACGTTTACAATAAATCTATTCAATAATTAATTTCGTATAATTAACATAATTAATAAAAAATAATTTTCAAAAATGATAATTTTATTACCTGCTTGCGTTGTTTATTTACACGAAATTTTATGATGTCCAATCCTGTGTCGTAAAATATTTTGCGACATTAAATTGTCAGTCCTGAAGTAATTATCATTTTTTTATTGTCGAATTTTATTTATTGCTTTGTTTTTTTTAATTACCAGTGAAAGGAGGACTAACATTTCATGATTATGAAACTATTAAGCAAATTTTAATATGTAAAAACATTTTTGAACTATAGTTTTTCGTATTTTCATTTATTGTACTCAGTACTTTGTACTCATAAATGTACTTCAGTACTAGTGATTACGTACTTGTACTTAGTACTCGAGTACAATTTGCGTGGAGTACTTGTACTCAATATTCGGGTACATTTTACTTGTACACAGCTCTGATCCGGGTACATTTTACTTGTACACAGCTCTGATCCATATGTAAACCTTAAATAAAAATTCGCTGAATATACTTAAGAGAAAAATAATTTTGAATTATGAAAATATTGTATTCATGTCCGCACATCATACTCATTTGTAATTTAGTTTAAGAGCTACGCAAAAATAAATTAATTTTTGATCCTAAAGTTTATTATCCCGAACGAAAATAACTCATACAGTTAAAGTGCATAAGCAATTTTCGCACATCATTTATTTCGAAATGTACGGAGCGCAAAGAAAGACAAATCGAACCGGCATTTATAACAAGAAGATAATCACGAAAGGCCTCCCGTCCAATAGACATAATAAATGTTTTATTTCGAGCTCTCGTAATTATTTATCCTCGCAATATAGACGGCTGAAAGACACACCACACATGCTCGCCAGATTAACACAATTCGGAAATTCGAAATCACCGCCTCCCGACCGCAAGAAGCCAAACCCCGACGGAGAAAAGCTCCACCTCCTCCTCCTCCCGAAAAACCGCTTCGCGCGCTCAGCGCGTGTCGCTCATTACGCTTCATTAGCGCTTAGATTAGTATCGGACGCGTGCGCTACTGATGCTGAGCTTGGTTTTGAGTTTGACGCTCGCGCGCGTTTTTTCAGAAGGATGAGTAAAAGTGAGGGGAAGCTCAAGTTTGGGATTGATGCGCTTTTGGGGAGTTGCGAAAAGAAAAGCGAGGGGAAGGAGGAGAGGAATGTTGTCGATGTTGAGTATAGTTTTTTGGGGAAGCACGGACATTCGGTGTTGGTGCCCTGTTCGGATTGTGTGACTTCCATGTTCAGGTGTTGTAGTTTGGGGTCGGGGAATCACCCCCAGCAGGACCATGTGGGATACCAGAGTTTTGGGGGGAGTGTTTATTCTATGCAGCCGATCAAACCGTTTGCTACAAGACCTACAGGTATGTGTGTTGTTTTGATCATTTTTGACATAATTTGAATTATTATCATTTTGAATTCTTATTATTTATTATCGATTATTCTCAAGAAAATCGAATATTCCTAATCCTCATTATTTTTACCAGCATTTCAAATAGGTAATTAACACTGTTGTTAATTATTTATGATTATACTCTTCACGAAACTCAAAAACAATTATCGATTTCAAATAGACTTTTTATAGGTCTATTTGGAGTGCTGGTAAAAATGATGAGAATTGGGGATATCATGACAATAATCGATAATAAATAAGTAGTATCGTATGTAACGATATCGACCATATTGTATTGATATTAGGGAAAAAATAATATATTATATTAGGAAGAAAAATTGAGGCAGTTAAAATGAGGTTACATAGAGAATGTGTGGATAGATGATGAATAGATAGATGTGTGTGTTTTTTTAACTTTACACTAAATCAGTGTTTTACACGCGTGGCGCATGAAGTAAAATTTCGAGTTTAGAAAAGCCTGAAAATTTGGATTTGCCTGGCCGCGACTCGCTTCGCTCGCGCGCCCCGGCAAATCCAAATTTTCAGGCTTTTCTAAACTCGAAATTTTACTTCATGCTTAACCAAGGAGTGGAAACCCTCGTTAGATGTTTTAAATTGACCGCTTTTAAAAAGCAATGAATGTCTGTAGTTTCATAGCGCATTAACTTGAATATGTCAATTTTAATAAATTTGAATGGTATTGAAATTTCAAGTAATCACAATTTGAAAACTTTATGAGATATCTTTATAAAATTGTGTGGGAATATTATTTAAATATTGTTCTATCAAAATATGTAAAAATCAAAATACACCCTATTATTAGTTTTTGAGTTATATTCAGTTAATTGTCAACCGAGAGACAATTTTAATACATTTGAGTAATTTACAGATTTTAAGAGATCATAACTTGAAAATTATTTTTGATATTTTTTATAAAATGCTGTGTGAATATTAATCAAATATTGTTCTTTAAAAATATATTAAAATTAAAATATACCCAGTAGACAGTTTTTAAGTTATTTTCACTTGAACGTCAAACTGGAGTCAATTTTAATAAATTCGAGTGATATTGTAATTTAGAGAGATCATAAGTTGAACACTATTTAAGATATGTGTTTAAAACTTAATATGCATAATACTCAATTATTGTTATTTTAAAATTTGTAAAAATCAAAATATCGATAGTTTTTGAGATATATTCACTTGAACGTGAAACGAGAGGCAATTTTGATTATTTTGAGTGATACAGAAATTTCAAGAGTTCATAACTGGGATATTATTAAAGATATTTTATTAAAACATGGTGTGCATATCACTAAATTATTCGTCTTTCAAAATTTGTAAAAATCAAAATATACCCCAATGATAGTTTTTGAATTATTTTCACTTGATCGCGAAACAGAAGTAAATTATGATTATTTTGAGTGATATTGAAATGTTCAGAGTTCATAACTTGGATACTATTTGAGATATCTTTATAAAACTTGCTGTGCATATTACTCAATTATTGGTCTTTGAAAATATGTGAGTTTTTTTTTTATCCCCATTTATTTTGCAATCTGTCGTATTTACAATTGTAGACATTCAGCAAATGTGTTTGCCAGGTGGAGTATGGTTCTGTAAAGATGATCATCCATTGACAATTTCTTCTACTTTTTCCATATTAATTTCTTGGCAACTTGGTGATATTAGAATCTGTGTATTAGGTCCAAAGGGTCTATACGCTTTAGTCGCCTGCCATTATTGTTAGTCAGTAGTCCTACTGCAAGGTGGTTTGGATGTTGTCTTAGTCGGGTCTTGTACTTGTCGCTTCTGGGTTTTATTTCCTGTTTGACTGAGGGAATACTTGTTTCGTGTAGTAAGAGCCAGTTTGGTACATACTGTGGCAGTTTAAGAATAACTCGTAAGACTTTGTTTTGATATCTTTCCAGGATCTCAATGTTCGAGTTACTTGCAGTACCCCACAGTTCAATACCATACGTCCATATGGGTTTTAAAATGGTCTTGTAGATAAGTAATTTGTTTGTGGTAGATAGTTGTGATTTGGGCCCTAACAACTAATACATTTGTCGAAGCTTCTCACCGAGTTGCAGTCTTTTTTTTCCATATGTGTGTATGCCAGGTTAATCTGCTGTCCTGATGCATCCCAAGGTATTTAACGACTTTTTCTTGAGCAAGTTGTTGGTTGTTTAGTGTTACAGGGGGACACGTTTGTCTTCTGAGCGTGAACGTTATGTGAGTAGATTTACTCTCATTGGCTTTTATACGCCAAACTCATAGCCAGTTTTCAATTTGGTTTAGGTTTTGTTGAAGGATATTGGAAGCCATATCTGGTTTTGTGTGGAGTGCTATGATGGCTCTATCATCAGCAAATGTGCAGACCGTTGTTTCTCTCATTGTTGGAAGATCTGCAGTGTAGATAAGGTAGAGTACCGGACCGAGTACGCTTCCTTGAGGTACGACAGCGTGAATGGGATGTAGAGTAGTGTATTCATCCTGGTACTTTACTTGAAATAGGCGTTTGCTTAGGTATGATCTTAAGATGTTGTACAGGTTTAGTGAAAAATCTCTTTTTAATTTGAATAGTAGTCGTGGGTACCATACCTTATCGAACGCTTGGCTGATGTCCAAGAAGGCAGCTGAGCAATATTGTTTCGTTTGGAAGCCTTGATTTATTTTTTGAACTACACGATGTATTTGTTCAACAGTTCCATGCTGTTGCCTGAATCCAAATTGGTAATTCGGGATAAGGTTTCTATCTACCAGGATCGGCTTGATTCTTTCGAGTAGGATTTTTTCAAAGAGTTTAGATATGATTGGAAGTAAGCTTATTGGTCGGTATGATTGAACCTGTTCTGGTTTTTTGCCGGGTTTATGAATCATTAAAATTTGCGCCACTTTCCACTGAGCTGGATAGATTCCAAGTCTTATAGCGCTGTTGAAAAGGATTGTCAGCATTCGAATACCACTTAGTGGCAGTTCTTTTAATATTTTTCCGGTTATGAGTTCGTAACCTGGGCACTTTTTGGAGTTTAAGTTTTGAATGGCATTATTAATCTCTGCTATTTTTACGCGTTTTATTGGCGATGCGTTTGTTGGGCATTCAACGGTTTCTAAGAGCTCTTTAATGGAGTGGTCTTCGTTTGCAGTGCTAGTTGATGGGGAAGGTTTGAATACGTTGCAGAGATGTTCGGCGAATGCGTTAGCCTTTTCCTTTGGGCTTTTTGCCCAGTTTCCATTGAATTTGATAGGAGGTATGGAGTCTTGTGGTTGCTTTAGCTTCTTTTGAAATATGTGAAAATAAAAATATAATCCATCTATAGTTTTTGAGGTATTTTCACTTGAACGTGAAACAGGAATCAATTTTAATTATTTTAAGTGATATAACATTTTAAGGCTTTTCCAAATTTAATTTCGTGCTTATTCTAGGAGTGAAAACACTCGTTAGAAGTTTCAAATTGAACTATACAAAAACACACGCCTTAACATTTACATACCTCGGGAAACAGAGATATATACAGAGATTTTTTCTTTTAAATATACATATTCCAAATTCGGCCTATTTTCTGTACATTTCTAGATATTCCTTGTTTTTATTTAGTCTCAATATGAAGCTTTAAACGAGTGTTTTTCACTCCCAGACTAAGCATGAAGTAAAATTTCGAGTTTAGAAAAGCCCCGTGAAAAATTTTCGAGGGTCGCGCAGCGACCCGAGACAAATTTTCTGGGCTTTTCTAAACTCGAAATTTTACTTCATGCGCCACGCGTATAAAACACTAAAACATTGTGAAATTTATTTATATTCAAACTTCACTTAAAATCTGTGTTTTATACGAGTGGCGCATGAAGTAAAATTTCGAGTTTAGAAAAGCCCAGAAAATTTGTCTCTGGTCGCTGCGCGACCCGAGACACTTTTTCACGGGGCTTTTCTAAACTCGAAATTTTACTTCATGCTTAGTCTGTGATTGGAAAACACTCCTTTAAAACTTCAAATTAAACTCTTTTATGTAAAAAAAACAATGAATGTCGAAATATGTACAGCTTATGCATGTGTTTACCTAAAAAAAATTCACTATACACTTGAAAGAAAAAAAATCTTATATGTATAACTCGATTGACGCGAGTTTTAGAAAAACAGAAAAAATAGATACTTCTGAAATCAAAAACAATAAAGATTGGTGAGTTCGATTTGACACTAAATTGAGCTTTCTGTATATTCATTTAAACGTTTTCTCTTGAAAATTATAATCAATTTTAATGTGTAATGTTTTTTAAAACTATAAATTTAGAAAAAATCATTTAATTCGTCAACAATTCCTTTCAGTTTTGTGTTAAACTTTGTGTCATTAATTTCACTTCACGTAAAAAAAAAATTGGTGAAACTGAAATTTGAAACATCAGATATTTATATTATTAACAACAATTGTCCGCTTAGCTTCGCGACTAAACAAAATTTTCAGGCTTTTTTACACTCGAAATTTTACATCAAGCTTAATCAAGGAATGGAAACACTCGATCGTAGTTTTATTTACAAAAAGTAGAAATCAAATTGTCTTCCAGTGGGTTCCATGAGGAACCCCAGAAGTCACAGATACTGGCTTCAAATAACATAGCATTTTCTATTTGTTTTATGTGATTAAAAATGCAAAAGGCAAAATTCGCAGAGTGATACTAAAATACAGACAACAGTGTTTTTGCAAATATGTAATTGTAAAAGACAAATTAGCCATAAATAAAGAATGCTCAGTGTTGCTAAATGACGGGATATATTATTTGCTAGAAAATTAATCTTTTTCATTAAAGTTTCGGTAAAAAAATGTGGGAGGTAAACTACACCAAGTCGCATTTTTTTTGAAATACGTGTTTTTATACTTTTCTAATCAGGGTTTTTTACTCTCTCCAGGGGTAAACAGTACTGTAAAGTTGAAAGAATGTGACTGATTGTAGTGTACCTATACGTTTTTTTTATACTTTTGGAATGGAAGTTGTATACTCTATCCAGAGACAAATAGCACCGTACACTTTAGAACATGTAACTTGGTGTAGTTTACCTCCCACATACAGAAATACTAACATTATTATCTACAGAGAGTTTTATGTAACACCGAACATACGTCGTACATTTTCCGATGCTCGGTTTATTAAAAGAATTTAATTTGAAGCTTTAAACGAGTGTTTTCCACTCCCAGACTAAGCATGAAGTAAAATTTCGAGTTTAGAAAAGGGTGAAAATTTGGTTTAGTCGCGTAGCGCGAAGCGCGGAGCGGCCAAACCAAATTTTCAGGCTTTTCTAAACTCGAAATTTTACTTCATGCGCCACCGGCACACAACACTGATTTAATGAAAAGTTTAGCAGTGTGTTTTAAACTTAGTAATATATAAGTGTTTTGTACCGGTGGCGCATGAAGTAACATTTCGAGTATAAAAAAGCCTTAAAATTTGGTTTGGTCTCGTAGCGCGAAGCGCGGATTTAAGGCTTTTTTAAACTCGAAATTTTACTTAATGCGCCACCGGTACAAAACACTGACATATTACGAAGTTTATAACAAACTGCTAAACTTTTCATTAAATCAGTGTTGTGTGCCGGTGGCGCATGAAGTAAAATTTCGAGTTTAGAAAAGCCTGAAAATTGGTTTGGCCGCTCCGCGCTTCGCGCTACGCGACCAAACCAAATTGTCAGGCTTTTCTAAACTCGAAATTTTACTTCATGCTTAGTCTGGGAGTGGAAAACACTCGTTAAATCTTCAAAACAAATTCTTTTAATAAACCGAGCATCGGAAAATGAACGACGTATGTTCGGTGTTACATAAAACTCTCTGTATCCTCATTGTGACATTATTGCACTGTACATACAGTTGTGTAAAGTAAAGAAATAGGACACAATAAGTAATTAACTTTAAACTTTTGTGAATCAGTTTGCAGTAGTTTACAGGTAAAGTTAAATATAATAAAACTAATTCTTAAGTGACGAATAAATAGAAGTGCAACAGAATGATAAATTTAGGTGACGCTAAACTTATGCAACTCAATGTACAATTGTATTTTTTTAGTCCAGAAAATAGCGCCCTTTGCAATACAAAAACAAGTAACATCGTATGCATACAGAGAGTTTTATGTAACACCGAACATACGTCGTACATTTTCCGGTGCTCGGTTTATTAAAAGAATTTAATTTGAAGCTTTAAACGAGTGTTTTTCACTCCCAGACTAAGCATGAAGTAAAATTTCGAGTTTAGAAAAGCCTGAAAATTTGGTTTGGTCGCGTAGCGCGAAGCGCGGAGCGGCCAAACCAAATTTTAAAGCTTTTCTAAACTCGAAATTTTACTTCATGCGCCACCGGTACAAAACACTGACATATTACGAAGTTTAAAACACACTGCTAAACTTGTCATTAAATCAGTGTTGTGTGCCGGTGGCACATGAAGTAAAATTTCGAGTTTAGAAAAGCCTGAAAATTTGGTTTGGCCACTCCGCGCTTCGCGCTACGCGACCAAACCAAATTTTCAGGCTTTTCTAAACTCGAAATTTTACTTCATGCTTAGTCTGGGAGTGGAAAACACACGTTTAAGGCTTCAAATTAAATTCTTTTAATAAACCGAGCATCGGAAAATGTACGACGTATGTTCGGTGTTACATAAAACTCTCTGTATGTATACTTAAAATAAAAATTTCCTGTACATAGATAATTTGATTGCCTATTGATAGGTTTTTTAAATAAATGAAGTAATAAAATCAAAGAAATAGGTAAACATGCGTTTGTGATGCTGTGTTTTGTTTGTTGTGACGTCAGAGTAAAAGGGTAATGTGTTGACTATACTAAACTAGTTTTTTTGATAGTGGCTGAAGTTAGGGTAGATTACACCTTCTTACATAACATATGTCCAGATTAAAAATGCTCAGTTTACATTTGGTATATAACTTAAGTTAGATCACAGATTGTGAAATCAATTTTCTTTGGACGAAAATCATGCCCAAATTAATTTTAACTCCACACTGGGATGGAAAAATTGTATTTCTCTGCACTGAAAAAGGGGTATATTTTTTATACTTTCAATTTTCTAAAAAGTATTTCTTATTGTATGAATTTCTTTGATCAATAATAAAAAAGCGTAATTAATATTAATATTTCTTTGATCAATAATAAAAAAGCGTAATCACATTGTCAATTCCCACTTAATCGTGTAAGATAAATATTTAATAACTTTCGCAATCAATTTTCGCACCATTAATTTTTTTCACATTTCAAACACGCAAATTTATCACCCTCTTTTTTAAATGTTTATCCAACAATTAAAACAGTAACCCAAACAAACAATCCGGGCAATAATCGCTCAAAAATAAAATTTACACCGTAAATAAAACCTCCTCACATCAACAACACTCTGCGTGAAAATTTACGATCCCTCACCGATATTTCTAATTTAAATTATACAACCCATTGAGAGATTAATTAATTGTTTTCTCGTGCCCATCTGCTCCTTTTTACTCAACACGATTGTAAAATTCAAATTTGATTGCGGCAAATAAAAATAAATTCGTATCATTAATTAATCGGATTTTTATTTTATGGTAGTTGTTTGAATTTGTCTCCTCGCATATGTCCTTAAATCACTCTTTGAGTAATTTGAATTAATCTCTTCACATATGTGCTTTACATCACATTGGATTAAGTATTTAACGGTTAGATAGTAAAAATAAGAGGAATACAAAGAATGTCTTCATTTGTTTTTTATGTCTTTTTATTAACTCCAATTTAATTTATGTTCCACGTTTTTAATAGCTCGTAAAAACATCTATGAAATTATTCAATGAAAAGGATAAGGGCTGTATTCAATAATGAAGATTATTAGGCACGTGTTTTTCACTCCGTGTTTAAGCATAAAGTAAATATTTCGAGTTTCGAAAAAACTAAAATTTAGATTTGGACGCGGAGCGAAGCGTCCAAATTCAAACTATCAGGCTTTTCTAAACTCGAAATACCGTGCGATCATTTAAAATTTAGAGTAGGCTTTGAGGTTTAAATTAGATTGGCACTACTGACTGTTAAATCATAGTTTACCATAACCTCAAATTTATTCCACCATTCATTTAACATTCTGGGCAACCGCACAAAAATATTGCCACCTAAATCGCTAATTTATATTATTTATTTATTTATTCATTTATCAACGGAAATCTCCTTTATACATCAATACACAATTAAGATAGTGATATAATATAAACATAACATTACTTTGAAAAACATATAACCGATATTAAAGTTCAAAAATATATAATTAATATTTAATTGTAATAGTACACTTAAAAATCTAGCATAGTAATTAAATAATATTCTGTTAAAAGTGATCAAATATGCGGTCGATTCGGGATGACATTATTGTTACTATAGTTATAATAAAGTAGTAGAATAAAACATTTGTAGAGAACACACGTGTATCAGTTACTCTTCAATACAAAATTGTGTATGTGAGTTGAGACCTTTCACTCTTCGATTTACACCTCTAATAGGTTATGGGCCCAGATCAAAGTTTTTTTTAACTCCTACACAATTTGAAATTATAATCGACTTATAAGTCCAAATAATTAAGACTAAAGTCTAAAGCCAATCTACGAACATAATTATGGCTGGTTATACACGCATTGAAACACTGAACAAGGAAAACTACGATACATGGAAAATGCAAATGGAAGCTCTACTTGTGAAGAACGATGCTTGGGAATATGTGAACGGAGACATAGTTAAACCTGAAGTTGCGGTTGGGGATCCTGCGTCGGTTGAAACTTTAAAATCATGGTCAAACAATGATAACAAGGCAAAATCGGATATTATCCTATCTATACACCCTTCCGAACTGAAACAAATTAAAGGATGTACGACTGCACGGGAAATATGGCTAAAACTGCAGGGAATATACCAATCAAAAGGACCAGCAAGAAAAAAAAAATTAAAACAACTCACACTGCAGAAAATGGAAAATGGTAATGACATACGTGAACATGTGCGTAAATTTTTTGACGCCAAAGACAAACTGGAAGAAATGGAAGTGAATATTAATCCTGATTTGTTAGCAATAATGCTACTATACAGTTTACCACCATCTTACGAAAATTTTAGATGCGCGATTGAATCACGCGATAATCTTCCTTCGCCAGACGATTTACGAGTAAAAATCGTTGAGGAAACGGATGCTCGGACAAACGAAGTGCGCGTAATGCAAAATGCAATGGTGGCAAAGAAAAATTCTTATTTTCGCAAAGAAAAGTTGGTTAATGAGAATTCTGAAAATAACAGGGAATTCAAGTTTCGATGTCATAACTGCGGAAAGGTTGGTCATAAGGCAATTGAGTGTCGCAGCAAGAATCTAAAAGGTACAAGACAATACTTAAAGAAGACTGAAGGAGTAAGTTTGGGGATTGAAGAAGTCCAATTAACATCTTCGGATGGTCAAAGGGAAAAAGTGTGGTGTCTCGACAGTGGTGCGACGTCACATATTTGTAAGGAACCAAGATTCTCGGAAATAGACGATTCAAAGAGTGGAATATTAAAGCTCGCAAGTAATACGTCAACGGAAATTGTTGCTAAAGGTACTGTTTTATTCAATTCCAAAGTTAAGAGAGAAATTAAGAATATTAAACTAAAGAATGTACTACAGGTTCCCGATCTCAGATCAAACTTAATGTCAGTATCAAAAATAACAGATAATAATTGTCAAGTGACTTTTCGAAAAGATCACGCAGAAATAATTGGAAATGACGGATTGACGAAATTAATGGCAAAACGAATTGAAGACCTCTACTATGTAAGTGAATTCAACGAAGAGTGCAGTTCAGTTGGAATGGAAACTAACAGATCATCAGAAGTGCTTGAAATGTGGCACAGGCGAATGGGTAATCTGAACATCAATGATTTGTTGAAAGGTACACGAGATAAATCTTTATTAGGCATTCATCTCGGAAAGAGCACAAATAAACTAGAATGTGAGATCTGTTTAAGGGGGAAAATAACTCGTACTCCATTTCCTAAGAAATCAGATCGCCAAACTACTGCTTTAGAAATCATTCATTCAGATATCTGCGGTCCAATGCAAACAGAATCAAATAACAGGGCGAAATACTTTATTACATTTATTGATGATGAATCCCGTTGGTGTGAAGTGCGATTTCTAAGGACAAAAGATGAAGCTTTTGATGCATTTAAGGAATTCAAATCTAAAATTGAAAACAAAAGGAACTTGAGGATCAAATGCCTTTAAACGGACAATGGAACTGAATACTTGAGTACAACTTTTACTGAATACTTGAAGAAAAATGGTATTGAACGAAGGTTAACAGTCGCTTACAACCCGGAACAGAATGGAACCGCCGAAAGAAAAAATAGAACTCTGGTGGAAATGGCCAGATGTCTTTTAATCCAGTCTGCTCTTCCTTCATCGTTTTGGGCTGAAGCTGTAAATACTGCGAATTACATTCGAAATAGATGTCCGACGAAAAGCTTAAAGGGACGAACACCTTACGAGAAATGGACTGGAAGGAGTCCAAATGTAAATTATTTCAGAGATTTTGGAAGCAGTGTTTATGTAATGAACAGAAAACCAGGAAAAAGAAAGTTTGAAGAGCGCGCTGTGAAAGGAATTTTTCTAGGCTACGCTGAACAATCTAAGGGATATCGTGTATGGATTCCAGAGAAAGGTAAAGTGGAAATAACTAGAGACATTAAATGTTTAAGATATTCTCAAAATCTGGTGTCAAAAGTCTATGAAGACGTATTCCCCGATGAAGAGATTATTAAAAACAATGCTACAGTTAAAAACCATGAAACAGAAATTGAAATTAAAACCATAAACCAAAGTGAAACATCTACTCGAGAATTTCAGAAAAGTAATGGATCAGACGTAAATAGAAACTCTGTTGAAGAGGAAGTTATTACGAAAGAATCTAGAAAAGGACCAGGCAGGCCAAAGAAAATCTTAACTGGACGACCAGGACGGCCAAGAAAAGAATACCATCAGCAAATAGGACCAACAGAAGAAATTTATCTTGTAGAAGTGTCTTTAAAGGAAGCAATAAACGGCCCGAATGCACAAGAATGGTACCGTTCTATATCAGAAGAAGTGAAATCGATAAAAAGACATGAAACTTGGGACATTGTTCAACGTCCTCATAACAAACAAGTAATTGGAAGTCGTGTTATGTTAACAAACAAATTTAATCCAGATAGAACTTTAGACAGAAGAAAGGCCCGCATTGTGGCACGTGGATTTTCTCAACATCCAGGTATTCATTTTAACGAGACGTTTGCTCCTGTTGCTAGATTAGAATCAATTCGGTTATTACTGGCGCTAGCAGCTCAACATGGTATGACAATCAAGCAATTTGACATTGCTACAGCATTTTTAAATGGCTCGATTGAGGAGGAAATATTTATGGAAACTCCACAGTTCTTGAGAGAAGCGTTAGAAATTATAACACAAGCAGAAGATAAACACAGTGTCATTAGAAATAAAGCTGAATGTATGCTCAATGAATTAAAATTTGGTGATAAAGTGTGTCTTCTAAAGAAATCACTGTATGGACTACGTCAAGCAGGAAGAAATTGGTATACCAAGTTAAGTAGTGTTATAATAAGCTTCGGAGCAACAAAATCAAAGGCGGATAATTGTGTGTATTATCTTGGACAAGGGAAAGATGCTTTAATCATTGCCATTTATGTCGATGACATGATAGTTATTTCAAGAAGTACTGTGTTGATTGAAGCATTTAAACAAACACTTCTTAATGAATTTGAAGTAAATGACTTAGGAATACCAAAATACTGTCTAGGTATAGAATTCTCGAAAAAGGAAAACGAAATCTTAATTAATCAGAAAGGATACATTAAAGAACTACTGAATAGTTTCGGAATGATGGACGCCAAGCCGGTATCCAGTCCCATGGATGTAAATGTTAAGTTGATGAAGGAGAAAAACTTAATGACTGAAGAATCAACTTTACCATTCAGGGAATTGATAGGTGCGCTTATGTACCTGGCCGTAGCTACAAGACCAGATATTTCGCACGCAGTAAGTCATTTAAGTCAATTTAACACAAGTTTTGGGAAGATACATTGGACAGCAGCGAAACGAGTACTAAGATACCTTAAAGGTACGATGGATTTAGGACTTACTTATGGCACTCCAAAAGAAAAATTAAGAGGATATGTCGACGCTGATTGGGCTAGTTGTCCAATTGACAGGCGATCATACACTGGATACGTATTTATGTTAAATAATGGTCCTGTATCTTGGAACTCGTGTAAGCAAAGAACGGTTGCGCTATCCTCTACGGAAGCTGAATACATGGGATTAGCTGAAGTAACAAAAGAAGCAATCTACCTTCAAGGATTTTTGTCAGAATTGGGATTTGGAGAAACAGAAGCAGTCCAAATTTCAAACGATAACATGGGAGCTATGAAGTTGGTTGAAAATCCTATATTCCATGCCAGAAGCAAGCATATTGATGTAAGGCATTATTTTGTACGTGATTCTTTGAAGAATGGAATCATAAAACTTAATTATTTGCCAACAGAGGATATGGTTGCTGACATTTTCACAAAGGACAAAAAAAAAACAAAATTGTGTATGTGAGTTGAGACCTTTCACTCTTCGATTTACACCTCTAATATATTCATACAGTTTCACTCACTCAAAAATCTAATTTAAAGCTACGCTCAACACAGTAGCCAGGCTTCAATTTACAATTAATTGTGTTATAATAATGAAGGCACATGAAGTTGTGGTTTAAAGGTATATATTTTAGTATATAATTGTGCACTCTTGTTGAAAAAAAAAAGTATATATGCGATAAAATGGTCCCTAACCGGGAAAGTCAGGGAAAAGTCAGGAAATTTTATTCATACAGAAAAGTCAGGGCAATTCGGTCTTTTGAGAGAAAAGTCAGGGAATTTTTAAATAATTAATTATAATAATAAATATGTAAATAATAATAATAATAATAATAATAATCATTTATTTCTCAGCAGAATAAATTCTATTTACAGAGAAAAATACAGTTTTTTAAAATATACTAACTAAAAATAAACTAATACTAAAAATAAACATTAATACAAAATGGTAGAAATAAAGTAGAGTAGTGGATAAATTATATGGCATATTTGATAACAAAAAAACAAAAGAAAAGACTTATATTAACGGTGACAATGAGGTTCTGATATCAAGGGAGGTTACATTAAATATATCCATGTCTGGAACATTGTTACAGTGTCGTACAATGCAGATTAAGGGAGAATAATGGAGAACATTAGTTCTCGACACGGTGTATGCAAATGTACATCTGCTTCGGGAATTCAATCTTGGTACATAGAAATTAAGTTTTGACATTATGTGGATATAAATAATACTATTCAAGAATTCACAAATTGCTAGTTCTGTTCGGAGCACGAATTTGACACATTAAATAATATTAAAAAACTTTAAAAAAATGGTAATGTGTCCATCATAGCATAGCACTTTCCCTGTAATTTGAACAACTAATAATTGACATACTAAATATATTTCACTCTAACCAAATAGTTGAAGATTACGCTTGACGCATGAAGTAAAATTTCGAGTTTAGAAAAGCCTGAAAATTTGGATTTGCTGGGGCGCTACTCGCTTCGCTCGCGCGCCCCAGCAAATCCAAATTTTCAGGCTTTTCTAAACTCGAAATTTTACTTCATGCTTAATCTGGGAGTGGAAACCCTCGTCAGACGATCAATCAGATTTTTATTTTGCAGTTTCCTTTATAGTCAAAATGACAATAAATAGAGTTTTAATTGCTTTTAAGGTTTAAAAAGAAAAACAATATTACGATATTAAATTTAAAAATGCTGAAGGGAATTCCAAAAACACAAAAAATCACTTACTCAAAAATCTAACTTGAAGGGATTTCAAAAAACACAATAAATCACTTACTTGAAAATCTAACTTGATGGTAAAATAATAAAATATCTGACTAACTCAAAACTCTAGCATTATAGAAGAATCCGACAAAATGATTTCAGTATAGCTCATGCTTTTTAATAAGTATTTACAAACTTATAATAAAAATGTTACTCATAAATAAACCTTAATTAACAATTTCCTTTTAATCACTCGAACGCCCACATGTCTTAATTTTTATTGCCGCCAATTAAAAAAATCTCCCTCACATAAATCCCCTAATTTCTCTTTCCTGGGTTTTATGTAAATGCTTAATCAATTTGATAAATTGGCGTAATCAACATTAACACATATACATATCATCGTATTTATAGCGTGCGCAGGTTAATTTAATTTTAATTACAGGCCCTATTAAAGTCATTACGATTACGGAATTTGAGCGCAGCTTAAAAGTGCGATTGATTTATCATTAGTTTAAAGGTAAAATTTGTCAAGTGCACGTGTGATAACTTAATGGTAAAATATTATTTTCACAACAAAATCTCCTACTCACCTAAATAATCTAACTTAATGATAAAATAATATGTTCATAATAAAATCTCTTACTTAGTTAAAAATGTGACATAATGGTGTAATAATTTTATAAATTTTATATGAACCTTTTGGACGTCTTTTGTCCCAATCTGATTTATTCTCGCGTAATAACTTAATTTGTTTTTTCTATATAATTGAGTCGCTCAGATGCAAAATCAGCCATACGTGTTGTGACAAATTTGTGGCAAAATGACAAAAACCGATTTTGCAGCGTCTTTTAAATAAATCAAAATAGTGTTGAATGAGCGTTGTACCGAATAGGAACAAGAAAAATGATGTAAAATCAAGTAAATAGTTGGCACGATTTGCAACTGAAAATATATGTCAGCTTTTGCAACCGAGAAATGTAGCATGTTTTGCATTCGACAGGAAACATAATTTTAAAAGGCTTAGGAAGGGTTTTGAAGATCGATTTATTTTTAAAATTGTACACTGAGAAGAGCAGAATTAAGGGATATCAAAACCTCAAAATGAAAAAAAGATGTATGACTGGTTTTGCGACTCAGTTGCAGTTGTTAAACTTCTCAATATATAAAACTAATTCATTTAATCAAGAAGTGAATGGGTAATTCCATGTCAAATCAACTCAGTCATTTCACTTTACTATCTCAGATTTTATTAAAATTTGGTGCACCTCTTGCCTATATATAGATACAGAAAAATACCAAATTTTAGGACTATAGGTGATCCCGTTTTAGAGATATGTCATTCAAAATTTACAAAAATAATGCAAAAGTGCAAAATACTTGATTTTTAAAATACGCTAACCAAATTAAACTAAATAAGTGGGAAAGATCTAATTTTATCACATTTTTCTTTAACTTTCCTATGATATAAAACACAATAGAACGCTAGTTTTTTTTTATTTCAAATCAAAAT
The DNA here is from genome assembly GCA_932526585.2 of Philonthus cognatus. Classification (NCBI taxonomy): domain Eukaryota; kingdom Metazoa; phylum Arthropoda; class Insecta; order Coleoptera; family Staphylinidae; genus Philonthus; species Philonthus cognatus. The sequence continues at coordinate 30,934,464 of OW052241.1, read as the reverse complement.
TTTGGTTTTAAACTTCTCAAAAATCGCATCTTAAAAATGTTTAAATTAAAAATAATCTTTGATGGTTGTTTATGAAATATTTAATTTATCGTTTTATCAAGAAATCTGCCGCGCCATTATATCAAATAAGATAACAATTTCACTATTTTCAGATTTGATCAACACGTTTTTTTCAAAAATGATATATTTACAAAAAAAAAATACAGAATCCATCCACATATCCATTTGCTTTCTTGTAAATAAAATATGGCTCTTTAAATTTAAACAACATAGCGATCTATTTTGTTATACATGGTTTGTCCGGGGAGTAATGAGAATGATTTTTTGCGTAAGCCGAAGGGTCTAGGAGTGCAATCTTCGTAAGTATTTAATAGTGGGGAGTGTTAGCTAAATGGTTTAACCCAGTTTTCTAACCTCTCAGCTTTTACAGAATGTAAATCGACGATAAAGTGGACTGCTCTTTGGGGGTTGCGTCACGGTTCTAAATTGATAAACGTGATAAAACTTTGTGCTAAGCTTAAAATTAGCAACTGAAACGATTGCTATTAATTAGAATGCATACTTTTAGAATGTTTAATGAAAATTACAATTGTTTAGTTGACACAAACCATTCTGGAAAAAAATAAAACCCAACTAGAATGAACACTGTGCAGAGTGGTCACCAAAGTCTTAGAGTTCAGAAAATGTAGCTAAGATGAAAGAAATTTTGAACTGTGATTAATTACATTTCAGATTGCTAGTAAATAAATTAAGCATTTCAAAAATTCCAGTTGTTCGCAGAGTCTGTGCTTAATTTCGAAACTACGGAACATTTTTCGTTGGTATTGGTATGCGGTTTTAGGATTCTATCGCTGCTCAAATTTCTCTGCAGCCCAGATCTGCTTCTGTTTGGCATTTATTTGTTTCATAGCTTGTCATTTAACTTAAAAAAACAACATTTTGACACTATTATATTGTACCAGTATAATAGTGTCAAAATGTTGTTTTTTTTTTAAGTTAATTGACAAGCAATGATGTCGTGACGAGCGCACTGAACGGCATGCCAGTCTAGGACTTCTGGGAGGATTACTACATGTGATACAACCGTGAGAAATGGTATATTGATGCCCAAAGGATGTATATTCAAGATTATTAATTAAATGTAATTATATATACAAATATAAAACGTTCTGGCATTATGCTCATTACTTACCGGACACACCATGTATACCATAGAACAATTTAAGAAAAATGCTAAATACTGGGACCTTTTCTACATTTTTAGCTCAATTTGGTGAGCAGTAATCGTGAATTAAAAATTTTGCGAATTGCGGTTTTGACCCATTTTTCTAAAATTTAAACTTATGCCATCAAAACGGCTTGGCATTTAATCCTAAAATTAAATATTTTCCTTTTTCTATATAGAGGCAATAAGTGCACAAAATTAAAAAAATCTCAAATTGCAAGTGTGTTGATTGGACATGGAATTACACTAAGTAGTACCGGGGTTTAAATCCGTTAAAGCGATACCATTTTTCATAAGAATAAATTTTAATATAAAAATATTTTTGAACTATTCAGCCTATTTATTATAACTACAAATCATGGCAGCACAAACTTCAAGTATTTTCAATATTAGACAAACTCTAATATAATATTTTACTTTTCGAAACTCGAAATTTTACTTAATGCGCTACGCGTATTAAACACTGACTTGATGCGAAGTTCAGAATAGACGTGTTTAGCATACTGCTTTAGTAGCATATTTTGAACTTTACTTGAAATCAAAGTTTAATACGCGTGGCGCATGAAGTAAAATTTCGAGTTTAGAAAAGCCTGAAAGTTTGGTTTGGCCGCTCCGCTTCGCGGAGCGACCAAAACAAACTTTCAGGCTTTTCTAAACTCGAAATTTTACTTCATACTTAGCCTGGGAGTGGAAAACACTCGTTTAAAGCATCAAATTGAACTCTTATAAAAAAAAAAAAACAAGAAATATCTGAAGATTTACAAGATATGCGCTGTAAATTGGGACATGTATACTTAAAAGAAAAACTCCCTGTACAAGGAATAAATGAGATGAATATTAGTATTTATGAACAAGAATAATTATCAAGAAGTTGATATATATCAGATAAATATCGATATATATCCGATATTTTGACGTTTTATAACCCTGATTATTAGACAAAAACTAATGAATGTATATACTGTGTGTCCTCGGATTACTGCCCGGATAGGAAAAAATGTTTATTGGCTATTTATTGACAAAACGTAATTATTTACAAATAGTTTTGGATAAGCTGAATACACTATTTTCCATTATTAATATTAACTTTACTATAGAGGGCATCCTTAGTTTTTATAAAAGCTTCAAACGAGTATCTCCACTCCTTGATTAAGCATGAAGTAACATTTCGAGTTTAGAAAAGCCTTAACATTTGGATTGGTCGTGTAGCGCGTAACCAAATTTTCAGGCTTTTCTAAACTCAAAATTTTACTTCATGCGCCACGCGTATAAAAGGCTGATTTCAAGTAATGTACAAAATATACTGCTTATATTTTATATCTAGGTATACTTAAATTAAAACATACCAGTAATTTTTTTACATTTAAAAATCAAAACTATTTATTCGTTTGATTTGAACGATATTTGCCATTGAATTTAGTATGAATAAAGAATTGATTTGAAAAAAAATAAATGTATATAATGTTTAAAATATAGAACGTTGATCAAATAATACTGGAGTGTTTTTGTTTTAAGAATACTACTTCATATTATTAACAGTATTACCATTGAGTAATTATTACAAAGAAAGGCAGCCAGTAGGGTTTTTAGTGTCACGCGCTAGCCATATTTATTCGCTGGGAAATCGGCTGGGAAATGCTGTTACTATGAACTATGAACTGTTGATGAATGTGATTCTGATTGGAACTGCTTGCGGCAGCCACCACGCCGCAGCGTTATCTCATCAAGGATGTTTATTATCAACAATGGCCCAAAACGGTGTTGGGGTTCGTTAATTTTTGTAGCCACAAATACGGTTTTACCGTGGCGCACAGGCGTGCGAAGCAAGGAAAGGTCGGCTTTCCACACCGTCTCATGACGGAAGACGCCATGAAATGGTTCCAGCAGAAATACGACGGTATCATCCTTTTCAGTAAGATTATTCCGGCGAGGACAATTATTTTACGTTTGTAACGAATAGACGCATGATTTACGTTTAAGCTAATAAAAACACTTTATTACATAAAAACACTTTACTAATGAAAATAATCGAGTGGTGTTATTGTCTGTTCGGAAGGATCTACGCGATACCCGTCGAGGTTTCATTCTCTAAAATGACAGAGATACGATTTCGGCAATTCAATCGCTGGTATGAGTATTCACGCTATTCGGTCAGTTCATTGACCTTTGGGTGTATTTTTGTGATTTCAAACAGAAAACTTCTTACTTTTGCTACTATTGCAGTTTGTAAGTTTTCGACACGTCGAACTAGATGCCGACACCCGCGAGAGGGCTAAAATGCGTGACGCTATTTTTAGTTGGGCTTACTCCTCTCTAAATTACGTACTCAGTGGTTTTATAATTGAAAATGTTTGGAAATCTTAATAAAAAAAATCAATAAATTACTTATTATCGCAACACTGTTCTAAATTATGGCAGAATATTAACTTATAACACAATTAAACTGAAAACCGAAAAAAACTTTATTTTTTCCGGAACGAATACCGGAACGGAACCGATATATTTTTGTTTAATTGAACCGGAACGAAAACCGAAATAAAAAATGGAGATATGACGATATCCGTTAAAGATATAATGATTAAAATATCAACAATATGAAAAAGTTGCCGAAACTAAATGTATTATTATTATTCCAAATCTATTCAAAAGTAATTCTATTTTTTCACTAATCTTGGTAAATATTGATCACCATCACATCTAAGCGTTATATATTTTTAACTTAACTGTAAATCAGTGTTTTATACGCGTGGCGCATGAAGTAAAATTTCGAGTTTAGAAAAGGCCCGTGAAAATTTGTCTCGGGTCGCTGCGCGACCCTCGACAAATTTTCTACGCGGGGCTTTTTTAACTCGAAATTTTACTTCATGCTTAGTCTGGGAGTGGAAGACACTCGTTACTTTAAAATATGTCACAACTGTTAAAATGTATATCGTAACAAGATTTTTTTATTGTAATAAGCATTTTTTTATTGTAATAAGCAGCTTAAGTTTATAGTATCATCTTAACAGTTCAATCGGTTTAGACTGTATCGTGGCGACAGAAGGACAGAAGCATAGACATTTTTCAAAAATGGTCTTTTTCGACCTCAAAATAGATATATCCACTAAAATTTTTGATTTAAAAATTTTGGCGAAAACAGTACTTTCCCTTTGTTTTACGTATGGGGAAAAGTAAAAAAACTAAAGCCATGTTTGTAACACAAATCTTTTATCTTGATTTTTCGATCAATTTTAGCACTTTAATGCACTTTAACCCAAGCAAATTATAAGGTTAACTTAACTCGAAGAGTTCATTTTAGGTGAAATTCACCACTTCTTCTTATGATTTCAATGAATCACTTATTATATTATATACTGGGATTATTTGTTTTAAATATACATATTATATACGCTGTAAATTTTCAGGCATCCGTCGATTTTATAAAAGAGTTTATTTTAAGGTCGAACGAGTGTTTCCAGTCCCAGATTAAGCATGAAGTAAAATTTAGAGTTTGGAAAAGCCTGAAAATTTGGTTTGGTCGTGTAGCGCGTAGCGCTACGCGACCAAACCAAATTTTCAGGCTTTTCTAAACTCGGAATTTTACTTCATGCGCCACGCGTATTAAACACTGAAATATTGTGAAGTTAGAAATACTCTTTAAATAACAAAATATTTACATTTTTCCTCATATTCTCAAGTCAGGTTAAATAATACAAGGTATTAAATTGACTTATGTAGTTAGTAATTAAAAACTAATATAATAATGTTGCGTTATAGCATCACTGGCGCTTAAAGGGTTAATACTGTTTAAATCAATTTTTGGTGGATTTCATCAAACCCCCTGAAAAAGTATTCAATAAAATAATATATTAATTTAATTGAAAATTGACTAAAAATGATAAAAATCAAGAATAAAATTTGACAACATTGAATAAAATCTGAAAAAATGATAAATTTCTAAACATTGAAAACTAATGACTTGTAGTTTTTAATGTTAAGAAAAGTATACATTTTTAAGATTTTCTTCAATGTTGTCGAATTTTATTCTTGATTTTCATCATTTTTAGTCAATTTCCAAATAAATGAATATATTACTTTATTAAATAATTTTTCAGGAGGGTAAATAAGTAAACTGAGTTCAACAAAATTATCGCTTTCACAATAAATAAAATTATTTATTGTGAAAGCGATAATTTTGTGATATGAGTCGTTTAACTGCAAAACTCACATTCACCATTTTTTGTAAAAATAAAGTTGGCGGTTTTTTTATGTCCGCCATGTTAAAGTACACGTGTTTTTTTGCAATTTGCCAATCGTTTTCAAAAGTGGAGAATATGAGTTTTGCAGTTAGACCACTCATAATCATAAATGGAAGTCGGTCCGTGATAATCTGTAACCAAAAATTCCGTTTGGGACGCTCTGGCTTAGGTTACTAAACTAGTTCTTTGTTATTAATAAAAAGATAATAACATCTGTTTTAAACTTGTTATTGGTACAAAAGATCATTCATTAATAATTTCCAAAAATAGAAATTTATTTCCCTTCACTTGCTACGAGAGAGAAAACAAAATCGTATAAAACAACTTCAATCTGGACGAAGTGTTGTTTACGCGTATAATGAAGGAAAATGTGGTATATATTCTCGAAGCAAATAAAAACCAAATGTTCTCGATATAGATACACGTCTATTAACAATTTCCAAACACTTAACGACCCCGTGTAAACAAACTGGGAATACTTAAAGCCACGCCACTGTAAACGAAAAGTGTTTACAATAAAAGTATTTCACTTGCCAGACCGACACTCTTTACACGCACATAAAAATACATAAAAACCTTGTACATCATCGAAAGACGGGTGAGAGAAAATATGTTTCGCTCGTAAAATTTTCAGGGGAGGAACGGAACTGTTTTAGACTAATTGGTATGTCTTGTACATCATTAAAAGTGTGAATAAAAATAATGTGCACATAAACAATTATTCCTGTAATGAACTAAGAATGATGGATTAGATCAGATTAGAAAAATATAAATATAAAATAATAATATTAGGCACTTACGAGCAAAGGATATTACGTGTATTTAAAAAAAAATTGAAGTACAGGGTGGTGCATTTTGGAGGAGCCACATATGCTAACTTTTTTATTTGAAGAGAGATTAAAAACTGTTTTCGTGAACCAAGGTCACCTTTTTGTGCTTTAATCAACGTCGAAAAAAAAAGGAATCGATCTCTAACCGTTTCTGCTCTATATTGGGAAGTTGAAAAAGTTTCGTTTTTTTGAAGTTACTGTAATTTATTTGTTTTTAAAGTTATAACCAAACTGTAAAAACTTTCATATTGCAACTTTTAGGGTGCTCTTATATGGACGTTTTGAACGCGAGGCGAAACGGGAGCGGGCGCAAGCGTTAGCGTTTGAACACATGGGTTTATATGAGAGTTCCTAGACAGACGGGTGCTGGCGTTTTTTTCGCCTCGCATCCGTCCGTCTCAACTCATACGGACTCTCATATAAGCCCATGTGTTAAAACTCAAACGCTTGCGCCCGCTCCCGTTCGGCCTCGCGTTTAAAACGTCCATATAAGAGCGCCCTTAACGTCTATTAAAATGACGTACCTGCTTTATTTCAAGGACTATTTGTTTTTGGTTTCTTATATCAAAATCAAACATGGGTGCATAAGATCTTGGTTTTTATATCTTTTTAACAAAGCATGTTAATAATTAAAAAAATAATCTTTAACTTCTTTCTTCATTAATCATTAGATTAAACATGAAAACATGTTTTTTATATTAAGCTAAAATAAAATAACTTGATTTATTTCACTTCAATCCAGTGATTTTATTTTAAAAAGTGAAATAAATTAAATGATTTTATTTTAATTTAATTTAAATAAATATGAATTAGTGAAGTAATCGGGCGGAATTTAAACATTCCTTAACATAAACAGGACACGCCAATAAAAATAAATCTAATCTCTCACCCTACAATTTTTTCAAACGTTCAAACAATTAATTTAATCAAATAAATACCACCGGATTTTCGAAAATTCTCTTCAAACAGGATGTCCTCAAAAGCAAGCAATAAACAGAGTGATGATGCCGAGAGGGAGAAAAAAGTTGTATTTACAAAAGAGACGTCTGCGTAAAATCCCCATCGGTCCATGTGCATAATATACAAACACGTTGAAACATTCATTTAGTTATCCGCTTTTATTGTTTATTTGCCCACTCAAATATTATATTCGATATAACTTAAAATAATCGTGCGCTCAAAGCCAGCCACCGAGTTTATTTTCCTTTGGGTGTTAAATTAGATTTTCAATAAGTTTTATGTGGAATACCAGATGTGAAGTCTGGATTACAATTTTTTATAATGTATTTATTTGTTAACAAGTAAACATGCAATACATTTTAAATTATTCCCACTAAGTAAAAAACAAACAAATAACATTATATCCAGATTGTAGCAATATTAACCGTTGTTTTAATGTTGATGAAACATTACTTAAATGGATTTGCTCAGGGGGTTGGCCGTCAAATAAGGAAAATCGTATAAAAATTTAATGGGCAATAATAAATATGCGGCATTTTACATGAAAGCAATTTAGATTTATTTACTTTTAAGCTGAATTTGGCAAAATTGTTCTATCATATTTTAACTTTAGTTACTTTATAAATCTTCTATTTAAAATTATATTTAAAAAAAAAATTAAATTAGTGTGCCTTGTAAAACTATTCAAATACATAAATTTTAAAAATTCGCAATTTATTTTGAACCAATGTTTTATGCCTGTGGCGCATGAAGTAAAATTTCGTGTTTAGAAAAGCCCCGTGAAAATATGTCTCGGGTCGCTGCGCGACCCTCGACAAATTTTCTACGCGGGGCTTTTCTAAACTCGAAATTTTACTTCATGCTTAGTCTGGGAGTGGAAAACACTCGTTTTATCATTAGACATTATTTTTCTAAACCCAACTATGCGCAATATGTTGTTTTAAAAAAATTGTTGTCGAAACAAAATTAAAATAAACTTTCTAATTGAAATTATATTTTACAAAAATTATAATTTGTTCTGGTTCTGGTTCAAAGGGGAGTGTGCAGTTCTGTACTGCACTTAGGCCTCATTAGGCCCATTGTGCCACCTCCCGTAGATCACCCATCCTTAGTTTAGCCAGCCCACCTTGTTTAGGTATTCTAGCATAGCTGAGGTGGGTAGATCTCTTATGTAGGCCATTGTAGGCCATCTATCACCCAATATGGATTCCCTGATTGACGATAGTGCCGGGCATTCACAAAGAAAATGCCATGCAGTCTTGTCTTCCATGCTGCAACCTCTACAAGATGGGGAGTCAACTATCCCCATCCTATAGAGGTGCCCGTTTAGTTCACAGTGACCAGTAAGGATGGCAGTTAAGCGCCTGAGATTCCCTCTAGCCAGCTGCAGGTACCGTTTCGCTGATCTTTCATTGGGATACACAAGTGTTTCCTTAGAGAGCCAGGGCATTGGTTTGTAACATGTTACACAGGGAGAGAGGAGCTAACCGCACTAGCGGCTCCGGTGAAAGTAGATTCATCCCAGCCGCAGCTCTTGCCAGCGCGTCAGCTCTCCCGTTACCTGTGTCTGTATCATGCCCTTTCACCCAGCAGACTTCAATGTTGTTGTGCATTGCTGCCAGTCTGAGTTTCCCGTGGCACTCTATTTCGGTCTCTGACGAAGCATAGGCGTTCTGCAGAGACAGAATCGCTTGCCTGCTATCCGTTAAGATTAGTATGGCTACATTTGTCACCTTGCGGTTTATGATGTACTCAGCCACAAGTGTTATTCCCATCAGCTCCAGTTGCGTGATGGTTCCATGAATTCCCATCGGACCCTTTGCTTGGATTTTTAGGGTTTTAGAGAAAACTCCAAGGCCCGATCCTTCTCTCCTTTTAGATCCATCTGTGTAGATCCTTATAGCAGACTCTCTCATCCGCTTAGTGGGTTGAACAGTAACGTTGTAGGGTGTGTTCCGTATTAGTGTTGGTACACAGCAGTCATTAACAGCCTCTAAAAGAGGTATATCTCTACAGACATTCCTCCAGAGGTGTCCTCTAACTTCCCCACAGCTGTTACTGTTCCAAATCCCACTGCACTAAAGGCAAAGTATAGTCGCCATGGCCTCCTTCTCCACGTGGATATCAAGTGGTGGAAGGCATAGCATGACTTCCATCGCCATCGTCGGAGTAATGTGCATGGCGCCTGTAACACTAAGACAGACTGTCCGCAGCACTTGCGAGAGTTGCTTCCTCGTGGTCTTCTGTTTGGTTCTGGGCCACCAAACTGAAGCTCCGTAAGTCAGCATGGGCCTTATGACAACTGTGTACAACCACAGAGTCGTGCGTGGTTTCAAACCCCAGGTTTTCCCCACTGCCCGACGACATTGCCAGAAGGCCCTTATAGCTTTGTCTGTTTTGATGTCGATGTGCGCTTTCCAGCTCAGTTTCCTGTCGAGAGTGATGCCCAGGTATTTCACCTCGTCGCTGTACTGCAACATCGTATTCAATCATTTTGGTGCTTTTTTCGACACCTTCCTTTTCTTGGTGAACAGGACCATCTCCGTTTTGGCAGGGTTTACCGATAGGGAGTGATCATTGCACCACCTAGAAACTATGTTTAGAGCTCCTTGCATCTGGTCGCATAGGGCGTCTTCAAACTTACCACATACTAATATGGCCAGATCATCAGCATAGGCTGTCACAAACAAGCCTAGTTACTGAAATTCGTCTAGTAGGCTGTCCAGAACTATGTTCCATAATAGTGGTGATAAAACACCTCCCTGAGGACAGCCTCTGTCAATTTTACAGGTTATACGTTCCCTTCCCTGTTCCACTGTGACTATACGATTGGCCAGTGCATTGCCAATCCATTCACACATTTTAGATGGTACTCCGCGCTTGCTTAGCGCGTTTCCTATCTTCGGTATGGTCGTTTTATCAAACGCACCTTCTATGTCAACAAAAACACCTAGCGTGGATTCTTTAACATCCAATGTTCTCTCGATTCTGCTCACTACACTATGCAGGGCTGAATCAGTGGACCTCCTCCGTGTGTATGCATGTTGTGTCGCCATCAGCGGCTGTCTGACTAGAGCTGATGTTCTTATGTGCCATTCACAAATCCTTTCCTGTGTTTTAAGGAGAAACGAGGAAAGTGTGATTGGTCTGTATGCCTTGGGAGCAGTATAGTCTGCTCTACCGGGCTTCGGTATGAAAACAACCCTGGCTCGTTTCCAGACCTTAGGGACATATCCCAGCGCCAAACTGGATCGAAACAGCATCATTACAAACTCAGCTAGTTCATCCCGTCCCCACTGTAGCAGGGCGGGAAAGATGCCGTCGGGTCCGGGTCTTTTAAAGGCGGAAAAGCTTGCAATTGCTCTAAGGGTGTTTTCTTCCTTTATCACTTCATGAGCCAGTTCCCAGTCTTCTGGTATTGCCGAAGTGATTTCAACCACATCCCTAGATTGCGTAGATAGTAGAGTGCATCCAGGGAAGTGAGTCTTGAGCAATAGTATCAGACTTTGATGGAGGTCGTCAGTCATGGTGCCGTCCTCCTTCTTCAGGACTCCCACAGATTGATGTTGGTCCTGTGATAGAGTCTTCTTAAGTCTGCTAACTTCTTGAGTGCTTTCAATTCCTTCGCAGAAGGCACGCCATGACGCTCTTTGACATTGCCTTATGAGCTTTTTGTACTCTCTAAGGCGGACCTTGTAGATGGTCCAGTCGGAGGCCTCTTTGGAGCGTTGTGCTCTATTGAATGCTTTCCTGGCCTCATCTTTTAAGGAGTCGAGATCTGGGCACCACCATGGGGTAGCCGTCCCTGTCTCAGGCCTCTTCTTAAGTGGGCAGGACAGTTTATATGCCCTAAGAATCTTTGCCTGCACTTCCTCCGCTAGGAGGTCTAGGCTGGCACAGTCCTTAGGGTATTGCTTCTTTATATCCTGCAAACCCTCACCAAGGTGCATACGGTATGCATCCTTATCCGTAAGTCTCGGATTCCGGTAAGGTTTGCTCGGACTCATTTTTAGGCCCAGTTGAAAAGTGATCCATCTGTGATCAGACATGGATGCTTCCCGACTGACCTCCCATTTATCTATAATGTTAGAGATACCAATAGTAGCCAGTGTGATATCAATCACTGTCTGGCCACGCGTGTTCACGAAAGTGGGTTCCGTCCCACGATTGAGTATTTCTAAATTATTACTAACTAAATAGTCATGTAAAGACTTACCTCTTCTATCAGAAGCTCTGCTCCCCCATGAGATATGGTGTGCATTTGAGTCGCAGCCCATGATCAGTGGTAGTCTCTCCTTCCTGCAATACTCAACAAGCCCTTCCATTCCCCTTGTAGGGGGCGGAAGGGTGGAGTCTCCAGGTAGGTAGACCGCCGCCAGAACTGGGTCTTTCCCTTTGCCCATCGCTCCACAAATTCTCACCACAGTAGTATCACCATCGGAAAGTTGTGGCAGCAGGTGGGCTTCTATTTGCCTAGGTGCGTAGATGGCAGTCCTAGGTTTCGTGCTCGGTCTGTGGAATAAATTAGCGGTTAATCTCCCCATACCACATATCCTGAATTTTACAAACCAGGGTTCCTGTATTAGGGCTACAGTATCCGTAGTTAAATCCAGGTGGCGGCATAATGTTGCCGTGGCCGCTCTCGAATGACTCAGATTACCTTGGATAAATCTAATTACCTTGATAGCTATTACCCCAGTGATGTGCGGCCGGTCCCGTTCCACCAATCTCCCTCCGACCCGACGAGCGTGGACTCGAGCGACTCAGGAGGTGTGGCGTCGGACCTTTCTTCGGCCAGTGGTGATTCCATAAGGACATCCTCTGAGACAGGCCTTTCCCTTGCTGGCGAGCCTGGTGGCTGCTCCGAATTAGTCGTAGCAGCCACCTGCTCAGCCTGCTGAGGGGTGCGATTTTTAAGAAGAGGGGAGTTAGATTCCTCAGGTGTGATCTTAGTCACTTCCTGACTTACCCTACCCTTTTCCTCTTCTTCCTTCTTGGTAGACTTTACCTTCAGATACAAGGAGGTAAACCTATAACTGAGGCGGTTTCCCCTTGTACATAGAATCTTCCGATCCTCCTCGCCGACTCCGAAAACGAGCAGCTGCCCGGGTGGGTCTGCAGACTCAGCCCGGTGATGGATCGGCCATTCACTTACCTTCAGTTCTGGGTTCTGTCTGGCCAGTCGTCTAACGATGACTTCCTCCCCTTCAGGGGTCTCGAAATCCTCCCTTGGAACCCAAAGGGTGGATCTTTCGATCCTGGGGAGGCGGTCCTCAGTAAGCGCGAAGAGTCTTGCCTCAGGCCATGGTTTGATCCTCGCCACTATCCTCACAAGCCAATTCACAGTGTCCTGGTCCTCGCAGTGAATTTTTACAAACTCGCCTGCGTAAGACCAAGCCCTGAACTTCGGCGGAGTATTTGTGGCGATTTGTGGACCCAGCACCACCGAGTCAAGCTCTCTGAAGAGGGCCTGCCTTATCAAGGTGGCCCTCTCCGGCGAAAGCCTGCCAAAGGGATTGGATCCATCTGTGATCACCAGTCGAAGGTGACTGTCCGCTGCCTCTTTGTAGGATAGGCGAGGTGAACTCCTTCCTTGCTCCGCTGTTGCCCCCACCCGTTGGCCTTGATGGCGTTTCGGGGTTGGCTCAGAGGAGGTGGTGGAACGCTGCCTCTTGTTACCCTCACCTTTAGCTTTAGTTGCAGTCGCAACTGGCTGCTTCGATGGGTTCGTTTTGACCCGGGCCGGTCGACTTGGTCCGGGTTCAATCTTTTGGGGTTTTTTTCTCTTCTTTTGAGGCGAGCCAGACGCGGCTACCTTAGTCGTAATGACTGGGTTCGCACGAGCCTCTTCTTCCCTCTTCTTCTTCCTCCGTTTGGCCTTAGTCCCACATATTCGGCCTCTTTTCCTTCTGTATATCCGGGTGAAACCTGCCAGGTCATCCTGTGGTGGTCCTAGGGGACCAGCCGCAGGTTGACCACTTGCAGGAGCACCTGAGGACCCACCCACCTGTGGGAGCGGCGTGCCCGAGGGCCCTGCCACTTCTCTAGTGGGGGTGCTTTGTGCCAGAGCTGGCATCATTTGCGGCGTACCAGAAGGCTCGTCCACTTCGTTTGGTTTAGATGGCTTCTCCATACAGTGACCATTTTTTTCATCTTTCCGGTTCCCACCCACCACGGAGTCCACAAGGGGAATGTCAGGTTGACATCCAGGATTGCCGGTCCGATATAGTCCCTAGGAAGCGGTCTGCAGCATGAGAGGCATCCCTACCATAGAACTTCGGCTACCACACCAAAGCCCATAGTACGGTCCTCTTTGCGCCTACCACAGCCCAGGGTCTACCCTGTCTGCCCTCTGACGGGACAACGCAGCCGATTGATTGAAGTTGGGTAACTCCAACCGCCCGTCTAGACGAAATCCAGGCCAAAGTGGTGTGTCGAATCCACGCCCCCGCAGGTGACGTTTCCTCTCAACCACCAGGATTCCTTCATCCGTCGACACGGGTCGCCACTCACGGCACAAACACGTGGGGTTGGTATTTAGCCTCGCCTCCAGGAACAGCGATAAGGTACTCTGCTCCTGGAGGCGAGGAGCCCCCTCACCACGTCAAGGCCCCAACCATATTCGAGGGGGAAAAAATTATAATTAGTGTGCCTTGTAAAAAAAAGTGACAAATGCCATTTATTGTAAGGTTATGTGTTACTATTCAGATTTGACATTACACATCAGAGACTCCACATGGTTTAAATCAATTTTAGAGCTTACGTCGTTAAAATCTCTAGTGTTCAAATCAATTTTGGAGGTTACGTTTGTAAAATCTTGTTGGTTTACATTAATCTTTGACGTTATATTTCTTAAATCCTGTTTGATTTCATCAAATTCGGAGCATAGGGTTATTAAATCTTGTTTTTTACATCAAATTTATAAGTTAGGTTGGTTAAATCTTGTTCGTTTACATCAAACTTGTAGGTTACGTTGGTAAAATCTTGTTTATTTACATCAAACTTGTAGGTTAGGTTAATAAAATCTTGTTTGAATTTGTAATTTGTAGGTTAGGTTGGTAAAATCTTGTTTATTTACATCAAATTTGTAGGTTAGGTTGGTGTGGCGTGTCACGTATAGAACACAACATTGGAGGTAAGCAGATAATGTAGAGACATCTAGTGCATATTTGGTAAAGCATGCTTACAGTTTCCTATTATGATTTTCTAGTGGCGCCGCCTGCGACGCCGGAAATCTTGGGTAAACCATCGGTGAAATAGAGTTATAGGCAATTTAATGTGTTAGACGAGGAAGAAATAATGTTGGTTTTGCAATTCCATATATTGTTAACACCCCGTGATCACACCATTAAATTCTTGAAATGTCAAATTTGATTGGTCATATTAAAAAAACAGATTATCCATACTTTGCACAGGTAAGAAAATATAAATTAATGAAATTAATATTATATTATATAGTAAACAAATAATAGATGAAACACGAGACTGGAACTAGTAACTAGTAATTAAAGAGTTAAGTCTAAAAGTTGATTTTAGATAAAATTCTGCACTTTTTTTTATAATTACAATGAATTACTTTTAATATTACATACTGCGATTTTTTTTAAATATACATACATAAGGCCGCAGCCAAAAAAAAATCGGGGGGGATATAAACATTTCGGGGGAGGGGGTTAATAGTAAAAATTTTGTTTTTGACTTTACGGCACAGCTTTTACATAGAAAAATTTAACATTTTGAAAATTTCGGGGAGGGGTTGAACCCCCATATCCCTCCCCCCTCGCTACGGCCTTGTGTACGCTGTAAATTTTCAGACATAAGTCGATTTTATAAAAGAGTTCAATTTTAAGTTTCGAACGAGTGTTTCCACTCCCAGGCTAAGCATGAAATAAAATTTCGAGTTTAGAAAAGCCTTAAAATTTGGTTTGGTCGCTCCGCGAAGCGGAGCGGCCAAACCAAATTTTCAGGCTTTTCTAAACTCGAAATTTTACTTAATGCGCTACGCGTATAAAATACTGAAATATTAAGAAGTAAGAAATACACTATTTCTTTTTTTCAATTATAAATAATGAAAATAATTAAATAACACAATATTTACATTTTCCTTCACATATTTTTATGTCAGCTCAAGGAATACAACGTATTAAACTACCTAATTTAATATTTTAATAAGCAAAAAATTGATAATGTTGCGTTATTGCACCGATGGCGCTTAATAGATTAAAATAAGAACCGTTTTAAAAGGATTAGAATCTCATGTTAGATTAGAATAATCTTTTGAATAGTTGGCATTTTCAAAAGTTTCGAACGAGTGTTTCCACTCCCAGGCTAAGCATGAAGTAAAATTTCGAGTTTAGAAAAGCCTGAAAATTTGGTTTGGTCGCTCCGCGAAGCGGAGCGGCCAAACCAAATTTTCAGGCTTTTCTAAACTCGAAATTTTACTTCATGCGCCACGCGTATAAAATACTGAAATATTAAGAAGTAAGAAATACACTATTTCTTTTTTTTAAATTAGAAATAATGAAAATTATTAAATAACACAATATTTACATTTTCCTTCACATATTTTTAGGTCAGCTCAAGTAATACAACGTATTAAACTACCTTATTTAATATTTTAATAAGCAAAAAATTGATAATGTTGCGTTATTGCACCGATGGCGCTTAATATATTAAAATAAGAACCGTTTTAAAAGGATTAGAATCTCATGTTAGATTAGAATAATCTTTTGAATAGTTGGCATTTTCAAAAGTTGCAATAGTTTTAATTTTCTTCTACCGGGTGATGCATCGGCTTAGGACATACAGAGAGTTTTATGTAACACCGAACATTTTCATAACGAGAATTTTTCTTTGAAGTATCCATATGCATACGTTGCATATTATCCGATGCTCAGTTTATTAAAATAATTAAATTTGAAGTGTTAAGCGAGTGTTTTCCACTCCCAGGCTAAGCATGAAGTAAAATTTCGAGTTTAGAAAAGCCTGAAAATTTGTTTGGTCGCGTAGCGCGACGCGCGGAGCGGCCAAACCAATTTTTCTGGCTTTTCTAAACTCTAAATTTTACTTAATGCGCCACCGGTACAAAACACTGATTCAATGTAAAGTTTAGCGGTGTGTTTTAAGCTTCGTAATATGTCAGTGTTTTGTACCGGTGGCGCGTGAAGTAAAATTTCGAGTTTAGAAAAGCCTGAAAATTTGGTTTGGTCGCTCCGCGCTTCGCGCTACGCGACCAAACCAAATTTTCAGGCTTTTCTAAACTCGAAATTTTACTTCATGCTTAGCCTGGGAGTGGAAAACACTCGCTTAAAGCTTCAAATTAAATTCTTTTAATAAACAGAGCATCGAATAATATGGAACGTATGCATATGGATACTTAAAAGAAAAAATCTCGTTATGAAAATGTTCGGTGTTACATAGAACTCTCTGTATAGGAAATCTAATATAAATTTTAAATTATTGTCTCCACTACACATTTTTGAAGAAACTTGCATTGAAACTTTTTAAAGTACCAGATTAGATAAGAATACCTACCAACCCTGAATATTTTCAACTAAGGCGTTTTGAAGTTATTTTCAAAATTATATCCTAAAAAAATGTTTTCTGCACAAGATCCTAATATTGCAGTCACCAGTAACTATCATAATAAAAGACATGTAGCTCAAAATGACTTTTTATTTTAGGTTATCAATGTCAGAGTCATTTTCTTACATTTACAAAATTTAAATACTTATCATGAAAATAAAACAATGTTTCAAAAAAGTCTAATATTGTGTAAAATACATAATTTTGCAAATAACTTCAAAAGGGCTTAGTAGAAAGTATTCAGTGTTGGTAAGTACTCTTATTTAATCTAATACTTTAAAAACTTTCAATACAAGTTTCTGCAAAAGTTCATAAGGGAGCCAATAATTGGCCCGGGGTTGTTGTATATCGATTTACCTTGATTTTTGAGATTCTGAAAACGGAATCGAGGTAAACATGTATGGGACGCACGAATCTAAAGTTCGTTGGTTAAGGCGACTTACCGTTTAGCCACGAATTAAGTTTACAGTTCCACTTTTGAGGTTATATATGGTCGTATTTTCGGCTAAATAAGCACATTAGGGATACCTATTGTACACATGATGAAATTATCTCCAAAATGATGACGTAAATTATCCAAATTGTAGTTTATCTTCATTAATTCAGTCAATATCACGATATTAATTTTACACTAAAATTGACGTCTACTGACGTTTATTTAAAATAATAGATAAAATCAAGATTAATTAGTGAATCATATGTATTCTAATTTACGATATAAAAAAATAGATGGCGCTAGATGTATTAAAATGTAATAAATATTAACTGTTTACGAAAACTGTCATCGACATCTTTGGGAATGATGTAAAATATTAATGTTAATATTTAAATATTCAGGGGCTATTCCGTACACGCAAAGAGACTTACGCAATTTATTCTATTGCAAACGTTTCTCCTAACCTAACCTAATCTAGCAGTATGTAGAATAATTAATGTGCGCAAAGAGATTTAAACAATTTATTCTATTGCAAACCTTTCTCCTAACATAACCTAACCTACAAGTATGTGGAATAGTCACCGTGCGCAAAGAGACTTACGCAGTTTATTCTATTGAACACCTTTCTCCTAACCTAAATTAGAAGTATGTGGAATAATCATCGTCTGCAAAGAGACATACGCAATTTATTCTATTGCAAAGAAGAAGTATGTGAAATATTTAACTTGCGCCGTAATTTATTCTATTGCAAACCTTTCTACTAACCTAACTTAAAAACATGTAAAATCGCCTAAGCATAATAAAATATTTATCTGCATCTTATTATTTTATAGAAAAATGTGTGGCTATACTAAGCCTTAAATCAGATACATTTGTTTGGTTATGTGGTTCTATTAAATTATTTTAATTGTATTTAAATTTAGCTGTGTGTCTACTAACCAAACTGTATATGCCGTACAAATTTAATTTTAGTAAAAACAGTGAATTAAATATAAAAGTAATATTTGTAGGTGTTATTATATATTGTTATATTATTTGTTAATATTTTATTATTGCAGTAAATATCCTAGTTATCGTACGAAGGTGCCATCTATTTTTTATATCGTAACTTAAATTACCTATGATTTAATAATTAATCTCGATTTATATATCCATTATTTTAAATAAACGTCAGTAGACGTCAATTCTAGCGATTTTGGACATTCGTAAATTCCTCCCGAAAGACTGATGGGTATCCCAAACTAATGTATCTTGATGAGATGAAATCAAACACTTCAGAATCTACTGCTAATTTGTTTGCAGAATTATTCTCAAGTGTTTATACTGTTGATAGTTCTACTGTAGTTCCTGTATTGCATTATCGGAACTCCGTAAAATCTGCTATGCTAGCAGTATCAACGAATGTTGTGTTTAGTGCTATTGAAAACTTAAAAGACGGCCATAGTATTGGTCCTGATGGAATTCCAGCTTCATTTTTAAAGAATTGCATTTTCACATTGACTAAGCCTATCACGACACTTTTTGATAAATCATTGCAATCTGGAATATTTCCTATACAATGGAAATCGAGTTTTATTATACCGCTATTTAAATCCGGTGATCGAGATAACATAAGGAACTACAGAGGGATATCTATACAGTCTTGTATTGCAAAAATGTTGGACAAGTTGGTGGCAGATCAATTAAAATGGTTTCTTGAACATGTATTAATACCTGAACAACATGGTTTCTGTAAAGGACGCTCGACAATGTCAAACCTATTACTGTTTAAATCGTTTCTTCTTGATGCCTTGGAAGAAGGAAGTCAAGTGGATTGCATCTACACCGACTTCTCCAAGGCATTTGATCGTGTCCACCATGGTATACTCGTTTCTAAACTTTCCAACATGGGTCTAGATGATATGAGTACGAAATGGATTAATAGTTACCTTACCAATAGAACTTAATTTGTTAAAATCGATAACCACGTTTCTAGGTGTATTGATGTCACCTCGGGTGTGCCCCAAGGCTCGCATTGCGGGCCTTTGTTATTCTTATTATTCATCAATGACATTTCGCTCACTTTTAAAGCTTGTACATTTTTTATTTATGCCGATGACCTAAAATTATTTAAACAAGTTTTAAATGAAAGTGATTGTAAGGCGATTCAGGATGATTTAATGCATTTAGAACGGTGGTGTTTTATGAATAAACTTGATCTTAACGTAAAGAAATGTTGTAAAATTACTTACTCCCGGAAAAGAAATATCTTTGATTACAAATATACAATTAACAATAGTTCGCTCTCATCTGTTAAAGTTGTAAATGATTTAGGTGTTTTATTTGACCAAAAATTGACTTTTAAGGAACATATATCTCAAATCACATGCAAGGCCAGTAAAACGTTGGGGTTTGTTAATCGGTTTTCGTATAATTTCTCAGCTAATACTTTGCGCCACTTATATATTTCTTTAGTACGTCCTATACTCGAATATGCTGCACCTGTATGGTCCCTTCATGTCAGCTGTGATGTCACCAGAGTGGAGAGAATGCAAAATAAATTCTTGAGACTTTATGCCTATCGAAGTGGACTGAATAATTATGCTAAATTGTACATTCGCAATGTTTTAAATATTGCCTTGTTACACACACGTAGACTTGTTGCTGATTTATGTTTTTTATATAACTTAATTAGCGGAGATTGATATGCAGTTATTTGTTAGTTCAACTTAATTTTAGTACATTGCCGCCTCATTTACGTAGACATAATAATCTTTTTAAAATAAAATTCCATTCGTCAAATTACGGATTTAACAATACTATATGCAGAACTATGAGATTATTTAACACATTGCCGAATGATATTGACTTGTTTAATTCATCAATCTCATTGTTTCGTAAAAAATGTTTAGACTACTTAAACTCTATTAATGAATAACATATGTCTTTATAGTTTATAGTTCGTAGGTATTTTGTTACTCATACAAGTATAATTTAACTTTTAGTTTATTTGAATAATCTTGTAGTATCTAAGCCAGCATAAGCGCCCATTTTTGTGTTTTTGTTATCGATATGTTTAATTTTTGTATTATTGTAAAAGTCGAAACGTAAATAAATAAATAAATAAAACAGTAATATCGTGATATTGGCTGAATTAATGAAGATAACACAACAAATTAGATGAATTACGTCCTCATTTTGGAGATAATTTCATCATGTGTGTAATTTGTATCTGTAATGTGCTTATTTAGCCGAAAATACGACCATATATCACCTCAAAAGTGGAACTTAAAATTCGATTTGCTGCCAAGCGGTAAGTCGCCTTAACCAACGAACTTTAGATTCGTGCCTCTCATACACTTTTACCCTGATTCCATTTTCAGAATCTTAAAAATCATGGTAAATCGATATGCAATGAATCCATTGGCCCATATAAAATTTACATTTTTTTTTGTTATATATCCTAAGTCGATGCATCACCCGGTAAAAAAATCTGTTAAACCTATACGCATACTTTTTCTTAAATTACCACTTTCCCCAAAACTTCACTAATAATTTTTACAATACATTTTGATTCTTGTTAATTTTAGTTCGGCTTTCATTATCCCCATCGCCGACTTCCTCACCAACCCAAATTACCCAGCAGCAATCGGGAAATGGGAAAAGAAAACGTTCCTGGTCGAGGGCAGTTTTCAGCAATTTGCAGCGGAAGGGCTTGGAGAGGAGGTTTCAGCTCCAGAAATACATAACAAAACCTGACCGCAGACAATTGGCGGCCACTTTAGGGCTAACTGATGCCCAAGTCAAAGTCTGGTTTCAAAACAGGAGGATGAAATGGAGGCACACCAAAGAAGCGGGGAAAATGAGCGAGAGTTCCGCCGATTCCACACAAGACGATGTTTTGATAGATGTCGATACGATTAGTGAAAATGACTGAAAATTAAGAATGAAGAACAAAGTGTACTCTAATAACAATAACAGATATTGCCTTATTCATTTTACCTCTTAAAAGTACGAATTTATCAAAACAATTGAAGGGTTAAGGGAAAAAACCAAATGAGTCGTCCAAAACATACCGAAAACCGTTTTTCATGCCATTGTGTAGCTTAACAAACAAATACTGTACAATCATTTAAAACATGATTTAGAGTAGGCTTTGAATTTTGTATTAGATTGGCACTACTGACCGTTAACACATAGTTTACCATAACCTCAAATGTATTCCCTCATATTTCCGTCATTTACAGCAAATGTGTTCTTTCCAAACATTAGATAATTCAATTAGATAATTTAGCAAATCAGAGCAATTGAATTCTTAAATATGTAAAAGTACGGTACAGTAAGCCTCCAAACTTAACCTGTATTATTCTCGCCCTTATGTACGTCGTCAATACTCCCAATCATTTGACAGTGTTTTCGAAGTATGACTCACGTTTGAATTTTCTACTCATTTTTGACGTCATCACTTTCTGACCCAATCCAGAGTTATAAATCTGACAACAAAAAATTAAATCTGTTATTGATCAAAGCAGTGATTATTTTATTACTTGCAAAGAAAACTGTTGTAAATACTTTTATGTATGTAATTAATTTAATGTAAATATATTTTGTAATGTTATTTATTTTAGTCTGTAGATATTATCCAAATGTTGTACACATATATTTAAAATATAAATAAATCAAAATATAAAACTCATGTTTGCTTATTCATAAAATGTCTTTAGTTTTTTTTATACATAAAGATTCAATTGTCTTTTTAATATACCAAATCAATTAATTCTGTGATCTTTAATTATTTTCTTTAAAAATTTGAAAATTGTTAAAAGAAATTAAGTTTTATCTGAAAACATTCTTTGTTACTTTGATAGATGACGCTGCAATCAACGAAACTAAAGAATTGATAATTGACATACTAAATTTATTTTACTTTAACCAATTAGTTGGAGATTTCACTTGAAGTTAGTGATCTATACGCGTGGCGCATGAAGTGAAATTTCGAGTTTAGAAAAGCCTGAAAATTTGGATTTGCTGGGGCGCGACTCGCTTCGATCGCGCGCTCCAGCAAATCCAAATTTTCAAGCTTTTCTAAACTCTAAATTTTACTTCATGCTTAATTTGGGATTCAAAACCCTCGTTAGACGATCAATCAGGAACTTAGTTTGCAATTTCCTTTATTGTTAAATTTATTAGTAAAATAAATAGAATTGATGTTATTTGTTACTTTAAATTTAGAGCGAAAACATTCCTGTGTATTATTTGTGTGTTACTAAACTTCGACGAACAAATTGGATAAGCTTAAATTATGTAAAATACCCTAATAAATAATTTAAAAGTTCAAAATGATCAGAAATTATTCAAAATAAATAGAATTTAATTCAATAAAAAAAAAATTGGAAAAGTTTCAAAACAAAAATTAGTATTTGATATTTTGAAATATCCCATGACAATATTTAAATATTAATTATAGCCTATCAAAATTGTATTCATTTCTGTGTAGATTCAATAGATTGTATTTATTTTTATTTTTACAAAAAGCACACGCGCACTCCGCTTTCATTGGTTTCGAGAAATTTACATAATAAAAACAACTTTGTTAGATTAATTAATAAAGCACGATTAAATTAAATTGCAACGTCAAATAAACTTAACATTGATTATGTTTGTAAGAGAAAAAATTGAAATATTTTACAAAATTAAATCTACTATTTTAAAAACTTCCAACATTCATATTATTGGTAACAGCAAAGCCATATTTTTTAATAGTAATCATAAAATAGTTTCATATTCTGTTAAAGTTGAATATTCTATTAAAATAAATATATACGAAGAAAATTATTTAAAATGTGGACTTTTACTATAGACAACACAACTAACAGATAGTTTGGTTGCATATAATACAATAATATGAGTTTTAATACAAGCAACGCTATATGTAAAAAGTGTATACAGAGAGTTTTATGTAACACCGAACATGTTCATCCAATACAATTTGACACTTTTATTTTTTAAGTTATGTGTAAATTGGGTTGCCTATATGACCATTAAAAATTGTAACCAATAAATCGCAATTAATCCCTCAACGTGTACACACAGGGAGTTTTTCTTTCAAGTATACATGTTCCAATTACACTGTATATGTTGTAAATCTTTAGATATTCGTTGTTAGAAAAAATCAATTTGTAACTTGAAATGAGTGTGTTCCACTCCCAGACTAAGCATGAAGTAAAATTTCGAGTTTAGAAAAGCTTGAAAATTTGGTTTGGTCGCGTAGACATATTACATATTACTAAGTTTAAAATACACCGCTAACATTTACATTGCATCAGTGTTTTGTACCGGTGGCGCATGAAGTAAAATTTCGAGTTTAGAAAAGCCTGAAAATGTGGTTTGGCCGCTCCGCGCTTCGCGCTACCCGATCAAACCAAATTTTCAGGATTGTCTTAACTCGAAATTTTACTTCATGCTTAGCCTGGAAGTGAGAAACACTCGTTTAAAGCTTCAAATTATATTCTTCAAAAAACAGGGCGTCGGCAAATGCACAGCGCATGCTAATGTATACTTAAAAGAAAAATTCTCGTTATGAAAATGTTCGGTATTACATAGAACTCTCTGTATGTTGGATTTCATATAACACAATGTTGCGATTTTAACACTTTAGTTTGAAATTTATAAAAAAATATAACTATTTAATCAATAGTATATTTCATTAAGTGCATCAGAAATAGGTAACACTTAAGGGGTTTTGTAATCTTTCAACTTGCGAATAAGTCGTATAACATTAATAAAAACCTATATTTTCTAAGAGTAATCATAAAATAGATTTATATTCTGCCTAAGCTAAATATTGTATTAAAATTAATATTGTCAAAGGAAATTATTTAAAACACGGACTTTTACTATAGACAACACAACCTACAGATAGTTTGGTTGCATATAATGAAATCAAATTAGTTTTAATACAGGCAACTCTACATGCAAATAATGTGTATGTCGGGTTTCATATAATACAATGTTGCGATTTTAAAACTTCAGTTTTAAATTTATAAAAAAATATAATTATAATATACAGAGACTTTTATGTAACACCGAACATTTTCATAAAAAGAATTATTTTTTGAAGTATCCATATGCATACGTTGCACACTTTCCGA
Source organism: Philonthus cognatus (assembly GCA_932526585.2). NCBI lineage: Eukaryota > Metazoa > Arthropoda > Insecta > Coleoptera > Staphylinidae > Philonthus > Philonthus cognatus. Next base: position 30,910,060 of record OW052241.1, on the reverse strand, counting down.
TGCTCAGCTTATTAAAAGAATTCAATTTGAAGCTTTAAGCGAGTGTTTTCCACTCCCAGGCTAAGCATGAAGTAAAATTTCGAGTTTAGAAAAGCTTGAAAATTTGGTTTGGTCGCGTAGCGCGAAGCGCGGAGCGACCAAACCAAATTTTCAGGCTTTTCTAAACTCGAAATTTTACTTCATGCGCCACCGGTACTAAACACTGTTATATTACGAAGTTTAAAACACACCGCTAAATTTTACATTGAATCAGGGTTTTGTACCGGTGGCGCATGAAGTAAAATTTCGAGTTTAGAAAAGCCTGAAAATTTGGTTTGGCCGCTCCGCGCTTCGCGCTACGCGACCAAACCAAATTTTCAGGCTTTTCTAAACTCGAAATTTTACTTCATGCTTAGCCTGGGAGTGGAAAACACTCGCTTAAAGCTTCAAATTAAATTTCTTTAAATAAACCGAGCAACGAAAAATGTGCAACAAATGCATATGGATACTTAAAAGAAAAGTTCTCGTTATGAAAAGGTTTGGTGTTACATAAAACTCTCTGTATATTCAATCAATAGTAAATTTTATTAAGTGCATCAGAAACGGGTGACACTTAAGGAGTTTTTGTTATCTTTTAACGTGTGAACGTGTTGTATAACAGTAATAAATTAATAATTTGCGATGATATGGAAAATAAAGACATATGATCATTTATTTAAACTTAAATAACTTACATAAACAAATACATTGTATATAAAAAAAAGTATTAGAACAAAAATTTCCTTATTATTTATTCACGTCATGAATTATTGAAGATCCTGAAATAAAAATCACACATTAAATTATTATTCCATTGATTTACGAACTTTATATTTTATAAATTTCCTTTGAATTTATAAACAAATTAATACCATTATTAACTTATATTATTGCTTATACATAATATCATAATACATACAGGTAATTTTTCTTTTGGGTATACAAATCTCGATGTATAATTTCCACCCACTGAGAAAAAAACAAACAAATAGCGTTACATCAACATTATAGCAACATTAAATGTTGTTTTATTGTTAATGAAACATTATTTAAATGTGTTTGCTCAGTGGGCAGTGATTCGTTGATTTTATATAAGTTTAATTTGAAGCTTCTAACGGGTGATTTCACTCCTTGATCAAGCATGAAGTAAAATTTCAAGTTTAGAAAAGTCTGAATACCAAACCAAATTTTCAGACTTTTCTAAACTCTAAATTTGACTTCATGCGCCAGGCGTATATAATACTCATATAAAGTGTAGTGTAAAATATACTACTTAAGTTTTATCTCATGATAACTTTACAAAATTTGAGTAATTTACTTTGGGATTTGTAAGTATACTTAAATGACAAAATCCCTATACAAGGTCTCTACGCTAAGCCGTTCGTTAAAAGTTTATGGGGTTACCGTTGCACTAAAAATTAAAAAAAAAAATCCTTGTCATATGGTTGAATCAGTTCTCCTCATGTGAAATATTTTCAACTTTATACCACTTCCGGTTCCACCGGAAGTAGCACCAAATTTGTTATTTTAAACGGAACACCCTATATATTATCGATATTTGTTTTTGAGTTTCGTGAAGAGTATAATCATAAATAATTAACACTGTTGTATCCTTTCTTCACACTTTATTTTCTAATGGTTAGATATATATTTCAAGTGCTAAGCACCCCTTTTCAATTAAAATGAGTGCTTAGCACTTGAAATATATATCTAACCATTAGAAAATAAAGTGTGAAGAAAGGATACAACAGTGTTAATTATTTACCCTATATATTAGTATTTTTTTGGATTTCTCGTTTAAATTGCAACATATTTTATTCGAACATAAGTTCACTTATCTCTTATAGTTTTTAAGAAAACAAGATATTTCGAAAATTTAGACCTCTAAAAACCATCTTGAAATCTGTCTGTAACTTTTCTTAAGAATAAGATAAAAATATGATTTATATCTCTACTTGTACCTAGAGGATTCCTCTATGTGTAAATTATTTGGAAACTGACAATTTATACAATAAATGTTCTTAAAATGTCAATATCTAAGTGCCCTCTTCAATATCTAGTAATTCAATTTTTTTAAACTTACTTGGAACCGGAAGTGATATAAAGTTGAAAATATTTCACATGAGGAGAACTGATTTAACCGTATGACAAGGATTTTTTTCAAATTTTTAGTGCAGCGGCAACCCCATGAACTTTTAACGAACGGTTTAGCGTAGACACCCTATATACAGTGAGGACGCGTAGGTCGGAACAAATTAATTTAGAAATCAGGGGTTTGTTTTTTTGGAAAAACGCTTGGACACGTCGATTTTTATATATGGCTGTCGTATTTGTGATAGTAAATTTATGTATACAGGGTGGACCTAAAATAAGTTACGACCATCAACTTAATTTTTTCAAACACAAACACCCAGTTTTAATTTACTTTGTGAATTCTGTATCAATTATACTTAGAAATTGATACAGAATTCAATGTTTCATGTACCGTGCGATCATTTAAATTATGATTTAGAGTAGGCAGCATTTTTTTTGTGCAATTGCCCAGACTGCTAATTGAATGATAGAATAAATTTGAGGTTATGGTAAACTATGTGTTAACAGTCAGTACTGCCAATCTAATTTAAAATTCAAAGCCTACTCTAAATCATGTTTTAAATGATCGCACGTTATTATAGAAACAAATAGGACCAAGAAGAAAAATAGTACATTATGTAACAAGTGACCTTACTCAATAGTTATTCGTCCTGCTGTTATATTGACTCCAACCCCCACTTTCATCATCATCATAATTGAAAATCTCGACCGTTTTCCTTTCGGCTTTCCTTAACTTCACGAGCAGCCCGATGATAATCCCAAGCAGCACCAGAATAATCAGCGATAACAGAAAATATATAAAGATGTGGCTCTTCATCGTTTCCAAAATAACCCGTGCATTGTACTCGTTTTCGGTGAGGGGCATTTTCGGGTTTTGCGAGCCCTCCATTTTTTTTGCATTTCACGCAAAACGATTGGTAAATAGCGAATTTAGAAATTGGAAAGTGAGGTGAGTCGAGATAGCGATTTTATCTTATCTTAGTATTGATTAATGCGGGTTTATTTTCCTGTGTTTGATTGATTTGGTCATGGTGTTTGACTTGGTGATATCGTTTTCCTGATAATTGAAAAAATAAACAAAATATTGGATATTTAGAATTAAATTTGAATAGATTCAATTTTTTTTTAAAGATGATAAAAATAATCCTTCTGGGATTTTTTTTCATACGAATTTCTTAGATTTATTTAAGATCTGTATCTTTATCACTTTCTTTATTTATTTTTATATTAACTTAGCAAACATGAATCAATTCAGATTCCAATATTTTTCTAGTTATTCATACAATTTGAAGAAGTAATTCTTCAAATTGTACGAATAACTGGACAAATATTGAAATTTGAACTAATTAAATGTCATGTCAAGAAATTTAACATGAGATTCCATGATTTTTTTGAGATTTTTTAAACATCTAAAGATTTTTGAAAACTAATAATAAATTACGACACGTGCATGATAACAGTTTGAAATAAATAACTCAAAATATGTTACAAAGTTAAAACCACGACAAAATGATAATCTACAATTAAAACACTATTGACTCTGTCAATTTTTATCAGTTCACACTAGCAATGTCCAAAGTTTTGAGACTGTCATACATGTTTAGACTTAAAATATTACAATTTTTATTGATTTTCGACAATTTTGATTTAAATTCTAATGATTTGAAGTAATTTTAAAATCATATGATTTTCTAAAATAAATTAAAACTCAATGAATTTTATTCAAATCAAATACTGCAGTTTTCTATAAAACATCAACATTATAGCTGAAAATGTTTGTTATAAGTTATTTATATATTTTTAGATAAAAAGGAAAATAAATTTGAATAAAAATTCAGAACGCTGAACTTAATGTTGATGATTTTTGTCATTCGTAACACATTATCTGCATATATTTTCATAGGATTTCAAAATTATAACGGTTTTTTATAAATTAACAAGTTAATCCTTAACCTTACTTAAGTGGAAAATTAAATAAGTCGGTATTTGGTTTAAGAGTATTATCAAATAAAGAGTCCCGCACCGTTCTGAGAACAGCATACTATGGAACTTTCCACTGTCACTTAATATATGGCATCTTTGTTTGGGGCCATGTATCTTGTAGGCATCGGATCTTCAAATTGCAAAGACGAGCAGTAAGAATAGTTGCTGGTGCTAAGTATCAAGAAGAATGTAGAATTTATTTTAAGCAATTGCAAATACTAACCCTACCATGTATCTACATCCTTGAATGTTTGATGCACGTTAAACGTAATATTGCAGCTATGCCAGTACGTAATTACTCATATGAGACCAGAGGAAAATCTGACTTGAATTTGCCACAATCGAGATTACAAAGATCCCTAACTGGAACAAGATATCACGGCAATAAGTTCTTTAATCACCTTAGTCATAGCACACGAAATCTTCCGCTCAATAAATTCCGAGAAGTGCTAGAAGAATTCCTTCTCGAGCATGCTTATTTCAGCACAGATGAGTTTTTTGATAATGAAATCTAACACTTTATTTTTGGACCTATACTCTTGCATATTGTCTATTTTAATCTGTATGTACCATTTTTGTTTGTTCGACTACATGTTAATGTATCTTCTGTATTTTATACACTTTTTTTATACATCTATTTATTATTTATCTATTGTAACTTGACTTGTGTAAAACTTTTGTTATAACATCAATAAATTGAAATTGAAAATTGAAATTAATCTGCAAAATTCTGATGATTTTCTTTAATTTTAAATATTTGGACACTTTTTATGACTTTTCCTAAACTTTTGTAAAATTTAAAATATGTAGAGATCTTCATAAATGTCCACGCTTTTAGTAAATTTTCAAATTGTCGAATTTTTGAAGATTTGTCGGTTTGCGTGCATTTCTAGGATATTCGTTAATCTTCAAAATTTCGACACCTTTTGCAAATTTCCAAGATGTAACAATTATTATAATTATTATTATTAAATCTAATCTAGACGATTTTTGTAAATTTTTGTTGATTTTCAAATTCTAGGACGTTTTACAAGAATATTCAAGATTTTAATTTTTGAAATTTGACTTTTATCGATAGATGTAAATACTGATGAGTTTAACTTTAATGAAAAAAATCAGTTTGTTTTTTCATTGTTAACAAATTTCATACCTTTTCTTAATATTTACCATTTCACGATATTTCTTAATATCGCATTGTTTTTGTATGAAACAGAAAAACCCAGAAATTGACAATTGTCGAACAAGTGTCTTCCACTCCCAGACTAAGCATGAAGTAAAATTTCGAGTTGAGAAAAGCCGAAAGAATTTGGTTTTTCTCAACTCGAAATTTTACTTCATGCGCTACGCGTGTAATAATACTGATTTATTGTAAAGTTTAAAATATTCTTCTCATTCCATAAAAAATATATAATTATTATTTTTGGTTATTATTGTTGTGACATTTGCAACATTATTTAATAAAAATAACTAGAAAAAGTCGCTACCAACCTATATTTATTACCTTTAAGTCGACTTTTACTAAAGTCAGATCAGAAATTGATTATAAAACGCATTAATATTTAAAGTCGACTTTAACTTAAAGTCGACTTTTTTTAGTCAGTTAACCTTATTATATTGAAACCGGCCATATGTGCAAAAATCCGACATTAACTTTAAATTTGCGGAATATAAAGATAAAATCGACTTTAAATATTAAAAGTTGCCTTAACTTGATTATGAAACCAGCCGTTCATTGAAAAAAAACATTGGAATTGGCGTAATTAGGTAAACAATTAGAAACCGTAGTTTATTTAATAAAAATTAATAACAGTGGAATTAGCACTTTGAATTTTATATGTGAGAATAAAAATTCGTGTTTTGATCAAATAAACATAATTTACAGACTTTAACTAAATTTGGAAATAGATTTGTTAACGGGAACAAATCTTTAATACTTTGCGGTTTGCAGTAAATGATGAAACGTATGTATAATTATAAATTTTAACTGAACTAAGGAATCATAGATTTATTAACGTCAAAAAGATTTTACCATGTTTCTGTTTATAATGAAAGATGAAAAGTGTATTTTTGAACCTCACAATAAATCAGGGTTTAAGCACCTGGCCGCTTCGCTACGCAACCAATCCAAATTTTCAGGCTTGTCTAATCTCAAAATACCATGCGGTCATTTAAAACATGATTTCTAAATCTAAATGGAATAAATTTGAGGTTATGGTAAACTATGTGATAGCACTCAGTGGTGCCAATCTAATTTGAAATCCAAAGCCTACTCTAGCCTATTCTTAGTGGTGCCAATCTAATTTAAAATCCAAAGCCTACTCTAGTAGGCTTTGGATTTCAAATTAGATTGGCACCACTGAGTGTTATCACATAGTTTACAATCTCCTCAAATTTATTCCATTATTCAATTAGCATTCACTAAATTATAGTTTAAACAAGTGGTCTCCAAACTACGGCCCGCGGGCCAAATCCGGCCCGCGACTTGCATGAATCCGGCCCGCAATTGTTTGTAATTTTTTTTGTTAATGTCATATTTTGAAATATTGTAACAATTGTTCCTTAAATTTTTCATAATTTTATAAAATTAATCAGATCTTGGCCGACTGTATTATGTAGAATTGTATTTGTGGCCCGCGAAGAAGATAGTTTGGAGACCCAGGGTTTAAACAATCGCATGGTATTTACTAACTTTCGTTAGAAAGACACTAGAGGCTTCAATAAATAACCCGAAAATATCACCCCACTGAGCAAAAACAAACAAATAACGTCATATCAACATTGTAGCAACGTTTAACGTTATTTTAATGTTGATGAAACATTACCTAAATGTGTTGGTTTAGTGGGACAATGTCTTTCTAAAAATTATCTAGTTTAATTAATAATTAGCTTACGTGCAATAAGTATGTATGTAAATGACACTATCCGTGCTTGTAAAACAATCAGCACGTTTCATTTCTTCAATTTTAATCAGACGCTCGACTTCTCTCGTCTTTTTCAAGATCACCAATCTGGCTATAATTAACAAAAGAAAAATCACGACAAACACGATTTTTGTTAATAACACTACTTCCCAGTCCATTCGATATTTAAACTCAAATAAACTATCATCTACATATGTTTTAATACGTACGTGCAGTTGATTTTATTTATCTTATCATCTACTTGATTCCTTGAAATTTCGGGCTTTTCAAATCACTACGGTTTTTTTTTTCGAGAAATCCAAGCACTTATTTATTTTAAATGAGTAATAATACGTTAATTTAAATGTAAAGTTCAGTAAGTGTATAGGTTATTAAAATTACTCCTTGCGTTTTACTTTTAAATCGGTGAACTAATTGTTTGTTGAATTTATTATTCATGGGAAATTTTAAATTTAAATAAATCAGTTTGTTTTAATAATTCAGCTTGATTTTCTAGTGCATTATCAAGCCCATTAATTCTTTTAGCTCTGGAATTTTTCATGTGCCCAAAAACATTTTTTGTACACTGCATATTATTTATTACTATCTCAGATATACAGAGAGTTTTTCTTTTAAGTATACATATCTCAATATACTGTATACGCTGTAAATCTTCAGATATTCGTTGTTTTTACAAATATTTCAAATTGAACTTTCAAACGAGGGTTTTCCACTCCCAGATTAAGCATGAAGTAAAATTTCGAGTTTAGAAAAGCCTGAAAATTTGGTTTGGTCGCGTAGCGCGAAGCGCGGAGCGACCAAACCAAATTTTCAGGCTTTTCTAAACTCGAAATTTTACTTCATGCGCCACGCGTACTAAATACTTATGTAATATGATGTTCAGAATACACTTTTTTAGCATGCTGCTTTAGCAGAATATTTTGAACTTATATAAAATCAGTGTTTTATACGAGTGGCGCATGAAGAAAATTTCGAGTTTAGAAAAGCCTGAAAATTTGGTTTGGTCGCTCCGCGCTTCGCGCTACGCGACCAAACCAAATTTTCAGGCTTTTCTAAACTCGAAATTTTACTTCATGCTTAATCTGGGATTGGAAACCCTCGTCAAATCCAAATGTTAGGGCTTTTCTAAGCACGGAATTTAACTTCATGCTTAATCGATCTTGCTTGGCGATCCATGATCAAACGTGCCTGAGAGCTCGTTCTAAATCCTCGAGCGTCACAAGTGAGGTTATAATGCAAGACGACAGCGAACATGTGAGTAACTTAATAAAGGACAATGATACACTTAGAAAATTAGTCCGAGAAATGGAGGAATAATCTAACCTTCTTAAAGAAAATTGCATCCTTAGAGAGAAGATCTTATAACTAGAATACAAACTAAAAATTAAAAATGATTCCTGTAACTGCACTTACCAAAATAATTCAGCTAACGAATTGAAGATGGCACAAAGTGCAAATACCACAATAAAGAGTTCTGTAAACAACAGCGGCGGAAAAGAAAATTCTGCAACAGGAACAACAACAAATTTGATGACTACGGGCCTAGGCAACAAAACCAACAAGCCGACAACCCAAAAAGCACCCGCGCAAGAAAAGCTGCCAGTCGAAACCGCGAGGAATACAGACGCCTACAACAGCATGGGGGATGCACCAAACCAGGACAATTGAGGAAGAATGCGCCGGCAATACAGGAAAATGGGAAACCGTTATTAAGAGGAAGAAAAAGCGAATAAGCCAAGGAATCGTCGGTCTATCACAAACTGACCATAAAATAAAAACTGTACCGCGTAAAGCATTCATTTATTTATCTCGATTACATCCGTTAACTGAATTAGAAGATATAAATAATCATGTACAAATTAATTATCAAGAAACCTTTACCGAGCAAATATCCGGAACACTACTCATCATTTAAAATTACTGTTGACAGGCAGAATTTTGAAAGAGCAATGGACGTACAGATGTGGCCCTATGGTGCATATGTAGCACGTTTTTTTCACAGAGAGAAAAAACCAATAAATGACCCCATACTACAATAGGTAACCAACAAAAACAAAAGGCAATGATAGTCTTTCATCAAAACATGCAGCCAGTAAAAAATAAAATTAATGAAATTAATATTGTTCTTAATGATCTTTATGTCGATTTAATCTTAATCACAGAGCATTGGGTGGTGGAATGTGAGAACTTTCCACACATAAATAATTATCGTCAAATTTCAACTTTTAAACGCTCTAACCATGTTCGCGGAGGTGCAGCAGTATTAGCAAAAGGCAACTTTAATATTAAGGAGAGACCCGACATAAACCAACTATCACGCGAAATGTCCATCGAAGTAGCAGCTGCTGAGTGTATCATCGACGAACGCAAAATAGTAATATTGTGTCTATATCGCCCTCCGGGCGGCACATTCACCGAATTTATAATCACACTCGAAAACATATTGCACAAAATAATAATTGAGGAAAATTCAGACATCATCTTAGGGGGTGATTTTAATATTGATTTTTTAAAACCTACCGATCATAACACCATGGATCTAATCAATTTAATTGAATGCTACAACCTGCAAATATCTATTAAATCATATACTCGGGTCTCCAGGAATTCGAGTTCATGCATAGACAACATTCTCACAAATATTAATTATACAAGCTCAGAAGTTGTACAGACTCATTTATTAGATCATATGGGTCAGGTGTTGAAATATCAATATACTCCAGAAACCATTAAACCTTTTATCGAATATAGGAAAATAAACGCAAACACGCAAACACGCTCAATTTGAATATGGAATTAGAACAAATAAATTGGAACTCCTAGGAAGACCATTGCAATATTAATTCACTATCGTTTTTCAATGAATTTTATAACCGGTTTAAAAGGGCGTACAACAAGCGTTGTCCATTAAAACAAAAGAAAATAAATAAATTCAAAAAGAAGCAAGCATGGTACACTGAAAATATTAAACACTTACGCAATCAAGTAGAATTTCACTATCAAATATATCGTAGAAGTAAAAGCAACCAGGCATACAACATGTATAAATCTATAAAAAAACAATACTCAGACCAGCTGCAACATGAAATAAAAGCATACAACTCAAACCGCATATAAACCTCAGACAATAAATCAAAAGAACTTTAGAGAATTCTAAAAAATAAAAAGGGCCAAAATGTTAAACGAAAAGAACTAAGTTATATCTACGGTGCAAACAATACACAAATAGATCAGCCCGTTGAAGTTGTGAACACGATTAATGATTATTTTTGTAAAATCGGAGCAGAATTAAATCGAAACTGTGAGAATTACAATCTCGAAACAACAATAACAGATACAATCTTCTTATATCCAGCTAAGGAATATGAAATAGAAATGATCATACATAATATGAAATCAGGTAATAGCAGGGATATAGAAGATTTATCGCCTAACATAATTATATTCACAACAAAAAACATCATAAAACCGTTAACGATTGCAATTAACCAGGCACTTTCTGAAGGAAACTTCCCACCTGAGCTGAAAGTAGGTAAAATCATCCCTATCTATAAAAAAGGTAGTCCATACGATATTGGTAATTATAGACCTATCAATATCCTACCAATATTCTCAAAGATCTTCGAGAAAGTGATGTATGATAGATTATTAAACTACATAAAATCCAAACAAATTCTGTGCAAAAAACAATTTGGATTCAGTAAAGGACTCACAACCACCCATGCTATATATAACTTCTTAAACTTTGTTTTGGCAAATATCGACAAGAATGCTACTGTTTTTTCAATATTTATAGACTTATCAAAGGCGTTTGACTGTGTATCTCACGATTTACTATTGCATAAACTATCGATGTATGGGATACGGGGGAATTGTCATTGCCTTTTGTCATCATACCTTACTGGAAGAAAGCATTTAACAAGTATATATATAAAGAACGAATTATATAACTCAACTTTTGCTGATTCAGTTGTTGGTGTACCTCAGGGTAGCATACTAGAGCCACTACTGTTTCTACTGTTCATTTAACAATGTTTGCCGACGACACCACAATCAACCTACAAGATCAAAATATACACGATCTAAATAGTGCTGCAAATATAGTACTTTGTGAATTAAGTTCATGGCTAACAATAAACAACTTATTGATGAATATAGCAAAAACATCAGTCATTAATTACAGAGCTCCTTTAGGACAGGCAAATATATCAGTAAATAATGAAACGATTAGTGAAACAGACAATGTCAGATTTTTAGGTCTTGTCATACAAAATGACTTAAAATGGGGTACGCATATAAGCAACATTTGTTCGAAATTGGCTAAATATTCATATCTGATTTATGCGACACGAAATGACATTAATGAGCAAGCTGCTCGCACCATTTACATGGCTTATTGTCAACCGTTGCTAACGTATGGTCTAATCTTCTGGGCCTGCACAACGGAAGCAAATATCCATAAAATATTCACAGTGCAAAAAAGATTAATACGCGCAATAGCTAATCAAAAACCATATACAAGCTGCCGCAACCTGTTTAAAACACTAAATATTATGCCCATTATCTGATTATATTTGTATGAGTCACTTAAATTCGTTAAAATGAACCTTACTCTCTTTAATGCTCATATAACAAAACACGGTTACAATACTCGGAAGAAGATATTAAAACTTCCCATACATAGTCACAGTTTTTACCATAACGCATGTACTATCCAATCAGCGAAACATTACAACCAACTTCCTGACAATATAAAAAAAATGCCTAACAAAGCATTTATCAAAAAATTAAAACTATTTTGCAAGACAATTCATTCTACACAATCGAAGAATATATACAATACTGTGATAAAATTGTACAAACCGAATAACTTTAATAGTTTTACTAGTCCTGCCCATTGCATTCTATATTAGTCGATTTAATTTAGTTGTGTAAATTTTAACTATGTACCGCAAATTTTAAAGTGTAAATTGTTTGTCATATTGTTTCTATGTGTTTGTGATTATTTACTAATTATTAATTATTCTAACTAATTTAATTTTTACCTCAATTTTCAAATTGTAAGTTGTTTGTCTATATTGAATCTATGTGTTTGTTTATTTACTATTTTACTATTTTAATATTGTGATTATGTTTATTCACTATTTTAATACTTACTTTCTGTATATACTAAGCCATATTTGACCCACCCATGAATGTACTTTATTCTATTTGGAAATAAATAAATTGAATTGAATTGAATTTAATCTAAGAGTGAAATAACTCGTTTAAACTTCAAATTGTACGATTTTCAAAATAACGAATATTTGAAACAGCACATATATTGGGATATGTATAATTAAAATAAAAATCCCTTGTATTGTATCATGTATTTAAGATACAATACAACAACAAGTTCACTGTTTGTTTTGAGTTATGTGAAGTAATCAATCACTAATAAAACACGGTTTGATTTCCTTTCTTCACGAATTTTGTAAATTTATAAAGAAAGAAAATTAAACCGTGTTTTATTAACAAATGATTTGTTCTATTAGAGACAAATTATTCACGTGCCATACAAACTGTCCATTTTGCTAAATGGTGCATCCTGACGTGTCCTATGTACATACACATGGTATATATGTGTGTTGGTGCGTATGTATTTAGCATTTCTGTGACATAACGGACACCAAATGTAACTGTATGCGCATATTTCGTCTTGTATATAAAAATATTAACACATCGTGTCAGTGGTTGTTATTATTAGTATGAGCCATTTAGGCTAATAAATGTTTCTGTATCAATTATATCTAATTGTCTCAACAGGTCGAAACATTCAAACTGCGATAAAAAGCCTGTAATAAATGCAGAAATATGCAATGTATCGTCGGAAAAGTAGAATTGAGTTAATGTATTCGACTTTACGGAGATATGCTTATAAAAGCATTGATAAAACATCTCCCCTAGTTATAGAATTTATTATTTCTTGATACAGGGTAATGGGACAAATGCCTTCCCTTTGGCTTTTAAGAAAAAATATGTCGTCAAACTAAATTATTCTACTTTCTGGATTATATTTATAAAATCATAAATATTATGAATAATAAAATAATTGTGGGGCTCTGTGGAAAAGTGCTATTTTCTTAAAAATTGTTATAAGTATCGATATCTACAAATGAATAAGTTTCATCTTTAGTGATAGAAAAAATGGTACAATTGAATAAGTGTATCTCTCAATATAATATGAGAGCCCTAGAAGCCAAGGGTTAAGCGGCGGCTCGCAGCCTAACTTCAGGGTAGGCCAGAGACCCAAGGTAATATGTATCCGTTATTGAAAGGTGACTTGTATTTATAAAGCGTGATTTCAACCTCAAATTGTGTGTGCCTTGGCGCTGAGGCCGACCCTGAAGTTAGGCTACGAGCCGTCGCTGCAAGGGTTACAAGTGCATACAAATAGTTTTAGGGAAAAACATTTGAAAGTTGAGAAAAGAGTGTAAACTAAAAAAAAAGTTGCACTCAATGTCTTGTATTAAACTAGAATTACCTTTTGTTTACCAATATCAGTAATATCCTGTTGCCAACAAATGACTGAATGTATCTAAAAACCCATCTCAATACTTTATAAAATTATATAAAATTTGCACTTATATCCCTTGGCTTCTTGGGTTCTCATAAACAATGTTATTGATTAGACGTCTACAGATTTTTTTAAAAAAAGTTAAACTTTATCTCCAATTTTTTACACAAATCAATCTCATTTCACTTGTACTACTTTTGCACTAAACCTCTGAATTCTATTATTTTCTTAGCAATTTAAGGACTTGGGATATTCCCAACTTTTCGCTCCTCTTCTGTTTTTCTCCGACATTCTATATGACGCAATTTATTTCCGAAATTACACATCCACACGAGCCGAACTTTCTATTCACCTTTAGGCTATACATTCATTCTTCATCCCAATTTCTTCTTTGCGGCCATCTCATTCATTCATAAACTTTTTTCATCGATTCTTTGAAAAATTTCGATTTGCTAAAAACAATGTTTATTTTTTTTTATTTATTTATTCACGAGATACCTCTTTAACATTGAAATAATACAAAATAAGAAATAACAAAAGTTTAAGAGCCGCAGAATGACTACACACATACGTTATGATAACTACATTGCTAATTCTAACATAATCTTAAAAAGTTTTATCCAGATTAATGACCACCAGTGCTCTTCGAAAACATAAAAAATTGTTCGCAAATGGATCGAAATTCGGGGATGAGAGCAAGCAGTTGGCCGAATGCATCAATCTGGACAAAGGATTATTGCCAACGTACGCAGTTCTATGATTTTTTTCCCTAAATAAAACTCTAGATCTCGTCAATGATCCTCCGCGCTTATGCCAGAAGTCCAGTGCTCCTAAGAGAGATGAACAGTTAATGTACCCATTTAGAATTTTATATAAAAAGCACATGTCGAATACATTTCTCCGAAAAAGTAATGTTTCTATATTTAAATTGAGCCTGAGCAATTTGTAACCCAAATCTGAATAATTGATGCTCAGTTTGAATCCTACAATCCGCAGGAATTTATTTTGTACCCTTTCCAATGCATTAATAAGATATTATTGGTGTGGATACCAAACACTTGCCGCGTGTTCTAAATGGGGACGTACTAATGTTAAATATAAAATTCTAAATGTGTCAATATTAAAGTCAGGTGTAATCCTGACAATAAATCCTAACATTTATGTTACAAACCGAAAATGATTTATTTCTGAATAATAGATTAAAACTGTATCTTCCTATAAAATTAAACGTACACATTCTAAGCAGTATACACTTTGCATTAAGTCAGTGTTCTATACGCTTGGCGCATGAAGTAAAATTTCGAGTTTAGAAAAGCCTAAAAATTTGGGTTTGCCGGGGCGCGACTCGTTTAGCTCGCACGCCCCTGCAAATTCAAATTTTCAGGCTTTTCTTAACTCGGAATTTTACGTCATGCTTAATCAAAAAGTAGAACACTTGGTAGAAGTTTCGTTCACAAAAGGTATAAATAATATTGAACCCCAAATGAGTTCCTTGAGGAACCCCAGAAGTTACGGAAACTGGATTAAAGTACATTTTTCACGATTTGTAAAATAATCCCAACAATCAACAAATTAAATAAGATTTATTGTTTTTTGCGTGTTAATTTGTTTTTTGATTAAGCATGACGTAAAATTTCGAGTTAAGAAATGCCTGAAAATTTGAATTTGCAGGGGCGGGGGAGCTAAACGAGTCGCTCCCCGGCAAACCCAAATTTTCAGGCTTTTCTAAACTCGAATTACTCGAAATAATTTACCATCAATTTTTCATTAATAATTTCTAAATAACTATCTACTGGCCTTTAGTAGTTTCATTTAAAATAAAAAGAACTTTGACTGCACTTTGAAAATATTTCAATAAAATATATTTTTTTAAGATCAATTCTTCGGGCTATTTGGCCATTTGGGCCATTAATTAGTTGTATGTAACTTCTTTATTAGTATACGAATATTTCAATAATTACAATCACATATGTAAATTATTGTAAATCAATAGTAAATTCCATAAATAAAGTTTAAGTCAAAGATATCCGAGAGAATTAATTAATTTAGTACAAACATAATTTCTAACAAAATTAAATTAAATGAACAAACATTTTACTCTTCAACCATTTACTTACTTGAAACAAGTTTAGTTTATATTTATTTTAATCTTTATACAACATTTTTTTTCATTAAATAGAGAAATATTGTATATGAAAAACTAGTAAAGATATTCAAATTTTCCTTATAATGGAATTTTTTTTAATTATGCACAGAATAACAGAATAACGGTCATTTTAATAGAATTTTATCATTAAATGACTATTATAACATTTTGACGTCAATTTCACTATTATGGCATTTTGATAGTATTTTATCATTAGATTGACTACAATTTACCTATTATCTTTTGAATCCTTTTTAACTTGTATCGAAATTGACATTCGCTTTTAACAATACAGAACAATCTTCGTTAATAAAACGACAATGCACTTATTATGTCAATTTTCAATTGTTTTAATAATGAAACAAACGAGTGTCTTCCACTCCCAGGTTAAGCATGAAGTAAAATTTCGAGTTTAGAAAAGCCTAAAAATTTGGCTCGGGCGCGTAGCGAAGCGGAGCGACCGAGCCAAATTAGGCTTTTCTAAACTCGAAATTTTACTTCATGCGCCACGCGTATAAAACACTGACTTCAAGTGAAATGGTCTGTAACCAATTTAGTGACTAAAATAAGCTTATGACACTATTTTTTTTTTGTAAAAACGTGTCGTTATTTTTTAATTACATATAAAAAAAAGTTTCAAACATTTTTTATATTTTTAAAACGTTTGATGAATGCAATGGAATTTTCTGTTTATAAAGATATTTAACTTTTCCTTGTTAAGGTTAAATGCTGTGCATATTCATTGAATTTTATGATGTGTTGATTTTGCACACATTTTTTTCTACTTCAAACTACGAGGTGTGGAAATTAAGTGATGAGACTGATTTTTTAAATTAGTTTTATTCGAATAAAATTACAATTGAATGTTGTCTCCTTCAAAGTAATTCCCTTGGGAAGCCACACAGCGTTGGAGACGTTTCTTCCACTCCTCATAGCAGTGCTGGAACTCGGATACTGGGATAGCCTTCAGCTGGTCGGTTACAGCCGTTTTAATGTTTTCGAGTGTCCAAAAATGACGTCCCTTCAGATGAATTTTCAATTTAGGGAAGAGGAAAAAGTCAGCAGGACTCAAGTCAGGTGAGTCAGGAGGCTGAGGAGCCACAGGAATATTTCTATTGGTCAAAAACTGGTTTATTGATATTGCTGTGTGACACGGCGCATTGTCATGATGCAGGATCCAATTGTTCTTGATGTGTGATCTCACACGAATGATCCTTTTTCGGAGTCTTTCAAGAACCTCGCGGTAAAAGTGTTGATTTACTGTTTGGCCTTGAGGCACAAACTCTTTGTGGACGATTCCCTGGCTATCAAAGAAACAAATCAGCATGCATTTAATTTTTGATTTGCTAATTCTTGCTTTTTTGGGCCTTGGAGAGCCTGGCGTGCACCATTGCATGCTCTGGCGTTTTGTTTCCGGGTCGTATTCAAACACCCAACTCTCGTCACCAGTGATGACATGTTCCAAAAAATGTGGATCATTTTCAATCGATTCCAAAAAGTCAAGGCACCTTTCCCTTCTAATGTCCTTTTGTTCCTGCGAAAGGTTTTTTGGAACCATTTTCGCGCAGATCTTTCTCATCCCCAATTCATTGGTCAAAACGTGATGAACGGTGGTGTGACTCAAATTCAACTGTTCCCCCATCATTCTGATCGTTAACCGACGATCTGAACGCACAAGTTCCCGGATTCTGTCGACATTTTCATCGGTTCTTGCTGTTGCAGGCCTTCAGCTGCGTGATTCATCTTCCATCGACTCTCTTCCTTCTGAAAATGCCTTAAACCATCGAAAAACCTGGGCTCTTGACAAAACACTGTCTCCGTAGGCCTGCTGAAGTTTTGCAAAAGTTTCTGTTGCACTGTACCCAAGTCTCAAGCAAAACCTGATAGCACACCGTTGCTCGAAATTAATATCACTAATTTTTAGAACGCACTTCAAAATACGGTTTCACGAGAACAATGACTACGCACAGCGTAATGACTCGATCAAGTTCAAACTTGTACTGAACGCCTATCGCATGTCCATCTGTCACCCTTCCAAGCCACGTGCTTCCAGTGTTGCCGTATCTAACGCTATGCTGCCAATCTCATCACTTAATTTCCACACCTCGTATGTCAAAGCGTTACAAAAAATGTAACTCGTGCCACAGAAAGAAAACAAAATTAAAGTATATAGTTGTCCAGTGAATGAATGAGTACTGAACACAAATTTATATGCTTGATATTTGTATTCTATAAAATAAAACTCTGTTGTGGACGAACAATTGCTGTATACAAAAGTTTAGTTTGCCAGCTATTGACGATGCTACGTAAGCTAATGGGCACTAGATGGTGTTTACACTTTCGAACATATGTATTTATTTTGTTTTTTTATTCTAGTAAATTACGTATAAAACAATTATAATAGAATTTACGACAGGTGTCCTATGATTACAGATTTAATTATATAGTACAATTTTTTTCGAGGTATTTTTATATTAACATTATTTCTTCTTCTTTTATGTACTCAACTGCAGCGTATACTAAACTCTTTTAACTGGTAGATTTATATTATTATAGTTATTTTAGTTTAAACTTAAATGTCACAGGACACCTCTTGTGAACTGGTTTAAACACAACATTTTTTTTATGTGGAAGTTCTTTGCTATTTGTATTTGGCTGTTGTTTGTTTTATTTATTGTTGTTACAATTTTTAACGTGACAATGAACGAATGCAATTTCTATTCTTATATTTAATAGAAAACCTACGTTTTATATAAACAATGGTTTGTTGTTAAAGTTACACAACGAAAGTTGCAATTATGGCGATCAAATTCTATTACGATGACGGCTTCCTCGGATTGTTACAATTTTTTCATCCGTTTTAATGTTCAGCCATTTAAATAATTTAATTGTTCAATTAGTCCGGACTCGTAATATTTGTGTACGTTTCTTGTTGGGTAAATATATAATCGGTCCTAGTTTTTTGAAAGTTTAGAATTTGTACGTAAAGTGTAATTATTTATCTTCGATACTTGAGTCGAGTATTTCCAACTACCCCTAAATCCATTTAAAAACAATGGATTCAGAGGTTTTTGGAAATAGACGACTCACTTGTTCTTCTACTTTCTTGATGGAACAAGATCACAATTTCTGTTGATTTTTTTCAACATTAAAAGAAAGTTTGTTCATTTCTTAATAATCAGTGTACATTTTATGAGCATCTTCCTTTTGGTTTTCTTTTTGAATAATTCTCAATGAAAGCACAATTTTATGGCGCTTGATAAATATTAGTCGATTGTAATGTTGACAGTTCATCGATTTCTTAGTTTTTTTTTTTTTCTGAAGGTTTGTTCATTTCCTTTCAATTACCAAGACTTGTATGATGAATAATTTTAAGTATAAATCTAAACAAGTCGAAGATAAATTCACTGTTTCTTTTGAGTTATGTAAAGTAATCAGTCACTAATAAAACACGGTTTGATTTCTTTTCGTCTCTAATTTAAGTCTAAGAGAAATAACAATGGGTAAAGTTAAACACTTGTATTGTTCCATGTTTTCATATGCATTTGTCAAATTCAAATTAGTTTTAACTTTGAAAATTTTCTTTTAATGTTGAAAAAAATCAGCACAAATTGTATAACTGTCAACGAAATTATAAAAGCTCAAAATCGACCAGGTATAGAGGAGAATTGGCGACGACACGAAAATATCTAAAATCTTCCGATTTCTATCTCTTTCCTAAAATGTTGGAGGGTAAGGGGAAAGAGACCGAGTACTCAGGGGGTAATCCATTATGGACACCAACTGCATTTTTTGGGTGTCAATGTCAACCCGATACTATCAGGTAGTAAGAAGTCCATCTGTTTTCAGCCGGCGCGTGGCGTTATCTTTTGTCCGGTTTGAGGTGGTTTTGATAAGAAGATTTATTTGATATTTATGAAATTATTTAAGATGTAATTATAATTAATACATTTGTAAAATAAAGTCGAGATGTAATGCTACGTGTACAATTTTAGGTCAATAGAATTTTTAAAACGTATCTGACGTTTACATCTCTGTAAATATTGATCATAATCACATCTAAGCGTTATATATTTTTAACTTTACTGTAAATCAGTGGTTTATACGCGTGGCGCATGAAGTAAAATTTCGAGTTTAGAAAAGCCCCGTGAAAATTTGTCTAGGGTCGCTGCGCGACCCGAGACAAATTTTCTGAGCGGGGCTTTTCTAAACTCGAAATTTTACTTCATGCTTAGTCTGGGAATGGAAGACACTCGTTACTTTAAAATACATCACAATTGGTAAAATATGTATCGTTGGATGACCGTCTTCAGGGCTGATATGTAAGCAAATTAGGGGTCTTAGGAGTTGTCAAATAAGTGAGTTACTCAACAGTTTCTAAGGCACTCTTTACAAAAAACAAACTATTAACATTTTACATATAAACTGTACAGGGTGAGCGAAACTCGATGTCTCAGCTCTATTATAAGAGAAGGAAAAACAATAGAAAAAATCTGAAAAGAGGTTCATAAATGGGATTGAGTAAGGTCCATTTTAATCCAAAATTACATATTTTTTTTTAATTTTTACTGAAGTAATGACGCCGTCGAATATTTTTTCCCCAGAAACATACCTATATTTTTGGATATTTCAAAAGAGCTAATATTTCTGAATGAACTTTGTAGAGAAAAAAATTGCTATCTTCTTTCGTTAAAAGATTAACAGCAAACTTAAAAAAAAGTATTATCAAAAATTTCCAATTGTCACGACTTAAACAAGTAGCCTTTTGCAGCAAATAACAAAGCCGCATCTGTCAATAATTGAACTAATGGTTGACAAATATTGATTTGTTGTCATTTGATTTTAGATTTCAGATTTTTTCTATCGTGTTTCCTTTTCATATAATAGAGCTGAGACATCGGGTTTCGCTCACCCTGTACAATAAACTATAAGTGTGATACATCATTGTATTCAGAAAAAAATATTCTTCCAAAAAATATGAAAATCCAAAATGGCGCCCATAAGAAAACGTGAACACCATCTACTCTCAATAGCATCGTCGATGGCACTCACAGAATGACTATTATAAATGTCAATTCATTGTGCATTTTGAAATCCAGAAGAAAACTGAACTTCATAACCATTTTAATAGTCATATGTAATTTTCATATAAATTGACGATGTGAAGGCCATCGGCTGCCAATTTTGAGTAGTATCGTTACAGCTATTGACAGTAGATGGCGTTCACGTCGTTAATTTAAATGTAAATTACCTATGAGACTATTAAAATGAATAAAGATGGTTAGTTTCCTTCTGGATTCCAAATTGCACTATAAATTGACAATTTTAATAGTCATATGTAATTTACATTTAGGTTGACGTTGTGAACGACATCTACTGTCAATATTTTTGTTTATTGTACTCACAAAATGACTATTATGAATGTCAATTGATTGTGCATTTTAAAATCCAGAAGAAAACTGAACATCTATAACCATTTTAGTAGTCATGTGTAATTTACATGTAAATTGACGATGTGAACGCCATCTCCTGCCAATTTTTGAGCAGTATCGTTACTGCTATTGACAGTAGATGGTGTTCACGTCGTTAATTTAAATGTAAATTATATATGAAACTATTAAAATGGATTAAGATGGTTAGTTTTCTTCTGGACTTTAAATTGCACTAAAAACTATAACATCATTGAATTCAGAAAAAAATATTCTTCCAAAGTATATGAAAATCCAAAATGGCGCCCACCAGAAAAACAAAAGTTGGCTATGGTGTAATGTCAAAGTTGTAAATGTCTGGATACAATAGTTTTTGAATAAAAAAAAAAACGAAATTTCAAAAAATCCGTTTTTTGACAATACCTCAAAAACGAAAAAAGATATTTCAAATTTGTTTTTAGATTAAAACAATTACGCAATTACGCAACTTTGCCCCAATTTAACCGACTCTCTATCTCTTCAAAAAACCGAGATCCCCATACATTCTGTTCAAATATATAGAAAACGTAAATTACAAGTTTTTTTTATAAATAAAAGTTGATTTGTGTCATTTTTTGATTAGAATGCGAAGAGTTTAATGAGTAATGCTCAATAATTATTTTGGATTAAAAAAATATTTTTTGAGAAATTTGAGTTTGTAAATGAGGATTTTCTAATTAAAAAAAATAATATTTGGAAAATGTTTGCAGATCTATTTATTTTTTAAAGACCATCAAGAATGATTATATGTTCATTATAGCATTTTTCCGTCATTTAAAGAATTGATGATTGGCGTACTAAACGTTTTCACTTGCTAATTGGTTGGTTATAGACCATTTCACATTAAATCAGCGTTTTATACGCGTCGCGCATGAAGTAAAATTTCAAGTTTAGAAAAGCCTAATTTGTCTCAGTCGCTACGCCCAAGCCAAATTTTCAGGCTTTTCTAAACTTAAAATTTTACTTCATGCTTAATCTGGGATTGGAAACACTCGTTAGATGATCAATCACAACCAGGGTTGTTATGTTTAAAACACTTTGTTTTAAAACAGTGTTTTAAATATCTTTAAAAACAGCCGGGTTGTTTTTAACGGTTTTGTTTTAAACATGATTTAAATCTTAAATTTGTTTAAAACATGTTCTAAACGTAAAATATGTTTAAAACCGTTTTTATTATCTTAACTGCTAAAAATAAATATTTGCTAAATTATATTTTATATTACTTCATTAACATTTTTTGATGGTTTTTAAATATTAGCTAAATTGTTGAAAATATTTCAAATTACGTTATCAACCATAACATTTTATTACAATAAACCTGTGTGTGCATAAATGTGGTTTGTAAATACAGAGATCTTTTCTTTCAGGTTTTCAATTTGAATCTTTAAACGAAGGTTTTCCACTCCAAGACTAAGCATGAAGTAAAATTTCGAGTTTAGAAAAGCCCAAAAATTTGGATTGGCCGCGTAGCGAAGCGGAGCGGTTAATCCAAATTAGGCTTTTCTAAACTCGAAATTTTACTTCATGCGCCACGCGTATAAAACACTGAAATATCGTAAAGTTTAAAATATACGGCTTTAGCAATCTAATATGTAAATGTGGATAAAACGTGAGTCAAATTTTGCCCTGAAAAAATTGTTTAAAACAGTAATTATATGCAACTCAATAACTCTAACGTATATTGGGTTGCCTATAATAGTTGTTGTGTGTGTTTTTTTTAACTTCACTGTAAATCAGTGTTTTTAAGCGTGGCGCATGAAGTAAAATTTCGAGTTTAGAAAAGCCTAATTTGGATTGGCCGCTCCGCTTCGCTACGCAGCCAATCCAAATGTTTAGGCTTTTCTAAACTCGAAATTTTACTTCATGCTTAGTCTGGGAGTGGAAAACACTCGTTAAAAGCCTCAAATTAACCGCATTGAAACAACGATTTCCCGTAAGTTTAAATTATCGGGATATGTATACTCAAAAGAAATATGCCCTGTATGTTCTGTTTTAAACACGTTTTAAACGTGTTTTAAACATGTTTTAAACACGTTTTAAACTTTGATCATAACCTTATTTTGCAGTTTTTTTATTGCTAGATTAGCGTGCTTTATTTAATCGATTTGATTAAAACGTAACCAAATAATACAATTGCATAACATATTGATTAATGTGTTAAATTGTTGGAGCCATCAAATAAACATGACCGACCGTTTAAAATGCTTTAAAAAGGGAAACTACCTGTTATTCTAACAGATAAGGTCATAAATTGTAACATCAACACCCCATGAATTGTGGTTTCTTTTCTTCCATTATACTTCCGCGCTTGTAAAGGGTGTCTCTCTTCAAAATTTGCTAGTTTAGATATTTTGGAAAGGCCCTGAGAATTGCATAAAAATCATACTGATTGTTAAGAAATTAACAAACTTTTTTTTATTAGTTATTGTAGTAATTCCTTTCTCCACTAATTATTGTTATAATGCTAGGTGTACATTTCGAAGACTAGGTGTTCATTTTTAATAGAAATATAACACTGGTCTGCAAAAAAAAATTTTTTTCGAGCCCTGACACCATTCCTGCTGATTCTTATGTAAAATGACCTCCTGAATCCGAATATGACCTCCGTTTTCCTCCATCACCCAACGTTTTCGGGGGAGCCCCCCCCCCTATTTTTATCACTTTTCGATAATTTGAAGGGATGAAAAGGATTATTTTAGCCTTTACATTTCTTCTGAGGGGCTAGAGAGGTGAAAAGTTCCAAAACATGAACATTTGTAGCAAGGAGGTAGATTTGGGGGTGATTTGCCCCCTTAAATTGTAAAAAAATCATTAAAAATTATCAATTTTTTCCGTTTTTTTCGCAGTTTTTTCACTTATTTTCTACATATTCCAGCTTCCATTCCCCCTCATCCTCCCCCAAACATCCCCAAATAATAAAAATATATTGCAACAATATATAGCAACAATAATAAAAATATATAGCAACAATAATAAAAATATATAGCAACAGTTCGGAAGATTCACTGTACCACGCTGGCGCTCTCAATACTCCCCCCGTTTCCCACATCCATTGGAGGGGTAAAAAGGATTATTTTAGCTGTAAAGAATAATAAATAAAAAGTAAAATAATAAATGTAAAGAATAATAAATAACTAAGATAAGTACCTTCAGTTGGTGCTTGCTTTCCTTTTGTACCCTGAGGTAGAAGTTTCTCGTATCAAAAACCAGCAGTACTCTGCTAACATGCTCGCATTCCACTTCCCCGAAAATCTCCTCTCGAACTTAGAGATGTCTTGATGAAACCGTTCCCCGTGTTCATCCGAAACTGCTCCTAAATTTTCAGGCAAGAAGTCCAGGTGTGAGTGAAGGAAATGCACTTTAAGAGACATGTTACACCCCATGGCCTTGTACGCTGACAGCAACTCCTCGACATGAGCGACATAATCATCACTTTTGTTGTTACCCAAAAAGTTCTCACACACGTTTTGGAATGCAACCCAAGCTCGTTTTTCTTTTCGATTCAGGTGTTCAATAAACGTCGAATCTTGGAAAAGTTGTCTAATCTGGGGGCCCACGAAAACTCCTTTCTTGATTTTAGCCTCACTAAGACGAGGGAATTTAGTTTCCAAAAATTGAAATCCATCACCAGTCTTGTCTATTGCTTTCACAAACTGTTTGATCAATCCGAGTTTGATGTGCAAAGGCGGCAAGTAAATATTTTCCTTC
The DNA here is from genome assembly GCA_932526585.2 of Philonthus cognatus. Lineage (NCBI taxonomy): Eukaryota > Metazoa > Arthropoda > Insecta > Coleoptera > Staphylinidae > Philonthus > Philonthus cognatus. Next base: position 30,885,166 of record OW052241.1, on the reverse strand, counting down.
GGGACCAGAGGATCGTGAGCGACGATTTTCTGACCGGGAGTAAAACTTTCTCGCAGAGGCCAATTCCGTACGATGTAATGTTTGTCTCGGGCTCGGCTGTCCCATTCGCATAGGAAGTATTTTGTGTAGCCCGATTGCAGGCCCATGAGTAGAGCAACAACTTTTAAGTCAGCGCAAAGTTTCCAATTATAATCATGGTATTTGATTTTATCAAGGATCCGGCTGATGTTTTCGTACGTCTCCTTCATATCCACAGAGTATGCAACCGGGAGTGATGGTAACTCATTCCCATTGGCCAATAGGACAACTTTCAAGCTTGTCTTTGATGAGTCTATAAACAGTCTCTATTTGTCTGGGTCACATGGCATCTTCAGTTCTATCATCAATGCATTTGAATTAGGGCAGAACACTAAGCCTTCATCTGCTAAAAAAAGTAATTTCAGGGTTGACTGCCTAGTCCTGTAAGAAGAGATATTTACACCCTTTTCTAAGAGATTCCACTGCTGAAGTCGAGATCCAAGAAGTTGAGATTTACTCTTAGGTAACTCCAAATCCCTGACGAGATCATTCAATTCCGACTGAGTAACGAGGTGAGGTTTTCGATGAGCTAAATCAGCAGAACACTCTTCATCATCGGTGAACGTATCATAAGATGGTCCAGGCTGTGGCTCAAAGTCTTTCAAATCCGTTTCTGGCTCTAGAGTATAGGTTTTTGGGGGCACTGGGATTGGCAAAGATTCGTTGTGAGGAACTGGTCTTAGAGCTGAAGGGATATTAGGATACTGAATTGTATGCTTACTTTTGCTAGATAACCCGACGGTGGAAGTCATACAAAAGTAACAATCTGTGAGATGACAGCGAGGTTCGCGCCAAACCAAGGGCACAGCAAATGGCATTGATTTACGGGTACCTTTGAGCCATTTGGTCAAGCTACTGTAATAAGTAGTGCAGCAAACTGTTGGAGCCCAATTCTTGTCCTGAGCGCCAACTTGGCAATCAAAGTAAAATTTATAAGCAGTTTTAAGAAGCGGAGAAAGGGGTTTTCGTTGCGCTTTTAAAGTCAATTCCCCGCAAACATAGCAGAAGCTATCGGGATGATTTTTACACTCGCGTGGCATAATTAAACAGTAAATAAATGCTCGATATTAATCACAACTCACACTCACGTACTGTAATTCACTTGGAAAAAGCCGGAATTAAAAAATTTCTACCGTTATACACAATTTAAACAACTTGGAAACACAGAATCCCCGCCTAGAGCACCGACAAGTTGACTCTACGATCGCTAGAGATGTACTGAGGGAAGATAAGGATTACAGTCCAGGTCTATAGTGACAAGAGCAATGCAAGTTTAAACCTGTCAAAGCATGAAAATTCCTGGGCAAACCTGTGCGCGCGAGGTATTGAGAGCGCCAGCGTGGTACAGTGAATCTTCCGAACTGTTGCTATATATTTTTATTATTGTTGATATATTTTTATTATTGTTGCTATATATTGTTGCTATATATTGTTGCTATATATTGTTGCTATATATTTTTATTGTTTGGGGGAGGATGAGGGGGGATGGAAGCTGGAACATGTAGAAAATAAGTGAAAAAACTGCGAAAAAAACGGAAAAATCGATCATTTTTAAGGATTTTTTTACAATTTAAGGGGGCAAATCCCCCCCAAATCTACCTCCTTGCTACAAATGTTCATGATTTGGAACTGTTCACCTCTCTAGCCTCTCAGAAGAAACGTAAAGGCTAAAATAATCCTTTTCATCCCTCCATATTATCGAAAAGTGATAAAAATAGGTGGGGGGGCCTCCCCCGAAAACGGTGGGTGATGGGGGAAAACGGGGGTCATATTCGGATTCAGGAGGTCATTTTACATAAGAATCAGCAGGAATGGTGTCAGGGCCGATTTTCATGCCGACCAGTGTAATTGTCAATTTTATTGCTAGTGAAAATGAGCGACCGAACTAAATTTTCAGGCTTTTCTAAACTAGAAATTATTGGCATTAAATATTTCTCACTCAATTTCGCAAATTTTGTGTAAAACGCAACATTTGACTGAGAAATATTTAATGTCAATTATTTAAACTTAATTTAATTTCATGTGGTTTCTGTATACGGGAGATAAACCACACCAAGTCACATGTTTGAACATTTTCATTAACCTCTCGATAGAACAAACAAATCCTGATTCTAACAGTATTAAAAACGTATTTTGAAGAACTTTATTTATTAGTGTAACTTTATTGAATCATCGTAGAAAAAAATAAGAAAACATATCTGTATATGGGAGGTACATACAAATATTTGTTTTCATTTTTTCTATGATGATTCAATAAAGTTATGGTACATATTTCAAAACTCCTAACTAATAAAGATAATCCGTTTAAACTCAACAAACTATTAAAATAAAACCAGACATTAAAGATTACAAATTTAACGCGATATTTACAATAAAATTGTGCATAACGTTTATCTTATTGAATCGATTAACCCAGTTATCAGGAATACATTAACACCGTTCGAATGTGTTAATTAAAACTAATCCAGTAATTGTTCGAAAGAAAAATTAAACTTTATTAACACTTCATAAAACATAAAACGTAAAAATGAATTAGGTGCGAACAAAATTTAATCTAATAGTTAAATGCAGTTTAGAAAATAGACAATTGATATATGAATCATTTTCTGATTCTAAAGTGAGACATACACGGTATGGTAGAAACAAACATTAAAATATCATCATTTAAGCTATCTATCACTTACAATAGATAGCTTAAATGATCTTAAGATAGAGCTAATTTCGTTAACTTGTTTCTCATTAATCACATGGTAAAACATTTCTATTAATATATAGGTATTTGATTGAAATTCACTTGGTTTGTTTTACTAATAAATTGTTATATTTTCAACTAGTTTCGGCTTAATGCCATTTTCAAGAATCTTCTTGAAAATGGTATTAACCCGAAACTAGTTGAAAATAAAACAATTTATTAGTAAAACAAACCAAGTGAATTTCAATCAAATACCTATATATTAAGAGCTAATTTCATTTAACTAGCCAAGGAATGTGGATTTCAGGATAGATATTTTAACGTTTGTTTCTTCTTTGATAATTGTAATGCATGTGAAAACCACGTCTTCTACAAATAAACTTTAAAAAACAGATTATCTGTGTGATTAATTAAATAAATACTTCAAATCTTATTTCATTTTGATATACAAAAAATTCGAATAGATTTGTCCACTTAAAACTACAGTTCTAAGAAACGACTTGTTTACGTTTCTTAATAGTGTAGTTTTAAGTGGACAAATCTATTACAATTTTTCGTCTATCTAAATGAAATGAGTTCTATAAAAGTAGCGATTTAAAAAAAAATATAATGCAGGCGAAATTGAGTTTAATTTACAAAAAGGTTTTAATATTATACAGAGAGTTTTTCTTTTAAGTATACATATCCCAATTATGTGATGTAAATTTTCAAATATTTGTTGTTTTTTTAACGGCTGAATTTGAAACTTTAAACAAGTGTTTCCCACTCCCAGATTAAGCATGAAGTAAAATTTCGAGTTTAGAAAGGCCTGAAAATTTGGTTAGGTTTTTTGTTTTTTTTGTCTTCAGGCTTTTCTAAACTCGAAATTTTACTTCATGCGCCACGCATACTAAACACTGACGTAACGTGATGTTCAGAATACACTGTTTTAGTATACTGCTTCAGTAGAATATTCATATAAAATCAGTGTTTTATACGCGTGGCGCATGGAGTAAAATTTCGAGTTAAGAAAAGCCTGAAAATTTGGTTTCCTTAGAGCTGTAGTTTTAAGTGGACAATACCATTCCATATTTTGCCTTCCTAAATGAAATAAGTTCTATAAAAGTAGCGATTTAAAAAAATTAACGCAGGCGAAATTGAGTTTAGTATAGAAAAAGGCATAAATATTGTACAGAGAGTTTTTTTTTAAGTATACACATCCCAATTATGTGATGTAAATTTTCAATTATTTGTTGTTTTTTTTAACGGTTGAATTTGCAGCTTTAAACGCGTGTTTTCTACTCCCAGATTAAGCATGAAGTTAAATTTCGAGTTTAGAAAAGCCTGAAAATTTGGTTTGGTTGCGTAGCGCGAAGCGCGGAGCGACCAAACCAAATTTTCAGGCTTTTCTAAACTCGAAATTTTACTTCATGCGCCACGTGTATCAATCACTGACGTAATGTGATGTTCAGAATACACTTTTTTAGTATACTGCTTTAGAATAATATTCTGAATTTCATATAAAATCAGTGTTTTATACGCGTGGCGCATGAAGTAAAATTTCGAGTTTAGAAAAGCCTGAAAATTTGGTTTGGTCGCTCCGCGCTTTGCGCTACGCGACCAAACCAAATTTTCAGGCTTTTCTAAACTCGAAATTTTACTTCATGCTTAAACTGGGAATGGAAAACACTCGTTTGAATCTTCAAATTGAACTGTTTAAAAAAACGGATGCATATGTATACTTAAAAAAAAATCCCTGTATATACAAACATACAAATATTATATATATCGTATGTTCAATACAATAAAACCCCTAGAGTGCTATGGAAAATATTGTAGGTTGGCAACTCTGAAGTTATCTAAATAGCACTTTAGAGGTTTTTTTTTTTATTGAACATACGATACAAACATCTTTATTGTGAATACGTTACAATCTTTTTAACATTTACAGTTTAATTACATAAAATATTTTTTTGTATAATTATCGATCGTCGGTCTTTCAGCCTAATTTAATATTATTTAATTGCATTCAATTGAAATAATGTTTAATCCAACATAACTAAGTTTTGACAAAAATTGCAGAAAATATTAAGAAGTAGTTAATGTCATAACATTTTATTCAACGTCCAATGTATACATTTGTCCAAATATTTTGATGAATATTATACATACATAAGTATAAAAAAAATGCGAATCCCGTTTTTGTGTAGGTATTGGTTTATTTTTCTGCAATTAAATGAAAAACTTGTAAAAATATAACGGGTCGCGTTTTGATTGGTTGGTCCGTTCGGATTGAACGACTTTTACATCCATCTAACGTTACTGGCACGATCTTCTTCCGAAGACTACACACAAAAATTACAGTGTGTGTCCAATTATGGCAAACTCAAAATCTCAACCGCACAAACGGTAATTAGACGTCTACGTATGGCGAAATTGAATTTTCTGAATCCCGTTGTGGAAATTAATTTCTTGAGTTATACTCCAGTGTAATTAGAAAATACAAAAAGATACAAAATTGAAATTATTCAATTACATCAATAATTGAAGAACGTGATTAAAATTGTTGAACATTTAGTGCATGTAACACACATTTTTCACATTAAATAAGTGTCTAAAAAATTCAGGGGTAAATATCAATGGTCGATAGCCAACTGGCAGATGTATTTTTAAAATAATTTATACAGGGTCCTGCAACAGTGCGTCGGGCTTTCCTAGCGCCTTTCCCGTGAAAAAATAAAAAAAATGTTTCGTACAAAAAGTTATTGATTTAAAAATCTTTATGGCGTAAAATTATTTTCAAACATACAGGGTGTCCCAATTTTGCGGTATAACAAAAATATTTGTTTTTTTAATGGAACGCCCTGTATTTATTCAACTTTTCTAATGACATTTTTCAACTTCTACATTGTTATCTATTTAGTTTTTTATTATGTTACAGTGTTGCCAATTCACAATTTTTTTCTCCAAGTATCATGCATAAGCAAGCTCAACTTTAACTCGCAGCGACCTCGTTTTTTGAAGGTAAGAATAACTTTTAGCAAATATCTCAGTGTAGTTAATAAGCAACGTTTTATTAATGAGCAATTTAAATTTAGTAATACAGGGTGTTCAGAGAAACATGCCAAACTTTGCAAATTTCAAAGCGGTATAACCCATTTTTTTTAAATGGAATGCTCCCTATTTTATGTCATTATTCGAAAGGTCTATTTCTTCTCTTTAATTTTATGGGGCATATCTTATGTCTAAATCCCATAGTTGTTGAGATATTCAATATTTTTCACAAAAGTATCCATTTAATTACATTTCTATGCACTCTAGTAGGCCATGCTGAGACGAAACAACTGTCAAAATGTAAGTAAAAGTCAATGTGAGATGAATAAATACAGATAATACTTCAAAATTATTAATACAAAAGAGAAACGATACTACAGTAAATGTTCAAAATGTTTTCCATTTTCATTTAGGCACAAATTAATTCGCCGCTGAAAAGACCTATTCACTCTTCCTAACATTTCAGGTGAAATACTTGCAAAAGCATTAACAATTTGTTGCTGCATATTCATTGGGGTTGTTGGTGCTTCCTTATAAACAATTTCTTTTACATATCCCCACAAGAAAAAAATAATTTTTGTTAGATCCGGAGATCTAGCAGGCCATCTAGTGGCTCCATTCCTACTAATCCATTGGTTGGGGAAAATACCATCAATAAATGTCCTCACATCTCGCGAGAAGTGCGCAGGTGCCCCGTCTTGTTGAAACCACAGCCTGTTTCTTGTATGTTGAGGTATATGAGCTAATAACCCGGGTAATACATTTCGCATAAAGTGCAAATACATATGCCCATTTAGATGGCCTTCGAAGAAATGTGGACCTACCACATGGTTTCCAATAATTCCTCCCCAGACATTCAATGACCATCGATGCTGATGATCAACTTGTCTCATAACATGCGGATTTTCAGTTGAATAATAATGAAAATTGTGCCTGTTGACAGATCCGCTGTTATGGAACGTCGCCTCATCCGTGAATAAAACATACTGGAAAAACGCAGGATCCTCCTGTATTTTTAGTCTTGCCCAGATACAAAATTCGGAACGAAACTGAAAATCAGTATTACTCAGTTCTTGATGTAACTGAATATGATATGCATGATATCGATTTTTCTTCAGAATGCGTTGTACTGACCTCTCGCTTATGCTGGTTGCTTCACAGATGTCTTTTTGGCTCAAGTTGGGATGCTCAGTTGCTGTTAAGAGCACTAAAAATTGGTTTTCTTCATTGGTGATAGGTTTTGTTCTTTCTTGTTTTCTGTAATGTACACTTCCCGTTTCAATAAATCTATTGAGCAGGTTCCTAAAACTTTTCTCTTCCGGATGTCTTCTGTCGGGATAACGTGTCGCGTAAATTCTAGCCGCCAATAAACAATTTCTATCAGTCTCCCCTAATACAAAAATCATATCGACTAGTTCGTCTTTTTCGAAATTCATCGTAATTATATGCTGTCTACTTTTACCACGAAACGAAGAATCACTTTACAAATCACAAATTATCGTTTCGAATTTCGACTTAATCAAATGTCACACTGACACTTACATTACATTTTGACAGTTGTTTCGTCGCAGCATGGCCTACTAGAGTGCATAGAAATGTAATTAAATGGATACTTTTGTGAAAAATATTGAATATCTCAACAACTATGGGGATTAGACATAAGATATGCCCCATCAAATTGAAGAAAAGAAAAAGACCTATCGAATAATGACAGAAAATAGGGAGCATTCCATTAAAAAAAAAATGGGTTGTAGCGCTTTGAAATTTGCAAAGTTTGGCATGTTTCTCTGAACACCCTGTACTACTAAATTTAAATTGCTCATTAATAAAACGTTGCTTATTAGCCACACTGAGATACTTGCTAAAAGTTATTCTTACCTTCAAAAAACGAGATCGCTACGATTTTTTAAAGTTGAGCTTGCTTATGCATGATACTTGAAGAAAAAAATTGTAAATTAGCAACACTGTAACATAATAAAAAACTAAATGGACAACAATGTAGAGGTTGAAAAATGTCATTAGAAAAGTTGAATAAATACAGGGTGATCCATTAAAAAAAACAAATATTTTTGTTATACTGCAAAATTGGGACACCCTGTATGTTTGAAAATAATTTTACGCCATAAATATTTTTAAATCAATAATTTTTTGTACGAAACATTTTTTTGTTTTTTTTCACGGGAATGGCGCTAGGAAAGCCCGACACACTGTTGCAGGACCCTGTATATAATATTAAATATTGTGTTCGATAAAAAAACGCCCCACGCCATACCCACTGAACAAATCCATTTAAATAATGTTTCATCAACATTAAAACAACGATTAATGTTGCTACAATGTTGATATAACGTTATTTGTTTGTTTTTTGCTCAGTGGGATGTTATTTATTGACCGATTTTGTTGAACTATCAACCAAAGTAAATGGAAGTTAAAATGCTAAGAAATGACATGAATATTGTTTTTTTATAACAACTCAACTTTTTTAAACGGCTGCATATAATTTTTAAATTTGATTACATTAGATATAATTTTTCTGAATGCAATAATGCCCAATTTTTGATTCTTGTTTAATATTTTTGTCGAAAGAAAACCTAAAATAAATCATCTATAATCTAATAATTGTTGTGCCGTAAAAAATGCCTAATACAGCATAAAATAAATAAAAATAATGCAACATTATTGTATTATTTTTTAGTTACTAACTAAATAAATTAATTTGATACATTGTATTATTTGACCTGCCTTGAGAATGTGTGAAGAAATAAGTAAATATTTTGTTATTTAAATATTTTTATCATCACTCATTTAAAAATAAGTATTTTAAAGTGTATTTCTGACTTCACAATATTTGTGTGTTTTATACGCGTGGCGCATGAAGTAAAATTTCGAGTTTAGAAAAGCCTTAAAATTTGGTTTGGCCGCTCCGCTTCGCGGAGCAACCAAACCAAATGTTCAGGCTTTTCTAAACTCGAAATTTTACTTCATGCTTAATCTGGGAGTGGAGACACTCGTTCGAAACTTCAAATTAAATAGTAACAACTTTTGTTTGAAATTTTTCGATTCGGTGGATAATCGCACTACAGTTGGTGAGTGATTACTAAAGGAATAAATCCGGGCTACACTCTCTCGTTTCTTAATCAAAAACAAAAGAGTTAAGGTAAACATTGTTTATACAAAAGTTGTGTGTTTTTTCGTGGCTACAACTTTAATTTGAGATAATGTTCGATTAAGTTAATATGTTTCTATATTTTTAACTTCACTTGAAATCACTGTGCGTGGCGCATGAAATAAAATTTCGAGTTTTGAATAGCCCGCAAAATTTGAGTCGATCCAAATTTAGCTTTGGACTTTTCTAAACTCGAAATTTTACTTCATGGTTAGTCTGGGAGTGAAGACACTCGTTCGTAAATTTTCGAATTATCATAAAGTTGTGTATTTTTCGTTGTTCGCAACTTTTGTTTGAAGCTTTGTTTGATTAAATCTATAATACAGCTACAGTTGATGAGTGCTTAACAAAATATACAAAAAAAAATCTGTCTCAGTTCATTGAACACAAAACAAAAGAGCTGAGATGAAAAGTATTTGGGTAAAAGTGGTTTATTTTTTCGTTGGCTTCAACTTTTGCTTGAAACATTTTTTTATTGAAACGTCGAAAGCTATAGTCGGTGAGTTGTTGATCTCCACTAACTAGATTTTTTAGTTTTTAGTTGATAAACAAAACAACTGAGATGAAAAGTGATTATACAAAATTTTGTGTTATGTTTTTTCATTATCTTTTGTTTGAAACTTTTTTTGATTAAGTTACTAATTTTAGCAACAATTTGTGAGTGATTATCAAATAAATATCTCCCCTAGGCTTTTTCGTAAGTAAAAAGTGTTTTTCGTTAAGGTAAAAAGTGTTTAGGTAAAAGTTGTGTGTTTTTTTATTATCTACAACTTTGGTTTAAAACATTTTTTTAAAAAACCTAGAATATTATGTGATACATTGAGGAAAAAGTAAGCAATAAACAAACTAGTTAAGGTAAAAAGTGTTTGGATAAAAGTTGTGTGTTTTTTCATTATCTACAACTTTGATGAAAACATTTTTTTGAAAAACAATAAAATAATGCGATACATTGAGGAATAAGTAAGAATTAAACTAATAAAATTTTAAAAAGATATTGCTTAAAACCGTTGATAAAATAGTTTCAAATCAGCAAATATGCGCCAAAAAAGAAAAATAGTATCAAAATCTTTTTGAAAATTCTTCAGTCTCAGAAAATTCTTAATTATTTCAGAGTTTTTCGTTTCGTTAACATGATTGAAATTCGTTTAATAAAAAACCGAAAATTGTAATGATTTCTGGTGATTTTTAACATAAGACTTTTAGACATTTGATGGTTTAGACTTGGCAAACATTTATTTTGCTTATGTTCGTTCCGTTCTTGAATATGGATCATGTGTCTGGTCACCATATCAAGTAACGTATAGCAGTAAGATCGAAACAAATCAAAATAAATTTTTGAAAATAATGCTATTTAAATTAGGTTACAACAAAGATAAAAATATAAATTTAGTTCGTCAGGAGCTTACTATCGATAAATTATATTGTAGAAGAACTTTCGCGGACTTGAGCTTCTTTTATAAATTAATTAGTAACCAAGCGGATTGTTTATATCTATTTAATCAAATTAATTTCTGTATTAACCCTTCGAATCGACAAATCAGACATCTAACACTGTTTTCCATTCCGTTCCATAAATCCAACTACGGTCTTAATAGTCCACTTTCTCGGTTCATGCGTAAGTCAAATAAATTATCCCTAAATCCAAATGTCGATCTTTTTGTTAATTCGTATCCTAAATTTATATCTAATCTTAAGCGGTTAAATGTTTGTTGTTCTCTTTAATTTGCCAATTTGTAGTCATATTTTTTGTATTTATATATATTTTGTATTATGAAATTTGAATTGTATTACTATAACATATTATGTATATATATAATAGTTATATTTTAAAATTTTCCCTGTAAATGGATTATTTCTGTTGGGAATAAATAAATAAATAAATAAATAAATAAATAAATAAATAATGGATTTTTCCGTAAATAAATAAATAAATAAATTTAAATCCAGAAAATTATTCAGGATAATTTTAATAAAATTTGCAAGATAAATTTAATTAGTAAATTGAGTGTTTTTTGATTTGTCTCTCTAACAAAATGGATATTATTTAATTGGTCCAAATAATAATGAAATTATTTCTCAAAGTTACCGAAAAAAAGATGATTGTAAGTCACTTAATTAAATGGGACATATGCAAAAAGCAATAATCAAAAGGCTAATAGGTTTGCCGAATATCTTGAATGGACTTTCCAAACGAATGAGGGTGTAGCCATTCTGGACTGGGAAAATATAACCCAGGAAGAAGGTGAAATCAGACCCTCTACCCCAAGAGAAATTGAAATGATAATTAAAGATCACATTAACACTAAGAAAGCTCCAGGATTTGACTTAATTACTGGCGAAATTCTGAAACAACTACCTCGTAAAGCAATAGTAAAACTTATATATCTTATTAATGCATCGTTTAGATTAAAATATGTTCCTAAGATATGGAAAGTAGCAGAAGTGATAATGATTCCTAAACCTGGAAAACCACCAAATGAAGTTTCTTCGTACAGACTAATCTCTTTATTACCTGTAATCTCAAAATTGTTTGAAAAAATACTTTTTAAAAGATTAAAACCAATTATTGAAGGCAAAAACATAATACCAGAACATCAGTTTGGCTTCAGAGAATGTCATTCAATAGATCAAGTCCACAGAATAACGAACGTAATTAAAAAGTCACTAGAAGAAAGAAAGGTTTGCTCTACTATCTTTCTTGATGTAGCGCAAGCTTTTGACAAAGTGTGGCACGACGGACTTAAATACAAATTAAGAAAACTTCTACCCAGACTATATTCACAAATACTAGAATCATACATTTCAGATAGAGTATTCAGAATTAAGCAGGAAGATGCTTACTCTGAACTAAAAGAAATAAAGGCAGGTGTGCCACAGGGCAGTGTGCTAGGACCAGTCCTCTACATATTATACACCAGTGATATACCTGAATTAGACCATGATACGATAGCCACATTTGCCGACGACTCTGCTATATTGGCTGTAGGCAAAGATCACGAAGAAGCAGCAGTAAATCTGCAAACCTCGATAAATAAAATTAACATCTGGACTAAGCAATGGCGAATCAAATTGAATGAGACTAAATCTGTTGACGTCAATTTCACAAATAAAAGAAATCAACATATCCCTGTTAGTATGAATGATATCCAGGTACCATATGCTGACACAGCAAAATATTTGTGTTTTACACTGGACGCTAAGCTACGCTGGAGAGCTCATGTCAAAAAGAAAAAAGAAGAACTGGACATCAAATTTCGAAAAATGTATTGGCTGCTTGGTCGGAACTCCACCCTGTCAATCTACAATAAATTACTGCTGTATAAACAAATTCTTAAGCCCGTATGGACATATGGCATCCAGCTGTGGGGTTGTGCCAAAAAGAGCAATATAGAAATAATCCAGCGATACCAAAATAAAGTACTGAGGAGTATTGTCAATGCTCCTTGGTATTTCGGAAACAGTGACCTCCACAGGGACTTGGAAATGGATACTGTTAAAGAGACAATACACAAATTTGCCATGAGTCATGAACAGCGACTTCTTCAACACGTCAACATCGAAGCCATCCAGCTCCTCGATAACACGAATTTGACCAGAAGACTACAGCGGACTAAACCGTTCGAGTTAGTTTAATATTGTGTTAGTGCAAAAGCAGAGCATAGTGCTAGTGTACACATTAATTAGTGTAATTAAGTTATTAAAATCTAAGGGATACTAAAGAGTTAACCCTTAGTATTAAACCTTTAGTAAATTAAGTTAGCTAAATATTACTCATTGATCCATTTGTGATCAGATTGTAATTATAGTAAAATACAACTAAGTGTTTTGCAAATAATAAAAAATAAAAAAAAACTTAATTAAAACGCAGTTATATTCCTTTCTTCCTTTCTAACTAGTTAGCTATTGATAATGGGTACATAGTACCCGAAATGTACGTCTAACATCGAAAAATAAAAGTGAAGAAATGAATATAACTGCGTTTTAATTAAGTGACTATTTTTATTATTATAAAATAAATATGATGAATAAAGCTATTATATTCATAATTCGTATGCTTATACAGTCAACAATTTTATTTGTAACACTCTAAATAATTTCAATTTAATAAACTCCGTCATTTATCCGAGTAAATTATTTATGAAAAGAGGAAAAAGTGGTGAAAGATGCAGATGCACATGCAATCCGGATTTTTTCGGTCTACTAACTTAAACCTATATGGGGCAGCAATTTGAAACGAATCAAAAGTGCATGTATGGATGTATAAAAGAGTGATGGATTAAAATAATTTGTTCAATTAACGTTTTATTTTTTTTATATGATAATTTTTCTGCAGAGAAATTGTTCATAAAAAATACACTTTATTAATGTAATAAACTAAATAATAGAAAATAACATACCGTGTTAATAGACATTCAAAGATAGTTTCAACCTTCTGCAATGCATTTTACATGCACTTAACAATTTGTATCTATAATGTTTCGCCTCGGAGAAATTACTAATATATTTTGGCCGTTTTGTAAAGATAAAAGTCATTAGGTGTACAGAAAATGAACAGCACTTGATCATTTTCACTTAAGGAACTTGAGATAAAAATTGTGAATAATTTTATAGAGGATCTCTATAAAATTATTTTACTTCATGCTCCACCTCTATTAGAGGTGGAGCGTGAAGTAAAATTCCAAGTTTAGAAATGCCTGAGAACCAGTGCTGGGACGAGTCCTCGTAAAAAGGATCGAATCACGAATCCGAATCACCTAATATGATTCGGATCACGAATACTCGAACAAAGGATTCGTAAGAGATAAATATGATTCGAATCAAAGATTCGAATCCTGTTTCTTAGAATCACGAATACAAATCCTTTGAGAATAAATTTGATTTTATTATTTTTTTGCAACCTTTAATATATAAATATCGTTACTGGTTGTATTAACAAAAATATTCAAAACCTAATTATTTATTATTAACACTGAACATCGTTGATATCAGACTAAATATCTGATTCCCTGTTACTCTGATTAAAGATGTATTTGTGTGTTTCTAAACTTCACTTCAAATCAGTGGTTTGTACGCGTGGCGCATGAAGTAAAATTTCGAGTTTAGAAAAGCCCGAAAATTTGTCTCGGGTCGCTGCGCGACCCTCGACAAATTTTCACGGGGCTTTTCTAAACTCGAAATTTTACTTCATGCTTAGCCTGGGAGTAGAAACACCCGTTCAAAACTTCAAATTGATCTCTATTATAAAATCGACGGATGCCTGAAAATTACGTAAATAAAAAATTCACTGAATATCAATAAAACCGGGAAAGTCAGAGAAAAGTCATGGAATTATATTTAAATTGATCAAAACACTATCAAAAATATGATTTTATTCAATTTATAAAATTAACTTAAATATTAACAAAAACAATGAAAACACTTTAACAAAATGGGGGTTTCTCAAAGAAGAAAGTTATATTAAAATGCCAGGCAAAAAAATCTTGATCAGGGAAATGTCGAAAAAATGTAACATTTCAGATTGTGGCTACCATGTCAGTTTTACTTTAAATAATATTAAACAAAATTTTGAAAACTAGATTATTATCTTTAAAAACATTTTCAGTCATTTAATGTTCTTATCAACGTATTCATTTTGAAGTTTCGAACGAGTGTTTCCACTCCCAGACTAAGCATGAAGTAAAATTTCGAGTTTAGAAAAGCCCCGTGAAAATTTGTCGAGGGTCGCGCAGCGACCCGAGACAAATTTTCTGGGCTTTTCTAAACTCGAAATCTTACTTCATGCGCCACGCGTATAGAACAGTGATTTAACGAGAAATTTGAAAACACACAAAAGATATTTTTCATGTTAATTCTCAGAATTAATTCAAATCATTTTTGACGATTCAAATCCTTTTGTAAATATTCGAATCATTTTATAAATATTCGAATCATTTTATAAATATTCGAATCCTTTTATAAATATTCGAATCCTTTTATAAATATTTGAATCCTTTTAAAGAGTTTCGAATCACCCACATTTGGATTCGAATACGAATCCTCTTAAAATAATGTAACGAATCCGGATCACGAATCCAGTTGAACTAAAGTATTCGAATGCCTCTTTTAAATCCTCTATAAGGATTCGAATCCAGGATTCGAATCATGAATGAATCGAATCCTGCCCAGCTCTGCTGAGAACCAATTTTCAGGTTTTTCTGAACTCGAAATTTTACTGCCTACCAGGGATTGGAACACATTAGAATAATGTTGAGGACTTAGATCAGTGGTTCCCAGGATAGGGCGCCTCACAATGTGGCAATTTGAGTTTTGAGGGGGGCAATTGAAAATTAATAGAAACGCTGTACTCATTCAAATTAATCTAATAAATGAAAATCGGCCAGATATCATAAAAAACATCAATAATCATAAATTTTGTTAAATTTCTATGATTTAATAACCAGAAACAGGAACGTAAGAAAATTAATAGTGGTTAATGAGCTTTATTTTTAAACCGAAGATTTTGTCGAGCAGAGTTTGCAAAACAAATAACGTATGTTATTTGAATTAATGAAAATCAGCTACAAATTATCCAAATCGTAAAAGATATTTTAGACAAACTTTTTGGAGTTTTAATAAAAAATTACAATTTGCAAAGTAAATGTATTTATTTGCTAAATCACTCAATTAGATTTGTCTCTCTAACAAGAAACAATTATTTAAATTATACAGCATGGATATTATTTAATCAAATCACGGTCCAAATAATAATAAAATTATTTCATCAAAAGTCACTGAAAGGAAGATGATTTTATTCAGCAAGTTAGCAAATCGTGAATTTTTTAGAATTTTATTATTTTTTATATGAAAAAGAGTAATCATTTGTCGTTACGAAAATCACTCAATTGCTACAAAAATATATAAATGTTGGTTTATTAGTTTAATTACTTAATAAAATTACGTTATAAATAAAAAAAACGTTTTAAATTTCTTTGTATAAATATTTTATTAACACTGATTACTTTTTTGCATTCACTTTTTATTTTAAGCTGTGACTAGTTTCGGATCAACAGCGAGCCATTATCAAACTAACGTTAAGTTAGTTTGATAATGGTTCGCTGTTGAGCCGAAACTAGTCACATTTTAAAATATAAAGTGAATACAAAAAAGTAATCAATGTTAATTATTTAAATATTTACAATATTTCACAAAGTAACCGCCTCCACCACAAGATATTTGTTTGTATAACACTATTTATTTTTACTGACTGTACTTTTGGCAAATTTAGCTTGCTATCAATCAAACATAAATTAATAGTGTTACACAAACAAAGTTGAAAAGTTTTTTATTAATAAATTAACATGTATACCGAAGTAGAATCCTCGACAATACAAAATCACATTATATTATTTAGTAGGTGGGCCTTAATAAATAAAATAACGATCGTTATTGATTATTTCTCAAATGAAGTTAAAATTTTTAAATATAAACATGTTATTTATTTGTAAGATATCAAACACATGTTTCTAGCTTTAAAAATAGTGTTTTTTTTGTGTAAACAATTGCGATTAAAATTGTTGTATTAAAATTTGATTTGATCGCTCCACAAAGCTAAAGCGCATTTTCATACTTCCTTCTATTTTAAGAGTGTAGTGGTTTTTAAGGATTAAATGAATTTATTAAAACTGTTTTCAATCCTTTATTCAGCATGAAATAAAATTTCGAGTTTAGAAAAGCCTGAAAATTTGTATTTGCCGGCGCGCGAGCAAAGCGATTTTCTTTAATATACATATGCATTCGTTTTTTTAAACAGTTCAATTTGAAGCTTTAAACGAGTGTTTTCCACTCCCAGGTTAAGCATGAAGTAAAATTTCGAGTTTAGAAAAGCCTGAAAATTTGGTTTGGTCGCGTAGCGCGAAGCGCGGAGCGACCAAACCAAATTTTCAGGCTTTTCTAAACTCGAAATTTTACTTCATGCGCCACGCGTATAAAACACTGAAATATAGTGAAGTTAGAAATACCCTGAAAAATACATAATTTTTTTAATGAGTAATAATTGGCATATTTAAATAGCAACATATTTACATTTTTCTTCACATATTTTCAAATCAGGTCAAATATTATAATGTATTAAATTAACTTAATTAGTTAGTAATGTAAAAGTTTGTCGAAACTATAGTCACAATTAAAAAATCTTAATTATACAAACAAGCTTTAAGTGTATTGTATTTTAAAGTTATACTCACTTGGTATTGTTTCACTTCTTAAAATTTCATTTTTCAACTAGTTTCTGCTTAATCCTATTATCAACAGTTTAAGTGTATTATTTGTGTAAACATCGATGTACTACTTTAGGCAATATTTCTTTACCCATACCCTGTTATTCTTGGATATTTTGCGATTTACGGTCGCGACTTTAATAATGTTTTCATTAACGATTATTGTTAATTGTGTGAATTCATTTATTTATATGTTTACCTTCTTCCATCTAATACAAGAAACCTAAGGAAATTGTTGTTCTTCAGTCGGATACTTTTACGTTATTGTCCGGAATGTAATTAGCCGGAGAAGGAGAAGTAGTGAGTAAAGTGAGCAAGTGAGCAAACCGAGCACCGAACCGTGGAGTGTGCATCTTCCTCGTCGAGCACAGGTAAGTGGGTCATACTATATAAATACAAGTTCAAGGTATTAGCCAGCCATTTCAAATCTTACTTCTGCTAGTAGTGCTTCTACCTGTTTTACACACCTGTGATTTACTACCAATACAAATAATAACAGGTGAGTTTTTGCATTTATTATTTATTTTGCAAACCGTAATTCACAAGTTTTAAGAATAAGAAAGTGCATTTAAGTAATACTTTGATTAAGTGAAGAAATAGTTTTATTTCTTATTTATTTCGATACTTTCTTCTGTTGCGTATAAATTCACTGACTTTGTACATTCAGCAACCACTAATTATACATAGATTTATTGATATAGATAGATGTAGATGAGTAGATTTTGTACATCAACAAGAATCAAGTGTTTCTTTAAAATTTCCGACAGTATCCAAAATAATTTATCTCCTGTATTTTAAATATTTATTTCAAAAGTAAGGCATGGAGTGATTCTTTAAATATTATTATATTATCTTAAATAATGTATCCCCCCGTATTTTAAATATTTGTTGCAAAAATATGGCAATTTTATAACAAATAAGAAAAGTGAAGTAGGGAATAGAAAGTTATTCATTAAGTGATTCTTTAAATATCTCGATATTATCTTAAATAATTTATCTTTTGTATTTTAAATATTTATTGCAAAAATATGGCAATTATCTAACAAATAAAAAAAAAGTGAAGTGAGGAATAAAAAGTTTTTGTTCATGACAATCTAATAATATGTGCATTATTTAATGTTTTGGGCAACATAAATGCGGTGCATTAAACAAGGGCGTGTTAAATGTAGTTTTTTAACACTGGCGTGTTTAATGTGGTTTTCAACCACGCTAATTCGCGTTCTAATACAAGCACTATTACACATTCAAATCATGATACTGCAATCTGTCATAATTAATCTGTCAAATTATTATAAAACAAAACGGAAAATAATTATTGTGATGGCAATTTTACTTATAATCAATATATTTTCTGAATTCATGAACTCAAATTAGATTGTATCCCTTAGTTTATATTCATAATAATGTTCTTGATTATTGATTATAGCTGTAATTTTGTGTTTATGAATTTTAGTGTATGTTGTAGATACAAGAAATTAAAATGATTTATTACAATCAAAAACATAACAAGTGGCCGATTACTTCCAACAAAGTGAAATTTAGGTGGAAAAAATAAGTAAGGGGACGATGTAAAAATGAGTTGAATAATATTGTTTCTCGAAAAAAAGTTAAACTTCAATTCCTTAGATAATATTCAATTCAAATAATAACCAGAACCAATTCTTTCACTACTTTCTAGTAAAAGGTGTTTTATTTGTTTGTTATTTTAATATGCGTAATATTTCTAAATGTTTGTGTCATATTTCCGGAGGTTTTAAGTTTTTACTACTTTAGTGAGTCATTTTAATGGGTTGCTATCCGTTTTCGTGTCTGCTTAGTTAGTACCTATCGCAACTCGCAACCAGTTGAACCGAAAGACGAAACGTTCAACAGAGTTCAAGTTCAAGTGAATACAAACATGTAAGATATATATACAACATTTTTCGATAGTGCGAATTAATAACTGTTTTATGATTTGTTGAAAACTGGTTTATGGTTTGTTGTTTTATGGTTTGTGTATATTGTAAAGAATACAACAAATCAATAACAATTTTAATGCTGAAAATATAATTAAAGGGCTTATTGTAATAACATGATAAGACACAAAACCAAAAAAAAGCTGTATTAATCTTCGACTTCATTAAGCAGTAATATAAAAAGCTATAGTATGCTCATATTCGCATGCAAACCAAAGCTTTCATTTCCTAAGTCTAATATCTCAGTTCTGTTTACTTGTGGCATAACACGTTATTACAATAAGCCCCTCAATTGCACTGAATTATGTTTTTCAACAAAATCTTCAAAATAGTGTGTTATAAAAACATTTACAAAGTTAAAGTGATTTATTTTATTAAACCCTTAAGACAATAAACAAATCACAATAATTTCATAAAATAACTTTTAAAATCTCAAAACAATGTCATTTTTAATTTACGTGATTTGCAATGAAATCATGTACATATTGTGAACAATAATCGTTATTTTATTCTACATTTTGCAAAAGAATACACGTTTCTTACTTTATGTAGGTTTTAATAATATCTTCTACAAGCAGGGATTTTTTTTTTTTGATAATAATAAGTCGAATTTACGGTAATTACCTTTTACATAAATTAACAAAATAATCGTTCTTAAATTAAAAATTACCTAAGTATAAACAGCTATATATTTATACTAAGTATACATATCCCTATACAGGGTGTCCGTATTTCAACAGAATGTATGGGGATCTCAGTTATTTGAAGAAATAGAGAGTCGGTTAAACTGGGGCAAAGTTGCGTAATTTAGAGCCTAATAATAATCTAAAAACAAATTTGAAATATCTTCTTTCGTTTTTTGAGATATTGTCAAAAAACGGATTTTTTGAAATTTCGTCTTAATTTTTTTATTCAAAAACTATTGATTTCAGACATTCACAACTTTGATATTATACAGGCAATTTTTTACGAAAAATCAAGTAAGATATTTTACTTTAAGATAACTATAACATTTACCGAGGGACCATAGCCAATTTCTGTTTTTCTTATAGGCGCCATTTTGGATTTTCATATTTTTTAGAAGAATATTTTTTTCTGAATTCAATGATGTATCACACTTATAGTTTATTATACATTTTATATGTAATATTTTAATCGTTTGTTTTTTGTAAAGAGTGCCTTGGAAACAGTTGAGTAACTCACTTATTTGACAACTCCTAGGACCCATTATTTGCTTACATACCTCTGAGACGGGCATCCGACGATACATATTTCAACAGTTGTGATGTATTTTAAACTAACGAGTGTCGTCCATTCCCAGAGTAAGCATGAAGTAAAATTTCGAGTTGGGAAAAGCCCCGCGTAGAAAATTTGTCGAGGGTCGCGCAGCAACCCGAGACAAATTTTCACGGGGCTTTTCTAAACTCGAAATTTTACTTCATGCGCTACGCGTATAAACCACTGATTTACAGTAAAGTTAAAAATATATAAAGTTTAGATGTGATGGTGATCAATATTTACCGAGATGTAGCGAAAAAATGCAAGAATTACTTTTTGAATAATAATAATAAAAGTAGAATAAATTCAGTTTGTGCAACTTTTATGTGATAATCGATACTTATTTCTATTATTACAAAAATTTAACAGTTAATAATTAATTTTGCGTGCTAACAATGATTGACTGCTGTCAAGATTTTATTGATTAGCAGATATGACATCTTGTTTTTAAAGCACTCTAGCAATAGAAATATAATTCATTAAGCAGGAGTGAATTTATAAGCAATTAAAACGGGTTCTTGGGGGAAATGATTGAATATCTGGGTGAGTAAGTTTAAAAATTTGTAAAAATATGTTGAGAACTAATTTGTGTTTAAGATATAATGATGATTTCATGATTACTACTGAGGGTGACTGATTGTCTTTCTATTAACTTAAACTCTGATTTATTATGAATAGATTTACAAATTTTTATAACTATATTACAAAAATTAATTTTTTAACAAATGTTTTAGTTAAAGTGTTAGTAAAATTGCCAATAATTGGTTGTTAAATATTTCAAAAATATAAAAATCGCACTCTTATTATTTTTGAAATGTTTAATGTAAACTCACTCAAATATCGAATTATTTCCCCCAAAGACCACCCTTTAAGTATATTTACTCCTGTATTTTTTTTGAAATATAATTTCTAGTGCTAGTAACTTAAGGACTAGTTAATTTTAATTTATTTCCAAAACTAACTAATTTTTTTATTAATTTTGAAATAGAAGTACTTAAATTAATAACCTAAATTTTAAAATAGATGGAAGAACTAAAGACTTAAATTTTCAAATAAAAAAATAGTTTAGCTCTTCATCTCATGAATCAAATGAATTCCCTGTCAAGACTGCTGAGTATTGCTAATAAATTCAACAGTGAACCATGGTTTGACTTATTTAATAATAATCCACAAAACTTTAAAGTGATTTGTAATCGGGTAATGTAAAAAGGAATTTATTTTATTTAAAATTATGTTTTATTAGTTAGGGTTACATTAAACTTTTAGTTATTTTCATATTCTTTGATTGTAATTTTTAATTTTATTAGTTTTTAATTTATATGTTCATTTTGTAATAGGTAGAATATTTTTCATTTCTTGTAAAAGACGATTGCCGCTAATAAAGTATTATTTTTACTATTATCTTATCAAAGAATCAACTTAACTTTTTCTTTTTCTAATGCTAATTTTTTATTGTTGATTAATATAAATGCGTGATTTAATTATTACGTCTTCTCGCATTCCAAAATACCGATTCATTTCCCCGCCCATAAAAAAAATATATGCCATTCATACAATTTTCTTCTCTTTTTGGCGTGCGTGAATCACATGGGAGGCATCTTTAGAAAGTTTCTGCTTTGCTCCGTCGTTCGTCAACACCTCGAAAATCTCTTCCAATTAATTTTCATTTGTCGCAAGGCCTATTCTCTAGAAAGTTTATCAATATAAACGGAAAGTTCTTTGAACTCATAAAAATTAATACTACAAAATTCTTGAATAAAAAAAATATTGAATTAATACTCTTAATTTGTCTGTTGTGAAATAATTACAAACCTACTTCCAAATTGTCCAATATAAACTTAGTCGTTTATATTTAATGGGCTCAGTGGAAAAGAAATATAAGTGCAATTTTCTAAATACTTCATATGAGTAAACTTTTTTCAATATGACCAAACTTAGGGTGTATTTACTGAGAACAGTTGCAATCCTGTTTTAACAGTAGGGTATTTTAAACATCAAATTTTGAGATGTTGGTAAGTGATTATCAATGTGACAAATAAATCATAATTTGTCGAATAAATTATTACGATGCAGAGATTTAAAAAAAGTTATAAGTTGCAGCGTTCTCAACTTACAAGTTTACAACAAATACAGGGTTTTTTTCATTTATGTATACTTTTACGTATTCTATATAAACATTTGTAAAATTAATAAACATGTGATCAGAACTAAGCAGTAAATAAATATTTCGAGTTAAGAAAAGCCTGAAAATTTGTTTTGGTCGACCAAACGAAATTTTCAGGCTGTTCTAAACTCGAAATATTTACTTTATGCTTAATTAAGGAGTGAAAAACATTTGTTGAAGGTAATATTTTCAAAAGGACTAAATCATTGTGTTGCAACAAAATAATAAAGATAGTAACAAAACATAAACAATAATAATCATAAAAAGTTACGTCTTGAAATAAAGCACTTTTAATTTTTCTTCACATTTATTCTTTACTAGATGTACATTTTGGATACAAAGTGACCACTATCAATGGTTTGATACTATAGATATGTAAGTAGTTAAATTTATCTTCACTGTTTTATTTTAATTCTATATGTATATTTCAGGCACGGTGTGCCCTTTTTCAATAGTTTAACGTTAAACTATTAAAAAATTGGCACATCGAGCCTGAAATGTACACAGAATTAAAATAAAACATTGAAGATAAAGGAATTTAACTACTTACATACCACTCAGCAAACACGTTGAAGTAATGTTTTATCAACATTAATACAACGTTTAATGTTGTTACAATGTTGATATAACGTTATTTGTTTTTTGTTTGCTCAGTTGGATATCTATAACTAACACTTCGCGTAACTCCAATAAGAATATCTTTGGTTTGATACTAATTGATACTGACTGAAAAAGTTATGTGTTACTTTATATCTAGAATAAATAATCTTTAAATCATTAGAAAATCCCAATGATTGTCTTTTCATCTTTCCCATCCTGCTTTTTTGTTGTTTGCTGGAATTTATTTGACACACTTAAATTCACATTGCGCGCGCGATTTATACGCACCTGCATTTTTTTGCCTATTTTAACTTTCAATGTCTATTATAATGTCTGGTGGCCATCTTGTATTAAAATGATTTTCACCGGTTGGTAATGATGGCGATCGGTTTAAAGGAGGTCAGACGAGAGCCCGAGTAGGCCAGATGGACTCGAGTGCATTCACCTTCAAGAAATTCTTCTTCTTCTTCGACTTGCCTCAACTCCAATGTTACGTGTTAAAGAACAAGAAGAAAACAAAATACTTATTAAACTTGTTGGATTAACCTCGTTTTCTCTCTTATTTTGGAATTAACTTATATTCAATGTTAATCTAAGAAGGGCTAACTTCAAGTCTATTTGATGATTTTTGTCATTTCCAACTTTTCTTTTTACACTTTGTCATTTTTTTTTATATGTGAACTGGTGATTAGGGAATAAATTAGGTATCTTGTTTAGCGCTCGTTGAATTTATCTGTAGCTCTTAACGAATGTTTCCACTCCCAGACTAAGCATGAAGTAAAATTTCGAGTTTAGAAAAGCCTGAAAATTTGGTTTGGACGCGTAGCGCGAAGCGCGGAGCGACCAAACCAAATTTTCAGGCTTTTCTAAACTCGAAATTTTACTTCATCCGCCACGCGTATTCAACACTGATTTAAAACTGAGTCCAAAGTACACTTCTTAATGTTGGGATAAATAATATTTGATAAAACTGTTAATGGTGGAGGCTTCTACTTTTTTTATGCATTATAGTTAGAATTAACTTAAATTTAAACATTGTTAATCTAAGAAGGGCAAACTTCAAGTCTATATGACGATTTTTATCATTTCCAACTTTTCTTTTTACAAGGAGGGATGTTTTGTATATGCTTCATGTTCACACTTTGTCATTTTTAATTTTTGTTTATATGTAAACTGATGATTAGGGAATAAATTAGGTATCTTGTTTGGCGCTCGATGAAGTTATCTGTAGCTATTAACGAATGTTTCCACTCCCAGACTAAGCATGAAGTAAAATTTCGAGTTTAGAAAAGCCTGAAAATTTGGTTTGGTCGCGTAGCGCGAAGCGCGGAGCGACCAAACCAAATTTTCAGGCTTTTCTAAACTCGAAATTTTATTTCATGCGCCACGCGTATTAAACACTGATTTAAAGTTGAGTCCAAAGTACACTTCTTAATGTTGGGATAAATACAATTTGATAACGGTGGAGGCTTCTACTTTTTTTATGCATTATAGTTAGAATTAATAACATAAAGAAAAATTGAGTTTGTCAATAGTTTGCAGAATATTAGCAAAATATAAATTCGAATTAAAATTAATATCAACTTTCTGCAAAAATGTTGTCTCATTGAGACAAGTCTCCAAGTATTAGAATTAACTTAAAAATTTAAATATTGTTAATCTAAGAAGGGCTAACTTCAAGTCTATTTGCGATTTTCGTCATTTCCAACTTTTCTTTTTACGAGGAGGGATGTTTTACATATGATCCATGTTCACACTTTATCATTTTTAACTTTTTTCAAATAAAATTTGATAAAACTGTTAATTGTTCTGGTATTTAAGCTTATCAAATGTTTACAAATTAAACTCTTTTTTAATTTTGTTTATATAACTAAGGCTTTATTACTTAATAACGTCTCAGTTATAGAAACAAAGTTTAAAAGTTTTCATTTGTAAATTATAATGTATAAAAAAGTAAAAGCCACCACACTTTTTTATACATTATAATTCACAAATGAGAAACTTTTCAACTTTGTTTCTTTAACTGAGACGTTATTAAGTAATAATGCCTTAGATATACAAACAAAATTAAAAAAGAGTTAATTTGTAAACATTTGATAAGCTTAAATACAAAAACAGTTAACAGTTTTATCAAATTTTATTTATATTTGTTAACATTTAATAAGCTTAAATACCAGAAGAACGTTTTGTGTGGAGAAGTTGGTTAGATAAAACGAAAGAGATAATCTCGGATGATGGAATTTTCGAATACCTGAATGAATACCTGTTAAAAGCCTCGGACAGGAAATATCTCCTCGAACTTTCTCGTTTTTATTGGCTAGAACAGTTGGCCATTAAGCCGACACTTTTGCGCATGCACACGCAGGAAAGCACATTTTCTAGAAATATAATCGAAAGAAGAAGACGAATAAATTTCTAATTTATTTTAATAACAATATTGACCATTGTGGAATTAATTATTGAGTTTGTCTTATTGTCGGTTTAAAATGTTACGCATTTTACAAAAAGAGACTAAAAATACGATTAGCACTAAATGGATCGGCATTTTTCTTAAAGATAGATGAAGAAAGATAATTTCAAATGAGTGAAGAATAATTCAATGAAAGACAGACAGATTGAAAATGTTTCAAGGAATTTTAAATAAATTAAAGACAAACAGATTGAAAATATAATTTTGATCAAGATAAATAAATACTGAAAATATTGTTTTGACTGAAGCGTATTTGATAAATATATTTAATAAATGTTGTGTTGTATATTGTTGTTGTTGTGAACAAAGTATAGTGTATAACTCGCGTATAATCGAACGACTTGCTCCACTCGCCTTCGGCTCGTTCCGCAAACCTCGTTCTCGTGATTAATAGCCATTATACGCGAGTTATACACTATACTTTGTACATCATTATATGCTCGTTGTACAATATACTATTATTATCATAATTCTAGCATAAAAATAATTGCTTAATCTTCTGAAGTGAAAATAGCAAGGAAACTCATATAAAAAACCAAACATTCTAAAGCTAAAAATACGATTAGCACTAAATGGATCGACATTTTTCCTAAAGATAGATGAAGAAAGATAATTTCAAATGAGTGAAGAATAATTCAATGAAAGACAGACAGATTGAAAATGTTTCAAGGAATTTTAAATAAATTAAAGACAAACAGATTGAAAATATAGTTTTGATCAAGATAAATAAATACTGAAAATATTGTTTTGACTGAAGCGTATTTGATAAATATATTTAATAAATGTTGTGTTGTATATTGTTGTTGCTGTGAACAAAGTATAGTGTATAACTCGCGTATAATCGAACGACTTGCTCCACTCGCCTTCGGCTCGTTCCGCAAACCTCGTTTTCGTGATTAATAGCCATTATACGCGAGTTATACACTATACTTTGTACATCATTATATGCTCGTTGTACAATATACTATTATTATTATAATTCTAGCATAAAAATAATTGCTTAATCTTCTGAAGTGAAAATAGCAAGGAAACTCATATAAAAAACCAAACATTCTAAAGCGGAAATATTGTGACAGAAAAATGATAATTGGTATACATTTCTTGTAGGAAAGAGCGTGCGTGTGCATCGCGATTTTCACAATACAAATCGCATTTTTTGTATTTTTTAAAACAATGCTACAATTATATTATTGTTAAAATCTTTGTGTAACATCACCATTGTTCGAAAATTGTTCGGATGTATCCAATAAGAAGCATGTAATGGAATTACAAGAAGAGTAATCAAAACAATTATTACGCTTTTAAAAAAGTAAAAGTATCAACATTTTTATTATGTTTATTAATTTTTCAACAGACAATTAAATTCAACAGAATTGTAATGTAAATAAAGCCAGCTGTAAACGTTGATTTCACGGATATGGACAGTTGTCTATAACTACCACTATCAGAAGCTTTATAAACTGCCAGAAGTGTCAAAAGCTGTGAAGAACTGTCTAATGGTTTTTGGTTTTATCGGCGGAATTAATTTAAAAAATAAAATGGAGACTGTTGTTGAAATTTGTATGTATTTTTTTGTTATTATTTATTTAAAAATATATAACATATTAGAGGCAAAGTGCAGAAAATTTCCTAACCGGGCATTCGACCAATAATAAGACAGGAGAGATTCAATTTCAATTTAATTCAATTTCAATTTATTTACGGAAAATCTCCTTTATACAATACAATAATGACAATCATTTTCTTAAACATAAGTCACCAGTATATTCATCAGTCACAAGTATATTCACGGAAAAGTAAAACATATAAATAACCCAAGTGGCGGCAATAAATGCAAAACAGGAACATCAGAAACGGTAATCTTAGTGATACTAATAAATAAAAATATACATATTTAAATAAGTGAAAATAAATAAAAGTATATAAATAAATGTATACCATGTATAATGTGGTATCACAGATGGTATAACAGATCAAGATAAGTTATAATGCAACAGCAATATATCACAGGTATAAGACACCAAATAATCAATAACAAATAAATAACAAAAAAATAATAATGATAATAATAATAACAAAATTAAAATTAAAATAGCTACACAAATATTAATAAATACCGATTTAAAATTAACACTCAGAAAGGACATCGGATAAATGAATGCGGTGCAATCTGGATTTGAAAGTTGCAAATGAAGAAATAAACAAAACAAAATTGTTGTCATTCTCCAGTTTGTTTGCATACCGCATCAGTCGGCCCATAGGGCTGTACATTTAACGAGTGGGATGAAAGGCAATGCGAAACAACGGTTTGTGTCGTGACTGTGGGCCGCGCGGTATATTGAATTCAAGCCTTTCAACCAACTCACTACAATCTATGAGACCGTTGATAAGCGTATATAAAAACGACATATCTAAAAACATTCTCCTATCAACTAATGACTTAATATTCAATTGTTTTAACATTCCACTGTGACTAAAATTAGCACTTCTTCCACCCATTCGGAAATGCATAAGTCTTAAGAATTTCCCCTGTACTCTTTCAAGCTGAGTAATGGAGTTATTATTGTATGGTGACCAAACACTTGATGCATATTCCAAATGAGGACGAACTAGGGAAACATACAGCTTTTTAACCGTGCTCATTTTAAAATCTGTCGAAAACCTATTAATGAAACCCATTAGTTTCAATGATTTATTACATAAATGTGACACATGATTGGAAAAGTTTAGCTTCGATGTAAATAATATACCCAAGTCCTTCATAACTGATTTTTGTGTTAACACATTCCCGTCTAGTGAATAATCAAAATTCTTTTTTTTTCCCACGATAAAATGAAATATAGTTGCATTTCTTCAAATTCAACTCCAGTTCATTATTTTTACACCATAATGCAACGCTGTTCAAATCGTCCTGAAGTTGAGTCTGATCAGTTGCAGCATTAATGGTCTTAAACATTTTCAAGTCATCAGCAAACAAGAGAAAATTACTGCTTTTAATATTCGACCCAATGTCGTTAATAAATAACAAAAATAAAAAGGGTCCACAATGCGAGCCCTGCGGTACACCCGAGGTTACCCTTATAAAGTTTGACAGATGCTTCCCTATGCGTACACGTTGTGTCCTATTCAGTAAGTAACTGCTCATCCACTTAGTAATGTTTACACCGAAACCCATTAATTCTAATTTATTTATTAATATGCTATGTTGCACTCGATCAAACGCCTTGGAAAAGTCGGTATATATTGAATCGACCTGTGATCCATTCTCCAAGGCGTTTGATAAATGGGTCTGGTACACGACTAGATTTGTAGTAGTAGATCTGCCCCTCAAAAATCCACGCTGTTCATTAATGATTGCTTGTGAACATGACCTGATAAGTTGTTCCGAAACTAACAAATCCAGTAGCTTTGGGATTACTGATTGGATGGATATTCCCCTATAGTTCTCAATATTACCCCTCGCACCATTTTTAAATATAGGGACGACATAACTGTCCTTCCAACCATCAGGAAATACACCCGACGAAAGGGAACTTGTAAACATAGCATGAATAGGCTTACACAAAGTATATATGCAACTCTTTACAAAGAATGCAGGGATACCATCAGGGCCCGCATTGCACGACACAGGTAGCGAGGCAATGGCATTGAACACATCTTCAATTGAAACACTGAGATTACAGAGATCAAAAGATGCGTTACCCTGATAATTAGCTAGTTCATTAACTTGCTTATTATTATAGACTTGGGAAAAATGTTTGGCAAACAACTCCACACTGTGTTCTGTATTGTGACTTAACTCCTTATGAAAATACATTTCACTTGGATATGCCGTCGTTTTGCGACATACATCAACGTGATCCCAAAATTGTTTGGAATCACTGTTTATTTCTGTTTCGACACGGTCAATATAATTTCTGTATAATTGCTCACTAAGATCTTTACATTGTTTCCTCAAGTTCTTAAATAATTCGTAATGTGTTCGAGAGCCATAATTTTTATATTTCATATGAGCCTCCTTTTTCAATCTTGTTAATTTAATTAAGTTATTATTGAACCACTTGGGATAATGCGAAGATTTTAAATACTTAACACGATACGAGATAATATATATATTTCGGCAAAATTTGTTGGCTTCTTCAGGGCAAAATTCTAAAATTAAAAAACAGGAGCAAACAATATTAAATAAAAAGATTATACCAAAAACGTAAAATACTTATAAGATTGAGCAGTGTAAAATAGTTGTCAAGTTGTAGAAATTATGATGTAAATATTCAAATTGTTTTTTTTTATAAAAAAGTTTAGAGAAACAAACGGAGATAGTGATTTTATGATAAAAATAATACCAAATAGATAAAAATTTAACCCACTGAGCGCCATTCATGCATACACGCAACATTATTAATTTTTTGTCAATTAAACTTGACTTGAAAATGTATGAAGAAAAATGTAAATATTTTGTTATTTAAATATTTCGATTATTAAAAAAATATGTCAGTATATTTTTAACTTTAAAATATTTCAGTGTTTTATACGCGTGGCACATGAAGTAAAATTTCGAGTTTAGAAAAGCCCCGTGAAAATTTGTCTCGGGTCGCTGCGCGACCCGATACAAATTTTCTACGCGTGGCTTTTCTAAACTCGAAATTTTACTTCATGCTCAGTCTGGGAGTGGAAACACTCGTTCTAAACTTCATACTGTACGTTTTTATATAAAATCGACGAATGCCTAAACATTTACAGAGTATACATTATATATATTTAAAAGAAAAATTCACAGTGTGTAATACAATAAGTCATTCGTAGAAATTAAAAACCTAAAATAAACTGTGAGTTCACTCTATAATTGCTCGGCCTTTAATGGGTTAAATTATGATTTATTTAATTTTAGTAAGTAAGAATAAATTGAATGTAAGCCATTTGTATCTGTTTTAAAGTTCATGCTAGAATTTTGTTTATTTATTTATTTATTTAACGGATTCACCTTTTTTATAATTGCTTTCAATAAATATATATATATATATATATATATATATATATATATACAAATGTTCCTAAAATAAAATAAATAAAATGATCTAATCTAGAAATGACAAATTGAACGTTAAATTGGTAGAATTGAACAATCATTTTAAAAATTCTGAAAACAGGCACCTATTAATGAAATCTTGAATTAATTAGCTGTTTACATGAACGTACGGACATATGAAACAAGTCAAAATCGGGATCACAATATAAAGTATTTAAGTTTCTAACAATTATTTCAAGTGGTGAAAAATATCCATAATTAGTCCGATGAAAATTGACTCGAAATAACGGAGCGTTCCGAAGGTTTATACCATGCGGATACACGTTGAAATTCAATAAAGTTACGGGGCCAGGAGCCTCAACATTGCCATTCAAAAGTTTGTGGATAAAGCAGATTCCTGATATATATTAATGTAGAACATAAATTATAGAGCAAGATTATTTTTTATTTATAACTTTTTTCAAGATCTTGAATTTTTAAGTTATTAAAATCAATTTTATGGTTTTTAAAGTTGGAGTGGACTGATAATATTGTCAACTTAATGGCAAAAAAAGAAAAATGTCGAACTGTCTAAAGTTTTTTAAAACTGTCAACGTTGTAAAAATCGTCTAAATGGAATTCAGTTTTTCTCCAATTGTTACTAAACTGTATATTGTCACCCATAACTTTGTCATTAACTAAAACGAGCTGATTGATTATAAGATACAAAGCAAGAAAGAAAATATTCCGAAGGAAAAATAACTGGCCAAACAAGAATCGACCAACGGTTGATTTTCTATATATATATAAAAAAACTGCTACGATGCGATGGATGATTCCGTGTAACGAATACACAAGAAATGAATTAACGGTTTACCTTTTGCCAATTAATTCTTCGAAGAATAATTGAGATCCGCACAATGAGCAATTAATTAATAACAGGTGTTTGTGTTTTTCTAAATAGATCATTCATGAATATTAAATAAAATTCATCAACGCTAAAATTCATGAAGCTTGATTTATTGTTTCTAGAAGATTTATTTTGTTAAATAGCTACCTTGCGATCGTCTAAAACCTGGGTCTCCAAACTATCTTCTTCGTGGGCCACAATTACAATTCTACATAATAAAGTCGGCCAAGATCCGATTAATTTTATAAAATTATGAAAAATGTATGTAGCAATTGTTACAATATTTCAAAATATGACATTTACAAAAAAATTACAAACAATCGCGGGCCGGATTCATGCAAGTCGCGGGCCGGATTTGGCCCACGGGCCGTAGTTTGGAGACCACTGGTCTAAAACATGATTTAAAGTAGGCTTTGAGTTTTAGATTAGATTGGCACTACTTAAAAATGCATGATTTATTTACTAAATCTTAACTTTGACACGATTTTTCAGAAAATGCAGTTGAGATATTTTAACCAAGACTTCAGGATTTAAAAACTTGTTTATTTTTAACAAGGCAATAATTCACGTTTTTTTTTTATATAATTTTCCGAACAAGAAAAATCATCAGATTTTAAGTTACTTTAATGTTTTTTGTTCACTGAAATCCCAACTTTTACAGGATTTTTCTGAAAAACCAGTTGAGATATTGTAACCCTAATTACAGGTTCTTAAAGCTTGTTTATTTTTAAGCAAAATTTGTGCTTTCAAAGTTGATTTAATAAATATTTCAACTGAATTTTGTAAAAAATCGTGCCAAAGTTAAGATTTAGTAAATATATCATGAATTTTTAAATCAACTTCAAAAGCACTAATTTTGCTCTGATATAACACGTTTTAAGATCCTAAAGTTGGAATTAAAATATCAACTGGTTTTCTAAAAAATTATGTCAAAGTTGAGAGTAAAAAAAACTGGTTAGATTTTAAGGTAGTTTTGATTGGAAAATTAGTATAAGCATCTTAAAAATTGAGTCAACTTCAAAATTTATAATTTTTTAAACAAGATTACCTCAAAATCTAACGATGTTTTCACTCAACTTTGACACGATTTTTCCGAAAATCTAGTTAAGATTTTTAACCCACTTTCAGAATCTAATAGCGTGTTTATTTTTTATCAAAATTTCATAATTTCACATTTTTTTATAATTTTCCAAACAAGATTACCTCAAAATCTAACGACTGTTCGTGTTTATATTATGATGTCATTTGTTAGGCATTCTGGTTTCTGAAGTGCTCAATTTGATGTTTCGATCGAGTGTTTTCAATCCCAGGCTAAGCATGAAGTAAAATTTCGAGTTTAGAAAAGTCTGAAAATTTGGTTTGGTCGCTCCGCGAGGGTTGAATATTGATTACTTACTACGCCATTGTTTTTATTGTGCTAGCTTTATTAGTCACAGCATCAATTAACAATGCGTTTGTGATTTATAATTTAAAAGAATTTTTGAAATCTGTTGGTATTTGGTGGAGTTATTACATTTTAAGTTATTCGAGGGTTAGTCATTAATCACTTACTACGCCACTGTCTTTAATGTGCTTGCTTTCCTGGTCACAGCATTTGAAAGCAATGTTTTGAACTCTTAGTTGAGTATATGGCAAAGTAATTGTCAACAAATCCGTTGAAATATTGTGATTTGTTAGAAAATACTCATTTAGCATAATAATTTAAATACATGAATAGAATTACGCATACAGGATTTGAAAGCTCACGGCTGATAATTAAAATTGAAATATCTTTGTAACCATTTTCTTTTTCTAAATAATTGTTGCATATTCTGCCTGTGCTAGCTCTAAGCTGCAGATTCCCTTAGAAATAATCAAAAAATATTAAAGTGGGGGGCTGGGGTACAAACTAATTTTGTATTTTTAAGGGGTTGTTGGGGTTGTGCTAGCTCTAAATTTGGTTGTGCTAGCTTGTTCTCGCTCTGAGGAATCCAAATCATATAAAAAAAGTTAAAAAATCAAAAGTGGAGGGCAAACGTCAACTTAGCCCCCCCATATTTGAAACCCCTATAACTTTTTTATCCTTAGTGTGCTTGCTCTAATTTTTGCTGTGCTAGCTAAGGGCATTTCTGCGCAATGATGTTTTTCCAAAAAATTGAAAGTGGGGGGCCAAGTTGACGGAGCCGTCTTAACCCTGGTTTTTATAGTGAGGAAATTCATGGAAATAATTACGAAAGCTTGAAAAGTAAAAGTCATTAAAACCGACGAAATTAAATTGGTGATTTTCCTTTCAGCCATTAATTTCACTTACATTTCCTGTGCACTTAATGCCTTTTACTTTTAAACTCACAAATTATCAAAGAAACCGAAATTAATAAACTTTCAAACCAACGATTTACCAGCGTTTCAAATTAAATAATTTTGATTGGTGTTTCTTAAACAGATTATGAATTATAATGATAACAATTTAAATATTTTTTATTAGCTGAAAATTAAAATAAATTTTCTGTGTACTTAGTGAATTTTATCTTTAAACTAAGGAATTATCATCATATTGAAATATACTTGTAAATACAACACTTTTTACTTTGTTTAACCACTGAATGTTACATTTAATTGTGTGACTAGTTTCGACTATCTAGTAGTCATTCTCAAACTAAAGTATATACAGGGTGTCCCGAATGGTCTGTACAACGCTCTACCACATATTCTCTGAAACAAAATAAGACAATTTAACTAAACTTATCTCTATCCAAAAGTGGTTCCTAAGCCATCTACGAGGCCTCAAAGATATTATTTTTTTTCATTATTTTTCAAATATTTTTATTTTGGAATTAGGTGAGAAAACCAAATTTGGCACATTTAATTACATTGATACCATGCACTTTTTGCGATATGTTTCTTTATCCTACGTTTAAAGTAAGTGGTCAAACTAGGACCATCGACTTCTTAAGATACCTAAATCTTTTTATTCAACAGGTCAAATCATAAGGAATACTCTTTTTCTACAAGATCATTTAATTTTGCGTATTTTTGGCTCTTATAAAATTTTGCTATTTTCCCCACAAAAAAAAATGTATTTGTCAAAAAAAAGTAATAAAATTATGAACAATATTTTGCTTCTCAAAACAATTAACAAAGTAGAAATAAAGATAGGTACCTAACAATAAACACAAATTTATTAGTTTCACAACAAATGTTCAAACTGATTGCCATTTTCAGCAATACAACAATTTACACGTCGCAAAAAATTAATATGGACACGTTGTAAAACACCAACATTGTTTTTAACTGTTTGAAACGCATTCTGTATTCGCGCCTATAATAAAATAGCAATAGCAAAATTTTATAAGAGACAAAAAATACGTAAAATTGAATGATCTTGCAGAAAAAAAGTATTCCTTATGATTTGACCTGTTGAATAAAAATATTTAGGTATCTTAAGAAGTCGATGGTCCTAGTTTGACTACTTATTTTAAACGTAGGATAAAGAAACATATCGCAAAAAGTGCATGGTATCAATGTAATTAAATGTGCCAAATTAGGTTTTCTTACCTAAGTCCAAAATAAAAATATTTGAAAAATAATGAAAAAAAATAATATCTTTGAGGCCTCGTAGATGGCTTAGGAACCACTTTTGGATAAAGATAAGTTTAGTTAAATCGTCTTATTTTGTTTCAGAGAATATGTGGTAGAGCGTTGTACAGACCATTCGGGGACACCCTGTATATATATCTATTATTGCAACTTATGTTGATGTGCCCAGAATTTTAGTTCTTCTACTTATATATTGCACTGTTTATTACACACGGTTTTTATTTAAAGTTTTATTCTGTTTTTTCAGTTTAAAGTATAGCGACGATATGTGCAAATGTCGGTTTATTCATTTATTTCATTTCAAATCGGATTTTGCTGAAATTTACAACAAATATCGGGAATATATACCTAAAAAAATCTCGGTATTATTGATATGTAATTCAGTATAAATGGAGATTCCGAATAAATACGGAATCTGCATTTTTCATTTAGGTATTCATTTATACCTTCATTATCAATATTCATATCCGATATTTGCTGTAAGATATTCGTTGTTTTAATAAAAGCTTCTAGATCCAATCCTTGATTAAGCATTAAGTAACATTTCGAGTTTAAAAAAGCCTGAAAATTTGGTTTGGCCGCTTCCCGGAGCGACTAAACTAAATGTTCAGGCTTTTCTTTACCTGGAAGTTAAAAACAATCGCTTAATCCTTCGAATTGAACTCTATTGAAAAACAAACAATATCTGAAGATTTACAACATATACACTGTAATTGGGACATGCATACTTAAAAGAAAAACTCCCTGTATAAATAATATAAATATTAATATTTATGAACGAGAATTATTATCATGAAGTTAATATATACATCGGATAAATATCGATATATATCCGATATTTTTATATTTATGTAAATATGATATTTCCGAACCCTGGTAAGAAATAAACTATGGAGATTTAGTAGTTTGTGTTTATGAAATATTTTGTTTTTATGTTTAATAAATATTTTGTTGTTGTATTTATTTAAGCACTGATGAAATGCAAATTTCCTTATGAAAACCGTTAGATAATTCTTCACAAACAATGTGTTATTAAATAATGACTGTAATTTCCAGCTCCATATACTTCACAATTTTTTTTATTGTAACAATGGCAATTTTAGATACAGTTCCAAAACGGTTAACCGAATTCATTTTAACAGGTGTTTCCAGTCCTTGATTAAACATGAAGTAAATATTTCGAGTTTATAAATGCCTGAAGATTTTCGGGCTTTTCTTTCAGGGTAAAATTAACAGTTTATGCTACTTTCGAGCACACGTTTTAAAAACTATTACTAATTTTAGTAAAATGATAGAAAATTGGCGTTTTTTTGTTTATTCACCTAAACCTCTGAACACAATTTTCAATACGAATACGAAAAAAAAAAATACGAAAATACAATACGAAAAAAAAAATACGAAAATACAAATACGAAAAAAAAAAGTTGAGGACTTCTCCTGTTTATTAGAAACTTTGAGGTCAATCAACGACCTCTCAATATATATATATATATATATATATATATATATACAAATATCCGCATTCAACAGATTTAAGTACATTATTCTATATTATAATACGATCTTGTTTTAAAGTTAGATATAAAAAAAACAAATATATATATATATATATATATATATATATATATATATATATATATATATATATATATATATGTATATATTTATATATTTATATATTTATATATTTATATATCTATATATATATCTATATATATACATATATATATATATATATATATATATACAGGGTGTCCCATTAGTGCGTGTTCGGAGGATATCTCCGTTCTCGTTAAAGATAGAAAAATATTTTTTAGACAAAACTTACTTGACTTGAAGAGCTGCATAACCCAAAATTATTTCAATGTATACAGGATGTCCCACAAAAGTGGTACTGAAAGTAAAATATATTTTTTAAATGGAACACCCTATATATTATTTGATTTTTAGATATTACTAACAATTATACGTATGTTTTATACAACATGTATATACCTAAACCTAACATATATCATAATATTTACAATTTAATGAAAAAAGTTAGATTTTTAGTTTATCAGATTTTAATTTATATCTCTATTATTAGTAATTTTGAAAATAATCGGTATGGTACTTTCATAATTTATACCCGACGATATCCTCAGCCGAAGTCAATTTTACCTTTGCACTTACTTTGTAGTAATTATAACCTCTCAATCTTAAGAAAATTCAAACAACAAAAACTTAGTTTTTTTAAATGGCACTCCCTATATTTTTATACGGCATAATATTCGTCTTGAAAGACGAATAATATTCCGTATATAAATATAGGGTGTGTCATTTAAATAAAATTAGTTTTTATTGTTTGATTTTTTTTAAGATTGACAGGTTATAATGACTAAAGACTGAAAGACGAATAATATGCCGTATAAAAATATAGGGTGTGCCATTTGAAAAAAAATAGTTTTTATTATTTCAACTTTCTTAAAATTGACAAGTTATAATTACTACAAAGTAAGTGCAAAATTAAAATTGACTACGGCTGAGAATAGCGCCTGGTATAAATTATGAAAGTACCGTACCGATTATTTTTAAAGTTACTAATAACTGAGATATAAATTCAAATCTGATAACCTAAAAATCTAACTTTTCTCATTAAATTGTAAATATTATGAAATATGTTAGGTTTAGGTATATACAATGTTATATAAATCATACGTATAATTAATAGTAATATCTAAAAATCAAATAATATATATAGGGTTCTATTTAAAAAAATGTTGTTACTTTCAGTACCACTTTTATGGGACAGCCTGTATACATTAAAATAATCTTACGTTATGAAGCTGTTTAATTCAAGTAAGTTTGGCCTCAAAAATATTTTTCTATCTTGAACCAGAGCTCAGATATCCTGCGAGCACGCACTAATGGGACACCCTGTATATATATATATATATATATATATACACAAATATCTTCACTCAAGGGATTTAAGTATATTATTCTATAACATAATACGATCTTGTATTTAAAATTCTCTTATCATAGGCAATCGACTCGAGGTATTTCTGCCACGACCTCTAAATATTATTTTAAAAATATTAAAAAAAAAACACAGGATGTTCTTTTCGCAATTAGAACCGAACTAACAATTGAGACATAAAACTTTCAAACTTGTCTGGACCACCCTAGTGTATATATTATATTGTAAGAAATGAAGGTATGTCTTGTTGGCTGTAGACTTGCAGGGCACTAGGTCTACACGACGTAACCTTGTAACAGTTTTGAAGAACCCGTTAGTCCGAGCACCGTTAAATCTCACGACTCAATTTTTTCCTTCTGCTTCTTTTCTTTTCGGTCGCCGGCCATCTCTCACTAACGTACAAAATTGAACCACTTGCACTAAATGCTCATGCAAATAAACCCGCGTATAACTGTATCACTCAGGAATGATGCTAAATACATATACAAATCACCTAGTGCTCTAGATATGGAACAAATATGGGTACGCGTGTACTACTAACTAATCAAGTTGATATTTGAATTAAATTGGTAATTAATTACAAGTATTTATAAACATCTGTTTTCTGTTGTAGGCGTTCACTTTGTGGTGCATCTTAAATCCACTTGTAAATAAAACTATTTTACTTTGTTTAAGCACTGTATTTGCAGGGCACTAGGTCTACACGGTGTAACGATGTAAATACAGTGGTTAAACAAAGTAAACAGTGTTTTATTTACAAGTGTATTTATAGACAGATTATATTTAAATAAATTTTTCATTAGTAATCAGATCAGACAGTTTTTGTATAAAATTTTATGACGAATACAAGAGCATGATAACAACTATTAATTAAAACAATTGGTATTGTTTCACTCATTTTTTTATCAATAATTTATAGTTCAAAATATTTTCCCACGGGTTAAGTGAGAAACTAATTTAAGAGGATGATATAAAAAATCGACGAGACAATTTTGAAATGATGAAAATCTGAAAAAAATTGATAAATCGAGGAACATCTCGAAATGTTGGAAATTTCATGAACATTATTTATTATTCTTCTTTTAGTTACGTGAAGTGTTTTCTAATAATTATTGTAGTAATCTCTTTTTTCACTGATTTTGAACACTATGTGTTCATTCTCAATAGTAATACAATTGTATTACTATTGAGAATGAACACATAGTGTTCGAAATGTACATTTAGTAAATAAAACTAATTAGTGAAGAAAGAGATTACTACAATAAACATTATTTAAATTGATGAAAATCTAGAAATATTGTAAAACTCATGAATATCTCGAAATCTCAATGTTATAATTAAAAAATCGACTAGAATTTAAAATTTTAAATGAACAGTATATTTTGAACATTACACTAAATCAGTGATTTTATGCTCGTGGCGCATGAAGTAAAATTTCGAGTTGAGAAAAGCCCGAATTTGGATTTGGACGCTGGCGCGTCCAAATCCAAATTCTTGGGGCTTTTCTCAACTCGAAATTTTACTTCATGCTTAGTCTGGGAGTGGAAGACACACGTTTCGGGAATTATCAAAGCCTTTGCAAAGATTTTCATTTGTTTATAAAATCTTGACGGTTTTTAAAATGTTCGTCAATTATTTAAATTTTTGCAGATTTTATGAATTTCCATCATCATCACTTATTTATAAAAAAATACTTTTACTTTTTTAAATTTTTAGTGGTTATTCTTGAATATTCATGTATTGTATTAATTTTTTTTTTCAAAACTTTATTTAATTTCAAAATCATGAATGAATTTCTTAATTTTTTATTTATTAACCCATTAAGCGCCATTGATGCATACACGCAACATTATCATTTTTTTGTTAATTATATTATTAAATAAGTGAATTTGATATATTATATTATTTGACCTAACTTGAACATGTATAAAGAAAACTGTAAATATTTTGTTATTTAAATATTTTGATTATTCCTCATAAAAAAAATTGAAGTGTATTTCTAACTTCACAATATTTCAGCGTTTTATACGCATGGCGCATGAAGTAAAATTTCGAGTTTAGAAAAGCCCCGTGAAAATTTGTCTCGGGTCGCTAGCGCGACCCTCGACAAATTTTCTACGCGGGGCTTTTCTAAACTCGAAATTTTACTTCATGCTTAGTCTGGGAGTGGAAACACTAATGTTAAACTTCATATTGCACGTTTTTATATAAAAATTGACGAATGCCTAAAAATGTACATCATATACTTTATGTATATTCAAAAGAAAAATTTACAGTATGTCATACAATGAGTCATTCATAGAAATCATAAAAATAAGTGTAACATTTTTACATAAAACCAACTATTAGAGTTAACTCTATAATTGCTTGGCCGTTAATGGGTTAATGTTAAAATTTCAATATCTCAACCATTTTTTGGTGAATACCGTAAGTTTTTGGCCGATTTGACGTTTTTAATGAAACTCCAAGATTTTCATAATTTTAACGGTTATACTATATTTTCTTTAAATTTTGAAATTTTTACACTCTTTATGAATATTTGCTAATTTTTCAATCCAGTCAGTTTTCGCGAATTTCCTAAATTTTTATTAAATTTAAAAATCTTAATACTTTTCATAAATTTTCAAGATTGCTTTACCAATTACCAATTTTTGGGCATATCATCTGCATCAATTGAAATGAGACTGTTTCTCTGAGATATTTCCTCTGTTGACAGATTTTTTTTCAACTCAGTAAGTTATCGGTAATTCCGTAACAGGTAAGAATGCAAATCGCCCGGTTCGTTTTAAAACCAATTCATCCGGTTGTTTAGGAATACGAAAAAGGAAATCACGAGACCCATTTCAAGGTCCGTTTTGGGACGAATGAAATTATTATGCACGCAACAGTTCACAAAAGTATTCGGGTCAATAGGAAGGAAGTCAACCGTGCGTCGCCAAGCCAATTTTCCATGCACTAATTTTTACATAAAACACTAAATTATCTAATCTGAAAAATGGAATAATAAACTGTTAATCTCCAACAGTGTCAGCATTTTGTCAGATTTTGATGGCACCTAGATTTTTCTGGATATGAAAAGACCAGACGAGCTTGAACAAAGCTTTATTCTGTGTCTAAATTGAATTTTTGTTCAGTATTCTGGTACCGGATACCCACAGACGCGTTTCGGACGACGCTAACGAGGACGAGTCCGAAACGCGTCTGTGGGTATCCGGTACCGGAATACTGAACAAAAATTCAATTTAGACACAGAATAAAGCTTTGTTCAAGCGCGTCTGGTCTTGTCATTTCCAGAAAAATCTAGGTGCCATCAAAATCTGACAAAATGCTGACACTGTTGGAGATTAACAGTTTATTTTTCCATTTTTCAGATTAGATAATTTAGTGTTTTATGTAAAAATTAGTGCATGGAAAATTGGCTTGACGACGCACGGTTGACGGTTGACCCAGTGCCGAGGAATACTGAACATTTGACTATATCAAGCCAATATGTGAAAACTATTAAGAATCACACTTGCAGTTAATGATTTCAGTTAGTGATTTATACGTGTGGCGCATGAAGTACAATTTCCCTGAAAATTCGACTTTAGAAAAGCCTGAAAATTTGAATTTGCTGGGGCGCGACTCGCTTCGCTCGCGCGCCCCAACAAATCCAAATTTTCAGGCTTTTCTGAAGTCGAAATTTTACCTAATACACCACGCGTATAAATCTAATTAACTAATTGGTTAGAGTGAAATAAATTTAGTATGCCAATTATCACTTGTTCAAATTACGAGGAAAGTGCTATGATTGACACTTCACCATTTTTTGATTTTGTTTAATATTATTTAATGTGTTAAATTCGTGCTCCGAACAGAACTAACAATTTTCCAAATTTCCCTGACTTTTCCAAGACGAATAAAATCCTCTGACTTTTCCCTGACATTCCTAGTTTTCCCGGTTGGTCGCCACCCTAAATAAATAAAAAAATG
Organism: Philonthus cognatus; assembly: GCA_932526585.2. Taxonomy (NCBI): domain Eukaryota; kingdom Metazoa; phylum Arthropoda; class Insecta; order Coleoptera; family Staphylinidae; genus Philonthus; species Philonthus cognatus. The sequence goes on along the minus strand of OW052241.1, from coordinate 30,843,047 downwards.
GTCTGGCAATCACCAGATTGGTACGTCAACAATTTGTTAAGTATACAACGAGTTGAATTCGCTTTACTAGTTCTTTAGACCAATGATTTTCAATGGGGTTAATCAATATATCATATGTTCAATTAAAAAAAACCTGTAGAGTGCCATGAATTTTATATTTTTTATATTTAAGTTAGCTACACGCTTTAGGAATTGACATATAAAACGTCACACATAATAATTATAATACATAATTTCAGAGTTGTCAACCTACAATATTTTCCATGGCACTCTAGAGGTTTTCTTTTATTTGAACATACGATATTTAAGTGTGCGATTCTCTGAAAATTCGCATCTTATCATGCAACTTTAAACTGTTAAACATTTAAGTGAGCGAATTAAGAGACGGATCTGGCAAACGGCGAATTTGGTGCAAAAATGTTATAATGCAAAAACTGTTGTGCATCTCGTTTTTTTTTTGCAGAAGATAATTAAGAAATAAATGTTTCTATTATTTACAGAATGTATAAGCTTGCAACAGGATGGGCTTACTTGGCCCTGATCGCGAGCAGTTGCATCATCAACACCTTAGCTTATCCAAATGTACAATATGAATCAGGAGGTTTCGTTCCCGCCAGAAATCCGCAATTACCCGCCCAAAGAATTGAAAGGAAATTCGCGGAAAAGCCGAACGCTATTAAAAAAGTAGCCCTGGACGATTTGGACGACGTCAACACGAATTCGATCCAAGAATCCTCCGGTGGGGGATTTTCCTGGTCCAACTTATTAGGTAAGGAAATTGTTGGTAAGGACTTTTTCTTGTTTTCTATAAACTAATTTCACCTCATACTACTAACAACACACACTAACGCGCGGTTTCACTTGTGATCATTCTTGACCTGATTAGTTATTTTTATACGAGAGTAAGAAAACGGAAATACATTTCTGCTAAAACTTTAAACATCTTTACAATTTCTCTCTAATATTTTCTACCTGCACTTTCATTCATAAATCATCATCATAAAACTCTTAATCCCCCGATAATTTCCGGGCGATTGTGAGTTTCTCGGAAATTCCAGGTATGCTCATGCAAATGATCTTCAACCCCGGTGGCCAGAGCGTCGGCCCGAACAAATCCGAAAGCTTGGATGACGGCATCGCCCCATCACCGTGGGCCAACCTCCTCTCCGTCGGTTTGAAAATCCTCACCGCCATCCTTGGAGGCGGCGGTGGCGGCGGAGACGGCATCGACAAAGTCGACAACGGGTCACCAATGCAAGTAAGTTGAAACGCGAACATTTCAAGGGGTTTGTAAATATGAATCCTAACAAACTTATAACAGTACTTACAGATTAACTCATTCAGTCATAATAACATACATTTAAAAAAAAAGAATAATAAATTGCCAAAGAGTATTTGATTTATTCATACACAGGGTGTAATTATCTATGAAACAGGATCTCTACCATATATAGACCAGAGTTTAAGAAAACGATAGCTGTGAAAATACTTGGTCTAAGCTACACAATGGCGTCAAACACGATTTTTGGTACTTTTTGGACTTCTTTAGTTTTCCCCTTAACTTTTCAATTGTTAATAGATCAATTATTATACAGGATCAAAAACAAAATTTAGATTATTTTATAACTAGCATCAGAAATATTAATATTTAAAAATCAAATAAAAATTAAGTGAAAATATTAACAAAAAAGTATGATTTAAACTTGAAATTGGAAGACCCCACTTTAATTTTTGATTTATATAAAAACAAATACTAGAAGGCATTCTTTTAAAAAATTATGACTGGATGTAGCTAAGACTTAAAAAAATCCCCTCAAAGAAGAACTAAATTTGTACTATAATTAAATTTTTATTTAAAACCATAGCTTTTGGTGCTTAATAGAATTAGCAATGTAAAAAATTGCTTCTGATCATTTCCCTTCTTCCCTCTTTTTTTGTATATATTTACTGTTATTTAATGAGAGAACAGTTATACAAACGAATAGAAAATAGAGTTAGAATTTGCACTAGTAGTGGCTTCGCTTGCACAGGGAATTCTGGCGGCAATTTTATCGGCGGTGGTCGGATCCCAAAATCCGGAACAGGTCAACACCATGGCTAAACAAGCTGGCGAGGTATGTTATACAAAACAAACAACACACAAAATAATTGGTGATGGTTTTCTAATAAAAAATACATACTTAAATACTAAAACATCTTTGAAGTATTTACATCATAACATGATAAAAGAATAGGATTAGATTTTAAGGAACGTTCTATATTTCGTTTAAATTCAAAAGACAGTGATGTTAACGCGTAGATGAAGCGATGATGCATGGCACTGGTCCTTTGGTAATGAACACTACACGAAAGGGCCAATGATTAATCGCTTCGATCACGCGTTAAACATTACCAAAGGACTAATGGCTAACGTCTATCGCTGCGATTACGCGTTGACTACAAATGGCATGCTTCTATGGCTGCGATCAAGCGTTGAACATTTATGAAGGACCAATGGCTAACGACTATCGCTATAATCAGGCATTTATCCATTCTAAAGGATCAATGGCATGCATATACAGCTGCGATCAAGCGTTGAATCCATTGAAAGGACCAATGGCACGCGTCTATAGCTGCGATCACGCATTGAACACTACCGAAGGACCAATGGCTAATGTCAATCGCTACGATCACGCGTTAATTCCTTCCAAAGGACAAATTGCATGCGTCTTTAGCTGCGATCACGTGTTGAATTCTTCCAAAGGACCAATGGCATGCGTCTATACCTGCAATTACGCATTGAACACTACCGAATGAATAATAGCATACGATCACGGGTTGGTCTCTGCAGAAGGACCAATTGCAAGCGTTTATAGCTGCGATCACACATTGACTACTGCTGAAGGAGTAACGGCTAACATCTATCGCTATGATCATGCATTGTTTTCTTTTGAATGAACACTGGCATGCGTCTATAGCTGCGATCACGCGTTGAATACTGCCCGAAGGAGTAACGGTTAACATCTATCAATATGATCATGTGTTGTTTCCTTTCGAATAAACACTGGCATGGGTCTATAGCTGCGATCACACGTTGTACACTACCGAAGAAACAATGGCATGCGTCTATAGCTACGATCACGTGTTGAAACCTTCCAAAGGACCAATGGCATGCGTCTAAAGCTGCATTGAACACTACCGAAGGACCAATAAGATAACGTCTATAGCTACGATCACGGATTGACCTCTTCAGAAATATCAATTGCAAGCGTCTATAGCTGCGATCACGCGTTGAACACTGCCAAAGGAGTAACGGCTAACGTCTATCGCTATGATCATGCGTTGTTTACTTTCGAATGAACACTGGCATGGGTCTATAGCTGCGATAGCGCGTTGAACACTACCGATGCGGCTATCGCTGCGACAATGCGTTGAACTCCGAAGGACCAATGGAATGCGTCTATTGCTGCGAACACGCGTTGAACATTACCTAACGACTAATGGCAAGCGTCTATTGCTGTATTCGTGCGTTGAACCCTTTCGAAGGACCAATGGTAAGCGTCTATTGCTGCATTCGTGCGTTGAACCCTTCTGAAGGATCAATGGCTTGCGTCTATCGCTATATCGCTGTGACCGCGCGTTGATATTACTCTTTTGAATTTAAACGAACTCTAGTATTCAACAATTTCTTACATAAATTACGAAAAGTATTGCGCTTTTTAACATCCCTTTCAACATTTCTTATAGTTCATCAATATTGTGGTGAATCTTCTGGACGCCTTGAAGACCTCGTTCTCTCACCGATCCATCGCGGCCAGGAATATCGGGAAAAAGGATTCAATCAGCGACGCTTCCGTCGCCGGTATTTCGATGATGAAGGGCTTCGTAAAATCGCTTTCGACTGTCAAGAGCAAATGCATGCAGAAATACATGTGTGATGCCAACACGGAATGCACGAACGACATTGGACAATCGAGCATCTTCTGCCAACTTGGAACGTAAGTAAATATGTATTTAAGTCGATAATATTGGGAGAATCTGAATTTGATATTTCTAACGCGTGATTTCTACTCCTCGATTAAGCATGATGTAAAATTTCGAGTTTAGAAAAGCCTGAAAATTTGGTTGGGTCGCGTATAAATTTGACGTTTCATAATAAATCGATGCAAGGTTTGTTCGTTAGTGCTGCACTAAGTTGAACCGAGCTCAAGTTTGTGACGTCACCAGTTTATGTTAGTATAAATGAATTGAACTTGTCATTGATAATAGGTTTGTTCGTTTGTATTGCACTAAATTAAAATGAGTTTGTTTCATAATCTCACTATAAATTTGACGTTTTATAAGAAATCGATACAAGGCTTGTTTCTTAGTGCTGCACTAAGTTGAACTGAGTTCAAGTTTGTTACGTCACTAGGTTATGTTAGTGTAACTGAATTGAACTTGTGATTGATATTGGATTTGTTCGTTTGTATTGCACTAAATTGAATGCAGTTCAAGTTTCCGACGTTAGCAACTCAAGTTAGTGTAACTTTACATTAGGTCTGTTCGTTATATGAACTAGTACAGCACTGTTTACAATTTTTGCACCGAATCTGTTCGTTACATGAACTGGTGATCTGCAATTGTCAATGTGAAGTTACAATAACTTGAACTGGTGACATCACAAACTTGAACTCAGTTCAACTTAGGGCAGCACAAACGAACAAACCTATTGACAATTGCAAATGTCCAATTGACGTAACGAACAGATTCCGAGCCAGTTGCACCAAACGCGTTGAACTGATATTAGAACAAAAGGAACTGTCATCTTGAAGTCGAGCTCAGCTTGAACTCAGATTTAACGTATTTGGTGCAACTGGGCTTCAGTGTAGAAAGTGCGGCACTAGTTCATGTAACGAAAATACTTAATCATGGAAGATGACAGGAAGCGACATCCCGTTGTCCTTGTTTTAAGGCTTGATCTAGCGCCATCTAGTAATTCCCAACCAAACTAATAACAACTAATCTAATATACATGTATACGCGTTATGTTTGCATGTATGAGTAGTATGTGAATTAGGGACAATTCCATAAATATTTTGAACTAAGTTATATCTTGAATAGAGTTTAAAATGACATTAGGCGATAGAAAATGGCCAAATTCATTAAAATATTCAGCATTTAACATGTTTAGATTTGTTGGTGATGCATGTTGGTATCTGAAGAACGGTACTCGGCCATTTTGAAAACTTTAACCCGTCAACATCAATTGCTAACACCAATCGTTCTATTTTGTATGATTGCAAAAATCCCAAACACTTCCGGTGTCCGGTCATCAGAGAATTTTACAGACGTAAAAACACACAAAGAAAGGAATACAGAACATCTTTCTTTTCTCTCTTAAAGTGTATAGTGGCGTCATCTAGGAATTCGCAACTAAACTAAATTTTTAAATCTGATTGGGCCATTGATGTATCGCCCCTTGTACCTAATATAAAATGAAACGTCAGTAAGAAATCAATAGAAGCATAGGGCCTATTTTAACATAAAGTCAACTTTAGTTAAAGCTACTTTAAGCAAATATTATGTAGTTGAGAGTTAGACACATAAATTATGCTAACCTGTTTAGCTTTTTTGAGCATAATTGCTTTAAATTTACGTCTTAAATCAACGATTCGAAGTTCTACAAACACTTATCAGAATTTCATTCATATTTACTTATTTAAAGATTAAATATAGAGTTCAAGGTCAAGTTATTTCTAATGCGTCATTATCTACTTTCGAGTTATTATTCTTTTCGGATTGCGTTTCGCTAAAAACTAAGTGGAGCGAATATTGTTCGCGCACATGAAATTATCCTCTTTTATCCTTACATCTATCGCGCATTTTTTTTCTTTTTGCTTTTTAGTTCATGTTGTACAAATTCATTTTTGATGTGCGCGCTCCTTTCACTCCGTTTTTGTGCCGGCTAGGAAATTCTAGAAAGTGATACACTGACCCTAATTAATCACATCGAGGAGATTCGAGTTTAAAAAGCATCAAAGAATCATACTTTGTTCTTAATTTCAATTAAATATTAGATCTTTACAGGAACAAATTAGAGACATGATTTTAATTTCTTTTCAAATTTAAACATGAACATGGAACTATCACAAGGCAAAGATAAGCCTTTTGACATAAAGAAAAACTGAATTTGTCAATAGTTTGTAGAATATTTACAAAATATAAAAATGAATTAAAAGTAATATCGACTTTCTGCAAAAATTTAGTCTCGAAAATTTGGAGAAGTCCCAACGAGACTCAATTTTTGCAGAAAGTCGATATTAATTTTAGATCATTTTTATATTTTGATAAGCCTTTTGTTAATTGACTTTATCGATTCTAACTGCTGCTAAGTTGGAATGTAAATGGAAATTTATTTAAGTTATTCATTTTTGGAGAATATCAATTTGAAATTTCGTACGAGTGCTGTCCACTCCCTGGTTAAGCATGAAGTAAAATTTCGAGTTTAGATAAGCCTGAAAATTTGGTTGGTAGGTTGTAAATTCTCAGGCATTCGATGTTTTTACAAAAGCGTTCAATTTAAAGCTTCGGACGAGTGTATCCACTCCCAGACTAAGCATGAAGTGAAATTTCGAGTTTAGAAAAGCCTGAAAATTTGGTTTGGTCGCTTAGCGCATATTTTGTAAATTTTCGGGCATTTGTTGTTTTTACAAAAGCGTTCAATTTGTAGCTTCAGACGAGTGTATCCACTCCCAGACTAAGCATGAAGTAAAATTTCGAGTTTAGAAAAGCCTGAAAATTTTGTTTGGTCGCGTAGCGCGTAGCGCTACGCGGCCAAAACAAATTTTCAGGCTTTTCTAAACTCGAAATTTTACTTCATGCGCCACGCGTACTAAACATTGATTAAAAGTGGAGTTCAAAATATACTTAACTTTGTTAACAAAATATCCCATTTTATAAGTTACTTCAGATTGAGTTAGATTAGTCGCAAACATTGCTTGAATTCTGAAGGTTCAAGATTTGGTTAGACGAAATAAATATTTATAAAATTTATTAACAGGAGATAAAACTGAAGCAGTGTATTTTGAACTTCACTTTAAATCAGTGTTTTATACGCGTGGCGCATGAAGTAAAATTTCGAGTTTAGAAAAGCCTGAAAATTTGGTTTGGCCGCGTAGCGCTACGCGCTACGCGACCAAACCAAATTTTCAGGCTTTTCTAAACTCGAAATTTTACTTCATGCTTAGTCTGGGAGTGGATACACTTGTTAGAAGCTTCAAATTAGATGCTTTTAAAAATTGGATGCCTTAAAATTTACATACATACATCGGGATATGTATATACTTAAAAACCAATCTCTGTATTTCTAAAATCCCGTTGGAATGAATTGGAAGATAAAAAATTTTAATTGATCGATTTTAATTGCTTCTAAATTATTTTATAATTCCATTAATATCTTTATAGATACGCAACAAGTTTCCTTTTGGAAAGAACAACAGGAGCCAACAGTTTCGAAGTCCTTTACGAAGCGGGAAGAAAAGGAAGGTCGGGAGACAATTGCCATCAAGCATACTTAGAATGTAACGAAGTATAATTCGAGCATTTTCTTCCCCGAGAAAAAATGCCCAAACTAAAACAGATTTAAAAAAAAACCGGATTGAAGACGTAATAATTAATTATTTATTGAACAAAAAAAAAGAAAAGGCGTGTAAAATTCGATCGATTTTACGCGCGATTTGTAAATACTACCAAATATCTATGTTTATTTATTATTTATGATAGCGCTATATATACATGCAATGTTGTTATTTATGTAGCTCAGGTCTGATAGTGAAGTGATGTTGAAGTAATAATTGCTTGTTTATTTTTTTTGTTTCGGAGATTTCTGAGAAATATAGTGAGGCTAGTGATTGAGTGAAGTTTTTCGTTAATTTTAAGTCGGAATTAGATAAATTTAAAACAAAACAAGAAAGCATTATTCTGCAGCTAGGAAAAGTAAAAAAAAATAAATCTGTGAAACGTGGTTTCAATTTTTATTCATTTAAACAGAATATTCTTGCTATATGAACGAAATAAAAGAAAAATGTGGCATATAGCATTGAAGTAAATCTTATCAATTTAATTTCATTCCACCACTGAATGCATAAAAGTTTGGGCTCCTCTTAATTTTTGACGTTACGTGATTATTCCAATAGGAATACGTAACCCAAAAATGTAACTAGAGCTTTAAGTTTAGATAAAATTTTACCATCAGTTTTAACGCACATTTCATTAAGTACATTGAAAATCAAGGCCGTAGTTAGAACAAAATTTCGGAGGGGGTGGGGCTATAAAAATGTCGGGGGGTTTTACTAAAGGGTGTCCCAAAAGCAACTGGCATTTTGAATTTTTAATAAAATATATTTTATATTTGATAACTGATAATACTTTTATTGATTTAGGAAGTAGAAACATGGAGGTTATATGTGATACAAAACATCTGACAAATAACCGCCGTTGGAACACATGTTCAGTCTTTTAATGAAATGTTCACAACATTTTAACATAATTGCTGGTAAATATTCGCAATATTGTATCGAATTTTATTTGTAAGATCCTCAGTTGTTTGTGGTCTATTGCTGTGTACTCTATCCTTGAAATCATCCCACAGAAAGAAGTCTAACGGTGTCAAGTCACATAACTTTGTTGACAAATTCACATTACTTCGCTTATAGATAACACGACCATTAAATGTTTGTTGCAATAACTGCACGGTTTCATTGATAGTATGACATGTTGCACCGTCTTGTTGAAACCATAGTTCTTTTACCAAAATTCTCACCGTTTGAAACGAATTTTTACAATTTTTACTCGTTGTTCGATGATGTACTTCTCATAACTTAACCTCAATGTTTACTAATGACAGTATATAAGTATCTGTACGCTTGTTTTGCCGCAAAAAATAGCTACAAATTTAAAATGTCAGTTACTTTTGAGACACCCTTTATTACAAATATTGTTGTTGCTCTTTCAGGGCCGCTTATACATACAAAATTTAACATTTTAAAAATGTCAGGGTTGAACCCCATTATCCCCCCCTGACTACGGCCTTGTTGGAAATTAATTGTTCTTAATAATTTTCCCATTAGAAATACACGTAACTCAAAACGCTAACTAGAGCTTGTATAATATTTTACATAAAAATAAGGTTTAGAAAAAAATATGTTTGACTTTGTTATTAGTAATACACGTAATCACAGATTAAGTAAGAACTCCTTACTCCGTGATGTAGCCCAACATTTCAAATAGAACTTCCCACTCAGAAGAAAACAAATAAAACATATCTTGTTAACATTGTAAAAACATTAAACGCAGTTTTAATGTTAAAGTAACATTACTTAAATGTGTTTGCTCAGTGGGTTGTGTAATTGCTTATATTGATATACAAGTAAATCTCGTTAAGTCAAATCAATTCAATGACTTAATAACAACATAAGTAAATAGTTACGAAGAAAACAACTGTAATTAATAAACAAACTGTAACTAATAAATAACTGTAACTAATAATTTCAAAGATTTTTTTTTTTCAAATGAATACTTTTTTATTTAGAACTTTTAATTTCCTATTTACTTAAAACGGCAGAAATGTATGTTGCTTTTTTTTATAATAACGTGATTCAAATTTCAACTATTTTAAATTTCTTGCAATTTGAATCCTTAAAAAAAACTCAATTTCTGTAGTATTTACTGCATGTTTTGATGGATTATTACAATTTTATACAATATTTACTGCATGGTTTTATGTATTATTGTAATATCATGATTCAAATTACAATTATTTCCGTATTTTTTCTTGCAATTTGAATCGTTGAAATGCGATTTCTTCTTCCTTTTAGTAAAAACTTCCTCAATTAATTTCAGTTTGCGTGTGCTCGTGTGCCTGTATTTTTTTTTTTTTTTTAGATTTTAGGAAAGCTGCGGTTAAAGGAGCACTTTAGTTTGAAAGACTGTGGATAAATGTGTGTTTTTTTTATAGTTTTTTTTTTGCGTGCGTGTGTATATGTAAGTTTAAGCACTATTTATGTCGTATTTTGTAATTTCACACTTTGTATAAAACTGTTTTTATAAAATGAATGTTTTATATACGATGTTATATTTATGAAAATAAAGTTTTTCCATAAAAAAATGTCTTAATTTAATTTGGGCCTTATTATTATAAAAATAAAATCTGGCTTAAGTCAACATATTACCCATTTACCCCGGCGTCACAAAAAACAAAACACCGTATCATAAACGCATGTCCACGGTTTTGTTTCATTTTATTTGACAAACCTGTCAGTGAGCACTCAAATTATTTCAAATTAAGAAATGACAAACAAGAACTAAGACTAAATCCCACGGAACAATAAACCTCAGTTAAATTGGATGGGTGAACCACAATATACGACCCACACATTTTTTATCAAGTAGGCGGGAGCCAAACAAATTGATGCGCTTTATCATCGTTCTATACGCACGACATTTCATTTTGACAAGTAATTCAAGTGTTTTCTAACAAGTGTCGCATACGGCAATTAATTTTTTACTAATATTTAAAATAGTTATAATAATATTTGACTAGACACGTATCTTGTGTTTACTCTGAAGTTGGCAGCGTGCTACTGCTGAGCAGAACGATAGGGAAGTGTTATTTATGTGTTTATGGTTATAGAGGTTAGAAATAGAAGTATTTTTACTGTACAAATGATATCAAAAACGTTCATCTTATAAAATTTAACAAAAAAACATTTGAATTTTTAAATAACCTGCCATCTCAGCACAAGCGCCCTCTGGTGGTGTATACGGTTTATTATTTTTTTATAATTTAATCGAAAATATGAAATATCAAGATCACTTATCTAATTTTTTGTTTATAAATAACGCAAATAACTTTAAAATTTAAATTGTAATTAGGTTTTTTTGTAAACTTTATTTCACATAAAAATTAAAATAAAACCTACAGATAAGTGAAAAATTGTAAAATTGAGAATAACTCTATGTGATAATTGCATTATTAGGACATAACTGGCACATTAACTTCTATTAACAGCGGACATAACCTCCCGAAAAAACGTAACTTTCTGATTCAAGTTGTAGGCAAAATGTAAGTTCAGTTACTCAAAACACCTATGGTAACCCTTACTTTTTATTATTAGAAGCAGGCTTAACCTTGTAGAATTCGGTATTTATTGAAAAAAAACAGGTGTGGGTCGTATACTGTCGTTTTACTAACTTCCTCTTGGTTCTGCGACAAATTTTTGGTGCAACTGAGCTTTAGACAGTGGTGAATTATTTGATCAAGTTGAACAATGTTTGTTAGTTTTTTTTTGTTTTTTTTATATATCAATCTTTACAAAGCCTGAATGGCCCCTGTATTTTGTTTTCCATTAACTCCAAAACTGCACACATATGTATTAAAAAAATAAAAACGAAGAGGGGGGCTAGGATAAAAAATCTCTTCATGCAATTTAAAATACATAATTTATAACAAACCAGCCAAAGGTAGCTAGGGAAGGGCATGTTTTTGTCCCCCTGGCCAGTACCAGATTAATGTATTTAGAGATAAAAGTAAAAGAGGCATTTTATAAGATACAGGATTTTAAGGACTATGCGTTTACTTAAAGCTATCCAAGCCACTATATATTTATATTTATATTCTGTGATTTATGTGTTATGCTTTGTGTTTTATGTTTTTATACATTATATTTTATATTTTACATTTTATACCTAATTCTTGACCTGTCCAATATTGTAATTGAACGTATTACTAGACCAATAAACTTGATTTGATTTGGTTGAAATAGCGCATACTCTTTTTATTCCGTGTACATTTAAATAATTTATTTTCGTATAATTTTATCGGTATGCGCGTAATTTCTTCTTTTACATCCTTGAATGGAAAACGCGGAGAAGACGAAGACACCGTCAACCGTGAACTCTTGCGCGATGGTTCTCGGTCAAATGCATCGCACATTCCATTTCTTTGACCCACCATTCCTACCGTGACACGCGGCCTGTTTGCCGCGAACAGGTTCTCCGATCTTAATTAGCTTACTTACGAATTCACAATCAAGGATCTGATCTACGGATTATAGAGAACAGATCTGCAAATAGAAAAATTGTAGTAGAATTTATTAAATCAAACGATTTTACAAAATAGTGTAGATTTAAATTTAAAAAAATGAAGAGAGAATTTCATGGGTCCTTTGAAAGGCCTGAAATTTGCAAACGATTAGAATTATCAAAAATAAAATACAAAATAGCAAAATCGTACTCAGGGGACCTGAAAATTCAAAGAAATTTCAAAATTGTAGATAGTTGCATTTTTGCTATAATTACAATACTTTTTGCTGTTTTTAAGACAGTTTCCAACAAAGCTGGGCAGGATTCGAATCATTCAGGATTCGGTTTCCAGATTCGAATCCTTTTAGAGGATTTAAAAAAAGTATTTAAATACTTTAGTGAAAACGTACTAAATATAAATATATTCCCACCCCTGATTAAGCACGAAGTAAAAGAAAAAATAACAAAAATCAGCATAGGTATTTAAATCGGTTGAACTTCTTGAAATTCGTAAACATTTTATTAAATCCTGTACAAATTAGTTTGCTAGTTTTATTTATAAAAAAAAAACACATTTTGAATAAATACAAGGTTGATATTATTTATACAATGTACAACAAATTAAATATTAAAAATTATTTAAACTATTGCGGAATAAAAAAAATCGTGGAAAATAAATCATACAAATCAGTGTATACTGGTGAAACAGTTGAAACAATTGTGAATGTTCATTAAAATTGGGTAAAATGAATGATTAAGTTTTTATTGAAGTTCTTAACAATAATCTAACGAGTGTTTTCCACTCCTTGTTAAGCATGAAGTAAAATTTCGAGTTTAGAAAAGCCTGAAAATTTGGATTTGCCGGGGCGCGCGAGCGAAGCGAGTCGCGCCCCGGCAAATCCAAATTTTCAGGCTTTTCTAAACTCGAAATTTTACTTCATGCGCCACGCGTATAAAGCACTAAAACACTGTAAAGTTAGAAATACACTTGAGTCGCCTATTTCCCAAAAACAATAAATCCATTTGAAAACAATGGATTTAGGGGATTTTAGAAACGCGACTCAGTTAAAAATACTTTTTTAAAATGAGTAATAATTTAAACACAATTTTCTTCGCACATTTTTAGGTCAGGACAAAAAATATAATGTATCAAATCAACTTATTTAGTAATTTAATAAACACACAATTAATAATGTTGCGTTACTGCATCAATAGCACTTAATGGGTTAGTAACGTATACTAGATTCCTCAACAATACTCAACAGAATTAAAAATACCGTTAAATCATTTTAAATATCAATCCGCATAACATTAGTTTAAAGATCACAATCTTATATCATCTTGACGTAATTAATTACCAGTAAAATACATAATTATATTAAATTTCCTTATTAGTGCTTAATTAAAGTCCCGTACATTTGTTTATTAAAACAATTGCGCGGCATGCTAATTCACTTAAGCGTGATTTTTTTGCGTTTTGTTTCGATTGTGCGAGTTAACCTGGATACGCGAAGAAACAGTTCTTTTGTGTGCGCTAGTCATAATCGTGAATAAAGGTGATTTACAGTTAGTCATAATCAGGTCGAGGAAGAGTGTACAATTCGTGAAGGATTAAAGGTAAAAGTCAATAGGTGCATGAGAATTTCAAGAGATTTCCCAAAGAGGAATCCTTTTGAAGAGATGAGTTTGTTTGAATAAATTTGAATACTTTGAATACAATTCATGCAGGATTGAATGTAAAAGTCGATAAGTGCATGAGAATTTCAAGAGATTTCCCAAAAAGGAATCCTTTTGAAGAGATGAGTTGGTTTGAATAAATTTGAATACTTCTGATTATAGAAAATAATTTATTTATTTCAGTGTTTCAATTACAGGTATATGTATGTATATTATTTGTATGATATTTATTTGTTTGATGTATCGTCTGTAGTTGTCGCTGTTGGAGTTCCTTCCTTCTGTCCTCGCCTCGTGATTCTCGGTTGTAGGACCAGATCTCGGGCTAGCGGTATTGAAGGATGTTTGCATGTTTTCATTCTGTTTTATTGTAATTCGTTGTTTAGTAGTTTATTCTTTAATTTCAATTTGTAGGGTATATATTTTAATGATTTTATGTATTGTGGTATGTTATTGTATATTTTGATTATGTCTGTTTTAAGGTGTTGGGTGTATTTTTTTGTTCTATATTTTTCTGTTCGGAGGTCTGACTTTCTTCTTGTTTTATATTTGTGTGTATTCTTGTTCGGGTGTATTCTGATTCGCGTTTTAATTAAATTGTTTTGTATTTTGTATAGGAATAGTAAGTTGTTATATGTTATCATTTTCTATATGTTTAGTTCTTGTGTAATTTCATATATCTTTTTAGTGCTTGTTCTTTTTTCCAGTATGTACAATATTTTCAGGATTTTGTTTTGTTGTCTTAGTAGCTTAATGATATTTTTGCTAGTAGTATCTCCCCAAATTATTATAAGATAATTGATGGTCGAAGTGAACCATGTGTGGTAGATACATTTCTTTTTATTGTTTGGAATGAATCTCCTGATTTTCCACATGGCACCGATTAGTTTGGAGTTCTTCTGTGTTAATTTATTTATGTAGTCGTCCCATTTCAAAGTGTTGGTTATTTTTAATCCTAGGTATTCTGTTTGTTTTACTTCTTTTATGAGTTTTCCATTGACTTTTATTTGGAGGTTGATGTGATGTTTGTGTCTATTGAATATTATATAGGTCGTTTTTTCTTCATTGATGGTCAATAAATTGTTGTAATACCACTTTTCTAAAAGTTTTGTATCTGCGCAGATTTGTTGTTCTATTTCTTGTTGGTTTATTCCAGAATATACTAAACAAGTATCGTCTGCATATATATAAAGGGGGTTCCATTTAGTTTTAGTTCCATGATGTCGTTGGTGTACAGGATGTATAGGATTGGTGGTAGGTTTCCTCCCTGGGGTATTCCATATTCTGCGTAGTTGGTGTCGATTAATTCGTATGCTGTTGATAGTGTTCCTGAATTTTGTTGGAATGCGTATTGCTGGTGGTAAATGATTTTATTTTTGTGCAAGTGGTCACGTAGTTGGATTTGTATTACCTTTTCTAGTATATTATTTAATGTTGATAGGAGAGATATTGGTCTATAACTTTCAGGTTTTGTTCTGTCTCCTTTTTTATATAGTAAGTAAGTAAATAAGTAAGTATATTTATTGGTGCTAAAAACATGGTGGTTATACACAGGTCAAATACAAAATATAATAAAATATATAAATATGTATAAAAAAAACCAATATCACTTAATCACAAGATAAAATTACATATATAAAACAATGACAAATAATTAAAATGCTCAATGTTCAATGACTTCAATTATTTTAGTTGTGAAGTGTCGCTTAAAAGGTACTCGTCAATACTATAAAATCCATTGCATATTAGGAAGTGTTTGATTGATTTCCGAAATGCGTTTAACGGGAGAGATTTTACTGTTTCTTGTAGAACATTATACAGCTTGGGCCCACAATAGTTTAGACCATTACGTGACTTACTCAGTCTCAATCTAGGAATCTCGATAAGGGTTCCAAATCTAGTATTATGTTCATGTTTTTGGTTTTGTTTTACATATAAATTAAAATGTATATGTACATAAGTTACGCATTCCAAGATAAATAAACATGGTAAGGTTAGTACTTTTAGATTAATAAAGGCCTGTCTACAATCGTCGCGATAATTGATAGATGCAAGAACCCTTATTGCACGTCGTTGTAGTTTGAAAAGCCGTATAGTGATACTGGAATGGCCCCAGACCAATATCCCATACGTAAGGTGACTTTGGCATTGGGAATAGTACACTTGAAGTATGGCACTATTAGGAAGCCAATTTTTTAACTGCCTTAACGCATATACAGATTTCGATACTTTTTTTGCAGTTTCTAGTTCGTGTTTGTGCCAGTTTAATTTGCTGTCAATATGGACCCCAAGAAGTTTAACAGTACTTAAAGCTGCATTCCGTTTTAGGGAGAACACAACGTGCGTAGATTTCTCCGGATTTAGAGATAGCCTATTGGCAACAAACCAGTTGGAAGCTTTCTGCACTGAAGTAGCATTAATTATTTTTGCATCGCTATCTGTTTGTGCACAAGATTTTATTGTGGTATCGTCTGCGAACAGGATAATAGAAGATTGATCCAACTGAAATGATAAATCATTTATATAAATTAAAAATAACAGTGGCCCCAGGATTGAGCCCTGGGGTACTCCACATGTTACTTCTAATTCACTTGACGCGGTGTTGTTCACATGTACTTGTTGAAATCTAGAGCTCAGATAGGAATTTATTAACCGGCAGCTTTCGGGATGGAAGTTGTAATAGTATAGCTTCCGCAAGAGGACGCCGTGAGAGACACAGTCAAAAGCTTTACTGAGGTCCAGAAAGGTTGCCACGGAACACGATCCAGTTTCAAACCCCTCGTATATTTACTGGTATTATAACAGTGTTCTTCATATAGTCCGGGTATGTTCCTTGGTTTAGTACAATATTTGTTATTTTTGTTATGATTGGTGTTAGAGTATCTTTGTTTTGTTTGATAATGTCGTTTGTGATGTTGTAGAATCCGGGTGCTTTCTGTCTTTTAAATTATTTATTATTTGGTTTATTTCGTTGCATGTTATTGGTGTGAATTTCATTTGTTGGACTTTTGGTAATGATGTTGTGGTTGTTTCTGATTTTGTGTTTGCTTGGTTTATTTGTTTTTCAGCCAGAGTTTTACCTATTTCTGCAAAGTATGTATTTATAATATCAGCCATTTCTATCTCGTTATCTGTAATAATCCCATTGTGGTCGACAATTTCCTTGATTGTATTTTTTTGTTTTTCTTTTTTATTTGTTTGTTCGTTTATATTTTTCCAGAGTTTGTATGGATTGTTGTTGTGTTTTTGGAATATGTTCTTGAAATACTGTAGTTTGGTGGTTTTTATTAATTTATTTGTGTTTTGTTTTTGATTTAAATAAGATTCTTTGGTTATTATGTTTGTTGGATTTAGTCTATGCTTTTTATATAATTTGTTTCTTTTATTTATTTCATGTATTATTTCGTTTGTTATCCAACGGCTTTCTTGTTTCCTTTTCATTTTTGTTATTTTTTTGTTCGATTCTATTATTTTTTTGAGAGTTTGTGACAACTGTTCGAAAGTGGCTATTTCTTGGGTTCTTATCTTACTGATTTCATGTGATATTTCCTGGTAATTTGTTTTTATTTGGTAATAGTATTCGTATTTTCTTTTTGTTATGTTTGGTATGTCTATTTTTGTAATAATAGCGCTATGGTCGGATATGTTTGTATGTTCGATGGTTATTTCTATTAATCTTTCGTTGTTTGTGATAATATGGTCTAATATTGAATTGTTTCCGTTAATATTTGTTCGTGTGTAGTGGAGCCTAGAGATTTTGTTCATGATTCTATAGTTGTTTTCTAATAAGGTATTTTTATATAGTCTTGTCGTGTTACATTCTTCTAGTAGGTTGATATTGATATCCCCTATGATTATATGAGGTGATTTTTTGTTAATTAGGTAGTGTTTCAATGTTGTTTTTAGGTGGTTAAATGTGATTTCGGGAGGTTTGTATACTAGAGATATTGTGTAGTTGTTTTTTGTTATTTGTATAGTGAGTATTTGTATGTTGTGTATTGTTTAATTTGTTATAATTTCGTATTCTGTATCGTTTCTAATATACATGGTAATTCCGCCTCCTCTAGTATTTCTGGAGTTATGTATTGCTTCGTAGTTATCTAGATTGTAGAGGTGTTCGTTACATGGTGAAAGCCAAGTTTCTGTAATTGCGATTATTTGTGTATTGTATATTGTTGGAATTAATTCTATTTCTTCGAATTTGATTCGTTTGCTTCTTACATTGTGTAGGTAGATGCTGTTCATTTTAACGGATTTTATTTATTGTGTTTCATATGTATGATTTTTTGATTTAGACTATATTTTGTAAATCGCAATGTGTTTTAATTTTGAGTTTTTGACTTGTATCTGTTTTCCTTATATATATAGCGCCATCTCTTGTCCAAATGTACTTATAATTACGGCTTTTCTGGCTGTTAATATTTTTAGCTTTGTTTCATTTGATTTTATTTCAACTATTATAGGGCACTTTTCAGAGTGGTTGTCTTTTCTGTGAGCGCTAATGATTTGATTATACCGGGTGTTGACTTGGCGGACGCAACATAGGAAATCGCATGTTAATTTAAAAGTGTTCAAATATTGGCTTCCCTATTTATTTTAGAAACAAAATGTATTTTACTTTTTTGTAGAGGGAAATATTCTAAAATTATTAATGTTCAGACTTAACATTTTACGTTTCTCTAAGTTAAAATAATTAAGAAAAAGTAATGTGATTTTATAAAAATAATAACATACCATGGAATCCAACGATTGCGGATATTCCCTGTTTTTATTTAAGTTCAATTTAAAGCTTTAAGCAAGTGTTTTCCACTCCCAGACTAAGCATGAAGTAAAATTTCGAGTTTAGAAAAGCCCCGTGAAAATTTGTCTCGGGTCGCGCAGCGACCCGAGACAAATTTTCTGGGCTTTTCTAAACTCGAAATTATACTTCATGCGCCACGCGTATAAACACTGTATTATTTTCAAATTTATGTATATTCAAACTTCACTTAAAATCTGTGTTTTATACGCGTGGCGCATGAAGTAAAATTTCGAGTTTAGAAAAGCCCAGAAAATTTGTCTCGGGTCGCTGCGCGACTCTCGACAAATTTTCACGGGGCTTTTCTAAACTCGAAATTTTACTTCATGCTTAGTCTGGGAGTGGAAAACACTCGTTTAAAGCTTCAAATTGAACTCTTTTAAAAATCAACGAATATCAGAAAATTAACAACTAAAATAATTAAGAAAAAGTAATGTGATTTTATAAAAATAATGACATACCATGGAATTGATACAACAGTTGCGGATATTGACAGTTTTTTTTTAAGTTCAATTTAAAGCTTTAAGCAAGTGTTTTCCACTCCCAGACTAAGCATGAAGTAAAATGTTGAGTTTAGAAAAGCCCCGTGAAAATTTGTCGAGGGTCGCGCAGCGACCCTCGACAAATTTTCACGGGGCTTTTCTAAACTCGAAATTTTACTTCATGCGCCACGCGTATAAAACACTATAATATTTTCAAATTTATGTATATTCGAATTTCACTTAAAATCTGTGTTTTATACGCGTGGCGCATAAAGTAAAATTTCGAGTTTAGAAAAGCCCAGAAAATGTGTCGCGGGTCGCGCAGCGACCCGAGACAAATTTTCTAAACTCGAAATTATACTTCATGCGCCACGCGTATAAACACTATATTATTTTCAAATTTATGTATATTCGAACTTCACTTAAAATCTGTGTTTTATACGCGTGGCGCATGAAGTAAAATTTCGAGTTTAGAAAAGCCCAGAAAATTTGTCTCGGGTCGCTGCGCGACCCTCGACAAATTTTCACGGGGCTTTTCTAAACTCGAAATTTTACTTCATGCTTAGTCTGGAAGTGGAAAACACTCGTTTAAAGCTTCAAATTGAACTCTTTTAAAAATCAACGAATATCAGAAAATTAACAACTAAAATAATTAAGAAAAAGTAATGTGATTTTATAAAAATAATGACATACCATGGAATTGATACAACAGTTGCGGATATTCGCAGTTTTTTTTTAAGTTCAATTTAAGGCTTTAAGCAAGTGTTTTCCACTCCCAGACTAAGCATGAAGTAAAATGTTGAGTTTAGAAAAGCCCCGTGAAAATTTGTCGAGGGTCGCGCAGCGACCCTCGACAAATTTTCACGGGGCTTTTCTAAACTCGAAATTTTACTTCATGCGCCACGCGTATAAAACACTATAATATTTTCAAATTTATGTATATTCGAATTTCACTTAAAATCTGTGTTTTATACGCGTGGCGCATAAAGTAAAATTTCGAGTTTAGAAAAGCCCAGAAAATGTGTCTCGGGTCGCTGAGCGACCAGAGACAAATTTTCATGGGGCTTTTCTAAACTCGAAATTTTACTTCATGCTTAGTCTGGGAGTGGAAAACACTCGTTTAAAGCTTCAAATTGAACTCTTTTAAAAATCAACGAATGTCAGAAAATTAATATTCACAGTTTTTTTTTAAGTTCAATTTAAAGCTTTAAGCAAGTGTTTTCCACTCCCAGACTAAGCATGAAGTAAAATGTTGAGTTTAGAAAAGCCCCGTGAAAATTTGTCGAGGGTCGCGCAGCGACCCTCGACAAATTTTCACGGGGCTTTTCTAAACTCGAAATTTTACTTCATGCGCCACGCGTATAAAACACTATAATATTTTCAAATTTATGTATATTCGAATTTCACTTAAAATCTGTGTTTTATACGCGTGGCGCATAAAGTAAAATTTCGAGTTTAGAAAAGCCCAGAAAATGTGTCTCGGGTCGCGCAGCGACCCGAGACAAATTTTCTGGGCTTTTCTAAACTCGAAATTATACTTCATGCGCCACGCGTATAAACACTATATTATTTTCAAATTTATGTATATTCGAACTTCACTTAAAATCTGTGTTTTATACGCGTGGCGCATGAAGTAAAATTTCGAGTTTAGAAAAGCCCAGAAAATTTGTCTCGGGTCGCTGCGCGACCCTCGACAAATTTTCACGGGGCTTTTCTAAACTCGAAATTTTACTTCATGCTTAGTCTGGGAGTGGAAAACACTCGTTTAAAGCTTCAAATTGAACTCTTTTAAAAATCAACGAATATCAGAAAATTAACAACTAAAATAATTAAGAAAAAGTAATGTGATTTTATAAAAATAATGACATACCATGGAATTGATACAACAGTTGCGGATATTCGCAGTTTTTTTTTAAGTTCAATTTAAAGCTTTAAGCAAGTGTTTTCCACTCCCAGACTAAGCATGAAGTAAAATGTTGAGTTTAGAAAAGCCCCGTGAAAATTTGTCGAGGGTCGCGCAGCGACCCTCGACAAATTTTCACGGGGCTTTTCTAAACTCGAAATTTTACTTCATGCGCCACGCGTATAAAACACTATAATATTTTCAAATTTATGTATATTCGAATTTCACTTAAAATCTGTGTTTTATACGCGTGGCGCATAAAGTAAAATTTCGAGTTTAGAAAAGCCCAGAAAATGTGTCTCGGGTCGCTGAGCGACCAGAGACAAATTTTCATGGGGCTTTTCTAAACTCGAAATTTTACTTCATGCTTAGTCTGGGAGTGGAAAACACTCGTTTAAAGCTTCAAATTGAACTCTTTTAAAAATCAACGAATGTCAGAAAATTAACAACTAAAATAATTAAGAAAAAGTAATGTGATTTTCTAAAAATAATGAAATACCATGGAATTGATACAACAGTTGCGGATATTCACAGTTTTTTTTTAAGTTCAATTTAATGCTTTAAGCAAGTCTTTTCCACTCCCAGATTAAGCATGAAGTAAAATTTCGAGTTTAGAAAAGCCCCATGAAAATTTGTCGAGGGTCGCGCAGCGACCCGAGACAAATTTTCTGGGCTTTTCTAAACTCGAAATTTTACTTCATGCGCCACGCGTATAAAACACTATAATATTGTCAAATTTATGTATATTCGAACTTCACTTAAAATCTGTATTTTATACGCGTGGCGCATGAAGTAAAATTTCGAGTTTAGAAAAGCCCAGAAAAATTGTCTCGGGTCGCTGCGCGACCCTCGACAAATTTTCACAGGGCTTTTCTAAACTCGAAATTTTACTTCATGCTTAGTTTGGGAGTGGAAAACACTCGTTTAAAGCTTCAAATTGAACTCTTTTAAAAATCAACGAATATCAGAAAATTAACAACTAAAATAATTAAGAAAAAGTAATGTGATTTTATTAAAATAATGACATACCATGGAATTGATACAACAGTTGCGGATATTCACAGTTTTGTTTTAAGTTCAATTTAAAGCTATAAGCAAGTGTTTTCCACTCCCAGACTAAGCATGAAGTAAAACTTCGAGTTTAGAAAAGCCCTGTGAAAATTTGTCGAGGGTCGCGCAGCGACCCGAGACAAATTTTCTGGGCTTTTCTAAACTCGAAATTTTACTTCATGCGCCACGCGTATAAAACACTATAATATTGTCAAATTTATGTATATTCGAACTTCACTTAAAATCTGTGTTTTATACGCGTGGCGCATAAAGTAAAATTTCGAGTTTAGAAAAGCCCAGAAAATTTTCATGGGGCTTTTCTAAACTCGAAATTTTACTTCATGCTTAGTCTGGGAGTGGAAAACACTTGCTTAAAGCTTTAAATTGAACTTAAAAAAAAAAACAGGGAATATCCGCAATTGTTGTATCAATTCCATGGTATGTCATTATTTTTATAAAATCACATTACTTTTTCTTAATTATTTCAGTTGTTAATTTTCTGACATTCGTTGATTTTTAAAAGAGTTCAATTTGAAGCTTTAAACGAGTGTTTTCCACTCCCAGACTAAGCATGAACTAAAATTTCGAGTTTAGAAAAGCCCCATGAAAATTTGTCGAGGGTCGCGCAGCGACCCGAGACAAATTTTCTGGGCTTTTCTAAACTCGAAATTTTACTTCATGCGCCACGCGTATAAAACACTATAATATTGTCAAATTTATGTATATTCGAATTTCACTTAAAATCTGTGTTTTATACGCGTGGCGCATAAAGTAAAATTTCGAGTTTAGAAAAGCCCAGAAAATTTGCGCGACCCTCGACAAATTTTCACAGGGCTTTTCTAAACTCGAAATTTTACTTCATGCTTAGTCTAGGAGTGGAAAACACTAGTTTGAAGCTTCAAATTGAACTCTTTAAAAAATCAACGAATGTCAGAAAATGAACAACTGAAATAATTAAGAAAAAGTAATGTGATTTTATAAAAATAATGACAAACCATGGAATTGATACAACAATTGCGGAAATTCCCTGTTTATTTTTTAAGTTAAATTTAAAGCTTTAAGCAAGTGTTTTCCACTCCCAGACTAAGCATGAAGTAAAATTTCGAGTTTAGAAAAGCCTCGTGAAAATTAGTCTCGGGTCGCGCAGCGACCCGAGACAAATTTTCTGGGCTTTTCTAAACTCGAAATTTTACTTTATGCGCCACGCGTATAAAACACTATAATATTGTAAAATTTATGTATATTCGAACTTCACTTAAAATCTGTGTTTTATACGCGTGACGCATGAAGTAAAATTTCGAGTTTAGAAAAGCCCAGAAAATTTGTCTCGGGTCGCTGTGCGACCCTCGACAAATTTTCACGGGGCTTTTCTAAACTCGAAATTTTACTTCATGCTTAGTCTGGGAGTGGAAAACACTCGTTTAAAGCTTCAAATTGAACTCTTTAAAAAATCAATTAATGTCAGATAATTAACAGCTAAAATAATTAAAAAAAAGTAATGTGATTTTATAAAAATAATGAAATGTTTCTTCTATGGTGTAAATTATTTCGAAAACATTTACTTTAATCAAGTGAGAAACGTAAAGTGATAAACGTTAAAACGAATGAATTCAGAATTTTTCCCACTATGAAAAAGGTAAATACATTGTGTTTCTAAAATAAATAGGGGAGCCAAAATTTGAGCATTTCAAAATTTACATGGGATTTCCTATGTTGCGTCCGCCAAGTCAACACCCGGTATTCGTAATCGTTTAATTTCCATCCGTTTGTTTTCATTATTATAATAAGGAATTGAAAATTTGTGTATGTTAAAGGTAAAAGGCATGGGAAATTAATGGTAGTTTTAGAATGAAAAAATAATGTGGTTGAAAAAAATCCCTAGATTATAGAAATTATAGATAAAATTAAAAAACGGGACAATATCTTCAAACATACAGCATTTCGTGGGACTTGAATTCAAATCTATTTAAATTTCTGACATTAGAATAGTTGTTTACGTACATCGCCTGTTTAACAATAATATAATCGTTGAATGACAAATCATATAGAAATGCAACTTGAAGTATTTTTCCGGTTGCGGTAGATTTATACCGACTGAGTGGCAGCAGCTTTGGGTTAGGCGGTTAACTAACAAACTTTTTAAGGTTAATACTAAGAAAGAAAAGAAAAAAATACACCTAGATAGGTCAATATGTAACAATATCTCGACGATACTTTTGAGGAAAAGTAGTTTTCGACTAATTATTTTTTTTAAATTTTACAAATCTATTTGTTTCTGAAAATATGAATACTCTATTTATTCGTCTTTTATAAATTTCATTTTCTATAAAAATATGCATGATACCGAGTCGTGAGTTCAATCACCTACATTACTGAAATCAAAAGAAATTAGTTCCGTGCATGCGGATTAAGGCTACTAGACCCATGACGGTATAGCATAAAGCTAAAATAACAGTACGAAAGATGAAAATGAGTCCCCGTTTATCTCTCATTATTTACGGACAAACTTTGTCACCATAAAATATCAACCTGACCATAAAAATTGTACCGCCGCGAGTACGTCGAAAACAGAATCAGTGCACAATCACACTTCTTCGTGAAAAGAACCTCAACATATTATAAATATTACAACAAAATAAATAAAAGAAAAAAAATCTTCAAAGGGATTAATTAGCAAAGATGTAAAGCTGAAAGAGATAATATCATTGAAAAAAGAACAAATACTATTTTAACAGTGAAAGAAAATTTCTACACAGAAAACATTGATAAAAAATATTATCAAAAATATTGGTCAGCACTGATGAAAAGTCGAAGACTACAGAAAGACAATAATATCATTGAAAAAAGGAGAAATGCTATGTCAACAGTAAAAGGAAATTTCTTAATAGAAAAACTTTGATACTTCAACAAAACAAGAAGAAGAAAATATTATCAAAAATATTGGTCAGCAGTGATGAAAAGCCGAAGACTACAAAAAAGAAACAGAGAACCTGGGCAAAGCATTACTAAGTAATTTAACAAAACAAAAAGGAAAGCTTATTTTCTAAAGATTGGTCAGCTCAGATAAAAAGCTGATGGTTGAAACATCGTGTGAAGTTGATTGACTTGAAGAGGCACTTGGTTGTTGAAAAAACTTCATATTCACATGATTCAAGGTAGATAAAACTTCTTAATTTCCTAAAATTAGGTGCATATTCATTTATTCATTCAGGTGAAGATCTATTAGAAAAAAATTATAGAAAAGAAAATCTGCTTAGGTGTTTTTGTCAAGATTCAGGAAGAAAACGTTCAAGAAAGAGAGATTTTGCAAAGTGCTAAAAATGTTGGTTTAAACAAGAAAGCTCAAAGAAGTATTATCGTTCTACCAGCATTCCAATTTGTTGTACATTTAGTTGCCAAAAGTTATAAGCTAGAAGAAGTAGTTTTGTCAAGCCGAAACTGCTCGGAGAAGTATTTATTTACTTGCATTCCAATGTATTGTCTACCTAGTTGCCTAGACCAATAAGCTAGACGGAGAACATTTTTTAAAATTTTGTTAAAAAAGCCCA
Source organism: Philonthus cognatus (assembly GCA_932526585.2). NCBI lineage: Eukaryota > Metazoa > Arthropoda > Insecta > Coleoptera > Staphylinidae > Philonthus > Philonthus cognatus. The sequence continues at coordinate 30,817,550 of OW052241.1, read as the reverse complement.
AAAAGTATTTTTTACCTACATTCCAATTTATTGTGCATTTAGTTGCCGTGATCATTACCCTAGAAGAAATATTTTATGGACACACCAGAAAGCTGAAAGTATTTTTTTTAAACGAAGTCCAACTTGTTGTGCACCTAGTTTTCAAGACCAATAAGCTAGACGAAGAACCACTTTTCTACTTTAGTTAAAAAAAGTCTAAAAAGTATGTTTTAACTACATTCCAATTTGTTGTGCATTTAGTTGCCAATACCATTATCCTAGATGAAATATTTTATGGAGGAAAAGAATCATTGCACATAATTATTTGCAAAGACAAAAAAACTGCTAGAAGGATTATAACTTTTTACCGCAAACAAGAATATGTTCGGAAAGAAAAGATCCAAGAAGTGAAGATTTTGTTAGGAGCATCGAAGAAAACAATTATTACAGTTACTTCTTGCTGTGGAAATTAAGATATAAAAACAAAAGAAATTATTTTCAAAGAAAACAATTGAAAAGGCCATAATTAGTCGAATATCATAAAAGTGAAGCAAATTCTGGACATGAATTTTCGAAGGTAGAATTTCGCTTTCCAAAGGACAATTATCTGGTCAAAATTTAGCTGGATATTATAAAAGCGACGCAAATACTGGATTTCACGTTACATAAATTGAGATTTTATAAAACAATTCTGTTCAACCAATATTATTGTAGAAGATCTGAATTTCGTTTTTTCGAGAGGGTTTTTGTGAATTATTAAAAAAATGGCCAATAATGCAATTGGTGGGCAGCTACAAGCAGCAGCTACTCACAGCAATATGGCTTTTGGGCAAATGGCGACAGGAGGAATTGGAGTGAGCCCGAAAGGGCCGATTTTGGAGAGGTATCATTCGGGAAGTGGAGACGATGGATGGATGAAGTAAGTACAAAAACACAAAAACATACTTTATTAAGTGATAACTACAAAAAAGTGTTTTCCTTTTTAAATTTCTCTTTGTAAATCAATTCCTAATCAACCAGTTATAAGCAGTGTGATGGTCACAATTAACGAATTTCATTGGTTGTATCGGCGATCGTATTGTAACAATTAACGAATTTCATTGGTTGCATCGGCGATTGCGTTGTCACAATTAACGAATTTTATTGGTTGTATCGGCGATCGTATTGTCACAATTAACGAATTTCATTGATTGTATCGACGATTGCGTTGTCACAATTAACGAATTTCACTGGTTGCATCGGCGATCGCGTTGTAACGGCGATTGCGTTGTCACAATTAACGAATTTCGTTGGTTGCATCGGCGATCGCGTTGTCACAATTAACGAATTTCATTGGTTGTATCGATCGTGTTATCACAATTTACAAATTTCATTAGTTGTATCAGCAATGGTATTGTCAAAATTTTATGAAGTGACAAGTATAAAAAAGTAAGTTCCTTTTAAGATTGCTCATTGTAAATCAAATTATAATCAACCATTTATGAGCAGTATGATATATCACAATTTTAGCGCTTGTATCGGCGATTTCGTTCTTTAGAACCAACATTCAATCCCGCAGTAGTTTTATTACACTTTATTTTTAGATCTAAAGGGAAGAAAAACAATGGTATAGCCCTCTCAGCCCTTACCCTCCTGGCCTTCCTCTTCTTCCTAAACATCCTGCAGAACTGCCTTCAAGACCACATGGATGAGATGAAGGGCAAAGGAAAGGGCGGTTATTACGTCCAACCGACCTTCAACATAACCGTCCCCATGATACAGGCAAGATCGGAAGCTCAATCACAAAAAGGCGACACTGGTGAGAACTACGCCGTGCCTGAAACCGATAATTCTTTGGAAATCGATAACTTCACCGGCGAGGAAGCCGAACAGAAACTAGTGCCCGAAACTAAGCATTCGAAGAGAAAGATCTACGCGAAGAGGAAAGAACAACAGAAGAAGAAAATGGAGAAAGTTAATACACTTTATAATATTAATGATTAGTACAAAGATAACGTTTGGAGTATTTAATTTAAAAAAATATATCTACCGTAAAATCGAGGCCGTAGCCAGGGGGGGGGCATATGGAGATTCAAACCCCACTCCGAAATTAAAAAAAAATTGTATGCAACAACAAAAACTATATTTTTGCCATAAGCCCCCCCCCCCAAAATTTTTATAACCCACTCCAAATTTTTTTCCTAGCTACGGCCTTGAGTAAAACATTACAGCATAATCGCACGTTTACTTAAGGGGGTATTACCACTAGGACAGCGTTTTTTTACGGTTTTTCAGAATTTTTATTTTTGGGAAATTTAATACATGCGATCTTGCGGTTTTTGCAACTTGTTTATAGATTCATAAACTATAAAAAATGAATTTTAATTCTTTTCAATCGTCCGGCTAAACCTCTAAATCTGGCCTCAAATAAGGCCGTGTCCGCCGTGTTTTTCCTCATGGCCGGAAAGATTTTTTCGATTCTGTGATTTGAAACGTAAAATGAAGTAGTAGTCATTAATCTGTATTAAATTATCTGGAGTTTGAACCACCGACAATAAAAAATCTCGATAAATAACAAAATGGAGGCCATTCGAAAAAAGTGGTCGCTTTTTGCCCCCCTTTTTCTGACTTTAAGGCTCTATGAAAAATATCAAATGTTAATATATTTGAATGACGGTGGTTCAAACTCCAGAGGAAAATGTGGAGAACCGAACACTAAAAGCTCAAGTCAATCCGTTTCATAGTTTGAAAAGAAAGTTTCCGGCCAGCGGAAAAAAAGTGGTTTCGAGAAAAACGCCTTTAAAGTTTTGACACAAGTTTTAACTATTTTTGGAGATTTTTGGCTTTAGTCAGCTATGCCAGCTCCGTACAGTAGGCCCTCCTCTTCCTCCAAAAACTGGGTTTGAATGATTTACTCCTGCCAGCGTTGTTGGATGGCCTTATGAGTTGCTGGAGTCAGGCAAAATTCGTCCCACATCTCGCGCTCCGCGTCGGTCCGCACCGGAAAGCTTTGGCTTGCAGGCCGATATGGATTCCCAGTATCTCTATCGTCTTAAAAACTGCCGAGTATCCGTCGTTGAAAATGCTGGTAGCTATAAAAGACGCGATAGCGACGGTTTTTGCACCACAGTTGAGGTGCTTCGAAGCCAGCTTCCAGACACAAGCATTCAAACTTTCGTTTGAGTTCTGCGTATTTCCACCCAGCCACCTACTCAGCATTATTTACTTCAACAAGCAAAAATCTAACTAACGAATTCGCCTATTGTAAATCGGCTTTCGGACATGAAACTAGATACTATCAAGTATCAATACATGCAAAAAAAAAATCAATTTTTTAAAACTTCCGAATGGTAATACCCCCTTAATATTTAAGCTCTAATAAGAAATACCTAAACTTTAAATAAGGTTATATTTCTCATGCGAACACCATGAATTGTGAAAATGTAAGTGAAACTTAAACCTACAGTTTCAGCAGTTCGTAGAAAATCTAAATTTAAAAAACCTTGTTTAATTATGTTCGTTCATTATACATGGAATTTTTCTTTAAAGTATACATACCCTAATGTACATTTTGTAAATTTTCAGACATTCGTTGTTTTTGTGAAAGTGTTCAATTTGAACTTCTAACCAGAAAACACTCCTTTATTAAGCATAAGGTAAAATGTCGAGATTAGAAAGGACTGCAAATTTGGCATCCGTTGATGTTATTATTATTATTATTATTAAAGCGTTCAATTTGAAATTTCGAGCGAGTGTTTCCACTCCCAGACTATGAAGTAAATAGTCGAGTTTAGAAAAGCGCGAAAACTTGGATTTGCCGGGGCGCGCGAGCGAAGCGAAATTTTACTTCATGAGCCAGGCCTATAAAACACTGATTTAACGTGAAGTTTAAATCATAATGCTTTGGCGTACCATTTTGGCAGTATACTTTAAACATTTCAACAATATGTTTTATACGCGTGGCGCATGAAGTAAAATTTCGAATTTAGAAAAGCCTGAAAATTTGGTTTGGTCGCGTAGCGCGTACCAAACCAAATTTTCAGGCTTTTCTAAACTCGAAATTTTACTTCATGCTTAATCAGGGATTGTAAACACTTGGTAGAAGTTTCATATGAACGCTTTTTATAAACGACGAATGTCTGAAAATTTCCAGAGTACGTTCTGGATATGTATACCTACTTCCCTGCATAAAAATAGTTTGTAGATTATTTATTTATTTATTAATATTATTACTGTTATCAAAATTAAATTTTCTTAAGCTATGTATATTACATTTATTAAAAAGACACTTATAATTAGTTAGTTACAAATAACATGCTTTTGTGTTAATATTAAAGAAAATAAACTGACTTAAATAAAAATTATTCTATCAAAACTATGAATTGTTGCAATTGTGAATATCACTGTCTTAAAACAACACAATCGTCCGATGAGAAAAGAAGAGGAAAAATTTTCGTACAGAATTTGAAAACTTTAACTTTGCCTAGGATAAAATTTAAAACTTGAAGAAAAAATGTGTAAACTTGAGGAAATTTTGGGTTTTTGTAGATTAAAATAAAGAATCGGGATGCAACAAAAGGAAGCTAAAGATTTATTATTCACAGAAAAATCCCATGCTCCGAGTTTAAAAGTACCGTGCGATCGTTTAAATTATGATTTAGAGTAGGCGGTTTCTTTTGTGCGGTTGCCCAGACTGCTAACTGAATGATGAAAATTTTTAGGTTATAGTAAACTATGTGTCAACAGTCAGTAGTGCCAATCTAATCTAAAACTCAAAGCCTACTCTAAATCATGTTTTAAACGATCGCACGGTATTATAGTCTGTTTAAAAACTAGAAGGAGTAAGTGCCAAAGCCCAGTTTACACAATAAAAAGTCACCAGAAATATCACTAGATAAATATGGCGGCAATTTTAAATAATTTCATAATTAGTCTTTAAATAAAATTAAATATCTATTTTCTACTTCTTAATTGTGGTTAAGTATTTTCTTTTCCATCGTACGATACCGTCAATTAAAATGCTTATACGGCATCTCGCCATAATCTGTGAAATAAAACATATTTACATTATGTTCATAATATAAAATGCAATTTATATATAATAATGTGTCTCTATCAGAGCTGGGACGAATCCTCGTAAAAAGGATTCGAATCACGAATCCGGATCACCTAATATGATTCGAATCACGAATACTCGAATAAAGGATTCGTAAGAGATAAATAAATATGATTCGAATCCAAGATTCGAATCCTGTTTTTTCGAATCACGAATACAAATCCTTTAAGAATAAATTTGATTTTATAATTTTTTACAACCATTAATATATAAATATCGTTACCAGTTGTTTTAACAAAAATATTCAAAACCTAATTATTTATTACCACTGAACATCGTTGATAACAGACTAAATATCTGATTCCGTGTAACTCTGGTTAAAGATGTATTTGTGTGTTTCTGAACTCCACTTCAAATCAGTGTTTTGTACGCGTGGCGCATGAAGTAAAATTTCGAGTTTAGAAAAGCCCGAAAATTTGTCTCGGGTCGCTGCGCGACCCTCGACAAATTTTCACGGGGCTTTTCTAAACTCGAAATTTTACTTCATGGTTAACCTGGGAGTGAAAACACTCGTTTAAAACTTTAAATTGAACTCTATTATAAAATCGACTAATGCCTAAAATTTTCGTAAATAAAAAATTCACCGAATATCATTAAAACCGGGAAAATCAGAAAAAAGTCAGGAAATTATATTCAAATTGACCAAAACACTAACAAAAAAGCCATATGATATTATTAAATTTGTCAAAATCAGCAGGCAAATTACAAAACACGTAAAAATTTATAAAATTAACTTGAATATTGGTAAAAACAATGAAAACTATTAAACGGAATAGGGGTTTCCCACAGAAGAAAGTTATATTAAAAGGCCAGGGAAAAAATCTTTAGTCAGGGAAAAGTCGGAAAAATTTAACATTTCAGATTGTGGCTACCATGTCAGTTTTACTTCAAACAATATTAAACAAAATTTTGAAAACTAGATTATTATCTTTAAAAAAAAATTCAATCATTAAATGTTCTTATCAATGCACTTTGAAGTTTCGAACGAGCGTTTCCACTCCCAGACTAAGAATGAAGTAAAATTTCGAGTTTAGAAAAGCCCCGTGAAAATTTGTCGAGGGTCGCGCAGCGACCCGAGACAAATTTTCTGGGCTTTTCTAAACTCGAAATTTTATGTCATGCACCACGCACATAAAACAGTGATTTAACGTGAAATTTAGAAACACACAAAAAAACATTTTTCATGTTATTCCTCACAATTAATTCGAATTATTTTTGACGACTCAAATCCTTTTGTAAGTATTCGAATCCTTTTATAAGGATTCGAATCCTTTTATACGGATTCGAATCACCCACATATAGACTCGAATACGAATCCTTTTAAAAAAAATGTAACGAATCCGGATCACGAATCCAGTTGAACTAAAGTATTCGAATGCCTCTTTTTAATCCTCTAAAAGGATCCTGAATCCTGAATGATTCGAATCCTGCCCAGCTCATTTCTCTATCTTACTCAAAATTGATTTGTTTCATAAAACTATACAAGATTGAACAACTCATCTTCGACATGCCTGCATGATCGTTTACTTCTTTTAAAACTTTATTCAAAGTTAGCAGTTCATTTTTATAGAAGAAACTATGCACGGATCTCTTTACTACATCATAAAAACTTGTAATTATGTCCTCCAAGCTGTTTAGGGCTACAAATCTCTCTGGATTTCTTATATTCGCTAATGGTACGATTGACAGTGGAATTTACAACTCATAAAAATTAAACATTTTATTATTTGATGCATATTCTTATGCTATTTGATATCTCACCTACTGCACCAACAATGTCTGATACAACAGCAGTAATTTTCATATGTGGATCATCTGTTATCATCTGCTTATACATATTTATTATGCACTGTTTTTCAGACAGATATAAATGACCCAAATCCAACTTCTTACGGTTTTTTTGGAGGTGAAGGTGATATTATCACCAAGCTTGTACTGGGTCCATAATCCATCACAACAATATAAACAAAACTAACTTTTAACTATGCTAAAGAAACACCGCGCAAAAGGTTATTACGAAACAGACAAAGTTGCAACTCGGTAACGCTTTGAATTAAGGTTTTGTCAGCTGTTGCGTCTAATAATTACGTAATTAGCATAGTGTAAAATGGGCGCGCTCTCGTCCAATCAGAGTTGTAGGTTTTGGCGCGTGAAATTTAAAACGCTCCTCCTAGTTATTAAACAGATTATAGAGATTGTGATAAAAGTCCATAAAAGAATGGTGGATGCGCCGGGTTAACATATTTTTTTTAAAGCTCTCTTTGCACATTGGTAAGTTAGTTATCATTTGTTCTTTCCTCTTGAATAAGTGGTAGCTAACTTAAAAATATGTAAAAAAATTAAAAAGAACGTTTATGTTTGATTATAGCTGTTAAATAATTGACATAGCTCAATTTATTTTCTATACTGTGTTTATTTTTGTTTCTTGCACCATTATTATACGTATTGTACTTATTATCTAAAAAAAAATATGGCATCACATCTTAAGATGCCATCATAGACATTATTTTTCATTTTATTATTTCATAGTTTTAATTCCATGTTTACTTATTTAATAATTAAACTCGTAAACTTTGCAAAAACATTTTTTTTCGGTAAGAGATACAAAAAAACTAAGAAATGTGTCCCGTTCTCTTTTTTAGTGTTTGGTTTGATGGCGCAATCAGATCTATGCTAACTAGATTGGTTTAGAAGATACAGGGTGAAAATCTGCCGGTTTTTATTATTTCATACGACTCAGTTATTTATGGAGATACAAAAAAATCCCTGTACAGGGTGCAGCATTGTCGATGGTATTTCCACGTAAATTCCATTTTTATGAATGAAAAAATTTCTTTATTTAACAAGATATTGGCATGCCATAAAAACTGTATTATGCATTTTTTCAAGTAGAATACGCTGACCATATTTTTAGAAAGATTACAAAAAATGAAACCGACTGAAGTCATGGCAAACTATGATATGTATTTAAAATAATACAACTTTTTGTAATATCTCAGAAAAGTTAAACTTAAAACAAAATCTGATATGGTCAGCATATTCTACTTAAAAAAGTGCCTCAATAAAGTTTTTATCGGGTCTGTCAACTTGGCCCCCCCAACTCAAAATTTTCAAATAAAAAATATTGCGCCCGAAAGGTCTTAACTTGCGCTCACTTGCGCCCAAATATTAAAACTTGCGCTGTTAAGGGTAGAAAGTTATAGCGATTTGAAAATAGGAGGGGGCTAAGTTGACGCCAGCCCCCCCATCTCGGAATTTTTAACTTTTTCTTTCATAAATACATTCTCTGGAACTTGCGCTGTCGATACCACCTAATTTTACAAGTTGCGCTGCAAAAATACACCTCCTATAAACGAAATAAAGGAGGGTGCCAGCCCCCCCACTTTACATTTTTTAAGTTTTATTGCATTGTACACAAAGCTTAGAAGTTGCGCTCACTTGCGCCATCGAAATTTCTTCAATATCAGTTCTCATGAAAAAGTTATGGCATATTTTATATATACTCGAATCCAGTGCGCGTATTCCCATAATCTCCATGCAACTACAGAAAAGTAATACAATAAACATACTTAACTCACAACCACTATCCTTCTTCGTCGAAAAGCATACATTATACAACCAAAACAGTAATTTTCTATAATATTTGCATATTTATTCCAGTGCCGTATCATGGTGGAAATATATATTTTTATTATTACTTAAATAATTTTATTTCCAAAACAAATAACAATAATTCGATTCAATTAATAAATATAACTTTAACAATGTATTTAAAATGCATTTCTGCTGATTAGAACAGTTGCGCTGTTTTCCCAGTAGCGTTACAAATAATTTATTATTTAATTTAATTAAATATTTTCAAAACCTAACGTGAAAATTTAAATTTTTTAAGTGATTTTACTTAAACAATGCATAAAAAATGCATCTATGCCAATGAGAAAAGTTGCGCTGTTTTCCCAGTGGCGTCACAATTACGTTATTATTATTAAATTAAATTAAATATTTTTCAAACCAAACGGAAAATTTTGAATTTTCTAAGTGATATTACTTTAACAATGCATAGGAAATGCATTTATGGTAATGAGAAAAGTTGCGCTGTTTTCCCAGTGGCGTCACAATTAATTTATTATTATTGAATTAAATTAAATATTTTCAAAACCAAACGGAAAGTTTTGAATTTTCTAAGTGATATTACTTTAACAATGCATAGGAAATGCATTTATGGTAATGAGAAAAGTTGCGCTGTTTTCCCAGTGGCGTCACAATTAATTTATTATTATTGAATTAAATTAAATATTTTCAAAACCAAACGGGAAACTGAATTTTCTAAGTGATATTACTTTAACAATGAATAGGAAATGCATTTATGCTAATGAGAAAAGTTGCGCTGTTTTCCCAGTGGCGTCACAATTAATTTATTATTATTGAATTAAATTAAATATTTTCAAAACCAAACAGAAAATTTTGAATTTTCTAAGTGATATTACTTTAACAATGCATAGGAAATGCATTTATGTTAATGAGAAAAGTTGCGCTGTTTTCCCAGTGGCGTCAGTGATTATTCCCAAAAACAGATGGTTCCCGTCGGTCACCCTACATTGTATATAGCAACATATTAACCTCTACTTCTTTTGATCTTGAACAATGATTTTTGCTTGGAAGCAAGTCATTGTATTCCTCCCATAAGCCATTATGTCTTCTGCAAAATGCTATAAAATGACCCGGTATAAAACCCACAACACCACGTAAAATAAACAGTTTGTTCTGTACATTTAGTTTAAACGGAATATTTTCCAAATTAGTTACTAAGTTCAATGTTTTACTGTCCGTGTTAACGGGTTCTATGTATATGAAATTGTTTATCTGTGTTTCAAATAATAATTTATTATTACACAAACTGCAATTTTGTTTAAATTCCGTGCTTAAATTATGTTGTAAAATGTTTTATAAGTTATGAATGTTGTAATTTGAAAATTCTACAGAAATAAAATGTTCATTCTTTACTTTTATTTGCGAACATATATCACATCTATAGATATTTGTTTGACATGAAGGTAAACATGTATTTAATAATTTAGTTTAAAACGTAAATGCATTTAAGCATATTATGTTTTTTGGAAGAATTGATTTATGAATTGAATTATGCAGTGTTAAAGTAATATCACTTAAAAAATACAAAATTTTCCGTTTGGATTTGAAAATATTTAATTTAATTAAATGATTATAAATTAATTGTGACGCCACAGGGAAAACAGCGCAACTTTTCTCATTAGCATTTATGCATTTCCTATACATTGTTAAAGTAATATCACTTAGAAAATTCAAAATGTTTCGTTTAGTTTAGAAAATATTTAATTTAATTAACTGATAATAAATTAATTGTGACGCAACTAGGAAAACAGCGCAACTTTTTTCATTATCATAAATGCATTTCCTTTGCATTGTTAAAGTAATATCACTTAGAAAATTCAAAATTTTCCGTTTGGTTTGAAAAATATTTAATTTAATTTAATAATAATAAATTAATTGTGACGCCACTGGGAAAAAAGCGCAACTTTTCTCATTAGCATAAATGCATTTCCTATGCATTGTTAAAGTAATATCATTTAGAAAATTCAAAATTTTCTGTTTGGCTTTGAAAATATTTAATTTAATTCAATAATAATAAATTAATTGTGACGCCACTGGAAAAAAACAGCGCAACTTTTCTCATTAGCATAAATGCATTTTCTTTTCATTGTTTAAGTAATATCACTTAGAAAATTCAAAGTTTCCCGTTTAGTTTTGAAAATATTTAATTTAATTCAAAAATAATAAATTAATTGTGACCCAACTGGGAAAACAAAGCAACTTTTCTCATTAGCATAAATGCATTTCCTATGCATTGTTAAAGTAATATCACTTAGAAAATTCAAAATATTCTGTTTGGTTTTGAAAATATTTAATTTAATTCAATAATAATAAATTAACAGTGACGCCACTGGGAAAACAGCGCAACTCTCCTCATTAGCATAAATACATTTCCCATTCATTGTTAAAGTAATATCACTTAGAAAATTCAAAGTTTCCCGTTTGGTTTTGAAAATATTTAATTTAATTCAATAATAATAAATTAATTGTGACGCCACTGGGAAAACAGCGCAACTTTTCTCATTAGCATAAATGCATTTCCTATGCATTGTTAAAGTAATATCACTTAGAAAATTCAAAATTTTCTGTTTGGTTTTGAAAATATTTAATTTAATTCAATAATAACAAATTAATTGTGACGCCACTGGGAAAACAGCGCAACTTTTCTCATTAGCATAAATGCATATCCTATTCATTGTTAAAGTAATATCACTTAGAAAATTCAAAGTTTCCCGTTTGGTTTTGAAAATATTTAATTTAATTCAATAATAATCAATTAATTGTGACGCCACTGGGAAAACAGCGTAACTTTTCTCATTAGCATAAATGCATATCCTATGCATTGTTAAAGTAATATCACTTAGAAAATTCAAAATTTTTCGTTTGGTTTTGAAAATATTCAATTTAATTCAATAATAATAAATTAATTGTGACGCCACTGGGGAAACAGCGCAACTTTTCTCATTAGCATAAATGCATTTCCTATGCATTGTTAAAGTAATATCACTTAGAAAATTCAAAATTTTCCGTTTGGTTTGAAAAATATTTATTTTAATTAAATAATAATAAATTCATTGTGACGCCACTGGGAAAACAGCGCAACTTTTCTCATTGGCATAGATGCATTTCTAATGCACTTAAAAAATTTAAATTTTCACGTTTGGTTTTGAAAATATTTAATTAAATTAAATAATAAATTATTTGTAACGCTACTGGGAAAACAGTGCAAGTTTTCTATTCAGCAAACATGCATTTTAAATACATTGTTAAAGTTATATTTATTAATTGAATCGAATTATTGTTATTTGTTTTGGAAATAAAATTATTTAAGTAATAATAAAAATATATATTTCCACCATGATACGGCACTGGAATAAATATGCAAATATTATAGAAAATTACTGTTTTGGTTGTATAATGTATGCTTTTCGACGAAGAAGGACAGTGGTTGTGAGTTAAGTATGTTTATTGTATTACTCTTCTGTAGTTGCATGGAGATTATGGGAATACGCGCACTGGATTCGAGTATATATAAAATATGCCATAACTTTTTCATGAGAACTGATATTGAAGAAATTTCGATGGCGCAAGTGAGCGCAACTTCTAAGCTTTGTGTACAATGCAATAAAACTTAAAAAATGTAAAGTGGGGGGGCTGGCACCCTCCTTTATTTCGTTTATAGGGGGTGTATTTTTGCAGCGCAACTTGTAAAATTAGGTGGTGTCGACAGCGCAAGTTCCATAGAATGTATTTATGAAAGAAACAGTTGAAAATTCCGAGACGGGGGGGGCTGGCGTCAACTTAGCCCCCCCTATTTTCAAATCGCTATAACTTTCTACCCTTAACAGCGCAAGTTTTAATATTTGGGCGCAAGCGAGCGCAAGTTAAGACCTTTCGGGCGCAATATTTTTTATTTGAAAATTTTGAGTTGGGGGGGGGGGGGGCAAGTTGACAGACCCGTTTTTATCGCATGTCAATATCTTTTTGAATAAAGAAGTTATTTCAATATTTCGAAATTGCTAAATTTAAAGTTTTGGCGTATAACTCGAAAACAATTGAAGATATACAAATTCTGATTAGGCACATGGAATACGCTGCAAAAAGAGCTCTGGAAGTACATATTAGTTTTGGTCTATCATTCATATTTATGGTACTTCACTTGAAGAAACCATCGAAAATGCTGCACACTGTACAATACATTAAATATGCACATGACTTTAAAAGGTTACGAAGAACTTAAATTAAAGTAAAATTGAATTTTCATAATATTGCACTGCTATTGCTTAATTTGCTCTTCTCGTTAGAAATATATATTTTGAAAAGTCTAATCGCCACAATTTTTCTGTATAAATTTGCTTTTATATGTACTTTTAATATATTATGCAATATATTAAAAATACATATAAAAGCGAATTTTTACAGAAAAACTGTGGCTATTAGGATTTTTAAAATATTCATTTCTAAGGAGACCTTTTTTGTAAGCAAATTAAGCAAAAACAGTGCAATAAAACCTGAAACATAGTGCGTAATAAAAAGCTGTATTACCTTTTTATGAGCTTCTTAAGACGAGTAAGTTTTCAAAGGCCTCGTCCTTATCATATAATTATTTAAAATTCTTGCACGATACAAAAATTTGTCCCAACAAATACAACTGTATTTTCTTCCAAATTTGAATGGTTTTCTTCTCAAGTCTGCTTAAAACAATCGTATCTCAGAAGCACCTACAAAAATTTCGAAAGAAAAAACTCTATGATTAAATCACGTATAATGAATACTTCAACTTAGGCGCTGATTCTTTAAACTTAAATCAAATGAAGAATTAGAGGAAGATTATGAACCATGTTTTATTTTTATTTATGGATGTGGATAATAAAAATTATGAACGTTTGAACTCGAAATCATGAATCAAACTGAATTATATCTAAGGTTCGTCCAAAAAATATTGCATATTTCAAGAAGATACAGTTAGATTAAATTAGAATCATTGTATTCATAGAAGTGTTATTTTTCAATTTATTCAACGATAATTTACTTAATGTGTTTCCGGAAAAAAAAAAATTTACGTGAGTGCACAACCAGAAAAAATCAACATCCTCAATCTTCTATACAAAAGAAGAAAAAATAAAATGATTGCTTGAAATAATTGAGCGTTAAACTATGCATAATATTCCAAAAATCGTTAAAAAAGTACAATTCATCAAGTTCTATCCACTTAATGGGTTCAGACCGAGGATTGAACACAAATTAAATTTGTAAGTTTTAATACAATTCTGTTGAACTTCAGTTCGGTTAGTTCTTCTTATTCGTATAATTTTAGCTCCTCTTAAATTATTTCTTCGAAAACTCAGCTCGTGCTAATAATTACCAATACAAATAGTGAGATTTACTTTTGAATCACTGCTTGGTTAATTAAATTTCCGACAAATGAATATAATAACAAAAAATAATAATAATGGAGATGGAAATAACTAGCTTCATTCACATATATTGTGGAGCAGTTTGAATCAAACAGTTTCAGCTTCCTGAGATTTTAAAGAAGATGGTCATGTCACACTATGGAGTTGGTAGTTATGTGACAGGAGTTGATAGTTATGCCAATTTGCCAATTAGACCTTCAATGACGACAGCAAGTGCTGAACAAAGTGTGTTGCACAGATATCACACAGGAATTGAAGAAGAATGGAAGTAAGTAGAAAATTAAACAATATTAGAATTGTATTTTTTTATATTTTGAATTAATTTCTCACTTAACCCGTGGTGAAACATATTTAGTTAATAGTAGAACTTTGATTAAAACACTTGGTTTGTTTCACTGATTTAAAATCAGTGAAACAAACCAAGTGTTTTAATTAAAGTTCTACTATTGTATCTTTTTGATTAGTGCACAAATTACAAAATAAATATTCATAAATTTCTTAAATTACCACACCAATCTTACTAATATTTATCCACAATTAACCCTTTCAGCCCTGGAATTTTCTGGTGTCAAAAAAAAAAGTTTTGTACACTGCATATAATTTATTACTATCTCAGATATACAGACAGTTTTTTCTTTTAAGTATACATATATCTCAATATACTGTATACGTTGTAAATTCTTAGATATTCGTTGTTTTTAGAAATATTTCAAATCGAACTTTCAAACGAGTGTTTTCCACTCCCAGATTAAGCATGAAGTAAAATTTCGAGTTTATAAAAGCCTTAAAATTTGTTTTGGTCACGTAGAGAAGCGGAACGACCAAACCAAATTTTCAGGCTTTTCTAAACTAGAAATTATGCTTCATGCTTAGTCTGGGAGTGAAAAACACTCGTTTAAAGCTTCAAATTGAACTCTTAAAAAAAGCACCAATAAAGTAAAATTAAAGACGGGAAAATTACTTCGCCATAATTTTTTTAATTTGTAGCATTTTCATAATTTTTTGTTTTTTGTGTTAAAAAAGCGTGCTATGAAAAACGTAACCATAGAAAGCATATAATTACGGATTTTTTATTTAAAAATAAAGGATTTGGATTTTGCTCTCCAACTTATTTTAGAAGTAAATCACTTATAATTTATTACCAATCAAACAGCAATGTTTTTAATATACTACTAATCAAATAGCTAACTGTAATTAACTGAAATGCATGTAAATTAACGATAAATTCTGCAGAGCGTTTTCTTTTTACGATTTACTATAAATCGGAATTACAATCGCAATAACTTAAATTTTTCTTGATGATACGTTTATTTTTGATCATTAACCGTGCTATCGTTTAAATGATTTAGAGTAGGCGGCAATTTTTTTGTGCGGTTGTCCAGAATGCTAATTGAATTATGGAATAAATTTGAGGTTAAGGTAAAATATGTGTTAGCAGTCAGTAGTGCCAATCTAATTTAAAATTCAAAGCCTACTCTAAATCAAGTTTTAAGTGATTGCACGGTATTATTTAAAATTATTATTATTTTTTAGACCAAAACCGAAGAAAAGTAACGTAGCTATATCAGCTCTAGTCCTCCTTTCATTCCTCTTCTTCCTCAACATCCTACAAAATTGCGTAGAGGACCACATGAAAGAAAAACACGACCACCACCATCACGGACACCGTTATCCCTATTACTACCAAAATTACACCTACCCACAACAATACCCATGGCCTATCTGGCAAGTCTCTGCAAGGACTGATTTAAAACCCCAGCAAAAACCCTCAAGAGTTGAAGAAGTTGCTTACGATGAACCTCAAGATGACGTCAGCGAAGATTCGGTTTCGGAAGATGATGCGAATGAGGAGAGTACGGAAGAAGCGCCTATTGAAAGGCTTTTGCCGGATTTGATGAAGACTAGGGTTAATTCAAAGCTTCAGCCGATTCCGACTGGAAGTGTTGGTGATGATGGAGTTTTAATGGAGAGGTTAGCACCAATTATTGATAAGGATAAGAAAATTATCAATTGAAATAAGAAATGAATACAAATTATTCAGTTTAAATATAGTTATTTATTTCCATAACAAACAAGCAAATTAGAACGATTATTGAAGAATGGAGTGTATTCCAAAGTTTTATGTGGACGTTTTAATTTTCCATATGTTTGAAAGTGTAAACGCCATCTAATGCCCATTAGCTTAAGTAGCATCGTCAATAATGGGCATTAGATGGCGTTTACGCTTTCGAACATATGTAAAATGCACAGGCCATAATAAATGGTCAAAGATGTTCAGTATTCTTCAAGCACTGGTTCGGGATTGTACTGATGATGGCGTTGTAGCCTAAAACGCGTATATAGTTATCCGGTGAATGAATACTGAACACAAATTCATATTCTTGATATTTGTTATAATTTTCGCTTTTACTATATCGTAAAAAAGGATTCCGAGATACAGACGAATCTCTTTTTTTATTTTTGATAACTTCATCGATTTTGAAATTTCGATCAATGCTAATGTTGTAAGTATTTTGACGAAACTATGTTTTAGACACGTGCATCGATTTCAAGATTTTGATGAACCTAAATCTCTTGACTTATGATTTTAAATTACATTTAGATACATACGGGGGATTTTGTCTTTTAAGTATATTTTTACATATTCCATATAAACATTTTTAAAATTAATTAAAATGAAGAAGTATATTTTGAACTTCACTTTAAATCAGTGTTTTATCCACGTGGCGAATGAAGTAAAATTTCGAGTTTAGAAAAGCCTGAAAATTTGGTTTGGTCGAAATTTTACTTTATGCTTAATCTGTCTGTTTGCCACCCCTGTGAAAGTCATCACCTGAGTACGGTGAATTTTAAGGCCTAGCCTCATAATTACCGAGTTCGTGCCTACCTGAGACGAATAAGAGGTTTCACCTGAGGAATCCAAGCAAGTAGATCGTATTTACTATCGAGTTGGTCAGTCGCAGTCTTACAGTACAAAACACCGATTCAGAGTGAACTTCAAAATATACTACTGCTTAAGTAAGATAAAATGTACAGTTATATAAACATAGTAAAACCAATGTTTTATTTTTAGAGTGAAAAAAAGCAACTTTCGAATTTATTACTATAAATTACTTAATCTTTATTTCCCAACAGAATACATTAGTTCCAAGTAAAAGGATAATAATATAATAAATAAAACAAAAATTAAAAACAAATTTTTATAATTCACTACTAACCTTGATTTCTTATATTTCCTCCTTGATTGAAAATCCTCAATGCTTTCCTATTAATTACACTTACAGATTTCTGCATACAGGGTAAGTTATCGAAATGCCCGTCTTCGATATCTCCCTTGTCGTTAGAAATTCAGCGTACATTTATTAACAGAATTTATTTGCCTACTCAAGGAGCATAACGTAAAATTATTTTCACATATACAGGGTGTTGCGTGACGCCTTGGCGAGAATTGTTTGTCTTTTTTAAAGAGTATGCCCTATATAATTGTATACATTTAGAAATGTGTATTGTTCACCTACGAGGGTTGCCTTTTATATTTCGGGATTAGAGAACAAAAATAAATATTAATCATTGAAAATCGCTTTATTGTTTTTCAAAATATTCCCCTTTAAGATCTATACACTTTTGCATGCGTTTGAACCAATTGTCGAAGCACTTTTGCCACTCTGATTGAGGTATCTCCAAAACATGCATTCTGAACGCATCAACCGCTTCTTCAGGTTCCGAAAAACGCTGACCTCTCATTTTATTTTTTACGGATGGGAATTAAAAGAAGTCATTCGGTGCCAAGTCAGGACTATATGGCGGATGACTCATCAAATCGATGTTTTGCGTGCTCAAAAATGCAGTTGTTTGAGCCGATGTGTTGTGGTGAAGAGTGATCCGTTTTCGGCGGTTGGTTTTCCTGATTTCTTGGATGACAACTGGCAAACCAATGGTTGTGTACCACTCAGAATTGACTATTCTGCGTTGTTCTAGTGGTACGGTTGCGACATGTCCAGTTTTTCCGAAAAAACAGGCGACCATTTGCTTGGAAGTGCTTCGTGCGCGAACAACTTTTGTTGGATTTGGCTCATCTTGAAACACCCATACGGTCGACTGCTGTTTACTTTCGAGCTCATACTCGTAAATCCATGATTCATCACCTGTCACGATGTCATAGACGTGTTTCGAAGCACCGCAATCGTATTTTTGGAGCATTTCTTTGCACCAATCGACACGAGCCTTTTTTTGAGCGATTGACAAATTGTGTGGGATCCAATCCGAACAAATTTTTTTGACAGTCAAATGTTCATGCAATATTGATTGTCCCACTAATGCCTAAGGTTGTCTCAATCTCACGATAGGTCACATGACGATCTTGCAATATTTGTTTGCGCACAGCATCAATGGTTTCCGGAACAACAACAACTGATTTTGGACGACCTCCACGAAATTCGTCTTAGAGTGAACTACGACCTCGGTTAAATTCACCATACCATCGATAAACACTGGTCCTTGATGGAGCTTCATCGCCAAAAATTGAATTAAGTTCATCCATGCACTGATGTTGAGTTAATCCACGTCGAAAGTTGTAAAAAATAATCGCACGAAAATGTTCACGATTTAATTCCATTCTTTGGCCGAGATAAATCTTTTAAGTTAGTGTAAACGACACAAATAACGCTCATATGTCAAAACGTTCTGAGTACGTATAACCTCAAAAATGTCAAACTTTACGATAGAGCTCTCAGTTGCCAGATTGCAACACTAGGGTTGCCCAATCCCGAAATATAAAAGGCAACCCTCGTATAAGGACGGTAAAGCCAGGTAGAGTAGAAGAAACAGAAAACGTTCATTTGAGGAAACAAGATGGAAAAAGGAAGGTCAAGTAGAGACAGAATATTATACCCTACTATACTCAAGCGAATAAGTAAATGGTAAAAATGGAGTTGGTTTTATGGTTCATAAAAAAATAGTCAACAGCATATTGGAATTTCAACCAGTAAATGGGAGGATAACTTATTTAGGAATTCAATCTAAACCCACTAATATCACGCTTGCAAATATTCAGAGAGTTTTATGTAACACCGAACATTTTCATAACGAGAATTTTTTTAATATTTAATTGATGAGGCGGATACATGATGAAACTCCATAATACTATTTGAAATAAAACAACACAGTTGGGAGGGTTTCACTTCAATTGTTGAACACTGCAACATGTTTCACCACACAGTGGCTTCATCAGGCAGATGAAATAATGATTTTACAAAGTACAGGTAAGAGCTTATATACTAATGCAATTAAGTTAATAGAAGGGGGGGGGTTAATAAGGTAATTAGGCTGAAACTAATACAAACAATTTTGAGCGACTAAATATTGATTAGGGGTGAGTTGTTTACTTCTATTTGGTCATTTAATAGAATACCTTTTTTTTTTTTTATTATATTAGAAATTAATAAATATAATAAAAAAGGTATTCTATTAAATGACCAAATAGAAGTAAACAACTCACCCCTAATCAATATTTAGTCGCTCAAAATTGTTTGTATTAGTTTCAGCCTAATTACCTTATTAACCCCCCCCCCCTTCTATTAACTTAATTGCATTAGTATATAAGCTCTTACCTGTACTTTGTAAAATCATTATTTCATCTGCCTGATGAAGCCACTGTGTGGTGAAACATGTTGCAGTGTTCAACAATTAAAGTGAAACCCTCCCAACTGTGTTGTTTTATTTCAAACGAGAATTTTTCTTTGAAGTATCCATATGCATACGATCCACATTTTTCTATGCTTGGTTTATTAAAAGAATTTAATTTGAAGCTTTAAGCGAGTGTTTTCCACTCCCAGGCAAAGCATGAAGTAAAATTTCGAGTTTAGAAAAGCCTGAAAATTTGGTTTGGTCGCGTAGCGCGAAGCGCGGAGCGGCCAAACCAAATTTTCAGGCTTTTCTAAACTCGAAATTTTACTTCATGCGCCACTGGTACAAAACACTGACATATTACGAAGTTTAAAACACACCGCTAAAATTTACATTGAATCAGTGTTTTGTACCGGTGGCGCATAAAGTAAAATTTCGAGTTTAGAAAAGCCTGAAAATTTGGTTTGGTCGCTCCGCGCTTCGCGCTACGCGACCAAACCAAATTTTCAGGCTTTTCTAAACTCGAAATTTTACTTCATGCTTAGTCTGGGAGTGGAAAACACTTGTTTAAAGCTTTAAATTGGATTCTATTAATAAACCGAGCATCGGATATGGATACTTTAAAGAAAAATTCTCGTTATGAAAATGTTCGGTGTTACATAAAACTCTTTGTATATGCACCAACAGAAACTTCGGAGGAGCAAATAAAAATATAAATGTACGAAGAAATGGAAACAGTACTTAACAAAATACCTCGACACGATACCATAATAATTCCAGGAGACTTTAATGCTCAAATTGGCAAAGAAGACTTCTTAAAAGAAGTAGCATGGAAGGAAACCATACACGACACAACAAATGACAATGGATACAGACTGAGCAATTTCGCTGCGCTAAATGGATTAATTATAGCAATCACAAAATTCAAACATAAAAACGAACACAAAATCACATGGATGGTACCTGGACATAGGTATAGAAACCAAATCGTCCACGTATTAATTAACAAGACAAGAGCATCATGTATAAAGGACGTCAGATCTTTCAGAGGAGCAAATATAGATTCTGACCACTTTATGGTTATTTAATTAATTTATTTTGTAAAATACGTAATTTCTGATTATTTTTATAATTATAACAAGTGCTGCAATTAATTTCTTGCAATGTAAAAGAATCCTGGCATTAGTTTGGCCGAGAAAGCAAAAAGCAGACAGGATTGTTTTGTTGACATGAATGTGTGTATATTTGCATATACACAAAAATATTAATTCGTATAAAGCAGTCGGCGATACACACCCATATAGCACAAGAAATGGATGTATGCGTCGGTTACCGAATCATAATACAAAAACATTCGAAAGATCTCCAAACTATGCTAGAATAACTGTATACAATAAGCTTCCTTCAGAAATAAAATATATAAAAATCTACAAACATTTTAAAAATCAGGTCAAATACTTCCTCGTGCAAAAGTGTTATTATACTATACAGGAGTTTATGACTGATAATTTATAATGTATATATATATATTCTTAGGATGGTTATATTTATCCTATTTAATAATTGTATGCTTTTATGTATTAAGTGTTTTTATCTTAGTTAAGTGTACTTACGCAAACATGTCAAATCCATGTAACATGGCATTTTTGATCAATAAAGATTTATTATATTATTATTATTATTATTAAACGTCCTTGACGACATAACGCTGCGGCGCGGCGGCTGCCGAGCGCAGTGTCGATTGGAATCACATTCAACAGCATTTTCCAGCCGATAAATACGGCAGTGCGTGGCGCTGAAAACCTTACTGGTTACCACTCTTTGTAATAATTACTCAATATTTAAAATCTTATTTGTAGATCATACATGTCTAATAAATGGATAGCGTCATATCTAACAGATCGTACTCAGCAAGTTCGTACAAATAATTTTTTTTCTGATATCTATTACACAACATCTGGTGTTCCACAAGGTTCCCATATAGGCCCCCTTCTATTCAATATCTTTATCAACGATGTCGGCACCGGAATCAACTCTTCATTGCTACTATTTGCGGATGATCTGAAACTCTTCAGACAAATTAAGTCAGAAACTGACGCTTTAATATTACAATCTGATCTGGAAAAAATAAACACCTGGTGTTTAAAAAATGATCTGAAATTAAATATAAATAAATGTCATGTAATGTTATTTAGTCGACAAATTAATAAATTCAAGTTCAATTATCTTTTAGACAGCATATTTCTTGATTATGTTGAAACTGTTAGAGATCTAGGTGTTTATTTTGATCAAAAACTTTCATTTGCTTACCACATCGAGACTGTTATTGCAAAAGCAAACAGAATACTCGGATTTATTAAACGAACCACTAGAGATTATACAAACATCCGCAGTTTAACTACTCTCTTCGTAACATTAGTTCGGTCAATATTAGAATATTGTAATATTATTTGGTCACCACACTTCAACTGTTACATAGACAGACTGGAATATGTACAAATTAAATTTTTGAAATACATCAGATTTAAATTATGTTTTCATAATATATTTCTGAATGTAGACCAAGTGAGATCTTATGTAAATTTAAGTAGACTATCTAAAAGACGTGAATTCTATGACATTAGCTTCTCATATAAAGTTTTGAATAATTCTATAACCTCATCTGAGTGCTTAGAATGTTTTTCATTGAATATACCACAGTATTCCACACGTAACTTGCAGTTATTACATATTCCATTCTGTCGTACATCCTATAATATGTTTAGCCCGATTGTAAGAATGTGCAACTCTGTAAACAAACATTGTGATAAAATTAACTTTTTTGATGTATCCCTTATCAGATTTAAATCGGTCGCTCGGCATTTTGTTTGTTCGTAGTCATGTTTAAATTTGAGTTTAGTTTATGTACATTAATGCTATCCATATAAAATGTTCTTTTTAGGTATATGTGTATTAATGTAATCGATGTAAAATGTTGTTTTGGCGTCAAATAAATAAATAAATATTGATACATTTTTAAATAAATACATAAACTTTGATAGACAATTCAATGTTATGTACTTACATACATAATATGTTTTTATTTTATTTAAATAATACACAGGTACAACAGTATAACTACTGCGTAAAGATAACACTGGCTACAACGTACAAATATCGCCGGTACCTTAAAGTTCGTTATAAACGATTTTAATTCTTTGTTTATGCTCCTGTGCCAATTTTTTTCTAATGTAAGGATTTACAAAGAGAAAATATTTTAAGCGGGAATAACAAAATCAATAAACATATTTTATATTATGGCATTTATTTTAATTATAACATTTTATTACACTTCATTATAACTATCTTCTTTCTCTTTAATTTCGTAAGAATAATCTTCTGATGATGTTGAATGTGTTGGATAATAATCATTAAATTTAATATTATTATCATCATAGTAATCGTCTTCGGCTCGAGGATCGTCATAAATTATATTATTATTAATGTAATCATCATTGGCTCGAGCATCAACATCATCAATTTTATTATTAACAATGTTATCATCTGTGGCTCGAGCGTCTACAAAACGCGAAGCCGGAAAATTTATGGAAACATTTGGAAATCGCGGATAATACGTTTTATAGTAAACGTTGTCTCCATGGTCCATTTGCTCGTCAACGGAATTGTGAAGTATGTTGAGGAAGAATAAAAAATACAAGAGGATTATTGATGAGAGTAGAAGGTTTGGTTTTCCATTTGAGCTAAAAAATAATATTGAGTTTAATAATATTACAAATATAAAATAACTTTAACTAACAACATTGAGTAAGTCGATTATTATATTACATATTTGACCTACGCCCTATCTAGTAACCGCATCATACTACACTGCCATCTTGACGCGTATAATTGACATTACCTACACATGCACGTAATAGCTTTGACAAGTATATTACATGCTGACAGCTAAACAGCCGATTGATTACCGCACAACAAATGACATTTCTTTGATGTATATTGATCAAGTAGTAATTTAGTTTTCATCAATGTCATGTTACTATCAAAAATTATAGAATAAATAAGTTGTTCTTTCATGCTCATTGTTTATTTTGTTAGGGCGTAGGTAAAGTATCGTACGTTTCTCGAGTGGTATGGCAATTACATACTCGTGAAATACTGCACTCGCCGCTGCGCGGCTCGTGCGCTATATATCCGCTCATATGTAATATGCTGCATACCACTCTCGTGACGTAATATATTAATATTACTTACTCAATGCTGAAAATATTATTCGTCGATTCTGTAAAAGAGTTCAATTTAAAAATTCGAAGGAGTGTTTCCACTCCCAGATTAAGCATAAGGTAAAATTTCGAGTTTAGAAAAGCCTGAATTTTGTTTGGTCGCGTTGAAAAGAGTTCAATTTGAAGCTTTGAACGGGTGTTTTCCACTCCCAGGTTAAGCATGAAGTAAAATTTCGAGTTTAGAAAAGCCTAAATTTTATTTGGTCGCGTTGGAAAGAGTTCAATTTGAAGCTTTGAACGAGTCTTTTCCACTCCCAGGTTAAGCATGAAGTAAACTTTCGAGCTTAGAAAAGCCTAAATTTTGTTTGGTCGCGTTAAAAAGAGTTCAATTTGAAGCTTTGAACGAGTCTTTTCCACTCCCAGGTTAAGCATGAAGTAAAATTTCGAGTTTAGAAAAGCCTTAAAATTTGGTTTGGTCGCGTAGCGCTGCGCGCTACGCGACCAAACCAAATTTTATGGCTTTTCTAAACTCGAAATTTTACTTCATGCGCCACGCGTGTAAAACACTGAATTATTCTGAAGTTAGAAACACACTTTAAAAATGAGTAATAATGGAAATATTTAAATAACAAAATATTTACATTTTTCTTCACACATTCTTAAATCAGGTCAAATAATCTGATCTAAAAAATATTAAATCAGTGTTTAATACGCTTGGCGAATTAATAAATTTCTAGTTTAAAAAAGGATTAATTCGCGGCCAAATCGAAACGTTTTTTAAACTCGAAATTTTACTTAATGCATAATTAAGAAGTGGAAACACTTTGCTAACTGTACCGGGAATTTTTCTTGTAAGTATACATATCCGAATTATATGCTGTAAATCTTGAAATATTCGTTGATTTATTAAAGAGTTTAATTTGAAGCTTTAAACGAGTGTTGTCCACTCCCAGGTTAAGCATGAAGTAAAATTTCGAGTTTAGAAAAGCCTGAACATTTGGTTTGGTTGCGTAGCGCGGAGCGACCAAACCAAATTTTCAGGCTTTTCTAAACTCGAAATTTTACTTCATGCGCCACGCGTACAATACACTGATTTCAAGTGAAGTTCATTGGTTAAAAATATTACAGTACTTTCAGTGTTTAGTACGCGTGGCGCATGAAGTAAAATTTCGAGTTTAGAAAAGCCTGAAAATTTGGTTTGGTCGCTCCGCGCTTCGCGCTACGCAACCAAACCAAATTTTCAGGCTTTTCTAAACTCGAAATTTTACTTCATGCTTAACCTGGGAGTGGAAAACACTCGTTTAAGTTTCCAATTTAGCTCTTTTAAAAAAAAAGCGTAGACATATGTATACTTAAAACAAAAATTCCCTGTATAAATAAAATCTAAAAAGTGGTTAATACTCAGTATAATAAAGCTATTGTAATAATATTGAACAAGCTACGCCTATTAATTTCGGAAAGAAAAAGCAACAAATTACAAAAAATTGTTTTCTGAAGATTTCTTAAAAATTCGAAATCTAACATAGTGCTTTATCAGACTCCTTTGAAATATGAACACTTTTCCTCAAAAACACACGACAAACGCACATTTTTCAATGATACACATATTATTAAGCTGAAAACAATACCAGTATAAATAAAAATATTGAATTAAATAAAGCATAAAATTGAATTTGTGTTCAGTATTCCGGCACCAGATACCCACAGACGCGTTTCGGACCTCAAGGTCCTGGTCAGTGTGGTCCCGACCCAGTGCTGAGGAATCATGAACATTTCTGGCTATATCAAGCCAATATGTAAAAACTATTAAAGGATTCGATAGCTAACGCCATCTAATCTTTTAAAGAATTAAATACTTACTTCTTAGCTGGTTGTAAATTAGCTGTGATATTAGCTAACGGATTGTTCTGTGCGAAATTTTGCAAAATATTAGCTACACTATTATTTGACATTATCACAAAAATCCTTATTAAAAAGATCACTAAACAAATCTTCAATATTAAATTCAAAGATAATTTCAATGTGTATTACAACAGAGTAATAACATTTTTGTCAAGTGAATTTTGTTTATATATCATTACGCGAATTTTAACCTAGTTTTTATCATTATTTAATAATCAATAAGAATGTTTCTCGTGAAATGTTATTAGATCATGTCGTTGCTTTAACAGTAAAAGTCGTTACGTGCGCAGGGAATTAACAGCACTTAATGAAATTTACTTTCAAACCGTCGATGTCTCGCATTGTACGCACTTCCATTGTTGGTTAATTTTATGTAAAATAGCTGTATGTTTAATCTGGGACGTTGGTAAAATATATAACCGTAAACAATTATTTCAAGCAAGTTTTAACGTAAGTATTATTTATGTTCGAATTATTTATTATTTAAGGGATTATTATTATAAACTGCTCTAAGAAATTAGCGCACCGCCTGCAATTTTTTTATTTTCAATGTTGGAAAGATTTAAAAAAAAAACACTCAAACTCCAAAACGTTTACATTTCCAGGAAATACATCTATTTTTATTAAATATGTACAGACAAAATAAATTTCCAAATAGAAAATTCCATCATGATGAACAATTAAAAAAATATTTCAATGCAGAAAATTCCTAAAGTATCATCTTACACCCATACTTATTTAATAATAAAGGAAAAGAATGTATGAAAAAAATACATTTCCGTAATTATCACAACTTATATAATAAATAATCCTACAGGGTCGTACAAAAATCTAGATCAAAATTATAAAAATAACTCGGAATTTTCATGAAATCATTACAGAGTCGTACAACAAACCAGAGCAAAAAGCAAAAATAAAAAATATTAAAAAAAAAAACTGTTCTTACACACAGAATATGAGCCACAAAAAGAACTCCTTTAGGTGACCCACTTCACACAAGACAACAGTAGTAGCAACCCATGTAGGATTAGATATTGATAAGAAAGTTTTAACTACCAATATAATTATTAGAGTTACAGGAAATACCTTCCAAATTTTCTTAAAAAAATGGCCTCTTGTTTAAATACAACGTGATTTTTAAGTTACATAATCGTGGGTTTTTGTAACAAAATGTACATTATATTTAAAAAAAAAACTGTATAATGTTTTGTTTTCTTAATAAATCATTGTGTTTGTTCTTCATTAGTGAGTGGCTTAAGGCTCTCTATTAGAGATAACGCTTCTCAAATTATTTTAAGCTCCCATTGAAGAATTGCACTGTGTTTCTTCAGTTTACATCGTTAAAATCTTCATTGTATTTTACCTATGAGCATTGATTAAATAGTAAAACAAATGTTTTTACTATTATAACAATACAAATGCTGTACAATTAATGCTAAATAATAAAATCATACAAATAAGTAATGTGTCAGAAATTCAAGTGTCAACAATGTTACAAATAGATTCATAAACTATGTTTTCATGGCGAGATATTTATGCTACACAAATTTATGTTTTATATAAAAACTATTAAAGCGTATATTTTAATAATTTCTATATTAATCGATATAAAACTATTTATATACAAAAAACGATTTCTACATTTATTTTGTGCTGGGATATAAATAAATTCATATTTTATTATGTTTTTGAAATGGTAAAACTCATTAAGTACTACCGATTACCAACGCGCTTAATCAATTTTACTATTAAACAAATGTAGAAGGAAAATTGTATATTTTTTTATGATTCAGTTTGAATTATAATCTTTTTACGTATGTTAACCAAAGGGATATCTGGAAATATTGCGAGGGTTTCAATGTGCCTTTACACTTTAGTATTTTATTTATTCCGTACGCGATCAATATACTTAGTTCTTGTGAGGGCGCTGCCTCCCTGCGTGGGGTCCATCATCCGGCCCCAATCAGTCTGTCCGACGACGAATCCGATGGCCCTCATCTTCTTTTGTTCGCGTTGCTCTTCCAAGTCGGCCCAGCGAACCTATACAATTAAATTGGATCAAACATAAAATCAAGCTGATTATATTTTGAACTTTACTTTAAATCAGTGTGTTATACGCGTGCCGCATGAAGTAACATTTCAAGTTTAGAAAAGCCTGAAAATTTGGTTTGGTCGTGTATTTTGAACTTCACTTTAAATCAGTGTTTTATACGCGTGGCGCATGAAGTAAAATTTCGAGTTTAGAAAAGCCTGAACATTTGGTTTGGTCGCTCCGCTTCGCGGAGCGACCAAACCAAATGTTCAGGCTTTTCTAAACTCGAAATTTTACTTCATGCTTAGCTTGGGATTGGAAACCCTCAGTAAACGTTTCATATTAAACACATTTATAAAAACGCCAAATGTTCAATTTATTCAGCTGATTTCAGTTTCTGGAAACGCCTGGCGATGTTTTGCGAAAAAAAAAAAACAAATGAATAACCACTACTAACCCTCTTCTTTCCTGGCTGGGACTCTGGCTGTTTCCACTCATCCAATTGGAGGTAGTCTTCCATTGTGCTGGCTGGTCGGAGCGGCTTGCTGATTCCATCGAGTTTGGCTGCAACAGACAAAGACGAAAACCGACCCTTTAATAATAAACACTCCAAAAACGTCCTTTTCTTTAAACAACTTTTGTAACATTCAAACACTATAGTAAAAGATGATTTCCAACTTAATTTCCGATTAAAACACAACAGTATGAAAGACCTAAGACCAATGGTCACAGTCATAAACCTCTTTCAGTTAGTTGAGGCAAATAAAGTAGTTTATTATTATTTGTTCCATATTGCCAAATTGAATAAAGCGTTTTTTTTTCTATTTATTAACTATCTCACTAGTAATAGTCACTAAAACTTATTATTACAGGAACACGAGAAGTAACTCATAACTTTAAAATTTGAAGAAAAGCGCAAGCGACATCTATTACACAAAAGTAGGATAATCAATTTACAGGTTAAATTACACAAAGTGTATATACAGGAAACAAATTATGACCTGGTTGTGCTCCACCACTGTTTGAAAAGAACAGCGAAAAATCTAAAGAGTTTTAAGTTGATTGATTGAGTTACGTGAAGATCAAATTAATTTGATGAATAAAGCACTAATAACCTTTCTTTACGCGTTTATTTGAATTACTAAATGTACATACATTTCGGACACAAAGTGGCCATTATTAATATCAAGAGTTTTTTTTGTGTTCAATACCCTCAAGACCACGGAACAACTATATATCATAACTTGATACGAGTTTACTATAAGTTTGTTTCGATATTTTATGTAAATAAAACTGGAACAATTAAGATAAAAACACAACGATTTGTTTCACAATAATATAAATAAGACGTGTATCCACAAAACTATAGCAAGCTTGTTCGTCATCAATTTAAAAATGATGACGATTCTAGATTTTCTTAATTAATATTCTAGATGTTTTTAATAATAATAACAAAGGATGTTTCACATAACTAAATTATTGTAGTCAACATACTTGTAACTAATAAGCATGTTTAAACAAAAGTTACACAAAACCAGAATTATGGTATAATATATAATTCAACATATTTTCTTAGTGTATTCAATACTTCATAAAAAATGAAGGGACATTTCCAGGGATGATTAAAAGAAATTCACGCTTCAGTATCTTAACAAATGGAGGGAGGGGGAACTTTTGTTGGTTTGTTAAATATAAACATTCACAAATTAATGTGCGAATACAATATTTTGAACAGCATTTCTATTGTGCAATATTTCAAGTGTAAGTAGTATTGCTTATTTAAAACAAAAATATTTCTCAGAAGTTGAAAGTAAACGCTTAACTAACTCAACTAACTTAAAAATCCTTTATAAATTAACTTTATAACGAGTGTCTATAAACTGTCGGCATTCCAGTAGGTTCTGACTTCAGAAACATACGTCGTAATTAGACATATAATAAAATTTATTTGACGTTTCCGAGGTTTACCGCATCGTATGACTTAAGGGGGTATTACCATTCGGAAGTTTTGAAAAATTGATTTTTTTTGCATTTATTGATACTTTATAGTATCTAGTTTCATGCCCTTTTACGATACACGAATTCGTTAGTTAGTTTTTCGCTTGTTGAAGTAAACAATGCTGAGTAGATGCCTGGGTGGAAATACGCAGAACTCAAACGAAAGTTTGAATGCTTGTGTCTGGAATAGTGTTGTGAGTTGGCGAAAATTCTTGAGCACGTTCTCTATGACCGAAATGGCGCAATATAGAGAACGTTCTGTTGGAGAATGACCTCGATAATTTACATGCTTCTACTCGCTGTTTTTTCGCGGGCTAGATGCGCCGTCATCAATTATTCTCCTCGCACTACCTGTTGCATTCATTCATTTTTTTAGCTAACTAAGGATATCGTTTTTAAAGGTTATTATTTATTTAATAAATATTAAATAAACATTTATTTCTTAATTTATGTGACTCAGTGTAACACACGCTGTTTGTTTTGGAGTTATTATATTACATTTGATGAGTGTGACGAGTATAAATGATGACGGCGCATTCAGCCCGCGAGAAAACAGCGAGTGGAAGCGTGTAAATTATCGAGGTCATTCTCCAACAGAACGTTCTCTATATTTCGCCATTTCGGTCATATAGATCGTGCTCAAGAATGTTCGCTCTATATTTCGCCATTTCGGTCATAGAGAACGTGCTTGAGAATTTTTTCCAACTCACAACACTAGTCTGGAAGCTGACTTCGAAGCACCTCATCTGTGGAGCGAAAACCGTCGCTATCGCTATCGCGTCCTTCTACCACCACCAGCATCTTTAACGACGGGTACTCGGGAGTTTTTAAGACGATGGAGACACTGGGAATCCGTATCGGCCTGCAAGCTAAAGCCTTTCAGCTGCGGACCGACGCAGAGTGCGAGACGCGGGCCGAAGTTCGCCTGACTCCGACAGCTTAGGAGGCCATCCAACAACGCTGGCACGAACAAATCATTCAAACACAGTTTTTAAAGGAAGAGGAGGGCCTACACTACGGAGCTGGCATAGCTGACTTAAGGTTAAAATCTCCAATAATTGGTTAAAACTTGTGTCAAAACGACCTTTTCTCGAAACCACTTTTTTTTTCAAACTCCGTTTCAATAGACTTTTAGTGTCCGATTCTCCACATTTTTCTCTGGAGTTTAAACCACCGTCATTCAAATATTAATATTTGATATTTTTCAGAGAGCCTTAAAGTCAGAAAAAGGGAGACAAAAATCGACCAATTTTTTCGAATGGACTCCATTTTGTTATTTATCGAGAAATGTCATTGTCAGTGGTTTAAACTCCAGATAATTTAATACAGATTAATGACTGCTACTTCATTTTATGGTTCAGATTACAGAACCTAAAAAAACCTTTCCGGTCATGAGGAAAAACACGGCGGACGGGGCCTTATTTGAGGCCAGATTTAGAGGTCAAGCCGAGCGTTTGAAAAGAATTAAAATTCATTTTTTATAGTTCATTAATCTTTAAAAAAAGTTGCAAGAAACCGCAAGATAGCATGTATTAAATTTACCTAAAAAAAAAAGAATCAGAATAACCGACAAAAAAAAAAACGCTGTCCGAATGGTAATGCCCCCTTAATAAAATGTAACAGGTTTATTTTTAATATATAAAATTACGTTAATCTTCGTATAAACTACAAACAATACGTCTAAATTAATTAGACTACTATGACAATAAGTACCTATTAAAACAACTACTTCCCGTGCAAATTCACCGCCGGTTATTATTTGCACGAAAAGTAGATACATTTTTTTTTAAGTATACATGCAAACGCTGCAAAAAATTTTAATTTAAAGCTTTAAATGAGTGTTTTTGCTCCCAGACTAAGTATAAAGTAAAATTTCGAGTTTAGAAAAGCCTGAGCGTTTGGATTTGGACGCGAAGCTTAATCATGCTTAATCTGGAAGTGAAAAACACTCGTTTGAAAACCTTCAAATTGAACTCTCTAAAAAAAAAAAAAAAAAAAAACAACGAATATCTGAAGATATACAGGATATACGCTGTAGTTGGGATATGTATACTTAAAAGAAAAACTCCCTGTATTTATTGTCTTAGTAGTATATTTAAAGTTCTGCAAACTAAAAGAAGCGTAAGCTTATTCTCTTAAATTCAAATTATTTTGAATGTAGAATAATTATGTTTATTTTATCTAAACAAATCTTTCCAAATTTGAGCGCTTGGATCAATTTGCTTTGCAATAAGTAGATATACTTAAAAGAAAAATTCCCCTAATTTTCATTTGCGTTACAAAAAATAAGATTTATATTCGTAAAGTAACCTACGCGGATAAATAGAAAGAGAAAGAATTAGATATGGGATGTTCGAATCTTTCATGTGATTCGAATCAACCGAATCATTTCTTTAAAGTGATGCATTTTTTTATGAATCGTTCGTAAATTAATCACTTATAATAATAATGATGATAAAACTTCGGTGCCTTGAAATTATCATGCAAATATGTGATTTGTCTCATAAGTAGAAAACAAAGATCAGCTGATAAAATTACGCCACCTTATTTGCAGTGAACAGACAAATGTACAATAAATTTAGACCTAAAAATAACATTACTACTACACAACCAATTCTTCTCGAAATACCGAATCGGTTCATTCCAATCACCGTACAGAATCGTTCTTTTTGAACGAATCATTCATGAACGACCCATATCTAGAAAGAATATCGCAAAATGTTTAGATTACAAATATAAATCCATTGTAGATTGTTTTATTAACATAAAAGTTGTTAATTGTTCGTAATTTCATTTGATGGGTAAACAGAAAACACAAAAAAGTGTTTTTCTTTTCGACATGATATTTTCGTTTGTAAAAACTTTGCTTCATTGGCTTTTTCCGGACTATTGAAAACCATGAACATTTCTATATACCACGATGTTGTAACTCAATTTCTGATAAAAATTTAACTTAAACTGCTTTGTATCCATGTTACAAATACAAAGTATAATTATATAATAGGAACATCGAGTATATTGGTTTTGTAAATTAAATTCACTTATTTTTGTTTCATTTATGTGTATTTTATTAGTCTACTAGTTTCGGCTTAATGCTATTATCAAGGAATATCGAAGTTTACGAACTTTAACATACATACAGTTAGCTGCTATTTGTAGCTTCATTGGCTTTTTGCGGACTATTGAAAACCATGAACATTTCTAAATACCACGATGTTGCAACTCAATTTCTGTTAAAAATTTAACTTAAACTGTCTTTGTATTAATGTTACAAATACAAAGTATAAATATATAATAGGAACATCGAGTATATTGGTTTTGTAAATTAAATTCACTTATTTCTGTTTCATTTATGTGTATTTTATTATTCTACTAGTTTCGGCTTAATGCTATTATCAAGGAATATCGAAGTTTACGAACTTTAACATACATACAGTTAGCTGCTATTTGTATTTTAATTATTTTCGATTTTGAAATTAACTTATTCACATACACACGTTATATAACGATCCTCTCACCCAAGAGCAGGAGCTCTACTCACTGACCACGAGGGTCCCCCAAAAACCAATTCACGGCAAAGAAGCCGAGAACCGAAAAAGTAAACACTTTTAATGTTTCTATATCAATACATTTAATTCTCTGAGAGCACAAGAAGGCCAAATGAGGCCTAAGTGCTGGACAGATTAATGGGAGTGCTCAAAACCATAACCAAATATAATTTCGTTATTTAAAAATTCGCTAAGGATAAAAGTTCTATAATCTTCAAATTGTAAAAAATGTCGCAGTTAATAAAAATATTGGCTAACGATCAACATTTCGATAATCTTCAAATTGCAAACAATGTTTTTAGATCATAAATGACGCAATTAATTAAAATGTTCGCCGACGATCAAAATTTCTATAATCTTTAAATTCTGAAAAATGTTTTTAGATTATAAATGTCGCAGTTAATTAAAATATTGGCTAACAATCAACATTTCTATAATCTTCAAATTGTGAAGAATGTTTTTAGATTATAAATGTCGCAATTAATTAAAATATTCGATAACGATCCAAATTTCTATTATCTTTAGATTGTGAAAAGCGCTTTTAGATTAAAAATGTTGCTTAATTAAAATATTCGCCAACGATTAACATTTTTACATTCTTTAAATTGTGAAAAATGTTTTTCGATTATAAACGTCGCAATTAATTAAAATATTCGCTAAGAATCAACATTTCTATAATCTTTAAATTGTGAAATATGTATTTAGATTTTAAATGTCGCAATTAATTAAAATATTCGCTAACGATCACAATTTCAATAATCCTTAAATTGTGAAAAATATTATTAGAGTATAAATGTCGCAAATAATTAAAATATTCGCATTGGATCAACATTTCTATAATCTTCACATTGTGAAAAATTATATAAACAGGGATGACGCAAGATAAACCTTAAATTATAACATTAGATTGAAATTAAACGGAAAAATCCGAATTCCAACGCAATTATTAAAACACAAATTTTGCTCACTATGAAAATGTGTAGAGCTATTTTTAATACCGCATCACCTTCAATTAGAATTTCTAATTCAAAGCTGAGTTGTAAATTAATTATTAAATATGACAAGAAAAAGCAATATTCAATAGAAACTTACCGAGGTTATTTATGGAACACTCGAAATTGTCCCACTTGCTTCTACTACACGCTTGTTCCTGGAGGAATTTCTCTAGATTTAGTTAACATTCGTAGACAAAACAAATGGTTTACAAGAGAAAACAAAAATAACGATTAAATAAAACAACTGTATACAAAAAGAAAACAAGTGTTAATATAAATAAACCATCTGGAAGCCGGATGCCCGTCATGGATTTGCTGCAATCTCTAAATAAGTGTTGTTATACATATTGTTTCACTTTTAAAGCACTTGTTGTAAAGATCATACCTCTTTTTCTTCTTCGTGCTCATCGTCGAAATTATCATTGGGCGAGTTGATCTCCTCCATTTCC
Source organism: Philonthus cognatus (assembly GCA_932526585.2). Taxonomy (NCBI): domain Eukaryota; kingdom Metazoa; phylum Arthropoda; class Insecta; order Coleoptera; family Staphylinidae; genus Philonthus; species Philonthus cognatus. Next base: position 30,782,660 of record OW052241.1, on the reverse strand, counting down.
ACTTCGGGAATTGAACCGGCTTGGATTAGATTCGTGGCGTCCAGGAGGGTGTAATGTGTGGGAGTCGACTCCCAACCGGAGACTATGTTCTCGATTTCTTTTTCGGTGCGATTGTGAACGTTTCTCTTTGAGCAAACCTGAACGTCTAATTCTAGTTGGCAGATGTAAACCTGAAATATCCCCAATTTTTAATGAGAATTAAGCTACGAGAATATGAAATCCACAATATGGAAAATAGACTTTAACATACAAATGCAGAGGGGTTGAAAATGAAAAATAATCAGTCAACATTGACTGTCGCAATGTTAATCATTTTACTGAACTTTGGGCAAGAGGAGCCAATGGTTATGGGAGAACTGGAAATCGAGTAGAAAAGGAGAGACTATGGTCGGGATGTGGGGTAAGAGTAAGACAAACGACTATATGCACCAATCACCGGTCTCGCTTCTGGATGCAGCATCCAAGCGCGGTTACTAAATTTTGCATAGAGACTGGCAGAGCTGGGACGAATCCTCGTTAAAAGGATTCGAATCACGAATCCGAATCACCTAATATGAATCGAATCAGGAATACTCGAATAAAGGATTCGTAAGAGATAAATATGATTCGAATCTTTCCTGTGTTTTCGAATCACGAATACAAATCCTTTAAAAATAAATTTGGTTTTATTATTTTTTTACAACCATTAACATATAAATATCGTTATCAGCTGTTTTAACAAAAATATTCACAACCTAATTATTTCTTATTAACACTGAATATCGTTGATAACAGACTATATTTCTGTGTTACTCTGATTTAAAATGTATTTGTGTGTTTTTGAACCACACTTCAAATCAATGGGTCTACGCGTGGCGCATGAAGTAAAATTTCGAGTTTAGAAAAGCCCCGTGAAAATTTGTCGAGGGTCGCTGCGCGACCCTCGACAAATTTTCTACGTGGGGCTTTTCTAAACTCGAAATTTTACTTCATGCTTAGTCTGGGAGTGGGAGACACTCGTTACTTTAAAATATGTCACAACTGTTAAAATATGTATCGTCGGATGCCAGTCTTCAGTTGTTTTAACAAAAATATTCACAACCTAATTATTTCTTATTAACACTGAACATCGTTGATAACAGACTATATTTCTGTGTTACTCTGATTTAAAATGTATTTGTGTGTTTTTGAACCACACTTCAAATCAATGGGTCTACGCGTGGCGCATGAAGTAAAATATCGAGTTTAGAAAAGCCCCGTGAAAATTTGTCGAGGGTCGCTGCGCGACCCTCGACAAATTTTCTACGCGGGGCTTTTCTAAACTCGAAATTTTACTTCATGCTTAGTCTGGGAGTGGAAGACACTCGTTACTTTAAAATATGTCACAACTGTTAAAATATGTATCGTCGGATGCCCGTCTTCAGTTGTTTTAACAAAAATATTCACAACCTAATTATTTCTTATTAACACTGAACATCGTTGATAACAGACTATATTTCTGTGTTACTCTGATTTAAAATGTATTTGTGTGTTTTTGAACCACACTTCAAATCAATGGGTCTACGCGTGGCGCATGAAGTAAAATTTCGAGTTTAGAAAAGCCCCGTAAAAATTTGTCTCGGGTCGCTGCGCGACCCTCGACAAATTTTCTACGCGGGGCTTTTCTAAACTCGAAATTTTACTTCATGCTTAGTCTGGGAGTGGAAGACACTTTAAAATATGTCACAACTGTTAAAATATGTATCGTCGGATGCCCGTCTTCAGGGGTGATATGTAAGCAAATTATGGGTCCTAGGAGTTGCCAAATAAGTGAGTTACTCAACTGTTTCCAAGGCACTCTTTAAAAAACCAAAAGATTAAAATTTTACATATAAAATGTACAATAAACTATAAGTGTGATACATTATTGAATTCAGTAAAAACTATTCTTCCAAAAAATATCAAAATCCAAAATGACGCCCATAAGAAAAACAAAAGTTAGCTATGGTCCCTAGGTAAATGTTATAGTTATCTTAAAATAAAATGTTACTAGATTTATCGTTAAAAAGTGCCTATAATGTCAAAGTTGTAAATGTCTGGATTCAATAGTTTTTGAATAAAAAAATAAAAACGAATTTTCAAAAATACGTTTTTTGACAATATCTGATTAAGGAAATAAGATATTTCAAACTTGTATTCGGGTTATTATTGGGCCCTAATTTATGAAACTTTGCCCCAATTTAACCGACTCTCTATCTCTTTAAATAACCGATATCCCCATATATTCTGTTGAAAAACGGACACCCAGTATAATAATAATAATAATATAAAATTTATTGTAGTGTTATTTTCTAAATATTTTTAATACATTTTCTTTTTACATTGTTTACCGTATATTTACGAATATATTAAAAATAAATACTTATTTCAGTAATTCAATATTAATTATACCATCAAATGTCTAAAAGTCTTGCGTTAAAAATCACCAGAAATCATTAGATGTTTTTTTATTAAACGAATTTCACTATGGCTTTCGACGTCTAAGTCAAAAAATGTGTGAAACAAAAGTTGTAGCCAACGAAAAAATATACCTCTTTTACCTAAACACTTTTCACCTCAGCTCTTTTGTTTTTGAATTAGAAACAAAAAAATCTAGTGGACATCAACAACTCACCGATTATGGCTTTCGACGTCTAAATCAAAAAATGTTTCAAACAAATGTTGTAGCCAACGAAAAAATAAACCACTTTTATCTAAACAATTTTCACCTCAGCTCTTTTGTTTTTGTTCAATATACCGAGAAAGATTTTTTTGAAAATAAATACACAACTTTATGATAATTCGAAAATTTACGAACGAGTGTCTCCACTCCCAGACTAAGCATGAAGTAAAATTTCGAGTTTAGAAAAGCCCCGCGTAGAAAATTTGTCGAGGGTCGCGCAGCGAACCGAGACAAATTTTCACGGGGCTTTTCTAAACTCGAAATTTTACTTTATGCGCCACGCGTATTAAACACTAATTTCAAGTAAAGTTAAAAATATAAAAACATATTAAAACTGTTTTCAATTTTAAAAGTTATCAAAATATGTCAAAATTATTTAAAATTGCCAAAAACATCAAAATGGCCCAAATGTCATCTCGTAAATATAAAAAATATCAAAAACGTCAAAAATTCGGCGTGTTGATAAAATCGATTTACGTCAAAATTATCATTTTATGTCAGTACGTGACAGTTTGACAAAAACGTTCTTACAAAAACGAAAATTTCTGTTAAAATCAGTAATAATTTCAAAAAAGTTATCTAATAATATAAAAATTGTTATCTAATGTAAAACAAGTAAATATGTAATATCAAAAATATCAAATGTCAAAATTGTCGTCTAATGTCAAAAAAGTAAAAAAATATAAAATGTCAGAACTGCCATCTAATGTCAAATACGTCATTTAATGTCAACATCAGAAATAGTAAAAAAGTAAAAAATGTCACTGTTTATCAAAAGTAACATCTAATGTGAAACATGTCATGTAATGTCAAAAAACGTAGTCTAATATCAAGAATATAATCTATTGTCAAAAATGTCATCTCAAAAGGTAAAAAATATCAAAAATGTCATTCAATGTCAAAAATGATTAAATATGTCTTGTAGAAAAAAAAAATCTCAAATGTGTGTCTTCAATAATGTTTGAAAATCGTTACAAATCTGAATAAAAATATTGAAAATCTTACATACAGGGTGTTCATTTGAAAACTTCCCAACGCGGATTTATGGAAAACCACTGATTAAAAGAAAAAACGCCGAGACACGTCCAAAGATTTCCTAAGGGGGACAACTTTTTAACCAAAAACGACTTCACCCCCCTTTTACCCTCTGCCCCCCGGGGTCATCCCCTTAAAAATTTTAAATGACAAGGGGTATCAAGTAATAGCTTGTCTGAAAGGTTTTTCAAAGTGCTTAATTTTGACGTTTGAATTTTTAAAATCGGTCGATTTGTTTACGGAAAAATTAGAAAAATCTTTATTTATCTTAATTTGTTCAGATAGAAAAAAAAACACACGAAAATATCACTTTTTATTTTATTAAGTGTTCAAAATGTTGCCCGTTATTGGCCAAACAATGATATAGGCGATGTTCAAATTCCTGCCGGACATTTTCAAAAACATGTTGTGGGAGATCATGGCAGCTTTCGGTGATGCGTTGACGAAGTTCATCTAAACTTTCAGGTTGGGGAGTGAACACAATAGATTTTAAATGGCCCCATAGAAAAAAGTCTAATGGCGACAAGTCAGGAAATCTAGCAGGCCATTCTATAGGCCCTCTTCGCCCAATCCATTTATCTGAAAATTCGTCGTCTAGCCATTGCCGAACCGGAAGAACATAGTGAGGAGGAGCGCCGTCTTGCTGGAAATATATTTCAGCCTCATCAAGTATAGGGTTTCCATCGTCTCCGATTTGGTTTTCAATGGTTTCAGTGATAAGCGGATTGATGGTATTTTCCAACATATCTAAATAAATGCCTCCATTTAAATTCCCATTAATAAACAATGGCCCAATCACTTTGTTTCCTAAAATGCCTGCCCATACATTAATTTTTTGGGGGTACTGAGTATGCCCTTCTACAAAAGCATGAGGATATTCATTGCTCCAATACCTGCAGTTATGCTTATTAACAAATCCATTTAGATAAAATGTGCATTCACCAGTGAAGCAGATATTCTTTACATGAATGGTATTATCATTAATCGCTGTAGTCATTTGTTCACAAAACTCAACTCGCCTATCGAAATCACCCTCGGTTAACTCTTGCAATATTTGCATTTTGAATGGATGAAATTTATGTAATTTAGTAACTGTGTGTACAGAGCCTAATGAAATACCAGCCGCATCACCAATTTTGCGTAATGAAGTATTAGGATTTATGCCAAAATGACTCAAAACTTCAATTTGAGCGGCTTCATTTAAAACTCTACGATGATTACGTTTTTTATTTGCAACAGATCCAGTTTGAGTAAATTTAGTAACAAGGTCCAAAACATACCTATGCGAAGTTATCTTGTCCGGATGTCTGGCGTTAAATGTGACGGCAGTTTGCCGAGCACATTGATTTTGGGCACCATAAATTAGAATAATTTCCACTCTTTCGGCTAGTGTGTAAACCATTTTGGAAGTAAAACATGAATCAATAAATTTATTTTCACTATCCCAAGATTGTCACAAAGGTAACTGACGCCAAATGGAATTGTTTCTTTTCCATAGCAACTAACCCAAACTAAACAGGTATAAGAATAAATGTTATCTCCGTATTGATGAAAAGAAGGCGAAAAAAATTAGGGTTTTTATTTGGTTGCTGCCAAGTTTTGTTGGTTTTTGAACACTTATTAATAAAATAAAAAGTGATATTTTCGTGTGTTTTTTTTTTCTATCTGAACAAATTAAGATAAATAAAGATTTTTCTAATTTTTCCGTAAACAAATCGACCGATTTTAAAAATTCAAACGTCAAAATTAAGCACTTTGAAAAACCTTTCAAACAAGCTATTACTTGATACCCCTTGTCATTTAAAATTTTTAAGGGGATGACCCCGGAGGGCAGAGGGTAAAAGGGGGTGAAGTCGTTTTTGGTTAAAAAGTTGTCCCCCTTGGGAAATCTTTGGACGTGTCTCGGCGTTTTTTCTTCTAATCAGTGGTTTTCCATAAATCCGCGTTGGGAAGTTTTCAAATGAACACCCTGTATAAACATTTTATATATTTGACGAAAAAATATCGAAATATCGAAAAATTCATCAAAATTTTATAAATCGATAAAAATGACAAAATATCAAAAATCAAGATATGTTGAAAATCTGATAAACATTTTCATAAATTAATTAAAAATCTCAAAATATTGAAAATTGCATCAACATTCGATACATTAATGAAATATTGCAAAATTTGATTAATCGACGAAAATCTCGAAATAATGATAATTTTATGAAAATATCGATTTGTTAAAAATGTTATACATCGACATGTTAAGTGTAAACATTTGATTGGGAATGTCAATTCATATTCATCAAAATGTTGTATTTGGCGAAATTACCGAAAAACAATTAAAAATCTCAAATCTGGCAAAAATCATCAAAATTTATCAAAATGTCAAATTTGACACAAATCATTAGTTTAATTGATTTTATCACTTACAAACGAGTGTCGTCCACTCCCAGACTAAGCATGAAGTAAAATTTCGAGTTTAGAAAAGCCCCGCGTAGAAAATTTGTCGAGGGTCGCGCAGCGACCCGAGACAAATTTTCACGGGGCTTTTCTAAACTCGAAATTTTACTTCATGCGCCACGCGTATAAAACAGTAATTTAACGAGAAATTTAAAAACACACAAAACAAATTTTTGATGTTAATTGTAAGGATTATTTTTGACGATTCGAATCCTTTTGTAACTATTCGAATCCTTTTATAAATATTCGAATCCTTTTATAAGGATTCGAATCCTTTTATAAGGATTCGAATCCTTTTATGAGGATTCGAATATTTTTACGAGGATTCGAATCCTTTTATGAGGATTCGAATCCTTTTATGAGGATTCGAATACTTTTACGAGGATTCGAATCCGTTTATGAGGATACGAATCCTTTTACAAGGATCCGAATCCTTTTATGAGGATTCGAATAACCAGCATTTGGATTTGAATACGAATCCTTTTAAAAAAGTGCAACGAATCCGGATCACGAATCCAGTTTAACTAAAGTATTCGAATACCTCTTTTGAATCCTCTAAAAGGATTCGAATCCAATATTCGAATCCTGAATGATTCGAATCCTGCCCAGCTCTGGAGACTGGCTAACTGGATATTTATGAACTGTGCTTTGGGTCACTGTTTTATTTTATTTCAATAATTTTGATCAATGGGCTGTTAATTATCCGCACTTCAGTGCGGATGATTTACAGAGCCCATTGATCAAAATTAGTTTGAATCTTAATTCATAAGACAGCGAACGTGTTAATAAAATCCTATCACTCACCTCGAAGCCGTTTTCTTTGGCGAAACTCCACATTTCGCTGAAGTATTTAGTCTTATCGTTAACATTATCGACAATAATGAATGGAAAATAACCGTCGGTGATGTTTTTCTTGAACGACTTCAAAAGCGAAGTCCGATAGGAGTTCTCCATGCACTCCTCGTACTCGTAAACCATCTCCTTGATCATCACCTTTTTTCCATCCTCAACACATTCTTTCTCTTGTTCGACCATGAAATAATCGTCTAGGGATAATATCCTCGGAGCCGATCCACCATTTTCAACCTAAATATTGCAATTTTCTAAGACCTGTTTTGAAACAGACGATTTTTTCCAAGTCCACATCTTGTGTTAAAAAGCCAATTCTGTCTGCACCAAAAAGATTGAATAAAGTGCATCTCTTAATTACACTTTAAAATTACAATGGTTCCAAGATAAAGGGTGACTTTGAAGAGCGATAGAACTTGTTTTCTAAATAATAACAACAGGAATTGAGTGAATCAAAAATCGTTATTCATTTATTCATGACATTATGTTTTGAACACGATTTCAGATACAATTTGGAGCAGAAAAATAGAAGCTCTAAAATTTACAATCTGTAAATGGGTCTTGTTGTTGTCATTGAACATTTATAAAACGTCATTGAGAGTGAACGAATTGAAGTTAGAGAGGGGTAATTACAACACCTTTTTTTAAGGGAAAATGCTTGATATTGTCGGAGGTTTCTATTTTTTGTGCTCCTAATTGTATATGGCCTCCTCGATTTTTATCGATGAAGCAAATCCTCAAAGCGAATACTCCTAAAACTTTTCATAGTCCCATAGTCCCAAAAGTAATCGGGTAACGTCAGTTTGAAAGTTATCCCTATTAAAAGATCTATTAGTTTAAAAAAAAAAACCTTTATAATTAGTTCTAATTTTTTTATGGTTTGTGGGATGTTTCTTGTTCGCTTTATTCGGTATTCATTACAAGGCATGGACTTTGAAAAAAAAAAGATACATTTTCCGAGTTTTAAGAATAATTACCTCTTTGTCTTTAATAAGTTTCGCCAAGAAAGTCTTTCCACTACCAGGCGGCCCTCTCAAAATAATCACAATCCTCGAAGGCCTCTTAAACCTCCCGGGCAGGTTCAAAATGTCATCAATAGAAACCTTATTCTGAGCTTTCTTAACCACCTCTACTTCCCTCTTTCTGTTATTATCAAAATCACCCCTTCTCCCCTCCCCCGGATAATCATCACCACCGCGCCTTTCGCCCAGATAATCATCGCGTCTTTCCGGTCTGTCACCTGGAAAATCAACAGCACCGCGCCTTTCCGGTCTTTCACCCGGATAATCATCGTTTCGTCTGTCCAGTCTTTCAATATCGCGCGATCGCCTCTCCCTGCTCCTATCGTCGTAACCGCGGCGCCTTCGATTGTCCTCAATTGGAATCGGATTCGGTCGGCGGTCGTACGAAGGAATGTCGCCGTAGCGATCGTAAACGGGCGCGGGGCGGTAATTCGAGCGGTCCACCGGGGCGTAGCGCATGTTGTAATTGGAGCGCCCAATCGCCGGCTCGAATTCCGGGTAGGTTTTGAAGGCCTCTTTCAGCCATTTGGGGCGATCCGGTAACGGGATTCTGTTAACCGGCTTGTGACGGTAATCGAATAAATGCGGAGGGACTATAGTCACGTCAGTTACGGCTAAAAGATATTAACTCAATGTAAAGATGAAGATGTTTTTCGAAACTCGTAATAACAGAACTACTTCGTTAGATTAGAAAAGTCTATCAAATTCAAGACTTTACAAATCCATATACATTTTGTAAATTCTGATAGTTTAATTTGATAAAGAAGTAAAGTTAGATGTTCACTTGTTTATTAAATTCTAAAAAGATATTTTAATAAAAAAATCACACTTTCCGATTTTTTTTAAATCGAATAATCGTGTTAAATATGAATGAAAACATCAGTGGGAATTGTAGATTTATTAACACGGAAAATTCCTGAAAAGCTTGTTTACGAACTTCACACTAAATCAGTGTTTAATACGCCTGGCGCATAAAGTAAATATTTCGAGTTTAGAAAAGCCTAAAAATTTGAATTGGAGCGACCAATCCAAATGTTCAGGCTTTTCTAAACTCGAAATATTTGCTTCATGCTTGACCAAGGATTGTAAACACTCGTTAGAATATTATTAAGCACTTTATTAAAGACACCGAATGACAAACCAAATTGCTCAATAGAAATAATATTGTTTGACTTAATTTAATGCATAAGTAATGACAATTGCGTAACTAATCTTGATTTAAAATAAGATCGCTTGAAAAACAAGTCAAGTGAAATTACTTCAAAGTAAACATAAAGTCAAGTGGCGTGAACATTAAGTAAAGTTAAGGAGCTAGAACATTAATAAATATACAATTATTGCGGCCAGTTATATAGACGTATTTGTAAATTGATGAAATAAAAAAATTGATTTATTTCGATCACAACTTTTTATTCAATTTCACTTACCGGATTTTTTCACCTTGTGCTCGTAATCAATAACTTTATCAATTTTCAAAAATGCGTCATCGGCGGGCTCCTCGTTGGCGATATTAGGATCCTGTTCTTCGAAATCTTTCGGTGGATCTTCCCATCTCGCTTCGCCGTCATAATAATCGCCCCCTTCATCGTAATCCCCGTCGTTGTAATCGTAATCATCGGGGTTATCGAATTCACCGTAATTGTCCCTTCTGCTAAAGTCATCACCGGGTCTGTCGTTAAAATTTCCAAAATCGCCCCCTCCTTTCCCAAAGTTACCACCGAAATCGTCACCGTCGGAATTGAAATTGTTTCCTCTAGGATTAACACCGCCGGGTCCCATTCTATCACCTAGACCTGGAGGTCGGTTGTTTCCGAAATTATCTCCAGGTTTTCCTCTGTTATTGCCAAAATCTCCAGATCCGAGTCCGCCTCTGTTATTTCCAAAATCTCCTGGCGGACCATCTCTATTGTTTCCAAGATCTGCTGGGGGTCCTCCTCTATTATTACCAATAGGAGGACCTCCTCTATTACCAAATGCTCCTCCAGGTCCACCTCGGTTGTTTCCAAAATTTCCTCCAAGACCACCTCTATTGTTTCCAAAATTTCCTCCAGGACCACCTCTGTTGTTTCCAAAATCTCCTCCAGGTCCACTTCTATTGTTTCCAAAATCACCTCCAGGGCCTTCTCTGTTGTTTACAAAATCTCCTCCAGGACCGCTTCTGTTTCCGAAATCTCCTCCAGGTCCACTTCTGTTGTTTCCAAAATCACTTCCAGGGCCTTCTCTGTTGATTCCAAAATCTCCTCCAGCACCACTTCTGTTGTTTCCAAAATCTCCTCCAGGACCACCTCTGTTGTTTCCAAAATCTCCTCCAGGTCCACTTCTGTTGTTTCCAAAATCTCCTCCAGGACCAACTCTGTTGTTTCCAAAATCTCCTCCAGGACCACCTCTATTGTTTCCAAAATCTCCTCCAGGACCACCTCTGTTGTTTCCAAAATCTCCTCTAGGACCACCTCTGTTGTTTCCAAAATCTCCAAGAGGGGGTTTTCCTCTGTTATTACTAAAATCACCTTTAGGTAGATCTCTTTTGTTTCCTGGACCAAAATCACCTCCAGAGCCATGTTCATCATTATCAAAATTATCAAAACTTCCCTCCTCTGGACCAAAATCGCTACTGAAGTCATTATTAGGACCTCTATTCATCCCGAAACCTCGTCCTCTTCCACCCTCCGGACCCCTATTTTCAAAATTATTCCCTGAACCGAAATCTCTACCTCCAGGTGGAGGCCTGTTGAAATCGTCCGGACCAAAATCTCCACCGGGTCTTTGATTGAAATTATCCCGTCCAAACCGAACGCCCCTTCCGCTCCCAAAATCCCCAGGACCGCCTCTTCCACCCCTATTATTGCCTGGAGCACCCCTGCCATTGCCAACAGGACCACCCCTACCCTTCCCAAAATCACCCCTATTATCGAAATCCCCGCCCCTGCCGCCAAAATCACGGCGATTTCCGAAATCACCACCCCTATTCCCATCAAAATCTCTAAAATTACCTCTCCCGAAATCTTCTTGATCTCCTTGATTGTAGTTATCCCCACCCCAATGCTGACTCCTAGAATCCCCATCCTGATTGAAACTGCTCCGACTCATTTCATCCATAACAACACTGCCGTGCTCACTAACTGGCGCTGGCAGAGCGTTCTCGACTTGCTCAGAACTGTTCTGATTCTGACTGACTAATCCCAACATGCTTAAAAGCTTGGTATCCCCTAGAATACTATTAATATTTTTGGAAAGCGCTTCCAAATCGGGGACACCGCTTTTTTGTTTTTTCAACTGGTCAGCGACGTCTTCCGGTCGCGGAGAATCGGCTTTTGACGGCGCGTCCACCAAGTCCAACCCGGGGATTCCCCCTCCGGAAGAACTGTTGGATTTCAAGAAGGATTCTCCACCATCATCCTCTGGGAATGAGTACGGAGGCGGCGGTTTTGATGTTGATAAATTCGAAGGTGACGCCGATGTGAAATTCAGCGTGTGGGGAGATGATAAAGGCAAGTTTGATGAAGAATGTTTTGGTGGCATGCCTTGCTGCATGTTTGGTGGCATTTTCGCAGTATTTATGTTCGGTGGCATATTTGCAGTATTTATGTTCGGTGGCATATTTGCAGTATTTATGTTTGGCGGCATATTTGCAGTGTTTATGTTTGGAGGCATATTGGCAGTATTTATATTTGGTGGCATATTTGCAGTATTTATGCCTGGTGGCATATTTGATGTACTCATGCCTGCCATATTTGCGGATCCTATGCTTGAACTTGCTGCCGAGGAACTCAATCCTGGAATATTTGCTGATCCCATGCTTGCACTTGAACTCATACCTGCTGGTATATTCGTCGAACCCATACCGGGAGGAGGTTGGCTCATATTAACAGAAGGCAACTTCGTTTTGCCGTCCCCTCCCTGAGCAGCTAGCCCCAATCTCCTCCTTCTCATCTGCTCCCTCCTCTCCAGCAACTGGTTCCTCCAAGCCTCCCACTTTTTCTCATATTCCTTGTACTGAGTCTTATCAGGATGGTCCTGATTCTGCTCCTTCCATTTGTTAAACTGGGCCTCCCACTCGGCGAACTGCTTCATGAATTTCTTCTCACCTTCAGACAACTCCTCGTTATTCGAACTAGAGCTACCACTATCAAGTTTATTCCTTTTAGGGTCCTGAAACTCACCCGAACCCTGCCTTTTTATACCTCCAGTAGCTTTAGAATCCTGATAATCATTCCTTTTCCCAACTTGACTTTCCTTATAATCTCTCTTCCCGATTTGAGAATCCTGATAATCGTTCCTCTTTCCAACTTGAGGATCCTGATAATCATTCCTCTTCCCAACTTGAGAATCCTGATAATCATTCCTCTTCCCAACTTGAGAATCCTGATAATCATTCCTCTTCACAATTTTGGGTTCTTGAAATTCATTCGGACCAGCTCTTTTATTTTTAGGGTCTTGATAATCCCTTTTCGCATTGAAATCTGGTTGTTGAATATTTGGAGGTGGTTGGCTTTTCCAAAATTGCTGTTGAGCAGCTGTGTCTGGTGCGGTGGTGTAACTTTGTGAAGGGTAGTTTGGTGTGGGTGCTGTGGTAGGAGGGTAATTTGGTGTGGGTGCTGTGGTTGGAGGTTCCTCCGGCGGTAAGGGCGGTTGATTGGCTTCTTGTGGAAGCGGAGGGGGTGCTGTTGCCATTGAAACAGGCAAAACAGCCGCTGTTGCAGCTGCTGCGGCTGCAGCGGGGTTTGTCATTGCGCTTAAGGTTTTTTCATACTGGAAAATACAACTTGGATAAATGTATCCATAGGAAAGCAACATCATCAAAATAACATGCATTTTATTTACTTACATTACAGAAAATATTTGTTGTTGATTGGTTGTATAAAAATTTGAAACATGTTTTTAATTCATTAATGTCATCTAATTTTATGTAATTTAACACCTATTTAAAATATAAACACTACATTACAACATATGCACAATGTTTCATATGTGGAAACAATTGAAGGGGAAATTGGTGACCTCAAAGTAAGAATATAGTCCTTATAAGCATTTGTCTAGGTCCACTTTTGTTTGAGATATCACACATTTGAAAATACAAATGAGTTTTTGTTATATTTCAACTGAACCAAATTTGCTGCTAATGTGTAACAAATGTAGATATCTTTTAATATGTAATTATTGGCCTCAACTATAACCTCTCTTTGCCAGAATGTTCTTATATTTTGAGAAAATTTGTAGCTTCGCAAGTAATCTATAAGAAACTTAAATTGTTTTAACACATTTTTGTATAGAAAATTGTATTGAACACAAAAGTGCTTCTCATTTTAGTAGGAATTAATGGACTTAAAAAAATCACACAAATATGCGTTTTTTTAAAATCAGCAATTATTAGATCATTTTTATAGATATTTGTCTTGTAAATGAGTTGGTAATAAATAGTAAGAGCACAAAACTGCAATTTCAGAAAGGCTTTTATTAAAATGTTAACCTGAAAAGTAATTCGACTTTGTTAATTGAAAAGTATAATATTTACAAATTGTTATTCCACGATCACTTGTTATTATTTTTCAAATTAGTATGCAGCACAAGCAAAAAATTTAATATGGAAACATACATGAAACATATTTGTACATATGTACAAACTGATACCACGGTTTACAATAATTATTGTGTAATTAAATACAGTTTTTGTTTAATTTATTGGTTGCTAATATTTCTAATAGTCCCATTCAAAAGAATGTCAATGTATTTATCATAATGTGTCTGATTTGAAAAAAATATTCAAATCATGACAGTACTAAGCATAAAATATTTATCTATACAAAAGGTAGATACTAAAAAACAGAATAGGTAGGTAATAAAATAATTGGAGGTTGCATAGAAAAAGTATTTGTTTTTACAAAAACTAAATCAGTCCACGTTGTCTAAAAAAATGTGATCGCCACATAGAAAAAAAAAATCAGTATTTATTTCGATTCAAATACTCATCAAATTTTAAGTTTAAACTTTGAATTTATTCTATCAATATATCTTCTTTTTCTGCATATTTACCTGAGCACCATATTGTTGTTGCCATTGTTGATATTGTTGTTGCCACTGTGCCCACTGTTGCCAATTCTGCTGTTGCATTTGCTGCCACTGTTCCGGAGTGTACTGCATTCCGACAGGCATTGCCGCTGCCGCCGGATTAATGACGGCAGGTGCCGGGTTTAATACGGCGGCAGTCGGCACAGTGCCGACGCCCGGCTGCAGGGCTCCCTGCCATTGCTGCCAGGACATTCTAAATACCGATATATTGAAGAATATTGACTTCAGTTTTAAATGTGATTGTAATAATAAAATTGTTTACAAAATCATAACTCAACAATTAGAAAAAAATTTACAAAAATGTTAAAAACATGCTTCATCAGACAGATGAATTATTAATTATTGATGTAAACTATTGACAGTCAAGGCTTTTATTAAGATTATTAAATTATTATAAATTTCTCATCGACTCAAACATTTGCAATGAATATAAGAAAATAATGTATTTCTTGTTACTTTAATGATATAATCCAGATGATCTTAATTTTAACTAAATTACGATTGATTGACTACAAAGAAATTAATCAATCCCTTTTACGAATCAAGAAGTTCAAGAACATACATTTGAGGTTAGTTTACGTCTAGCAAGACGCTTTCACAAAAATCATATAATAAACGAGACTTACCTATTTTCAACGAAACTCGTATACTCATACACCAACTATAATCACTATATTAGTCTGTTTTCTCAATTCTAGCGTCAATTTTCGCACAAAACTTGAGTTAATTAGCAAAACCGACATCAATAACGAAAACAAGACACCATTTTGGAATGTCTTTAGGGAAATTATCTTTTTTGTAGTGGCTGAAATGTGACATATCTCGTATTGTTCCAAGACTAACCATAAATTTTAATTCTATGTTTTATTTGTATTATTGTAATAACTATTGAATTACAAATCAATGACGTTTATAACTACATTGTAAAACAGTATTCTCGTGTTATATGAGGCATTATATAACGTGCTTACTGCAACTGCACTTTAAGTCGTCAATTTTCTGTAGCATTTTGGAACAATAATGCATAGTCTATGATTTTTGCAAATACAATTGACAAACTATAATAAAACAATAATTAAATCACAGATTTACGCTAAATTAGTAAAAATGCAGTTTTCAGACTTAATTTAGAATAGTATTTTCATTTAAAATACACTTTTTAATATTGCATTCCAATATTGGTACTCCTTTTCCTTCTGTTAGGAAAATTTATTTTTATAAAGTTTCGCACTCTGGTTTTCTACGATTCTTTCATAACCTCTACACTTGCCGCTTGTAATAATTTATTTTTTAAGGAAAATGTTTAAAAAGTGAGATTTTTCTTTATTTTAGTCATAAGTTTGTTATTGATGGTTGGTTCGTTTCAGGTTTGATGAAAAGGAATCTGTGTCAGGTGTCTTACAGCTGAAATCTTCCGTGCAGAAAGGTATCCGGACCAAACTGTTGGACCAGTATCCGCATTTAGAAGGGTACATCGATGCTATTTTACCCAAAAAGGATTCACTTAGGATAATCAAATGGTAGGTTGTCGTTTGTTGAGTATAAGTATAATTAGGGTTGATGCTGGTGACTAATAAACAGTTGTCTATAAGATTATCATTATATTAACCACTTCATGCACACATTCATTTTGAATTTCTGGTAAAAAAATGAACACATTATTTTTTGATAAAAATGTTGTTTGAAGCGAAAACGAGCAGGTAAAATTTGTTGAGGAGATATAACGGCGTAACAGACACGAGCATGTGTAAAATTGGCAGTAAGCAGTGCCCGTGACAGACACGAGCATGTACATGAAGTGGTTAATTAAATTAATAAGTGATTGATCGGAAAAGTTAGGAAAGGCGAGTGTGTAATTTACTAGTGCCCAAATTGTTGCTGGCGACTGGTAAAAAGTTGTGTTAGGGAATTATTAATTAAAATATTAATAATTAATCGAACTACTTGGAAAAGACAATTTTCTGTTTATTTTATGCGTATTTTTCTTTGTTTTCTAATTAACACATTCGTGGCAACTGATTTGTAACTTGCCATGGTCATATGTGATCATTATTAAGTTCAAAATTAGAATATTTAAAAAATTCGGACATTACTCAAAAATCCACAGGGGGAGAATGTGTTAATAAAAAATCTAACCATTTTGGATATGTACCGTGTGATCATTTAAATCATGATTTGGAGTAGGCTTTGAATTTTACATTAGATTGGTACTACTGTTAACACATATTTTACTATAACCTCAAATTTATTTCATTGCAAATAGCATTCTCGGCAACCGCACAAAAAAAATGCTGCCTACTCTAAATCATAATTTAAACAATCGCAACAATCGATCAGTTGTTAATTTTCTGTTATTTTTTGTTTGTTTCACTAGTCATGATCATATTGAGATTATTGTGAACACCAGTGGGGATTTATTATTCTTCAGGCACAGAGAGGGGCAATGGATGCCCACACTGAGGTTGCTTCATAAATGTGAGTATAAGTTCTCTTCAACAAATAAATGCAGTCGTAAATATTCTTCCCTGATGAACAAAATTTGCTTGATGTAACAACTGTATTTTAGTTGCTACGGCAACCAGATGAAGAAAGTTACCAATGTATCTTTGTTTTAGATCCATTTTTCTTACCGATGGAACAAGTTGATAAGGGGGCCATTAGGTTCGTGCTCAGTGGGGCCAATATCATGTGTCCGGGGCTCACGTCGCCCGGTGCTAAGATGACTTCGGTTCCTAAAGGCACTGTTGTGGTAAGTGAGTTTTTATATCAAAGTTTTGTTTGTTGTTGAGCTCTGATTAATTTTAATGAATAACCTCAATTTTTATAAATTAGTATTTTATAAACAAGGCTGAGATTCGATTACGAATAATTCAAATAGTCAAATATTCAAAGGTGAATGTTTCAAGCAATTAATTTTTCACATTTCAATATCCAAATATTTGAATATGTTTTTGTACCAATATTTAAATCTTCGAACATTTTAAATATTTGAATATACAGGGTGTCCCAAAAGTTTGGAAACGGTTGAATATCTCGAGAACATCTCATCGGATCAGGATGGTATAAAATGCGTCTTTCTTTATTTTTAAAGCTCTATTTAGGCATGCTGTGCGATAGCCATCCACACCCCTCTGGGGGGTGGTTCGAGGGGGTAGTTTAGAAAACTTAAATGGAAACTCCTATTTTTTAATTATTTTATCACTCCCTCCCCAATCCCGTTCGGTGGTGGAAAGGGTAGTTTTGAATTTTTCTGCGAAAAAAAATATTTTGCTTGCACTGTTGCATTTTGTATCAAAAACGGTTTATGAATTTTTCAAATTTCCACTCCCCCCCCACACACACACACCCTTTAAGAGTAGAAAAAGTGGTATTTTAAAAAAAAGTACCACCATTTTTTTTAGACAAAAATGATTTTTCTTGCAGAGTTTCATTGTCTATCAAAAACTCCTTATGGAGTTGCAAAATATCCACACCTTAACCCCTTTTTGGAGGGTGGAAAAAGGAAGTTTTCGCTCAGTTTATCGTCGAAATTTTTTTTCCATTTTTTCATGTTTACAATTTTAATTGAAAGCACAGAAGTGTAGTTATTGAACATTTATTTCGGACTGTCAATGTTGACGTTCTCGACGACTCCGTGAAATTCTAAGAAATGGGTAATAGCTCAGAAACTTTAAAGCTAAATTAATTAAGCTGCTATCTGTCGTTTTGAGATGAGGTTATCGGAAAGTGAACGCATATCATTATTAATGATGCGTGGGTCCAGGGAGAATTTGAGATCTTACGAGGAGGTGGCAAGGATGTTTAATGCATCCAATCCGCATCGTGATCCAGTGTCAAAATCGACGGTTCAAAAAACAGTGAAACGATTTGAAGATACTGCAGTGAAGGATCGCGAACGCAGTGGCAGGCCAAGAACGGCATCAAACGAAGATCAGAAGGTGGAAGTGTTGCAGCATTTCGTGGAAGACCCTCATATTTCTGTAAGGAGAGTGTCGCAAGCTCAAGGCATCAGCAAGACTTCAGTACATCGCATAATGCAGGAGGAAAAGTGGCACCCTTACAAGATTCATCTTGTGCAAGAACTTTTGGAGGATGATTTTCGAAGGAGGAACGAGTTCTGCAGAGACATGGTGCGTCGTTGTGCTGCCGACCGTGGTTTTCTCCGACGAAGCGACATTCCAGCTGAATGGTCAAGTAAATCACCACAATTGTCGTTATTGGTGTGACGCGAATCCTCACTGGATGAGCGACATTCACAGCCAGTATCCGGAGAAGCTGAACGTTTTGGCAGGTTTTTCTAAACATGGAGTTGTGGGGCCGTTTTTCATCGAGGGCAACTTGACTGGCGAAAAGTATTTAGATTTGTTGCAAGATGAAGTGGTACCAGCAATTAATCATTTGTTCCAGGGAAACGTGCAAAATGTGTGGTTTCAACAAGATGGCGCCCCTCCCCATTACGCCGTGAGAGTGAGGCAGTTTTTGGACCGTACATTTCCCAACCGTTGGATCGGACGACGCGGCCCTCTTGAATGGCCTACGAGATCGCCGGATTTGACCCCACTGGATTTCTCCTTCTGGGGATTTGTGAAGAACAGCGTGTACACTAACAGACCTGCCAATTTAGCTGACTTGCGGAATCGCATCATGGACCAGGCTGCATTAGTTATACCGCAAATGAGGACCAACGTGATCAACGATTTTCACAGCCGACTGGGTCAGTGCCAAGGCCAAAATGGCGGTCAGTTTGAACATTTGCGATAAGGAAGAAGACGATTTGGAGGCGGAGATGCAACATCAAACCACCGGAAGTGCAACAATCAGCCCTTTTCAGGGCTACATGATGTGCAAAATCCGATCATGCAACCTCCCCGTGGTGCACATCGGGTTACGCTAATGCCGACGGTATTGTAAAGTTAATTTTGATCTTAGTAGAAAGTGGGGAAAAAGCCAAAATAACGAAATGATTTTTTAATAACAATAACCAATTTTAGATCAGGGATCAAAAAATGAGACAACCAAAATTACTTTGATTAAAAAAACAGCAATTACCCCTTATATGCCTAAATAGAGCTTTAAAAATAAAGAAAGACGTATTTTATACCATCTTGATCCGATGAGGTGTTCTCGAGATATTCAACCGTTTCCAAACTTTTGGGACACCCTGTATATTTGAATGAATAATTGAATACTTCAATTTGAAACATTTTCAACGTAATAATATATTTTAAACTTCGCTGGAATCATTGTTTTATATGCCTAGCGCATGAAGTAAAATTTCGAGTTTAGAAAAGCCTGAAAATTTGGTTTGGTCGCTCCGCTTCGCTACGCGACCAAACCAAACTTTCAGGCTTTTCTAAACTCGAAATTTTACTTCATGCTTAATCAAGGAGTGGAAAACACTTGTTCGACAGCTATTAGAACCTTTAATAACAACGCTGATGTCTTAAAAAAAATATAAAACACACAACCTGTAGCTTTTTTCATATTCTTTATGAGATTTGTTAATTATTTTGTTCCTTTTTTCTAAGAATCTGGTGTTGTCATTATAGGTTTTAATAGTTTTTTAACACGGGTTTTCTAATAGTTGATTAAGTATGAAGTAAATATTTCAGGTTTTTCTAACCTCGAAATATTTACTTCATGCGTCAGGTGTGTAAAACACCAATGTAATATGAAGTTACAAAATATACTAAGTTATTGTTTTTAAATTGAATTAATAGAATATTCATCCCAAACCATATTTAAATTCGAATATTCACATATTAGAAATATTCGAATATTTAAATAATTAAAATATTTGAATATTGGAATATGTTTTGGAATGAATATTTGAATACTTCAATTTTAAAAACTCCTAGCCTTACTTAAAGGTAAATTTTGTCATTTGGTTTTTACAATAATTTAATATTGACTTTCTACATTTAGGCAATTATGGCTGAAGGAAAAGAACATGCACTCGCAATAGGAATTACAACTTTATCAACTGAAGATATGTAAGTGTTTATTATTTTATCAATTGTTTAACTAATTTCTCAATGCACAATTAAAAAAATAAAAAGCCGTAATTTTTCCACCGGTTTTCCTTTTTTGTATTTTTAACAATGTCCCTTTGTGTTATTTTTATTTAACATAAAGAATATTTTAAAAGACGAAGTTACAAAACATGTAATATATGACAAAAACTATAAGGAAAAGTGGACATAAATCACCAGCCCTAGTTAACTTGGGTGAATTTTTTCGTGAACAAGAGTATATTCTGGTCTGCAAGAATTTGCCATTTTCCTTCATCCGAGATAACGGCTGAGTGCATTAACAACTTCATGTGCAAGATCGTGTTTTCACGGGTGCTGCTTACTGCCAATTTAACACGCGCTCGTGTCTGTCACGGGCGCAGTTATATCTCCTCAACAAATGTTACCTGCTCGTTTTCACTTCGAACAATAAATTTTCTCAAAAAATAATGTGATCATTTTTTGACCAGAAATTTAAAATTAATGTGTGCATGAAGTGGTTAAGTGCCGTTTGTATTAGATAGGTTCAACTCACAACACCAATGCAATTTATCATTGTGGTAGAGGTAGAGATGGGTAACTCCTGATCATTTTTTGACCAGAAATTTAAAATTAATGTGTGCATGAAGTGGTTAAGTGCCGTTTGTATCAGATAGGTTCAACTCACAACACCAATGCAATTTATCATTGTGGTAGAGGTAGAGATGGGTAACTCCTGATCATTTTTTGACCAGAAATTTAAAATTAATGTGTGCATGAAGTGTTTAAGTGCCATTTGTATCAGATAGGTTCAACTCACAACACCAATGCAATTTATCATTGTGGTAGAGGTAGAGATGGGTAACTCCTGATCATTTTTTGACCAGAAATTTAAAATTAATGTGTGCATGAAGTGGTTAAGTGCCGTTTGTATCAGATAGGTTCAACTCACAACACTAATGCAATTTATCATTGTGGTAGAGGTAGAGATGGGTAACTCCTGAGCGAATCGACTCAAAGAGTCAGCTCAGTGAAGTGAGCTGGTGAGCCACGTGACTCAGTTCAAAATATTAGCTCTGTTTGAGCCATGACTCATTTTGATTCGCCCGCTTTTCTAGAGTGAATGTAGATTCGCAATGTATTAACAGATCTTGATTTTCACGTAGCTCGTGGGTCGACAGGCCGGCTTCTCTCAGCCTTGCTGAACATGCACTTTTTGCATTTGTACACTACTGAATTAATTTTTAAAAACTGAATATTTTTCATGTCAATTTCTATACCTGCGTTATTCATTTATTTAGATTGAGATTCGCCTCTTATTAGTTCACAGATACTACAATTTAAAATATCATAAGCAAACATCGTTATTTACAATCTAGCAAACATAACAAGTGTAATTATTCTTTCGTCACCTTTTTGTAACCAAAATTGTAAATATAATAAAAACTGTTATTGTACTAAGAAAATAGCTATCATTATATTTCTATCATGTTATTACAGCATCATCGATTCAAATTACGACGCGAGTGAATGAAGTTAAATAAACCCATTGAGTTGGCTAATGGACTCTAAAAGAGCCACGGCAGCTGTTGAATCCGACTGAGTTAGCTCACTCATCGGGATCCAATTCCGCATCTCGTAGTTGGATCGCAATCATTCACGATGGCTCTTGAACCGAACTGAACTAGCTCGTTTTACGAAGCTCTTGAATCCGACTGAGCTGTAGCTCATTGGGATCAATTCCGAGGTTCGGTGTTGGATCGCGATGTTTTTGTGCTGAATATTCGTATGTATGTTTCAGAGCTGGGATGAATCCTCAAAAACAGGATTCGAATCACGAATCCGAATCACCTAATATGATTCGAATCACGAATACTCGAATAAAGGATTCGTAAGTGAAAAATATGATTCTAATCAAAGATTCGAATCCTCATTTTTGAATCACGGATACAAATCCTTTAAAAATAAATTTGAATCTATTATTTGCAACCATTAATATTTTATTCCATCAGTTTCTATTAACAAAAATGTACATTTACCGACTAAATATCTGATTATATAATGATTTTAATTAATGATGATATATGTGTTATTGAACTTCGTTTTAAATCTGTGTTTAAGACGCGTGGCGCATGAAGTAAAATTTCGAGTTTAGAAAAGCCCCGTGAAAATTTGTCTCGGGTCGCTACGCGACCCGAGACAAATTTTCTACGCGGGGCTTTTCTAAACTCGAAATTTTACTTCATGCTTAGTCTGGGAGTGGACAACACTCGTTCTTAGAAGTTTCAAATTAAAGGATCACTCTAGATTACTAAGTTTATTACCATTTTACAAAGGCTACAGCTCGAAGGACCAATCATGGTCTTCGGAGACCGAAGGACTACAGGGAATCGAAGTTTATTTACAAGAAAACAACGAATATCTTAAGGTTTACAGCATGGATTGGAAAGAATATATCCAATTTTGATAAAATATCAAAGTTGGGTTGATTTTCAGTGCGTTTTTAACTTTACTTTAAATCAGTGTTTTATACGCGTGGCGCATGAAGTAAAATTTCGAGTTTAGAAAATCCCCGTGAAAATTTTTCTACGCGGGGCTTTTCTAAACTTCATGCTTCATGCTTAGTCTGGGAGTGGACCGTCAAGATTTTCTACATGTCGAGATTTTCGATATTTCTAGATTTATGTCGATTTATTCACAGTTTGTTATTGTATTAAATGCAACTTTAATAGTAAATAAAAACGGTTTTTTTTAGGAATAGAATATTCACCCATCAAGACGCGACCAAATTATAAAGTTAACTCTAAAAGTTAATTTTAGATAAAATTTTGAATCTTTTTCTATGATTTCAATGAATGATTTATTATATTATATACGTCGATTTTTTAAAAAAGTTAAATTTAAAATTCAAACGAGTGTTGTCCACTCCCAGACTAAGCATGAAGTAAAATTTCGAATTTAGAAAAGCCCCGCGTAGAAAATTTGTCGAGGGTCGTGCAGCGACCCGAGACAAATTTTCGCGGGGCTTTTCTAAACTCGAAATTTTACTTCATGCGCCACGCGTATAAAACACTGATTTAAAGTGAAGTTAAAAATGCACTGAAAACCAACCCAACTTCGATATTTTTTCAAAATTAGATGTTTTCTTTCCTATCCATGCTGTAAACCTTCAGATATTCGTTGTTTTCTTGTAAAAAAACTTCGATTTCCTGCAGTCCTTCGGTCTCCGAAGACCATGGTTGGTCCTTCGAGCTGTAGCCTTTGTAAAATGGTAATTAACTTAGTAATCTAGAGTGATCCTTCAATTTGAAACTTCTAAGAACCAGTGTTGTCCACTCCCAGACTAAGCATGAAGTAAAATTTCGAGTTTAGAAAAGCCCCGCGTAGAAAATTTGTCGAGGGTCGCGCAGCGACCCGAGACAAATTTTCACGGGGCTTTTCTAAACTCGAAATTTTACTTTATGCGCCACGCGTATAGAACACTGATTTCAAGTGAAGTTAAAAATATACTATTAACGTTGGATATTTTTCATGGTTAAGTAACCAAATATCCATTCACAAATATTTGAATTATTCGAAAATTTCAATATTTATATTCAAATATGAATAATTTAGTGATTTAAATATTCATATTAGAATATTTAACTATTTGAACTAATCGAATTCGAATCCCAGCCTGAATAGCGATGATTCGAATTATTTAGGAGGATTTGAATCCGTGTATGAGGATTCGAATGCTTTTATAAGGATTCGATTCCTTTTATAAGGATTCGAATCCTTTTATAAGAATTCGAATCCTTTTATAAGGATTCGAATCCTTTTATAAGAATTCGAATCCTTTTATAAGGATTCAAATCATCTACGTCTGGATTCGAATACGAATCCTTTTAAAAAAATGTAACGAATCCGGATCACGAATCCGTTTTCACTAAAGTATTCGAATACCTCTGTTGAATCCTCTAAAAGGATTCGAATCCGGGAATCGAATCCTGAATAATTCGAATCCTGCCCAGCTCTGGTATGTTTTCATAAGCGCGCACACGGATTTAATATATTTAAACACACTTGAAGTGTAATCGCACGAAATGAATATGCGTTTATTACAATTTTGATTAAATATTCACTCTTATGTTTTTATATAACCCGACGCCCTAAGGGGCAGCAAGGGATAGCAGAAGAAGAAGAAGATGTTTTTATATAAGTTATGATTAAATTATTGCAATCATTTTATAACCGAAATAATTAATCACTGCGTCGCTCAATTCAATGAGTTGGCGAATCAGATGGTTCTCTAAGAGTCAGAACTTTCGGCGGATCGCTAGCTTGTAACTGAGTCATGTAACTTTTTTGAGCTGGCTATCTGAACCAGCTCTTTAAAGTGAGTCAGATCTTGTGAAGCAGCTTACTAAAAAGAGCTATTTCGCCCATCTCTATTCTACGGTTTAGTCAATTCTTTCCAAAATGACATCATTTCAGTGCAACTTCTTACCAATGACAAATTGCATCGGTGTTTTGAACAGCCCCCCCCTAAATTCAAAGCTCTTTCTCTTTGTATTGGTCTAATGTCATTTTAAACTTGGTTCAGCGATATATTTAGTTCAATTTCTTTGATGATACTGACCCTACTTGTAAGTGAGTGGGTTTTATGTGCATATTCATTATTTTCACTGTTTTTTTTTTTTTTGTTGTTTTTAGAACAAACTAATTTTGTTTTCTGCTTGTATTTTTCAGTGCGAAAGTGAATAAAGGTATAGGCGTGGAAAACTGCCATTACTTAAACGACGGCCTCTGGCAAATGAAGCCTGTGAAATAAGCTCGCACACTTTTTTTACACGTGTAAATTGTATAACGATATAAATATTGTTGAAATAAATAACTTATTTTATACTCCTCCTTCACAGCTTTCGAACGTTTTTTTTTTAGTATTATTTTTACTATACATCTACAATAAACACACACACACACACACACCCACAAACAAAGAAATGTATAATATAAATCTAAATACATACATATTGAAATTCGAAGCTGTTTTGATATTTCACCTATGTAGTGGCAAAGTACGAATTTTGCTTATGAATTAATTATTTAAAATTTCTTTCCATGTATTTTTTATTCCTTAATTCCTTGCCGTAGTTTAATTTGAAGACTTTCTAGAAATCTGTACGAATCATTAAATCAGTGTATCGTCGGTATAACTCTAATACCTCGTAACCCGATTTTTTTGGATTTTGGAGTTATGGGCTATTCCCATAGTAAAAAGTGCACTGAATCAAGTGGAAAATACTTCGTAAGCCATAGAGCAATTAGTTGTTGTGCTGTAGCTCTATGGCTTACTAAGTATTTTCCACTCGATTCAGCGCACTTTTTACTATGGGAATAGCTCATAACCACAAAATCTAAAAAAATTGGGTTACGAGGTATAAGAATTACACCGACAATATAGAAAAGTCTAAATGAAACTTGAAAATATTTTAACATTTTGAAATGTTTTTTTCTGATTTTTTTTCCATTATCAAGTCTATGATATTCCATATCAATGTTAAACTAATGCTATTTCGCATGAAATAAAATATTATACATGTTGACTGTTACCATCCGATAACAATTGCATAGTTACCAACAAACAGGCTTCCTTTTGCTCTGGAGGTAAAAGCTGCAGCACCGACTCTTTGCACTAACTTTTTTGTACTTAAGCTCCTTGTGAACTACTCCCCACATGCATGTCAACTTCTTCTGACAATTTTTCCACAGTTACAGTTCTTCTTCAGAGCGGTAACAAGTGGACCATCTGCGGCCAGGACGGCCTCATGGTTGAAGCTGAGCAGATCAGATGTTCACACATTAACTGCTCTCTTCACTGGACACAGCCGTCTATGGTATGGGGTCGGTGGGTCGTGTGGCCTCTGGGCCTTTCGAAGTTACCTCGACCTAAAAGATCTTTTGTAACACAGCCGTCTAAGGCATCACCTTAATAAACTAGAACTAAGCGACACCACTGAGTGCTGCCTATGCCTAGAGGATGATGAAACAGCAGAGCACGTCATATGTGCCTGTCCAGCTGGCGACCAGATCAGGACCACGGTGTTTGGCACACTGAAGCTAAACCTGAAGGACCTGGAAAAAGCTTCACCTGACAAGATCCTCGACTTCATCAAGAAGATGGACTTGGAAGGTGAGCTGTAAGGTCGAATGTTCGACCTTAATTGTGAGCCACAATAGATCCTTGCGGTCGCAGTGGAGGGTAGCATAACTACCCACTCACTTTCAATAGAATAGAATACAGTTCTTGAAACTTTTTCGCCCAATCAAACACCCTTGCCTTGGACATACATTTATCCTCAAACTGCGCTTGAAGTCTTGAAAAAATTTCAGACAGTAAAATATTTTTTATCGCCAGAAATTTACCAATTATGCGCTGTGCAACAAAACATGGTACTTCTTTCTCTTTCATGCTAATTATTATTAACAGGTGTAACGGAGAAGAATTTGATTGTTGCAAGTCAAAACATGACACAGAGTGCTTGTTTCCATACATTGTTTTCTATACTAAAGGCAACTAGATTCACACTTATATATGAACGCTTCTCGTATAAGCTTCATTCGACGAATTAATTGACATTAAAAATTTGATTATTTCAGGATTGGTCAATATACCAACTGCAAAAGTTCATGGGCTTTCTTTTGTCGGCATCATTTAGAAACGGTTCCTTTCGAAATTGGTATAAAGAATATTTCTATGAATTTTTGCTTCAGAAATTTCCATATTCTTTTTTAATTTCCTATAGACAAGTTTTTTGTTTCTACCAACAAAACATTCGTCAATTCTTGCTGAGCGCCAATTTTATTATATTTCTTTGGTCTATTTTTTTTTAAAAACTACTCCCCTTAATAACATTTTCTTTTAGTTAAAATATAATAAAATTGAAAATTGTGAAAACAGAAAAAAAAAACAAACGGCTGCTGTTGCGATTTGTATACGTTATCACCAAACAAAAGTTATCCATCTGACGGTCAATTCAAGTCCCTAATATAATTTTAACGAGTGTTTTCCGATCCCAGACTAAGCATGAAGTAAAATTTCGAGTTGAGAAAAGCCCTAAGAATTTGGATTTGGACGCGCAGCGTCCAAATCCAAATTCGGGCTTTTCTCAACTCGAAATTTTACTTCATGCGCCACGCGCACAAAACACTGATTTAAAGTAAAATTTAAAATGTACATTATTGAGTTTGGTTGTATGAAATTATTTTAAGAGATCAGGGAAGAAAAGTGGAATCAGGGAAATTTAACTATAATACAACTATACTAAAAATATTTCACTACTTGAGAATTGTCCCACTGAGCAAAAAACAAACAAATAACTTTATATCAATATTACATCACATGTTCATATCACGAGATTACAATAAGAGGTATTTATAGGGGATGATTATTTTTTTAGCTAGTTTTAATTTGATTCAATATTAATATACTTTTTAATATCAAGAAATAAAAAAGTTACATTTTAGATTGATTTTCAAGAAATACCCCACTGAATGTGGGGTTTCAGTGGGGTATTTCTTGAAAATCAATCTAAAATGTAACTTTTTTATTTCTTGATATTAAAAAGTATATTAATATTGAATCAAATTAAAACTAGCTAAAAAAATAATCATCCCCTATAAATACCTCTTATTGTAATCTCGTGATATGAAGGGTAGATAAACGCGAGGGGATGTAATCCCGAAACGTCCTTGCGCCGACTTTTATTGACCATAAATAACTCGGCGGGTTTTTTAATATTTAAAACACTTAAATGATTTATCACCACCTAGAGTGCAGTTGAGCGCATTTTAGATAAATGCCATCCACCCTCTGGAAATCTCGAAATTGCGGACGCGAGGGGTAATTAAATTGGATAGATAGATCACAATAAAATTTGATATCAAGATGGGAAAGGCTAAAGATATTGTCTTGTTTAATTATAACTGTCATTTTGGACGAGAGAGGGAAGTAATTAATTTCTGTTTTGGAAAAGGGAATTGAGGAAAAGATATGATACGATTGTGTAGAATATAATTAAATTAATTGAGAATGAACTGAATGCGAATAATTTAAAATAATTGTGGGGTGAGTTATTAAAATATTTGAATACACCTAATGTTTGGATAGTTTTACCACAGACAAGCTGGTTATATTTTTAACTATAATTGTCGTTATATTTTTAACTATTCGAGTATACAGGGTGTCCGTATTTCGAGGAAATGCATGGGTATCTCGGTTATTGAAAGAGTTAGAGAGTTGGTTAAATTAGGGCAAATACGTGAAATTTGGAGCCCAACAATAATCCGAAAACAGATTTGAAATATCTTTTTTTGTTTTCGAGATATTGCCAAAAAACTATTTTTTTCAAATTTCGTTTTTATTTTTTTATTCAAAAACTATTGGATCTAGGAATTTGCAACTTTTACATTATACAGGCACTTTTTAATCAGGAATTTAGTAGTGTACTTACATTTAAAATAACTTTAATATCTTCTCCAGAACCATAGCCAACTTTTGTTTTTCTTATGGGCGCCATATTGGATATTCATATTTTTGGAAAGAATTTTTTTTCTGAATTCAACGGTATATCACACTTATAATTTATTTTGCGTTTCATTTGAAACAAAGCAACCTTTTGTTTTTTTTTAAGAGTGCCTTGAAAACAGTTGCACATTTTAAAATTCCTGAGGCCTACAACTACATTTTTTTAGGGAAGGAACCAGAATAATCACTCTGCTGCTTGATGAAGTTTTTCATAATATTAAATAATAATAAACAAATTAATTAAATATCTTTTGAACTAAAATTATCACAAACTTAGAGTAAGTGTTCGAATATATCACCATTGACCTCCAAACATAATTCTAGTCTTTTCCTTAAATTTTGGACTGCCCGAAAAATGTCTCTTCTTCTTAATTGCTGAATGGTAACTATTATAATTCTTCTTAAATCGTCTTTGTCCTCTGGAATAGTTTTATAAACTTTTTCTTTTATAGCTCCCCAAAGAAAATAATCTAGAGGTGACAAATCAGGTGAGCGATCTGGCCAACGTATATCACCATTATTTGCCATAACTTTATTTGGAAACATTTCGGACAGACAATTAGCGACAATTTGGCTGTTGTGAGGTGGTGCGCCATCTTGTTGAAACCATACATTTCTTAACATATTTAAGGGGATGTTATTGTCTACGTAATCACTTAAAAATGTTCTTAAAAAATCGTGATATCTCTGTGAATTTAATGTATCTTCGTAAATGTATGGACCTACAATATTGTCTCCCAAAATACCGACCCATACATTTAGTCCGAATCGCACTTGTCGTCGTCTTTCTTCATGTTGTCTAGGATTATTTATACTCCACGCATGTTCATTATGCCTATTGAATATCCCTGTGTTGGTAAAACGGCATTCGTCAGACCATATCACATTTGACAAGAAATTCGGATTTTCGTTTAATTTTCCCAATAAAATACGACAAAAGTCCATCCTTCGTCTAGCATCTCCAGGATGGAGAGCTTGAGTAACTTTAATTTTGAATGGGCGATATTTATTTTTTTTCAAAATTCTCCATATGTATTGAAACGTCACACCAAACTGGTTCGCAAGTTCTCTCGTTGAGGAAGAAGTGTTATCTTGAATCTAGGGGAATAAATATTATCTTATTGTAATTAAAATGAAATCATTTTACCGCTTGCAAAATTTGGTTTTCATTTTCATGGGGTTGGTGATATCCATATCTTTGTCGTGGCTTTACGAAGGAACCATATTCCAATAAATTTGTATGTAGTTTTATGAAATGACTTTCACTTGGCTGTTGCCTTTCTGGATAGCGCTGTAGATAGACTTCGGATGAAATACGTACATTTTTGTTTGAAGTATAATAAACTTCGATCATATCTCGTTTTTCTTGGTCGAAAACACCATTTTTAACTTTATTTTATGTATTATGTATAATGATCGTATCTTATTGACACATCAATAACTGAATAACGTATCAATATTATTGTTTCCAAGGCACTCTTTACAAAAAACAAAAGGTTGCTATGTTTCAAATGAAACGCAGAATAAATTATAAGTGTGATATACCGTTTAATTCAGAAAAAAAAGTTCTTTCTAAAATAATGAAAATCCAATATGGCGCCCATAAGAAAAACAAAAGTTGGCTATGGTTCCGGGGAAGATATCAATGTTATTTTAAATGTAAGTACACTACTAAATCCCTGATTAAAAAGTGCCTGTATAATGTAAAAGTTGCAAATTCCTAGATCCAATAGTTTTTGAATAAAAAAATAAAAACGAAATTTGAAAAAAATAGTTTTTTGGCAATATCTCGAAAACAAAAAAAGATATTTTAAATCTGTTTTCGGATTATTGTTGGGCTACAAATTTCACATGTTTGCCCTAATTTAACCAACTCTCTAACTCTTCAAATAACCGAGATCCCCATGCATTTCCTCGAAATACGGACACCCTGTATAAATATATTAATCCCACTGAGCAAAAAACAAACAAATAACAAATAAACGTTGTTTTAATGTTGATAAAACATTACTTAAATGGATTTGCTCAGTGGGATATTATTAAATTAAACTTGTAATTGTAGGCATCTAACACTTGGTGAAACAAATTAACACTGAATTTAAAACTGGTTTAAAATTAATTAAACACTTGGTTATTTTTTTTTTAAACTGACTAGTTTCGGTTAGACGACTATTATCAACGTTATTACAAGTCGTGCGAGTCTTGTAATAACTTTGATGATGATCGACGACGACCAATTCATTCTCAATTCAATGACGTATAGAAGATGTAATTTCTAAATAAATGTCCAGTTTCACTAACGTCAGTTAAATCTTATTCAGAGATTACATTTATTTGTCGACTGCAACAGACATTTTTCATATTGTTCAAGTCAAAAAATGTGATCTGATTGATTTTTTTTGCAGACATATTGCTAAATTTTATTCGATTCAACTGACGTGGGTGAAACCCGGCAAATATTTATTATTAATATATCCCAAAACAAATTGCTCAAATTGAAAGCTTAAGATTTGTTTAAACGAAATTAACATTTTTGAAATTTTTAAACGGGAGATCAAACAAAAGCAGTATATTTTGAACTTTACTCTAAATTGGTGTTTTATACGCGTGGCGTATGAGGTAAAATTTCAAGTTTAGAAAAGCCTAAAATTTGGATTTTCCAGGGCGCGACACGCTTCGCTGGCGCGCCCTGGCAAATCCAAATTTTCAAGCTTTTCTAAACTCGAAATTTTACTTCATGATTAATCAAGGATAAGGAGTGGAAAACACGTTCTTAAAAAATAATCTAATTAATTATTTGTGACTTATGAACATATCTGACATGCTTACATACATATGTGACAAATATAAACGTCATCAAAATTTAACATAGTGAAAAACCTTACCGAAATTTACACTAGAATTTAAAAAAAATGAAAACCGCAAACACGTAAATTTCTGAAGAAAATCAAGGCGATTAGTTTCTCCACTCACAGGATGAAATACAATCCAAGTCTAATCAATTAATAACTTTTTGACGTTGTGATTATGTGACAAATCTGAAAGTGAAATGGTGAAAAATCGCATCAAGATTTACGCCAGGCTCAAAAGAGAAACAAAACAGTGCGAAGCTTTTGTGAGTTTGCTTATTTTTTTCTTATTTTGCGTACTTAATCTGAAGTGATTTTCTTGTAGCAATATGCTGTGATTAAAAAGGGAGGGAATGACGTTCTGACAATTTACAACAAATCGCCCCCAAAAACTGCTCAAGTAAAATTCAGGAAAGTATTATTTAATCATGTTTACTTTTGAATTCAACAATGTTTGTTAATCCATTCAGACACGCATTTCTATCCAAAACGCGTTTATTCTTTGCTCTTTTCCTATAGAACTGTTACTTTTGGTACACTTAATGACTTTTACCTTTAACCAAATGATATATTTGTATTATTTCTTAACTGCAATAGAATGCTTTTTATGCATTATTTGTGTGTGTGTGTGTGTAGAAAATCTCCCTCATTGAAATTTATCTTTCGCCCATAATTTTCACCCCAAATATATTTGTTTTCTTGTGATTGAAATTGAATGCAGTTGCAATGAATTGCACTTTTTTACGAGTATAATAATACACTCCACTTTCTGTCTGAATGAGGGAAACTGAAACTATTAAAAGATATATTGCTTTTAGGAGGGGAAATCGGTAAACATTGAAAGCGCATTTTCTGTTTCTTTTGTGGTTTTCCCCTTTTTTTGTTCCCTTCTTACATAAAATATTAGTCCTTTTTCTGGACGGGCAAATTGAATAAAAGGCGGACAGGCATCAGATTTAATCAAATCGAATCTCTATTTGGAAATGGAGTCGTGGGATTTAAGAAACTAAAATAGCTACTGTGCGATCGCTAAAAACATGATTTAGAGTAGGCTTTGAATTTTAAATAAGATTGGCACTACTGACTGTTTGCACATAGTTTACCATAACCTCAAATTTAATCCATCATTCGATTAGCATTCTGTTTTTTTTATTTTTTTTATTTTGGGTTTTACGTCATCTATTTCCGCTGCTAAGGCCAATCATGACGCCGGAGATTAGGTCTACAGCTATCCGGGAATTTTGCCGAACCCGGTGGGAGTTCCAACCCACCGGTAGGGATCTTTAACGTGCACGCAACATCCAGGCAGTACACGGGTCCTACATGCATTTAACGTCATATCCGAGAAAACGGAGTGTTTGGCATTTTTATCCTAACCTAATATAAATGCAGACAACTTGTTAGGCCGGTATTTGAACCCCGGTCCGTGGCGTGGCAGTACAACACTCTAACCACTACACCACCAAGCTACCCAGCATTCTGTTCAACCGCATAAAAAATGTTGCCTACTCTAAATCATAATTTAAATGATCGCACGGTATCATCTAAATGAGTAATTTCTTAGTTTTGAAATCGTCACGATTTACCTTAGAATTACTGAATTTAATTACCCAATCCAGAAAACCAAAACTCATCTTACCCTTTATTCAAAACAATTAATTGTAGATTTGATAAAGTCTTCGGCACAGCATCCAAACAGGACGACATCTTCGATTCGATAGCCAAGCCGATAATCAACGGGTATATTCTCCATCAAAAGGCGAACTTTTAACAAGAGATTATTAATTTTAATTAAAATCATTTCAGCGTTTTGAATGGATTCAACGGTACAATCTTCGCCTATGGACCGGTTAGTTTTATAATTTAAATAATGCATTCCTCCCATAAAAAAATAAGATTAATCAACATTTGATTTTGTGATTTATACTAATCCAGACAGGCAGCGGAAAGACGTATTCTTTAACCGGCTCTCATACCAAGTACAATAATAGGGGATTAATACCAAGGAGTATTGAATACATATTTAATTTTATAACAAATGTAAGTAAAAGTTTTGGAATTTTTTAATTCATGTAATTGATATTAATAATAACCTGTGTATATCAGACCTTTAAATGTTACATGAATTAAGTGATTCGTATCATTGATTAATAATAATCTTTGAGTATCGTATATTTAAAAGTAAAATTTACTAAATGATTCACACTATCGATTAATATTAACTCATTAAGCGCCATTGATGCAATACAGCAAGATTATTAATTTTTTGGTAATTAAATTAACAATAAGTTGTATTATTTGACCTGCCTTGAGAATGTGTGTAGGAAAATGTAAATATTTTGTTTTTTAAATATTTTTATTATTGCTCATTTAAAAAAAGTATTTTAAAGTGTATTACTGACTTCACAATATTTGTGTGTTTTATACGCGTGGCGCATGAAGTAAAATTTCGAGTTTAGAAAAGCCTGAAAATTTGGTTTGGCCGCTCCGCTTCGCGGAGCGACCAAACCAAATTTTCAGGCTTTTCTAAACTCGAAATTTTACTCCATGCTTAATCCGGGAGTGGATACACTCGTTCGAAACTTCCAATTAAACGCTTTTATAAAATCGATGAATGCATAAAAAATACAAAACTCCGTAACGAGGTAATCGACCACTAATGATAGAATAATCATTTAATCCAATTAATTTATTAATTTAGCCTATCATTAGTTACGAAGTTATGTGTTTTTCCAACAAGTACGACCGTTACTTATTTCCTGCGTGGTTTCTAAAAAAATGCATGAAAAATTACAGCGTATACATTACGTATATTTAAAGGAAAAATTCCCAGTATGTAATATAATAAGTAATCAATAGAAATCTTGAAAATAAATGCAGAATTTTACATGAAATCAACTGATGAGTTAAATTTTTATTTCTCGGCCGTTAATGGGTTAAGGGACAGTTGCTGATAACGTTGTTTTTTTTTTAAGAGTTTTGATAGTTACGTGATTAATATTTCATATTTGGAGATTTACAACGAAATAGCGTACGATTTATTGAATTCTAAGGAGCATGTCTCGAGTCTTGAGGAATTACCGTAAGTGTGTGATTAAAATTAGGAATTACAATTTGTTTTAATGTACATATAATAAAAATACAAAATTCAAGTGTGGAGCAAGCAAGCAAAAACTTTACTTTTTTTATTAATCTTAGCTGTCCATGGTGTTTATAACTTAAGAATTCTTTTGCTAATATCTATTAGAATAATTTCCATTTCAAGTTGAGTAAAACAATATTTTATTACACTAATGTCAACTACTTCTCTTCGATTTATATTGACCTAAACATCCCATATCAAAGTAGGGTATTCTAATATTTAAATCGCATATCAAAGTAGGGTAGTTTAATATAGTAGTCAAGGTACTGTAATCTAACCCCGTATGAGACTTTTAGGAATGTTAAAACTGCATGTCTTGACTTTTTTAGTAGGGTAGAGTGGGGAAGGTTGGGATATGGGGTACCTTAGGACAAGGCCGTAGCCAGGGGGAGGGGGGGATATGGGGGTTCAGATCCCCGCCCCCGAAATTTTCAAAATAATAAATTTTTGTAGTTAAAAGCAACAAATGCGGCCTTGGATCGCTCTTTCTAAATGGTGGCAACCTGAAAATGTCGGGTGAGGTGAAGTACCTAGGAGTAATCTTTGACTCCAAACTGACCTGGACCCCTCAAATCTCAAAAATCAGACGCAAATCGGAAATTACCCTTGCGGTAATTAGACGAATGTACGACCGACAATGGGGGCTCAGACCAGGAATGGTATACTGGCTGTACACCAGAGTGGTCAGACCCGCAATCATGTATGCTGCTTTGGTATGGTGGCCTAAAGCCACATAGCATACAACCATACAAATACTCAGCAAGGTTCAAAGACTTGCTTGTATTAGCATAACGGGGGCTATGAGAACCACGCCCACTGCAGCCATGGAGACGGTTCTAGACCTCACACCACTTCATATTCTGATAGTGGGGGAGGCAAGACTGGCACTCTATAGGCTGCAATTATCATCGGGCAACGTAAGAGTTGATACCCCACACAGAAGACTCTTGACAGACATAGGGGGACCTCTCCTGCAAATGAGGTCGGATCATATGGTAGTCAGATATCTTGAAAATTCACTCTTTAAAGTCACTATTCCAGACCGCAACGAATGGAACGGCTTTAGGGAAGATATACACAAACAAAGTGTGATCTGGTACACGGACGGTTCTAAATCAACCACAGGTACTAGATCAGGAATCTATAATGAAAACATGAGGACCGGCTATGCTCAACCATTGGGTAGCCTGGCATCAGTCTTTCAAGCAGAAATATTCGCAATCATAGAATGTGCGAGAACCAACATAGAGAAGGACTGTCGAAACAGGCAAATCTATATCATGTGCGATAGCCAGGCGGCACTGAAGGCTCTCCAGAGTCAAAAGACTTCATCCAAACTGGTATTGGAATGCTTCAATACCCTGAATGACCTAGCGAGACAGAACAAGGTTACGCTTGTCTGGACGCCGGGTCACTCTGGTATTGCGGGTAATGAAAAAGCTGACGAGCTAGCAAGGCAGGGAGCCACCATTTCATTTATGGGACCCGAACCTGCCTTGGGAATAACAAAAAAGTCGAGTCGCCTTGAAGTCAGGAAGTGGACTCGCAACAAACACAAGGAATACTGGGAAAACAGACCAGGCCTTAACCATAGTAAGGCCCTTATGTAGTTATAAGGCCCTTATTTTTTTTTAAGGCGATTTGAATTCTAAAGTTTACTAGAAACGTCCTCAAACACTTCAAGGGCTGAAAAACTTAATTCGGGTAGAAATAATATTGTTAAAGATGCTAACGAAAATTTACTTCAGCGCGTTATGTTTAATTTCCGAGGCAGATTTCAGCATTGCATAGAAGCGAGTAGTGGACATCTTACAGATGTGATATTTGAATACTAATAAACCTGTTGTAAACGTTACTTAATACGTTACAATTTCTTCCAAAATTTGTTCAAATACCTTATTCGCTCCTCTACAACAAGCTATCAAAAACCATTTAATTTAATTGCCGGATCCAGTATGAAATAGTTTCCAAAGCTAATTGACAAAACAACAACAACAACAAAAAATAGGAAACGTCAATTTTTTAACACAAAAAACTATATGTTTAGTTGAATTAATTGATTGAGTTACGTGAAGATCGAATTAATTTGATGAATAAAGCACTAATAACTTTTCTTCACACGTTTTCTTACGTGTGAAGAAAGGTTATTATTGCATTATTCGTCAATTTAAATGTTTAGTATTTCAATATAACTATTTATAACTTTCCAAGTTAGTTAAATAAAGTGTATTGCACTTAAATATTATTTGAGATTAACTGAATGCGTTTTGCATGCTTACTCCACATTTTGCAATCAATTTTTTTGTTCGTAAAAGTCCGCTATATAACTAGAACCAATTACATTTCTACAATTATTATCATTGACTAAAGTTCAATGAACAACAAATCAATTCAGTTCTCTTAAATTTCAAAAATTCAAGTTTTTAAAGGGTTTTTAAAATACCTAAATTAAGGTGGCCGCGCCGGGCAAACGGCTCTTTAAATGTACTTCTTCGTATTTTTACTTGATTTATCTTAAAACTGTTGACCAATAATGCTACTTTGAGTTAATTTCTTAGTATTTTCTTATTTTTATATCTACAACTACAAATTTTTAGGAGGGTTTTAATTTTGGAAGATAACAAAGGCGAGGCGCACTATAAAAATTTGAGCGTGCCTCGTGTGTGCTCTGAAGAGGAGGCGATGCGGCTTCTTTTCTTGGGAGATACAAACAGGTAAATTAACATATCCCCCCCCCCCCCAAAAAATTTAGTTATAATTTTCTATCCCCTAAGGAAAAAAAGAACTCTGTTGTCAAAGCGCCCTATAAATACAAATTATGTCACTTGAAATAAAACAACTTAGATGAATCTAGTTGAATCTTAGAATTTCACAAAAATCATTCGGGTTGCACTGTTCTCCAATAAAGTTTTATTGGTGAACAGTGCAACCTGAATGATTTTAATGAAGTTCAAAGATTCAAGTTAATTATAAAAATCTCGGCGCTTTCCCATGAATTTACAAGATCCCCGTTCATTTTCAATATGTTGAGTCCTTTTTTTTAATTTCTAAGTTTGTCTTTAATTTTAATTTAAAAATCATGATGGTTTTTGCGTGAATTTTTAAAATTTCTGTTAATTTTCAAAATATCGATGCTTTCGTTAACTTTCAAATTCTTGAGTTTTCATGAACTTCCTAAATTTTTGTTAATTTAAAAAATAATGACGATTTACGTTTATTTTTATTTTCCGCAAATTTCAAAGAAAATCTTTGAAATTTGCGGAAAATAAAATCATTTTCAAACTCGCGATGCTTTTGTGAACTTTCAAGGCTTTTAACGATTTTTTATGGAAATAATCAGTTTTAGTTTTATTTTTTCATTTAAAAATAAATCATCTATTCTCTTAATATTCATCATTTTTCGACTTTACTCAATATTGAATAGTTTTCTTATGTATTTTGTATAAAACTGAAAAAGGAAAAATAAGTTATAAATAATTGCCGAACGAGTGTTTTCCACTCCCAGACTAAGCATGAAGTAAAATTTCGAGTTGAGAAAAGCCCTAAGAATTTGGATTTAGACGCGCAGCGTCTAAATCCAAATTCGGGCTTTTCTCAACTCGAAATTTTACTTCATGCGCCACGCGTATAAAAACACCGATTTAAAGTAAAGTTAAAAATATACTGCCTAATGAATGATGAAGCCAGTGTGTAGCGAACACTGGTTTCATCATTCATTTTGTGTAAGTGTTATATTAGAAATCAAGTTTTAGCATTTATCCCACTTATGAATTAAATATAAAAGCTAGGTCTCTAAGGAAAAATATGTGTTTATTTAACAAATCTCAATAAATTATTATATTCTCACTTTTCTACTTTATATTTGAGAGAATTATTTGAAAAACTTCATGTATAGTAGAATTTATGAGAGGTGTCCGATGATTACAGACTTTATATCTATGGCTCAGCTTTTCTTTGAGATCATTTCATTTACTTTCTTTCCTAATTTTCTTTTATATAACATAGTTGTACATTATATGTATGTTCTAAAATTAGGTAGCATAGAATTATATAAGATTAAGTTCCATGTAATTGGATACTTGTATTTATTTGTTGGGAAAATAAAGAATAATAATAATAATAATTTACACAAAAAACATTTTCGCAATTCTATATGTATATAACATCTTTTCATATTTTCATATTGTGTTTTGCTTGCTTAAATGAAACTTATGCTAATTCCTTTAAACTAGGGGATTTATGTTATTAAAGTTATTTAAATATATAAAATACCACAGGACATCTCTCGTGAACACGACTATATTAATATTATACTATAAAGTCTAGGATTTTCTGTCTTTAATTTTCTGTCTTTAATTTTCTAAAGAAACTATTACTTATTATTCCGTTTCTGTCTTTCATTCTTACTTAAAATTAGAAACATAGTTGATGAATCGATCTTTCATTAGATGGAAAAATGTCTGGGGAAGCA
The DNA here is from genome assembly GCA_932526585.2 of Philonthus cognatus. NCBI lineage: Eukaryota > Metazoa > Arthropoda > Insecta > Coleoptera > Staphylinidae > Philonthus > Philonthus cognatus. Next base: position 30,743,536 of record OW052241.1, on the reverse strand, counting down.
AGCCAGGATATTGTGTTTCGTGTTTAATTATCGGCGACTGTGACATGCTCGCCCAGGAGAATTTCCAAGTGAGGGTCGCGGGAGGGTGTATTGATTTTTCCTCTCTGTCTGACTGTCACCCTTAATTGCAACTAGGATCGTGTTGAGTTAGGATATTGCACTTAGCCAGAAATTAATACGTTAAAAAAAGAAAACAAAATCAGTCTGCGTTAGGGGGTGTTTTTATGTAATATAAACCTCAACAGAAATTAATACGACCAGTAATTAAAATCTGTTTGTGTTTTTCGAAGAAAATGGCGAAGATTTCGTGTTAGGGTATAAAATAAGGGATGTTTTTATGTAATATAAAACTCAACAGAAATTAATACGACCAGTAATTAAAATCGGACTGTATTTTTGCAAGGAAATGGCAAAGATTTCATGATTTGGGTATAAAATAGGAGATGTTTTTATGTAATATAAAACTCAACAGAAATTAATACGACTAGTAATCAAAACCTGTCTGTATTTTTGCAAAGAAATGGCGAAGATTTCGTATATTAGGGTATAAAATAGGGGATGATTTTATGTAATATAAAACTCAACAGAAATTATTACGACCAGTAATTAAATTCTCTCTGTATTTTTGCAAGACAATAGCGAATATTTCGTGTATTAGGGTATAACATAGGGGATGTTTTTATGTAATATAAAACTCAACAGAAATTATTACTACCAGTAATCAAAATCTGTCTGTATTTTTGCAAGAAAATGGCGAAGATTTGGTGGACGATTTTGGTTGACGACCAGTAATTTAAATAAGTCTGTATTTTTGCAAGAAAATGGCGATGATTTCGTGAATTAGGGTATAAAATAGGGGATATTTTTATGTAATATAAAACTCAACAGAAATTATTACTACCAGTAATTAAAATCTGTCTGTATTTTTGCAAGAAAATGGCGAAGATTTGGTGTATTAGGGTATAAAATAGGGGATGTTTTTATGTAATATAAAACTCAACAGAAATTAATACGACCAGTAATCAAAACCTGTCTATATTTTTGCCAAAAACTGGCGAAGATTTGGTGTATTAGGGTATAAAATAGGGGATGTTTTTATGTAATATAAAACTCAACAGAAATTATTACTACCAGTAATCAAAATCTGTCTGTATTTTTGCAAGAAAATGGCGAAGATTTGGTGGACGATTTTGGTGAACGACCAGTAATTAAAATACGTCTGTATTTTTACAAGAAAATGGCGATGATTTCGTGAATTAGGGTATAAAATAGGGGATATTTTTATGTAATATAAAACTCAACAGAAATTATTACTAACAGTAATTAAAATCTGTCTGTATTTTTGCAAGAAAATTGCGAAGGTTTGGTGTATTAGGGTATAAAATAGGGGATGTTTTTATGTAATATAAAACTCAACAGAAATTAATACGACCAGTAATTAAAATCTGTTTGTATTTTTGCAAGAAAATGGCGAAGATTTCGTGTATTGGGGTATAAAATAGGGTATGTTTTTATGTAATATAAAACTTAACAGAAATTGATAGGTCCAGTAAATGAAGTCTGTCTGTATTATTGCAAGATAATAAGAATGATTTTATGTAATATAAGACTCACAAAAGTCCAATTCGCATTATTTAAGAAATGGGGATGTAACTTGAAACAAATTATTAATCGTTAGTGTCCGTTTACACCTAGATTGATTTAGTTAATCAGTGATTAGTCCGCCTTAAAAACACAATAATTTTATTTACAAACTGTTTACACAATCTGATATTGTGATAAAAGCGATATGTTTTATGTAATGTTATTAAGATGGAAAAAAACATTTGGGCCCATTTGCATCCCGATTGATTAACTTTAATTATCCACTAATCATTGATTAAACCTCTGATTAAGTAAAAATTCTAGAATCGAAAAATGTTATAAATTTATAAGATATCCTAAACACACTTCTTTCATCAATATGCGATTGTGTAAATCATTTGTAAATACAATTCTTATGTTTTTATGAAGTACTAATCACTGATTCATTTAATTGACTTGAGTACAAATGGGGATTGGTGTTGTTTCACAAATTAAAAACTTTATTCCGACTAGTTTCGGTTTATTTGGTCTAACAAACCGAAACTAGTCGGAATACAGATTTTAATTTGTGAAACAATACCAATTGTTATTTTTCCTCTCAATAACTTTACATAGTGTAATATTGTTCACTAAGTGCCAGATGAGAAATGAATTCAAGAAAAAAAATGTTTAGGATATCCTATAAATTTATAGCATTCTTATATTCTAGAATTTTGACTTGATCAGAGGATTAATTAGTAATTAGTGGATGATTAAAGACAGTCGGGTTGCAATTAGGCCTATGTCTTTTTAATATCTTGATTAAATGTGATTTCTACAATTTATTTCCAGAACAATAGCGGAAACTCCCCTCAACGAATACTCATCGAGATCCCATTGCATTTTCACCGTTCACGTTACAGCCAGAGTGCAGAACACCGGAAAAATAATTAAATCCAAACTCAATTTAGTCGACTTGGCAGGGTGAGAAATCCAACGAATCACACAATCAGATTCTTACAGTACAGCACACATTAGAAATACCGTACGAGCATTTAAATTATGATTTAGAGTAAGCGGCATTTTTTTTGTGCGGTTGCCCAGACTGCTAATTAAATGATGGAATAAATTTGAGGTTATGCTAAACTATGTATTAACAGTCAGTGATGGCAATCTAATTTAAAACTTAAAGCCTACTCTAAATCATGTTTTAAACGGTATAAATTTAAAGTTATGCTAAACATGTGTTAACAGTCAGTAATGGCAATCTAATTTAAAACTCAAAGTCTACTCTAAATTCTGCTTTAAACTGTATCTCAAACCAGACCTTTATCAACCCACAAAAATACAATTTGTTTTAGAATCAGCGAATGCAGAATTTTAAATAAAATTCAGGAAGAAAATTAATTAAAAACACATTTCCTACCTGCATTTATTTAGAGCAGAAGTGCTCAAATTGTGAATTTCTTTGATTAAGAAAATGTCATCCGTTTTTTATTGCGCTTGTCCATGTTTTTAGGGTTTTCTTAACGCATACAAAACACAAACAGATTATGAAATTAAAAATATACTGCTTTAAAATATTGCATTACCTTTAATATACTTTAATCTTCACAATATTTCAGTGTTTTATACGTGTGGCGCATGAAGTAAAATTTCGAGTTTAGAAAAGCCTGAAAATTTGGTTTGGTCGCTCCGCGCTTCGCGCTACGCGACCAAACCAAATTTTAAGGCTTTTCTAAACTCGAAATTTTACTTCCTGCTTAATCTGGAAGTGGACGACACTCGCTCGAAGTCTTAACTTGAAGGCTTCTCAAAAACACCGAATTCCTGATTAATTACAGCGTACGCATCGGGATATGTATACGTAAAAGAAATACTCACTGTATGAATCCATTGTTTTTTACAAAATAATCGTAATTCTCCTTTAATTTGTGCCAATATTTTAATGTTTATTTTAATACAGTTTAACAATCTCTTTGTAACTGTATAATATGAGTCCAACTGAATTGTGTATATATTTTTCTTTTTGATAATAATCTCTTCTTAACTGTATAATATGAGTCCAAACTGAATTGTGTATATTTTCTTTTTATTTGATTATTTGTATGTTATTTATTCTTAAATCATTACTACAAATATGATTTTGTTTTGAAGATTGGTATAAAATCTCTTCATCGTTTTATTAACTTTGCTTTACACAAAAAAATAGTAAATAGTAATGATTTTGTTTTTAATTATCACCAATTGTTATAAGAACCAAAACTGTAAATTATACGACCAGGAAATAATTCATGCAGTAATTGAATTGTTTCTTGGGCTGTGGCTCCGTCTTGTTGAAACTATATGCTGTTCACAGCCAAATATTTCAATTTAGGCACGAAAAACTGGATTACCATGTCGCGAACTGTAGCTGCCAAAACTTCATTATTTTTAAAATATCGCCCAAGAATGAAAAAGCTGAATTACGTGCAGCGCTCCATTTTTAATAACCTTGTTGAAACCATATGTCGTTCACAACCAAATATTTCAATTTAGGCACAAAAAACTGGATTATCATGTCGCGAACTGTAGCTGCCAATACTTCATTATTTTTAAAATATTGCTCAAGAATGAAAAAGCTTTCTTACGCGCAGCGCTCCATTTTTAATAACCTTGTTGAAACCATATGTCGTTCACAACCAAATATTTCAATTTAGGCACAAAAACCTGGACTAATATGTCGCGATCTGTAGCTGTCAAGACTTCATTATTTTTAAAATGTTGCTCAAGAATGAAAAAGCTTTCTTTCGTGTAGAGCTCCATTTTTAATAACCCAGAAGTGTCAGCTGTTACGCTGTCAATTTTTGTCGTTGGCAACACTTTACCGTACAAATGGCACAAAATTAAAATGTTGCGTGAATTTTAGGACACCCTTTACTTATTCAATTTGTTGACTTTTTTAATCACAGGTAATTCGATAAATTTGTGATTCTAAACTGGTTTACCTATAATTTTCCTGCAAATCACGATACATTGTTTAACGCGGTGGAAGTTATTAAATGCAGAAAACGTTAATTCAATTTAATAATTTACCTTGAACGAGGGTTTCCACTCCCAGACTAAGCATGAAGTAAAATTTCGAGTTTAGAAAAGCCTAAAAATTTGGTTTGGTCGCGTAGCGCGTAGCGCTACGCGACCAAACCAAATTTTTAGGCTTTTCTAAACTCGAAATTTTACTTCATGCGCCACGCGTGTAATGTACTGATTTAACGTGAAGTTCAAAAACACATAATAAGTACAACTTTAATTAGAATAACACGGAATAAAATTTTTTGTCTGTTATCAATGATTTATATTGTTAATAATAAATGTTTGCTTATTTTCTTCTTCACTTACCGTGCGATTATTTAGAACATGATTTAGAGTAGGCTTTGAATTTTAAATTAGATTGGCACTACTGACTGTTAACACATAGTTTACCATAACCTCAAATTTATTCCATCATTCAATTAGAATTCTGGTCAACCGCACAAAAAAATGCCTTCTACTCTAAATCCAAATTTAAACGATCGCGCGGTACTATCTGTAGAAATATTTGTACCGTTTTTTCCCTCTTTTATTTATTGTGGCCTTTTTATTTAATGTGACCTAAAACAACTTGTCTTTTAGCGATTGTAGCCCAGTGTAGGTAAAAAGTTGGACACCCTTGATTAGAGCATCAAACGAACTTGTTGATTGATTATCTTCATTACAAAAATGTTTGAACTTTAATCAAACTACCTGATTGAGTATTTTGTTAAAAAAAAAGTCTGAAAGAGCGTATAATATGAATTGGCTGACTATTTTCATGTTTAAAATAGTTTGAATTTTATTCAAACCTGCCGATAGACTTACTTGTTGAAAAAAGTCTAATCGAATGAATCAAATAAACCTGCTAATTGATTTTTATGTTCCAAAACTATCATATGTCCAATAAAAAAAAAAAAAAACAGTGCTATGATTTTATCTTTTTTAAATTTATGTTGGCTACATGCTTTAGGAATTGTCATATAAAACCTCAGACATAATAATTTTAATGTATATTTTCAGAGTTGCCAACCTACAATATATTTCATAGCACTCTAGAGGTTTTATTTTATAAAACATACGATACTAAGCTAGTGTATAAAATAACTTATTTTTTTTTACTCCGTAAAGGTCTGAACGAATGCACAAAATGAACTTAAACGGGATCACCCTGTGCGAAGCGAAATACATAAATTTATCCCTGCATTACTTGGAGCAAGTAATTCTGGCCATTTCCGAGACGAAAAGGAATCACATCCCGTTCAGAAACAGCATGATGACTTTCGTGCTGCGGGATTCGATTTCAGGAAATTGTTTGACTGCAATGTTGGCCACATTAGCGATAAACAAAATTAATATAGAGGTACAGTACAAATAATTATTTCGTTTAATGCGAATATTTTTTCACGAGTAAAATTGTTAGGAAACAATCGCGACTTGTAAATTCTCCCAAAGAGTGTCTCTGGTTAAAACTGACGTGAAGATAAACGAGGAAATTGATCCTCAAGCGGAAATAGCGTTGCTGAGAAGCGAGATTTCAAGATTGCAGATTTTGCTGACTGGCAAAGAAAGCGAAAATGTAAGATTATGTTTCATAAAATATAAATTTAGTAGAATTTGTTAAAGAAATATGGTTTATTTACTTTTTTTTCTAACTGAATCAGTGACATCTAACCTAACATAGTTCACACTCACATTTTATGTCTCAATTAAAACGCGGGAATATTGGTGAAATAATTTCTATTTCGCCAAAGAGTGTTTTTGTAGGTATTGAAGCTATATTAAATTGTGCAATCATCTATATTTATCGTTCATTTTATTCTGTTTTGTATAGGCCCGTGATTATAACATGTGTTTTCTTATGTTATACTTATATCTATTTACGTGGTATTAATTTTATATAATTATAATTTTATTATTGTATTTTTTTGTAATATCAAGGAAAATATCCATAAATAAATACTTTACTTTACTTTACTAACCTATGTTGCTCAAGTGATATCTAACCTAAGTTGACAAAGTGACATCTTTTCTGACTTAGCTTGAATATTGCCATGGGTACGATGTATCATAAAATACTGATATTTCCCAAGAAAAATATGAAACGATCTTATTTCCCTCGGGAAATATGGATTGTCATGAGGTAACAATTCATAGAACATTTTAACATTCACAAAATATAAAAACGAATTAAAATTAATATCAACTTTCTGCAAAAAAATTTTAGTCTCACTGAGACTTCTCCAAATATTCATTAAAACAACTACTTCTCGAGCTAATACCCCGACAGATATTGAAATATACAATGAATACTTGAGTTACACGACAGATTTACTGTTCTTTTCAGAAAGTCAATATTAATTTTACTTCGTTTTTCTATTTTGTGAATGTTAAAATGTTCTATGAAGTGTTACTTTATGACAATCCATATTTCCCAAGGGAATTGTAAATATTCTGCAAGCTATTGGCAAATTAAATTTTTCTTTATTTTAACATTCATTTTTTCTTTCAAATGTAATAATAATGTTAGCATTGATAATTTGGGCCACAACATATTTGGTGAATATTTCTGTGACTACGGATAGAATAAACAAGCCATACCTTAAAAATGACAAAAATTATAACAACATACCAAATCTTCAAAAAACGCCAATAAAATGTTTGCGTCGGCACCTTTCACGGAATGTTGGCTCCTCCATTCATAAAAATCTGCATACAATTTTTCATATGCAGATTTAAATTTGACTGCAACTAAATATTCACGGGCTATCTCCGGTTGCGTTAGCAAGTACGACTTTTCAAATTATGAAATGATGAAAAAGTCAGACCCACGTCAGATCAATCAACTGTGATAATTACAAACATGGCCCTTAGCAACGTTATTAATAATATCGAAAAAAATAATCCAAAGTTTTCCTATTTTCAGAAAAATATTGCTTTAATCGGAAAAAAATATTTATTACAACACGGGAAATACGAATATATTTCCCTTGGTTGGCTATACATCCCTCCGTCTTCGCCGTCGGGATGTAACTAGCCAACCTCAGCAAATAATCTCTTCATGTTTCCCTAGATGTAATAATAATTATTAATTTTAACGACCATATGTTTTAATACACAATTCGTTGTTCAATTGTCTCTTAGAACTTTTTCCGTCTTCGCCGTCGGGATGTAACTAGCCAATCTCAGGAAATAATCTCCTCATATTTCCCTAGATGTAATAATAATTATTAATTTTAACGATCACATGTTTTAATACACAATTCGTTGTTTAATTGTCTCTTGGAATTTTCTTATAATACGAGAATAAAGTACAATAATAATAATAATAATATCTTTATTGACAGTAAAGTGATTACAGTATATTTACAAAACAATTAAATTTTATTATTTAAAATGGATGAGTGATACGAACTGTCCCTGTCACTGTCAAATGGCTATCGACCTGAGGTCTTTCTGCCTAGATTAATTATTAGTGTCGTACGTCAGTCCTTAATGGGTGTATGGGTGAAATGATGAAATGAATTCAAATATGGTTGTTAGTGGTTTTTTATATTTGGGAAGTATAGTGGGATTTCGATGGAAACAGTAATGGGAAATGGTACGGTAATTAAAATGATTTTTAGAGAATTTCTCGGAAAGGAATTGGAGGCGTTCTTCTATGGGGGTTATATCAGTTGAGTCGTAGAGGAGTTGGTTAGATGGGTTATGTAGCGGATTTATGGGGTGACGGATTTTGGTAAGGGTTCTTAGGGATGCTCGCTCACTAACTTGGATGTGGTGTAGGGTGGGATTTTGGGATGTGGAAAATAGGATGGAACCATAATCAATCAAGGGACGACATATCATTTTATAGATGATTACAGCAGTTTGGGTGTTTATTCCAGATTGTTTGTAGGTTAAGTTTCTGAACAATTTTGCCCGCGTTGTTATTTTACTTTTTATGTTACATGCATGTTTTTTGAAGTTGAGTTTTTAATCGAAAGTAAATCCAAGATATTTTACATGGGAGGAGGGGTGGATTTGGTTTTGTGAAATGGAGATAATAAATGGATAGTTATTGATTTTGCAGTAGGAAATGAGGAGTTGTGATTTACGGGGAATAATTTTTATTCTCCATTTTGCGAACCATCGTTCAAGGGTACCGATGAGTTCTTGGAGAGTTTGGAGAGCTTTAGGTATGGTGGGAGCGTGGGATATGAGGGCAGTGTCGTCGGCGAACTGTAGGATATATTTTGAGGGATTGAAGTATTTTGGGTCAGGATGGTATATGTCGGAACAGAATATATTGTATAGTAGTGGAGAGAGGGGGGAACCTTGGGGAACACCTTGTTCTGGGGAAAAGGCAGAGAAGAAACGATTCTTGATTTTCACTTTGAGGGATCTGTTGAACAGGAATGAATGTAGTATGCGGATAAGATGTGCAGGGATATTAATGGAGTGACATTTAGAAAGGAGGCCTTTGTGCCAAACAGAATCGAAAACCTTTTGGATGTCGAGGAAGAGGGTTGCAGAGGATTTGCCTTCGAGGTGAGATGTTTGTAGGTTGGAAGTAAGGATAGATAGTGATAGACTGGTGGAGCGCTTGGGGAGAAATCCAAATTGGTAATTGGGAATACGGTCAGAGATTAGTGAGAGGATTTTGTTTTTGAGGAGGGATAAAGTACAACATTTGTTACGTTTTCTTTATAACATATGATGTACTTTATTCTCTTATTATAAGAAAACTCTAAGAGCGAATTAAACAATGAATTGTGTATTAAAAACGTAAACTTTAAAATGAAAGTAAATAATTCATATTTTGGAAACCAATTCTCTAAATTTTATTTTTTTATGCATAGATAAATTTGATATACATATATTTCTTTAGGAAACTCTTGATAAATCAGAAGAAGCAGAATGCAGCAATTCGATTAAAAAATATTTGTACAATAATCAAGAGGATGATTTGGCTTTGAGCGATTCGAGGAAGGTGAAATATTACATAAATTTCCTTAAAAAAGAAGTGAAAAAGTCGTCTATTACTGAGAAAGTCGAGCGGACGGATTCCTTGACAGAAATTGAGCAGAAATACAAAAAAATCATCAAACAGAAAGACGAAGAAATTTGTATCCTTAATAAAACAATAATTAGATCAACTCAATTCGTCCTACATAGGCTTAAAACTCCATTTATAAATCAATTTAAGTTTGTTAACAATTCATCCTATAATCAAACTAAGCGATTTTTTCATAACCTGATGATTAACTACACTGGTCGGCATGAAAATCGGCCCTGACACTATTCCTGCTGATTCTTATGTAAAATGACCTCCTGAATCCGAATATGACCCCCGTTTTCCCCCATCACCCACCGTTTTCGGGGGAGGCCCCCCACCTATTTTTATCACTTTTCGAGAATTTGGAGGGATGAAATGGATTATTTTAGCCTTTACGTTTCTTCTGAGGGGCTAGAGAGGTGAAAAGTTCCAAATCATGAACATTTGTAGCAAGGAGGTAGATTTGGGGGGGAGATTTGCCCCCTTAAATTGTAAAAAAAATCCTTAAAAATGATCGATTTTTCCGGTTTTTTCGCAGTTTTTTCACTTATTTTCTACATTGTCCAGCTTCCATCCCCCCTCATCCTCCACCAAACAATAAAAATATATAGCAACAATATATAGCAACAATAATAAAAATATATAGCAACAATAATAAAAATATATAGCAACAATAATAAAAATATATAGCAACAGTTCGGAAGATTCACTGTACCACGCTGGCGCTCTTAATACCTCGCGCGCACAGGTTTGCCCAGGAATGTTCATGCTTTGACAGGTTTAAACTTACATTGCTCTTGTCACTATAGACCTGCACTGTAATCCTTATCTTCCCTCAGTACATCTCTAGCGATCGTAGAGTCAACTTGTCGGTGCTCTAGGCGGGGATTCTGTGTTTCCAAGTTGTTTAAATTGTGTATAACGGTAGACATTTTTCAATTCCGGCTTTTTCCAAGTGAATTACAGTACGTGAGTGTGAGTTGTGATTAATAGCGAGCATTTATTTACTGTTTAATTATGCTACGCGAGTGTAAAAATCATCCCGATAGCTTCTGCTATGTTTGCGGGGAATTGACTTTAAAAGCGCAACGAAAACCCCTTTCTCCGCTTCTTAAAACTGCTTATAAATTTTACTTTGATTGCTAAGTTGGCGATCAGGACAAGAATTGGGCTCCAACAGTTTGCTGCACTACTTGTTACAGTAGCTTGACCAAATGGCTCAAAGGTACCCGTAAATCAATGCCATTTGCTGTGCCCATAGTTTGGCGCGAACCTCGCTGTCATCTCACAGATTGTTACTTTTGTATGACTTCCACCGTCGGGTTATCTAGCAAAAGTAAGCATAGAATTCAGTATCCTAATATCCCTTCAGCTCTAAGACCAGTTCATCACAACGAATCTTTGCCAATTCCAGTGCCCCCAAAAACCTATACTCTAGAGCCAGAAACGGATTTGAAAGACTTTGAGCCACAGCCTGGACCATCTTATGATACGTTCACCGATGATGAAGAGTGTTCTGCTGATTCAGCTCATCGAAAACCTCACCTCGTTACTCAGTCGAAATTGAATGATCTCGTCAGGGATTTGGAGTTACCTAAGAGTAAATCTCAATTTCTTGGATCTCGACTTCAGCAGTGGAATCTCTTAGAAAAGGGTGTAAAAATCTCTTCTTACAGGGCTAGGCAGTCAACCCTGAAATTACTTTTTTCGGCAGATGAAGGCTTAGTGTTCTGCCCTAATTCAAATGCATTGATGATAGAACTGAAGATGCCATGTGACCCAGACAAATGGAGACTGCGTATAGACTCATCAAAGACAAGCCTGAAAGTTGTCCTATTGGCCAATGGGAATGAGTTACCATCACTCCCCGTTGCATACTCTGTGGATATGAAGGAGACGTACAAAAACATCAGCCGGATCCTTGATAAAATCAAATACCATGATTATAATTGGAAACTTTGCGCTGACTTAAAAGTTGTTGCTCTACTCATGGGCCTGCAATCGGGCTTCACAAAATACTGCTGCTTTCTATGCGAATGGGACAGCCGAGCCCGAGACAAACATTACATCGTATGGAACTGGCCTCTGCGAGAAAGTTTTACTCCCGGTCAGAAAAACGTCGCTCACGATCCCGAAGGAAAATATTTGCTTGCCGCCTTTGCACATCAAACTCGGATTAATCAAACAGTTTGTGAAAGCAATGGACAAGACCGGTGATGCATTTCAATTTTTGAAAACTAAATTCCCTCGTCTTAGTGAGGCTAAAATCAAGGAAGGAGTTTTCTTGGGCCCCCAGATTAGACAACTTTTCCAAGATTCGACGTTTAATGAACACCTGAATCAAAAAGAAAAACGAGCTTGGATTGCATTCCAAAACGTGTGTGAGAACTTTTTGGGTAACAACAAAAGTGATGATTATGTCGCTCATGTCGAGGAATTGCTGTCAGCGTACAAGGCCATGGGGTGTAACATGTCTCTTAAAGTGCATTTCCTTCACTCACACCTGGACTTCTTCCCTGAAAATTTAGGAGCAGTTTCGGATGAACACGGGGAACGGTTTCATCAAGACATCTCTAAGTTCGAGACGAGATTTTCGGGGAAGTGGAATGCAAGCATGTTAGCAGAGTACTGCTGGTTTTTGATACGAGAAACTTCTACCTCAGGGTACAAAAGGAAAGCAAGCACCAAATGAAGGTACTTATCTTAGTAATTTATTATTCTTTACATTTATTATTTTACTTTTTACTTATTATTCTTTACAGCTAAAATAATCCTTTTCACCCCTTCAATGGATGGGGGAAACGGGGGGAGTATTGAGAGCGCCAGCGTGGTACAGTGAATCTTCCGAACTGTTGCTATATATTTTTATTATTGTTGCTATATATTGTTGCAATATATTTCTATTATTTGGGGGTGTTTGGGGGAGGATGAGAGGGAATGGAAGCTGGAATATGTAGAAAATAAGTGAAAAAACTGCGAAAAAAAACGGAAAAAAATGATAATTTTTAATGATTTTTTTACAATTTAAGGGGGCATATCCCCCCCCCCAAATCTACCTCCTTGCTACAAATGTTCATGTTTTGGAACTTTTCACCTCTCTAGCCCCTCAGAAGAAATGTAAAGGCTAAAGTAATCCTTTTCATCCCTCCAAATTATCGAAAAGTGATAAAAATAGGTGGGGGGGCCTCCCCCGAAAACGGTGGGTGGTGGGGGAAAACAGGGGTCATATTCGGATTCAGGAGGTCATTTTACATAAGAATCAGCAGGAATGGTAAAAAAAATTTTTTGCAGACCAGTGCTATTTTTAGGTTACATTAATTTCCAATTACTTAGGTTATTTTAATTATGAGTTACTAAAGTAACTAATCTAATTTAAGAAGCTAATAACCAGTTTAACCTAGGATTTGGTTATATTAACCCTTTACTGCACAGAGTAACATACAGAGAGTCTTATGTAACACCGAACATTTTCATAATGATAATTTTTCTTTTGTGCAGACGTTGTACATTTTACCACGCTCGGTTTATTAAAGGATACAATTTGAAACATTAAACGAGGGTTCCCCACTCCCAGACTAAGCATGAAGTAAAATTTCGAGTTTAGAAAAGCCTGAAAATTTGGATTGGCCGCGTAGCGAAGCGAAGCGGCCAATCCAAATTAGGCTTTTCTAAACTCGAAATTTTACTTCATGCGCCACACGCATAAAACACTGAAATATCGTAAAGTTTTAAATATACGGCTTAAGCAATCTAATATGTAGATGTGAATAAAACGTGAGTAAAATTCTGCGCTGAACAAATTGTTTAAAACAGTGATTATAGGCAACCCAATAACTCTAACGTATATAAGGTTGCCTATAATCGTTGTATGTGTGTGTCTTTTAACTTTACTGTAAATCAGTGTTTTTAAGCGTGGCGCATGAAGTAAAATTTCGAGTTTAGAAAAGCCTAATTTGGATTGGCCGCTCCGCTTCGCTACGCGGCCTGGGAGTGAAAAACACTCGTTAAAAGCCTCAAATTCTCGGCTTTGAAACAACGAATTCCCGCTAATTTAAAAGACGCTGTAATTATCGGAATGTGTATACTTAAAAGAAAAATGCCATGTATGCTCTGTTTTAAACGTGTTTTAAACATGTTTCTAATTAAACATTAAAAGTGCGATTCTTTTCGCAATCTACAACAAGTTAGTCTTACAAAGACTATATCAAACACTCATTGAAACAACTACTTCCCGGGCTAATACCCCGACGGACATTGAATTATACAACAAGTGTTTGCTGTTACATACAGCAACCTACTGCAAATGTAACAATTTGGGTCAAATTATTCAGGCCATCTATAGACGCGTTTCGAAATTTATCTCTCATCAGTATAGCTTTGCCATTCTCTCTAAACAATTTGACACCTTTGACTGGCAATGAGTGTTTGATATAGTCTTTGTAAGACTAACTTGTTGTAGATTGCGAAAAGAATCGCACTTTTAATGTTTGAAGTATTCTGCAACCAAGAATTGGCAATTTCATTTATACTTATGTTTGAACGGTAACGTGACCGCCAGTCTAAGGTGTCAAATTGTTTAGAGGGAATGGCAAAGCTATACTGATGAGAGATAAATCTCGAAACGCGTCTATAGATGGCCTGAATAATTTGACCCAAATTGTTACATTTGCAGTAGGTTGCTGTATGTAACAGCAAACACTTGTTGTATAATTCAATTTCCGTCGGGGTATTAGCCCGGGAAGTAGTTGTTTCAATGAGTGTTTGATATAGTCTTTGTAAGACTAACTTGTTGTAGATTGCGAGAAGAATCGCACTTTTAATGTTTGAAGTATTCTGCAACAAAGAATTGGCAATTTCATTTATACTTATGTTATTCTAATTGTTAATGTTTTAAACGGTATTTCAACGAAAAAAACACGTTTTGTAAAAAAAACTGTTTGTTTTGATTAAAATTAAACAAAAAACTTTTTTTTAACAACCCTGGTTCGGTTAGATGACGGATTCTGAAGTTGGATCAGGTTGTTAGGTTAGGTTAACAAGTTCATACTATTAATGATTTCGATAGCTAACGCCATCTAATGCTTCATAGTGGCATCGTCAGTGACACGAATGCACAAAGTGCATATACAGGTCACTGTTTCGTCCACGAGCGAGCAGAACTCTGTTTGTGAAACCAGAAAACAAATATCAAAATTGAATTTGTGTTCAGTATTCCGGCACCAGGTACCCACAGACGCGTTTCGGACTTCAAGGTCCTCTTCAGTGTGGTCCCGACCCAGTGCTGAGGAATACTGAACATTTCTGACTATTTCAAGCCAATATGTGAAAACTATTAATGATTTCGATAGCTAACGCCTGACGATGCCACTATGAAGCATTAGATGGCGTTAGCTATCGAAATCATTGATAGTTTTCACATATTGGCTTGAAATAGTCAGAAATGTTCAGTATTCCTCAGCACTGGGTCGGGACCACACTGAAGAGGACCTTGAAGTCCGCAACGCGTCTGTGGGTACCTGGTGCCGGAATACTGAACACAAATTCAATTTTAACAAGTTCATAAGTTGTGTCGGAAGCCAGTTAGGTTATCAATTTCGTAGGTTAATTTGGACGCCAGATACTTAGATAACTATCAACTCATTTCACTCGAGTAACTGGTAGGCAGGCTAATCTACCTAGAGTTATGTTAGACAATCTGTCTTCAACTAAAATGTTTCGTTGTGAGTTACGTGAAGATGATTTTAATAAAATAAAACACGTTGGTAATCCTTTTTCTTCACTGGTGAAGAAAAAGGATTACTAACGTGTTTTATTTTATGTCTTCAACTAATTTGACCTGAGTAACTGACAGCGTTACTATTTTTAGGTCTAATTTAAGAAGCTCAATACCAGTTTAACCTAGGATTAGGTTTTACTTGCTAATTAATCTAACTACCAAGATTTAATCTACAGTTTGTGAAATAAGTAGGTTATTTCATTTGTAACTGTTGCCAATTTTGAACACAGATTTAATTGCCAGTTACCAAGGTAACCTTATAACATTACCACGCAACTAACATTACCATGGGAAGTAGTAACTAGATTGATATGAAGTAATTATCAGGAAATTAATCTAAGTAGTTAACATGTGACCTAGGGTTCGGACAGATGTCAGATTGTGGAGTTGTCAGGTTTTCAGGTTAAATTAGATTACCAAGTTCGTAAGTTGTGTTAGAAGCCAGTTAGGTTATCAAATAGGTCAAGTTCGACGCCAGCTACTTAGATAACTATCGACTAATTTCACTTGAGTAACTGACAGCTAGGCTAATCTATCTAGAGTTATGTTAGATAATCTGTCTTCAACTAATTTGACCTAAGCTACTGACAGCATTACTATTTTTAGGTGTAGTTAGATTGCCACTTTCTTAGGTTGAGTTGGATGCCAGTGATTATCAATTTCCTAGGTTAAGTTTGACACCAGTTACTTAAGAAATCATCAACTAATTTCACTTGAGTAGCCAGGCTAATCTATCTAGGGTTATGTTAGACAATCTGCCTTCAACTAATTTGACATAAGGAACTGACAGTGCTACTATTTTTAGGTCTAATTTAAGAAGTGAAATACCAGTTTAACCTAGCATAAGGTTATATTAAATAATTAGCAAGTAATCTAACTACCAAGATATAATCTAGAGTTTGTGAAATTAGTAGGTTAGTTCATGTGTATCTATATACAGGGTGAGTTACTAAGCGGAAATCGGTTTATAGTGGGCGTATCGTTGAAAATATCAAAAAATGTTTCAAATAAAAGTTGTTCAGAATCCTAACCTAAAATTATTGCTAAATATGGCGGCCTTGCGGTTATACCGGAAGTAAACACCAACTTACTTATTTTAAATAGAACACCCTATATATTTTTACATTTTTGGATTACTCGTTAAAAATAAACATGAGTTTATTCACACAACATTAGGTCTCAGTTGAACCGTTTTCGAGTTATTTCATTTTTTTTTATAAATTTGACGATTTCAGAGCTCGACGCTATTAACAATATCTTCAAAACGAAATAAGTCCGAGTTGTGCGGCTTACGGTTTTGGATTCGGGAAGAAATGTAGTATTTGTTTAGGTTTTTGCCATTAGTCAGATTTTCTAAATTGAGCCGAGTCCGTCGACGGTATTCTTCAGTACTTCAAACATACATAACTTCATTTTTTTAAATAGAATCATATATCTTGTGACACTTTATCTGATGCGTAATTAAATTTCCTTTTTATTGATACCGGGTTGTTGCTATATCCTTCCAACAGTTTTTGAGAAATTTGCGATTTTGTAAAAATTTTAATACATTTCGTATTATCGCGTTAGCCCTGGATACTGATGACGTTTGGTGATTTTGTTTTGGCTCGCATGTCCGGCAAATGTCAGTTTATTTTCGATTATTTTGGCGAGATCTTGCAATAAGAAAACAGAACATGTTTTCTCAAGAAGAACTGATTCGTATGGTCTACATCTTGGGCAGTGCTGATGGAAATACATTACTTGCTTCAAGAATGTATGCCCAACGTTTTGCCGATCGGAGACATCCAAATTCAGCGGCATTCGCTACATTTATACTTAATCACTAACTTTTATATAATAAATTTTGACATTTCAGGGGGCTATTCACAGCACTGATGCAATTTGTCACCGGTGAGAAGTCGCACTAAAATGACGTCATTTCGGGAAGAATTTACCAAATCGTATGAAGTAAAATGACGCCATTTCAGTGCAACTTGTCACCGATGACAAATTGCATTGGTGCTGTGAATAGCCCCCCAGAAGTTTCCCAGTATAATATAAATAATAAACACTAAACTACTCCAATCATTAAACCAAATCTTACATTTTAAGTACATATGGTGTATTCAGACGTTAAAAAGTTGAAAATTTGTTTTTTTTTTTGTTCGTGAAACATCCATCTAATGTGAATTCCAAGGACGGTCGAGTATACGGTAAGAAGGATCGACAGAATCGAAGATATTAGAGTGAGTGGTTACTTCATGGTAAACTTTAGGTAAACATGCATAAGCTGTAAATTTTCTGACATTCGTTGATTTTTAAAAGAGTTCAGTTTGAAGCTTTAAACGAGTGTTGTCCACTCCCAGAGTAAGCATGAAGTAAAATTTCGAGTTTAGAAAAGCCCCGTGAAAATTAATCGAGGGTCGCGCAGCGACCCGAGACAAATTTTCTGGGCTTTTCTAAACTCGAAATTTTACTTCATGCGCCACGCGTATAAAACACAGATTTTAAGCGAAGGTCAAATATACATAAATTTTACAATATTTGAGTGATTTATACGCGTGGCGCATGAAGTAAAATTTCGAGTTTAGAAAAGCCCAGAAAATTTACTTCATGCTTAGTCTGGGAGTGGAAATCACTTGTTTAAAGCTTTAAAATGAACTTAAAAAAACAGGGAATGTCTCAATGACTAACTAAATGTCAAAACAAAATCACCAAATGACGCCATTTCAGTGCAACTTGTCACCGATGACAAATTGCATTGGTGCTGTGAATAGCCCCCCAGAAGTTTCCCAGTATAATATAAATAATAAACACTAAACTACTCCAATCATTAAACCAAATCTTACATTTTAAGTACGTATGGTGTATTCAGACGTTAAAAAGTTGAAAATTTGTTTTTTTTTTTGTTCGTGAAACATCCATCTAATGTGTATTCCAAGAACGGTCGAGCATACGGTAAGAAGGATCGACAGAATCGAAGATTTTAGAGTGAGTGGTTACTTCATGGTAAACTTTAGGTAAACATGCATAAGCTGTAAATTTTCTGACATTCGTTGATTTTTAAAAGAGTTCAATTTGAAGCTTTAAACGAGTGTTGTCCACTCCCAGAGTAAGCATGAAGTAAAATTTCGAGTTTAGAAAAGCCCCGTGAAAATTTGTCGAGGGTCGCGCAGCGACCCGAGACAAATTTTCTGGGCTTTTCTAAACTCGAAATTTTACTTCATGCGCCACGCGTATAAAACACAGATTTTAAGCGAAGTTCAAATATACAAAAATTTTACTATATTTGAGTGATTTATACGCGTGGCGCATGAAGTAAAATTTCGAGTTTAGAAAAGCCCAGAAAATTTGTCTCGGGTCGCTGCGGAACCCTCGACAAATTTTCACGGGGCTTTTCTAAACTCGAAATTTTACTTCATGCTTAGTCTGGGAGTGGAAATCACTTGTTTAAAGCTTTAAAATGAACTTAAAAAAAAACAGGGAATATCTCAATGACTAACTAAATGTCAAAACAAAATCACCAAACGTCATCAGTATCCAGGGCTAACGCGATAATACGAAATGTATTAAAATTTTTACAAAATCGCAAATTTCTCAAAAACTGTTGGAAGGATATGGCAACAACCCGGTATCAATAAAAAGGAAATTTAATTTCGCATCAGATAAAGTACCTCAAGATAGATGGTTCCATTTAAAAAAAATGAAGTTATGTATGTTTGAAGTACTGAAGAATACCGTCGACGGACTCGGTTCAATTTAGAAAATCTGACTAATGGCAAAAACCTAAACAAATACTACATTTTTTCCCGAATCCATAAGCCGCACAACTATGACTTATTTCGTTTTGAAGATATTGTTAATGGCGTCGAGCTCTAAAATCGTCAAATTTATCAAAAAAAATAAAATAACTCGTAAACGGTTTAACTGGGACCGAATGTTGTGTGCATAAACTCATGTTTATTTTTAACGAGCAATCCAAAAATGTAAAAATATATAGGGTGTTCTATTTAAAATAAGTAAGTTGGTGTTTACTTCCGGTATAACCGCAAGGCCGCCATATTTAGCAATCATTTTGAGTTATGAAAAACTTGATTCTGAACAACTTTTATTTGAACCTTTTTTTGCTATTTTCAACGATACGCCCACTATAGACCGATTTCCGCTTAGTGACTCACCCTGAATACTCTGTCTTCAACTAATTTGACCTAAGTAACTGACAGCGTTTCTATTTTAAGGTACAGTTAGGTTACCAATTCCGTAGGTGAAGTCGGATGCCAGTTGGGTTACCAATTTCCTAGGTTAAGTTGCACACCGGTTTTTTAATATGACCAATCAAATTTTAGTGGTATGATTCAGGTTGTGTGTTTTAGGTTAGGACAAGATTAATCACATGTTATATTGTAAATCAACTTTTAATTTGTAGGTTATATGAAGGGAAATTTGATATTAATATGACAATTCAATTAACTCACTAAGATTACGATTACAAATGTATTTATCTATCACCGCCTCAAATTATTTGTATCTACTACTAATTTAATAAAGTGTCTCTGAGGATCAGGTAGGATAGGAGGATCAGGTTATATTCCTTGCTCAGGAATATCTGTCTTCTTTATTATCTGCCTATTTATATGTTCAAGTTTTAAAAAAGTTCTAAATACGAGGAATTATTCTTTTAGGTATACATGTTACGATTTTTCAATGTAAATTTTCAGACATTCGTGATCTTATTAAAAACTTTCAATTTAAAAACTCTAACGAGCGTTTTCCACTCCCAGACTAAGCATGAAGTAAAATTTCGAGTTTAGAAAAGCCTGAAAATTTGGCTTGGTCGCGTAGCGCAGCGGAGCGACCAAGCCAAATCAGGCTTTTCTAAACTCGAAATTTTACTTCATGCGCCACGCGTACAAGACACTGATTTAAAGTGAAGTTCAAAATACACTGCTTAATTCTGATCACATGATCATTTATTTTACAAATGTTTATATAGAATATGTGAAAGTATACTTAAAAGAAAAAATCCCTGTATGTTTTGTGAAGTTGCAAGTTGTAGCGTTCTCTTTTTTTGAAAATCCCTGCATCGTGACAATTTATTTAACAAATGATTTATTTGTCACATTGATAATCATTTACCAACATCTCAAAATTTGATGTTTAAAATACCCTACTGTTAAAGCAGGACTGCAACTGTTCGCAGTAAATACACCCTAAGTTTGGTCATATTAATAATAAACAGAGTATAGGTGATCATCAACTAATTGCACTTGAGTAACTGAGAGCCGGGTTAATCTTGCTAGGGTTAGGTTAGATAATTTGTCTTCAAACAATGTAAGAGTTGACAGACAGCTTAGTGTTAAGTGAGTTTGTCTTATAACCTAATTCCAGCTAGATTGTGAAGTTAGGGGATGTCTTATGTAACAGTTGTAGGTTAGGTTGGTTCTGCAATATGCCAGTTTAGGTTAGTCACCAGTTACATACATTAGTTTATAAATGTGTTTCTTTTAAAACTTCCAGCGAGTGTTTCTACTGCTTGGTTTAGCATGAAGTAAACTTTCGAGTTTAGAAAATCTTGAAAATTTGGTTTTGAACTCGGAGCGAAGCGTAGCAAACAAATCAAAATTCAGGCTTATCTACACTCGAAATGTTACTTCATGCGCGACGCGTGTAAAATAAAAATAAAGTTCAAAATAACATACGTCATCATTGGACATCACATTTTTCTGTAAAAAGAAAATGTATAAAGAAGTTAATTTTAAATTCAGAAAACTAAAAGTTAAGCTGAATTAATTGTATTAATGTAATAATAATACTAATAATAATAATAATAATTTATTTCTCAACAGACCAGGTCCAATTACAGAGAAAAATATATTTAACGTACAATACATTAAAGTACACATTAAAAATAAAAAGAAAAGTATACATTAAAAATACACAATATAGAAAACAGATATATATAAATAAAACATACATGCGCCAAATATGATCTATAAGAAACACGTTTTTAAAACATTTTCGAATTCAGTAGTGTTATTACAAAAGATATCGACAGCGTACTGAACCTCATGATAATTCCTAATCATATTGATGACGGGTGAAAATAAGTGGTGATTTGTACGAGGAGTATTATATGAAAATGAATGCATGCTTCTTGAATTTATCCTCGGAATTGTAAAATTAAGCAACGATAGGAAAGATGTATTATCAATATTATTGTGAATGAGTTTATGAAGTTCACAGATTGAAATATATTTATGTCTATTAAAAACAGACATAAAATCAAATTCACGTAAGAGGGCGCTGTACCTTACATCAAAGGTAGGATAGATGTTGTACTTGCGATAGTATAAATATCTTAGAAATTTCTTTTGTATTCTCTCAAGTGAATTAATATGAATTTTATAATAAGGAGTCCATACGCAAGCACAATAGTTTATTTTACTGATAATTAGAGAGTCGAACAGTCGAATAATTGATGATAGGTCAGAAAAGTCACGACTATTTCGAATAATGAATCCAAGTAGCCTGAGACAATCATTTACAACCTTTGTAATATGTTCCTTAAACGATAACGTATTATCAAATATTACTCCTAAATCCGTGTGGCTGGTGGTCCTTTTAATAGAAGCATTACATATTTGATAATTAAACAAAACGGGCCTACGTACACGAAAATAGTATAAGATGCAACATTTTGAAATATTGATATTCAGTCACTCAATAGTAATTGAGTGGTCTAACTGCAAAACTCACATTCTCCACTTTTTGTGAAAGTTAAATTGGAGGTTTTTTTATGTCCGCCAAGTTAAAGTACACGTGTTTTTTTGCGAATTACCAACAGTTTTAAAAAGTGGAGAATGTGAGTTTTGCAGTTAGACCACTCAATTATTAGAGCGTTTTCTCAATATTTTTAAAAAGAACTGTTTGATGCTTATTGCGAATTAAACATTTTGAAAACCTTAACGTAATTAATTAACAGCAATTTTAATGAACATCTTCAATAATAAGCTGCAAGAAGACAAACTCAAAACCGCATCGAATCATAAGCTTTCCGAAATTGCTGAAATTGAGAACGCGGCTTTTGAAAAATTCTTCGCTCAATCCGAATACAAAAACACTATGGACTTCTACAGCAATACTTTGAACGGAAAACACTCGATGGCGACTGAAATAGCGAAACGAATCGGGGACGAACAGAAGAAAATCACGGAGATCCGCGCGCGCATCGAGGAAAACCGCGGGAATTTCGAAATCTTGGAGCAGCTCAGTTTCCAGTTGAAATCCGAGCAGAATGTTTACAGAGAGTTGCTCTTGAAATTGCAGAATGCCAAGAGTGAGATTGAATATTTGAGGAATGGGGCTAGGCAGTTTGAAACGAAGGTGATTGAGGATTTTAGGAAGTGGTCGGTTTTGAATAATGGCGGTGATTTGGTTAGAAAGTGCCGTTCGCAGGATTTAAAAGCAACTTCAGGGTTTTCTGCGTTTGCGGGG
The DNA here is from genome assembly GCA_932526585.2 of Philonthus cognatus. Classification (NCBI taxonomy): domain Eukaryota; kingdom Metazoa; phylum Arthropoda; class Insecta; order Coleoptera; family Staphylinidae; genus Philonthus; species Philonthus cognatus. The sequence continues at coordinate 30,720,635 of OW052241.1, read as the reverse complement.
GATAAAAGTGAGCCGACAAAATTGGCGGTTGGGGAAAATAACGCTGAGCTTAACAAATTATTGTTTGGTGGAACCAAGAGTGAATTACAAACATTTGGAAGAACAAACAATGATACAAATGAATTAGAGACTTTATTAGCAGAGGAAAATAAAAGTGAAATGCAGAAATTGTTTTGTAAGGAAAATAAAAGTGAGTTAAAGAAATTATTAGCTAAAGAAAATAAGAACGAGTTGCACTCGATTTTTTTTGGTGGTAATAAGGCTGAGTCGGAGACATTGTTTTTTGATGTATCTCCTAGACAATTCGGGGTGAGGAAATGCAAGAGTGAGAAATTCGATATTCGCGCAAAATTAGACGAGCTTTTGGATCCTAGGATAGATAATAAAACTTCGGAACCGCAGCAGAATTTATGTCCCGAAAGAGATACCAATACTAAAGTTGCTTTCGCTGTACATGAAACTTTGCACTTTCTCAAAAATCCTACAGGAGATGAAATCTTTAAAGGAAATAAAAATGTGATTGAAGATAAAAATCACGATTTAAAGACTGGTAAATTGATAAATTCAAATGATCAGAATGAAATACAATTAAATAATTTAATGGGGGTTCAGAAAAATACGAAAAATTTGCTCCTCAACAATAATCAAGTGTGTAAAAATAAAGAACTTACTGAGAAATATTTTGATTGCGTGGAGATACAGTCAAACAAGCTCGATTTGAGTAATCAAGCTTCCAGCATTAATCAAGTCGATCCGAGAGGACATTTTCAAATCGCAAGTAATTTGAACGTTGATGAAATCAAGAATTACGCTGTTGAAAATCCCCATGAAGCTAGGATTCCTAGTTCGGAAAATGATACAGTTTCAAACGTGTCAAATTCAGCTAGTTTTAGCGAGACAAGTTCTGTGGATGATAGGAATTTTGAGGAACCCGTGCGTGAAAATTGTGTTTTGTTCAAGCCGGATGATTCCGGTGAGTTTTTGGATTTTATGAAAACGATTCCGTTGACTGGAGATAAGGACGTTGATGAGGAGATTGTTAAGTTTTACAGGATGAAGTTCAAAAATTGATATTATTTATGATGATTGAAATCTAAACATTCTTTTTTGTGTTGGTTGTGATTTAAATAAAGTTTTTATTGATGGTCTATAATGCTACCAACAAGTAGTATTAATTTTATTATACAGGGTGTCCCCGAATGGTCTGTACAACGCTCTACCACATATTCTCTGAAACAAAATAAGACGATTTAACTAAACTTATCTCTATCCAAAAGTGGTTCCTAAGCCATCTACGAGGCCTCAAAGATATTTTTTTTCATTATTTTTCAAATATTTTTATTTTGGAATTAGGTAAGAAAACCTAATTTGGCACATTTAATTACATTGATACCATGCATTTTTTGCGATATGTTTCTTTATCCTACGTTTAAAGTAAGTGGTCAAACTAGGACCATCGACTTCTTAAGATACCTAAATATTTTTATTCAACAGGTCAAATCACAAGGAATACTTTTTTTCTGCAAGATCATTAAATTTTACGTATTTTTTGTCTCTTATAAAATTTTGCTATTTTCCCCATAAAAAAAATATTTTTATTTGTCAAAACAACAAAGAAATAAAATTCCAAAAAAAAAACTGATTCTTTATTTACAAAAATAGAAATTGAGACACCTGTGAAATTCAGTTATCGGTGATTTTGTGACAACGTCAGTCATGTACTCAATTAATGAATTAACTGATATTGTTTTAGTTTTTGGGTTTTGTGAAGGTAATGGCCGCAAATGTGTAAGAGTGTACAGTAAAAGATTTCCAAATCGCCGAATACCAAACCATCAAACATTTGCTTCCGTAGAAAGGCGACTTCGAGAAACTGGCCGCTTTGAATACTCTGCGAGGGATTGTGGTAGAAGACTCACTGTACGAACTGTGAATGTTGAAGAAGAGATTTTAGAACGGATAGATGAAGATCCATCTAAAAGTACCCGGCGTTTAGGTGCTGAACTAGGCGTATCTAAATATGTTGTGCATAAGGTGTTTAAAGAGCAACTGCTATACCCATATCACATTCAAAAAGTTCAAGAGCTAATGCCTCAGGATCACGATAAGCGACTTCAGTTTTGCCAATTTATTGTTAATAACCAAATTGACAATTTGAGTTTCGCCAAGACAATTTTGTTTACAGACGAAGCGTGTTTTACCCGAAGAGGTATAACAAATCTTAAAAATGAGCATGTTTATTCCGAAGATAATCCACATGCAACTAAAACCATGCATTTCCAACGGCAATTTAAAATAAATGTTTGGGCCGGTATAGTAAATGATATTATTGTAGGACCAGTAATTTTACCACAAAATTTAAACGGAGAACAGTACTTACAACATCTTCAGGAATTGCCAGTCTTACTGGAGGATGTGCCGCCTTTACTTAGGCGTGATATGTGGCCTATGCATGATGGGGCTCCACCTCATTTCACTTTACCAGTGCGTACTTTTTTAAACCAAAAGTATCCCGGTAAATAGATTGGGAGAGCCAATGACGCACCAGTGCCTTGGCCTCCACGTTCCCCGGATATCACCCCAATGGACTTTTTTTTGTGGGGAACTATTAAATCTATTGATTATGGTAAGCCCATAAATACGCACGACGAATTATGGGCGCGAATACAGAATGCGTTTCAAACAGTTAAAAACAATGTTGGTGTATTATAACGTGTCCATTTTAATTTTTTGCGACGTGTAAATTGTTGTATTGCTGAAAATGGCAATCAGTTTGAACATTTGTTGTGAAACTAATAAATTTGTGTTTATTGTTAGGTACCCATCTTTATTTCTACTTTGTTAATTGTTTTGAGAAGCAAAATATTGTTCATAATTTTATTACTTTTTTTGACAAATAAAAATATTTTTTTGTGGGGAAAATAGCAAAATTTTATAAGAGACAAAAAATACGTAACATTGAATGATCTTGCAGAAAAAATGTATTCCTTATGATTTGACCTGTTGAATAAAAATATTTAGGTATCTTAAGAAGTCGATGGTCCTAGTTTGACCACTTACTTTAAACGTAGGATAAAGAAACATATCCCAAAAAGTGCATGGTATCAATGTAATTAAATGTGCCAAATTAGGTTTTCTTACCTAAGTCCAAAATAAAAATATTTGAAAAATAATGACAAAAAATAATATCTTTGAGGCCTCGTAGATGGCTTAGGAACCACTTTTGGATAAAGATAAGTTTAGTTAAATCGTCTTATTTTGTTTCAGAGAATATGTGGTAGAGCGTTGTACAGACCATTCGGGGACACCCTGTATATATAACATCTTTATTCACAGAATACATAGTAAAATACAAAAGTTTGTAATTACAATAAATAAATTTTAATTCTGGCTGTCGACCCTCGGGTCTTTCAGCCTAATTTTATTATTTACTGCTGCCAAAAAAACGTTTAACATTAGTAAAAGCTATTAGCCGATGCGGGGACAGGAAGTAATCCCGGAAGTATTGCCGGAAGTAATCCCGGAAGTATTACTAGAAGTAATCTTGGAAGTATTAGCGGAAGTAATCCCGGATTAAAGCTCAAGATCACTTCCAGTCAATACCCACATCCGTATGAAAGGTCACCTTATCCAACCTTGAAAACACCCCTAAGTAGGTCTAAAAACCTCTTAAACAGGTCTGGAAAGAGCATGAACATGTCTCGAAACAGGTTTAAAAGCGCTTAAATAGGAAATAATCGGACGTTACCCCGGATGAAAGTCCAAGCTCAATTCCGGTCAAAGCGGTTTTTAAACATACAGAGAGTTTTATGTAACACCGAACATTTTCGATGTTAATTTTCATATAGAGAATTTTACTTTTAAGTGTACATATGCATACGTTGTACATTTTCCGACACTTGGTCTATTTAAAGAAATTAATTTGAAGCTTTAAACGAGTGTTTTCCACTCCCAGATTGAGCATGAAGTAAAATTTCGAGTTTAGAAAAGCCTGAAAATTTGGCTCGGGCGCGTAGCGAAGCGGAGCGACCGAGCCAAATTAGGCTTTTCTAAACTCGAAATTTTACTTCATGCGCCACGCGTATAAAACACTGATTTCATGTGAACCAATAACCTTCTTAGGTTGTTTAAATGTAATAAAGTTAAGAGGTCTAAAACGTCCTCGTCACTTTCGTTGTCTGAAATCACTTTGACAAACATCACATGGTCTGTCAAACAACAATTAACACAACACAAAACATTCTTAGTCAATAAAACGACAATAAACTTATTACGTCAATTTTCACTTGTTTCAATGATGAAATAATCGAGTGTCTTCCACTCCCAGACTAAGTATGAAGTAATATTTCGAGTTTAGAAAAGCCCGAAAATTTGGCTCGGGCGTGTAGCGAAGCGGAGCGACCGAGCCAAATTAGGCTTTTCTAAACTCGAAATTTTACTTCATGCGCCACGCGTATAAAACACTGATTTCATGTGAACCAATAACCTTCTTAGGTTGTTTAAATGTAATAAAGTTAAGAGGTCTAAAACGTCCTCGTCACTTTCGTTGTCTGAAATCACTTTGTCAAACATCGTATGGTCTGTCAAACAATAATTAACACAAAACAGAACATTCTTAGTCAATAAAACGACAATAAACTTATTACGTCAATTTTCAGTTGTTTCAATGATGAAATAAACGAGTGTCTTCCACTCCCAGACTAAGTATGAAGTAAAATTTCTAGTTTAGAAAAGCCTGAAAATTTGGCTCGGGCGCGTAGCGAAGCGGAGCGACCGAGCCAAATTGGGCTTTTCTAAACTAGAAATTTTACTTCATGCGCCACGCATATAAAACACTGATTTCATGTGAACCAATAACCTTCTTAGGTTGTTTAAATGTAATAAAGTTAAGAGGTCTAAAACGTCCTCGTCACTTTCGTTGTCTGAAATCACTTTGACAAACATCACATGGTCTGTCAAACAACAATTAACACAACACAAAACATTCTTAGTCAATAAAACGACAATAAACTTATTACGTCAATTTTCACTTGTTTCAATGATGAAATAATCGAGTGTCTTCCACTCCCAGACTAAGTATGAAGTAATATTTCGAGTTTAGAAAAGCCCGAAAATTTGGCTCGGGCGTGTAGCGAAGCGGAGCGACCGAGCCAAATTAGGCTTTTCTAAACTCGAAATTTTACTTCATGCGCCACGCGTATAAAACACTGATTTCATGTGAACCAATAACCTTCTTAGGTTGTTCAACGTATATGAATAGGTTCTCACGTCAGCGTCACGCGTCACGCCTAGCCAGTACTCGAAACTTCTCGTCCATTCTAAAAAATTATAAATAGTGCTGTAAATTGTTTCATTCGCGTACTAATCTGTAATCACTAAGATCTTGTAAGTAACCACTATCTATAAGAATTATATTAAAATAGTTTGGTTTCGTGCATACCTAACCTAAAATCTTCACTCGCGGACATTTGTTTGGAACTTATTATAATTCTGTAAATCTGTATATAATTTATATCAAAGCTGTGTGGATCTCACAGCCTATGCAAAAAGTGTATGGTTAGCAATCCAAAGGTACCGGGTTCAAATTTCAGGGAAGAGAGAGGTTAATTTTTAAATTATAATTTATTTCACCCTTTTTATACAGGGCTTTCATTAATTCCCGAACCCCACGTGACTAAATTTAAAATTGCCGCGTAAATTATTGTATTTGTACGTTGGAGGCTTTGAAAAAAGTAACCAAACGTTACTAAAGTCAAATTTGACATAAACGTTTATGCGCGGTGCATCGTTAAACCAACCTTTGAGATCTTACAAGATTCGCCCGGAATTTTCAGGTAAGCAAACATTGTTTAATTATTCTGAAACATTGAGTTTTATTTCTATTTATTTTGCAGAGTCAATTTGCTAGGATAAGCAAATACTGCGAAAATGGTATTTACAACGAAAAAATTAATAAAAATTAGTTACATTTTTGAAGATGAGCCTATTTTTTAATTATTTTAAATATAATATTTTCAGTCGTCATAAAAATACACCGGCGAATAAATATTTTTAAATCTAGGGAATTTTTGTGTGAGCCATACCACCTTGTACATTTGGTTGCCTATTATTTTTGGTCACGTGGGGTTCGGGAATTAATGAAAGCCCGGTATTTTTTATGTCTGTGGTTATGTTATTCCTTTGTTAAACATTCTGTTTTTATTTTCCTATCCGTGGCCTACATATGTGTGTCTCAATTAAAGTCGACTTGATCGGCCCCTAGTGGTGAAGTGTGTCCACTCCACTGTCTTGCAAAACCTATTTTATTTAATATAATTACACAACATTTTAATAACTCAAATAATTTCTTAATAATTAAAAATTTAAACTTCATATCATTCTATAATACATACATTACACTGTTTTTATAATAACACAGTTTAATGAGCATGTCTTCAATTCTCCTAAATTTTAAATGCTGCAAAGGCGTTCAGTTTAAAAATTTAATTTGTGTCAACTGTTACAATATTTTTCATACTGCATGTAAAAATTAAAATAAAAAAATTCAACACCTAGGCGGACATAAGATAATATGCTGTACAAAAACTGTAACTAATTCATCATTAAATACTAGTATTGAGACAACGAAACAAGAAATAATAGATGAACTCAATGTGGACTTAAATAACAAAACAAAACATATTGAAAAATTTATGAATCGACTAAAAATGATCGAACGTGATGCGATTGAAGCAGAGGAACTACTAACGAAGAATATCGTCGATCTACAAACATCAGTAAACAAATTAAATAACCAGCTATCGAAAGCTTTTAAACACAACCGAGACCTAGAAGATGAAATTTGTTGTTTAAAAGACTTATGACGTACAACGGAAAATATTCGTTCACCAGACGAGACACACTCAGTCAAAAAATGCTCCAAATGTTACATCTACAAAAACTGCCTAAATAATCAGTTACAATAAATTAATGAATTACAGCAAAATAATGAATCCCTCAAGGCGAACATTGAACAGCTATCAAATATTATTAATAAAAACAGCAATAAAATGACGTACAGTGAAGATGGCTCTGTTGAGAAATGTAATGTTCTCTTCCTTAGTGACAATCACGGAAAAAGTATGGGGTTTTTGGGTAAGAAACTAATTAACAAATACTTCAAGAATGCATCTGTGGCCTCAATATACAAACCAAATGCAACAATACAAAATGTCATAGAAGATGTCAACTCCTTAACGATGGACTATTCAAGAATGGATCATGTGTTCATCATGGCGGGAACTGTAGATGCTATTAAGGGCATGGATATTGACACCGCAAATATAAGGAATCTTCTAAAGGAATTAATGAAACACTTGTATCTTTTCTTCACTTATTTATTTGGAGTACCAAATGCACATTTCGATCACGATGTGATCATTATCAATGGTTGACAAATACAAACTTAAAAGCTGAAATGCGCTTAATATATACCTGCGGATTAGGAGGAGTAATTACGTAATGAGCGCGGGGGTTATGGAGTTAAGGGAAAACCGACAATTAGGCCGACATCTTAAATCTATTTTAAGTGTAATTGGAACAAATAATATAAAATAGAAAAACAGCAAAATAAGAAAAATACACAAGTTACAATATACATAAAAACATGAGAACATATAACAAGAAAAATACAAAAACTATTACAACGGAACGAGTTTAAGTAATGGGTTGTCTAGTGGGCTCAAATAAAAATTTAGCAGATCGGCGTTATGTTTTTTCATGTAAAAAGCTTCGTACAGGTTTAAGTGATAATTTGTGGAGAATTTTAATAGTTTGGTGTTGTTGAGGGAGAATTTATGACCTGTTTCAATAGAGTGATGGGCAACTGCAGATTTTGTAGGGTTGTTGTATTTGATATGTGATATATGTTCTTTGTATCTCGTAATGGCATTTCTTTTAGTTTGGCCTACATAAATTTGACTGCAGTTACAACATTTGATGGAGTAGATTCCCTGTTTTTCCAAGTCGTCTACTGCATCAAAGGTGTTACCCAATAGTGACTTTAAATTTGTGTTGACGTAGTAAACAGGTGTAATTTTGAATTTTTTAAATAGTTTATCAAGTCGGGTTTCTGAATCAGGTACATAAATTATCCTAGCGTATGTGGTCTCTTTGTTGTTTAAATTAATTAACCGGGAAGAACAGGTAATTTTTTGTTTAAATAAATGTCTATTAATTAATTTATTGATGGTGTTAATGTCGTACTTTAAGTTAATTGCAATTGAACATATGAAGTCGAGTTCCTTTTTTCGGTTTGAAGGAGAGAGGGGTAGTTTAATTGCTTTGAAACACTGCTATGAAACGCTGCCATTTTATATTTTGTAGGTGTACATGACTCTGAATGTATATAATTTTATGTATGTGTGGTTTTTCTGTAGATATCGAACTCTAGTTTACTATTATTTCTTGTAATTAATATATCTAAGAAAGGGAGAGAATTATTAACTTCTGATTCGTATGTAAAATTAATACTATTATATAAACTATTTAAAGAATTAATAAAGGTATCTATGTCGAAGTTGTTAGGTACGATTGAGAAAATGTCATCGACATAGCGGAACCAGAAGTCGGGAAAATTATTTATTGTTCTTTTAGCATGATTTTCAAAGAAATTAAGGAAAATGTTCGCAAGGAAGGGGGATAAAGGATTGCCCATTGCGGTGCCAAAAGTTTGTTTGTAGAATTTGTTATTAAATTCGAATGTATTACATTCCATAACGAGTTTCGTTAGTGAAAGGTATTGTTTAGTTTGTTCATCTGGAATATTGTTTTTTATTAGTAATTTTTCAAGAATATTTAATGTATCTGTTATGGGAATGCTTGGAAAAACAGGGAATCTACTCCATCAAATGTTGTAACTGCAGTAAAATTTATGTAGGCCAAACTAAAAGAAATGTCATTACGAGATACAAAGAACATACATCACATATCAAATACAACAACCCTACAAAATCTGCAGTTGCCCATCACTCTATTGAAACAGGTCATAAATTCTCCCTCAACAACACCAAACTATTAAAATTCTCCACAAATTATCACTTAAACCTGTACGAAGCTTTTTACATAAAAAAACATAACGCTGATCTGCTAAATTTTGATTTGAGCCCTCTAGACAACCCATTACTTAAACTCGTTCCGTTGTAATAATTTTTGTATTTTTCTTGTTATATGTTCTCATGTTTTTATGTATATTGTAACTTGTGTATTTTTCTTATTTTTCTGTTTTTCTATTTTATATTATTTGTTCCAATTACACTTAAAATAGATTTAAGATGTCGGCCTAATTGTCGGTTTTCCCTTAACTCCATAACCCCCGCGCTCATTACGTAATTACTCCTCCTAATCCGCAGGTATATATTAAGCGCATTTTAGCTTTTAAGTTTGTATTTGTCAACCATTGATAATGATCATATCGTGATCGAAATGTGCATTTGGTACTATAAATAAATAAGTGAAGAAAAGATTCAAGTGTTTCATTAATTTAAAACCATCTTCACGCAACTCAACAACAATTAAGCTTCTAAAGGAAGTTAATAAAAGAACAAATGTACATATAGTTGCCAACCCCCTATGGAGAAAGCGTTTTATTTTAAACAAGTTCTTATGTAAAATCAACGCCAGACTAGCTGAATGCGCAAATGATCTCAAATGTAATTTTTATGAGAATAATACACTTGTTGAAAATAATTTCTACATAAATATTAACGCTAAATATGCAATGCTAAATAAGGTTATAACTAGTTCAAATATTTGTATGTATAACAAACCAATAGTTACATCCTCACCAAAAAACTGAAACCAGGCGACGTAAACTACAAAACCCACATAACTTGCTTCTATATATACAATCTATTCGGTCAAAGATACATGAGGTCAATATAATTTTAAATAATAACAATCTCGATATCAGTGTTATGTGCATAGCAGAACATTGACTAACCGACAACGAACGATTGTTTATTTCATTTGACAACTTCCATATTGCAACACAATTTTCAAGACAAAATTTTCGTCATGGAGGGGTATCAATAATTGTTAGAAATAATGTCAAATATTCTACTATTAACTTATCGTCTATTAACTCTGAGAAGAACTGCGACATTGTTGGTATCACAATAAAAGATATTATTATATTATCTGCCTTTCGTTCACCAGATGGGGCTTTTAATCAATTCTTAGACATTCTTTCACGTGCTCTTAATAATATTAACTTTGCTAGTAAAACTATATACATTGCAGCTGATTTTAATGTCAGATTCAATAGCAATAACTACCATCATTCAGAACTGACTGACTTTGCTAATAGTTATGGTCTAAAATTTATTGTAGATTTTCCTACACGATTGAACAACTGTATCGATAATGTATGCACAAACGATATTAACAAGCATCCAACTCACCCACTAGAAACTGGACTTTCTGATCACACTGGTATATTGTTCAAAATTACTAGTGAATCACTACCTTCCAACACACCTTGTCACAGAATTATAAGACCCATTAGTATGGCTGGTAAATATAATCTATTCAATCTGTTAGACGAAGAATCATGGAATTTTATTGACGATATTTACGATGTGACTCAATGTTTTAACCAATTCCTATGTGTATTTATGTCTCATTTTAACACCGCGTTTCCAGAAAAACGCATTCATGTTCAATCGAAAAAGAAACCAGTTAGGTGGTTTAACTCTAACTTATATAATGAGAAATACGCTTGCTCTATTCTCAGATTCTTATAATAAAACGGGTGATCCTGAACTAAAACTAATACGCAACAGATATCGGTCAATTTATAAAAGGCAAATACAGTTGAGTAAATCACAAGAAAACAATAACTACTTAGAACAAATGAATTACGATCCTGAAGCAATATGGAAGATTATTAATTCTAGTAGAAACACTTATAGAAATAAACATGTTGACATACCAGTGGAAGACTTTAATCAGTTCTTTTCAAATGCCGCAATTAAAATCGTAAATTCACTACCTGTACCACAATATGACCCGATTCGTTTCATGTGCAAAAACGTTCCAGCTTGTGAAATGACTTTTCAGTTCAGTGAAGTCTCAACTACAACAGTCAGTGCAGTAATACGGAGTCTCAAACCCAGCCACAGCAGAGACTTTTATGGCCTCCGAGTGGATGTTATAAAGGCCGTCTTAACAACCATTTTAGTACCACTGACTAAAGTAATCAATAAATGTATTAAAAACAATGTCTTTCCAGATACATTAAAAACAGCAACAATTATACCGATTCATAAAAAAGGAAATAATTCTGATCCGAACAACTATAGACCAATCTCGTTACTGCCAATATTCTCCAAAGTTTTAGAAAAAATTTTAGAATCACAACTATCCGACTTTTTTGAATCGAATACCTTATTTTGTAACGAACAGTTTGGGTTTCGGAAAAATCGTTCAACATCAAACGCGATTAGCAACCTTGTGGAGATGATAAATGATGTATTTGAAAACAAGAGGGCTTGTAAAGAATCATTTCTCGACCTTTCCAAGGCATTTGACTGTGTCAACCATACTATACTGCTAAGAAAACTATATTTTTACAACGTACATCCAGAAAGTTGTAGACTAATCGTATCATACCTATCTAATAGAGTTCAGCATGTCATCCTAAATGGTACTATATCTAGCGCCCTGCCTATACATCTCGGTGTGCCACAGGGATCAATACTTGGGCCATTACTGTTCCTGATATATATCAATGACTTACCCAGTATAAACGAAGCAACACACTGTTTTGTATGCTGATGACACAACACTGATAAATAATTCAGAATGTACAGAATCTTGTAGTATAGCTAATATGGAGGCACAGTCGGATGCAATAGAGTGGTTTAATAGCAATAAACTTAAACTTAACAGTGACAAATCGGTCACTCTAATGTTTTCACTCAAGAAGAATGCACCAGTCGAGACTGTCAAATTTCTGGGCATGAATATTATGTCGAATTTATCGTGGCAGAATCACGGTGATACACTTGCATCGAAGCTTTGCTCTAGCATTTTTGCTATGCGAAATCTGTGTCAGCAAGTGTCGAAGGATGTATTACGCATTGTATACTTTTCACTATTTCAATCCCAAATCCTATATGGACTGATTGTATGGGGTCATTCCGCCATAAGACACCGGATTTTTGGACTACAACGTAGAGCAGTGCGCATAATAAATAACCTCGGTTATCGTGAAGAATGCAGACAGACCTTTGTGGAATTGAAAATTTTAACTCTTCCATGCTTATATATACATATATATGAATGCGTTAAGTATACAAAAAAACATCAAAGCAACTACGAACTTTGTCCAAGTGTAAATCACTACTGCACTAGACAGAATGAAAATGCTATATATCAAAGCTCGATTAGGTTGACCAAATCCCAAACTGGAGTACGTTACTATGCCGTTAAATTCTTTAATGTACTGCCCTCTCATGTAAGGAATTTGCCTTTAAAAAGCTTCAAATCCTATATTAAAACTGTATTGACTGAGAATGCATTTTACAGCTGGAACGAATATTTGAATTTTGATTTTAGGACTTAAATGTTTGTTTTGTATACACTTCACCTATTTATTTGTTATTTAGTAGAGACTGTTTTAAACTATTTATTGAACTATTTATTTTTTTATTATCTATTTAATTATTTATTTATAGTGTTTATAATATATGTAAGTGTAACCTCTCTGTGTACTTTAGTTTATTTAGTTTATTATTTTTTTTTAATAAGTTTTTAGATTAAGGTTTATATATTATATGTATTGACACGTGTAAGGCTGATGCTGTTAGCACAATAAATGAATTTATGAATTTAATTTAAATGTAATAAAGTTAACAGGTCTAAAACGTCCTCGTCACTTTCGTTGTCTGAAATCACTTTGACAAACATCACACGGTCTGTCAAACAATAATTAACACAAAACAAAACATTCTTAGTCAATAAAAAGACAATAAACTTATTACGTCAATTTTCAGTTGTTTCAATGATGAAATAAACGAGTGTCTTCCACTCCCAGACTAAGTATGAAGTAAAATTTCGAGTTTAGAAAAGCCTGAAAATTTGGCTCGGGCGCGTAGCGAAGCGGAGCGACCGAGCCAAATTAGGCTTTTCTAAACTCGAAATTTTACTTCATGCGCCACCGGTACAAAACACTGATTCAATGTGAAGTTTGCGGTGTGTTTGAAACTTCGTAATATGTCATTGGTTTGTACAGGTGGCGCATGAAGTAAAATTTCGAGTTTAGAAAAGCCTGAAAATTTGGTTTGGTCGCTCCGCGCTTCGCGCTACGCGACCAAACCAAATTTTCAGGCTTTTCTAAACTCGAAATTTTACTTCATGCTTAGTCTGGGAGTGGAAAACACTCGTTTCAAGTTTCAAATTGAACTCGTAAATAAAAAAAAACAAGGATTATCTAAAAATTACGGCACACACGCTATAATTAGGACTTGAAAGACAAACTTCCTGTATGTACAGTTGGTACTGGAATAGGTTCAATTATCTATAATTTGTAATGGCCATATAGGCAACCCAGTTTACGCATAACCTAAAAATTAAACGTGTCAAATCTTACTAAACGCTTTGGTTTGACAAATCGAGCATACGAAAATAAACATTGAAAATGTTCGGTCTTATAGTATTTTTCAAGCTCTAGTGCTGAGCAATAAAAAATAATCTCGAGTACCGCCAATAAAAAATACAATGCCTCTTTAAAATTGTAGCCGCTACTGCACTAGGAATGATTTATAGGGGGTTGGTTTCAGAGAGTTTCCACCTGCGAAAAATGTTTCCATATTTTCGGTATTCTGACAGGAATACATAAAACTCTCTGTATATTATCTGTTTCGAGATCTTTTCGTGCTCTTTCCAGACCTGTTAGGACCTATTTATGCGAATTTTACACCTGTTTTAATAGTTTTCAGATCTGTATAAGCTGTTTTTAGACTTGTTTTAGCGGTTTTCAAACCTGTTTTAGCGGTTTTCAAACCTTTTTCACCCTTTCAGCCCTGACGGTGGCATGTGCCACCATTAACATTTGGTAAACATAGCGGACATTTTTGTTTTAAATATACACACATGTATGCATGCGCTGTAACTATTCCGATGATCGTTTGTTTTTTAGTTTAATTTGAAGTCTTAAACGAGAGTTTTCCACTCCCAAATTAAGTATGAAGTAAAATTTCGAGTTTAGAAAAGCCTGAAAATTTGGTTTGGTTGCGTAGCGCGTATTTTCTTATTAAAAGTACAGTATTCAAGTTTAGTAACATTTCTCTGTTCACTACTTAAAAAGTGTTAGCAAAATCAATACTTATTTTCAATGCACACCTGTTTTATAGCGTGTTAATCGGATGTAAATATAATCCAATAACAAAAACGCGACGTTTCACGCATCCCGATTTCTCTGTGGGTTATCCCTATTATTATTTTTTTTCCTCAAAATCCGGGTTCACTGCAACAATTTTCCTGTTGTCGCACTCGCCCTCGCTCCCAGGTCTATTTCAGCGGGCAAAATCGATGAAACGCGTACGCGCGCAACTCCTGAAACGGATGGACCTGCGCCTGAAAACCCGCTTCCAGACGGCGATGCACAATCCCGAAATCTTCCCTAAATACCACATCTTATAAGTCTGCATTTCCGGGCTGTATTATTTTTTTGATAAATATACATTTACACGAATTTTGTATTGCGAGTTTGTATTGAAGTAATAACGCAAAGTGTTTTGTATTGGTGGAATTGTATTGATTCAGGGATATTTCAGGAGGTTCATTCATTGAATGTTTGTAGCTAAAAATAGCGCTTTGGACATGTGAAAGTTTCAGTGTTTGGGACAATTTTGTGCGTTGTGTGATTTTTTTTGTTTGTTTGAAGGGAGATTTTTTGTGAACGAAGGACGAATGTAAGTTTACTTTTTTATATAACAGTATTTTTATCCATCAATTTAAAAGCTTTTCATACAGGGAATTTTTCTTTGAAGTATTCATATTTTCGCCATTAATAATAATAATTGTATTTGTTTATATTAATAAACACAAAAGTTACACTACAGAATTATAAAGAATTATACGTTTATGGACTGAATAAAATTAGAATATTAATGCATTTATTTATTGAGAAATTATAATTGTATATAGAGAATTATGTCTTTTGATAATAATAATAATAATCTCTTTATTGCCGAACGGAGGAATTCAATACAGGGTTAATTAAAGTAAAATAAATACAATACTAAAATATTAAACAAAATAAATTAAATAATAAATAATTTAAGTATGCAAATCTCTATACGTTGTAAATTTTCATTCATTTGCTATTTTTATAAAAGCGTTCAATTTGAAGTTTCTAACGAGTGTTTCCACTCCCAGACTAAGCATGAAGTAAAATTTCGAGTTTAGAAAAGCCTTAAAATTTGGTTTGGTCGCTCCGCTTCGCGGAGCGACCAAACCAAATTTTCAGGCTTTTCTAAACTCGAAATTTTACTTCATGCGCCACCGGCACACAACACTGATTTAATGAAAAGTTTAGCAGTGTGTTTTAAACTTCGTAATATGTCAGTGTTTTGTACCGGTGGCGCATGAAGTAAAATTTCGAGTTTAAAAAAGCCTGAAATTTTACTTCATGCGCCACGTATATAGAACACTGATTTTAAGTAAAGTTCATAATATACTGCTTATGTTTGATCTACATCAATCAATTTTACAAATCGTCTGAACAAATCTTCTGGTTTTGACGCTTAAAACGTAAATATCCATGTATAACGAATGAGTAAATTTTTTATCATTTGTCAAATATCTTTTCCCATTTATAAAATGTCTACGTTACAAACCGTTTGAGAGCAAAATAATTACAAATGGTTGCTGCAACTGCAGCCACGAAAATAAAAGTGTTTGGGACAATTTTGTGCGTTGTGTGATTTTTGTTTGTTTGTTTGAAGGGAGATTTTTGTGAACGAAGGAAGCATGTCAGTTTATTTGTTTTATACGTTAACATTTTATAACAGTATTTTCATCCAGCAATTTAAAAGCTTTTCATACAAGAAATGTTTCTTTAAACTATACATATTTTCGTCATTAATAATAATAATTATACTTATTTACTATAATAAACACAAAAATTATAGAATGACCAAGATTAAACGTTTATGGACTGAATTAAATTAGAATATTTATGCCTTTATTTATTGAGAAATTATAATTGTATTCAGAAAATTGTGTCTTAGTAATAATAATAATATTTTTATTACCCAACGGAAGAATTCAATACAGGGTTAATCAAACTGAAATTAATACAATACTAAAGTATTAAACAAAATAAATTAAGTAATAAATAATTTAAGTATGCAAATCTCGATGTATACGTTGTAAATTTTTATTCATTCGCTATTTTTATAAATGCGTTCAATTTGAACTTTCTAACGAGTATTTCCACTCCCAGACTAAGCATGAAGTAAAATTTCGAGTTTAGAAAAGCCTGAAAATTTGGTTTGGTCGCTCCGCGAAGCGGAGCGACCAAACCAAATTTTCAGGCTTTTCTAAACTCGAAATTTTACTTCATGCGCCACGCATATAAAACACCGATTTTAAGTAAAGTTCAAAATATACTTCTTATGTTTGATCTGCATCAATCAATTTTACAAATCGTCTGAACAAATCTTCCGCTTTTAACGCTTAAAAAGTAAATATTCCTGTATAACGAATAAGTGAATTTTGTATTATTTGTCAAATGTCTTTTCCCATTTATAAAATTTTATGTTCCAATCCGTTGAAAGCAAAATAATTACAAACAGTAGCCGAAACTGCAGCCACGAAAATAAAAATGGTGTGTTATACAAACAAATTCAAGTGTTTTATTTTATTTATTTACAATACAAAATAAAGAAAGGCATCAAATAAAAATGCAACTAGACAGGAAACACAAAATATAGTGTAAGCGTAAATTATTCTAAATACTCAAGAATCGGGTTAAAGAATTTTTTGTTTGGATTGATTGAGTTACTTGAAGATAATTATAACTTTGAATAAAATACTTAGAACCTTTCTTCAATACTTTATTTTGTCACCGAATGTACATTTCGGACACGAAGTGTCCATTATCAATGGTTTGATACAAATACGAAAAAATATACATTTAACACAAATATATATATATACACAACACTGGGGGATTTGAGGGTGTCGGTCGAGGGAGGTGTGGTTTTTACTGGTAATAAACTAATTTAGGCGAAAAAGATTAGCTGTGGACAAGTAGGTAGGCGTTTGGCAAGATTCCGAGATAATTAGGAGATTATCGTTAATTAGTACGAAAAATCTGTCTTTAAACATCAAAACAAATGTTAAAGTTCATCCGAGGAAGAAATTAAAGCAATTTTATGTAAGAAAGAAAATATTAACACAGCTTTAAGTCTACAATAAAATACTTTATAGAAGATTACCGTTATCTAATAAAATGGGTCCTTAAACATCAAAACAAACGTTAAAGATCTTTCGAGGAAGAAAGTAAAGCAATTTTATGTAAGAAAGACAATATTAACACAGCTTTAACTCCACAATACAATGCTTAATATAAGACTATCGTTAATTAAAATGAAAAATTAGTCTTTAAACATTAAAACAAATGGTAAAGATCATACAAGGAAGAAATTAAAGCAATTTTATGTCCACAATACCATCCTTTATGTAAACTGTTGAAATTTCAATTACCATGCCTAATTTAATCCGTACTTGCTTAACAACACAAATAACTCAAACTTAATTAAGTCGCCAGATATACTGAGCTGTAATTAATCATTTCGTTCTTAATTATTTGTAATTACAGACACTGGCATGCAGCGCACAATTAAATCTCAACTTAAAATGTCATCTTTTATTAATTTTCAACCTAATTTCAAACTGCAATTCAGAGATGAGCCAACTTTCAATATCTTATAGAATATAATTAAATTTTACTGATTTTTAATAACTTTTCAAAACATCTCATAAAATTTAGGACTTGTAAATATACTCTTTTAATATATCTTGAACAAGTTTATCATCTTTCACGTGGTGAAACATATTTAACTATGATTATATAAAGAAAACACTTGGTTAAATTGGTTAAAAATTAGTGAAATTTAAGTGTTTTCTTTATTCAATCATACTCTTTTAAGTAAGTTAGTAACATTGTATTTTATTTATATTATTTTTACCGAGTCGTATATAAATTAAGGCGTTGATTTCATAAACACCATATGTCCAAAATTGTATACAGAGAGCTTTATGTAACACCGAACATTTTCATAACGAGAATTTTTCTTTGAAGTATCCATATACATACGTTGCACATTTTCTGATGCTCGGTTTATTAAAAGAATTCAATTTGAAGCTTTAAGCGAGTGCTTTCCACTCCCAGGATAAGCATGAAGTAAAATTTCGAGTTTAGAAAAGCCTGAAAATTTGGTTTGGTCGCGTAGCGCGAAGCGCGGAGCGGCCAAACCAAATTTTCAGGCTCTTCTAAACTCGAAATTTTACTTCATGCGCCACCGGTACAAAACACTGATTCAATGTAAAGTTTAGCGGTGTGTTTTAAACTTCGTAATATGTCAGTGTTTTGTACCGGTGGCGCATGAAGTAAAATTTCGAGTTTAGAAAAGCCTGAAAATTTGGTTTGGCCGCTTCGCGCTTCGCGCTACGCGACCAAACCAAATTTTCAGGCTTCTCTAAACACGAAATTTTACTTCATGCTTAGCCTGGGAGTGGAAAACACTCGCTTAAAGCTTCATGCTTAGCCTGGGAGTGGAAAACACTCGCTTAAAGCTTCAAATTAAATTCTTTTAATAAACCGAGCATTGAAAAATGTGCAACGTATGCATATGGATACCTAAAAAAAATCTAGTTATGAAAATGTTCGGTGTTACATAAAACTCTCTGTATATCGACATTTTAGCGGCATCTGCTAGAGTATTTTGCAAGCTATCCGATGATCTAAGTACTTCTTTAAAAACCACACGTGTACGAAGTTAGAACGCTTTGAATTCTAGCTGATTCGGCAAAACAGCATAAGTCCACATCGTTTCTGATAAAAATAGCACTTGTCCTAGACATACCTAGAGTAAAAACCTTATGGGATTTCTCTAAAACCGAGAAAACAACCAGTTTTATTAAAAACATATTTTAATTAGACATATTTTAATTTAAATAACTCTTAAAATCACGTGACAATCATTAGAAAAATACTTCTACTGAGTAAAAAAACAAAAAATAACGTTATATCAACATTGCAACAACATTAAACGTTGTATTAATGTTGGTGAAACATTACTGGAATGTGTATCCTCAGTGGGACAGTATCTAAGAAGGTAACTTCAATTGGTTCTATTCAATAAAATAATTGAATAAATTTATTGATTTCAATGGAATAAAAATATTGAATTAAAAGTCATCTTGTGAGAATTCAATTCGATTAACGCGAATTAATGAATATATCTGTATGAGAATGCGTGTAAGATTAAGTAAATTATTGTGTAAACACATAAAGAATTCTTGATTACTATAATTGAAACAACAGACGGCTTGTGCTGATTCGTTAACGGCCGCAATATAAACAAATGTGATTTAAACAATTATTCCAACAAGGATATAAATAGATTATCCTTTATTATTTAAAACAAACGGGCTTGACTGGAAATAGCATCATCTTATTAACGGACGTTAAAAATAGCATCATCTTATTAACAGACGTTAAAAGTGAGTTTTAATACTACACAACAGACCATTTTTACCATTATTGGTAAATCATACACTATTTAGTTTATGATGTTTTTTAAAACTTAAAAATTGTACATAGAAATGCGATTAGAGTTGGATTTTCATAAATCTAATTGATAGAAATACTTGAAAAAGTATTCACTCGTTTTCAAGTATTTTCTATCTCTAAGGACCCTTTGATCACTAGTGGCCTTAAGCTTAAATTAGAGTATATGTAATTTGAAATTAGTTTAGGTCACTATTGAATAATGGCCCTTAATACATCAAACTTCTTATATCCAGTTTTTGTATTAAGAATATTGGAATACCACTATGATTGAGATGTGTCTTCATTAAAGATTTAACATTTATTTATTTCCAAAAAGAATAAGTATTCATTCATAGGTGAGTCATTTGGTTGTGATGGTTATAAAACAATAATAGCATATTAATGTGTATAGAAGTAACAGTATTTTAACATGTATAAGTAACAATACATATCAAAAGATAAAACTTAATATCTAGGAGTAAACATATTAAATGCTTTATACAATTGAACAAATAATTTAATTTAAAATAGAACTGAATAAAACTTAGTGTCTAGGAGAAAACATAATAAAACATTGTGTAAAGGCAGTGCACAAAATATTTGAATTTGGAATCTAATGGATTAAAACTTCCTATTTAAAAACGATAAAACTTAGGATTTTGAAAAAACATATATTTTACTATATGTTTACCCTTTGGTCATTTTAACTTATTGTGCCGTCCTTATTCATATTTCTAATTTAAAATCTATTTATTTATCTAAATCATAGTAGATTATATTATATTATATATATATACATATATTTTTTTAATTATCTACGCAACATTGTATATTGTATAGATCGCACATCCCATTGCTAACCATAGATATTTAATATATATACAGTGAGTTTTTCTTTTAAGTATACTTATCCCAATTATATGCTGTAAATCTTTCGATATTGTTTGTTTCTTTTAAATTTCAATTTGAAGGGTTAAACGAGTGATGTCCACTCCTAGATTAAGCATAAGTAAAATTTCGAGTTTGGAAAAGCCTTAAAATTTGGCTTGGTCGCGTAGCTCTACGCGACCAAACCAAATTTTCAGGCTTTTCTAAACTCGAAATTTTACTTCATGCGCTACGCGTACAAAACACCGATTTCAAGTGAAGTTCGCTTGTTCACAATATTTCGATTCTTTTAGCGTTTAATACGCGTGGCGCATGAAGTAAAATTTCGAGTTTAGAAAAGCCTGAAAATTTGGTTTGGCCGCTCCGCGCTTCGCGCTACGCGACCAAACCAAATTTTCAGGTTTTTCTAAACTCGAAATTTTACTTCATGCTTAACTTGGGAGAGGAACACACTCTTTCAAAGCTTCAACTTGAACTCTTTTAAAAAAGAAAACGTATGCATATGTATACTTAAATGCAAAGTTGCCTGTATTTACCCATTGGACATTTTAACTTGTGCCGTCCTCATTTATATATATAATTTTAAATCTATTTATTTCTCTAAATCTACTATATTTATTTATTTTTCTAAATTATTATACCTAACATTGTATTTTGTATAGAGGGCAGATCTCATTGTTGACTATATTACTATTTCGAATATTTTCAATTTTATTTATTGGTTTTCCATTCTTAAATGCGCATCTAATTATTTAATTATTTATGTCTCATCTATTAATGTGTTATAAATATTACTTTGTTTGAACTTTTTATTGTATTTTTGACTAGTTCAAAGTATGTGTATACTATTTATAATAAATATAGGAGAGTAAAGTAAAGTAATTATCTGAAAATATAAATTATTAATATGCCGTGTCAAAGATTTCTTTAAAAAAATATATTTTTTTTTTTAAATTGTCGTTAAATATAAATTAATATTATTCAATATCCCTCGGGATATTAGCTCGGAAAGTAGTTGTTTCAATGAACATTTGAAAGTCTTAGCAAGATAAAATATTTGTAGTTTGTAGATAGAAAAATGAATCGATTTTTTTATATTTCTTTATCTGAATAAAAATTTAAAAATGTGTGTCTGATTACATTTGTTAAAATAATTTTCTAAATCCAGCCGAACGTGTCTATTTTCCTAGGCGAGTGATTACCGGTGATGATATAATAAGACAAACGGTTTCTATTTCAAGCCCCTCGAGGATTAAACAGCAGTAGCATTTCTATGTAAATATTTGTGTGCGTTCATTAAAATTTTCTTGAAATACTTCTCTTCTTACATCAGAATTTATTCCATCATGAAAGAAGTATACAAAACAGCTACTTATAAAAAATAATGATGACACATTTTATCCGTCAAAATTCATTGTTAATATTTCATAATTTGATACGATGCCATTGTAATCAATATCTGAAATAGCCAGAAAAAATAGTCGACTATTCCTCCCTCTTCTTCCTCTTTCTCTCCCTATCTTCTGCCTTTTCTTCTTCATGTCTACGACATACAATTACGAGTAGTAGTCTGTGCTTTCACTTTGACATTTGTTATAAAGTTATAACAATGGCATGGTTCAGAGAAACATCAAATGCAGAAATTGACGAATTTGTTAAAAGCTCCGTTCCAATAAATACAAATAAAAGCAAGACAAGTGTATAGACTATGGCGTCTACTTGGAAAATTTGGTGAGGCTAAAAATTCCAAACTATAGAAAGCAACCCCAAATAAAACATGACCCTTTCAAATAACGACTATAATTTTTTTAAATAATTTAAACATTGTTTTATTAAATTACATTAAAACGCTAGTAGAAAATACCTATAAATATAGGTAATAATTTCATCCAAAAATTATACTTGAGGGTTTTTAGCTCGTAAAAAACATCTGCCTCTCAGTAAAATGATCCCCAACACGCGCCACCCTAAGGGCACTGAGTTATACGATTTTCGGCGTTTGCCCTTTTCAAACACTCGTATAACTATAAAAAAAACACACACACACCGAACAGCTGCATTTTAATGGAAACGTTACCTGCGCACCTTTTCGAGAAAAAGGGTGTGATCGTGTTTCTAACTAATGGCCCGGATAAATGGAAAAGTAATTAGTTTAGAAAAGGAATTACGCGCTCGTGTCATAATATTATTCACGGATTATTTGGAAAGTGAAAGGGGCGAGTTTTTTTAATAGGATTACAATTGTTTACAATACAAATTAAATGATGTAATGTAAACGGACCCATAAATATATAGTCATATTACCTTAGAGGAAGAGTTAGATATATCAAATGTTAATTATCAAGAAGAATTTTAATAAAGTTTAAATTGAAGCTTCTAACAGGTATGCCCACTCCCAGATTAAGCATGAAGTAAAATTTCGAGTTTAGAAAAGACTGAAAATTTGGATTTGCAGGCGCGCGAGCGAAGCGAGTCGCGCCGGCAAATCCGAATTTTCAGGCTTTTCTAAACTCGAAATTTTACTTCATGCGCCACGCGTATATAACACTCAATTATTTCGAAGTTTAAAATATATTCTTCTTTATATTTAATCTCACGTTAAAAAATACGTATTTCTTGTAACTAAATCTTATGTAAGCTGCTTTGGGATATGTAAACGACAAAATTCTTGTAAAATTAAAAACTGAAATCTGAATATTAGCAACGATTTTGTGGTAAGATAACATATTCAATAGAGCTAAGAAAACAAAATTAGGGCTAATAAATAAATTTAAGTTTTTCATTATAAAGTTTTATTTTAACTCTAATAAATCACCGCAAAATTCGATACTTTTAATTTCATTTATTTACGGAATCTCCTTTTACATAAGTTTACAATATTAGAATAACTTCAACCCGAAAAAACAGTGATTTTATGAAAACTTGTAAAGATCATCACAATACGAATGTTCATGTCAAATGATGAAACATTGATGAAAAACCTAGAAAATGGTGCAAATTAAAAACATTTTCGAAAACCATGAAAGAAAAAAAAAATACTTGATTGTTTACGAAAGTCTTAGGAAATTATTAAAATTTAAATAAATCAACAAAAGGGCATTGATCAATGCAGTAGCATTTATTAATACTGACGTCAATACCGGCTTATGGTTAGCGAAGTCAGTTTATATATAACTTCTACATATCAAGTGAGTGTGTATGGGATGATGGATGTGGCGGCCTGAGGAGCTCATAAAAAGAGCGAAACGATCGTCGTCGTCTTCTGTCCTCTGTAGTAGGTCGTTAATTCTAATTTATATATATATATATATATATATATATATATATATGACAATTCGTATATCCATATATACAGAGTGAATAACAGAAAAATAACAATTGTATTAGACATGTTCATGTTACTCTTACTTTACGGGAGTTAAAATAATAATACTAAAAAATACTAAAGAGTGTATACATTATTTAGAGATAAAACCAACAAATGGGTACAAAATACTAAATAACTAATAAGTTGTACAAATAACAGATTGAAAAGACTATCAGTAACTGATAATCAAAATATCACAGTAAAGACTAGATTGTATAATATAATATCGAATAAAAATATATGACTTCACAAACTAAGTAATTGAAATTAAGATAAAACATTATTAACAATCATATTTTTATGCCAGGTATTGACTTGGCGGAAGCAACATAGGAGATCCCATGTAAATTGAAATGTTCAAATTTTGGCTCCGCTATTTATTTTAGAAACAAAATGTATTTACCATTTTTGTAGAGGGAAAAATTCTGAATTCATTCGTGTTACCGTTTATCACTTTACGTTTCTGTAAGTTAAAATGTTTAAGAAAAAGTAATGTGATTTTATAAAAATAATGACATGCCTTGGAATTGAAATAACAATTGAGGATGTCAAAATGCCAAAAGACATCGCAGTCACTTAATTAAAGTAAATGTTTTCGAAATGATTTACACTATACAAGAAAAATCCTCATAATAAAGTGGTATTATGCAGATTACAGTTATCACGATGTTTGCGTTATGTTTTTTTATCGTTAATTAGGTAGGTTATAAAATCACATTACTTTTCACTTTCCCCCGTATGTAATACAAAGGGAAAGTATTGTTTTCGTGAACATTTTCGAATCAAAAATTTTAGCGGAAATATCCGTTTTGAGGTCCCCTGAGTCGAATAAGACCATTTTTGAAAAATGTCTGTCTGTCTGTGTGTCTGTGTGCGCTGTACCGCAAAAACCGCTAAAGATATCGAGATGAAACTTGAAGCTTAAGCTTTTTGTTACAATCGGAAGAACTGAAAAGCTTTTGGTGAAAATCGGAAAACCGGAAGTGGTACTTTACTCTTAGCGTTATTCAGTTTTTTCAGATTTTTTCAATAAATGTTCATCAAACAAAAAATTCTTTCAAATAAAAGTTGTAGATAGTAACAAAATGAAGATGTATTGTTCACTTACTTTTTGTCATAGCACTCTTAGTTTTTGAGATATTTCAAAAGTTGTGTGTTTTATCTAGTTATTGGTGTGTGACAGTGTATGTGTCGATACAATTGAAAAATGTTTCAAATAAAAGTTGTAGGAAATGAAAAAAAAATCTGTGTTTAATACGCGTGGCGCATGAAGTAAAATTTCGAGTTTAGAAAAGCCCAGAAAATTTGTCTCGGGTCGCTGCGCGACCCTCGACAAATTTTCACGGGGCTTTTCTAAACTCGAAATTTTACTTCATGCTTAGCCTGGGAGTGGAAAACACTTGTTTAAAGCTTTAAATTGAACTTTAGAAAAAAACATGGAATATCCGCGATTGTTGTATTAGTCCCATGGTATGTCATTATTTTTATAAAATCACATTACTTTTTCTTAAATATTTTAGCTGTAAATTTTTTGACATTCGTTGATTTTTAAAAGAGTTCAATTTGAAGCTTAAAACGAGTGTTATCCACTCCCAGACTAAGCATGAAGTAAAATTTCGAGTTTAGAAAAGCCCCGTGAAAATTTGTCGAGGGTCGCGCAGCGACCCGAGACAAATTTTCTGGGCTTTTCTAAACTCGAAATTTTACTTCATGCGCCACGCGTATTAAACACAGATTTTAAGTGAAGTTAGAATATACATAAATTTGACAATATTATAGTGTTTTATACGCGTGGCGCATGAAGTAAAATTTCGAGTTTAGAAAAGCCCAGAAAATTTGTCTCGGGTCGCTGCGCGACCCTCGACAAATTATCACGGGGCTTTTCTAAACTCGAAATTTTACTTCATGCTTAGCCTGGGAGTGGAAAACACTTGTTTAACGCTTTAAATTGAACTTTAGAAAAAAACAGGAAATATCCGCGATTGTTGTATCAATCCCATAGTATGTCATTATTTTTATAAAATTACATTACTTTTTCGTAATTATTTAAACTTTGAGAAACGTAAAGTGTTAAGTGTGAGGATTCATAAATTTAGATTTTTTCCCTCTACAAAAAAGTAAAATACATTTTGTCTCTAAAATAAATAGGGAAGCCAATATTTGAACACTTTAAAATTAACGTGCGATTTCCTATGTTGCGTCCGCCAAGTCAACACCCGGTATACTTTGACTATAGTTCACGATTAATAATTTTATTAGCATACAATTTTTATTGTTTAATTAATTTGTAAACGATAAATTTCTTGTAATATTAAAAACTGAAATCTAAATATAACCCACAATTTTAATAATAATAATAATAATAATAATTCTTTATTAACGGACAAGCCATTTACAATGTAGAGCCAAAAACATATAACCAAAATGTAAGACACAAAACATGAATCACAAATATGCACAAAGACACATATGTTAATCTGCGTAAACCACAATAGGGTTATAACATTTAGCGCACACCATCCGCGAGACTCCTCCTAATTAGATATAATTTTTGTGGTTAGATATAATTTTCAATAGAGTTATGAAAACAAAATTGAGGCTAATATTTGAATAATTAAAGTTTTTGATAATAAAGTTTCATTTGAACTCTAATACATGACCACAAAATTTGAGGGTAATAATTTACTCAAACAACCAAACCATTTATTCCAATTATAAACATTTCATCGTGTCCCATAAAATTAATTCCCCCACAGGAATCCCATATGGCAGAAAAGGGCGGAATCGGCGGCGACTCGTGCCGATCCGGCACGATTTCAAGGGCTTTTGGCGAGAAGGGAGGGTTCCTCCCTTCGTAAAACTCACACATTTATATATAAACACACACATGCACATACATTTTTATATATAAACATGCACACACACACAGATGTCTGCTTCTGTCTAGTAGCACGGCAGTCTGCACGCGTACAGCTTCCAGAATTGACATATTTCAACACGGAAATCCAAAAGAATAACTTTCCGTGCGCTTTTTGTTAAAAGCTATGATAATTATAAATGAAGACTGAAAATGTGAAAGTGATTTTTTTAAAGTATAATAATCGTTGGATTTGGATTTATGAATTTAATTAGACAAATGTATTAAGGTAATTACATTTGATTTTTAGTTGTGAAATAATAAATAATTGAAGGGCTTATTGTAATAACATGATAAGCCACACAACCAAAAAATATGCTGTATTATTTTTCGATGTGATCGTTGAATGACAAATGGATTTCTCATTCTACGATGTGATTAGGCAGTAATATAAAAAGCTACAGTATGCTCATATTCGTTAGCAAACGGAAGCTTTCAAAAACAAACAATCTACTATTAATTCTTACTATCATAGTAATACATTTTACATTTTTTTAATAAATTTCAAAGTCCAATATCTCAGTTTTGTTTACTTGTGGCATATCATGTTACTACAATAAGCCCTTCAACTGTATATAGGTTTTAAATTGAAATTCACTTAAGCATATGGTTTTGGTTTGTATTTGAAAAAGTTTGTTAAACTCGGTTGACCTAGAAGCCTATTATAGGAATATGTTTTTTTTAGTTACGTGAAGATTTCAACTAGCTTAAAATTTACTTGGTTTGCTTTACTATTAAATTTAATTTTCGACTAGCTTCGGTTTGATGCCATTTTTAAGAATGATGTACATAAAAACAGTTTTTTTGTACATGATTATTGAAAATGACACCAAGCTGAAACTAAACTAATTTATTAGTAAAACAAACCAAGTGAATTTTAATTAAAAACCTATATATTAGTAGAAATGTTTTACCAAGTGATCAATGAGGAACATGTTAAAGATATAATAAATATTTGTATTGGAGTTTTTGCTACAAGAAAATTAAAATTTGTAAAATGTATTAACGTGGAATCAAACATTAAATAAAGCCGAGTTGTTTATTAATGGCAAACATACATATCTCAGTATATTTTGAACTTCATACTAAATCAGTGTTTTATATGTCTGGCGCATGAAGTAAAATTTCGAGTTTAGAAAAGCCTGAAAATTTGGATTTGCCGGGGCGCGACTCGCTTCGCTCGCGCGCCCCGGCAAATCCAAATTTTTAGGCTTTTCTAAACTCGAAATTTTACTTCATGCTTAGACAAGGAGTGGAGACACTCATTTGAGCTTCAAATTGGACGCTTTTACTTGGAAGAAAAATCATATTTTTATATATAATCTGTTCTTTTTAATATGACCAATCAAATTTAATATTTCTAGAATTTAGTGGTGTGATTCAGGTTGTGTGTTTTAGGTTAGGACAAAATTAATCCCATGTTACGTTGTAAATCAACTTTTAATTTCTAGGTGTTGTTAAGGGAAATCTGACATAAGTATGACAATTTAATTAACTCACAAAGATTACGATTACAAATGTATTTATCTATCACCGCCTCAAATTATTTGTATCTACTACCAATTTAATAAAGTTTCTCTGAGGATCAGGTAATATTCCTTGCTCAGGAATATCTGTCTTCTTTATTATCTGCCCATTTATATGTTCAAATTTTAAAAAAGTTCTAAATACAAGGAATTTTTCTTTTAGGTATGCATGTTACGATTTTTCAATTTGAAACCTCTACCGAGTGTTTTCCACTCCCAGACTAAGCATGAAGTAAAATTTCGAGTTTAGAAAAGCCTGAAAATTTGGCTTGGTCGCGTAGCGCAGCGGAGCGACCAAGCCAAATCAGGCTTTTCTAAACTCGAAATTTTACTTCATGCGCCACGCATATAAAACACTGATTTCAAGTGAAGTTCAAAATATACTGCTTAGTTCTGATCACATGTTCATTATTTTTTCAAATGTTAATATGGAATATGTGAAAGTATACTTAAAAGAAAAAATCCCGTATGTGTTGTAAAGTTGCAAGTGGCAGGGTTCTCTTTTTTTGAAAATCTCTGCATCGTGACAATTTATTTGACAAATTATGATTTATTTGTCACATTGATAATCATTTACCAACATCTTAAAATTTGATATTTAAAATACCCTACTGTTAAAGCAGGACTACAACTGTTCGAAGTAAATACACCCTAAGTTTGCCCATATTAAAAAAAAAACAGAGTTTACCTTCACTATAATACGCGATTAATAATTACAAATACAATCTTTTATTGTTTAATTAATTTGTTAAATAATTCTATACATTATTTTTAACAAGATAATTGTTCTAAATTACGTATTAACTATAATTACTCGGAAATAACAATACTCAAATAAGTGGAAATGATTAAAAACCATGCCGAAGTAGAATCGATCGACTGTGTCGCACAATGGAATTATTTTTAATGTCCATTGTTCGAGTTTAACAAAGTAAACGACCTCAAGAAGAGAAATGCTAATACGCCTGTTCTTAAATGTGGTACACCTGCAATTACACCCACGTAACATTGTCGCAGACACATGCTCCCAGTTGTAAACAATGGGACCCAACCCAAAACACTTGCTCGAAATAATTTGTTATGTAACGCGAGTTTGAGCGAAAATTATTGAAATTGCTTCCTGTACACAAAGGAAAAAGATATTGCGCAGGAAATATTTGTTCTTTGGGCTGTTTTAATATAATTTTGGAGAAACGAGATACGTGTTGTCCATTAAAACTTAAAAGAATTTAATACACGGTGGGCTTCGATTGAATTTAATTGAATGACTCTTTATCTGAATATATTCAGATTGGATGTTGTAAAAGGACATTTTCTTAGATCATAAAAGTCAAAATCGAACAATTTTTAAAAAAAGTATTTTTTTTCGGTTTTTAAACCACAATTTTTATTTGCCTTAAATCCATTTACTGTTACATTTTTATGAGAAAAATAAATACAGGGTTTTTCTATTGCATTTCACTATTGATCAAATGACAACGTAAAGTGATAAATGTTAACACGAATGAATTCAGAATTTTTTCCTCTACAAAAAAGGTAAATGTATACATTTTGCTTCTAAAATAAATAGGGGAGCCAAAATTTGAACATTTAAAAATTTGCATGGCATTTCCTATGTTGCGTCCGCCAAATCAACACCCGGTATAGGAAATAATAATAATACTTTATTAGCGGCAATCGCTTTTTATAAGAAATTTAAAATATAATACCTATTACAAAATTAATATAAAAATGTTCCTTTAATATTTTTGCTGACCACTTTTGCAGTAACAATAAATTTCTTCTAGAAATATTTTTTTTTATTTATACATACACCAGTTTTTTTGTAAGTATACGTATTCCGAATACGCCTAAGCCTATTTTCTGTGAATCTCTAGATATTCCTTGTTTTTTTAAAGTTCAATTTGAAGCTTTAAACGAGTGTTTTCCCCTCCTAGACTAAGCATGAAGTAAAATTTCGAGTTTAGAAAAGCCCCGTGAAAATTTGTCTCGGGTCGCGTTGCGACCCGAGACAAATTTTCTGGGCTTTTCTAAACTCGAAATTTTACTTCATGCGCCACGCGTCTAAAACACTAAAATATTTTGAAATTATGTATATTGTGAAGTTCGACACTTGAATTCTGTGTTTTACGCGACCAAATCAAATTTCGAGGCTTTTTTAAACTCGAAATTTTACTTCATGCTTAACCTGGAAGTGGAAAATTAATTAAATTAATTAACACAAATAAGACAATTAACTTTGTTAAAATTTTATACCATTTTCACGTGTATTCACCCAATTTACTTGGAATTGACTGGACTTACATCTTATAGAAAGAAAATATAATTATCTTTATGAATTTTCCGAAAATATTTAGCTAAATTCGAAATTATGCAATAAAACTAACAATTTAAAAAAAATGTTTTCTTTGAAAAAATTGTAAACAAATTAAATTTTATACCATCAACGTGAAATTTACAGAATTGACTTATCATTAATTGCACTTTTATCTTATTATAAAGAAAATTAAATTATCTCGCTACGTTTTCTTAAAACATTTAGCAAACATTAAAATTATGCAATAATATTGACAATTTTTTGAGATTCTTTTCCTCGAAAAAAACTATATAAAATTACAATGTTACACCATCAACGCGAAATTCACAGAATTTACTTAGAATTAATTGCACTCACATCTTATAAAAAGAAAATTATATTATATCACCACATTTTCTCAAAATATTCAGTCAAAGTTAAAATTATGACATACAATTTACAATTTTGTGGAGAATGTTTTCTTTGAAAAAATTGTAAAAAACTAGAAATCTATACTATCAACAATAAATTGACAGAATTTACTTAGAATTGCACGTATTTACATTTTAGAGAAAGAAAACTAAATTATCTCGCCACGTTTTTCGAAAATATTCACCCAAAGTTGAAATTATGTAAAAAAATCAACGATTTTAGGTGATTGTTTTTTATTTAAACAATTGTAAAAAATGTACAAACTATTAAATCATTATAAATTTCTAAGAACCTACACAGAAACGTATAAACTTCGATTGGTTATAATTGAAATTTAAATATCTTTACTAGATATTCCAAAAATATCAATTAAGTTTCAAGTCAAAGTCCGTGTTTTAATTATTTTTTTATTTTGGGTTTTACGTCATCTATTTCCGCTGCTATGGCCAATCATGACGCCGGAGATTAATAGATTTAATAATTAATAATTTCTTAAAAAATAGTCGTTCAAGTAATAAGGTGCAATTTTTTTCGCGAACTTGATATTTTCTCAAAACAGAAGGCGAACAACAGCCGAAGAATGTGGCTTTGAAGTAACCTAAAGCTCGATTGATTTCAAACTTAAAACAAGGATCAAATTTTAATTCTAAGTCCATGTTTTAATAGTTAGTAAATAAAAAATTGCTTGCTCAAATAATTAAGCGTAACGTTATCCACGGTTTTGATATTTTCATTAAATGAAAAGCAAACGATGACCGAAGAATGTGGCTTTGAATTGTGGTAAAGCTCAATTATTTTTACGCTTAAACCAAGGCTTAAATTTTAAGTCAAATTCTATGTTTTAGTAATTAAAAAATTTAACAATGCTTGCTCATATAATTAAGCGCAACTTGGTCCACGAAACTTATATTTTCATTAAACAAAAGACGAACGACAGCCGAAGATGGTGGATTTAAATTGAAGTAAAGCTCAATTGTGTTCACGCTTAAATCAAGGCCTAAAATTAAATCAAAATCGCTGCTTTTTCGCCGAGTGAATTAAATTAATTAAAACCTAAAAAAAAATGGATGGCTCAAATAATTGAGTACACATTTTTTTTAAATTTGCAAATTTCACGAAACAAACGGCAAACGACTATGAAAGAATTAAACTTTGAAGTGACGTAACGTTGAATTGTTTTGACTCTTAAATTTTGAGCTGCGTTTTCATTATTTGAAAAAAATATATATTTTACAAAATTCGAGCATAACTTTTTTTTAAGTACTCGACACTTTCATGAGACAAAAAAAACTACAAATAAATTCCCCACTGAGCAAAAAACAAACAAATAATATTTTATCAACATTGTAACAACATTAAATGTTTATTTTAATGTTGATAAAACATTACTTAAATGCATTTGCTCAGTGGGTCATTTGTTGTTTTCTAAATATTATTATTATTATGCATTTAAACATAAATATTTGTTTTTTGTTCAACGACCCCTGTTTCCGTTAACACCATAACTCAAAATCGAAAGGTATTAAATATTATACGTTTAGCTTCTACACCAAAATTGCAGATTTGAGAAAGTATAGAGGAGACTACGCACAATTTTTTTCTTCTATTTCTTTCTTTAGATTATACTTATAAATGGTTAAATTCACATATCATTTCATTGATTCCAATTAAATTATACTTTTAAAGATAATTCAATTCGTATTAGATTTAAATTATTAGATTAATTTATTTAATGAGGATTTTAGTGAACTTATTTGAAATTCTCGTACGGTATCGTATTGACCCGCTTATTTTGTTTTAGTTTTCAGTTCCGCTGGCCGAGATACATCGAAAGCATTGTTTGTCTACTATCGTTTAAAAGGAAATTCATGTCGATTTCATCCATTTTTTGTTTATCAGATTAGTGGATCTTTTCGGCATCGACAAACGCGAACCGAATACGTATTAAGAAATCGACAATTTGTCACGATCGTGTAGAAAGAAATTCCGATCCAAATAGTACCAGTGATAATTAGTCACAAAAAGTTTTATAAAGTCGTTAATAAAATTCTAAATTTCTGAGCTGTACCTATTCAAGTTCAAATTGGCACTAAACAAACTTAAGTTATTAAATTAGGGTTGTCACTAATCAAATGCAAGTTGCATCGGATTAGTGACAACTTGATTTTGATTATTGCCAGCTTGAATTTGTTTAGTGTCAGCTTGAACTTGAAAATGTATAGATAAAATCAAGATATATATTATTTAATCTACATACAGGGATATTATTTTATTTATGTTTAATTGCATTTTTGGCAAATCGATTATCAATATTAATATTTAAAACAAATAATTACTATTTTTTAAATGCAAGTTACATTTACAACTATCATTTGTTTATTAATTTAAAAGTTATGCAATTATGTCAATTTTTTACAATCTAACTTCAAAACTGACTTAAAGTGATTTTTATCATTTTCACTAAAATTCCGATAAAAATGTTTTTCATTTTCATTTTAATTAAAAATAACTTTATTCAATGATTTTTTTTTAATTAACAATGGACTGTTTTTTTTAAATGATGAACTAGTGTCTTCCACTCCCAGACTAAGCATGAAGTAGATTTTCAAGTTTAGAAAAGCGTGAAAATTTGGATAAGATCCAAAAGTTCTTAAATTTATATCAGAGATCTATATTTTAAATTTTACTTTAAATCGATGTTTTGCACGCGTGGCGCATGAAGGAAAATTTCGAGTTTAGAAAAGCCTGAAAATTTGGATTTGCCGGGGCGCGACTCGCTTCGCTCGCGCGCCCCAGCAAATCCAAATTTTCAGGCTTTTCTAAACTCGAAATTTTCCTTCATGCTTAACCAAAGAGTGGAAACACTCGTTAAAAGCTTTAAATTGAACTCGTTCAAAAATCAACGGATGCCTGAAAATTTACAGCATATAGATGCATTGAGACATGCACACAAAGAAGGAAAATTCTCTGTTTAAAATTATAGTTTCTCAATAAATAAATGCATGCATTTTTTAATTTTCTTGATTTTACTTTATTCTATTACCCTATATTATATTCTAGATTAGAATGTAATTGCTGTACTAATTAAAATAAATAAATATATTCATTATTATTAATGACGAATTTTTCATTCATAAACTTTAAACATTTTCGCATTACATAATACCATTTTCCTTCTCGTTTTGTCTGTGTGTTGTGTGTATACATTACGTGTTAATAAGCATAAATTATTCAAAAACGCGCGTCCTTATTCAAACATGGTAGCATATTAATATGATTTGTGCGCGTAATTAAGATTCCTCGGGTCCGCATCCGAATTGTTTACGGACACGCGATCTTTTTTAAAGAGGAGAAAGTGAAATTATCCTCACACAACAAGATACCATAATAACATACATTGTACGTATATAAAACGGAACCATATATACAATACACATAGTTATGTACTCGTTAATACTTGGATTGTGTACATACATGCAACGGTATCTGGAGGTATTGTCTTCTTTATAAACGAGTAAATAAAAGTAGGTAATATGTGCATGTAATAAAGATTGTACTTGTTCTAATAACACTGATAATTTATACGTAATATTGGAATTATTGGTTAATTAATTCTCAGGAGTTTTTCCACTCCCAGACTAAGCATGAAGTAAAATTTCGAGTTGAGAAAAGCCCCAAGAATTTGGATTTGGACGCGCAGCGTCCAAATCCAAATTCGGGCTTTTCTCAACTCGAAATTTTACTTCATGCGCCAAGCGTATAAAACACTGATTTCAAGTGAAGTTTAAAATATACTGCTTAGATATGTACTATTTATGTATAACGCAGGTTGTGAAATTCATGGAAAGTAAAATACGCCGGTATAACCTTGAATTTATTTAATCTTTGCGAAGACTAGAAATAATTATAGTGACTTTGAATGTTCATTTTTATAATAACCAACCGAATGGAGTATATTGAGTTGCCTATTATTACTCAAAGTTCAATAGGCAACTCAATATACACATCAATTTAAAATAATGATTAATTGAGATGTAGACTAAGCTAAATAGCTATAGGTTACAAGCCAATGCATTCTCTAGCATATAAATCAAAAGTATATTGGAAAATCACGCAGAAAATATTAGCTCTGGGTTTGAAGCCAATTCATTCTGTAACAGAGAAACTCAGAAAATATTGGAAGATTATCAAAAAAAACTCGACTACGCTTGGGCTCTGGGTTAGGAGCCATTTCATTCCCTCGCAGAAAATATAAAACAATATTGCAGTATTAAAAAACAATCCAGAAAAAATCGACAAATCTTAATTTGAATATCAATTATTAATATTGAAAGTCTGTTCGTCAACTAAACTGAAATTATAGAAGATAAAAAAAGAAGAAAGGAGTAAAGAAGAAGACGATGAAGTTCTTCTTCTTCGTTTTCTTCTTTTTCTTGTTCTTTTCGTCAAATATCCAGAAAAATCGACAAATAATAATTTGAATGTCAATTATTAATATTGGAAGTCTGTTCGTCAACCAGACTGAAATTATAGAAGACAAAAAAGAAGAAGAAAACAAAGATGAAGAAGATGAAGATCTTCTTCTTCGTGTTCTTCTTGTTTTTGCTCTTTTTCTTGTTCTTTTCCATTAAACAATCAATAAAAATCACAAATCTTAATTTGAATGTCAATTATTAATATTGAAAGTCTGTTCGTCGACTAGACTGAAATTATAGAAGACAAAAAAGAAAAACAAAATAAAGAAGGAGACGATGAAGATCTTCTTCGTTTTGTTATTCCTTTTTGCCTTCTTCTTGTTGTTTTCTATCAAACAATTCAGAAAAATCGAGAAATCTTAATTTGAACGTCAACGTCAATTAACAATATTGAAAGTCTGTTTGTCAACTAGATTGAAATTATAGAAGACAAAAAAAGAAGAAAACAAAGAAGAAGTCGATGAATTTCTTCTTCTTCGTTTTCTTTTTCTTCTTGTTCTTTTCACCAAACAATCCAGAAAAATCGACAAATCTTAATTTGAATGTCAAATATTAATATTGAAAGTCTGTTTGTCAACCAGACTGAAATTATAGAAGACAAAAAAGAAGAAGAAAACAAAGAAGAAGAAGATGTTCTTCTTGTTTTTGCTCTTCTTCTTGTTCTTTTCCATTAAACAATGCAGAAAAATCACAAATCTTAATTTGAATGTCAATTATTAATATTGAAAGTCTGTTCGTCGACTAGACTGAAATTATAGAAGACAAAAAAGAAAAACAAAATAAAGAAGAAGACGATGAAGATCTTCTTTGTTTTGTTATTCCTTTTTGTCTTCTTCTTGTTGTTTTTTATCAAACAATTCAGAAAAATCGACAAATCTTAATTTGAACGTCAACGTCAATTAACAATATTGAAAGTCTGTTTGTCAACTAGATTGAAATTATAGAAGACAAAAAAAGAAGAAAACAAAGAAGAAGTCGATGAATTTCTTCTTCTTCGTTTTCTTTTTCTTCTTGTTCTTTTCACCAAACAATCCAGAAAAATCGACAAATCTTAATTTGAATGTCAATTATTAATATTGAAAGTCTGTTCATCAACTAGACTGAAATTATAGAAGACAAAAAAGACGAAGAAAACAAATAAGATCAAGATGAAGATCTTCTTCGATTTCTTCATTTTTTTCTTCTATAATTTCAATCTAGTTGACAAACAGACTTTCAATATTGTTAATTGACGTTGGCGTTCAAATTAAGATTTGTCGATTTTTCTGAATTGTTTGATAGAAAACAACAAGAAGAAGACAAAAAGGAATAACAAAACGAAGAAGATCTTCATCGTCTCCTTCTTCATTTTGTTTTTCTTTTTTTTGATCTTCTACTTGTTCTTTTCCATTAAACAATCTAGAAAAACCACAAATCCTAGTTTGAATGTCAATTAATATTGAAAGTGTTCGTCAACTAGTCTGAAATTAAAGAACACAAAAAAGAAATAGAAAACAAAGAAGAAGACGATGAAGATCTTCTTCGTTTTGTTCTTCTTTTTTGTCTTCTTCTTGTTCTTTTCCATCAAACAATCCAGAAAAATCGACAAATCTTAATTTAAATATCAATTATTAACATTGAAAGTCTATTCGTCAACTAGACTGAAATTATAGAAGACATCTTTTTCGTTTTCTTCTTCTTTTTTGTCTTCTTCTTCTATTTTCCTTTTACTCTTTGTAGAGCACCGGAGGAAGTAATTCTTTACGTAGTGAAGTTTGTGTAACTCATATCCTTTTTTTTTTCTATTTAATGCAT
This sequence comes from Philonthus cognatus, assembly GCA_932526585.2. Taxonomy (NCBI): domain Eukaryota; kingdom Metazoa; phylum Arthropoda; class Insecta; order Coleoptera; family Staphylinidae; genus Philonthus; species Philonthus cognatus. The sequence goes on along the minus strand of OW052241.1, from coordinate 30,683,115 downwards.
GACGATATCAAATGACGTTTCTAAAAAAAAACAACCCCCTCATTAAAACGCGAAAGCCCGAAAGAAATGTATGTGCAAGTCTACACGCGAAATACTAGGTGTTTTTATTGATCCAGACTGGAGCAGACATTTCCATCAGTTGGCTAGGGGCGGAAATTCACAGCCCTCTGACAGATTTTTGACCCCGCAGATCGATATCATCCGGCCCTAATCCCAAACATTAACACCTCTACATATTCAGAGAAGAGAGGGATGTAACGTTTTAATCAATGACCTAAATCTCGAAACAGAAAATTAATTAAAATTACAGTTTGATTTAAAAGCAAATAGTAGACTAAATGGATGTAATAGTTAATCATACAGGGTGTTTCACCTAAAACTCCCCAGACTAATTAACAAGAAACTAAAAATGTTAGTAAGTTTCGTTTGTATTAATCAATAGATGTCATTCAAGGCTTCAAATTAAGATAGAATTGGTATCACTCATAATTACGGTTTAGCTGTAAGAGGCGTGAGAAAATGTCATTCGATGATCAAAACTTTGAAAGTGACTTTTTCTAAAAGAATAGAATATTTTAAGATATTTTAATCATATTCATATTTTAAATTGTCCATTTTTAGGTTATAACCGGTTTTTATATTTGTAAGAACTTTTCATATACATAGTAGGGGTACAGTTTTACCACTCCAAATTTACCAATCCATTTTTACCACCGCATTTTTACCACCATACTTTTTTACCGCTATACAGTTTTACCACTAATATTTGTACCAATAATTATACAATAAAACACATTTTTACAAATAAAATCAGTTTTATTCAAAATTGTATATTCGTAATCCTAATCTCGGACTATATTTGTAATCCTATCCTCAGTTTTAATTCTGGCAAGGTTTTCCGTACGTTTAATTTTTCGCCCAAGGTCCAATTCCCGGAACATTGCCTCGGTGTCTCCCTGTTCTTTTTGAAGCTCGACGACAAAAGCATATAGGCTAGGATGATCCCGGCCGACGACTACAGTGATACATATATCCATCGATATGGAGGAATGGATTTTTTACGGCTTGTAATAACTCAACAGTTTGATAACTTGCCATGATTTACAGAACGATGCAAATTTTGACGAGTGACCAACGATTTAGGCGAATGACAAACCGATAATGACATTGACAGGTTACGAATTGAAGTTGTCAGTTGTTTTTCTAATTCAATTTTAAATAGCGGTAAAATATTGGTGGTAAAAAGAATACGGTGGTAAATACGTTGGTGGTAAAAAGAATTGGTGGTAAAAAAGGGACGGTGGTAAAAATGGAGTGGTAAAAATGGGGGCCAATCCATATACATATTTAAAATACTACAACTTCCTAAAATTAGCATATCTAATAATAAAAATTATTAAAATACATTGGAAATTACAAAACAATACTTATTATTATTGTTTTGTAATTTCCAATGCATTTTAATAATTTTTATTATTAGATAATCTCTTCACTCGCGCGCCCTGGCAAATTAAAATTTTCAGGCTTTTCTAAACTCGAAATTTTACTTTATGCTTAAACAAGGAGTTAAAGACATTTTCTAGAAGTTAATGCAACCATTATTTCTAACGCACGTATAAATGATCAGACTTATTATATATAAAAGACTAAAACAAAAAACAACTTAGCAATCCAAAGATGAACTCAAATTAATTGACCCTAACAGTTTTATTTAATTGCTAATATTTGTCATTCATTTGTTATTGTTTTTTTGTTTTCAATTAAATTTCTCTTAAATTGCAATTAATCGCTAATTATACGTGTCGAGCACTTACTAATTGAATCAAGTTCGTTGAACTAATCGGTGATCTAATGTATTCGCGACAAGTTTGTAACGGTCTAAATTTCATTCATTCTTTGCAGCCATTTAAAGTAGTTAAATTTCATTTCGGTGTTGCGAAAACTCGATGCTAATTAGGACTGAAAACTGTTTCTAATGATTCAATCAAAAAAGGTACTTCCTAAAAGGATACGTTTTTGTTTAGAAAGTAAAATATAAATACGTTACTTGGCAAGCTCGTATATTTTTTTCAGTGTACAGAGTGGTCACATTTGGGTGTTACTCCAGGGCAGTGTTTCTCAACCGGGGTGGGCACGCCCCATTAAAGGGGCGCGGAAAGTTATCATTTTCCAAAGATTACGTGAAGTGAAAAAAGGCTATAATACTGTTTCAATCTAACTTTAAAACCTAAATTAAATCAGGGTGAGGGGTCGTGGAGTTATGAGGAGGGGGGGGGGGGGGAGCTGAAAAAGGTTGTGAACCCCTGCTCTAGAGAATCTCGGTTAGTAGAAGTTAGAACAAAACGGACGGCGCATCCTCAATAATCTGTTTATCTCATTCAATTCTCCTCAAAAAAGTGCCTGAAGAAAATGCAACTCTTATTTTAATAAAATAATAAATGACTGAGATAATAAAAATCAAAAATGGAAAAAAATGAGTTTTTGGCTATAACTTCAAACAAAAGATGATAGCCGATTTTTGTTTTCACCATTAAGTTTATCTCTAAAAAAGAGATCGACGATGCGAAATCCCTTTTTTCTCTCTTCTACTAATCGAGATTCCCTATAGTAACACCCAAATGTGACCACCCTGTACATTTCGCCTTTCATTACAATATGACTTAAGTTGACATGATTTTAAGGGCCAAGTGCACTAAACACGTTAAACGGAAAAAATGGAAAATAATTAGTTTTTGGCTATAACTTCAAACAAAAGATGATAGCCGATTTTTGTTTTCACCATTAAGTTTATCTCTAAAAAAGAGATCGACGATGCGCCATCCCTTTTTTCTATCTCTTCTACTAACCGAGATTCCCTATAGTAACACCCAAATGTGACCACCCTGTACATTTCGCCTTTCGTTACAATATGACTTAAGGTTGACATGATTTTAAGGGCCAAGTGCACTAAACACGTTAAACGGGTTCATCTCTGAACTCGAGTTCAAAACGACATTACAACAATGGAAACTGTCAACTTGAACTTGAGTTCAGAGATGAACTCAGTTCAACATTTTTGACGCAACTGGGTCTAAATCAAAGCAAATCAACTCCAATTAAAATTGGAAGAAATAGCTAATTTAATAATAAAAATAATGTAATTTATTTTTTTAAACATACGAGTACATGTACAATTATTCAATATAAAAACGTAACAATATGAAAAGAAAAACGTCAGAAGGAGAGAGAAAATAATTATGTATGCTTTAATTATTTTCTCTCTACTTCTGACGTATTTCTTTTCATATTGTTACGTTTTTATATTGAATAATAATTTAATTTAATTACGTTATCTCTACTTCTGACGTTTTTATACGAATACATATTACTAAAAATTAAAATAGATTTGTAATTCAGAGAGAATGGTCCAAGTTATTAGAGTACTATATGTAGTAACTCAAGTAGTAAAAGTCTAATGACCAAATGTTTTCAAGTCATGATTAATAATAGTATTTCATTACAAAATTTATAACAGAATTCGTTCTAATTTTCATTTACCTTAATGATAATGCATGCTTATTCTGTATATATACCATATTTTGCAACTTATTTTTTAATATTTGAAATAAAACAACACAGTTGGGAGGGTTTCACTTTAATTGTTTAACACTGCAACATGTTTCACCACACAGTGGCTTCATCAGGCAGATGAAATAATGATTTTACAAAGTACAGGTAAGAGCTTATATACTAATGCAATTAAGTTAATAGAAGGGGGGGGGGGTTAATAAGGTAATTAGGCTGAAACTAATACAAACAATTTTGAGCGACTAAATATTGATTAGGGGTGAGTTGTTTACTTCTATTTGGTCATTTAATAGAATACCTTTTTTATTATATTTATTAATTTCTAATTCTTCTAATAAGTTTAATTTACGACTTTTGTTACATTCGTGCAAAATTTTGAATTTAGGGTTAAAGTTATGTTGGTATTCGATTAAATGATTGGCGTAGGTTGAAGAGGTTTTCTTAAATTGAAAGCATTTTTGATGTTCTGAAATGCGATCTGGGAAGCTACGTCCAGTTTGTCCAACGTATACCTTAGGGCAATCTCCACACTCTAGCAAATACACGCCAGAGTTCGTAGTTTTATCAGATTTGTCTTTAGAATTATTGATGAATTTATTAAGTGAGTTGACCGTTCTAAAAGAAGGAGTTAGGTTTAAGGATCTGAGTTTTTTGCTGATGGCAATCGAAGGGGGACCGTTAAATGTTAATGAGCAATATTTATTACTCTGATTTTGAAAATTGGTGGGATATACTAATTTCAGGGCTTGTTGTCTTTGTTTTTTAAAAAGGATGTCTAAGATGAGCTTTTGACGAAAGCCGTTGTTATTAGCTATTATGAGAATTCTGTTGAGCTCATTATTAAAATTATTAATTGATAGGGGGATAGTGGTTAGCCTATCCCCCTATCAATTAATAATTTAGTGTGTTTCTGAACTTCACTTCAAATCAGTGGTTTGTACGCGTGGCGCATGAAGTAAAATTTCGAGTTTAGAAAAGCCCGAAAATTTGTCTCGGGTCGCTGCGCGACCCTCGACAAATTTTCACGGGGCTTTTCTAAACTCGAAATTTTACTTCATGCTTAGCCTGGGAGTGGAAATACTCGTTCAAAACTTTAAATTCAACTCTATTATAAAATCGACGAATGCCTGAAAATTACGTAAATAAAAAAATGGTGATGTGTCCATCATAGTACTTTCCCCCGTAAATTGCGTATTAAATCACTTTTAAAATATTTGTAGCATTATTATTATCAAAATGTCTTCAACTTTTTGATAACTACAACTTTTATTTGAAACATTTTTCAATTGGATCAACACATACTGACACAAACCAATGACTAGATAAAAAATACTATTTATTGAATATCTCAAAAACTAAGAGTGCTATGACAAAAAGTGAAGATACAAAAAATCTTTAATATTTTATTACCTACAACTTTTATTTGAAACATTTTCCAATTGTATCAACACACACACTGACACAAATCAATGACTAGATAAAAAACACTATTTATTAAATATCTCAAAAACTAAGAGTGCTATGACAAAAAGTGAATCTACAAGTTTAGTTTTTTATTTCCTACAACTTTTATTTAAAACATTTTTCAATTGTATCGACACATACACTGTCACACATCAATAACTAGATAAAACAAACAACTTTTAAAATATCTTAAAAACTAAGAGTGCTATAACAAAAAGTAAATAAACAATATATCTTCATTTTGTTATTATCTACAACTTTTATTTGAAAGAATTTTTTGTTTGATGAACATTTAATAAAAAAATCAGAAAAAACTGAAAAACGCTACGAGTAAAGTACCACTTCCGGTTTTCCGATTTTCACCAAAAGCTTTTCAGTTCTTCCGATTGTGACAAAAAGCTTAAGTTTCAAGTTTCATCCCGATATCTTTAGCGGTTTTTGCGGTACAGCGCACACAGACTCACACACAGACACACAGACACACAGCCAGACAGACATTTTTCAAAAATGGTCTTATTCGACTCAGGGGACCTCAAAACGGATATTTCCGCTAAAATTTTTGATTCGAAAATTTTCACGAAAACAATACTTTCCCTTTGTATTACATACGGGGGAAAGTAATAAATTCACTGAATATCATTAAAACCGGGAAAGTCAGAGAAAAGTCATGGAATTATATTCAAATTGACCAAAACACTAACAAAAAAGCCATATGATATTAAATTTATAAAATTAACTTAAATTTTAACAAAAACAATGAAAACAATTTAACAAAATAACCCCCATTTTTTTACAGAAGAAAGTTATATTAAAATGCGAGGGTAAAAAATCTTGAATCAGGGAAATGTCGGACAAATTTAACATTTCACATTGTGGCTACCATGGCAGTTTTACTTTAAATATTATTAAAATAAAATTTTGGAAACTAGATTATTACCGTTAAAAACATTTTCAGTCATTTAACGTTCTTATCAAAGCATTTAGTTTGAAGTTTTGAACGAGTGTTTCCACACCCAGACTAAGCATGAAGTAAAATTTCGAGTTTAGAAAAGCCCCGTGAAAATTTGCCGAGGGTCGCGCAGCGACCCGAGACAAATTTTCTGGGCTTTTCTAAACTCGAAATTTTACTTCATGCGCCACGCGTATAAAACAGTGATTTAACGAGAAATTTAAAAACACACAACAGACATTTTTCATGTTAATTCTCACAATTAATTCGAATTATATTTGACGATTCAAATCCTTTTGTAAGTAGTCGAATCATTTTATAAATATTCGAATCCTTTTATAAATATTCGAATCCTTTTATAAGGATTCGAATCACCCACATTTGGATTCGAATACGAATCTTCTTAAAATAATATAACGAATCCGGATCACGAATCCAGTTGAATCGAATGCCTCTTTTGAATCCTCTAAAGCCTGGGTCTCCAAACTATCTTCTTCGCGGGCCACAAATACAATTCTACATAATAAAGTCGGCCAAGATCCGATTAATTTTATAAAATTATGAAAAATTTAAGGAACAATTGTTACAATATTTTAAAATATGACATTTACAAAAAAATTACAAACAATCGCGGGCCGGATTCATGCAAGTCGCGTTCCGGATTTGGCCCGCGGGCCGTAGTTTGGAGACCACTGCTCTAAAGGGATTCGAATCCTAAATGATTCGAATCCTGCCCAGCTCTGGTGTACACCGATGAGAATTTTACTGGCGAAAAATGCATTTTAAACCTTAGTCCTTAGTTCTTGATGCTGCAATAAAAAAAAACTGTCAATTTAGCCGAAAAAAGAAAAAATAGAAAAAATATTAAATTATCTCTATATTCACTATAACATACATTATAAAAATGCACACTTAAGAAATCACTACAATTTTATTGACCAAAAATGCACGTTAACCCTTGGTAGATATGCTGCTGCAAGAAAACCTCCTGTTAATTCAGCCCAACCACATTCTTTTATTTTTTGAAATAAAAAACTGAAATCGCATACACGCCCATTTTAATCAAATTATAGAAATGCATCATTTAAACAGCACAATATTTTTATTGTCCACAATTGCACTTTGGCCCTTCTTAAATATGCCGCTAAAAAATACTCGCCCTAAATGAACACATAGCACAAAATGAACACATTTGACGTGTACATTTTGTCTGAAATAACCATTTTTCACAATTTGCTAAAATCCGAAAATACCTTGTTCATAGTTTTTCTAATATTTTCGTGGAAAGTCAAAATGGTGTTAATTTAGACTGATTTTTATGGAAAGTGATGTTTTAGAAGGCTATTACTGAAAAATTTCTTAATGGATTCTTTCAAAATATGTGATAAACTTAAAGTACCCCATTTATAGTTTTCCTAATATTTTCGTTCGAAGTCAAAATTGCTTAACTTTTCCTGATTTTCATAAAATTTATATTTTAAAAGGCTATAACTCAAAAACTTCTTTATGGATTTTGATAAAACTTGCTATGAATGTTAAGTATAATATGATCTTTCAAAATCTTTCTTTTGGTTAAGATCCAAAAATACTTCATTCATAGTTTTTCTAATATTTTCGCGTAAAGTCAAAATGGTCTTAATTTAGACTGATTTTTATAGAAAAGTGATGCTTCAGAAAGCTATAACTGAAAATTTCCTCAATGGATTTTCATGAAGTTTGCTGTGGATGTTTATCAAAATATCCTTTTTCAAAATATGTGATTCGAATCAACTGTTTAAAACTGCGATTATAGGCAACTCAATACAGTTGATGTATATTGGGTTGCTTTTAACTATTGCTGTATGTGTTTTTGAACTTCTCTCAAAATCAGTCTTTTAGACGCGTGGCGCATGAAGTAAAATTTCGAGTTTAGAAAAGCCTGAAAATTTGGTTTGGTTGCTCCACGCTTCGCGCTACGCGACCAAACCAAATTTTCAGGCTTTTCTAAACTTAAAATTCTACTTCATGCTTAGTCTGGGAGTGGAAAACACTTGTTAGACAGGTATTAAAACCTTTAATGACAACACCGAATTCTTAAAAAAAATGAACAACGAGATAATTAACTAAGCTCATAAAGATTACGAAAATAACTACAGTTTGTGTTTGTTTCCCATTTTCTTTAAGAACTCGGTATTGTCATCAAAGGTTTTAATAGGTATCTAACAAGTATTTTCCACTCCCAGATTAAGCATGAAGTAAAATTTCGAGTTTAGAAAAGCCTGAAAATTTGGTTTGGTCGCGTAGCGCGAAGCGCGGAGCGACCAAACCAAATTTTCAGGCTTTTCTAAACTCGAAATTTTACTTCATGCGCCACGCATGTAAAAGACTGATTTTAAAAAAAGTTGAAAAGCACATACAGCAATGGTTATAAGCAATCCAATATACATTAACTGTATTGAGTTGCCTATAATCGCAGTTTTAATTCGATGCGATGCATTGCGATTTATTCTGGTATACATAGAGGATATTAATACAGACAAAAAATTCCGATAGAAAAGACAAATTACCGCTCTTTTAGACTATTTAAATATATAAATAAAATATTTTTACGATTTACCGGTAAATCAATAAACCGTTATTCATATACCTGTTTTAAACTTTCGTGTTTTATATGCCTGGTGCATGAAGTAACATTGCTATTTATTCTGGTATACATAGGGGTTAAATCAATTTTTATAAAAATTCGAATCCTTTTATAAATATTCGAATCCTTTTATAAGGATTCGAATCACCCACATTTCGATTTGAATACGAATCTTCTTATAATAATATAACGAATCCGGATCACGAATCCAGTTGAATCGAATGCCTCTTTTGAATCCTCTAAAGGGATTCGAATCCTAAATTATTCGAATCCTGCTCAGCTCTGGTGTACACCGATGAGAATTTTACTGGCGAAAAATGCATTTTAAACCTTAGTCCTTAGTTCTTGATGCTGCAATAAAAAAAACTGTCAATTTAGCCAAAAAAAGAAAAAAATAGAAAAAATATTAAATTCACTCTATATTCACTATAACATACATTATAAAAATGCACACTTAGGAAATCACTACAATTTTATTGACCAAAAATGCACGTTAACCCTTGGTAGATATGCTGCTGCAAGAAAACCTCCTGTTAATTCAGCCCAACCACATTCTTTTATTTTTTGAAATAAAAAACTGAAATCGCATACACGCCCATTTTAAACAAATTATAGAAATGCATCATTTTAACAGCACAATATTTTTATTGTCCACAATTGCACGTTGGCCCTTCTTAAATATGCCGCTAAAAATACTCGCCCTAAATGAACACATAGCACAAAATGAACACATTTGACGTGTACATTTTGTCGCCGAATATGTCTGAAATAACCATTTTTTTTCACAATTTGCTAAAATCCGAAAATACCGTGTTCATAGTTTTTCTAATATTTTCGTGGGAAGTCAAAATGGTGTTAATTTAGACTGATTTTTATGGAAAGTGATGCTTTAGAAGGCTATTACTGAAAAATTTTTTAATGGATATTTGTGAAATTTGCTGTGGATGTTTATCAAAATATCCTCTTGCAAAATATGTTGACAATTTAAAATACCCCATTTATAGTTTTCCTAATATTTTCGATCGAAGTCAAAATTGCTTAATTTTTCCTGATTTTCATAAAATTTATATTTTAAAAGGCTATAATAACTCAAAAACTTCTTTATGGATTTTGATAAAACTTGCTATGAATGTTAAGTATAATATGATCTTTCAAAATTTGTTAAAATCCAAAAATACCTCATTCATAGTTTTTCTAATATTTTCGTGTAAAGTCAAAATGGCCTTAATTTAGACTGATTTTTATGGAAAAGTGATGCTTCAGAAAGCTATAACTGAAAATTTCCTCAATGGATTTTCATGAAGTTTGCTGTGGATGTTTATCAAAATATCCTGTTTCAAAATATGTGATAAACTTGAAATACCCTATTTATAGTTTTCCTAATATTTTCGTTCGAAGTCAAAATTGCTTAAGTTTTCCGGATTTGCATAAAATTTATATTTTAAAAGGCTGAAAAATTCCTTTATAGATTTTAATGAAACTTGTTATGGATGTTAAGTAAGATATGCTCTTTCAAAATTTACAAAATTTGCTAAAATTCAAAAATACCATATTCATAGTTTTTCTAATATTTTTGTGAAAAGTGAAAATCAAGTTTTTAATATTTTTCAAATTTTATGACTTATTAAATTATTTTAGGTTCAAATGTTGATCAAACCTATGGCGATGTTACTCAACAGTGTTCCCAATTTGCGGCCAAAATGTACAGAGAATTTTTCTTTTAAGTATATATATCTTAATTACCCAGTCAATTTTCAGATGTTCGTTGCTTTTTTAAAAAAGAAGCCTTAAACGAGTGTTGTACACTCCCAGACTAAGCGTGAAGAAAAATTTCGAGTTTAGAAAAGCCTGAAAATTTGGTTTGGTCGCGTAGCGCGTAGCGCTACGCGGCCAAACCAAATTTTCAGGCTTTTCTAAACTCGAAATTTTTCTTCACGCGCCACGCGTGTAAAACACTCATTCCAAGTGATTCTAAATATACTACTAAATCATTTCGCTAAAGATATATATTACGAACTTTACATTAAATCAGTGTTTAATACGCGTGGCGCATGAAGAAAAATATCGAGTTTAGAAAATCCTGAAAATTTGGTTTGGTCGCGTAGCGACCAAACCAAATTTTCAGCATATCCATTTTAGTCGAATCATATGCTATACATTAACTTGCAATACGCGATTATCTTGATTATCCTAGCTTTATTCCATTTCACTCGAATCACATACTATACTTTATTTACAATTAAGCTAGTGGGGTAAGAAAAATATTTGGCCTAAATTTCAAAATCTTTATTACAAAGTATAGATTTACTTTCATATCAAACAAACTTATGCTAAAACTGTTAACGGTGGAGGCTTCTACTTTGTTATACATCATAATTTACAAATGAAGCACGATTTTAACTTTGGTTGTATAATTGAGACTTTATTAAGTGACTATAGTTTCGACAACTTTAACCTGTCATTTTCAAACTTAATTTGTTTTAAACTAACAACTTAGTAACTTATGTTACTCTAACAATATACACTAATATTGTATAATATTAACATTATTAGTATTAAATCATTTAAAAACTCAATAAAATGTTTAGTGGTTTCTTAAAAACTATCTGCTAACATTTATTAGCAACGCAATTTATCTCTATCTAATAATATAACGGATATCCTAGTAAGTACATCACAATTTATTTAAATTTTCCGCTAAGGTTGAACTCAAATCACGCGCTGGTTATAAAGTTCGAAATGCATACACACATACACGAATACACACAAAACGAGAAACCCACTTATGCAAATTTCCCGGACAATTTATTTCGTTTGGCGTGCTCACTCGGATCGGCACAATTCATGTTCGTACATGCACATTCTAACGGTCCAAGTGTGTATTTGCAAATCGAAAAAATAACGAAGACGAAGAAGAAGAAGTTGTAAAATCAACGTTCATTCGCGTTTCTTAAAATACATCAAAGATCGAATTGGAGCTTTGATCTTGCGATTGCTGTGAAAACGCAATTTGAATTTTAGATGGTTATTTTAATGTTTTTTTGGAGCTTTGATCTTACGATTGCTGTGAAATCGCAATTTGAATTTCAGATGGTTATTTTAATGTTTTTTTTTAAATTATTATAAACAAACACCCTGAGAACGTTTTCGGTTTAAACATGTATCATAATTGTATTAATAGTGTTCACATATCGGTTTGATATAGTAAGAAATGTTCAGTATTCCTCAGCACTGGGTCGGGACCACACTGAAGAGGACCTTGAAGTATGAAACGCGTCAGTGGGTATCCGGTGCCAGAGTACTGAACTTAAATACAATTTTGATATTAAAATTGTATTTTAACCAAATATCTTTTTTTTAGATTTACAAGATTTTTGTTTACTCGTAAGTTTATAGGACAGATGTACAGGGTATACATCCATATGCATATTCTGTAAATATTTAGGCATTAATTGTTTGTATAAAAGTGTTCAATTTGAAACTTCAAACGATTGTTCCAGTCCCTGATTAAGCATGAAATAAAATTTCAAGTTTAGAAAAACTTCTATAAACTTATTGGGGAAAAAATTCAAAAATTATAGTTGTATTTTTCTGCCGCTTTTCCCCAAAAAGTTTATAGAAGTTTTTGATAACTTGACGGCAAAAAAACTACTAAATTTCGTTTAGAAAAGCCTGAAAATTTGTAAAAGTATCCTTACAAAGTATACGTTATGATCAAAAAATCAATTTTTAACCCTTTTCTAAATTCGAAATGTTACTTCATGCACCAGGCATTCAAAACACTGAATTATTGTGAAGTTCAAAACAGTTATATAAATAACGATTTATTGATTTACCGATGAATTGTAAAAATATTTTTTTTATATATTTAAATAATCTTTAAAACAACTGGTAATTTGTCTTTTCTATCGGTATTTTTTGTCTGTATTAATATCCCCTATGTATACCAGAATAAATTGCAATGCATCGAATCAACTGTTTAAAACTGCGATTATAGGCAACTCAATACAGTTGATGTATATTGGGTTGCTTATAACTATTGCTGTATGTGTTTTTGAACTTTTCTCAGAATTAGTCTTTTAGACGCGTGGCGCATGAAGTAAAATTTCGAGTTTAGAAAAGCCTGAAAATTTGGTTTGGTCGCTCCGCGCTTCGCGCTACGCGACCAAACCAAATTTTCAGGCTTTTCTAAACTCGAAATTTTACTTCATGCTTAGCCTGGGAGTGGAAAACACTTGCTAGACAGCTATTAAAACCTTTAATGATAACACCGAATTCTTAAAAAAAATGAATAAGATAATTAACGAAACTCATAAAGATGACGAAAATAACTACAGTTTGTGTTTGTTTCCCATTTTCTTTAAGAACTCGGTATTGTCATCAAAGGTTTTAATAGGTATCTAGCAAGTATTTTCCACTCCCAGATTAAGCATGAAGTAAAATTTCGAGTTTAGAAAAGCCTGAAAATTTGGTTTGGTCGCGTAGCGCGAAGCGCGGAGCGACCAAACCAAATTTTCAGGCTTTTCTAAACTCGAAATTTTACTTCATGCGCCACGCATGTAAAAGACTGATTTTAAAAAAAGTTGAAAAGCACATACAGCAATGGTTATAGGCAATCCAATATACATTAACTGTATTGAGTTGCCTATAATCGCAGTTTTAAACAATTGATTCGATACATTGCGATTTATTCTGGTATACATAGAAGATATTAATACAGACAAAAAATACCGATAGAAAAGACTAATTACCGCTTTTTTAGACTATTTAAATATATAAATAAAATATTTTTACGACTTACCGGTAAATCAATAAACCGTTATTCATATACCTGTTTTGAACTTTACAATAATTCCGTGTTTTATATGCCTGGTGCATGAAGTAACATTGCTATTTATTCTGGTATACATAGGGGATAAACCAAATTTTTAGGTTTTTATAAACTCGAAATTTTACTTCATGCGCCACGCGCATAAAACAATGATTTATTCCAAAACTCAAAATATATTGATCATGTCTGTACATTTACAAATCATAGCATAAATAAATATATTTGGTCGATTTTCAACGTACTGTAATAAATAATTGAGAAATCAGAATTCCAGGGAGGGAGGGTGCCAAGTGCCCCTCCGTGCCTATATGTGCGGGTGCCCATTTTTAAGTGATCGTTAGTAAATTTTTATACGTGGATAAACGTCTTACTTTGCGCACTAATTACATAAATAGCAATTTAATCACTAGTTTATGTTACGATTTGTTGTTGTTAATAAATTGTGAAAATGATCACCTATTTATTCAGAGTAAATTCTAAGATTTAGTGTAAATGAAGTGAGATTATCTTAACTGAAAAAAGGAATTCTTTAAGTTTAATCCATCTTAACTACCTTCCCACATTCAAGACAAGAAATCTATTTTCATTATTAAAAAATGCTCAATATCAAAAAGGACCACTTATTCAATAGTCCCACTGAACAAACATATTTAAGTAACAAAATATAAAAACGCATTCAAATTAGTATCGACTTTCTGCAAAAATGTAGTCTCGCTAAGACTTTCCAAATATTCATTAAAACAACTACTTTCCGAGCTAATACCGCGACGGATATTAAATTAAACAATGAATGTTTCAGTTACACAACAGATTCACTGTTCTATGCATAATTTGTATGCAAAATGTAACATCATATTTATATTTATTATTCTCTTACCAAACTAAATGAACAAACAGGAAATTGAAATAAATTAAAAAAATGACAGGTTATAAATCAATTTAAGTAAAGTTTTATTGACACTACCAACAAATGCTGATAAATCGTTATTTTAATCTGTTTTTCTTGGTTTGTAAGAAGACTATTCGAAAACTGACCCTTAATTTATTTTGTATTGTGGAGGCTTCTACTTCGTTATATATGTTAATTAAACAATAAAACAGTTTTAACTTTGTTTGTATAACATCTTTTTATTTTACGTGACTTAATTGTTTCTATTTCTATGAAAAAAAAAATATATATATCCACAAAAATGTTTGATTTGAAAATGTTTGGGCAAACAATTCTTTCTGTTTGTTTTACACATAGAGAAAAGTAAAAATTATATAATCATACTACAATTTTATAAATATTTGCTTTTAATTAATCAATCAAGGCTGTTTTCCGTTTTCTTTATTAAATTTCATTCGAGAACTTTTGTTACGTTTCATTTCCATCACCATAAATTTAATTGTCTCCACAGGTGCGTTAAGATTTATAAAAGGTGTTCATTATAAGTCAGCTCGTTCGTTCGTTTTATATCTAGGAAATGATTTTAAAGAATGCCCCGATGTCGCAAACCTTTGTTGCAGAACGGTTAGACCTTGCTCTCCCAATCCAGTTGCATGTATTTTCATCCTTCATAGAAAACGCTTTTCATTCATGTGTATTCCATCAAATGCAAATTCGCCTGATTGGTACAATCATTGTATTTAAATTTACGGGATGTAAATGATGTAATAATAGTATTGGCTCATGAATATTACTGACCTTTTTTTTACTTCGGGAAAAAAATTGATATTTTTCTAGTGTAGGTTGAGTTAGAAGTTTGAAACATATTACTGACCTTTTTTGATTGCGTCGAGAAACAAAAGTGTTGAATTTTTGGTGTAGGTTGTGTTACAGATTTGAAATCTTGAATTAAAGAATGAGGTATCACACGAAAAATACTGTTTTTCGAATTTTAACTTTCACCCCCTCACCCTAGCCACGGCAACTTTCTAATTTTAAATGGCACCTCTCTATTTAAAATTATAAAGTTGGCGTGGCTAGGGTGAAGGCGACTAGACCAAAAACTCTAAAATCTTCCGATTTTTATCTCTTTCCTAAAATGTTGGAGGGTAAGGGGAAACAGACCGAGCACTCAAGGGGTAATCCATTATGAACACCAACCGCATTTTTTGGGTGTCAATGACAACCCGATATTAGCAGGTAGTAAGAAGTCCATCTGTTTTCAGCCGGCGCATGGCGTTATCTTTTGTCCGCTTTGGGGTGGTTTTGATAGAAAGATTTATTTGATATTTATGAAATTATTTAAAATGTAATTATAATTAATACAACATTTGTAAAATAAAGTCGTGAATTATGTCTACGTGTACAATTTTAGGTCAATAATTTTTTTTAAAACGTATCTGACGTTTACATCTTGGTAAATATTGATCATCATCACATCTAAGCGTTATATATTTTTAACTTTACTGTTTATACGCGTGGCGCATGAAGTAATATTTCGAATTTAGAAAAGCCCCGTGAAAATTTGTCTCGGGTCGCTGCGCGACCCTCAACAAATTTTCTACGCGGGGCTTTTCTAAACTCGAAATTTTACTTCATGCTTAGTCTGGGAGTGGACAACACTTGTTCTTAGAAGTTTCAAATTGGAGGATCACTCTAGATGACTAAGTTTATTACTATTTTACAAAGGCTACAGCTCGAAGGACCAATCATGGTCTTCGGAGACCGAAGGACTACATGGAGTCGAAGTTTTGTTACAAGAAAATAACGAATATCTGAAGGTTTACAGCATGGATAGAAAAGAACACATCCAATTTTGAAAAATATCGAAGTTGGGTTGGTTTTCAGTGCGCTTTTAACTTCACTTTAAATCAGTGTTTTATACCCGTGGCGCATGAAGTAAAATTTCGAGTTTAGAAAAGCTCCGTGAAAATTTTCTACGCGGGGCTTTTCTAAACTCGAAATTTTACTTCATGCTTTCTCTGGAAGTGGAAGACACTCGTTAGTTTAAAATACATCACAATTGGTAAAATATATATCGTTGGATGCCCGTCTTCAGGGGTGATATGTAAGCAAATATGGGTCTTAGGAGTTGTGAGTTACTCGACTGTTTCTAAGGTACTCTTTACAAAAAACAAAAGGTTAGGATTTTACATATAAAATGTACAGGGTGAGCGAAACTTGATGTCTCTGCTCTATTAGAAAAGAAAAAACGGTAGACAACATCTGAAAAAAGGTTCATAAACGGGATTGAGTAATAATAATAATAATAATAATATATTTATTCTGTTACTGTCATACAGGGTATAGATACATTCGTCAATATAGTACATTACAAAACATATACACGTTTTACAGTAAAATTAGTACTTGGATAATAGTTCAATAAATTCTTGACTAGAATACACTGCATTTTTGCACAAAATGTTTTTAATGGTATTTTCAAATCGTTTGAGTTGTAGATTCTTTATAGATTGGGGAAATTTATTATATAAATTGGTCCATTTTAATCCATAATTGCATATTTTTCTAAATTTTGAAACTGAAGTAATGACGTCATCAATTTTTTTTTACCCAGATACATACCTATAATTTTAGATATTTCAAAAGAGCTAATTTTTATAAATGAACTTTGTAGAGAAAAAAATTTGCTATCTTCTTTCGTTAAACAATTAAAAGCAAACTTAAAAAAAAGTATTATGAAAAATTCACAATTGTCACGACTTAAACAAGTAGCCTTTGGAAGCAAATAACAAAGCTGAATTTGTCAATAATTAAACTAATGTTTGACAAATATTGTTTTGTTGTCATTTGATTTTAAAGTTCAGATTTTTTCTATCGTTTTTCCTTTTCATAAATAGTTCACGTCGTTATTTTAAATGTACATCACATATGAGATTATTAAAATGAATAAAGATGGTTAGTTTTCTTCTGGATTTCAAATTGCACTTTAAATTGACAATTTTAATAGTCATATGTAATTTACATTTAGATTGACGACGTGAACGCCATCTACTGCCAATAGTCTTGTCTATTGTACTCACAAAATGACAATTATAAATGTCAATTGATTGTGCTTTTTAAAATCCAGTAGAAAACTGAACATCTATAACCATTTTAGTAGTCATATGTAATTTACATATAAATTGACGATGTGAACACCATCTGCTACCAATTTTGGAGTAGTGCTATTGACAGTAGATGGTGTTCACGTCGTTAATAGAAAAATAATGTATATGTTCATTATAGCACTTTTTCCGTCATTTAAAGAATTGATGATTGTCGTACAAAACGTATTTCACTTGCTAATTGGTTAGTTATAGACCATTTCACATTAAATCAGCGTTTTATACGAGTCGGGCATGAAGCAAAATTTTTAGTTTAGAATAGCCTAATTTGTCTCAGTCGCTCTGCTGCGCTACGCCCGAGCCAAATGTTCAGGCTTTTCTAAACTCAAAATTTTACTTCATACTGAGTCTGGGATTGGAAACACTCGTTAGATGATCAATCATAACCAGGGTTGTTATGTTTAAAAACAGCAGTCGTGTTTTAAACGGTTTCGTTTTAAACATGTTTTAAATTTTAAATTTGTTTAAAACATGTTATAAACATTGGATTTGTTTAAAACCGTTTTTTTATTATCTTAGCTGCTAAAAATAAATATTTGCTAAATTATATTTTATATTAGTTCATTAAAATTTGTTGTTTGTTTTTAAATTGTTGCTAAATTGTTTAAGATATTTCAAATTACATTATCAAACATAACATTTTATTACAATAAAACTGTGTGTGCATAAATGTGGTTTTTAAATACAGGGAATTTTTCTTTTAGGTATACATAAGTATACACTGTAAATTTTTCGACGTTCGTTGTGTTTTGTTCAAGATTTCAATTTGAATCTTTAAACGAGGGTTTTTCACTCCCAGACTAAGCATGAAGTAAAATTTCGAGTTTAGAAAAGCCTGAAAATTTGGATTGGCCGCGTAGCGAAGCGGAGCGGCCAATCCAAATTAGGCTTTTCTAAACTCGAAATTTTACTTCATGCGCCACGCGTATAAAACACCGAAATATCGTTAAGTTTAAAATATACGGCTTTAGCAATCTAATATGTAAATGTGGATAAAACGTGAGTCTGAAAAAATTGTTTAAAGCAGTGATTATAGGCAACCCAATAACTCTAACGTATATTAGGTTGCCTATAACCGTTGTTGTAAGTGTGTTTTTTGAACTTCACTGTAAATCAGTGTTTTTAAGCGTGGCGCATGAAGTAAAATTTCGAGTTTAGAAAAGCCTAATTTGGATTGTCCGCTCCGCTTCGCTACGCGGCCAATCCAAATTGTTAGGCTTTTCTAAACTCGAAATTTTACTTTATGCTTAGTCTGGGAGTGGATAACACTCGTTTAAAGCCTTAAATTAACCGCATTAAAACAACGATTTCTCACAACTTTAAAAAAACGCTGTAATTATCGGGATATATACACAAAAGAAAAATGCCCGGGATATTTTGTTTTAAACACGTTTTACACGTGTTTTAAACATGTTTTAAACACATTTTAAACCTAGATCATAACCTTATTTTGCATTTTTTTTATTACCAGATTAGCGTGCTCTATTTAATCGATTTGATTAAAACGTAACCAAATAATATCATTGCATAACATATTGATTAATGAGTTAAATTGTTGGAGTCATCAAATGAACATGAACGACCGTTTAAAACACTTTAAAAAGGAAAAAAGGGAAACTACCTGCTATTTTAACAGATAAAGTCATAAATTGTAACATCAACACACCATAAATTGTGGTTTCTTTTCTTCCATTATACTCCTGCGCTTATAGAGGGTGTCTCTCTTCAAAATTTGCTGGCTTAGATATTTTGGAGAGGCCCTGGGTGAAGAGGTGAAAGTTAAAATTAAAAAAAAAACAGTTTTTAAAAAAATTAAATTTAAAATAAAATCACTTGGTATGTTTCACCAATTTTACTTCTTTATTAAAATATTTAATCATGTTTCATCAAGTGATCAATGAGAAACAAGTTGAAAATAAAAAAAAACAGTGTTTCCCCTTAAAAACAAAAATGAGGTATTTTTTTCTTAAAACCCTATTTACGTCAGATTCAGAGTTATCAGGGTTTCTCCTTACGAAATGAAACCCTGTATAACACTAAATAAACCAATGTTAAATATCTTATTAATTAATGTGTCTTTAGAAAATATCACCAGCTAACATTCTTGTGTCTACAGTCTACACCGTATCTGTGCTAATGAACTCGACATTTATTTATTAATTTACTCTTTGCGTTATCATTGAGCAAACTCTCGGGGTTCGGCTCTGGGAAATGTTAAGATCAGCGAAATCAATTTCTTTTTCGCTGTCGGAATTCCTGTGTTTTCCAGCCTCGAGAAAGTAATGCGTTTTCTTGGGCAAACACGCATTTTAAGTACATACGCGCGCGCATATATGTATAACGTATTTACATATGTACCTTTGGGTGCAACGACCATTGATTTTCCACAATGGATAATGTGCAAACATTTACAGGTATTTTTCTCTTTGGCTCGGGAAGAGTGAAAGACATTGTTGTTGAAATGTTTACTTGGAAGTCTATAAAAATAATAAATCACTTTGAAATTATATTTAAAAAAATAAACTGATAAAAATTTATTTGTTAAGAAGTGCCTACATAATATAATAATTAAAGGGTTTACTGTAATTACATAAGCCACACAACCAAAAAATACTGTATTATTGCAAGGACGGTCTAGTATACGGTAAGAAGGATCGACAGAATCGAAGATTTTGGAGTGGGGGTAGAGATCGCTTACGTCACAAATGTGCGCTAAATTTAAATGTGATAACTTCATGAAAACTTTAGGTAAACATGCATAAGCTGTAAATTTTCTAACATTCGTTGCTTTTTTACTCTATTTACTTTATTAATGAAATTTAATATAAAAATCGGAAAACAGCCTTGATTGATTAATTAAAAGCAAATATTTATAAAATTGTAGTATGATTATATAATTTTTACTTACAAATCAAACATTTTTGTGGATATATTTATATTTTCATAGAAATTTTACTTCATGCGCCACGCGCATTAAACACTGAAAACACTGAAATATAGTGAACAAGTGAACTTCACTTGAAATCAGTGTTTTTTACGCGTGGCGCATGAAGTGAAATTTCGAGTTTAGAAAAGCCTGAAAATTTGGTTTGGTCGCGTAGCGCGAAGCGCGGAGCGACCAAACCAAATTTTCAGGCTTTTCTAAACTCGAAATTTTACTTCATGCTTAATCTGGGAGTGGAAAATACTTGTTAGATACCTATTAAAACCTTTGATGACAATACCGAGTTCTGAAAGAAAATGGGGAACAAACACAAACTGTAGTTACTTTCGTAATCTTTATGAGTTTCGTTAAGTATCTCGTTGTTTATATTTTGTAAGAATTCGGTGTTGTCATTAAAGGTTTTAATAGCTGTCTAACAAGTGTTTTCCACTCCCAGACTAAGCATGAAGTAAAATTTCGAGTTTAGAAAAGCCTGAAAATTTGGTTTGGTCGCGTAGCGCGAAGCGCGGAGCGACCAAACCAAATTTTCAGGCTTTTCTAAACTCGAAATTTTACTTCATGCGCCACGCGTCTAAAAGACTGATTTTGAGAAAAGTTCAAAAACACATACAGCAATAGTTATAAGCAACCCAATATACATCAACTGTATTGAGTTGCCTATAATCGCAGTTTTAAACAGTTGATTCGATGCATTGCGATTTATTCTGGTATACATAGAGGATATTAATACAGACAAAAAATACCGATAGAAAAGACAAATTACTAGTTGTTTTAAAATGATATTAAAAAAATAATAAACCGATAAAAATGTATTTGTTAAGAAGTGCATACATAATATAATAATTAAAAGGTTTATTGTAATTACATAAGCCACACAACCAAAAAATGCTTTATTATTGCAAGGACGGTCTAGTATACGGTAAGAAGGATCGACAGAATCGAAGATTTTGGAGTGGGGGTAGAGATCGCTTACGTCACAAATGTGCGCTAAATTTAAATATGATTTCTTCATGAAAACTTTAGGTAAACATGCATAAGCTGTAAATCTTCTGACATTCGTTGCTTTTTTACTCTATTTACTTTATTAATGAAATTTAATAAAGAAAACGGAAAACAGCCTTAATTGATTAACTAAAAGCAAATATTTATAAAATTGTAGTATGATTATACAATTTTTACTTTTGCCTATATGTGAAACAAACGGAAAGAATTGTTTGCGCAAACATTTTTAAATTAAACATTTTTGTGGATATATTTATATTTTCATAGAAATTTTACTTCATGCGCCACGCGTATTAAACACTGAAAACACTGAAATATAGTGAACAAGTGAACTTCACTTGAAATCAGTGTTTTTTACGCGTGTCGCATGAAGTAAAATTTCGAGTTTAGAAAAGACTGAAAATTTGGTTTGGTCGCTCCGCGCTTCGCGCTACGCGACCAAACCAAATTTTCAGGCTTTTCTAAACTCGAAATTTTACTTCATGCTTAATCTGGGAGTGGAAAATACTTGTTAGATACCTATTAAAACCTTTGATGACAATACCGAGTTCTTAAAGAAAATGGGAAACAAACACAAACTGTAGTTATTTTCGTAATCTTTATGAGTTTCGTTAATTATCTCGTTGTTTATATTTTTTAAGAATTCGGTGTTGTCATTAAAGGTTTTAATAGCTGTCTAACAAGTGTTTTCCACTCCCAGACTAAGCATGAAGTAAAATTTCGAGTTTAGAAAAGCCTGAAAATTTGGTTTGGTCGCGTAGCGCGAAGCGCGGAGCGACCAAACCAAATTTTCAGGCTTTTCTAAACTCGAAATTTTACTTCATGCGCCACGCGTCTAAAAGACTGATTTTGAGAAAAGTTCAAAAACACATACAGCAATAGTTATAAGCAACCCAATATACATCAACTGTATTGAGTTGCCTATAATCGCAGTTTTAAACAGTTGATTCGATGCATTGCGATTTATTCTGGTATACATAGGGGATATTAATACAGACAAAAAATACCGATAGAAAAGACAAATTACTAGTTGTTTTAAAATAATATTAAAAAAAATAAACTGATAAAAATGTATTTGTTAAGAAGTGCATACATTGTAATTACATAAGCCACACAACCAAAAAAGCTGTATTATTGCAAGGACGGTCTAGTATACGGTAAGAAGGATCGACAGAATCGAAGATTTTGGAGTGGGGGTAGAGATCCATTACGTCACAAATGTGCGCTAAATTTATATGTGATTACTTCATGAAAACTTTAGGAAAACATGCATAAGCTGTAAATTTTCTGACATTCCTTGCTCTTTTACTCCCAGACTAAGCATGAAGTAAAATTTCGAGTTAAGAAAAGCCCCGTGAAAATTTGTCGAGGGTCGCGCAGCGAGCCGAGACAAATTTTCTGGGCTTTTCTAAACTCGAAATTTTACTTCATGCGCCACGCGTATCAAACACAGATTTTAAGCAAAGTTTGAATATACATGCATTTCCTAATATTTTAGTGTTTTATACGCGTGGCGCATGAAGTAAAATTTCGAGTTTAGAAAAGCCCAGAAAATTTGTCTCGGGTCGCTGCGCGACCCTCGACAAATTTTCACGGGGCTTTTCTAAACTCGAAATTTTACTTCATGCTTAGTCTGGGAGTGGACAACATTTATTTAAAGCATTAGATTGAACTTAAAAAAAAAACAGGGAATATGGAAAGATTTGCAAAAATTAGGCTGATTTTGGATACGTATACTTTAGAGAAAAACTCCCTGTATAATGTAAATACATATTTTAGGAGGGTGCGAAAATAGTAAATTAATAATACTTAAAACATGTTAATAATTTTATTTATTTACAATTTATTAATTTTTTTTTCTTTTGAAAAAAGTTTTAACTATTTTTTTATAATGTAATACGTGCTTAAACCCTTACTTTACTCACTATTCTCTGTATCCTAGTATTTTTTTAAGATTTTAATTGTGAATAAGATTTTCTTGTGATTAAAAATTCGTTTATTAAAAAGTATGTACATAATATAATAACGCGTATTAAACACAGATTTTAAGCAAAGTTCGAATATACATGCATTTCCTAATATTTTAGTGTTTTATACGCGTGGCGCATGAAGTAAAATTTCGAGTTTAGAAAAGCCCAGAAAATTTGTCTCGGGTCGCTGCGTGACCCTCGACAAATTTTCACGGGGCTTTTCTAAACTCGAAATTTTACTTCATGCTTAGTCTGGGAGTGGAAAACATTTGTTTAAAGCTTTAGATTGAACTTAAAAAATAAAACAGGAAATATGGAAAGATTTGCAAAAATTAGGCTGATTTTGGATAGGTATACTTTAGAGAAAAACTCCCTGTATAATGTAAATACATATTAAAAGAGGGTGCGAAAAGGGGAAATTAATAATACTTAAAACATGTTAATAATTTTATTTATTCACAATTTATTAAATTTTTTTTCTTTTGAAAAAAGTTTTAACTATTTTTTCTATAATGTAATACGTGCTTAAACCCTTACTTTAAAAATTCGTTTATTAAAAAGTATGTACATAATATAATAACGCGTATTAAACACAGATTTTAAGCAAAGTTCGAATATACATGCATTTCCTAATATTTTAGTGTTTTATACGCGTGGCGCATGAAGTAAAATTTCGAGTTTAGAAAAGCCCAGAAAATTAGTCTCGGGTCGCTGCGCGACCCTCGACCAATTTTCACGGGGCTTTTCTAAACTCGAAATTTTACTTCATGCTTAGTCTGGGAGTGGAAAACATTTGTTTAAAGCTTTAGATTGAACTTAAAAAAAAAAACAGGGAATATGGAAAGATTTGCAAAAATTAGGCTGATTTTGGATATACGGATCCAAAATCAGCCTAATTTTTGCAAATCTTTCCATATTTAGAGAAAAACTCCCTGTATAATGTAAATACATATTTAAGGAGGGTGCGAAAAGAGTAAATTAATAATACTTAAAACATGTTAATAATTTTATTTATTTACAATTTATTAATTTTTTTTTCTTTTAAAAAAAGTTTTAACTATTTTTTTTATAATGTAATACGTGCTTAAACCCTTACTTTACTCACTATTCTCTGTATCCTAGTATTTTTTTAAGATTTTAATTGTGAATAAGATTTTCTTGTGATTAAAAATTCGTTTATTAAAAAGTATGTACCGGGTGGGCAAATAAGCGAGGTAAGCGGCTGTATCTCAGAAACTAACCATGGTAGAGAGTTACGGTAAACAAATTTATAAGTAAAGTGGGCAAGGGAAAATGCTGGAAATTATTTTCAAGTTTCCAAGGTGGCTGCCAGTGGGCGTTTCCGCCATCTTGAATTACATAAAGTTACGTTTCTCGCGATTTTCCCCAATGAATATAACAAAAAAGTATTTGCGTTTTAATGTTAACTTAAAGTGGAACATTTTTTGTCAAAAAATATTTTCTCTATCTTTCGAAATAAAGTGGTGGAGGGTATTTGAATGTTGTTTTAAACAAATGCCTGTAATTTCGAAACGGCTTAATGGATTTGGATAAATTTAGTATCATTGAAAAGAGCATTTCTTGGGCTTTTAGGTTTCTCGTAATTATGACAGTTGTGACCTACACGGCCGCCGATAGAGAGCGTTATTCGATATTATTACCAAAATATTGGATTTTCTTAAAAAAATTAAATGCGATGATATGATTTTTTTTAGACTAGAAAATAGACAAATGACCAACCAATAAGCCTGCGCAACCCGCATCTTAATATCTAATAATAATAATTTGTATCAGTGAATCAAATAGTATAAATAATTTGTCTGCAAACATTTTAATTGAATCATTCAGCTTTTTAAACATGACACAGATTAATACCATACCGAACAGTAGGGGAATATTCTTAGACCTGTGTTTTACTTCCATATCTAAGGTACAAATTCAATTGGCATCTGACAATCTATGTAGCAATTCTGTTCATCATAACGGTTATGAATTCTGCGTAGAATTTGAATCTGATATAAATTATTTGAAGTACACTGAGACAGTATTTGATTTTAAAAACGCTGACTACTGTAAAATTAATTATGTTTTATGTTCATTAGAGTGGGAAACCCTACTAATTGGTACTGATATTGATACTATGGTAGACTGCTTTTATGATATCTTATATGATGTAATTAATTGTTATGTCCCTTTAAAACAAATAAAATCAACAACGTATCCCAAATGGTTCAATAAGACCTTAATAAGTTTAGTTAAACAAAAGAAGAACGCACATGCCACGTATAGGAACAGCAATAGCTCTGATGATTATGCTATTTACAAGCAACTTCGGGAAAGGTGCTCTTACTTAAGCAAATCATTGTACACTTCTTATTGCCAACATATGCAAGGCAAAATACGTCGAAATTACCGAGATGTTTGGAAATGTATCAATGATGCTAAAGGGGTGCAGAGCATTCCTTCCACTGTATGTTTTTAAGACATCGTATTCGTTGAAGGCGATGCATATCGTTAATGCATTTGCTCGATATTTTGCTGATGTTTATACCTGTCCGACTAATAACCAGATTTATTCATTTAAGACAACTAAATCCGTAATTCCTGACAAGCTGCAGATTTCATTAGAAGAAGTCTTCAGCGCAGTTGTTTCACTTGATAGAAGTTTCACATGTGGACCTGATGGTATCCCCGGTGACTTCCTGTATAATTGCGTTTGTTCAATGTCTAAACCCTTGCACTTATTGTATTCTGCGTCTCTTAGACTTGGCTGTGTTCCTAAGAAATGGAAATTTAGTTACATTACGCCAATTTTCAAAAACGGTGATAGAAATAAAGTCGAAAACTATCGCGGGGTTGCAATTCAATCTGCAATTCCAAAAATGTTTGATATGTTGATTACCAGACAAATCAGGTGTATGACTAAACACTTATTTGACATTGAACAACATGGTTTTATCAAAGGTAAGTCCACCACAACAAATTTATTAGAATTCCAATATTTTTTACACAATGCATTTGAATCACATGTCCAAGTAGATACGGTTTACACTGACTTTGCGAAGGCATTTGACAGGGTACAAGGCGGGATTCTTTTCACTAAGTTGCATGCATATGGATTCCATGACTCAACTGTTAAATGGATCATTTTTGTCTGAACGTTGTCAAGCAGTTGTTGATTACCAGACAAATCAGGTATATGACTAAACACTTATTTGACATTGAACAACATGGTTTTATCAAAGGTAAGTCCACCACAACAAATTTATTAGAATTCCAATATTTTTTACGCAATGCATTTGAATCACATGTCCAAGTAGATACGGTTTACACTGACTTTGCGAAGGCATTTGACAGGGTACAACACGGGATACTTTTCACTAAGTTGCATGCATATGGATTCCATGACTCAACTGTTAAATGGATCATTAGCTTTTTGTCTGAACGTTGTCAAGCAGTGAAGATCAATAACTTCATATCTTCTACTATTCAGGTGACATCTGGGGTGCCCCAGGGGTCACATATTGGACCTTTATTGTTTCTTATTTTTATTGATGATATCGGCAGTTGTTTTTTGCACTCTAATTATTTACTATTTGCTGATGATCTCAAGTTGTATAATTGTATTGATGATGCATCGAATTGTTTCGATTTGCAAGTGGACCTAAACAATTTATATGATTGGCGTGTACTCAATCAGCTTTCTCTTAACATTAAGAAATGTAAATCGATCACATTTACTAAAAGAACAAAGACGATAGATTTTACATAAAACATTAATAATGAGAGCCTGGAAAAAGTGTCGCTTATGCGTGATTTGGGTGTCTTAATGGATACAAAACTGTCATTTGCAGCGCACATTTCAGAAATATGCAATAAAGCCATCAGATTGCTAGGATTTTTATTAAGACATTGCAAAGATTTTAATTGCGAGACATTGAGAGCAATTTATTGTGGTTTGGTGAGATCTAATTTGGAATATTGTACTTCTATATGGTCACCCTATTATTAAAAATACTCGTACAAGGTTGAAGCTGTGCAAAAGAAATTTTGTAGATATATTTCATTTAAATTGAATTTACCATTTACGAAATATGAATCAGTATGTATCTATTTAAATATAGAACACTTGGAAGTACGTAGATCAAAGTTTGATCTGTTTCTGTTGCATAACATTATTTCCGGTCATACTTCAACTCATTTGCTCCAATGTTTAAACTTTCACGTTCCCACTAGATCATCTAGACAAAAACCAATTTTCAAATTACAGACCGTATCTTCGATTTATAAATACCACAGTTCTATATACCGCTGCATGAGATTGGCTAATCAAATGAACAGTCATGATATATTTGATTTATTTAGTTCATCCCATATTATGTTTAAGAATATTGTAAATAAAATTCAGTTCACGAGCAGTACACTGTCTAATAAATTGTACTTGGTAGAATGTATTTAGGTTTAAGTTTAAGTTAGTCTAATAATAATATAAATATGTAACTAAATGTTTGTTAGTGAATTCCTAATGTTAATATTTTGTAAAAAAGGTGTTATGCGTTAATAGAAAAATAAATAAATAAAATAATAATCTTAATAATAAAGAATTACTTTTTTGTTACATTCATTGGGGAAAATCGCGAGAAACGTAACTTTATGTAATTCAAGATGGTGAAAACGCCCACTGGCAGCCACCTTGGAAACTTGAAAATAATTTCCAGCATTTTCCCTTGCTCACTTTACCTATAACATTTTTTACCGTAACTCTCTACGATCATTAGTTTCTGAGATACAGCCGCTTACCTCGCTTATTTGCCCACCCGGTACATAATATAATAATTGTTGTAACTTGTAATACTTGAACATAATTTTTATAAAATATACTTTACACTATTGTCTGATTCCTATTTTTTTTTTAAATTGCAATTGTGGATAAGGATTTCTTGTATCTTTTCAAATCTTTTGTGTTATTGTGGGATTTGTTAATTTTAATAAAACTAAAAGTGTTGTTGAACTCTCTAGAAATATCTTTAATTCTATCTAATTTTTACTCAGCACTATCCGTAATTTCACGCTTTTGCAGTCCCGACGCGAATGATGACCATCTTTAATAACGATTACGAGCTCTCTTACTTTTACTTTCGTCAGATCTGGCTTATTAAATATGTTAATAATTCGTAATTCGTGCTCTCGCATAAAAGAGGCAATCAATTTTCATCAACTGTCCATTTTCAAAGGAAACGTCAAACGTAATACACTGAATTTAAACGGAATTGCGTTTCAAATAATTTTATAGTTGTGAAAATGTCTTGAATTTGAAATAATGGTTAAACATTGTTCAAACTTGTAGCTTCTATATTAAATTTTAGAAATAGAAATGTACTTTATCTTATAGTTATAGATTTCTTGTCTTAAGACAGATATCTCAATAGTAAGATAGCTTATATCAGTGGCGTATCGACAAAATCGCAGGCTTGGGTCCGAAATAATCTTGCGGGCCCCCCAAGGATTGCTTTATTTACTAGTTAAATTTAATGTTTAATGTAAAATATTGACAAATCTTTTTACGGTACGCAAGGCCGTAGCCAGAAAAAAAATCGGAAGGGGTTATCAAAATTACCCCCATATCCTCCCCCCTCGCTACGGCCTTAACGGTACGAATATACAAGGATTTTTTACAGGTTTAGCATACTGTTATAGCAGTACTTCAAAATATTTCTGAATTTTATACGCGTGGCTCCGAGAGATGGTGCTGAAACTGCGTAGAAGGTGAGATTCGGACAAACAGAATATTTGTGATACAGGGTGGAGCAGAAAAACCTATCCGATTTCAAAACGTTATAAAATTAAAACCACTCAACTTGACAAAATTTTTTTTTTATTAACATATCGCAAATTTTATGCCATTTTTAAATTTAAGTTTTGAAAAGCACATCACTCAAA
Organism: Philonthus cognatus; assembly: GCA_932526585.2. Lineage (NCBI taxonomy): Eukaryota > Metazoa > Arthropoda > Insecta > Coleoptera > Staphylinidae > Philonthus > Philonthus cognatus. Next base: position 30,653,769 of record OW052241.1, on the reverse strand, counting down.
TGTCGTCCTTGGGAGCGGATACACTGATTTAGGCGCTCGCGGTAGCTTTCCATGACTTTCACCGTCATTTCCACAGGAATTTCTTCAATTGCCCGAGTAATTTCCCTTCGTAAAGCAAGAAGGGTCCTTGGTCGATGCTGGAATACCTTCGATTTGAGGTAACCCCAAAGGAAGAAGTCACATGGAGTGAGATCCGGTGAGCGCGGCGGCCAGCCAATATCACCTCTCAGAGAAATGAGGCGTCCGGGAAACATGTCCATTGATCGTCGCGATGTGTGGGCGGTTGCACCATCCTGTTGAAACCACACATTTTCCATGCCATTTTCTTCCATTTTGGGTTGAAGAAAATTTTCCAGCATGAAACAATAGCGCTCGCTGTTGAGCGTTACGGTTTGCCAATTTTCTTCAAAAAAGTAAGGCCCCCAGACGCCTAGGCGGGAAAGAGCACACCACACAGTCACTTTTGGGCTATGGAGGGGTTTCTGATGGATTTCCCGAGGATTTTCGTCACTCCAATATCGAAAATTCTGCCTGTTTACGGCGCCACAAAGGTGAAAATGGGCTTCGTCCGTGAAGAGCACAACATCGTCTATTGGGAGTTCTCGGAGATCGCGACACAGGTTCATACGGGTTTCAAAATCCCTTTCAATTAATTCCTGTGCAACAACCATTTTGTAGGGATGCATTTTGAGGTCCCGGTGCGAAATTCGCCGAATACTGCGGTTGGAAATCGCCAAAGCGAGCGAATGTTTTCGTGCCGAACGACGCGGGGAACGTTCAATCGCGGCTCTCACATTGGCCACGTTTTCAGGTCCTGTTGCTGTCCTGGGACGTCCAGGCGACTTCTTTTTCAATGCTGAACCCGTCTGTCGAAAATTTGACACCCACACTTTAATCGTAGCGTGATGTGGAACAGGATCATGACGCCCGAGTCCGAAATGACTTCGAAAAGCACGTTGTGTAGCAATTATCGAACCGCCGTTTTCGATAAACCGCTAAATAACAAAAGCACGATGTTCACCAGACCAAGGCATGTTAACTAATGACAAATGGCATAAAACCGGCTTTCTAACGGTTTTTACCCCACTACTCTACCTGTTCCCTCTTCTGAGAAAAACGGATTTGAAATCGGATAGCTTTTTCTGCCCCTCCCTGTACTATCCTTCAGCGGCGGCTCGCAGCCTAACTTCAGGGTAGGCCAGAGACCCAAGGTAATATGTATTCGTTATTGAAAGGTGACCTTGTTGTGCAATTCCTTGTATTTATAAAGCACAATCCCAACCTCAAATTTTGTGTGCCTTGGCGCTGTGGCCTACCCTGAAGTTAGGCTGCGAGCCGTCGCTGCTATCCTTATAAAGTATACATTATGATTAAGCATGAAGTAAAGTTTCAAACCTTTTGCTAAACTCGAAATTTTACTTCATGCTTAGTCTGGGAGTGGATGACAATTGTTTTGTCCTGACCTTTTAGTTTATTTATTTAAATTAGACATACAATTTTGCCACGGACCGGCAGAATCTGTCCTGCGGACCGGCACCGATTGCGGACCCCACTTTGGGTAGCGCTGCACTTAATTGTTCAAAATTGTATTGGTAGTTTTCGATACCTAATTACATGAACAAATGAGCATCAAAGTCAGAGTTTATTAGTTCCCGTGAGTCGACTAATTTGCAAAAAAATAACAACTAAAACTTTATTGCGCTGTTTCGTTATCGCCGTGTGAGTAATGCATATTTATTTTTACGTGTGGGTGTTTGCGGCCAATAATTCGTTGCCAGTCTCCTGTTATCAGTCGACAGTGTGCGTTTTTTCCCCCGGGTGTTATTGTTATCACAAAAGGTGACAATCTGCTGAATAGATAGCTTCAAAGCTCAAACGGTTCGGTTTAATTGGAGAGTTTAAAAACAAGTGTTGTGTTAGTTTAGTTAATATTTCTAAAAAGAAAAAAACAATCATGTTGCTAACAAATAAACTGCGATTCAAATTAGTATAATCGAGAAAGTGTACAAAGGTTATAATTATTTTTTATCTGTGTAATTTCCATTTTAACGTAACTTATTCCAATTATAGAGGAAATTTCTCTTTAAGATATGTATACTGGATGCAAATGTTGTATACTTTTAGATATACATTAATTGATTAAAAAATCAATTAATGTATATCTAAAAGTATACAACATTTGCATCGGGTATACATATCTTAAAGAGAAATTTTTTCTAACGAGTGTTTTCCACTCCCTGATTAAGCATGAAGTAAAATTTCGAGTTTAGAAAAGCCCCAAGAGAAAATTTGTCGAGGGTCGCGCAGCGACCCGAGACAAATTTTCGGGGCTTTTCTAAACTCGAAATTTTACTTTATGCGCCACCCGAATAAACAATAATTTCACATTTGATATTGACATTTTATATTTCCATTTAACAGTTGATATTTAAAATGAAAAGAAAAGCCCCGAAAATTTGCCTCGGGTCGCTGCGCGACCTTCGATAAATTTTCTCTTTGGGCTTTTCTAAACTCGAAATTTTACTTTATGCGCCACCCGCATAAAACAATAACTTCACATTTGATATTGACATTTCAAATTTCCATTTGACAGTTGACATTTAAAATGTGGTATTTGACATTTGCTGGATAGACTTTTTTGACAGATGATGACTTTTTTTGACATTTGATTGAAAATATCTTCTAGCGTCATTTTCGGGTGTATATGAATAAATAAAAATTACCATAATACAATATACATTTTAAATCAAAATCCTTAACGTTGAACTTGAATGTTGATGGTCAAAATTTATATAGGGCCGTTTTTACGGTATTTAAGATTTAATGGTCGAAAATTGATTATCAACATTTTCTTCAATTTTCATAATTTTTGTCGATTTACACAGTGCTCGTTTTTTTTTCGAATTTTTGAAATGTTTACCAATTTTTATATCAACTTTTCTATCATTTTTTATGATTTTCATTAGTTTATGTACATTTTGTGATTATTAATTTAAATTTTAATAATGTCAAATTTAATTGTGGATTTTCATAAAATACAATGATAATAATAATAGAGTTTATTGTCTTTATCTAGATTTTTTTTAGTGGTGCGCGAACCATGGAAAAGTACTGAATTGTCAAGGTAAAAATGTAGAAATTTGCCAAAATTTCGAAAAAATAGAAAATTGTCAAAAACGATAAAATGTTTAAATTTGAAAAAAAATTTGAAACAATGTCAAAAAGTGATGAAATGTCAAGAAGTATTAAAATTGGACAGCATTTTTACGTTTGTCGAAAAGTGTAAGAAAAAAATGTTTTAAATATAATAAACTTAACAATCAATCAGTGTTTTTATGCGCGTGGCGCATGAAGTAAAATTTCGAGTTGAGAAAAGCCCGAATTTGGATTTGGACGCTTCGCCAAATCCAAACCCAAATCCAAATTCTTTGGGCTTTTCTCAACTCGAAATTTTACTTCATGCTTAGTCTGGGAGTGAAAAACTTTCATTAAAAGTATTTTTTTACAATATTTTCTTTAATTTACAAAATCATGAGGGTTTTCAAGTTTTCGTTGAATTTTTAAAATCTTGTCATTTTTCGTGAATTTCCAAGATTTTATTCGATTTTAAAAATGTTTATGACTCGTGAATTTTTCAATGTTAAAACAATGTCAAAAAGTGAAAAAAAATGTCAAAAAATATTGAAATTTGACAACATTTTGAAGTATGTCGAAAAGTGATCATTTGTAATAAAAAAATGTTTTAAATATAATAAACTTAGCAATTAATCAGTGTTTTTATACGCGTGGCGCATGAAGTAAAATTTCGAGTTGAGAAAAGCCCGAATTTGGATTTGGACGCTGCGCGTCCAAATCCAAATTCTTCGGGCTTTTCTCAACTCGAAATTTTACTTCATGCTTAGTCTGGGAGTGGAAAACTTTCGTCAAAAGTAATTTCTTTTTCTTACAATATTTTCATTAATTTACAAAATCTTGAGGGGTTCAAGTTTTCATTGAATTTTTAAAATCTTGTCAATTTTCGTGAATTTCCAAGATTTTATTTAATTTTAAAAATGTTGATGACTCGTGAATTTTTCAATACGTTCGTTAATTTTTAAACTTGTCTTTAGTTTCCACGATTAATAACAATTTTTAAATTTTTTTGACAAATCATGCATTTTTTAAGATTATTGCTGATTTTCAAGTAATAATACATAATCACTGACTTTTTACAATATTTTAATTAATTCAAAAAATCCTAAGGGTTTTCAAGTTTTCGTTGAATTTTTAAAATCTTGTCAATTTTCGTGAATTTCCAAGATTTTATTCGATTTTAAAAATGTTTGACTCGTGAATTTTTCAATGTTAAAACAATGTCAAAAAGTGAAAAAAATGTCAAAAAATATTGAAATTTGACAACATTTTATAGTATGTCGAAAAGTGATCATTTGTAATAAAAAAATGTTTTAAATATAATAAACTTAGCAATTAATCAGTGCTTTTATGCGCGTGGCGCATGAAGTAAAATTTCGAGTTGCGCGTCCAAATCCAAATTCTTCGGGCTTTTCTCAACTCGAAATTTTACTTCATGCTTAGTCTGGGAGTGGAAAACTTTCGTTAAAAGTAATTTTTTTCTTACAATATTTTCATTAATTTGCAAAATCTTGAGGGTTTCAAGTTTTCGTTGAATTTTTAAAATCTTGTCAATTTTCGTGAATTTCCAATATTTTATTTAATTTTAAAAATGTTGATGACTCGTGAATTTTTCAATACGTTCGTTAATTTTTAAACTTTTCTTTAATTTCTACGATTAATAACAATTTTCAATTTTTTTGACAAATCATGCATTTTTTAAGATTATTGCTGATTTTCAAGTAATAATACATAATCACAGACTTTTTACAATATTTTAATTAATTCAAAAAATCCTAAGGGTTTTCAAGTTTTTGATCAATTTTTAAAATCTTGTCAATTTTCGTGAATTTCCAAGATTTTATTCGATTTTAAAAATGTTTATGACTCGTGAATTTTTCAATGTTAAAACAATGTCAAAAAGTGAAAAAAAATGTCAAAAAATTTTGAAATTTGACAACTTTTTGAAGTATGTCGAAAAGTGATCATTTGTAATAAAAAAATGTTTGAAATATAATAAACTTAGCAATTAATCAGTGTTTTTATGCGCGTGCCGCATGAAGTAAAATTTCGGCTTTTCTCAACTCGAAATTTTACTTCATGCTTAGTCTGGGAGTGGAAAACTTTCGTTAAAAGTAATTTTTTTTTCTTACAATATTTTCATTAATTTACAAAATCTTGAGGGTTTCAAGTTTTCGTTGAATTTTTAAAATCTTGTCAATTTTCGTGAATTTCCAAGATTTTATTTAATTTTAAAAATGTTGATGAATCGTGAATTTTTCAATACGTTCGTTAATTTTTAAACTTTTCTTTAATTTCCACAATTAATAACAATTTTCAAATTTTTTTGACAAATCATGCATTTTTTAAGATTATTGCTGATTTTCAAGTAATAATACAAAATCACTGACTTTTTACAATATTTTAATTAATTGAAAAAATCCTAAGGGTTTTCAAGTTTTTGATCAATTTTTTAAATCTTGTCAATTTTCATGAATTTCCAAGATTTTAACTAACTTTCAGATTTTGACGACTCGTTAATTTTTCAATAAGTTCGTTAATTTTTTTTAATTTCCACCATTTTTATCAATTTTCAAAATTTCTAGAAAAATCATGCATTTTTCAAGATTATTGCTAATTTTCAAATTCTTGACTTCTTTCGTTACTTTTTAAAACTTTTATGCTTTTCATGAATTTACTAGATTTTCGTTAATTTTTCAAAAAGTATTCATTAATTTTTAAAAATTTCGTTCATCATCGGGTTCGCAAATTCCAATAAAGTTTATTTGACAAAAAATATTCGGCGTATCTTTAAAACGTTTGTTAATCGTTAACGATTATTAAAACGTGTAAATTAATTAATCTCTGCTGAATAATTCATTATAAATTTTAATAATTATTAAAAATTCAAAATTAATTTTGAACACAGATATGACAATTTTAAAGAATAACGGAAATCTTGGAAATTCTCGATTTTAAAGAATTACGAAATTCCTGGGAAATTCATGATAGGCGTCTAGATTTTGAAAATTATCCATAATCTTTGGATTTCACGAAACCCGTCGGAATTTTAAAAATTAATAAAAATTTGGAAATTAGAGAAATGCGTTTAGATTTTAAAAATTGACTAAAACGTGTCAATGAGAAAATGAGGTTTTGAAAATTAACTAAAATTCATGAAAATTAACGAAGGTTTAGGAAATTCACGAAAATTGCTAACGTTTTAAAATCTAACGAAAGTCTAGAAAGTTCATGAATATTATCGACATTTTAAACATTTTCGAAATTCATGAAAGTCGTCAGAATTTTCGAAAATTAACGATAATCTTGAGGAAGTTTACGAAATCAAAATTTTCAAATTGATCAAAATCTTGGAAAAATTCAGAAAAACTGAACAATTTACGAAATGTATCAACATTTTTAAAATTAACGACAACTTAAATAATTCAGGAATATTAAAAAATACAGGAAATCTTGAAGAAGTTAGGAAAAGCGTTAAATATTAATTATCATTTTGGAAGTTCATTAAAAATTATCGAAACTTTGAAAATGAACATTTTTGACATTAGATCACAATTTTTTGATTTTTTTGTTTTAATGGTAAATTCTGAAGTATTATTTAAACGTTTCCAATAAATAATTTAAATATTGAATACTGCAATAATTTAAAGACATTTCTAAACATTTCTAATTAAACCAGTGTCACAATTTTATCCCAAAATGTACAATAAACTGTACATTTTGGGATTCATTCCTTCTGCTGCTCGATTCTTCAGGTTTTATCAATGTAAGTGTAATCAATAGTTTAAAATTAGGACAACCACAGTTTTTTAAAATGTGAGTGAGATTACTTTTCTTTGTATGAAAGTTGAGTAAATTGAGTGCAAAGCCGTAGCCAGTGGGGGGATATAAGGGTTCATCCCCCCCCTAGATTTTTAAGATGTTTAATTTTTGTATGTAAAAGCGGCCCTGAAAAAGCAAAAACAATATTTGTACCAGTAAACTCGCCCTAAATTTTGATAACCCTCCCCCCACCCAAATGTTTTTCTACCTACGGCCTTGTCTGAGTGTGAAATACTGTATATATATTTCGATTGATTAAATTTTGTTGCAAGTATTGGACACACAAGCAATGGCATAGCTAGATACGAAGCAAGTAATATTAACCCCTTGTTCCTTAGAAAAAGGTTTTCTGATTGTTTGGTTCATTTGTAGAAGTTGGAATTTAATATCTGTTTAGGCAATAGCGGTTTCCTTTCATAAAAGCGTGCAATCTGAAACTTTGAACGAGTGTTTCCACTCCTTGATTAGGCATGAAGTAAAATTTCGAGTTTAGAAAAGCCTGAAAATTTGGATTTGGCGGGGCGCGCGAGCGAAGCGAGTCGCGCCCTGGCAAATCCAAATTTTCAGGCTTTTCTAAACTCGAAATTTTACTTCATGCGCCACGCGTACAAAACACTGATTTAAAGTCAAGTTAATTTGTAGCTACTACTCTACTGTAAGCAAGGCCGTAGCCAGAGAAAAAATCGAGGGGGGGGGCGGGTTTAATGGTAAAAATATTGTTTTTGGTTTTACAGCGCCGCTTTTACATACAAAAATTTAACATTTTAAAAATTTGGGGGGGGGTTTGAACCTCATATTCCCTCCCTGGCTACGGAATTGACTGTAAGTAAATAATATTGTACAATTATAATTAAACTGGAAAGTAATTTTACCAACATCTATACCTATATCATATATAAGGTGAAAGCACTCCCACAATTTTCATTAGATAGTATAATTTTTTTTCAAAACCACACATACTTTCAGACAGTTTTCAGCTTTAAGGCAAACATAGCAAATAAATAATTTCTATCGAGATTAATGGAATTAGAAAGGTCAGAAATTCACACACATTCTCTCTCATCTCGTATCACCAGTTTAAAAGTATAACTCACCAAGCACGCGGGTAACAATCAGCACTTAGTGATTTTTACTTTTTCATATAAAGTAGATTTTTCTGTTAGTGGAGATAAATAGATAAATAATTTTCTATTTAATTGTGTGTAACTGTAACGCAAGCAAAGATGATAAATCGCCTTCCTCCCAGTTGTGGATTGTGTCATTAAAGTATGGCTAATTTGTAATAATTGTAATTTATATTAAGTATTGTGTTAAGTGGAGTAACTGGATTTAATAGTGTAATTAACTTACGAGTTATGAGGCATAAATATTTCTCTATAGTATAAATAAAAAGAATGATAAAATGATATAATGATAAATAAATTATTTTTAAATATTAAGTAGCCTTTAGTGGAGAGTTTTAAGACTTCACTTAGTATGTAGTTTATTGTTGAATAAAAATATTGAGGAATAATGAAACAATAAATACATAAATAACCTTTAGGGGAGAGTTTTAGGACTGTAAAGTGTTAGCATATAACACGCCTGGTAAAGTATAAATATTGTTTTCCTTATCTTCAAACGATTTGAAAATTGTACACAGCGGTAATAAGGAATGAACTCTTAACTGTTGGAGTGGTTTAGAAATTTCAAAAGTCTAAAGGCGGGTAAAAATGTAGTCAACGACAACGAAGACCTTTGGAATTCTCCGATATTAAAGGCCCATATTGCCCAATTAAACGAAAAAATGTATATATTCCGAAACAAATTCATTTGTATCATATGTTCAATAAAAAAAAACCTCTAATGAGCCATAGTTTAATCTTTTTTTAAATTTAAGTTGGCTACATGCTTTAGGAATTGTCATATAAAACGTCAGATATAATAAATCTAATGTATAATTTCAGAGTTGCCAACCTACAATATTTTCCATGGCACTCTTGAGGTTTTTTGTTATTGAACATATGATTCATCATTCTTCTAGTTAAGTCGAAACTAGTGGAAAAATAAAATACACAAGTTACCAAGTGAATTTAATTTACAAAACCAATATATAAACATCGATTTCTAGCGTTTTTAACAAGACATTCTTTTTAAGTAATTGTAAGGGGTATTAATAGCGCAGTAAATATATACATTGATTGTAAAACAGGAAATGTATCGTGTATTATTTTCATTTCATTAAATCGTACATAAATTTTCCACTCGTTGAATCAACAATAAGTACTTTTATGTGTCAGAAAAACCGATGTCCATGTTCGTTCCCATAAAATTCCACAGTGGAAACAAAAAAAGGTGTTCATGCCTGAATGACGAAAGCTCTGGAAAAATCAGAGGCAAGACAAAACATGAATAAAATTGTTGATTAATGCCGCTAATTTGCACCGAGAAAAGAGTTATCAGAATTATTGGACGTGATTAAATTCGCTATATTTCATTACGTCCAAAGTATAATGATTCAAAGTAAAAAAAAAAAAATGAAAACTTGTTAGATATTAATTGAGAGTACACAATTTATAATAGATTTGGTTCTATTATCTATCTCTTGACAAATTTGTTACTAGTGAAAAATCGGTCGCAATCAGCAGAGCAAACCGTCCCTGACCGATAGCTAAACAAAGTAGTAAATACCTGCTAAACACAAAGAGGTGATCAAGAAGTAAGGTTACAAAGTCTGCAATGATAAGTGTACATTTTGTAACCTTACTTTTTGATCGCCCCTCGTATAAACATTTAGCCACTTACATGCTTCATCGACTACTACATTATCTAATACAATTCATCTACTGCAGATTTATAATGCGCTTACCAAAAAACAGGGACATTTCATTTTAAGTATACATACCCCAATATAGTACTGTACAGTGGCGTAGATAGCTTTCTGCGATTGGGGGGATTTGACTTAGTATACAGTTTCTTAAATGTATTTTTCTAAAGTTATACAAAAACACTGTCAATTTATAAAATAAATATATTTGTCAATTGTATAACTATTGAAAATGAACTCATGGTGTTCGACATGTACATTTAGTATAATATAAGTAATCAGGGAAGAAAGGAATTACTACAATAATTAATAGAAAACACCTCAAGTAACTTAAAGTAGAATATTGTATACAAAAACAAGTACTAAAAATTGTTTAATTTTTACTTAGAGGCCCTAATAATAATAATAATAATAATAATAATAATAACCTTTATTCCCAACAGATAAATCCAATTACAGGGAAAAATTACATAAAAAATAAAGTAAGTATTTTTACAAACTAACGTTAAACATTCAAAAGTTACAAAAAGAAGATTACAAAAAATATAAACTAACTAGAAAAAACATATATATTTAAAAGATTGATGATTGCAGAAAATATATACATACTAAAAAACTAAAAAACAAAGATATACAGATATAATTAAACAATATAACCAAAAATCATTATAACTGATAGAGAAAATAATAATAATAATAATAAATGAGAGCATAATATATGTATGGAGTTATTTATTTATTTATTTATATTTGCGACTAATGAGGCCCTTTAAGTATAAATTAAACAATTTTTTGTACTTGTTTTTGTTTCTTGAAGAACTTTCTTATTCCTCATAAGGATAAATTAAAAAACACTTGGTTTGTTTCACTATTCACTTGTTTTTGTACACCTTAAGAAAAATACATAAGGGGGGCATTGAAGCTAACGATTCGAAAATTCATGAATTTGAATCAGAAATTTTAAATTATGAGTAATTTATATTTTTAATTTCACTTTAAATCGGTGTTTTGTACGCGTGGCGCATGAAGTAAAATTTCGAGTTTAGAAAAGCCTGAAAATTTGGATTTGCCGGGGCGCGACTCGCTTCGCTCGCGCGCCCCGCAAATCCAAATTTTCAGGCTTTTCTAAACTCGAAATTTTACTTCATGCTTAATCAAGGAGTGGAAATACTCGTTTCAAATTTAATGCTTTTATAAAAATAATAAATTTCTGAAAAATTACTAAACGCTGCAATCATCAGGTTTTGTATACTTTTAATTTTTATTAATAGTTTTACATTCGATTGAAATATTCTACCACAAAGAATTAGCAAGTTGATTTCAATTTTACAATTATTGTCTATATAAACTACCAGACGAATTTTATTAGCATTCATTTGATATTTTTCCTTAAAGGACGCACACTGACCTACTGCTAATTAGATGCGGGCAAGTTTATTTAAATGTGCCACGTGATTTCTACGGTAACTACGTGCGCCCTACAATGTCTACATTTCTACATTGTGTATACATGCATTTATATAAACTGGGTTAGAAGAAACGGCTAGAGCAGACGTGATGGTGCCGAACCTACAATTTACTCAACTTTTGAAAATTATTCGCAATCGATTTAGATTCTGGGTAATTTTCAATCATTCCATGTAATACTACAAAAATTATCACAGAATAGAGAGCATGAAGAGTACTATCAATATAAAACAATCAATTATTATTATTTATATTATTTATTTCTGAAAAAAAATTAGATCTGTAAGGGTTAAAAAATATATAACTTTTAACAAAATTGTTCTGGTAAGGTTATTTAAATTAATTGTTTTCTTGCAGAATCTTTATTTTATATTTTTTATAATTAGATCTGTGTATCTGTTGAAAAATAAATAATTAAATATCAAGGATGGAATATTTTCGTCCTTACGATTTTTTTACAGTTTTCCTAACGTCTATCAATTTATATTTAAACCATATTTTAATCTGTCTTATATTAATATTTTTTATCAAATTTTAATTTTTTATACCTACTAGTTTAACTGTCTGTCCACCTTATTGGTTAATGCAGGGCCGTAGTAGGGAGGGGGCCAATGGGGGCGACATCAAGGGGACAGGCGCCATCAAAGCCAGACATCATAAACTTCATAAATTTAAATCAGATATTTTTATTTATAAAGGTAATCGATATTTTGAACTTCACCTTAAATCGGTGTTTTATACGGGTGGCGCATGAAGTAAAATTTCGAGTTTAGAAAAGCCTGAAAATTTGGATTTGCAGGAGCGCGACTCGCTTCGCTCGCGCGCCCCTGCAAATCCAAATTGTCAGGCTTTTCTAAACTCGAAATTTTACTTCATGCTTAGTCTGGGAGTGAAAACCTATGTTAACAAATAAAATAAATCACTTATATTTGACATTCGTTAAGATTGTATAAGGATAATTAAGATAATCACACGGGCACAATTACGAATTTTAAGCCACTTTTTTTTAAATGTTTGTCACTTTTTCGTTGTATTTTCTATTAATGTTAATAATAATAATACACCAACTTTTCTTCAAGAAATGGTCATAAAATAATAATTCTAAAAAACATAAGTGAAATTGTGTTGAAAAAAAAATTATTTTATTTATTCATTAATGGAATTCACATACAATAAAAGACTACAATTCAAAATTCATAAAACTAACAAAATTATGTAGATACAATTAAGTCTAAACCTAAAAATATTTTACAAGTTACAAATTAACACATACATAATCATGTTTACTATTCTCTAAGCAAAAATAAGCGTAGTTTTATAGTTTTTCCACTAAAAGTTTCAAAATTAATTGGTTTTCTATATTTCTTTATAAAATAGCTTAGTGTTTCGCAATAGAGCGACTTCGAACATGAACGTTAATTAAACTTAGAAGCTCTGGACAGATTATCACAACTGATATTAAGTTGTAATAAATATTAAAATTGTCAAAATTCGACATATTTTTATTTATTTAACGGATTTACATTTTTACAAATATTTACAATATATTTTTATTTAAATAGTCAAATATTATAATATAACTGTCGAAAATTATCGAAAAACGTCGTAACTGTTTAAATGTATCATTACTGTTCCAAAAAGCATAATGTCAAAAAACTTATAATAGATAAAAAATGTCCAAACAAATCAGGATTGCCGAAAAAAGAAAAAGTAATTTATAGGAGTAATAATTATTATAATATTATAGTCAAAGAACAATGTAATAACAGATTCACAATTCATGAAAAAACGTCTTTCTGTGCGTTAAAATTTTATGTTTTTAAACAATAAAGTGAATCTATGCCAATAATAAAAACTTAAATCAATAATGTCAATTTATGTCAAAAATGTCTTTCTACGTAAGACCACAGAGTAGAGATGATTGTTCTTTACTCAGTGGTAATATTGTTTTATTTATTTTGTATTCAATATTTGTAATTAATACTATTTGAGATACATTTTTTTTTCTTGATTATTAATTTCAATAGTACAACAATGTCTAAAAATGTTTTGTCAGTTGAAAATATACATACATAAATGTCTAAATAATTATTAAAGAAAAATAGTTATAATGTTAAAATATCATAATTGCTACAGATTACATAACTGTCATAAAACAAACATGATGGAAAACAATATTATAATTGTCGAAAATTGTCATAGAAACTCGAAAATTGAGGAAATGTCAATGCGATACCTAATCTAACCCTTAGATGTTACTTTGTGAATTTGAAGATACACAAAAAAACGAATAACGGTAATTTGCTTGTATTGACTATACTGACAAGACTAATTACATATTGACCTTAATTTGACTGTATATTGACCAGCTATATTTTGATAATTTTGTTTATTTTTGACGTCATTAATCTGTTAAATATGACGTAACTGTGAACAGTTTGTTCGCGAAAATTTGGTATTGGCACGTTTTACATCACTTTTGATGGTTGACGTTTATCAAGACACTCGCACATTGGTCAGCACTAGTGGCAGTTGACATTAATTGGTATTTACTCTACAAGGCATGATTTTTAGGTTATTTTGAGTGTCAAGTTGAGGGCGCAAATTAAATCTTTTACTAACATTCACTGAAAATATTGATCGCTAAAAAATTATTATTTTTTCTGTCCAATAAATTTAACGTTACGTGTGTAAACAAAACAATTAACACTGTTGTATCCTTTCTTCACACTTTATTTTCTAATGGTTAGATATATATTTCAAGTGCTAAGCACTCATTTTCAATAACAACTAATTCTTACAACTGTTGCGTGGTTTCTTTATACCTACAGTGGATTAAAGGGAAAAACCCCAGATTAAGGGAAGACCTTTGGGTGGGTCAACAAATTTTATTGCGTGTTGTTTATGGAGGTAACAAATTTAGAAGCGGGTTATTTAAGGGACTAAAATCGAAGTTCAATAAATTATTTTTATTTTTACGCATTTCTATGGCTTCTAACATATTTAATTGATACTTATTGGACTCTTTTAGGAGTTTCATATTGTTGATGCTGAATTTATGACCTGTTGTAAAGTTATGATGTGCAATTGCAGATTTTTTATTTTTTTTATTTTACAGTTGAAATTGAAATTGAAATTGAAAATAATGGAAAACTCCCCTTTTTAGATATTCTTGTAAGTAGAAACGACAATAAACTAGATTTTAATATATATAGAAACGGTACTCATACGTTTAATTATATCCACTCATCATCTTCGATACCGATTAAATATCAACGTTCAGCATTTAAAAGTATGCTAGACAGAGCAATTAAATTACCACTTTCAGAAGAAAACAGGAAAGCAGAATTTAAGTTAATATTGGAAATAGCAAAATTTTTAGATTATAACCCTAATACCATTCAAAAATTAATTAATAAGAGCATAAAATCTCACAAGATCAAATCAATAACGAGTTAGCAGGAGCAAGAAAAACAGCCTATTAAATATGCTAGAGTCGTTTACGTACCTAGACTAAAGAATCATATAAATAAGTTATTTAAAAAATTCAACCTCACGGCAGCACAATACACAAATTCAAAAAGTGGTATACTTTTAGGAAACACATTTAGTAAAAGAGAATTCATAGAAAAATCTGGAATTTATTCAATAAAATGTGATAACTGTGAGAAAGTGTATATCGGCCAAACAACCCGCAATTTAAATATTAGATTCAAAGAACACAGTTATCAAAAAAAAAAACAAATAAAAACAGAATCCAGAAAAATCTGCAATTGCACATCATAACTTTACAACAGGTCATAAATTCAGCATCAACAATATGAAACTCCTAAAAGAGTCCAATAAGTATCAATTAAACATGTTGGAAGCCATAGAAATGCGTAAAAATAAAAATAATTTATTGAACTTCGATTTTAGTCCCTTAAATAACCCGCTTCTAAATTTGTTACCTCCATAAACAACACGTAATAAAATTTGTTAACCCACCCAAAGGTCTTCCCTTAATCTGGGGTTTTTCCCTTTAATCCACTGTAGGTATCAAGAAACCGCGCAAAAGTTGTAAGAATTAGTTGTTATTGATAATGAGTGCTTAGCACTTGAAATATATATCTAACCATTAGAAAATAAAGTGTGAAGAAAGGATACAACAGTGTTAATTATTTATGATTATACTGTTCACGAAACTCAAAAACAAATATCGATTAAACAAAACAAACTTATCTAAAATGTATTTCAAGTAATATGAGTACCTATTCATATACTAAAACAATGAACAACAACTAATAATCGGATTGACTTGCCAAAGTATCATTTGATCCATTACTGGCACGATTAATTCTTAGTTAATTGATTTATTTTATTTTATATTTGGCTAAAAATTTGGATTTCATTATTTTTTTTATTGTCTTGTTTATTTATATTTATGTATTTATAACTTAGGTGTTTTATTAGTTTAAGTCAAATGATACCTACTTTTTATTATATTTGCTTAATTCTATTCTTATCTACATAGTGGTTTACTGCTATCAATTAACATGTAAAGATATTAACAATTTTCCGTAAATCAGAACATACTTATAATATTTATACGTTTCTATGTTCAATTTCTTTTGACCTGTATAAACTGTATTTACTGTATTAGCATCAATTAACAATAATAATAATAATTAATACTTCACACAGAGAAAATAATATATTTCATCATTAATATTTTGTAAAGTTACTTATTAAAAATAATAAATTCTTAAAAATAGTCGACAATACTAAAATTAGATATTATTGCTGAAATCTGATACATGTATCTTGTTATTTTTACCTAGCTTATAAATTAAATATAAATAGTTACACTGATATTATTTTCAATGTGATTTTACTATTTTTTTATTTTAAGGAAGTTTGCAACATTCCATCAACATGGGTAAGGCGATAATTACCGATATCCTTTGGAGATTAATCACAAAACATATTTGCGGTGATAACTAGAAAACTTAACTCATTCCGATGGAATTTTCTGTTATTACCTGCGAAAACCACAAATGATACATATCTAATTATTTATCTATTGCAACCTATTTCCAAGAAGGTTATAACCGACCCAAGACAGGCAGGGTTAATTACAAAATTTAGAATGCGCCACAGAAATAAAATCCTGAGATATCCTTAAAAAATGGTGATGTGTCCATCATAGTACTTTCCCCCGTAAATTGCGTATTAAATCACTTTTAAAATATTTGTAGCATTATTATTTTCAAAATGTCTTCAACTTTTTGATAACTACAACTTTTATTTGAAACATTTTTCAATTGGATCAACACATACTTACACAAACCAATGACTAGATAAAAAACACTATTTATTGAATATCTTAAAAACTAAGAGTGCTATGACAAAAAGTGAATCTACAAAAAATCTTTAGTTTTTCATTTCCTACAACTTTTATTTGAAACATTTTTCAATTGTATCGACACATACACTGTCACACACCAATAACTAGATAAAACACACAACTTTTGAAATATCTCAAAAACTAAGAGTGCTATGACAAAAAGTAAATGAACAATACATCTTCATTTTGTTATTATCTACAACTTTTATTTGAAAGAATTTTTTGTTTGATGAACATTTATTGAAAAAATCTGAAAAAACTGAAAAACGCTAAGAGTAAAGTACCACTTCCGGTTTTCTGATTTTCACCAAATACTTTTCAGTTCTTCCGATTGTAACAAAAAGCTTAAGTTTCAAGTTTCATCTCGATATCTTTAGCGGCTTTTGCGGTACAGCACACACAGACACACACACAGACACACAGACAGACAGACAGACATTTTTTCAAAAATGGTCTTATTCGACTCAGGGGACCTCAAAACAGATATTTCCGCTAAAATTTTTGATTCGAAAATTTTCACGAAAACAATACTTTCCCTTTGTATTACATACGGGGGAAAGTAAAAAGCAAAATTCTTGATAATTATATCCAGAAGTACAGATTTTTTTAATGATTTTAAATATAGCACTCGATTGTCCATTATATGATTATTTTTGACATAAAAATATTAGTATTTAATATCTTGAACAAGTTTCTCATTTTTCACGTGGTAAAATATATTTTACCTTTAGCCTTACATAATTTTTTTATAACTTTAAGAACCATCACAATTTGCAAGAAAATGTAACTTAACTTAAATACCTCATTTTTCACGTGGTAAAACATATTTAACCTTTAGCCTTAAATATTTTTTTTATAACTTTAAGAACCATCACAATTTGCAAGAAAATCTAACTTAACTTAAATACTGATCATTTGAAAAAGAAAACACTTGGTTAAATTTCACTAATATTTTGGATTTTATTGCAACTAGTTTCGACTTTGAGTAATTCCTTGTACTTGGTGTTGGGTTCTCCTTGAGAATGACTCAAAAAGTCGAAACTAGTTGGAATAAAAAACCAAAATATAAGTGAAATTAAACAAAGTATTTTTTTAAATCATTAGTATTTAAGTTAAGTTACATTTTCTGGCAAATCGTGATGCTTCTTAAAGTTATAAATTAGATACATTTTTATCTAAGGCTTCATTAATTTAAATAAAAATATGCACACTTCATATATAGTCCAGTTCACGAGAGGTGTCGTGTGACATTTAAGGGGTGATACCTACTTGCGAGGCTGAAAAAATGCGGAATTTCGGGATTTTTTTTTCTCGAAAACAAAACAATAGAGGAAACTGCAATTATACCAGTTTATTGGATGTACATTGGTCTTTAATTACGAATTTTTTCCACCTCTTTGGACCACCTGGGGGCCCGTGGAGCAGCTCCCTGCAGAAGACCTTTTTCAAAAGGCGTTTGGCGGTGACCGCGCTTGCATGTGTAAAAATCATCTGAAATCAAAATTTTCAATGGCGCTGCATTGAGAATGAGTAAAAGCGGTCATTGATCGTTGGGTTTTGAAAATAATTTTTTTTTGAGAAAATGGCGGCCTCCTGAATGAAAAAGTCATTTTTTCGAGGCAAAAAAAGTGTCTTTGATCGGCTGTAAAAAATTGAAAATAAATAATAGGCAAAATCCGAACGATCAACGACTAGAAAAAAAGGTTTCTGATAGGAGACGCAAAGGCTCGTTCAAATTAAATGAATACACGTTGAGTTATCGCGGTCACCGACTTTGAAAAAATAGTTTCGAGATAATCGCGTTTGAGATGTGTTTTCGGTGTTATAAGTGATTAATTGTTGGCACTTACATGGACTCAGTTTTTGAGGTTATGTCACTAAATGTAAACACGGTCATGCGCATCCCAGTGCGCATGGGAAGAATGCCCATGTCTCTTTTCTATTTGGGCAGCAGTACGCACGCTTTATTCCGCGCACAGCTGGCGCGCGCTACCTGCTCCGGCAGGGGTGTCGACTACCTCTACATAATCTCGCATAACTTCGACAATTTGTTTCCAATCGACATGAAACTTTGGGAAAATATTCTTCAATGTGTACACTTTCGAATTCCGCAATAAACAAAAAATCGATTTTTTTAACCATTGCAGGTAGGTATCACCCCTTAAGATCAAATTAAAATAACTATAATAATATTATTACCCCAATTAAGATAGTTTGAGTATAAATTGCAATTGAGCACACACAAGTAGAAGAAATAAAATGAATATGAAAATACCTTAAAGATAAGTTGTACCATAGATTTGAAATCTGAAATCATACCCTAGGTACAGTTTTAAGAACCAGTTGAATTAAAAGCGCGACTGATTAATTTGTACTCACTCATTAATTATGATTATAGAAAAATTTGGTTATATTAACTCAAAAATCGAGAAAATTAACAAACAAATTGTCAATTATAGTGAAGAATATTTTGAAATTCCTATAGAATTTTGTTAATATTTTCTAATTATGAATAGTACCATATGATCTAAAAGTTTTATTCTGTAAAAGGCTATGAAATTATTTATATAAAATATTACGTTGTTAACAAATTATTAAAAACAAAAATAGTGCTCACTCCAATTGTCACAGCCATTATCTTGTACACACAATACATACATATAGTGGAATTCGGGAGAGATGTTCATGTGACTTATTGATGTGGAATGTGTAGTTCAAGTTTTTTTTAGAGAGTGTGCCGACAGTTGTATCTGCAACGATTTTTCCTAGTTGTGTCAGATTTTCACGTTACATCACAATGTCATACTGTTTAGGTCGCGAGTATATTAGTGTTCTTTCTTTTAGAAAAGCTTTAAATCATAATTTCTTGTGAATTTTTTCTTTTGAGTATACATTTCCCAATTACGTGTTATAGATTTTTAAATGTTCGTTATTTTCGTAGAAGGGGCCAATTTGAAGTTTAAACGAGTGTTTTCCACTCCCAGATTAAGCATGAAGTAAAATTTCGAGTTTAGAAAAGCCTCAAAATTTGGTTTGGTCGCGTAGCGCGAAGCGCGGAGCGACCAAACCAAATTTTCAGGCTTTTCTAAACTCGAAATTTTACTTCATGCGCCACGCGTATAAGACACTGATTTTAAGAGAAGTTTCCTCGTTCACAATATTTCAATGCTTTCAATGTTTAATACGCGTGGCGCATGAAGTAAAATTTCGAGTTTAGAAAAGCCTGAAAATTTGGTTTGGCGGCTCAGCGCTTCGCGCTACGCAACCAAACCAAATTTTCAGGCTTTTCTAAACTCGAAATTTTACTTCATGCTTAGTCTGGGAGTGGAAAACACTCGTTTTAAGCTCCAAAGTGAACTTCTTAAAAAAAGCGTATGCATATGTATACCTAATAGAAAATTCCCTGTATGGATACTTAAAAGTAAAATTCCCTGTATTAACAGATTAATCCGATGACTATTTTCCAAATCTACTGAATGCGCATTCGATTTAACTAACATTTTAGTTTGAGTTTACAGTAGATGTGAAAATTGGAATGATACCAATTTGTCAGTGGTACCAACTCATATTTAAATGCAAACAAAAGTCATGGCATGCTAGAGGATAAAACTTTTCGCTCATATGGTACCTCTTACAAATACTATAATTTGTATTTGTTTTAATTGATTCGTTAATTACTAAATCATTACCTTATCTATTTGTTGTTTCTTTAGTTGGATTGAAATGTGGATTTAAATGGATTATTGCAAAACCGGTGAACATCTTCTGTTGCTCAATGCGACGATTTCTACAAACGTTTAAGTAACGATTAATCTGTGTTCATTTGTACTCCGGTATTTTGTAACAAAGACACTTAACAGCAATCAAACAACGCTACCTCACACAATCTTAACAGCAATAAATATCAACTGAATTTGTTTAACTAAGGCATGGTTTTTTACATTGTTAAAAAACGAATAAGGTGTGCATGATTTAAGAAATAAAAATATTGAGAATTCAAGTTTGCTATCTTATATACCAGACAATTCTGTCACCACCGGGGGTACGTTCAAATCGATATAAAAAGTAAGATTTGGTTAGATGCAATAAAAATTTGTAACATTACTGAATGTGAGATTAACCCATTAAGCGTCATTAATGCATACACGCAGCATTATCATTTTTTGGTTAATTAAATTACATATAAGTTAATTTGATGTATTATATTATTTGACCTTACTTGAAAGTGTATAAGGAAAACTGTAAATATTTTGTTATTTAAATACTTAAATTATTCCTCATAAAAAAATGGCAGTGTATTTTTAAATTCACAATATTTCAGCGTTTTGTACGCGTGGCGCATGAAGTAAAATTTCGAGTTTAGAAAAGCCCCGCGTAGAAAATTTGTCGAGGGTCGCGCAGCGCATGAGGTAAGTTAATTTGATGTATTATATTATTTGACATTACTTGAAAGTGTATAACGAAAACTGTAAATATTTTGTTATTTAAATACTTAAATTATTCCTCATAAAAAAATGGCAGTGTATTTTTAAATTCATAATATTTCAGCGTTTTGTACGCGTGGCGCATGAAGTAAAATTTCGAGTTTAGAAAAGCCCCGTGAAAATTTGTCTCGGGTCGCTGCGCGACCCTCGACAAATTTTCTACGCGGGGCTTTTCTAAACTCGAAATTTTACTTCATGCTTAGTCTGGGAGTGAAAACACTCGTTCTAAACTTCATATTGCACGTTTTTATATAAAATCGACGAATGCCTAAAAATGTACACCGTATACAGTTTGTATATTTAAAAGAAAAATTCACACTATGTCATACAATAAGTCATTCATAGAAATCATAAAAATAAATGCACAATTTTTACTTTAAAAACCAACTATTGGAGTTAACTCTATAATTGCTCAGCCGTTAATGGGTTAAATAAAATCAAGTTCAATGTATTTTGAACTTTACTTGAAATCAGTGTTTCATCCGCGTAGAGTGGTAGATCAGCTAAAGACTGATAACATATTTAAAAAAATATTATGAATTAGGTAATTACATCAGATGATAATATATAAAATTACGAAAAACTATTCAAAACTATTTTATTTTCTCAAATTCAATTAGTTTTGAATTTGAATTTATCTTCCATCAGATGATTTTAAATTTTAAATTTTTAATTTTTTGATGCCTTTCAATTTTCCTTTAGGGATCCTTTTTCTACTTAAATATAAAAAATAGAGGAGCAATTAGTTTTGTATACAGCATTAATTATATTCAAACACAATCATCGGGTATGTCTGAGGTACTCGAAATTCTTGGGCAATTTCAAGAAAACGCCCGACATTCAGAGCTAATTAAAACTGTTTGCACAGAGAGCACCTGAATAGCCAAACAACTTAATAAGCATAATGCATTGCAAATAACCAACGCTAATGTGAAATTTCATTCCATTTTTATTCGCGTTCGCATTTCAATTTCTAAGAAAGTGAATCGCAAGGTTGCTGAATTTGGCCCACTGCCAGAAAAAAAAGTATATTCCGGGTTGAATACTCTGTACATTACATTTTACACACCTGATTTAATTGATTAAAATCAAAAGTTTAATAATAATAATCATTTAGAGACTTGAAGGAGAACTAAAGACATTTTTTTACTGTTGGATTTGTGTTCTGTATAATATATTGTAACAGTTTGAATTACATAATATCTAGATAAACGTATCCGCCCATTTTCCCGAATACATTTTCCCGAATATATTTTTCCCGAATTTCGTTTTTCCTGAATAATACATTTCCCGAAAACACTTTCCCGAATACTACTTTCCTGAATCAACTTTCCCGAATGATGTTTTTCCCGAACTAAACTATCAAAACCCAATAGGGTTTTTCTAGTTTAGGTGAATACTTCCAGAAACTGAAGTCAGAATTTACCTTATATTTACTGTTTAGTTGAGGCTGTTAGTTGTTTAAACTCCATAATATCAATTTAATAAAACACTTAATTTGTTTAGGTTTCAAAATTGTATTTATTGTATTTATTTCTTTCGAAAACGGAAAATCTCCAATTTTATACAATGATTACAAAATATAACTTATATCTAATACCTAAAGTCTATTTACCTAAAAATTGGTACATTATGCACATTAATGAGGAACAAAAAATATTAAGGTGATGCAGTTTTGCAAAAATACTTTCTAAATTGGTACGCAGCAAATTACGTTTAAAAGTATTAATAGAACCAGCAAATAAATCAAAATTTTCAAAACGCTGTAACAAATTTGCAAAACGCATTATCCTCGAAAGTGGACTGCTATAAGTATAAACCGTACGATGATATTCTGTTCTAAATAGTTTATATTTTATTCAGGGACAATACCTATCGGGAAATTGGATTCGGGAAATGGGATTCGGGATTTCTATTTTCAGGAAATATGGCATTCGGGAAAAAGGTCATTCGGGAAAATATATACGGGAAAGTGTACGGTGACCCTAAATAAAATAATATAATACAATATATGCAGTTGTATTTAGAGTATTTCAGTGTTTTATACACGTAGCGCATAAGGTAAAATTTCCAGTTTAGAAAAGCTTGGAAATGTTGGTTTGGTCGCTTTTATTATGCATTACCATATTTTTTATGTTACGCAGTTCTTAAAGTCAAGGAACTTTAGTAAAGAAAATGTTTTTTTTAACTATAACAAGAGCTATCATCGGAGAATGCACTAGTGGGACACCCCACGTATTTTAATTTTGCAATTACATTAGTGTTTTATACGCGTGGCGCATGAAGTAAAATTTCGAGTTTAGAAAAGCCTTAAAGTTTGGTTTGGTCGCGTAGCGCTACGCGCTACCCGACCAAACCAAATTTTAAGGCTTTTCTAAACTCGAAATTTTACTTCATGCTTAACCTGGGATTGGAAACACTCGTTAGGAATCAAATTGAACATTATTATACAAAACAGCGAATTCCTAACATTTACAGTGTATACATCGGTATATGTGTACATAAAAGATAAGTAATAGACAAAAAAAACATTTAAATTACTTTCATATTTGATAAGCAGTATTTGTGATATCATCTTCTTCCAATTCCAATTTTAATCGAAATCGGGGTGGGTGTAAAAAAAATTAATACGCGCGTCGCGTTTCCATTTCTCCTTCAAGTTCATCCCCGTCCTAAAACCGGTCTCCGTTTCGATACCCTCTAGAAAACACTCGTCCTGCGCCACACAGTGTCGATTTGTCGTTTCTATCCGAACATTTCGCCAAGAATGAACTTGTAAAAATAAGGTTTTTTTTATGAAATTTCCAACACTAAAATACCCAAAGGATCAGCAGGTAGTGTTATAAAACCATTGGGCCTTGTTATGCAGATGTACTGAGAGACTAAAGTACGCGCCTTATAAAATTCACTCAGTTGCCGTACGGTCGCGATTGGAACGCAAAACGAGTGCGTTCCAATCGCGACCGTACGGCAACTGAGCGAATTTATTTTTTAAACCCTGTATACGTTAAGTTACCATTTTATGCAATTATTATAGATAATTATTCTGAAGGTATGTGTATAACGTACGTTATTTAATTTCGTATATTAAAAAACCCTACGCCCGTTTGATTTAAAATATGTGATGCGTATTTGCAATAATAAGTGAAATTAACAAACTTCAATGTGAACTAAGTTCGAAGATGTACTCAGGGGTCTCACGAAATATTTTTTTTTATGTAGAATAACTATTTGTTTTATCACCCAGTTTAATTTATCTGCCAGACATTGCCTGATTTTAGTCTATTATTTTTTTTTAGGCAGCGTGTCCATTTTCCGCAAGAGCCTGTTCGATATTTGGCGCACTGAAATTGTTCTAAATGAGAAAAACTTAGCGGCTTCTTCTTATGTAATAAATATTTTAAATCTCGATATTTTAGCTAATGTGAGCATTCAGATTTACTAAAGCAAGACATTAAAAATTTCAGTTTAAAAGTACATATTTATTAACTGGAACTAATAAAATCACATCCAACCCAGTTCGAATTCAAATTTGCAAATTGGATAAATGAAACAGAAATTAATGTGTTGTAATGAGATATTTAGCAAATATGTAATCGAGTGTGTGCTTTTTAATTAAAATATTTTCAAAATTAATCGACTTACGGTTATATAGGAAGTCAATAAAATCTTTTTTAATTTAAACAGAAAATAAAATCGTTTTTATTTTATACAGAAAATAAAATATAGCATTTTTTATTTTCAAACTTGCTTCTACATACAATTCTATGAAAAAAACAAAAGTTATTATAACCTCTAAATGTAATCGTTTTCGAGATATTTGACATTTAAAAATATAAATGTATTTTTTTATGATTCATTTAATATGATTCATAATAATAATACACCAGCGATATACCTGAATTAGACCATGATACGATTGCCACATTTGCCGACGACACTGCTATATTGGCTGTAGGCAAAGATCACGAAGAAGCAGCAGTAAATCTGCAAACCTCGATAAATAAAATTAACATCTGGACTAAGCAATGGCGAATCAAATTGAATGAGACTAAATCGGTCCACGTCAATTTCACAAATAAAAGAAATCAACATATCCCTGTTAGTATGAATGATATCCAGGTACTATATGCTGATACAGCAAAATATTTGGGTTTTACACTGGACGCTAAGCTACGCTGGAGAGCTCATGTCAAAAAGAAAAAAGAAGAACTGGACATCAAATTTCGAAAAATGTATTGGCTGCTTGGTCGGAACTCCACCTTGTCAATCTACAATAAATTACTGCTGTATAAACAAATTCTTAAGCCCGTGTGGACATATGGCATCCAGCTGTGGGATTGTGCCAAAAAGAGCAATATAGAAATAATCCAGCGATACCAAAATAAAGTACTGAGGAGTATTGTCAATGCTCCTTGGTATTTCCGAAACAGTGACCTCCACAGGGACTTGGAAATGGATACTGTTAATGAGACAATACACAAATTTGCCAAGAGTCATGAACAGCGACTTCTTCAACACGTCAACATCGAAGCCATCCAGCCCCTCGATAACACGAATTTGACCAGAAGACTACAGCGGACTAAACCGTTCGAGTTAGTTTAATATTGTGTTACTGCAAAAGCAGAGCATAGTGCTAGTGTACACATTAATTAGTGTAATTAAGTTATTAAAATCTAACGGATACTAATGAGTAAACCCTTAGTATTAAACCTTTAGTAAATTAAGTTAGCTAAATATTACTCATTGATCCATTTGTGATCAGATTGTAATTATAGTAAAATACAACTAAGTGTTTTGCAAATAATAAAAAAAAAATTAATATTCGTATCTCCGCAGAAAAAACAAGTCAAAGAGATGTAATCTTTGGTATAGAAAACCAATATCCAAAGGTACCCAGTAATTATTTATTTTTTGAACAATAATATACTGAGAGTTCAAAATTTCACACAATATTTGGTTAACTTTAAAGCATTAAATCTCGATTTTTTTTAACAAATTACTATGTATATTTTTTACATATTCTGAATTTATCTATACTAGCATTCCCTATACCTATCTTTTTTCGTTTTTAAGAAAAATATTTTAGAGCGAAATATTTGGCTAGAATGAGCGTTTCGACCACTGTGCGATAGTATTATTATTAGTAGTAACAACGGCATACATATAAATCACTATTTTCTCTTCTTTTTCTAGTGAATAGCATGCCCTTAAAGAAATAAATTGTGAAAAAAGGTTAAAAGTGTTTTATTTCTAGAAATATGTATACTTGAAAACAAAAATTCGTTGTATGTATCATTTATCCATTCCAATTTCTTTATCTCCTTGTTATGCACTTTAGTAATTTTCCTCTCTGAATAAATAAATAATACCATACACTTAACACAATTCATATTTAAATAGCGTACAAATTTCAATTCAATAACGCACTAACTTCAACAAACAAACAAGGTGTGTCGAATTTTCTATTGCGACAAGGTACTCTCGTTGAAAATTGCGGTGCAATATTTAATGCAAATTTCGAGCACTCCCACAGCGTTTCGTTGCAATAAACGCTTTTCGCATGCCCGTTAAATTGATTAAATGCACCTATCGTTTCATATTTAACCACTCGACTCGTTTGCATATCACAGACAATGACATTCGTCGACACACGATTATGATAATGACCAAATTGGAATCGTATTAATATTAAATAAAATATTCACAGTGAGAAATATGCGATAAGAATAATTATTGGTTGTTAAACAATCAAAATTCAATAAAATAAAACACTAACTTTGTTTGTATAACACAATATTTTTTATTTTTGTGACTGCAGTTTCGGCAACTCAACTTGCCATTATCAAACCGAGTTTGATAATGGTAAGTTGAGTTGCCGAAACTGGAGTCACAAAAATAAAAAATATTGGGTTATACAAACAAAATTAAAGTGTTTTATTTAATTTAATTAACATGTATAACGAAGTAGAAGCCTCCACCGTTCATAATTCAATCAAAATTGATTACTACTGCGTAGTAGATATATTTTAGCTTTACGAAACCACTGCAAACGTCATTTGTATCTATGAATGTCAAATAAATGAGAAACGGCATGACTTAGGCCGATTGTTTTTATTAAAACGACACTCAATTTTCATAAGGGATTCTCAAATCAAATAATATGCAGATGATTTATTTAAAATAAACAAGTTGCTTCTTCTAGTGTCTTTATGGCGCATCCTGTATACATGAAGATATATTTAGGTTATCCAGCTCGTAAAAGCAAGCAACTTTGGTAAACAAAAATCTTTAACGTGAGCCGAGATATCTTCCAAAAACGCACCAATGGGATACCTTATACAGAGAGTTTTATATAACACCGAACATTTTCATAAAATACGATTTGACACCTTTAATTTTTAGGTTATGTGTAAATTGGGTTGCCTATATGACCATTACAAATTGTAGCTAATCAATTGCAATTAATGCCTCAACTTGTACATGCAGGGAGTTTTTCTTTCAAGTATACATGTCCCAATTTCGGCGTATATGCCGTAAATCTTTAGATAATCGTTGCTTTTTTAAAAGGAGTTTAATTTGAAACTTAAAATGAGTGTGTTCCATTCCCAGACTAAGCATGAAGTAAAATTTCGAGTTTAGAAAAGCCTGAAAATTTGGTTTGGACGCGTAGCGCGAAGCGCGGAGCGGCCAAACCAAATTTTCAGGCTTTTCTAAACTCGAAATTTTACTTCATGCGCCACCGGTACAAAACACTGACATATTACCATGTTTAAAACACACCACTGAACTTTACATTGAATCAGTGTTTTGTGCCGGTGGCGCATGAAGTAAAATTTCGAGTTTAGAAAAGCCTGAAAATTTGGTTTGGCCGCTCCGCGCTTCGCGCTACGCGACCAAACCAAATTTTCAAGTTTTTCTAAACTCGAAATTTTACTTCATGCTTAGCCTGGGAGTGGAAAACACTCGTTTAAAGCTTCAAATTGTATTATTTTAATAAACCGAGCGTGGTAGAATGTACAACGTCTGCATATGTATACTTAAAAGAAAAATTCTCGTTATGAATATGTTCGGTTTTACATAAAACTCTCTGTATATGAATGACCAGTCCTTAGAACAATATGTATTTTTTAGACCAATAAATTTAGTCTATTCTAAACATTTGTAAAATTTATCAACGTGAGATTTAAATTAAGCAGTATATTTCAACTTTAAATAAAAACACTTTTTAACCTTTCTTCACAGTATCAAACTATTGATAATGGTTACCTTGTGAACGAAATGTACATCTGGTAAAAAATAAATTTGTGAAGAAAGGTTAAAAAGTTTTTTTATTTAAAGTTATTATCATCTTCACGTACCCAATCATATTCATCAGTGTATTTCAAACTTTGCTATAAAAATGCGTAGAAAATTATATTGAAATATACTGGATTTAAACAATATATTTCAATATAATTTTCTACGCATGTTTATAAATCACAACTTAATAAATAAAGAAAGCTGCTTATAATTTCAGTGAGCATTCCCGATTTGCAAGTGATAAACGCTTTGTTCTCGATTGCCGGCTCGCGTCCGGAATAAACAAACGCAATAAATAAACTATTTTTCCTTCGAGAAATAACGGTCCGCTGTATTTTTTTCCATTACTCCACTTACAAATGTCTCTTTTATTTTTTATTGGCCGAACGCATTTTGCATAACAAATTTTACATTGGAAACTTCGATGAGTGTCTTTGTTTGAGTTCAACAAATCATTAGCTACAGAAAACAATAATGACCTTTTAGTATTAAAGAAGAATATTAAAATAATAGAAATTGCTGAGGATAAGAAGAAGAAGAATTTGTTTGAATTTAAGAAATTATTGAAATACATTTTGCACCTTCTAACAAGTATTTTTATTCCTTGATTAAGCTTGAAGTAAAATTTCGAGTTTAGAAAAGGATGACAAAATGTTCAACTCGAAATTTTACTTCATGCGCCGGGCGCACAGTGGTCTGAAACCGACCAAAATGAGACAAACCCCTTCAGTTTTTTTTATGTGTGAGTTATCAATTTGCAATTTGGTTTGCTTTTACTAAACACAAATTTGAGTTTACAGATTTTGCGTATACCTTATTTGCACTTCCAGTTTAACCCGAAATGACATCAGTTTTAAAAATGGTGATGTGTCCATCATAGCGCTATCCCCGTTAAAGATATGACGATTTAAATATCAACAATATAAAAACTTGCTTAAACTGCATTTATTCTACTTTTATTATTACTATTCCAAAACTATTCACAAAAAAAGTAATTCTTGCATTTTTTAAACACAAATATTGATTGATCATTACATCTAACCGTTATATATTTTTAACTTTACTGTAATTCAGTGTTCTATACGTGTGGCGCATGAAGTAAAATTTCGAGTTTAGAAAAGCCCCGTGAAAATTTGTCTCGGGTCGCTGCGCGACCCTCGACAAATTTTCTAGGCGGGGCTTTTCTAAACTCGAAATTTTACTTCATGCTTAGCCTGGGATTGGAGACACTCGTTCGAACTTTAGATTGAACTCTTTTATAACATCGACAAATGTCCGCAAATGTACAAAGTATTCGAATACATAAGGATATGGTATGTAAAAATGGTAAATTATTATCCTATATTAATGACTTTTGTTGATTTTAAGGAATTTAATTAAATTTTATAAGTTCGGTTTTTTAATTTTTTTTAGTTTTCTTATTGATAATACATACTATTGCTATTTGTATTATTTTACTATTTATTTGTAGTTGTTTGTCAATACTTCTGTTGAAATAAAGAATAGATAATCTTTATTTTTATATTTTGTAAATTTTAATTTGTGTTAACTTCACAACTAAGAAGAGTACTGGTAATTTTTATATTTGTATATTTTATTTAAAATAAAAATTATTATTTAATTTACAAATCAATTCCAATATTATTTAGTATCAGTATATTCTAAATACAAAAATAAAATATGAAATAAATAATTAAATATCAAACATTTTTATTTCAATCGATTTTTTGAGATTTTTTAATTTCTTTCCTATTTTGAAGTTTTTTTTGTTTTCATGTTTATTTATTTTTCTAAGAAAATACTGAAAACTGAATAAAATTCCAATTGATTTTTATTTGAAATTGTTAACTTAAGAAAAAACGTTATTGTTACAATGCTAGTTTTGCTACTTTTGAAAATTTTGTTCAATTTTAATATTTGTAAATATTTATTTTTTTTCCCCCAATTTTAATAATAATTTATAATTATTGAATTAGCTATTTTTATTAATTTCAACGGTTTGTTTAAACTAAATTTTTAGTTTTCGGCAATTTGAAATCCTCTTTTGGGTGAAAACCGGAAACCAGAAGTGGATGTTTACTCTAAGCTTTTTCTTCGTATCTCGTAAATGATTAACATTGTTGAAAAATGTTTAAAATAAAAGTCGCAAAAGATCAAAAAATAAACATTTAATGAGTATATACTTTTTGCGGTAGCTCTTTCACGTGTCTTGGAAATGGTAAATTTAATAATTTTATTAATCTATCTTAGTGAGCATTAATAATTGGAAATAATTCTATATTATTTTAATTGGCGGTCGGTACCTGTGTTGGCCACTGCTATTGTTTTAATTATTTATCGAATGATGCCCCACATAACTTAGGTTGCTATTAAACATTTTAATGATAATTGCAGATGCGCCCCTAGCGGTAGGTTAGAAAGTCGAGAGTAGTCTCGTTGAAAAATTCGTGTAGGTTTTTTTTTCGAAGTCAAAAGGATAAAAATAATTCAAAAACAAATGTCTGGCACGGGTGGCTCAAATCACCAGTTATATCTCAAGGTCGCAGGTCGTCGCAGCTAAAACTCATCAATTTGTTTTCTTTGGAGCTTAGGTTAGGTCTTTTATCAAGTTAGAAACTAGCGCAGGTTTCTAACTTTAATCAATTTTATTGATTTTGAAGCTATGTTTTTTGATTAAATTCAAATTTTGCAGCTATTTATTTTGATTGAATCCAAATTTTGCAGCTATTAATTTTGATTGAATCTAAATTTTGCAGCTTTTTTCTTTTATTAATTTCTCTAATCGAACAATTCCATTTTATTTCAGGATCAACAAAATTGGCGGAGGAAAACGATTCATGCACTTCGGTAAGTCTTTATCAATAGATCAGTTTTCATTTTAAACCTTACATTTTGAAAAAAAGCAAGTAAATATAAATAAATGTTACCAACAAAATATCTACAACTAAGTATTGGCAATTTTATTCGTACTTAACAAAATATCTATTAGAAAAAAAATATATGAAAAGACTCAAGGTTGATAGATAGCTTTTTTGACATTAAGAGTGAAACACATGTACAGGGTCTTGCATTTTGGAGATGCCACATATGGTAAACTTTTTTATATAGAGAGATATTGAAATAACGTTTTCACGAGCCAGAGTTCAATTTTGTTTTTGCCATTGATTGAAACATGAAAAAGTGCATGTTTCAATCAATGGCAAAAACAAAATTGATCTATCTCTAACCGGAAGTTGATAAACTGTCGTTTTTCTGAAGTTACTATAACTCATTTGGCCTCAATGTCAGGGTTATATTGCTGGCCGTGACATTGTTAGCAAAATTCTTGTTCTGAATGAAGTTTCAGAACAAAAAGTCAAATTAATTAAAGAATTTTATACTCTTTTAACTAATGACGAGGAACAGATGCAGTTTTTTGGAACAGATGCAGTTTTTTGGTATAAGTATTGAAGAGTGTTGCAAATAATATTCGAACTTTAATAAAAATGCAAGTAAAAAAATAATAACTCCGTCAATTTTTTCGGGTTTCAACAAATAATTTCGTTTAGGATTCGTATTAACGTCCTCTATCGACACAATATATATTTTGACCTTTAGCGTGGACAGTTTAATATTAGGGTGGACCAAAATATAAAAAAGGGGATAAACAGACGTTTTCAAACTTTAGAGGGCTGGGGCTCGGTTACGCGATGTTCGATATGTCTCATAATTTGCAGTTATTAGTTTTTTTATCTATATTAACAAGTTTCTGGGTTGTCTCGTTGATATAAATTCCCCATACATGCTAAAACCACGTATTGTACATGTATGATGAAACTATTGTTTTATTTTGTAATTTACCAAATTTCTAAATTTAGCAAAAAATATTGGAGAGAAATGAATCTTTGCAAATAAGATAGATAGATCCTCAAGAGCGCGAGCGCCGTTCGTTCTTAAAATGGTAGACGTTGACATTTAACTTTGCACAAGAAAATAACATTTTCTTCCACGACTGCACCCATGAATATTTCAAGATGCACGGTGGTATTGTGTTTTCTGAAAGTTCTAACAACATAAACTAATTGAATAATATTTAAATGGTAGTTTAACTATCCACCAATAATTAATTAATTTGACGAAAAAAGCACGTATAACCTTTCTTCATACTTTTATTTGGATTACCAAATGTACATTTCGGACACAAAGTGACCATTATCAATGGATTAACACCGTTTTCAAATAAAAGTGTGAAGAAAGGTTATTAGTGCTTTATTAGTCAAATTAATTTGATCTTCAGGTAACTCACAATCAATTTATTTTATTACATAAATATACTCTAATTTTTTACATTAAGTTTTTAGTGAGTTTAGTAATATCACAGAGAAAATAATAACCTCAACCCTTTCGGCCCTGACGGTGGGATTTGCCACCACTAAAATTTGGTAAACATACTGGGATTTTTTTCTTTTAAATATACATACATCTATGCATGAGCTGTAACTTTTTCAATTATCGTTTGTTTTTAAAATAGTTTAATTTAGAGTCCTAAACGAGTGTTTTCCACTCCCAGATTGAGCGACCAAACCAAATTTTCAGGCTTTTCTAAACTCGAAATTTTACTTCATGCGCCACGCGTATAAAACACTGATTTAACGTGAAGGTTAAAAACACAAACAAAATGTTCATAAGAATCCTCACAATTCATTCGAATTATATTTGATGATTTAAAACACTGATTTTGCGTGAAGTTTAAAATATTCTACTAAAGCAGTATGCTAAAAACGTGTATTCTAGACATCACATCACACCAGTGTTTAGTACGCGTGGCGCATGAAGTAAAATTTCGAGTTTAGAAAAGCCTGAAAATTTGGTATGGTCGCGTAGCGCTACGCGCTATGCGACCAAACCAAATTTTCAGGATTTTCTAAACTCGAAATTTTACTTCATGCTTAATCTGGAAGTGGAAAACACTCGTTTGAAAGTTTAATTTGAAATATTTGTGAAAACAACGAATATCTGAAGATTTACAGCGTATACAGTATATTGAGATACATATCTTAAAAGAAAAACTCTCTGTATATCTGAGATAGTAATAAATAATAGGCAGTGTACGAAACATTTTTTTGGAAACCAGAAAAAATCCAGGACTGAAAGAGTTGACTTAATTCTTACTCTGTGTTAATGTTTAATAATGGAAAGTTGAGGATTATTTGTTTTCTAGTGGAATTAAATATCCCATATTGAGGCTCATAAAAATATCAGAGCATTTGTGTCTGTAAATATTATTTTTTTCTAATAAAATTTGTATCTAGCGATCAAAGTTTATCTTTTATATAGAATTTAAAAAATCTGCTATATCTAGGTAAATATTGACAAAATAGAAAACAGCTGTAATTAATCAAACACACTTATCATAAGATAACTTAGTTTTTTTATGTAATTTTTACGTTTGAATTAAATAAATCAAGATGTTCACAGAAACAAAAATATTCAGAAAATATTACCAGAAAACATTAGCTGAGGGGATTTCTAACATCGAGGAGAGTATTAATGGTTTTTTTTTCTGATTTTCTTTTAAATAATTTTTGATTGAAAATTCGCATTTTTGTAAGTAACATTCTGCTATACCTAAATGGATAAATATTGACAAAATATAAAATAGTTGTAAATAATCAAAAACTTAATTCACGTTTTATGGGAGAACCAGTTTTTTTTATTTATGTAAGTTTGTATTTGTACGAAAAAATCAAGATTGTTTCTATGGAACTTGATTTTTTCGTACAAATACAAACTTACATAAAAAAAAAACTGGTTCTCCCATAAAACGTGACTTAAGTTTTTGATTATTACAACTATTTTATATTTTGTCAGTATTTATCTATTTATTATAGCAAAATGTTACTTACAAAAAGGCGAATTTCCAATAAAAAATTATTTAAAAGTAAATCAGAAAAAAAAAAACCATAAATACTCTCCTCGATGTTAGAAATCCCCTCAGCTAAAGATTTGAAAAATATCATTAGAAAAAAATTGCTCAAACGATTTCTAATATCAAAAAAATGTGTGTTTATTTTTAATTTATTTTTATTTAATACTCAATATTTTTATTTACAAATAAAAACTGTTTTAAAAATATATCTATTATATATAAATACATATTTTATTCTCTAATTTGTTAACGTAATTATATAGGGTCTATTAATCTACATCTAAAAATTTTAAACAACATAAAAACAAAATATTTTTTAATTGTCAACTGGCCATTTGGGGAAAGTTGCGAAAAGCAAAAAATGTAAAATAAAAAATAATTGACTTATCATGTTTTTCTGGCCACGACCTTGTACATATTTGTTTTTCATTTTAATAACAAAGTTTGTATTTGTTTATATGCTTGTATTAAATTAATATTTCCTTGTTATTTCGATGCTATTTTCGGAATTCTGGGCGTTTCCGCCATCAATCAAAATGCAAACGTAAACGCCAAAATATATAATTAGATAATTGAAGTCGATACGTTTTAATTCGTAATTTGTGAATTTGTGGGATCGACAGAAACAGATGTGGCCAAGCCTTAAAATCAGCGGACATGGCTCGCAGGTAGAAATGTGTCTGTCTGGCTTGTTAGAAAAATATTAAGGCGGGCACGACATTTTTTTTAATTAAATGTTTAATGTCAAATTACAAATTAACTCGAAGACAAGACATAATAGTGAAAAACTAGGTGTGTATGTGTGTGTAAGAAAGACAAAGAAAAAAAAAACATTGAATAATTTAAATGTAAGAAAAAATAATTTAAAGGCGAGATCAAAATTGAGCGAACGTACAGATAAATAATTTGTTAAATTTGACGTAGCATTGAAAATCAAGGGGAAGAATAGTATATTCCATTAGGAGTCCAGAAAAAGGGATTTTTCCGTGCGCGCGTGACAAGTCATACAAGCACGGAAAAATCCATTTCTGGACGTGTAATGAACGCTATTTTTTATTATACTTATCTGAAAACAACAATAGAAAACCAAATATTTTCATATTTTTTTTACTTTCAAAACTATAATTTTTATAATAGTAAAAATAGAATTAAAATAAATATTAACGAAAATCAAATTTAATTGGAACTGTTATTATTAATAATAAGGTTTATCGTACAATTAGTGTTATTGCTAAAGTTTATTCCCTTTAGCATTTCACGATCCTAAGTTATTTTTTCAGATGTATTTTCCGCATGAAAAGGGTTAAACAATTTCTTTGACACTTCTATTTTTCTATGTATAGATTCTTCAATGTATCCTTCTGCTACATTAGAAGATCGCCATCCTCCGTGCCTTTTCAGAGTGAGCAAATCACCACCGCTTTCGACCAACATGGTTGCCGAAGAACGTCTTAGCCCGTGTCCAGTATATTTTTCCGGATCTTTTAGTTTTAGGTATTTTGCAATAAGTTTCGGAATACCACTGATAGTATGGCATCCAACATGTTGAGCGTAACATTTGCGGTTTCGGTATGCAACAAATAATCTTCT
This sequence comes from Philonthus cognatus, assembly GCA_932526585.2. Classification (NCBI taxonomy): domain Eukaryota; kingdom Metazoa; phylum Arthropoda; class Insecta; order Coleoptera; family Staphylinidae; genus Philonthus; species Philonthus cognatus. Next base: position 30,617,872 of record OW052241.1, on the reverse strand, counting down.
GCTTTCCATTTGTTTAGGCCGTAAATCTGCATATTTGCGGTAAAGTGTGCAGGGCTCGAATGTACATCCTTCATTTGCAATCGTAAAACTTCTTGAATTATGATTTTTTCCATATCGCAAAAACACGATAAGAAAACGGCCATTATCTTCCACATCATCTAAACTTAAACGTATTAAATCATCTCGACGGCACGCAGCGAAGATTCCAAACACTAATATGACTTTTGCTAATAGATATTGCTCATCTGAAGCTTCGCATACAAATTTGGTAACTTGTTCTGCTGTAAGAACTCCGGACTTTTTTGGTACATAACCTACAGCTTGACGCTTCAAAAAAACAACCGTTTTTCGAAAATTGTTCGGATCGATATTTTCTTTTACAGCCAAACAACTTCTTATCATCGAGAATCAACTCCACAAAGTTGACAATTTTAAAGATTTAGACTTTCCAGAAAAATATACTAGTAGTACATCGTCACTCACACTGTTTATATTTTTCTGAGTCCGCTATTCATTAAAAAGTTTATAATCTTGTTTGTACCTGGATCTTGATTTGGCCGGTAATAAATCTGCACTAACTTGTGCCGCTTGCTCCAATATCTCATCAGGAATATCAGCTACATCAGGATTATCGTACATTTTAAACAATCTAATGGATTATTTCAATGACGGAAAAAGAAAAGTCAAACGTCAACCGTTGCTATGGATACATTTCGTAGGCGCACGAAAAGAGCGCACAAACAAATACTTTCCGTGCGGTGGCTTGAAAAAGCGACGTTTTCATTATTCTAGAGGCATATGGAAATAAAGTGTTTTCAGATAGGTATAATAAAAAGGACTATAACTGTATTTTAATTAAATATTATTGACCAATGATTCAACTCGTTGAATGTTCGATCATTTACGTGTTATTGAATTTTAAAAAATGTGAGTAGATTATCACTACAATTGTTTCGTAAATTTATTGCTTCTCCAGGTAAAGAGATTTTGTATTTCTATTCACTCGAACACAATTCATATATACAGAGAGATTTATGTAACACCGAACATTTTCATAACGAGATTTTTTTAAGTATACATAAGCATACGTTGTGCATGCTTAGACGCTCGGTTTATTAAAAGATTTGAAGCTTTAAACGACTGTTTTCACTCCCTGACTAAGCATGAAGTAAAATTTCGAGTTTAGAAAAGCCTGAAAATTTGGTTTGGTCGCGTAGCGCGAAGCTGAACTCTGTTAAAAAATTTCGAGTTTAGAAAAGCCTGAAAATTTACTTCATGCTTAGTCTGGGAGTGGAACACACTCATTTCAAGATTTGAAGCTTTAAACGAGTGTTTTCCACTCCCAGACTAAGCATGAAGTCAAATTTCGAGTTTAGAAAAGCCTGAAAATTTGGTTTGGTCGCGTAGCGCGAAGCGCGGAGCGGCCAAACCAAATTTTCAGGCTTTTCTAAACTCGAAATTTTAATTCATGCGCCACCGGTACAAAACACTGATGCAATGTAAAGTTTAGCGGTGTGTTTTGAACTTCGTAGTATGTCAGTGTTTTGTACCGGTGGCGCATGAAGTAAAATTTCGAGTTTAGAAAAGCCTGAAAATTTGGTTTGGCCGCTCCGCGCTTCGCGCTACGCGTCCAAACCAAATTTTCAGGCTTTTCTAAACTCGAAATTTTACTTCATGCTTAGTCTGGGAGTGGAACACACTCATTTCAAGTTTCAAATTGAACTCTGTTAAAAAACAACGAGTATCTTAAGATTTGCGGTATATACGCTGTAATAGAGACATTTATACTTAAAATAAAAACTCCCTGTATGTACAAGTTGAGGCATTAATTACGATTAATTGGCTACAATTTTTATTGGTCATATAGGCAACTCAATTTACGCACAACTTAAAAATTGAAGGTGTCAAATTGTATTGGATGCAAATGTTCGGTGTTACATAAAACTGTCTGTATATAAAACATCACATTAAATCACTGTTTTGTACGCGTGGCGCATGAAATAAAATTTCGAGTTTAGAAAAGTCTGAAAATTTTACTTCATGCTTAACCAAGAAGTGGAAACCCTCGTTCAAAACCAAAATAAAATCTAAACAACACAATGGCCAAATCACCAGATAACACTCGGTACATGCATCTCTTTTTTGCTTGTAAACAACTTTGTTGTGGAAGAGGAGGAAGAAGAAGAGGATGTCGAAGAAGAGAAGAAAGACGACCCACTTTTCTCGAGTTTGGCGCCGCGAGAAAGTCCGTTTTGTCGTCTCGAAATAATAAAAAAAAAAAAACGGTGATTTCGGTTGCGCGTTGATTTATGCCCGAATGGATTCCCATACTTGCGCTTAATGCTTATTAATTGCCTTTTAAATTTTTATGCGCGATTTTACATTTCGAAACACTTAATAAACTTTTCTTCTTCGTGCTTCCATAATTCGATTCAATCAGCTTCTGGTATTTTTATTTCCTTATGGGTGTGTTTTGGATTTGTTATGTAATCAAGCATTTTCTTATTTTTTTTATTGATTATTATTAAAGAATTATATCCAAATTTTATTAAGTGATTTCCACTCCCAGATTAAGTTATATTTTACAAGTTCTTGCTGATATCAAAGTTATACAATGATTATAATAAAACTTGGGATTATTAAAATTAAGCTGATTTAAAAATTATTCTCAAAATACGAAAGGCCAAGAGAATTAATTTCTTAAAGCATAATTCTTGGCCTTTTCTATTTTGCAAAATCAATTTTTAAAACATTTTTATTCATAAATACAATTTTATAATACAATGAATTTTGATTTTAGGTATTCATATCACGATTTTTTCATGTAAATTTTCAGACATTCGTTGTTTTTATAAAAGGTTTCAATTTAAAGATTCTAACGAGTGTTTCCAATCCCAGATTAAGCATGAAGTAAAATTTCGAGTTTAGAAAAGCCTAAAAATTTGGTTTGGTCGCGTAGCGCGAAGCGCGGAGCGACCAAACCAAATTTTCAGGCTTTTCTAAACTCGAAATTTTACTTCATGCGCCACTCGTATAAAACACTGATTTCAAGTGAAGTTCAAAATATACTTCGGCTAGTGTTTTATCTCATGTTAATTAATTTTACAAATGATTATTCTGATTAATTCGAGCATTTGAAGCAATTTGTTTTGCAATATGTAAAAACATACTCAATTTTCCTTCAAAATTAAATTCGTGAATAATTCAATTAGATTTACTCTCCAGTTTTCTTTGTGAGTTTGTAAACAAGTAATTCAAGAAGGAATTAATTTAAAACTCAATGCCAATATTAAATTATTACATTTTCATAGTTTAAAACTTCCAAATATTTTATTATAGTGTTTTTATTTGATTTTATTAACGAGCGTTTTCCATTCCCAGATTAAGCATGATGTAAAATTTTGAGTTTAGAAAAGCCTGAAAATTTGGTTTGGTCACGTAGCGCTACGCGACCAATCCAAATTTTCAGTCTTTTCTAAACTCGATATTTTACTTCATGCGCCACGAGTATAAAACACTGATTTAAGGTAAAGTTAAAAATATATTGCTTAGTTTTGATCGCATCTTAATTAATGTTACAAATGTTTATATGGAATATGCAAAAATATACTAAAAACGAAAAAAATCCTGAATGTATCTAAGTTAATCAATTTATTGGTCTATAAGATTGTTTCGTATGTTTAATTGAAAAAAAACCTCTAGAGTGCCATGAAAAATATTGTAGGTTGAAATTATGTATTATAATTATTATGTCTGATGTTTTATATGTCTATTCCTAAAGCGTGTAGCCAACTTTAATTTATAAAAAGATAAAATCATGGCAATCTGGAGTTGTTTTTTTAATAAAGATATGAGATAATACAATATTAGATAAGTCATAAGAATAACATAATATATAATGCAATTTTAAATTGTAAGTCAAGAGGTTTTAGGCTTTTTTAAATCGACTAATTACATTTTATAAGTCTTTAAAGTCATTTTGGATTCTTTATAAGATTTAAACTTGCTTAAATAATTTTCATAGATTTTCCATTGATTTTTGTTTACATAATCGCGGCAATTTAATTATTACGTGGAATATTCCTTTCAATTTTCGGTTTAATTGGGAAATGGGTAAAAATGCAGTTTCGTAACTCTGCAATCAATCAAAACCGGCGTTACATAAAATCGTGCTAAAATCGAGCACGTATTAAATTAATTACGGTGAAAAATTGCAAAAAAGCGGAAGCCGTTTTGTGGACTGTGAAAATCCGAGCTTCAATTTACATCAAACAGAAGGTCGTTTATTATAAGCAAATATACAGGATGCATTTTTTTATGATCATCCCCATAGAGATCATAAAAAAATGCATCCTCCTCGAAAACTATAGGAGATAGAGAAACGGTGAAATGGGCAACATAGTGCAGTTTTATGAGCTGAATAAAAAGGAAATATTCAGGAAATATACTTTAATAATTTAGGAAATTCAAAAAATATTCAGCTATTATAATTTAGCAGATTTATTGTGTATTTCAATTTTTTCCGCAGAATATTTTTTTGTTTTGTAATTGGGAAATGTTTCCTGTTGGACAATGAATGGATTATTAATATTGGATAAATTTTTAAATTTGATTTTTGAAATATTTAAATTTTCTCTCCGGAATATTTAAGTGAATTAACTTCTAAATCACTGAACTGTTTATTCGAGTTTTTGTTCAGAATGTTAAAGTGCATTCATTTCTACATAAAAATTAATTAATTGTAAGTTAATTCAATTATAAATACTGAATTGTTTATTCAAGTTTTTCTTTAGAATGTTAAAGTGCATTCATTTCTATATAAAAAAATCAATTAATTGTAACTTAATTCAATAATAAATAATGATTTTTACATACATTTTAAATCAAACCCTTTAATTAAATATTTTCTGTAAATACTTTGTTCAAAAAAACAACTTCGAATTAAATTAGTGTTTTATTTGCGTGGCGCATGAAGTAAAATTTCGAGTTTAGAAAAGCCTGAAAATTTGTTTTTATCGATTTGAGCGATTAAAGCAAATTTTAAGGCTTTTCTAAACTCGAAATTTTACTTCATGCTTAACCTGGGAGTGGAATGCCCTCGTTAATACAATCAAATAAAAACACTATAATAAAATATTTGAAAGTCTTAAATTATGAAAATCTAACTATATAATGTTGGCAGTGAGTTCTAAATTAATTCCTTCTTGGATTATTTGTTTACAAATTTACGAAGAAAACAAGAGACTAAATCTAATTGAATTATCCACGAACTTAATTTTCAAGGTTATTTCCTTGTTGGATTGTTTTTATTTTACAAATTCATGAAAAAAATTGGAGCCTAAATCTAATTGAATTAAACATTAGAGCAATAATTATTAATACATTTTTGTTCTTCTATTCATTTACGAAAAAATCCTATCTTACATTAAACATCTATAACTTTTCTTGAAAATAAATCAAAATTATAGGTTGTTTTTATTATTTTGAGAAAATATATAACAAACCATACTCAAATTGAATATAAATATTGAACGACTAAAACAATTTGAAAATCACAGAATTAACTTGGAAATAACTGCTGTTTAAAATTTTAAATATAAAATTGCAATAGTTTATTCGCTTTATTAGAAACTGGAAAAAATGCTAATTTTGTGGAGGTTTTAGTTTACAAAATTAGAAGCATTCACTTACAAATAATTGCTCTTAAAAAATATAAAAGAAAAAATTGCACAGTCTTAATCGCTTTAGCAGCAATTTTGAATCAAAGATGAATTTTATTAAAAAAAAAATGAGCATTATTTTGAAGAGAGACTTTTGTTTGCAAAAATCTAAATATCTTAGTTGATTCATCAGCAAATTTTAATCAAACTTAAATTTTATTGGAAAAACGAAATAAATCGAAATTTTTTAAAGAGACTTTAATTTGAGAAATGACTATACATTATTAAATCTCTGAAACAACTTAAAACTTACAGAAATAATTTGGAAATAATTGCTTTTTTATTTTAATCTAAAACCAAGCACTAAACTTTTTTTGAATTCATTACTTATTTAGCACTTAGTAAAATTGAAATATTTTAATCGCTTTATTAGAATCTGGAAAAAATGCTAATTTTGAGGAGACTTTAGTTTGAAAAGTTAAAAGAAAATATTGAATTGCTAGAATAATTTCAAATTCTCAGAATTCACTTACAAATAATTCCTCTTAAAAAATATTGAAAAAAGTTGCAGTATCTCAATTGCTTTAGCAGCAATTTTTATTTAAATTTGAATTTTATTAAAAAAAAACGAAAAATGAGCATTATTTTCAAGAGAGACTTTTGTTTGCAAAAATATAATAAATTGTGAGTGATTAAAACAATTGAAAACTGGCAGAATTCTCTTAAAATATTAGTTAGTTAGTTGATTCATTAGAAAATTTTAATCAAACTTGAATTTTATTGCAAAAACGAAAAAAATGCTATTTTTTTAAAGAGACCTCAATTTGAAAAATTACTATAAATTATTGAATTTTATTAGACAACTTAAAACTTACAGAATTAATTTTGAAATAATTGCATTTTAAAATATTAAAAGGAAAATCAAAATACGTGAGTTGGTTGATCGCAAATTTATAATCAAAGTTGCATTTTGTTAGATAAACGAAAAAATGCTGCTCATTTTTGAGGAGACTTTTATTTGAAAAAATGCAATAAACTATTGAATCTCTGAAACAACTTAAAACTCACAGAATTCACTTGAAAATAACGGCTCATGGTTTACCAGCAATTTTTATATAATATTAATTAATAAGACAATTTGCAATTTCTAATCTTAGCCAGGTTTTGTTAGAGCGAAAATTCTTATTGTTGGAGATTTGTTTCAAAAATTATAAAAAATTATTGAATCTCTATAACAACTTAAAAACTCGCAAAATTCACTTGCAAATAAGTGATCTTCAAAATATTAAACAAAATCGAAATATCTTAATAAAGTTATCAGCATTTTTTTAATTACAGTTGAATTTTGTTCGAAAAACGAGAAATGCTTATTTTTAAGGAGACTTTCGTTAAAATGATCATAAGAAATTGTTCTATCGTTAAAACAATTTAAATACTCGTGAAATTTGCTTACAATAATAATATTTGTTCTATTTCTATAGATTGTTAAATATCGTATGTTTAATATAAAAAAAACCTCTAGAGTGCCATGGAAAATATTGTAGGTTGGCAACTTTAAAATTATGTATTACCTAACCTAAATTTAAAAAAAGATTCAATCATCGCACTCTAGAGGATTTTTTTAATTGAGCGTACGATATTATTAAATAATTTCATTTTTTATAGCATAAAACATGTTTATGTTATTCTTATTAAGCGCATCATGTTGGAAAATAAATGATTTATTGCTAACAATAAAAATTTTCTTCAAAATTACATAATAAATTACATTAACACGGTACAATTTTTATATTTTAGCAAAAAACATACGGCATATTACATTATGTAAACTTATTGATGAGGAAGAACACTAGGCGGAATTAAATTTTTACTTCGTGAAACAATACCAAGTGTTTTTCCTCTCAATAACTTTACATAGAAAAATCAAGATTTTAATAAAATCATCTTTTCAGATTAGATTAAGCAACACGTTAATATTATCCGAAAACGTGCAATAAAATTCTAATATCCGATTTCGTATGAATACATTTATAATTTGCATCTTAAATTTATGCGATGTGGATTATTCGTGTAATTATGTGATCAAGAGTCGGTTGATAGAGCCGTTAAATTGGTTTCTCTTAAATGTCCACTTTCCTATTTTACAATTCCCTACTTGCGAGAGAACTAATTAATTTGTCACACTTCAATAAAAGCACATAATGGGGTGAAATGAAAAGGAAAGTAACTCTGCATTTTCACAAATTTCATTCGCCTACCATTTTTTTAAAATTTAATCGATATTATTTTTTTAAACTGTTGCAAAACTGTAATTCGCTGAAATTCTTAAAGATAAATATTATTATTTTTTTATTTTGGGATAAATATTATTATTATTATTATTATACCAAATAATTTGTTGGTCAAAACAATCCAAAGTCTAAAGCAATTGTGACCAAACTTTTTTAATTTGGTAGGAGGTCGCAAATTTTGCTACTTAATATCGCAGAGAATTGAAAGTAAACTGAAATAATTCTGTATAAGGATTATTTTTCTGATATATATGAATAATTTGTAGCAATGCATTTGTAATTTTCATATTTCAATAATTTGAATTTTGTCCTGCTAGAACGGTCAATTCGAATACAACTTCGGGTTTTCTGAAAAGATTAAGAACCACTAGTATCAAGCACAAATATTTTATTAAATTAACAGCAAAGTCTTAAAATTTCCATATATTGTGTTTAGTTGCTGCCAAGGCAGGTTGAGAACCACTGATAATCAGAACAGTTATAAATTCAACATTTCAACCTAACAATTTCCTTTGTTGTCAATTAAGCAGAGTTTGAATAAACTTTGTAGAAAAGTGATTTCGCTAGTGTAGCGCGCAATATTTACTTATTTGCATGTCTCTCGGCCTGACATTTTACTCTCTTTGTTCCTACCAGCCAATTGCCCATTCCCCTTAGACAATGTGCCCACAAATAATTCGGATAATTGGAAATCGCCGATCGCAAGAGATTCCATCTCGGATAATACGGTACATTTACCTGACCTTTGCCTTGATGCATTGTAGTTTAGAACAGCCAGAAGAATTCAATCTTGTTGCAGGAATAGAAAAAAGTTGGATCAACTTTATTACACAAAGTTGAGAACGCTCAACCCCTTCACTAACTATTATTTATTACCAACCAATTTTTGTAATGTTTTTTTTATGGTTGAATTTATAAAGGGAGTTTTTCTTTTAAGTATAAATATTTTAATTATCTGCTGTAAATGTTCAGATAATCGTTTTTTTTTTTATTTTTTGAAGAGTTCAATTTAAAGTTTTAAACAAGTGATTTCCACTCCCAGGTTAAGCATGAAGTAAAATTTCGAGTTTAGAAAAGCCTGAAAATTTGGTTTGGTCGCGTAGCGCGAAGCGCGGAGCGACCAAACCAAATTTTCAGGCTTTTCTAAACTCGAAATTTTACTTCATGCGCCACGCGTATTAAACACTGAAAACACTGAAATATAGTGAACTTCACTTGAAATCAAGTGAAGTTCACTATATTTCAGTGTTTTCAGTGTTTAATACGCGTGGCGCATGAAGTAAAATTTCGAGTTTAGAAAAGCCTGAAAATTTGGTTTGGTCGCTTCGCTTCGCTACGCGACCAAACCAAATTTTCAAGATTTTCTAAACTCGAAATTTTACTTCATGCTTAGTCTGGGAGTGGAAAATACTCGTTTAAAGCTTCAAATTGAATTCATTTAAAAAAGTGTATGCATATGTATATTTAAGGCTATAATCCCGATAGTGTGTTGCAAACATTATAAATTGTCGTTTAAACGATTTATTTAAAAAAAGGGAATGGTTACGTTAGGTTTTTTTCCGTGTATTATGAAAATACTGAAGAATAATGGTAAATTGGACTACGAGCCGTATCCGAAAAAGGCACATTTGATGAAAACGTGTTAAGGGTTTAAGAATAAGGAATCTCCAAAATAAAACACTTTTTACTTTGTTTGTATAACACTTTTAAATAAAAAGTGTTGCACAAACAAATTAAAAATAATTTATTGTGAAATTAACATGTATAACGAAGTAAAAACCTCCACAATACAGAATAGGAATATTGTTTCAGAGGAGAAAAGACATTTTTACACGAACATTTTTATAAATTATGAGAAATAATAGTACTAAGTTTGTTACACATAAGAGATAATGCTTAAGAATACTTAATACATCTTAAAAACCAAAATCGAGGGCTTTTCACAGCTCTAAACGAATATGGTAATTTTTTTAAACAGTCAATAATTTTCTTGAATGAATACATTTGGAAAGTTTAAAGAGAAAGACAGAGCAAAAAAAAACAATCCAGACACATTTTTAAACAACAAAACCAGATGCCAATCAATAACCAATTAATAACGATGACAATCATTCCTCGAGGCTGCATTTTTTCTCCACTCTTGTGGACCTCATTCTTTTATAAATAATGATTGACAGTTTGCCAAAACGTTCCATAACCAACAAACTGCGTTTTCCCCGAAAGAATTTTTCTCGAGGAACATAATAATTAATGGTCTTCAGCGACGGAATTTAGCATCTCCCACTTTCTTTGTGTGTAATAGAAAATATGCTTGTGTGTGGCTAAGTATCTATATCTCTAAAATTTATATTTATTCAACTTATGTAACGGAATTTATTGAAATCGCTCGGATAACTTTCTAAGAGTCAGGTCTACAAGTGCACGATCTCATTGTTTCAACGTGATTACGTTACAAATATACACAAAAATATTTTTTTTAATAACAAATATTTTTTTCTTCTCTCAAAAGGTGGAAAATAAATTCTGATTTCTCAAGAATTAATACAATCTTGTTTGTTGAAAGTCCGTCCCATTTTTCAGGAGAGATGAAGAACATTGCATAATTCTGAGTTTTTTTGTTACACGACGTGCTATTTTAATTGAATCGGTCATTTTGAAAAGGTGCTAACTCGGTAATCTCAAAATTTTCATTTTAGTTGAAAATCTGCCGTGCGATCGTTTAAATCCTGGGTCTCCAAACTATCTTCTTCGCGGGCCACAAATACAATTCTACATAATAAAGTCGGTCAAGATCTGATTAATTTTATGAAATTATAAAAAATTTAAGGAACAATTGTTACAATATTTCAAAATATGACATTTACAAAAAAAATTACAAACAATCGCGGGCCGGATTCATGCAAGTCGCGGGCCGGATTTGGCCCGCGGGCCGTAGTTTGGAGACCACTGGCTTAAATCATGATTTAGAGTAGGCTTTAAGTTTTAAATTAGATTGGCACTACTGACTGTTAACACATAGTTTAGCATAACCTCAAATGTATTGCACCATTCAATTAGCATCCTGGGCAACCGCACAAAAAAATGCTGCCTACTCTAAATCATAATTAAACGATCGCACAGTGTATAGGTTCTTTTTATTTTTAGTTAGATCAACTTAGATTTTTTTACATTTATAAAGCCTCATAAGCATAGTAGTTCTAGCCCATTTTCATATGGAATACACGAGTAACAAGGGACAGAATTTTGTAAAAAGTGATTTTTTCAGATTAAGGAGATGATCCCTTTACAAAATTATCGATTAAATTAATGTTATTTCTATTTTAGTGCATTTCAATTGCTTGTAACTTGAAAGTGGTTAGATCGTTTTAATAATTTCAGATTATTTATAATAAATTTGTATCCAGTGGTTAATGTTATGAGCTATCGCAGATTCATCAGGATATTAATTTTTCGTATGGGGAATGTGTTCTTTCTTTAAGCTATGTATTTTTTTGTCTAATATACATTTTCTTGCAATTGCTGCATTGTGATAAATAAATCTTCCAGTTTCTAAGATTATCAATTTTTATAAGGGTATTTGTCAATAAACATTTCGTTTTGGGTTTGTGTAGTAGCAGTGTGATGTTGAATTTTTAGAAAATTTTATTTAATAAATTGATTTTGGTTCATGAATAATTTTATAATAATTTGTATGTGTTTATTTGTTTCATGAGTTCTATTATGTTTATTGATTAACTTTTTAATTATAATTTAATAATCTGGCTATATCTAAAATGAATGTGAACTAAATTTTTCTGTTTTCTTCAGTTATTTGTAACATCTGAATATATAGTAGACATTTACATTGAATGCCATTTGGCGACAACATTGATTATATCAATTATGACTCTCATTTGAAAACGTTGACTATTAATCGATTATTTTGACCACAAATTGTTGACTACTATTCATATGTTGTCATTTAACAACATTGACTATTTATCGATTACATTATGACTACATGCTATACAGGGTGTCTACGCTAAACCGTTCGTTAAAAGTTTATGGGGTTGCCGTTGCACTAAAAATTTGAAAACAATCCTTGTCATATGGTTGAGTCAGTTCTCCTCATGTGAAATATTTTCAACTTTATATCACTTCCAGTTCCAACGGAAGCAGCACCAAGTTTGTTATTTTAAATAGAACACCCTATATATTACTAATATTTTGGATTCTTCGTTTCAATTGCAACATATTTTATTCGAACATATGTACACTTATCTCTTATAGTTTTCAAGTATAAAAAATATTTCGAAAATTCTGACCTCTAAAAGGCATCTTGAAATCTGTCTGTAACTTTTCTTAAGAATAAGATAAAAATATGATTTATATCTCTACTTGTACCTAGAGGATGCCTCTATGAGCAAATTAATTGGAAACTATCAATTTTCACAATAAATGTTCTTAAAATGTCAATATCTAAGTGCCCTCTTCAATATCTTGTAATTCAATTTTTTTAAATAGAATGTCCCCATTTTTATCACATGGTACAATTGGGGGGAACATTTCCTACAAAAAGGTATTATAAAACTATACTCCTAAAGCAAGTAGTTTTCTAATTATGTCGAAAATTAGTTTTTCGTCGCATTTATGCAGGGAATAATGCGCGCATAAGTCGCAATTGAATTTTAGTAGGCCAGTAGTATGCTTTTGTTTTATCGCCATTGTATTGCAAAATGTCAAATAATAAAAGAATTAGTACAAAGTTTTACGGAAATCAACAAAATGTATAATAACACAAATCAACAAATTATCAATTTATTCTTTATAGATGTCAACTGCCAATTGAACAAAATTTGATTCCAATCTTCTAAATCTTGTTTTACTCATCGGCGGCAAATGTGGATAAGTTTCATTAAATATTCTACATGTTTGAGTACCAATTCTATCGCAGTTGCCATGTATAAAGAATAAATTGATAATTTGTTGATGGGTGTATTTATTAATTTTGTTGATTTCTGTATAACTTTGTACTAATTGTTTTTATTATTTGACATTTCGCATTACATAAGCGACAAAACAAAAGCATTACTACTTGCCTACTAAAATTTAGTTGCGACTTATGCGGGCATTATTCCCTGCATAAATGCGACGAAAAACGAATCTTCGAAATAATACGAAAACCACTTGCTTTAGGAGTATAGTTGTTAATACTTTTTTGTAGGAAATCTTCCCCCCAATCGTACCACGTGATAAAAAATGGGTCATTCCATTTAAAAAATTGAAATACGAGATATTGAAGAGGGCACTTCGATATTGACAGTTTAAGAACAACTATAGTCAAAATTGACAGTTTCCAATTAATACACTCATAGAAGCATCCTCTAGGTACAAGTAGAGATATAAATCATATTTTTATCTTACACTTAAGTGAAGTTACAGATAGATTTCAAGATGATTTTCAGAGGTTAAAATTTTAGAAATATTTTTTTTGTTTGAAAACTATAAGAGATAAGTGTACATATGTTCGAATAAAATATGTTGCAATTTAAACGAGGAATCCAAAAAGTTACTAATATATAGGGTGTTCTATTTAAAATATCAAATTTGGTGCTACTTCCGGTGGAACCGGAAGTGATATAAAGTTGAAAATATTTCACATGAGGAGAACTGATTCAACCGTATGACAAGAATTTTTTTCGAATTTTTAGTGCAACGGCAACCCCTTAAACTTTTAACGAACGGTTTAGCGTAGACACCCTGTATATTGACCGTAATTTGACAATATTGACTATTATTGGATACTGTTGACTTATGCTATTTGTTCATTATTATTTAACAGTGGCGTAGCCAAAATTTTTACATGGGGGGGTTCTAACTGAAGCGCAGAAAGAAAAAACAGTTTAGATAGAATAATATAATTTGCATTATCATAAAATATTTCTATAGAAACTGCATAAAAAACAACTATTTATAATATAATTTCGCATTAAATCAGGGTGTGTGAAGATGCTTACTAACGCACAATTTTTTAAACACCCGGCGATTTAAAAAAGACAAAATAAAATTGATAAAAGCGACTAGGGGGGGGGGGTTCTAACCCCCCGTAACCCCCACAAACTGTATAGTTTTCAGTTCTCTTTAAAAGTCCTCTACTCTTCTTCTTAATTATCTATAATTCAATTTCACTTCTTCCGTGTCCATAAGGAGAAAACAATATATCGTTTTACCTTTTTAAGCTGATTCTTAAGAAAAATGAAAGAAGATTAAGATATTTTTGATTTCTTCTTTGTTGTTCTTCTATAAGCTTGTATTAGGCTTTACATTTTAGCCTAATTCTTCAGGCATGAGGAAAAAACGGGTTTCTTCTTTGTTAGATTTTTTACTTTGTTGTCAGTTCTCCTTAAAATTCCTTCACGTTTCTTCTTCTTCTTCATTATTTATAATTTAGGATCATTTTTTCTATCTCTTCTAATCTACAGACATGTGAGATACTAACAGCTATTCGTTTGGTGTCGGATTTTTTCCATTTCTTCTAATCAACAGACCTGCGCACTACAAATTGTGTAGAATCAGTCACAATTTGTAGTGCGCAGGTCTGTTGATTAGAAGAAATGGAAGAAATCAGACACCAAATGAATAGCTGTTAGTATCTCACATGTCTGTAGATTAGAAGAGATAGAAAAGATGATCCTAAATTATAAATAATGAAGAAGAAATGAAGAATTTTGGGATCATGTGAATATTCTTCCCTACACTCAAATAATATTTTAATTGTTTTAATGTTCCTTCTGTTCTAAATAATATGTTTTCTTCTTCATTATGTATAATTCAGCTTCACTTTTTCCATGTCTTCTAATCTACAGACACGTTAGACACTAACGCCTGTTCGTTTTCTGTCTCATTTTTTCTATTTCTTATAATCAGCAGGCCTGTGAAATACAAACTGTTTCTGATTCTTCGGCAGCGAATAAAAAAAATTGGGTTTATGTATATATTATTTCCGCACTCAAATAATATTTTAATTCTTTAAAATTTCTTTGTGTTATAAATAATATGTTTTTTTTCTTTATTATGTATAATTCAGTTTCACTTCTTCCATGTTTTTTAATCAATAGACGTGAGATATTAACACCTCTTCGTTTTGTGCCTGATTTTTTTCATTTCTTTTAATCAACAAACTCTGTCTGATTTTTCAGCAGCGAATAAAGAAATTTGAGATCATGCGAATATTTTTCCCCGCACTCAAATAATATTTTAATATATGTAATTTCCCTTCTGATCTGAATAATATGATCTCTTATTTATTATTTATCATTCAGTTTTACTTCTTTCATGTCTTATAACCTATGCATATGTGAGATATTAACACATGTTCGTTTTATGCCTGATTTATTCCATTTGTTCTAATTAAAAGACCTGTGTAATATAAACTGTGTCTGATTCTTCGACAGGGAATAAAACAATTTAGGATCATTATAAATAATAAATAATAATGTTACTTAGAACAGCAGGAAAATTAAAAGATTTAAAATATTGTGTAAGTGTGGGGAATAATGTTGATCTTCTTCACACTCACACAATATTTTAATTTTTTTATTTTTTCTTCTGTTTTTAATAACATGTTTTCTTCTTTATTATTTATAATTTAGCTTTACTTCTTCTATGTCTTCTAATCTAAAGACATGTGAGATATTAACACCAGTGTCTGATTTCTTCCACTTCTTCTAATCAACAAACTTGTGAAATAGGCAGGGAATGAAGAAATTTGGGATCATGCGAATATTTTTCCCCGCACTCAAATAATATTTTAATATTTGTAATTTTCCTTCTGATCTGAATAATATGTTTTCTTCTTTATTATTTATCATTCAGTTTTACTTCTTTCATGTCTTATAATCTATGCATATGTGAGATATTAACACATGTTCGTTTTATGTCTGATTTATTCCATTTGTTCTAATTAAAAGACCTGTGTAATATAAACTGTGTCTGATTCTTCGACAGGGAATAAAACAATTTAGGATCATTATAAATAATAAATAATAATGTTACTCAGAACAGCAGGAAAATTAAAAGAATTAAAATATTGTGTGAGTGTGGGGAATAATGTTGATCTTCTTCACACTCACACAATATTTTAATTTTTTAAATTTTTCTTCTGTTTTGAATAACATGTTTTCTTCTTTATTATTTATAATTTAGCTTTACTTCTTCTGTCTTCTAATCTAAAGACATGTGAGATATTAACACCAGTGTCTGATTTCTTCCACTTCTTCTAATCAACAAACTTGTAAAATAGGCAGGGAATGAAGAAATTTGGGATCATGTGAATATTCTTCCCCGCACTTAAACAATATTTCAATTTTTCTTATTTTAACGCAGCGAAAGCTCGCTGATTTAAAAAAAATGGAATGTTTATTCCCTACAATTGCATCGCAAATTTATTGCTTCTTCAGGTGGAGAAGTAACAAAATGTACAGATTTCTTATGACTATTTATCTATATACAAACTACTTTGGTGGGAGGAACATTTTCGAGTAGTGGGGAGGTGGATAATTCTAATTGCTCGTTGAGGAGAAGTTTGGAATTTTGGTGTTTAATTATTTCCAAATTTTCTAGTAGGTTTAATTTTATGCCTTTTTTGATGTTTGTAAGATTTTTACATCCTGGTTTAAGTTGTGGTTTGCATCTATTAGGTAGTGGCAAACGTTGATGTTCTTTTTAGTGTTTTCTTATTTCCAAATTTTCTAGTTAGTTTAATTTTCTGCCTTTTTTATGTTTGTAAGATTTTTACATCCTGGTTAAAGTTGTGGTATTCATCTATCATATGTTCAATTAAGAAGACCTCTAGAGTGCCATGATTTAATCTTTTTTCAAATTTAAGTTGGCTACACACTTCAGGAATTGACATATAAAACGTCAGACACAATAATTATAATGTATATTTTCAGAGTAGCCAACCTAGAATATTTTGCATGGCACTCTAGAGATTATTTTTAATTGAACATACTATATTAGGTGGTTGATGTTCTTTTTTGTTTAACGTTGGCTTTTTTGTGTTCCTCTCCTCGAACGATCTTCCGGTGTGTCCTATGTAATATTCTGGGCAGTCATCACAATTGAACATATATATATATTTCAATTATTATAATTTCCCTTCTGCCCCGAATAACATTTGTAGATAATCTTATTCTATTCTTCTTCTTGTACACCTGTCACTATCAATTCAGTTCCTCAATTTCTTCTTCATCTCACATACACACGCACACTTACAGACACACATGTGTAACAGAAACACCTGTCCGCGTTGTGTCCGATTCTTCGGGAAGGAGGAAGAGGTCGAAGAAATGAAGAAGACTGGTGCCGGGGCTCCTCAGTGTTGGACACACCTGCGATTGGCGCGGTCGGGATTGCACCTGAACTTCTTTCTGTCCCCGAGGTGCGCGCATTCGACGGCCTGAACGCGGAACGAGCGAACGGTGTCGAGACCGCTTTGTGTGTTGTGATAGGTTAAGAGAAAGGAGTAGAAAATGTGATCGATTCGAAATAAGAAATATTTACTCCTTTTGTCGGATTATTATAAATTTTTTTTTCGGGTGTTACAGTGGTTTCTAATATAAGAGTGTAACAAATGACTTCCGTGAAGATGTGTAGTAAGGAACAGTTGAATGATATTATGGATAAAATGCACAAGGTAATTTTTTTATTTAATTTTTTTTTAATCATTATTGGCATTAGCCTGGCTTTGGTTGATTTACCATTAACCATTAAATATATAATAATAGTCTACGTATTTAACAATTATTCCTACATTAGGATAAAAAGGGCCATCAAATATATAATAATAGTTTACCTATTTAACAATCATTCATACATTAGGATAAAAAGGGCCAACAAATATATAATAATAGTTTATCTATTTTACAATCATTCATACACTAGGATAAAAAAGAGCCACTATTCTATTGACTCGTTAAGGCACTTAAAAGAAACATACTACAAGGAACCCAACAGAAAATTTCAAATTTAAATACACGTGTACATTTTTTTTCTGTAGATTATAGTTTATTGTATATCAAGCGATAAAAATTCTAATAATTAAAAAATCAGATACTTTTTTCTCATTAATCACTCGGTAAAACATGTTCAAAAATATATTGTTTTTGTAAATTAAATTCACTTGGTTTTGTTTCACTTATATTTATTTTAGTTATGATGGCATTAAATATATATATATATATATATAAGTATTGATTTAAATAAAAATCACTTAGTTTGTTTCACAAAATATATAATAATAATATTTTGTGAAACAAATCATGTGATATTTATTTAAAATAATATTTATACATACAGGGATTTTTTCTTTAAAGTATACGTATTCCAAAATCAGCTTATTTTCTTTAAATCTTTAGATATTCGTTGTTTTTTTTAAAGTGTTTAATTTGAAGCTTCAAACAAGTGTTTTCCACTCCCAGACTAAGCATGAAGTAAAATTTCGAGTTTAGAAAAGCCCCGTGAAAATTTGTCGAGGGTCGCGCAGCGACCCGAGACAAATTTTCTGGGCTTTTCTAAACTCGAAATTTTACTTCATGCGCCACGCGAATAAAATACTGATTTCAAGTGTGGTTCAAATATACATAAATTCATAATATTTTTGTTTTGTACGCGTGGCGCATGAAGTAAAATTTCGAGTTTAGAAAAGCCCAGAAAATTTGTCTCGGGTCGCTGCGCGACCCTCGACAAATTTTCACGGGGCTTTTCTAAACTCGAAATTTTACTTCATGCTTAGTCTGGGAGTGGAAAACACTTGTTTAAAGCTTCAAATTGAACTTTAAAAAAACAGGGAATATCCGCAATTGTAGTATTAATTCCATGGTATGTCATTATTTTTATAAAATCACATTACTTTTTCTTAATTATTTTAGCTGTGCATTTTCTGACATTCGTTGGATTTTAAAAGAGTTCAATTTGAAGCTTTATACGAGTGTTTTCCACTCCCAGACTGAGCATGAAGTAAAATTTTGAGTTTAGAAAAGCCCCGTGAAAATTTGTCGAGGGTCGCGCAGCGACCCGAGACAAATTTTCTGGGCTTTTCTAAACTCGAAATTTTATTTCATGCGCCACGCGTATATAACACTGATTTCAAGTGAGCTTCAAATATATATACATTTCATAATATTTTAGTGTTTTATACGCGTGGCGCATGAAGTAAAATTTCGAGTTTAGAAAAGCCCAGAAAATTTGTCTCGGGTCGCTGCGCGACCCTCGACAACTGTTCACAGGGCTTTTCTAGACTCGAAATTTCACTTCATGCTTAGTCTGGGAGTGGAAAACACTCGTTTGAAGCTTCAAATTGAACTCTTTTAAAAAATAACGGATGTCTGAAAATTTAGTGTTTATGCGTATGTTTACCTAGAAGAAAAATTCCCTGTATATATTTAATTATGTTTCACTAAGTGTACATATGTTATGTTTCACTAAGTGTATGATGGAATTAAGCTGAAACTAGTAGAAAAATAACCAAGTGAATTTAATTTACAAAAGCGATATATTTAAACAAAAAATAATTATTGTTCTACAAGGTTAAAGATGTGTGAACTTTGGGCGCTCTGAGTATTGTATTTGAACAAACAAAAAATAAATATTTACTCTTTGATAAGAATTGTTTAAGAATCGCGGAATATACATAAAAATGTAGCTAATTTATTACTTTATGGAAAATTAGATTGATAAAAAAGTTATGAAAGTTACAAAAAAATTCATCGATTTAAATTACATTATAAAAACCTACGGTGATTATTTCTCTTTAAGTATGCATTTACATACTCCAAAACAAATTGCTTCAAATGCTCGAATTAATCAAAATAAAAATTTGTAAAATTAATTAAAGTTCGAGCGCTCTGACTATTGTATTTGAACAAAAAAAAAAATATTTACTCTTTGATAAGAATTGTTTAGTAGTTTTTTTGGTAGTAGTTTTTTTGGCGTCAAATTATCAAAAACTTTTATAAACTTTTTTGGGGAAAAGCGGCAGAATTCAAAAATTATAGTTATATTTTTAGCCAAAACTTTGTTTTTATTTAGCCAATATTTCGCTGAATTTTTGTCAGCTTCCTCAGAGCAAGTTAAAAATATAACTGGGCTTCTTTAGATAAAATAAAAAATTGTCAAATATCGGCTTGTCAAATGTTTGTAAAATTAAAATAAAAATTCAAATGCATTTATGTTCAAATCATTTTTTCAACATTTTATACGTCGCTCAGTGGTCCCAAATGCCGAAAATGTGGCCAAAATACGAAGGATTTATCTGAATTAAATTGAAAATTAGTTTGTTGAGATTTTTGAGATCGCTGATTAAGAATCTGAAATAAAAAAATTGAAAAACGAAATGGCGGATTCAATATGGTGTACAAAAATTAAAAAAGTTGTCATAATTTCATTAAAATTCGGATACAAGACATTTTAAGGTCACTTATTAAGAATATGTAATTACAAATTTGAATAACAAAATGGTGGATCCAAAATAGCGGACAAAAATGATAGAATCTGTCATACTTTTATGATATTTTGGATATAGGGTTTTCGGTGGTCGTTGATTAAAAATCTAAAATATAAAGTTGTAAACATAATGGCTGACATAAATTATAATTATTGTAATTATTTAATAAAGTTTACGATATAGGGTTTTTTGAGATCACTGAGTGTAGGCATAGGGATTTACATGGTAATACTTGTACCCCAATGTATTATTAATACCATTGACGCTAATTTCATTCTGTATTTTGTACATTCCGAAAAAAAAGATATATTATTATTATTATTATCTTTTGTTGTCATACAAATTTGAAGCAACTTTTTAGTTTTATTAATAAATCAAACATTTTTCAACAAAATGTACATCAATAGAAAGACATAAACATGTTAGACTTCCTTATGTTTGCTTTTAAAATTAATAACACAAAGAATTATGTCAAGAAATCAACTTAGCAAAAATGTCATAATATGTAAAGGTTAAAAGGGCTGCCCAGAGCTTGTTGTTGTGATTTTTAAAGAAAACGTCTCTTTATACCACTAAAAAACGGTTTGAGAATTGTAACGGCATTAATTATTTGTGTTATTATTGTTTCAAAGCGAAAATAAAAAATTCTAACATGTTTATGTCCTAAAAATTAACATTTCGTAGAAAAATGTTTGATTTATTGATAAAACCAAGAACTGTACGGCAACAAAAGTTAACATGGGGTACAATTTTTACCATGTATATACCTATGGCCATACTTAAATAAAACGCACTGTATAATTTAATATAAAATCTAAAAACATATTTACAAGAAAACGTTTTTTTTTTTTTATCTGGCGAAAATAATAATTAACATCATTTTTACCGAATTACATTCTAACATTTGCTTTTCGTGTTTAGAAATGCTTTTTCCATATGATAGACAAGAATTTTTTCAAAATTTATGATTGTTGATAGATGATATGATAGTTTTTAGCAACAAAAAACCAACAGAAATGTTTAGTTAAAATTGACGTTGCCGCCATTTTGTTAATTTTTATTAAAGTTGATTTCTTTCAGTCTTTTTTAGAATCACACTCATTCTTAGCAAAAAAATTGTAATCTGAACTGTTTCTGACAATTCTAGCGATCTGTAAGACTTTCGCCAGGAGGCAATGTTTCCGAAAATAGGGTCCGTCTTCGCCGTATACTGACGGTATTTACCGTCCGAAGCAGCTGTAATTTTTTGTAATTACTCTCCAAACAACAATAATTGTGATGGAGAAAGATCTAAGATTCCCTGCCGTTTATTTTTCCTACAATAAATTGACAATAAATGCCTATTTATTTAAGCAACTAACCAGATAGGACCCTTAATAAGAAAAGCTGCACTGAAAACGAAATTGCACCTAATGGCAGCTTGTTTTTTGCTTTTTATTTTCACAGTAGCATTACAAAATAGGTGGAATTATTTTTTTTAAATTAATTTTTCGACCGAACACGGCAAAACAATGTTTTTTCTTTGTTTAAAACAATATTTTAATATTTTATTATGTAGATTTTCATTTGCAAAGATTTTTAATTATTAATATAATAAATTCCTTCAACAGTTTTATTCAAGCAGTCAATAATTCTACTTACTTCAAGGAGATGAATCTATTTTACAGATCTAAATTCCGTTAACTACACGCTTATCAATCCACGAATACAAAAATCATAAAAATCTCCCAATTGTGCTCGCCAGATGTGCACCGCTCTAGGATTACTTTTGGAATTGGCACTATGCTTAGGTATGAGATATAATCGGTAACTGCATAGAGAATTTAATAGAACTAATATTAATCTATCGAAATAGTAACGTCAAAATCCACAGATAGTATTTTTTTTTTTTTACTTTTGGCCAGCTTTTCGGGATTTTGTAGACTAAAATCCCGAAAAGCTGGCCAAAAGTAAAAAAAAATTCTATCTGTAGTATTACTATGTGCGTCGATATCTGACAATTATTAATTTTATCTAGAGAAGCCCAGTTATATTTTTAAGTTGCCCTGAAGAAGCTGACAAAAATTGGCTAAGTAAAAAGAAAGTTATGGCGAAAAACACCAGAACGCTTTTCCCCAAAGAAAGTTTATAGAAGTATTTAAAAAAATGCAATGATTTAAATTACATTTAAGAAACCTACGGAGGATTTTTTCTTTTTAAGTATGCTTTTACATATTCCAAAACAAATTGCTTGAAATGCTCGAATTTATCAAAATATCTATTTGTAAAATTAATTAACATGAGATCAAACATAAAACGAAGTATATAATAGACTTCATTTGAAATCAGTGTTATATATGCGTGGCGCATGAAGTACAATTTCGAGTTTAGAAAAGCCTGAAAATTTGGTTTAGCCGCTCCGCGCTTCGCGCTACGCGACCAAACCAAATTTTCAGGCTTTTCTAAACTCGAAATTTTACTTCATGCTTAATCTGGGATTGGAAACACTCGTTTAAACTTCAATTCAATTTTTTTTATAAAAACAGTGAATTCCTAAGCATTTATTCAATTGCAATAAGATTATATTCTTTATTAAATTTTAAGATTAGCATAGGATTATGGAAAATCTATATTTTTCGTCACAAATCCACAGACTATTCAAGGATTCGATTGTTATCTAGGGCACACGTTGTAATTACATTCACCTGTTTTTAATGAATAACCACGCACTTTGGATCTAAACCATTAATCAAGTACCTATCAGCAATAATTTTCCGCAGCAGACTTTAACTAAATTGGATTTCCTGCACTCGAAGATAATTAAATTTCACACAAAACTTCTAAAACAACGAGCATTATAATTAAATTTAACCCTTTTAGCCTTGGAACTTTTCTAGTGCCCAAAATAATGTTTTCTAAACTCTAAATTTTACTTCATGCTTAGTCTGGGAGTGAAAAACACTCGTTTAAAGCTTCAAATTGAACTCTTTTAAAAAACAACGAATATCTAAAGATTTAACAAAAATAAGCTGAATTTATAATACGTATACTTTAAAGAACGAATACTTGATATGTAATAATTTCGTATTTATAAATATTTTTGTAATGAAAATAAGAACTAGTAAATGCAGATAAAATTTGTTCGATTGATAATTGTTACATTTTCACCCAGTTTCTGCAATTTTATTATAAAAAATAAATTGATGTCTAGGACTTAGGTAACTTAGATGAAGACTAGAACTTAGGTGACTCAAATTAAATTATTTAAATTGAACATTTAAAAAATTTATTAAGTCAACTTTTAAGATAATAAAATTTCTATAAACTTTAAGCGCTTGTAATAACACAATTTTTAAGATTTAAAAAAATTTTATACTTTAAATTGAAGCATTTTTAATTACGATTCGCTCGCTTTTCTCAAAAATAAAATCTATCAAAGATGTCAACTTTTAAGATAATAAAATTTCTATAAACTTTAAGCGCTTGTAATAACACAATTTTTAAGATTTAACAAAATTTTATACTTTAAATTGAAGCATTTTTAATTACGATTCGCTCGCTTTTCTCAAAAATAAAATCTATTAAGGAATTTGTGAAATGTAGCGTTTTTAATTAAAGCGATGAAAAATTCATATACCTTGTTTTTGAAAAGTGTCGAAAACATTCAACTTTTTGAGGAAACTAAAAATGTATTTCATGCAGCATATTTAGAATTAATTCGGCTTCAATTTAAACTTTTCTGCATTTATGACCGAACAACCGCGTTCAGTACGACCGCTCAAAATTGAAAATTAGTAAAATGTAAGCTTTTTCTTTAACAGTTATTTCCAGCTGGCGGTGGAAATAATTTTTTTCTGTATAAAATAAATAGCCTGTATTGTATTTAATATTGTTAGGAAAGTCTGTGATTTTTTTTTAGACTTTTTGAATAATTAAAAATTTTAATTAAAAACTGAAATTATTGTAAGAAAAAATAACAGGTATCAATATTATTGTAAGGAGTTTTGTTCGCAAAAAAAAATGATTTTGTCATTTATTTTAACTTTAAGATATTCAAATTTCTATAAACTTTCGTTAATCGCAATTTAAGCGCTTGTATTAAGCATAATTTTTAAGATATAACAATATTTTGTACATTAAATTAAAGTCTATTTAATTGCGAATCTCTTGCTTTTCTTAAAAAAAAAAAACATTTAGGAATTTGTAAAATGTAGCGTATTTAATTAGAAAAGTAAAAAAATCGGAAAAATTATTTGTTTTATAAAGTGTTAGAAAAGTATTAAATACTTAAGAAAATTAAACATTTCCTGAAAACAGCATTTATAAATAATTAAAGCTTAATTTACACATTTTCACAGGAACGGAGAGACAGTTTGATCAACTTTTAAATTTCATTAATTCAATTCACAAGGATATTTCATTCACTAGGGAGATCGAATCTAATAAATCTATTAATTTTTTAGACTTAACAATTTCACATCCAGGTCAAAAACATGAATTCAATATTTTTCACAAGCCGACCCATACAGATACTACGATCCATAGCACATCATTCCATCCTATGCAACATAAACTAGCAGCTTACCATTCCATGTTGCATAGGCTAACCACTATCCCCCTATCAATTAATAATTTTAATAATGAGCTCAACAGAATTCTCATAATAGCTAATAACAACGGCTTTCGTCAAAAGCTTATCTTAGACATCCTTTATAAAAAACAAAAACAACAAGCCCTGAAATTAGTATATCCCACCAATTTTCAAAATCAGAATAATAAATATTGCTCATTAACATTTAACGGTCCCCCTTCGATTGCCATCAGCAAAAAACTCAAATCCTTAAACCTAACTCCTTCTTTTAGAACGATCAATTCTCTTAATAAATTCATTAATAATTCTAAAGACAAATCTGATAAAACTACGAACTCTGGCGTGTATTTGCTAGAGTGTGGAGATTGCCCTAAGGTATACGTTGGACAAACTGGACGTAGCTTTCCAGATCGCATTTCAGAACATCAAAAATGCTTTCAATTTAAGAAAACCTCCTCAACCTACGCCAATCATTTAATCGAATACCAACATAACTTTAACCCTAAATTCAAAATTTTGCACGAATGTAACAAAAGTCGTAAATTAAACTTATTAGAAGAATTATAAATTAATAAATATAAAGAAAAAGGTATTCTATTAAATGACCAAATAGAAGTAAATAATTCACCCCTAATCAATATTTAGTCGCTCAAAATTGTTTGTATTAGTTTCAGCCTAATTACCTCATTACCCCCCCCCCCCCCCTTCAACTTAATTGCATTAGTATATAAGCTTTTACCTGTACTTTGTAAAATCATTATTTCATCTGCCTGATGAAGCCACTGTGTGGTGAAACATGTTGCAGTGTTCAACAATAAAAGTGAAACCCTCCCAACTGCGTTGTTTTATTTCAAATAGTATTATGGAGTTTCATCATGTATCCGCCTCAACAATTAAATATATAAATAACTTGTATTATTTCTAACACTGATAGAAAAGTGTGGGATTTTTTTCAGATTTTTTAAAAAATTAAAATTTTCAATTAAGAATTAAATATTGTATATCGATTTTCATACAAAAAGAGTTATTTTATAAAAAAAAATTGAATTTAAGACAGATTGTAAAGAAAATAAGTTAGTTAGTTAACTAAAGATAGGACTTCAAATAATGCTTATAATGCTTACGAGCTCCTAACGAATTTATTTAATTTTTACTAGCCTATGTCAGTTCTTTCATTTTCTTCTTACAAAAAAATTGTAAAAAGAAAATAAAAATGAAATGTTTTATTGTTGTTAAGAGAATTTGCAAAAAAAATTAGAGATAGCACTTCAAAACTCACAAAAAATTGTTCTTCATTTTTTTTTTACTTACAATTCTTGCGAGCTTTCAACTCATTTATATAATTTTAATGTCCATTTGTGCTATTTCTTTTATTTCTTTCTTGCTAATTTTGTTTGTGTGACTACATTCAATTTACAATTGTTGCTGTAACATTGCGAGAACCTACAGTTAGATATCCGTGTACCAATTACATTCCGAAAAATGTCTAATGGTGCGTTACAAAACAATCGTAATTTGTAAATTAGATGAGCGTTATACAATTTGCACGCTCTAATTGTTTTCGGTTTCGCAATGATTTTTGTGTGTTGAGTTATTTCAGTTTTTTATTGCGCTGCACTCGAATTTATGAGCAATGCATATTTTAATACATTTCAAACGAGTCGTGTTTGTTATTTTATGGAAATAACTTGAATTTGAAAGTGAAATGCAATTTACAATAAAAAAAAAAACAAACATTAATCTTCTATTGCAAAACATCATTCAAATATTTCACTTATTGAAATTCAACAACTACATTTTTATATGAATAAAAAAACGTTTTAACTGTGTATAACACAATTTATTTTTACGTGACTGCAGTTTCGGCAAATTTAATTTACTATTATTTTCATATGATGCGAATATTGTACTGAAACCTCTTCAGTATAATATAAAATGTAAGAAAAATATTATTTGAATGTCTATTAAAATAAAAAGAATTTTGATTGGTCAGCGTTCTCTAAAAATTGAATGAAATTTTCTATAGAGTAAAAACTTTTCACATAATATATAAAATTATGAAAATGTTTCTCGTGTAAAATACAAACAATGAGTCTTAACTAATAAGACAGCTTAAGACCATAAATATCAAATAAAATAAGATGTTAAATATTTCATTGTATAATGCAATATCCGGAGGTGTATTTGCACGGAAAGTACTTGTTTTAATAGATATTGAAACAACTACTTCCTATGCAAATACACCTCCGGATATTTAATTATACAATGAAATATTTAACATCTTATTTTATTTAATACTTATTATCTTAAGTTGACTTATTAATTAAGACATATTGTTTGCATTTTATAAGAGAAACATTTTCGTAATAATATATATTAGGTTTAAAATGTGCAAACTATAAGAAATGTAAGCTTATTTTCTCGAATTCGAATATTTTTAAATTGGAATTATTCTTGTTCAAAAACTTTTCACTCAATCGTAAAACTAATTTTTCGTAAATAATAATAATATAAGTATATTTAGTAAATAATATATTATACTAAGCAATATTGCCAAATGAAATACAATCTAACTAAACCATATTCTGGAAATAAACTTGAAACTAATAAAAGTCAAATAAAATTGAATTTGCCAATTGTTTGCAGAATATTTACAAAACATAAAATCGAATTATTATTAAGTTTTCAACATATTCAGTAATGCTTAAGTTTACCTATGTTAATTATTAATTTTGTTAATGTAAATGAAGACTGGGCATTTAATTTTGAATTAGGGGATTACCCGGGAATTAATGATTTTATAGCTTCAGTTGACTGGGACCAGGTTTTTTCTGGTTCTAGTATTGATGAAAATGTTCAAGATTTTATAATATTTTATATTACTGCTTCAATCGATTTATTCCAGTTAAATTTTGTTGTTTGATATACATATTAATATTGTTAAAGTTTTACATATACTGTTTTATACTTAAATGTATATTGATTGTACAAAGGTGATACCGTAAATAAATGAATTAAATATTAAGCCAACCTTGCCTGTTGTCTCGTTTTTTAATAAAAATTTAATTGAATATTTAATATAGATGAATATTGCCAAAAGAAACAAAATCCAAGTTAACATTATTCTAAAAAAAACTTGAAAGTAATAAAAATTTGAAATAAATCTCGTATACGCCAAATGTTAACTAAAACATCAACTCCATTTATTTTAATCTAAATTTTACAATTAAAAAAAATCTGCAAAATAAGTTTATGATTAATTGTCTAACGGGTGTTCCAATCCCAGATAAAGCATGAAGTAAAATTTCAAGTTTAGAAAAGTCTGAAAATTTGTCTCGGTCGCGTAGCGAAGCGGAGCGACCGAGCCAAATTAGGCTTTTCTAAACTCGAAATTTTACTTCATGCGCCACGCGTATAAAACGCTGACTTAATGTGAAATAGTCTCTAACCGATTAACAAGTGAAATACGTTTAGTATGTCAGTCATCAATTGTTTAGAAAACTAAATTTGTGGAACAAAATACTAACTCAAATCCTCTGAAAATATAATTTAATGTCTGACGTTTTAGATGTCTGTTCCTAAAACGTGTAGCTAACTTAAATTTAAAAAAATGATTAAAACATGGCACTCTAGAGGTTTCTTCTTATTAAACATAATATGTCTTATTTTATGCGTTTCTCAAACAAACTACAATGTTTATTATTTACTTAATTATTCATAAAGGCACTCTAGAGGTTTTTTTTTATTGAATATACAATATAAAATATATATTTCTGCATATATTCTTTGGTAGAGCATTAATGCTCTTGGCTAAAGTTTATTAATAAGGAAACTAGGATTTACATTTATATGTGTATGACTATTTTATTATAGTAAGTTTTTTATGTCTTTAAGATTAATTATATTTATCTATACTCACAGCAGTTTTGCAAATTTTAATTTTTGTTATGTGCACATTCACCTTGATTGCAATTACTCGTTGCATTTATAATTTATTTAACGCCTCGCACATTTGTTTACACATGCAAATGGCACAAGGAGAATTTTCATACACACAAAAAATCCTAAATTATAGAATAAATTTAAATTTTTTTAAAAAATCCTTTATTAGTTAGAGATTTTCTCCGTTATTTTCCTTGTGAAAAAAATTTTTCACTAAAATGTTAACTAGCCAGACGAATTCAATTTTTACAACAATTATTCAATTATTTATAACAAAATCGCATACAAAATGTAATTCAAAATTTTAACATATATCATGAACACAGATAGTATAAATAAGTAATTAACGTATATTTAAAAGTTATTTAACTTTAAATATGTTATCTTATTTCAATTTATAGTAATTTTTTTAAGTGGTACAAGTTGTTCATCTATTTTTTTTTTTTGAGAAAGTAAACTGCTCACATCGTTTTTAATATTGGTAAAAAATATCTGTGAATTTGTTTTTAATTTTCTTAAAAATACACTAAAATCTTTTATTTTTTCCATACAAAAGTTGCGATTTTTCAAGGAACATTTTATTTTGTTTTTAATCTAAAGAAAATCTCAGATATTTTCCTTCATGTTAGCAATGGCTTGAGTAGGTTATTCTCCCAAGAAAAGAAATATTACACTAATATTTCGGTTATCTAAAATCACTTGAAAAATTACATTTTAAGTTTGTGCATTCCCATAAACACAATGTTCGTGACTAACATTAGAAATTAACTACGATTTTAAAAGAAAACACTTGATTAAATTTCACTATTTTGTTTTTTTTATTCCAACTAGTTTCGACTTTAAGTTATTTCCAATAAATACAAAATATTAGTGAAATTTAATCAAGTGTTTTCTTTCAAAAAGAGTTAAAAATTTTTCACCACGTGAAAGATAAGAAACTTATTCAAGATATAGTAAATAACATTAATTTAAACTTGAATTAATCCTTAATCAACTAGTTATTAAATAAATAAGATTGGCTGAGATTTAAAATAATTATAGCAATTTCGAGTATCTAAAATCAATTAAAAAATAAAACTCAAAATTTGCGCAGTTTGCATGATTAAAATTAGTAATTAACATGATTGTGAAGCTTATTTAATCTCTAATCGAATTTTTTTTTTAAATTAATAAGATTGGTGGAGATTTAAATTAATTATACCAGTATGATGAAAAAAGTGCAAGAAATAATGAGTTGATTCTTTATTCCAACTTTAAACATCCAATACGAAAACAATTTTAATGTAAGAAAAATTTAATTAACATAAACATAAAGCTTATTTAATCCCGATTTGGTCGCTTAATTAAATTGGTTGAGGTTTGAATTAATCTGATCGGTTTTGATTAAATTAAATACCAACAATAATTTTATACGTGGGTCGTTTGAAAAGTATGGTAAATTTCTAGGAAATGACTACACAATCTATTTGGTGACGTGACATCTCGAAAGACCCACTCTTTAAGCTTGTATTAGACGACACTATTTTCTTGTACACGAAAATAGTATACATGGTGTAACACACAAAATATGACCAAATGCAAATCTTGTACAGTTTCGTATAATGGAAATAGGACATGTTATATTTGGTACACCATGATAGAAAATAGTATACTATTTTCTTGTACAAGAAAATAGTATCGTCTAATACAGGCTTTAAACCCCCTTAGACCGAATTTCAGCCAGAAGTGACATGTAGTTAACGTTTGACAATCGTTAGAAGCTAGTGGCTAAGCAGTTTCTGCAAAAAATCTAAAAATCGAATTCCGTGCGGTGCTAAAACAATTTTACACCAAATGAATTCATAGCCCAATTCGTGTAAATTGGGCTATGAATTCATTCCTTACCCATCCTGTTCTACAGATTTGGTCACGTGCGATTTCTTCCCTTTTCAAAATTTAAACATTTGGCTCGGTGGGAGGAAATTCTCGTCAAAAAATATCCGAATGAATAGTATGCACACTTTCGGATGAATAGTATGCACACTTCGGATTAAAAAATTAGAAACTCGCTGGACTGAGTTGAGACTATGTTGAAAAATGAAACAGATTTAAAAAAAGCATTGTTCTACTAGACACTAGCGCACCCAGAAATTTGTCTTAAGAGGTCTTGGGGGGCAGGGTTTATCCCGTTCTTATAGGAAGCCCCACGCATTTAATATATACGTCGAAATACTAAAATTTAGTTAGTCTTGGGGGGGAGGGGGCTTTAGCCCGCGAGCCACCCCCCTGGGTGCGCGCCTGCTACTAGCTTTTTTACCAAACTTCTGAAATACCTCCCGTAGAATTCGCATTTTAATTTTCTTAACGTTTTTAAGCAGTTTTTAGGTTTTGAAATGAATGATTTAAATAAAGATCTTAAATCCTTGATTAATTCGAAATAATTTTACGCACTAATATATTTTAAATTGAATGCTGGTAAAAATAGGTGTCATATTGTCACGCTTGAAGCGATTTCTTAATTTAATGTATGTTTTTTGTATCTATGCACACCTTGCTTTTTTTTCTAATTATAATACTCTAATTAACTTTGAACTCCAAGACAAACATATTTACGTAACAAAAATTCTGCATTCGTCCTTGCCAACGGTTAAGTTCCACACAAAACGTGTCCACTATAAAAAAAGTTACAACAATTACAAAGGAATGCTGTTTGTTAATTATTTATTCCATTATTTATTGAATATTTTTGCGAATAGAATTTTAATAAAACTTTATTTTTCACAAATGTTTCCACTCCTAGATTAACCCATTAAGCGCCATTGATACATACAAGCAACATTATTAATTTTTCGTTAATTAAATTACCAAATACGTTAATTTTATATATTATATTATTTAACCTGACTTGAAAATGTATGAAGAAAAATTTAATTATCTTGTTATTTAAATATTTCGATTATTACTCATTTAAAATAAAAAAATAATGTCAGTGTATTTCTAACTCCACAATATTTCACTGTTTTATACGCGTGGCGCATGAAGTAAAATTTCGAGTTTAGAAAAGCCTAAAAATTTGGTTTGGCCGCGTAGCGCTACGCGCTACACGACCAAACCAAATTTTAAGGCTTTTCTAAACTCGAAATTTTACTTCATGCTTAGTCTGGGAGTGGAAACACTTGTTCTAAACTTCATATTGCACGTTTTTATATAAAATCGACGAATGCCTGGACTTTACAGCGTATACATTACGTATATTTAAAAAAAAAATTCACAGTATAATACAATAAGTCATTCATAGAAATCATAAAAAGAAGTGCAAAATTGTACCTAAAATCAATTTTTAGAATTAACTCTATAATCTAAAACTCTTTTAGAGTTAACTCTATAACTCTATAATTCGGCCGTTAATTGGTTAAGAAAAATTTCGAGTTTAGAAAAGCCTGAACATTTGAATTTGGGCCCGAAACGAAGGGTATGTTCAGGTTTTTCTAAACTTGAAATTTTACTTCATGGGCCACGCGTATAAAACACTGATTTAAAGTGAAGTTACAAAAAATACAACTTCGAATTATATCACATTAAAACTCTGTACTGAAATCTACTAATAAGGATAGATTTTAATGCAGAGGTTGAAGATTAGTGTGGTTTTAAACATTTGTATAACTCGTTCTATTTGATTTAGTGAATAATGCGAACATGATTGTATCTCTATGGAATTTATCTTAGTCACAAATATAAACTGCATAGAGATAAAATGAAAAAAAAATTTACTTCCAATAAGTTAGCTTTTTATGACTTTTGGTATTATGTGCACAAATGTGTTATAATTTCTCGTCTAGTTTAATGTAACAAACAAATACCGTGCGATTGTTTAAAACATGATTTAGAGTAGGTTTTGAGTTTAAAATTAGATTGGCACTACTGACTGTTAACACATAGTTTAGCATAACCTCAAATTTATTCCATCAATCAATTAGCAGTCTAGGCAAAAAAATGCCGCCTACTCTAAATACTAATGTAAATGATCGCACTGCATATCGTTGCGGTGAAATGCCAGGAGGTAGCAATGAGTCGTACAGGCCCTCTAAAAGTGTGCCTTAAGGCAGGAATCTTACGGTTTTAAGGACCAATATAATACTGTTGGTCTGGATGCACAGTATTCCTCAAAGGCCACACTTTGAAGTTCTTCCTCGTAAATAAAACAAAAGTAGTTTAACGTCAAGCGAAGTCATTATCTGAAAATATACGTAGAATGGGGAAATGAAATCTTATTAACAATAAGAAAATTGTAATTCATGCTCCATAACAAAGGAATCATTTAATAAATTTACTCTTTATCATTTTTCCCATACATTTTACATTTTATTTATCATAATTTACTTGGTTTAATCACTGTATATTGTGACTATAGTTTCGACTATCTAGTAGTCATTATTAAACTAAAAGTTTTTGTTTGATAATGACTACTAGATAGTCGAAACCATAGTCACAAATTACGTGGGTAAACAAAGTTAAATGTGTTTTATTTACAAGTATATTAAAGATGTACCACAAAGTGAACGCCTACAACACCAAACAGTATCATAATTTAATTAAACACGCAGTACATTTGAAAGTAATACTGCATGATTTGATTATATTCCTGCTAATTTATTTAAATTTTTAATTTTCTAATTTTACCGTTTATTCCCAACAAATTGCAAATCCTTCTCGAGTCGTGCACTCGCGGATAAAATCACGTGTCGAATTCCAAGCGAATTCCTAGTGCATGTGTGCGAGTTGTGAAAAAAGCACGTGTATTGAATATTCGCAACGTTTATCGATACGCAAGGCTATTCACAAAGAGGCAAGGTTATCGGAGAAAAGTAAATCGTTGACAACGGGATTTGTCGTTTGTGCAAAACACATGCGAATTGTGAATTTATTCAGGTGTCGCCATTTGTGAACAGTTTAACTCGTCCTTGCCGGTAGCTGAAATAACGGCTGTTCAAAAAGCGCAGTTAATTAATTAATGAAAAATGTAATTGTTGTTGAATTGAAGATTGAAAATGTAATTGTTGATCATTTAATTTAACTCATCAGGCGCCATTCATGCATATACGCAACATTATTAATTTTATGTTAGTTAAATTACTAAATAAGTTAATTTGATATATTATATTATTTGACTTAACTTGAAAATGTATAAAGAATAACGTAAATATTTTGTTATTTAAATATCTCGATTATTACTCATTTAAAAAAAAAATGTTTTCAGTGTATTCCTAACTTCACAATATTTCAGTGTTTCATACGCGTGGCGCATGAAGTAAAATTTCGAGTTTAGAAAAGCCCCGTGAAAATGTGTCTCGGGTCGCTGACGCGACCCTCGACAAATTTTCTACGCGGGGCTTTTCTAAACTCGAAATATTACTTCATGCTTAGTCTGGGAGTGGAAATACTCGTTCCAAACTTCATATTGCACGTTTTTATACAGAATCGACGAATGCCTTACATTTACAGCGTATACATTATATATATTTAAAAAAATTCACAGTATGTAATGCAATAAGTCATTCGTCGAAATCATAAAAAGAAGTGTTGAATTTTACCTAATATCAATTTTTAAAGTTAACTCTATATTTGCTCGGCCGTTAATGGGTTAATCAAGAAAAATGTTGCCATTTGTGTAACTGTTAATAATTTAACCATGAAGCGGAAATACTAGCTAGAAGTTCTAAATTGAACACTTTTGCAAAAACTACGTTACTGTAACTATTATTTACTATATTTAAGGTACGTTTATTTAAACACCAGATGTTGTTCTTTTTTTCTTTCGGTATTATATTTAATCCCCATTGTTGAGAAGTCGAGGCGCACGTTCTCCGAAACATCTGGTCCAGTTTTATTCATGAATCAGTCATTACCTGAACACCGGGTATGCCCGAACCCCTAACAAACCTCGTCAAGCTGCAAATGGTTTCGAGTTTAAAAATATATTTATACGTGCCCGATATTAATACTTCTGGTATTCAGTGTATTTCTAGTCACGGTGGCGAATGCACACACCTCAAAATTCAAATTTAACATATAGTACAAAATTAAGTATAAATTAAGCTAAAGATATGGACTAGTTACAAAGGACCAAAAATTAAAATATTATGTGTTGGTTAATCATTTTCAACGAAAGTTTAAAGATTAAAAAATGGTGTAAGTTATTTTATAATAAAATGTGATTTGTGGAAGCTGATAAAAAATGCTAAAAGAAGTGAATAAGGTGAAGACAGTTTCAATAAAATTCTGTTGTTCATTTGTGATGTGATTTCGTGATTAGTGTGAGTGGATCCACAAATAAGCACCATGGATTATGGATTAATTTAATTCTGGCAAATTTACACATGTCATTTCGTGTAGGTTTAAACTTTTATTACATTAACTAAGTCGCCTATTTCCAAAAGCCCTTAAATCGATTTGAAAATAATGGATTTAGGGGTTTTTGGAAATATGCGACTCAACTATTAACAATATACCTACAAGTAAAAACGTATCACCTTACTAAATTTGTGATAAATAATTTCAATCGGAGATTCGCACATCAAATACAATTGAGTTAGAATAGCCAATTATTCTCTGGAATAAATACATGCATCAATATTTACCGCGTTTACATCGTGAAAAGAAAAATGCCCTGTATAATTTTTCAAATAGGATAATCGAATAATTCGCTAATAATTTATTAATTACAAAATAAGTTGAACCTAACCTATCAACCGATTAACGACCGAAAAATTATAGAGTTAACTCTAAAAATTGATTTTAGGTCAAATTCTGCACTTCTTTCTATGAGTTCTATGAATGACTTATTATACAGTGCGATCGTTTAAAACATGATTTAGAGCAGGCTTTGAATTTTAAATTAGATTGGCACTACTGACTGTTAACACGTACTTTACACTAACCTCAAATTTATTCCAAAAAATGCTGTCTACTCTAGATCACAATTTAAACGATCGCACGGTACGTGTATTACATACCGGAATTTTTTCTTAAAATGTACATAATGTATACGTTGTAAATTTGCAGGCATATGTCGATTTTATATAAGCATTCAGCTTGGTTTCGAACGAGTGTTTCCACTCCCAGACTGAGCATGAAGTAAAATTTCGAGTTTAAAAAAGCCTGAAAATTTGGTTTAGTCGCTCCGCGAAGCGGAACGGCCAAACCTAATTTTCAGGCTTTTCTAAACTCGAAATTTTACATCATGCGCCACGCGTATAAAACACTGAAATACTGTGAAGTTAGAAGTACACTTAAAAATACTTTATTTAAATGCTTAAAGATCAAAATAGTTAAATATCAAAATATTTACATTTTTCTTCATACATTCTCAAGTCAAATCAAATAATATTCGTCGATTTTATAAAAGCATTCATCTTAGTTTTGAACGAGTGTTTCCACTCCCAGGCTAGGCAAGAAGTAAAATTTCGAGTTTAGAAAAGCCTGAAAATTTGGTTTGGTCGCTCCGCGAAGCGGAGCGGCCATACCAAATTTTCAGGCTTTTCTAAACTCGAAATTTTACTTCATGCGCCACACGTATAAAACACTGAAATATTGTGAAGTTAGAAATACACTCAAAAATACTTTATTTAAATGATTGAAGATCAAAAAACAATATTAACATTTTTCTTCCCACATTCCCAAGTCAGATCAAATTATATCATATGTTCAATAAACAGAAACCTCTAGAGTGCCGTGATTTAATATTTTTTCAAATTTAAGTTGGCTACACACTTCAGAAATTAACATATAAAACGCCAGACCTAATAATTATAATGTATATTTTCAGAGTTGCCAACCTAGAATATTTTCCATGCCACTCTAGAGATTTTTTTTAATTGAAAATACGATACAATGTATCAAATGAAATTATTTAGTAATTAAATTAACAAAACATTAATAATGCTGTGTTATTGCTTCAATAGCGCTTAATGGGTTAACTTAATGGCGGAATTTAGGTATCAAATGCTAATGTTATTACAATAAAAAACATTTTTATCCCTTACTTCACTGAAGTAAGTGAATTAAGGAATAAAAGTGTTTTTTATTGTGATTAAATACTCCACATAACTCAATAAAACAATTACTAATGTTATTAACAAAATAGATAAAAAAATATTCAGCAAACCGCTAAGGATAAACAATAGATAATTTTCTATATACCGTGCGATCGTTTAAAATATGATTTAGAGTAGGTTTTGAATTTTAAATTAGATTGGCACTACTTACTGTTAACACATAATATACCATAACCTTGAATTTATTCCACCATTTAATTTGCAGTCTGGGCAACTTAACAAAAAAAAAATCCGCATACTTTAAATCATAATTTAAAGGATCGCACTGTATATCAACTATTTATGCATTAAGAATACTACTATTAATTCAATATTAAAGTGTATTGAACTTGGTGAGTTGAGTTGGGTAAGATCAAGTAATTGCGATTTGTAATTGTTTCCGTCAATTAAACCCGGATGGGTTTTGATCCGTTAGTTGAACGTTGCGAAATCTGGCATCATCTGGCCGCTGCAAAAATCTGCATAGCGTTCCTATCATGTCAATGATGGATAGATTATCCTTAAGGAACAGATGATGATGCTAAAATGCATGCTTTTTAATTGATTTTTAATTGACTTTATCAATTTTCCATAACCACTCATCTTTTTCAATTCGAATAGATTGAATAAATGGACTTAACTGTTGAATAAAAACAGTTCATTAAACTATTAATTAAAACATAATATAGTGGAACAATACAAGTGTTGAACTTTACCCAAGGTGAAAATCTAGTTCCATCAAGAAAGTAGCAGAACAAGTATCGAAGTCTTTTTTATCTTTTATTCCTGACTTTTTAAATTAAAGCTACATGTATTATTCTCATTGTCAACTTCACCCTTTTGAGATTTTACATTTATTCTTCTCTGTTTAAATTAAAATGTACTTGTCTTTATCTCTTAAATACAGTTAAGTTCACCAATTGAATGAAATTAGTTTAATGACTTAATCGATGCGGCCGCGATAATTATACAATTAAAAAATTGGTAATGTGTATTCTTGATTGCCATGTAATCGAAGCAAATTGGTGAATTGAGGTCGGCTTGAATATGCGGGACAAAATGTTTTTTTTTATACACACACGAGACATGACACAATTTTTTAGGTTTTTCTTTGATTGACGCAAGTGGGTTGCAAAATAAAATCGTAGAAACAGGAGAAAATTAAAAACGAGTTGTACATATCTGTATGCGGGAGGTAAACTACAGTAAGTAAATTTTTTTTTAAATAAGTTTTTTATACTGTTGGAATCAGGATTTTTACTCTATCAAGAGGTGAATAGTATTGTAGATTTTCAAAAATGTGACTTAATGTCCCTCGCGCACCCAGGAGGTTATGTCTTTGAGCAGTAGACATTTCGCGTTTAGTCTAAACAAAACGCGTTTTGTCAAATTTCGTGTTTTGTCTGTAACATATATACACATATTTAAATGCGTGAACCCCCCCCCCCTCCTCATAAGACCGGAATGAGCCCCCTTCAAGATGTAATGTTGCTTTAAGCTCAGTTTAGAGATCAATTAAATTCAATATTTGCCGTAATTAATTCTTAGAACTTTCTACTAGTAGCCGTCCATGAGAATTTTTTAATTTGAAGTTTCGAACGAGTGTTTCCACTCCCAGACTAAGCATGAAGTAAAATTTCGAGTTTAGAAAAGCCTGATAATTTGGTTTGGTCGCGTAGCGCGAAGCGCGGAGCGACCAAACCAAATTTTCAGGCTTTTCTAAACTCGAAATTTTACTTAATGCGCCACGCGTATAAAACGCTGAAATATTGTGGTTTCATCTTTAATCTCATGTTTATAAATTTAAAAAATGTTTATATTTCGTCTAATTTATCAAAATTTGGTCTGCGATCTGTGGACTTAAGGTCAAAAATTTACATTCTATTTGGCCATAAGAACGAACAACGATTAATCTTCCACAATAATGAAAATAGAGCGTTGAAACTATTACATATTGTACACTAAAGCTTTGCGAATAAAATGACAGTATTTTTTTTAATTTCTCTTAAATTAAATATAAATTAAACAACGAAACACTCCTAAATGATTACTCAAATCCGTGTTTTACTTCCATAGGAAACATTCTTCTTCATAATGCTTTAATTTATTGAGGTAATTATTATAAACATGTTGTATTAAATAGATTGATCTAAAATAAATTAAAAATAAAATTAATCGTTGTTTAGAAATCTCCATAAGAGCAATGTAATTTCTTCTACTTTTATTATTATTCTCGCCTTTACAAAATTAATTTTTTATATTTTTTCGTTATATCTTAGAAAATATCTATCACATTTAAGCAGTATATATTTTTAACATTACTTCAAATCAATGGTTTATACGCGTGGCGCATAAAGTAAAATTTCGAGTTTAGAAAAGCCCCGTGAAAATTTGTCTCGGGTCGCTGGCGCGACCCTCGACAAATTTTCTTCGCGGGGCTTTTCTAAACTCGAAATTTTACTTTATGCTTAGTCTGGGAGTGGACGACACTCGTTTAATTTTTTTTTAGACTTTCAACATATCGAGATTTTTATTAATTTTCATGATTTTTTTAGCACCGATTATTTATATATTTATATTTTATTTATATAATTATATTTAGACGTTATATTAATAGTTAACAACTAATAAACGTTTTGAAATTTGCGTGCCCGAAAATTTACGAAAATCTAGAATTTTCATGAATACCAGCATTTTTTTAAATTATCGAAAATCTACGAAATACATGAAAGGTGTAAAAAGTAACGAAATGAGTCAAGAATTTGAAAATCAGCAATAATCTTAGAAAATACATGATTTTTGTCAAAATTTTAAAAATTATTATCAATTTTGGAAATTATAAAAAACGTATTGAAAAATTTACGAATCGTGAACATTTTTTAAAATTAACTCAAATTTCGGAAATTCAGAGAAATTGACAAGATTTTAGAAACAGGACAAGTAAAATTG
The DNA here is from genome assembly GCA_932526585.2 of Philonthus cognatus. Classification (NCBI taxonomy): domain Eukaryota; kingdom Metazoa; phylum Arthropoda; class Insecta; order Coleoptera; family Staphylinidae; genus Philonthus; species Philonthus cognatus. Next base: position 30,577,904 of record OW052241.1, on the reverse strand, counting down.
GTCTGTGCTGAATCAGAGTTGTTAACTTTTACAAATAATAACAAAATTGCGTCTTAAAAAAAAGTAATTTTATGCACACAACTTTCATCCCGCATTTATTCAAAACTATTCACACAATCAATTATGCACATTAACACACATAGTTATGTGCACTCATAGTTCACTTTAATTCTTCCGTGATTGTGCAACGATTTTCAGGAAATCGTAAAAACCGCAATTTTTTCCACTCAATAAAAATATGACACAATCTAGAGAAATCGCATTACATTTTTCCTTCTGATTCCCTAAAAGTAATAAGAGTGTATTTTTTTACAAATGAATATAATTAGAATGTGAACTTGGAGAATAACATACAAATTAAATCTAACGTTTTGCTACAAAATCAGGAAAAATATGCACAATATAATAGAAGTCAAACAGAAAAGGCTAGTGTAATCGGGGCAATAGTATAGTATGAAATATTCATAAAATGTCAATAATATGCTTTATACTTATATATATACATATATATATATAAATCTTGATTGGCAAATTATGTTAAATATAATATAATAAATAAAATAAAAATTAATTAATCTGCCAATTGGCTATCGACCGTTGGTCTTTTCGCCTGGGTTTACAGATTTCTGTCATGGTCAGTTATTGTGCAGGAACATTATCAAAGTATTAAATGAGAAATACGGGACTAAAAATTAGGCATGGCAGACTTGTCTTTTAATTTTGTCGGTAACACTGAAATGTACGTTTTTTTTTCTGTTTTAGTGTCTTTATAATACGAGGGTCATTTCATAAATAATGAAGATTATTTTTTATTTCTTTGCACGTTATTTTATTGATATAATCTCTTTACAATCCTTTAACATAATCTCCTTGCTTCTTAATCACGTCTAATCAAGTCTCAACGCCTAGGAAGTTTTACAATACCATCTAATACGCCATATTTTTTCATCTGACAAATGGCTTGGGTACCAGCGATGGAAAGCTCTTTCAAAGATGAATAACGACGTCTTCGGATATGTTGTTTTAACTTTGGGATTAAGTCAAAGTCTAGTTGGCTTATGTTAAGACTATAGGGTGGATGAGGTAATACTTCCCAATTGTAATTGCACAGCCTTTCCTTTACGACATTGGCAATGGGTGGGTATGCGTTGTTGTGGAGAATGAGTGGCCCAGCCTCGAGCAACTTAGGTTGGGTTTTCTGTAATCTTTGGTACAGTTTTTGAATGAAATCACAATAATATACCAAAGTGAGTTGGAAATGGAGCTCCATTTCTAACTCGCGTCATTAAAAAACAAAACACCTTATCGATAAAACACAAATACTAGCTTCTTCCTCAAGCCTTAAACTACAACTATGCAACAATCACTATCGGCGCGTCCTTTGTTCGCAGTGTTGCCAAACTGTGCATTATTAATGAAATCTTCTTCTTCTCAACCCTCGCTTATCCACTCCTGGATGTAGATCTCCAACAATTTTTACGTCTTTCTGTTTGCCGCAGTTTGGATTCTTTGATCTTTAATGCCAAACTGCAGCATTAATGACCTTGTATAATGTTTAAAAAAAATAATCAGTAAAGTTTGTATACCAGTGACGGCCTGTGAGAATTTTTATTGGTGGGGCTTCAGAAATAAACATACAGGGACTCTTTCTTAACGAGATTTTTTTAATGAATTCAATTTGAAGCTACTAACAAGTGTTTTCACTCCCTATTTAAGCATGAAGTAAAATTTCAGGCTTTTATAAACTCAAAATTTTACTTAATGCGCCAGGCGTATAAAACACTAAAATATAGAGATTTTTAAAATATTCTTGTTAAGCAGTACATTTGTACTCCTACTTTAGCAGTTTATTTTTAATACTGATTTAACAGCACATTTTCAATTTCCCCTAATGTAATGTTCGTAATATTGAATACGCGTGGCGCATGAAGTAAAATTTCGAATTTTAAAAGCCTAAAATGTTGATTTTGCCGGGGCGCGACTCGCTTCGCTCGCGCGCCCTGGCAGATCCAAATTTTCAATCTGTTATAAACTCTAAATTTTGCTTCATGCTTAATCAAGGAGTGAAAACACTCATTAGAGACTTCTGAAATTTTACAGCGCATGCATCGGGATATGTATACTTAAGAGGAAGTCGACTGCTCTCTAAACGTATAAAACTAAGCATAATGCCGTCTTAATTACATCCTTGTTTAGGAATGAAATATTTTGAATAAATAGGTATACTTCAAGGAAAGTACAATCTTTAAGCCCGTTTCAATAAAATATTTTATACTTTTACCGTTATTTCATAAAATAATATCAAACATTGGTAAACTAGCGAAATCGCGTTCCTAATTTTATTTTTGTCTGCAATATCTATAAAAAATATTAAAAAACTTAATCAGTCACATTGTAGATAATTCCTTTGCAAAGATATGTGATTTTTTTCATTTATTTATTTGGTTAAATATAGTCACTAGGATGTCGCGCGTAAAACAGTTTTTCAAATTTTCTGAAACTTCAATATCGCGCGACATCCCAGTGAATTTATTGTACGATAGAAATAATTGAAATAAATTAAAATTCTTCGAACAGAATTCTTCTACAATGTGACTGATTTAGTTTCCCAATATTTTTTATAAATGTTGCAGACAAAAATTATATTGAAGATGCGATTACGCTAGTTTAACAATGTTTGATATTTTTTTTTATAAAAGAAGGTCAAAGTAGGAAATATTTTACTAAGACAGGCATTAAGATTCCACTTTCCTTAAAGTATGCCTATTTTTTCAAAATATTTCATCCCTAAACAAGTATGTAATTAAGACGGCAGTATGCTTAGTTTTATACGTTTAGAGAGCGGTCGACTTCCTCTTAAAACAAAAAGTCCCTGTAGTTGTTAGAAGAATTTTTATTATAAATCTGTGATCAGATCAAACTTTTAATTTAATTAATATTGTTTAAAAATCTAACACATCAAGGTGATAGCATTTTATTTTAGATTTTTTTTTAATTCATTATTAGTATTAATATCATTGATGATCTTGAAAGTAATAGTTAATATTAATAAATTAATAATTTACGTATGAAAGTAAAAACGATGTTAAAATCATGCAATTTAGAAACAGTTAGTTCTAAACAACAATTGTAAATTGTTATTAAGATGCGTTTTATTATGATGGTGATTAAAAAGATGCGAGGATTACGGTAATTTGGCATTTCGTCGTTTTGCAACTGCATCGAGGTGAAGAGTGCTTCGCAAGTTGGTTACGTAACGATGGAATTATTTTCTAGTTAATAGCATTTTAATTGAATTTGAATAGATCGAATATTAAATAACAAATATCCGTTATTTCTTTGCTTGTTTCTTCAACGATTTTTCTAAAAAACTAATACGTTTGGAGATTTATTAATATTTGATTTGTTTTTCAGAATACTTCAGCTCTACTGAAATTACATTAAGTAGTGAAAAATTGTTAAATATTCATTATGGCTTTGTGTACGTAATTAAGGTTTGGCCATACATTGACGTGACGTGCACGACACGATTGTCGCACGAGACTCGCACGATGTCAGTTCTAAAGTAATAGCACAGGGAGCACAGATTTAAATACTGAGAATTTTTCTTTTAAATATACATACATGCATGCATGAGCTGTAACTTTTCCGATAATCGTTTGTTTTTTAAAATAGTTTAATTTGAAGTCTCAAACGAGTGTTTTCCACTCCCAGATTAAGCCTGAAGTAAAATGTGTTCCATAGTATGTCATTATTTTTATAAAATCACATTACTTTTTCTTAATTATTTGAGCTGTGAATTTTCTGACATTCGTTGATTTTTAGAGTACTTCAATTTGAAGCTTTAAACGAGTGTTTTTCACTCCCAGACTAAGCATGAAGTAAAATTTCGAGTTTAGAAAAGCCCCGTGAAAATTTGTCGAGGGTCGCGCAGCGACCCGAAACAAATTTTCTGGGCTTTTCTAAACTCGAAATTTTACTTCATGCGCCACGCGTATAAAACACTGATTTTAAGTGTGGTTTAAATATACATAAATTCACAATATTTTTGTTTTGTACGCGTGGCGCATGAAGTAAAATTTCGACTTTAGAAAAGCCCAGAAAATTTTCTTAGTCTGGGAGTGGAAAACACTTGTTTAAAGCTTCAAATTAAACTTAAAAAAAACAAGGAATATCCGCAATTATTGTATCAATTCCATGGTATGTCATTATTTTTATAAAATCACATTACTTTTTCTTAATTATTTTAGCTGTGAATTTTCTGACATTCGTTGATTTTTAAAAGAGTTCAATTTGAAGCTTTAAACGAGTGTTTCCACTCCTAGACTAAGCATGAAGTAAATTTTCTGGGCTTTTCTAAACTCGAAATTTTACTTCATGCGCCACGCGTATAAATACTGATATTAAGTGTGGTTTAAATATACATAAATTCACAAGATTTTTATTTTGTACGCGTGGCGCATGAAGTAAAATTTCGAGTTTAGAAAAGCCCAGAAAATTTGTCTCGGGTCGCTGCGCGACCCTCGACAAATTTTCACGGGGCTTTTATAAACTCGAAATTTTACTTCATGCTTAGTCTGGGAGTGGAACACACTTGTTTAAAGCTTCAAATTGAACTTTAGAAAGAACAGGGAATATCCGCAATTGTTGTATCAATTCCATGGTATGTCATTATTTTTATAAAATCACATAACTTTTTCTTAATTATTTTAGATGTGAATTTTCTGACATTCTTTGATTTTTAAAAGAGTTCAATTTGAAGCTTTAAACAAGTGTTTTCCACTCCCAGACTGAGCATGAAGTAAAATTTCGAGTTTAGAAAAGCCCCGTGAAAATTTGTCGAGGGTCGCGCAGCGACCCGAGACAAATTTTCTGGGCTTTTCTAAACTCGAAATTTTACTTCATGCGCCACGCGTATAAAACACTGATTTCAAGTGTGGTTCAAATATACATAAATTCACAATATCTTTGTTTTGTACGCGTGGTGCATGAAGTAAAATTTCGAGTTTCGAAAAGCCCAGAAAATTTGTCTCGGGTCGCTGCGCGACCCTCGACAAATTTTCACGGGGCTTTTCTAAACTCGAAATTTTACTTCATGCTTAGTCTGGGAGTGGAAAACACTTGTTTAAAACTTCAAATTGAACTTAAAAAAAAAACAGGGAATATCCGCAATTGTATCAATTCCATGGTATGTCATTATTTTTATAAAATCACATTAATTTTTCTTAATTATTTTAACTTAGAGAAACGTAAAGTGTTAAGTGTGAACATAGAGTTTTTCCCTCTACAAAAAAGTGAAATACATTTTGTCTCTCAAATAAATAGGGAAACACTTTAAAATTAACATGCGCTTTCCTATGTTGCGTCCGCCAAGTCAACACCCGGTATACATACATTTCTGCAAATTGCAAATCGAATAATCGGAAGTAAATCAAAAGGCATGAACAGTTACGTAGGTAGTTGTAAATAAATAATCACAGACTAGTATCAAAATGTGTCGGTTAAACTGCGACAGGATTTATTATTGCAATAAAGCAATCATAATCCGATTAATTTTAATCGTTCTTGTTACTTGTGTCACGTTTCCTTCATTAAAAGCACTGGAAGCCGGTTCTGGAGTCGAAAACAAATACCAGGTTTAGAAAATAGAGGAAGTAAAGATTAGGAACAACCGTTCCAATAAATTATCAATCACTGAAAATAAATAATAACGAAAAATAAAGATACAGTTTTCAGAATTGAATTATTAAAAGTGCAATACTTTTCGCAATCTACAACTAATGTGGATTACAAAGACGGATATCGGATTATACAATGAAGTGTTTGCTGATCCAGTTTTCTCTTCGATGCAAAATTTTATTAATTTATACAGTACATTTTACGCGTTCAATTTGAAGTTTCGAAAGAGTGTTTTCACTCCCAGACTAAGCATGAAGTAAGCCTAACCGAATTTTCAGGTTGCTCTAAACTCGAAATTTTACTTCATGCACGTATTGAACACTGAAGTATTGTGAAGTTGGAAATTCACTGAAAAAATACTTATATTTTTTTAAAATGAAAAGTAATCGAAATATTAAAGCAACAATATACTTACATTTTTCTTTACACATTCTCCAGTCAGATCAAATAATGCAGGGTGTTTCTAAATTGATGCGCAACATTTTAAGAGCTGATTTTCCAGCAAAAATTAAGGGATGTATTGGATATAATTTTTTGTTAAAACCCCTTCCTCTCCAAGTTACTGAAAAAAATACTTATATATTTTTTAAAATGAATAATAATCGAAATATTAAAGCAACAATATATTTACATTTTTCTTCACACATTCTCCAGTCAGATCAAATAATGCAGGGTGTTTCTAAATTGATGCGAAAGATTTTAAGAGCTGATTTTCCAGCAAAAATTAAGGGATGTATTGGATATAATTTTTTGTTCAAAACCCCTTCCTCTCCAAGTTACTGAAAAAATACTTATATTTTTTTAAAATGAATAATAATCGAAATATTAAAGCAACAATATACTTACATTTTTCTTCACACATTCTCAAGTCAGATCAAATAATGCAGCATGTTTCTAAATTGATGCGAAAGATTTTAAGAGCTGATTTTCCAGCAAGGGTTAAGGTATTGGATATAATTTTTTGTCCAAAACCCCTTCTTCTCCAAGTTAAAGCCCTCTAAAGTTAAGGAAATAACTGATTTTATTTCATATATCCACTATGGAAGAATTTAGATTAATAAAATTTGGCAGATAACTATTCCTAATAAAATAGCACTTTTGGACGATTTTTTTAATATGTAATATGTGTAATATTTTGTAATATGTTATTACAAGATTGTGAAAAAATGACCACCTAAAATAGTTTGCATCAGAACTTTTTAATGCTTCTACATTTTTCTATTTCTAAACTGATTTAAATGGAGGAATTTAATCTACGACTTTTTTGCCTCTCAACATTTTCTCCTAAAATTGTTAGTTTGATCACGAAAAAATAAAATAATGCATAGGCTCATTTGGCATAATTCAGAGATTGGTTATTATTTGTTAAGAAAAATCAAGTAGGCCGATGTCAAATGAAGTCATACTAGAATAATTCCAATTCAAAAATAATTGAATTCGAGAAAATAATATGTAAAGTTATTTAAATTCAAAACACTTGGTATTGTTTCACAAATTAAAACTTTATTCCGACTTTCGGTTTGTTAGACCATTTTCAAAGGAATGTACAGAAAAAAATATTGTCTAGGTATATACCGGGTGACCCATTTTAATTTATCCACTGGAATATCTTGTGAAATATGCATCGTATAAAAAAATATTCCAAACAAAAGTTTAATGGTTTCGAGGGGGCCAACCGATCCTATAAAATGTTCGTCACCCCCACTCCCCGGGGGGTGGGAGAGGGGGGCAACTTTAGAATCTTAAATAGGAATCCCTATTTTTTATTTCAGATTCAGATTATACACCAAAAATGACGTAGGTTTTATACGAGAATTTTTTTTGAATTCGTGATAGATGGCGCTGTATTCGCTTAATTTATCCATTAGATTATCTCGACAAATATGCATCGTACAAATAAATGTCTCGAACAAAAGTTTAATGGTTTCGAGGTGGCCATCCGATCCCATGAAATGTTCGCCACGACTACCCTCCCGGGGGTGGAGGAGGGGGGCAACTTTGAATTCTTAAATAGGAACCCCTATTTTGTATTTCTGATTCGGATTCTACGGGAAATATTATGTAGGTTTTATCCAAAACATTTTTTTGAATTCTTGATAGATGGCGGTGTAGTCGCAAAAATGAAGACGTTTCCGGAAAAAATGAAAAATTGCCTTCAAAAAATCAAAACAAACAATTCGACGACGCTTGCTTGGGTATTTTAATTCCGACTAGTTTTTCAACGGCATTTACGGGGACCGTGAGTCGTGGAATGAAAATAAGTAATAATAAGTATGTAAAATATACTTCACGAGTCTTTTTAACTCCTGGTAGATAAATAAATCTTGTTTTTTGTCAACGGGTAGACGGATTGCAACACAAAATACCTATTCATAATTTTGTTCACTATCGACATAGGAAGCGTCATCTTACCGCCGGCATGTTAGGTCGGATTTTTTAAATTTATTTAAACATTAGTCTTTTTACAATAATTCTTTTGTACATCAAGTAGCCCTAACAAGGGCTGACATTTCAACAGCCATTTAAGCAATTAGATGCTCAAAAGTCGCACCATTGTTCTCATGACAAAGATGAATTCGACGTTCAAAATTCCTCACTGTATGCAAAAGGGTGTTGCGCGGAATACTGTTGCACGCAGCTTGGATCCTTTGAATCATGTAGTCTCTAGTAGTTGGTCTTTCTCGATAGATAGTATCTTTCAGGAACCCCCACAAGTAGAAGTCGGGAGCTGTCAGATCTGGTGACCTTGCTGGCCATCTAATTGTCCCCCTCTCCCTATCCACTTGCCAGGATACGTTTGGTCTAAATATGTTTTCACTATATTTGCAAAATGAGGAGGAGCACCATCTTGCTGAAACCACAGTCTCATCCTTGTCTCCAGATCCACATGTTCGATTAAGCCGGGAAGATCGTCTCGAAGAAAATTCAAGTAATTCGCACCGGTTACAGTGCCCTCGAAAAAATATGGACCGATTAAGTTCCCGTTGACAATACCGCACCACACATTCACAGTCCAGCGGTGTTGGTGGTCCACTTGCTTCATCCACTGAGGGTTTTCCGGCGACCAATAGTGACTGTTATGGAGATTCAATAACCCGTCACTGCGGAATGTAGCCTCGTCAGAAAACATCACGAATTTGAAAAAGTCTGCGTCATTCTGCATTTGCTGTATTGCCCACTGACAAAACATTTGCCGTTGTTCATGATCCTGTTCACTTAATGCCTGGTTCAAACACACGTGGTACGGGTGATACTTCGAGTGTTTTAAATATCTTCTCGCAGTCTCTCTCGGGATGCCAATTTGGTGCTGTATTTCGCGAAGTGATATCTGGGGGTTCAAATGGATCATCGCTAAAACTGCTAAAATGCGAGGATTCATACGATGATCATTGATGGGGTTTCGCTGTCGACGTTGAATATTTCCTCTCCTACATCTCGATTCAATATGACGAATCGCTGAATGATTGGGATGATGCTGCCGTTGGGGAAATCGTCTTCTGTAGAATGCCGCAGCTCTTCGATAAGAATGGCGACATTCTCCTAGGACAAGGAGAATATCCACCGTTTCATTCGGAGAATAATCGCTCATTCCGGATTCTTCTACAAAGCGTTCTCAGTTCTCACGTCACAAGACATCGAGGTTTGTGTACGAAGTGTCAGAAAAACTAGTCGGAATTAAAATACCCAAGCAAGCGTCGTCGAATTGTTTGTTTTGATTTATTGAAGGCATTTTTTAATTTTTTCCGGAAACGTCTTCATTTTTGCGACTACACCGCCATCTATCAAGAATTCAAAAAAATGTTTTGGATAAAACCTACATAATATTTCCCGTAGAATCCGAATCAGAAATACAAAATAGGGGTTCCTATTTAAGAATTCAAAGTTTCCCCCCTCCTCCACCTCCGGGAGGGTAGTCGTGGCGAACATTTCATGGGATCGGATGGCCACCTCGAAACCATTAAACTTTTGTTCGAGACATTTATTTGTACGATGCATATTTGTCGAGATAATCTAATGGATAAATTAAGCGAATACAGCGCCATCTATCACGAATTCAAAAAAATTCTCGTATAAAACCTACGTCATTTTTGGTGTATAATCTGAATCTGAAATAAAAAATAGGGATTCCTATTTAAGATTCTAAAGTTGCCCCCCTCTCCCACCCCACGGGGAGTGGGGGTGACGAACATTTTATAGGATCGGTTGGCCCCCTCGAAACCATTAAACTTTTGTTTGGAATATTTTTTTCTACGATGCATATTTCACAAGATATTCCAGTGGATAAATTAAAATGGGTCACCCGGTATAATGTATAAAATTACGAACATTTTTTTCGTGTATAATGCATTTTACACGAAAAACATTTTCGTAATTTTTATATTATGAAGTCATACTATTTTCTCAAATTTCTAGAGAATTGTATACGTATGGACCTTAAACATGTTTCACAACTAAATAAGACTTTATTGAAAGAATGGCACTTCTCTAACTTGGAAAGGGAGGGGTTTTGAAAAAAAAATATATAAAGCTTGTATTAGACGACACTATTTATTTGTACAAGAAAATAGTATACTATTTTCTATCATGGTGTAATACACAAAATATGACTAGACGCGAATCTTGTACAGTTTTGTATAATCGAAATAGGACATGTTTTATTTGGTACACCATGATAGAAAATAGTATTCTTGTACAAGAAAATAGTGTCGTCGAATACAAGTTGTAATGACCTCCCTTAATTTTTGCTGAAAAGCTACCCATTAAAATCTTTGGCATCAATTTAGAAACACCCTGTATAATAAAATAGCATAATTTTTTTTATTTTAATGATGTTTTGAAATTATTTTTGTGATATAATCATTATACAATACTAATTTTAGAACATTGGATAAATTTTAATATGGATACTATAATTATTGTGTATTTCTTTTGTAACAAATAATTATTTAATAAAATGCCAGAACCTTGACGTGATTTTCTGTGTATCGAGTGAATTAGCGAAGCATCGCGTAAAACACGTATCGTTTACTAGAGTGAAAAGCGCATGAAACGCGCATAATTTATACATAATAACTCTCGAAGATAAGTGCATTGGATCACCTTGATTTGAGTCAGGCTTGCGCACACGTACCGTTATAACACGCTTTTCAAACACGCTCGCCACAATAGATCGTGATTAAAATTATTGTGTGCATATCAAAATGCTTTCGGTTTTTAATAAATTGTTATTACAATGACATACTCAATGACAGCACTTTTGCATTTAATGATAATTATTGTACCATCATCAATAATAATTAGTGATTAATTAGGAATAGAATATTACGAGAACGAATGTTTACACAAGAAGAAGTATAATTTAATTTCCTTAATAAAAGTTAGTTTATTACAATATAAATGCAAAGATAAATATTTTGAAAATATTCAAGTTTATTTTCCTTTAAGTTAGTAATATATTTTCGAAGAAATGAACGAAGAGAAACATGTTGCAAAATATCTACAAAGTATACAATTTGCTAGCTTAACACTGCACGAACCAACTTGTCATTAAAACTTTAGGGCGTTCTACATTTAAAACATAAATAAACTGATGAACATTTAAAAAGGGTGTGAAATTTGGGTACCTATTTAAATAATGTATACATACAGCGAATTTTTCTTTTTAGTATACATATTTCCTACAAGAGTAAATAACACGCATTCCCAAAAAAACGAAAATGAACAAGCTTTCGGAAGTTGTGATAAAACCCCTAGAAAAATCCATCTACGTGAAACCTCTGACCCTCTCGTATATGCAAAATGCCAGGAAGCGCAATTGGGATTTCCTCGCTGTGCATGACAGTGTCGCGATAATTTTGTACAACATCACGAGAAAAGTGATGCTCTAAGTGAAACAGTTCAGGCCGCCAGTGTATATTGGGAGTATACCAAAGGAGGATAGAAAAGGGGAAATTAGTGTCGAGAGGTATCCGGCTGATTTGGGGATTACGATGGAATTGTGCGCAGGGATCGTTGATAAAGAATTAACTTTGGAAGAAATTGCTGCTGAGGAAGTTTTGGAGGAATGTGGGTATAAAGTTGAAGCTTCTAAACTACGGAAAGTTTCGTCATAGATCTGGTGTAAGTACAACTGGAAGCATTCAAACTTTATTCTATTGCGAAGTAACAGATGATATGAAATTAAACGAAGGTGGAGGTGTCGAAGATGAGATGATCGATGTTGTAGAAATGAAAGTGCCTGAAGTGAAGGAATTTATTAGCCAACCTCATATTCTAAGTCCCCCGAGCTTCCTCTATGCTATCTATTGGTTTTTGAGCAACAAAGACCATTAGCTGATGGGATGTTTTTTAACACTCGACAAACACAGTGAGATTTTTGCGTGGGTTGCAAACAATAGTGTACGATCGGAAATAAATATGTTTAATTTATATTTTGATGCATGTGCTCTAAAATATCAGCGTTCAATTTGAAGTTTAAAACAAGTGTTCCCACTCCTTGATTAAGCATTAAGTAAAATTTCGAGCTTAGAAATGCCTGAAAATTTGGTTTCGTTGCTCCGCATTAAAAGATACTCTAAAATAAAATGCAGTCACCTTGATGTGTTAGATTTCTAAACAATATTAATCAAATTAAAACTTTGATCTGATCACAGATTTATAATATCAATTTTTTTAACAAATACAGGGACTTTTTTTAAGTATATATATCCCGATGCATGCTCTGTAATTTTAGAAGTCTCCTACGAGTGTTTCTACTCCTTGATTAAGCATGAAGTAAAATTTAGAGTTTAGAAAAGTACACATACATTTATGTTAAAAATCACACTTTTAATAGTACTTGGTACATTCTTTTTAAAATGAAAATTATTATTTATGATCTTTAATTTGTTTCTCATTAGGAAATGTCGGTTTTTCAAATACAAATCCAAACAAATATTACACAATAAATAAGTGAAAAGGTCGACCGTTCTTCGTGCGAATTTCGTGCAAAAATGCCATTCATGCATGCGCTGAGCGAATTATAGTCATTATCTGCCAAGTATCGGTACCTCGAATAGCTGAATCTCAAATCGGATTTTCCTCGCGTGGAAACGGGCTCACGTAAAGGTCATGAATATTAATATTAATAATGTCGTTATTTACTAGTTATACATACGTAAATCTTAATTAGATACTACAAACATGTGAATAAATTGCGGATAAATAAGACTGTGAATCATTCATCATTTTATCATTTATAAAAATAAAATAAGTGAAAAGCTCGAAATTATGTATAAGGTTGAGGGTTCTAAAGATTTAATGCGAATTGTAAAAAATTCAGTACATTTAAAATATTGGCTGAAAATTGAACCAATGCAACTAACATTTAAAGTTAAATTCAAATTTCTTCATTAACGGCAAAAAACCATTTTACAAACGCAATAACATACATATTACAAATAACAAATATCACTACTTTAAAACAATATGGAACTTCATAGAACAAAAATTAAACTAACATAATAAGCCAGAATTTTTACGTAATCTTAGTTTATGTTTGTTATAGGTTATAGGTTTAAGTTATAGGTTTAAGTGGATTTATTGCATACTATTTTTGTTTGTTTTTGCATTACTATATTTTCCTTTGTAGTTAGGCTTAATTTATATTTGTTATAGGTTATAGGTTTAAGTTATAGGTTTAAGTTGATTTATTGTGTACTATTTTTTGTTTTTGCTTTACTATGTTTTCCTTTGTAATTAGGCTTAGGTCTGTTGAGGAAGTAAATAAATAAATAAATAACTAAAACAGAAATAACCAATTATATAATTATAAAATGAATACTGAACAAAATGATGACAGTTAAACAAAACAAATATATTGGCATTAATCAATGTCATAGCTTGCTTCATTTCAGAAGAAAAACTTGTCATAAACAAATTTGTTGTTGCCTACTGTTATTAGTGCAATGCAAAATACAATTATTATAAAAATTAACTAAGAGTCATACAATTTAGAAAATTATATGCTTTAACCCATTAACGGCCGTACAATTATAGAGTTGACTGTAAAAGTTGGTTTTAGGTAAAATTCTGCATTTTTTAATTATTTTTATGAAAGACTTATTGTATTACATACTGTAAATTTTTATTTTAATCGTACATAATGTTTACGCTGTAAATTTTCAGACATTCCCCGATTTTATATTAAATCGTGCAATATAAAGTTTCGAACGAGTGTTTTTACTCCCAAAAAATCTCAGTGTATTTCTAACTTTACAATATTTCAGTGTTTTAAAATGTGATTTGTAAATACAGGGAATTTTTCTTTCAGGTATACATATGCATACACTGTAAATTTTACGACATTCGTTGTTTTTTTTTTAATATTTTAATTTGAATCTTTAAACGAGGGTTTTCCACTCCCAGACTAATATATATATAGTAGCACTACACTCCATGTGGAGTCTGGCTGCTTCTTTTCTGAAGCTTTCATGATCCGATTTCTGGGGTGGATCAATTCCCATTGAGTCTATTTCTTCTCTTCCTATTTTAATTTATAAAAGTCCTTTAACTTTGTTCACTACTTCTCTCCATTATTTTCTGTTTTTTATCTTCTCTTTCCAATTCTTGATTCCCATTCTTCTAAGATCTTCCTCGACTTCATCTATCCATCTCGATCTGGGCCTTCCTTTCCTCCTTCTTCCTCCGGGGTTCCATTCAGCTATAGTTCTTATTGTCGCTGTCGATTCTGACCTCCACACGTGCCCCAACCATCTTAATCTTTGCATCTTTATGTGACTTATTATATCGTCCTCCCCCATTTCTTGTCTTATTTCCCTGTTCGTCCTTCTGCGATATTCATTGTCATCCTTCTGCGATATTCATTGTCATTTTCCATTATGGGTCCAAGTATCATTCTCATTATTTTTCTCTCCATTATTAGTAATTCATTTTGTTCTTTTTGCGTCATTGTTATTGTTTCCCCAGCGTAAGTCATAATTGGTTTGATCATAGTTTTGTAAACGTCCATTTTTATTTTTTGTTGCTATATTGTTCCTTAGTATGTTAATGCTAGCGTATACTGCTCTATTAGCCGATTGTATTTTTTCTTTAATTTCTTCTTGTTTTTTTCCGTTGCTTGCTATCTGTCCTCCTAGATATTTAAATTTATCAACAACTTCAAATTTATATTTTCCAATTTTAACGTGCTCATTTTCTTCTTTTTTGCCACATTTCATAAATTTGGTCTTGTTGGTGTTAATTTCCATTCCCATTTTCTTTGCTTCTTTCTCTATTTCTTCCAGTACTGATATCATTAGTTTTCTTTGCTTCGCGACTACTACTATATCGTCTGCATACGCTATTATCTGTGTGCCTTTTGTTCTCAATGTTTTTTTGTCAATATTTCTCAGAATATAATCCAGAACTAGATTAAACAACGTTGCCGAGAGAGTGTCACCTTGACGTACTCCTTGATTTATTGGAAATTCTTCTGTTTCACCATACTGTGTTTGAACACTGGCCACCGTTTCTTTCATTGTCATTTGTATTAATCTTCTTAGTTTACCATTAATCTTCATTTCTTTTAATGCTGTTGTTAATGTGTCTCTTTTTATTGTGTCAAAGGCTTGTTTGAAATCTACAAAGAGCAATTCTATATTTATGTTATGTTCGTGTGTTTTCTCCATGATTTGTTTGATGGTATGTATTGCATCTGTTGTAGATCTTCCTTTCATGAACCACATTGGTAATCTCCGATGATGGTGCAGCTTTTTCTGCTAGTCGCTTCTGAATAATTGCGGTCAATATTTTGTAGGTGGTGTTCAATAATGTTATTCCCCTATAGTTTGTGCATGATTGTCGATCTCCTTTCTTGTGTATTGTTACAATTGTCCCGCAGTTCCACTCTTTGGGCATTCGTTCACATTGCCAGATGTTCTTGATGAGTTTGTATATCGATTTCTCAAGCTCTTTTCCACCATGTTTTATTAGTTCTATGTTTATGCCGTCCTTTCCAGGTGCTCTCCCGTTTTTACATTTCTTGATTATTTCAGCAATTTCTTCCTCTGTAGGTTCTTTTAAGTCGTCAATCTCATTTTCGTTGTATTCATACTCTAGAATATCTTCATCTTCTCGTTCCACCGATAATGGTTCTTTGAAGTGTTCTTTCCATATTTTCTTTGTTTCTTCTTCATTTTCAGCTATTTTTCCAGTCTTACTTTTTATGTTGTTTGTCTTTCTATTCTTTGGTCTCTGTTCGTTAATTTTTTGGTAATATATTTTTGTGTTTTTGTTTTTTTTTTCTTCTTCTATTTCTTTAATTTTGTTTTCTAGCCATTTCCTTTTTATGTTTCTTAGCACTTTTCTACTTTTCTTTCTTCTTTCTTCATATTCCCGTCGGTGATTATAATCTTTTGTTCTTAACCAGTTCAGTCTGGCCTTGGCTTTTGCTTCTATTATTTCTCCACACTGGTCATTCCACCAATCATTTCTAGTTATCTTCGTTTGTACGCCTAATTGTGTTTGGGCTGCATTACTGATACACTCTCTTATGTAGCACCATTGTGCATCAATGGAGATTCCGTCATTATTCTGTGTTTGTAGGTATTTTTCTATATTTCTCATGTAGTTTTCTTTTTCTTTCTCATTTTTTAATTTTTCAATTTGCCATTTCCTTCTTTTTGTTCTTCCACCTTTCTGTACAATTATCTTCTGCTTAATCTTAGCCAATACTAGGTAGTGGTCGGAGTCTGCACAACCCCTCTGTATGTTCTAACGTCTCTGATTGATGTCTGTCTTTCTTTCTTAATAAGCACATGATCTATTTGGTTTCCTTTCTCTTGTGATGGTGGTGTCCATGTTATCTTGTGCTCAGTGGGGTGATTGAATTTTGTACTGGCTATTACAAATCCATTCGCTGCTGCTAAATTGCACAGCTTGTTTCCATTTGTTTTATCATGTACAGTGAACTTTCCTGCAACTCCCTTCATACGGTCTTCTTTTCCCACTTGTGCGTTAAAATCGCTTAATAGTATTATCGTATCCTGTTTAGATATTTTCTCTAATGTTTTTTCTATTTGTTCATATATTGCATCTTTGTCTTCATCGGTTGCCGATTCTGTAGGTGTATACACATTTATTAATGTTAGGTTAAATGGCTTACTTTTTACTCTGATATAAGCTAGTCGTCCATTCATCGGTTTATATTCTAAGCATGAAGTAAAATTTCGAGTTTAGAAAAGCCTAAGAATTTGGATTGGCCGCGTAGCGAAGCGGAGCGGCCAATCCAAACTAGGCTTTTCTAAACTCGAAATTTTACTTCATGCGCCACGCTTAAAAACACTGATTTACAGTGAATTTAAAAAAACACACACATACAACAACGATTATAGGCACCCTAATATACGTTATAGTTATTGAATTGCCTATAGTCACTGTCTTAAACAATTTATTCAGCGCAGAATTTGACTCACGTTTAATTCATATCTACATATTATATTTCTAATACCGTATATTTTAAACTTTACGATATTTCAATGTTTTATATCCGTGGCGCATGAAGTAAAATTTCGAGTTTAGAAAAGCCTAATCCAAATTTTCAGGCTTTTCTAAACTCGAAATTTTACTTCATGCTTAGTCTGGGAGTGGAAAACCCTCGTTTAAAGATTCAAATTGAAATATTTAAGAAAAACAACGAATATCGTTATATTTACAGTGTATGCATATGTATACCTGAAAGAAAAATTCCCTGTATTTAAAAATCACATTATTAAACACTGAAAATTGTTAAGTTAGAAATACACTGACATTTTTTTTTTAATGCGTAATGATCGAAATATTTAAATAACAAAATATTTACATTGGTCTTCGTACATTTTCAAGTCAGGTCAAATACTATAATATATCAAAATAGCTTATTTAGTAATATAATTGACAAAAAATTAATAATGTTGCGTGTATGCATCAATGGCGCTTAATGGGTTAATTTCAACATAAATTGCGAATGAGATTCTGAAATCAAATCAAAATTTAGATTTAATACTAATACTGTTATTAGTGCAATGCAAAATACATTTATTATAAAAATTAACTAAGAGTCATACAATTTAGAAAATTATATGCTTTAACCCATTAACGGCCGAACAATTATAGAGTTGACTGTAAAAGTTGGTTTTAGGTAAAATTCTGCATTTTTTTATTATTTTTATGAAAGACTTATTGTATTGCATACTGTAAATTTTTATTTTAATCGTACATAATGTTTACGCTGTAAATTTTCAGACATTCCCCGATTTTATATTAAATCGTGCAATATAAAGTTTCGAACGAGTGTTTTTACTCCCAAAAAAATCTCAGTGTATTTCTAACTTTACAATATTTCAGTGTTTTATAATGTGATTTGTAAATACAGGGAATTTTTCTTTCAGATATACATATGCATACACTGTAAAATTTACGACATTCGTTGTTATTTTTTAAATATTTTAATTTGAATCTTTAAACGAGGGTTTTCCACTCCCAGACTAAGCATGAAGTAAAATTTCGAGTTTAGAAAAGCCTAAGAATTTGGATTGGCCGCGTAGCGAAGCGGAGCGGCCAATCCAAATTAGGCTTTTCTAAACTCGAAATTTTACTTCATGCGCCACGCTTAAAAACACTGATTAACAGTGAAGTTAAAAAAATACACACATACAACAACGATTATAGGCAACCTAATATACGTTATAGTTATTGAATTGCCTATAGTCACTGTTTTAAACAATTTATTCAGCGCAGAATTTGACTCACGTTATATTCATATCTACATATTATATTTCTAAAACCGTATATTTTAAACTTTACGATATTTCAGTGTTTTATATCCGTGGCGCATGAAGTAAAATTTCGAGTTTAGAAAAGCCTAATTTGGATTGGCCGCTCCGCTTCGCTACGCGGCCAATCCAAATTTTCAGGCTTTTCTAAACTCGAAATTTTACTTCATGCTTAGTCTGGGAGTGGAAAACCCTCGTTTAAAGATTCAAATTGAAATATTTAAGAAAAACAACGAATATCGTTATATTTACAGTGTATGCATATGTATACCTTAAAGAGAAATTCCCTGTATTTAAAAATCACATTATTAAACACTGAAAATTGTTAAGTTAGAAATACACTGACATTTTTTTTTTTAATGAGTAATAATCGAAATATTTAAATAACAAAATATTTACATTGGTCTTCGTACATTTTCAAGTCAGGTCAAATAATATAATATATCAAAATAACTTATTTAGTAATATAATTGACAAAAAATTAATAATGTTGCGTGTATGCATCAATGGCGCTTAATGGGTTAATTTCAACATAAATTGCGAATGAGATTCTGAAAACAAATCAAAATTTAGATCTAATACTAATACTGTTATTAGTGCAATGCAAAATACAATTATTATAAAAATTAACTAAGAGTCATACAATTTAGAAAATTATATGCTTTAACCCATCAACGGCCAAACAATTATAGAGTTGACTGTAAAAGTTGGTTTTAGGTAAAATTCTGCATTTTTTTATTATTTTTATGAAAGACTTATTGTATTACATACTGTAAATTTTTATTTTAATCGTACATAATGTTTACGCTGTAAATTTTCAGACATTCCCCGATTTTATATTAAATCGTGCAATATAAAGTTTCGAACGAGTGTTTTTACTCCCAAAAAATTTCAGTGTATTTCTAACTTTACAATATTTCAGTGTTTTAGAATGTGATTTGTAAATACAGGGAATTTTTCTTTCAGGTATACATATGCATACACTGTACATTTTACGACATTCGTTGTTTTTTTTTTAATATTTTAATTTGAATCTTTAAACGAGGGTTTTCCACTCCCAGACTAAGCATGAAGTAAAATTTCGAGTTTAGAAAAGCCTAAGAATTTGGATTGGCCGCGTAGCGAAGCGGAGCGGCCAATCCAAATTAGGCTTTTCTAAACTCGAAATTTTACTTCATGCGCCACGCTTAAAAACACTGATTAACAGTGAAGTTAAAAAAACACACACATACAACAACAATTATAGGCTACCTAATATACGTTATAGTTATTGAATTGCCTATAGTCACTGTTTTAAACAATTTATTCAGCGCAGAATTTGACTCACGTTCTATTCATATCTACATATTATATTTCTAAAACCGTATATTTTAAACTTTACGATATTTCAGTGTTTTATATCCGTGGCGCATGAAGTAAAATTTCTAGTTTAGAAAAGCCTAATTTGGATTGGCCGCTCCGCTTCGCTACGCGGCCAATCCAAATTTTCAGGCTTTTCTAAAGTCGAAATTTTACTTCATGCTTAGTCTGGGAGTGGAAAACCCTCGTTTAAAGATTCAAATTGAAATATTTAAGAAAAACAACGAATATCGTTATATTTACAGTGTATGCATATGTATACCTTAAAGAGAAATTCCCTGTATTTAAAAATCACATTATTAAACACTGAAAATTGTTAAGTTAGAAATACACTGACATTTTTTTTTTAATGAGTAATAATCGAAATAATTAAATAACAAAATATTTACATTGGTCTTCGTACATTTTCAAGTCAGGTCAAATAATATAATATATCAAAATAACTTATTTAGTAATATAATTGACAAAAAATTAATAATGTTGCGTGTATGCATCAATGGCGCTTAATGGGTTAATTTCAACATAAATTGCGAATGAGATTCTGAAAACAAATCAAAATTTAGATCTAATACTAATACTGTTATTAGTGCAATGCAAAATACAATTATTATAAAAATTAACTAAGAGTCATACAATTTAGAAAATTATATGCTTTAACCCATCAACGGCCAAACAATTATAGAGTTGACTGTAAAAGTTGGTTTTAGGTAAAATTCTGCATTTTTTTATTATTTTTATGAAAGACTTATTGTATTACATACTGTAAATTTTTATTTTAATCGTACATAATGTTTACGCTGTAAATTTTCAGACATTCCCCGATTTTATATTAAATCGTGCAATATAAAGTTTCGAACGAGTGTTTTTACTCCCAAAAAATTTCAGTGTATTTCTAACTTTACAATATTTCAGTGTTTTAGAATGTGATTTGTAAATACAGGGAATTTTTCTTTCAGGTATACATATGCATACACTGTACATTTTACGACATTCGTTGTTTTTTTTTTAATATTTTAATTTGAATCTTTAAACGAGGGTTTTCCACTCCCAGACTAAGCATGAAGTAAAATTTCGAGTTTAGAAAAGCCTAAGAATTTGGATTGGCCGCGTAGCGAAGCGGAGCGGCCAATCCAAATTAGGCTTTTCTAAACTCGAAATTTTACTTCATGCGCCACGCTTAAAAACACTGATTAACAGTGAAGTTAAAAAAACACACACATACAACAACAATTATAGGCTACCTAATATACGTTATAGTTATTGAATTGCCTATAGTCACTGTTTTAAACAATTTATTCAGCGCAGAATTTGACTCACGTTCTATTCATATCTACATATTATATTTCTAAAACCGTATATTTTAAACTTTACGATATTTCAGTGTTTTATATCCGTGGCGCATGAAGTAAAATTTCTAGTTTAGAAAAGCCTAATTTGGATTGGCCGCTCCGCTTCGCTACGCGGCCAATCCAAATTTTCAGGCTTTTCTAAAGTCGAAATTTTACTTCATGCTTAGTCTGGGAGTGGAAAACCCTCGTTTAAAGATTCAAATTGAAATATTTAAGAAAAACAACGAATATCGTTATATTTACAGTGTATGCATATGTATACCTTAAAGAGAAATTCCCTGTATTTAAAAATCACATTATTAAACACTGAAAATTGTTAAGTTAGAAATACACTGACATTTTTTTTTTAATGAGTAATAATCGAAATAATTAAATAACAAAATATTTACATTGGTCTTCGTACATTTTCAAGTCAGGTCAAATAATATAATATATCAAAATAACTTATTTAGTAATATAATTGACAAAAAATTAATAATGTTGCGTGTATGCATCAATGGCGCTTAATGGGTTAATTTCAACATAAATTGCGAATGAGATTCTGAAAACAAATCAAAATTTAGATCTAATACTAATACTGTTATTAGTGCAATGCAAAATACAATTATTATAAAAATTAACTAAGAGTCATACAATTTAGAAAATTATATGCTTTAACCCATCAACGGCCGAACAATTATAGAGTTGACTGTAAAAGTTGGTTTTAGGTAAAATTCTGCATGTTATTATTATTATTTTTATGAAAGACTTATTGTATTACATACTGTAAATTTTTATTTTAATCGTACATAACGTTTACGCTGTAAATTTTCAGACATTCCCCGATTTTATATTAAATCGTGCAATATAAAGTTTCGAACGAGTGTTTTTACTCCCAAAAAATTTCAGTGTATTTCTAACTTTACAATATTTCAGTGTATTAGAATGTGATTTGTAAATACAGGGAATTTTTCTTTCAGGTATACATATGCATACACTGTACATTTTACGACATTCGTTGTTTTTTTTTTTTAATATTTTAATTTGAATCTTTAAACGAGGGTTTTCCACTCCCAGACTAAGCATGAAGTAAAATTTCGAGTTTAGAAAAGGCTAAGAATTTGGATTGGCCGCGTAGCGAAGCGGAGCGGCCAATCCAAATTAGGCTTTTCTAAACTCGAAATTTTACTTCATGCGCCACGCTTAAAAACACTGATTAACAGTGAAGTTAAAAAAATACACACATACAACAACGATTATAGGCAACCTAATATACGTTATAGTTATTGAATTGCCTATAGTCACTGTCTTAAACAATTTATTCAGCGCAGAATTTGACTCACGTTTAATTCATATCTACATATTATATTTCTAAAACCGTATATTTTAAACTTTACGATATGTCAGTGTTTTATATCCGTGGCGCATGAAGTAAAATTTCGAGTTTAGAAAAGCCTAATTTGGATTGGCCGCTCCGCTTCGCTACGCGGCCAATCCAAATTTTCAGGCTTTTCTAAACTCGAAATTTTACTTCATGCTTAGTCTGGGAGTGGAAAACCCTCGTTTAAAAATTCAAATTGAAATATTTAAGAAAAACAACGAATATCGTTATATTTACAGTGTATGCATATGTATACCTGAAAGAAAAATTTCCTGTATTTAAAAATCACATTATAAAACACTGAAAATTGTAAAGTTAGAAATACTCTGACATTTTTTTTTTTAATGAGTAATAATCGAAATATTTAAATAACAAAATATTTACATTGGTCTTCCTACATTTTCAAGTCAGGTCAAATAATATAATATATCAAAATAAATTATTTAGTAATTTGATTAACAAAAAATTAATAATGTTACGTGTATGCATTAATGGCGCTTAATGGGCTAATTTCAACATAAATTGCGAATGAGATTCTGAAAACAAATCAAAATTTAGATCTAAGGATAGTGAACTGGAAATCTTCATTCTCGTTTCTATTTTAACTCATGAAATCGACATTAACATACAACACACTCAAACCAAAGTGAAATTAATTCCGCAACATCTGTTTAATCAGCCGATCACTTTTTACGTTTCTCGAAACGAAACCGATGACGATAATCTAATTCACAATCCAGTTTGTGAGCTAATGGATAGAATAAACGTGCGATTAAACCCGCAAGAAGTTTCCGCAGTCTGGCAATTTTCACCTTGTAAAATGCAAATCCGCAATTCGCTCACAAATTAAACGCGACGCGAGATTCTTCTTCTTCTCGACATAACGGTTAATTATCATTACAGTGATGCTGGCAAGGAAGATAAAGACGTTTGTAAAGAAAGTGATTGGAGATAATTTAAAAACAGTAAATGTTATGAAAATTACACTCAGTGAGTTTGAATGATAATTAAACTAACGCTGTTCACATGTTCATCAAGTTATCAATTAAAATTCCTTGTTAATATTGAATTTTACGACGAATATCAAAAACATTCATAACTACAACGAATTTAAATGCAATTTGAAGAGACTATTGAAAGATGTTGATCCCGATGTTGCCTTAAAAATTTTGGGAAGGGAAGCGTAATAGTTAGGTTAATTTTATTATTATATTACTTTGTTAGCAAACTAATTTTGTTTTTTCATTTTTCATTTTTCTTCTTATTTTTTTTTTATTTTTTCTCTTCTTTGATTTTATATGTTATCTTATTTACTAGTTAATAAGAAAAATAATAATGAAGTCTCCCCCGTCTCTACAAGCTATTAGCTTCGAGACAAGGAAACTACTAAATTACAATACTTTGGAATAAGCGTTTATTTTATTTTAATTACCATACTCTGTTATATAATTGTATAAGTTATTGGGAAAATAAATGTTAATGAATAAAAAAAAATACAGGGGATTTTTTTAAAAAGCCTGAAAATTTGGATTTGTCATGGCGCGCGAGCGAAGCGAGTCGCGTCCCGGCAAATCCAATTTTTCCGGCTTTTTTTAAACTTGAAGTTTTACTTTATGCGCCACGCGTATACATCGCTAATTTCAAGTAAAAATTTTAACCGTTTGATTAGAGTCAAATAAACTGATAGACACATCAAGATTTTATTGTTTAAAATGATTTGTTTTTTTGTAATTATAAGAATTTTTCTTTCATTGAAAAAATATGAAAAGGATGAGACAGTTTTCTGACTCTCGAAATGTTAAAAGAGATAAATTGTTGGTTTTCTTGATAATTCTAAAAATACTTAAAAAAAAAATCATAGACAGAATCAATAGAGTGTAGAGTAGTTAATTGCTTAGTGTGATCTTAAAACTATATTTGAAATAAAACAACACAGTTGGGAGGGTTTCAGTTTAATTGTTGAACACTGCAACATGTTTCACCACACAGTGGCTTTATCAGGCAGATGAAATAATGATATTATTTCATCTGCCTGATGAAGCCACTGTGTGGTGAAACATGTTGCAGTGTTCAACAATTAAAGTGAAACCCTCCCAATTGTGTTGTTTTATTTCAAATAGTATTATGGAGTTTCATCATGTATCCGCCTCATCAATTAAATATTTAAAACTATATCTTGAACAAGTTTCTCATCTCTCACGTGGTAAAACATTAAATTATAATATTGGTGTAATAAACCGATATTAGTCGGAATAAAGTTTTAATTTGTGAAACAATACCAAGTGTTTTTTTAATTTAAATAACGGTACATATATTAAATTATGATTTGAAAAAGAAAACACTTGAGTAAATTTCACTAATATTTTGTTTTTTTATCCCAACTAGTTTCGACTTTGAGTCATTCTCAAGGAGTACCAAGTCGAAACTAGTTTTAGTAAAAAACCGAAATATCACTGAAATTTGACTAAGTGTTTTCTTTTTCAAATCATATTAAAATTCTATTTTAATGTCTATTACTTAAAAGAATGATCCTAAACAGTATCAATAGACAATTGAGTGTAGAGTAGTCAATTGCTTAGTGTAATTTTAAAACTCTAGACACAAAAATAACCCTGATAATGAAGTGCTGAAGACATCTTACATACAACAAAAAAATGCTACTTTTGCTTTAATTAAACATAGAAAAAGAACATACTATGAGAACAAAATAAAAACTGCAGAAGGAAATCAAAAGAAAATATGGTATGAAATCAATAAAATTTTGAATAAATCAAACAAAACTAAAGGCAATAGTATATCTGAAATAGCAGACTCTAGTGGAACAATACTAAAAGACGACAAAGATATAGCAAACGAAATTAACACATACTTCGCTACAATTGGAAAAAATCTCGCAAAACAGTTTCACTTACATCAAAATACTCTGCAAAAACACATATTAACAAACGCCAAATTCAAAGACAGTACTGAAGAGGAGATACTAGGAATTATTAACAACCTTAAAACATACTCAGCACCCGGTAAAGACGGAATTACAAATGTTTTGATAAAACACCTCGCAGATGAAATTGCCCCCATACTATGCAAACTAATAAACACAATATTATCATCAGGTTTATATCCAAATGAATTGAAAGAAGTAGTCATTACACCAATCCACAAAAAAAGGCAACCTATCCAACCCCGAAAACTACCGACCGATTGCACTATCATCAGCTATAGCAAAAATAACAGAAAATGTAATACTGACGCGACTACAAAATCATATCGACCGTCACAAAATCATAAGCCCAAAACAATATGCTTATCAAAAAAAAGAACGCGGAACTACAACAGCATGCATAGACATAACATATAAAATACAAACTGAACTCGACCAACATAACTACGTGCTTATAATTTTTATTGATTTAAAAAAAACCTTCGATACTAAAAGCCTTCGATACTATCGCACCAACACTTCTAGTAGATAAATTAAATCAACTTGGGATCCGAGGAAAAGAACTCAACATTATAAATACCTACTTAAAAGGAAGAAGACAGCAAACAAAAGTAAACAACCCTCTCAGTGACTCACAAACCCCAGAATATGGACTACCACAAGGTGCAGTGCTACCGCCGACAATGTATATCACGTACATCAACGATATATTCGAGTTGAACATTACTGGCAACATATATGTTTACGCTGATGATACATGCATCCTCTTTAATGGAAAAGACCTAAATCAATTAGAACGTAAGGCCAATGAGGAATTAGATGTTGTAACAAAATGGTTCTCAGATAATAACTGGACAATAAATAGTACCAAAACAACATACATGCTTCTTGCACAAAAAAACAAAGCTAAACGAGACTTAAGCATCAAAGTACAAAACCACCATTAACAAAACAACAGAAGTTAAATATTTAGGACTAACAATAACAGACGATTTCAAATGGGACAAACACATAAAACTCTTAACAAAAAAGACAAGTGCAGCGACTGGTGTTATATATAGAGCACACAATCTTATACCATTACACTAAAAAAAGAGCATATATAACACTCTATTTACATCCAGAGTAAATTATTTATGCTGCATATGGGGTGGGACAACTGCTTATAACATCAATACAATTCAAAGACAGCAGAATAAAATGTTAAAAGTTATATACAACCTCGATAGATACACGCCTACAAAACAACTGTATGAAATTATACCTGAATTGACTATAACCGACAGAATTATCTTAGAAAGATGCATAGCTATACATAAAATCATAAATAGCGAGAATTCAAACATTGAGATAAAAAAAAACAAAGAAATACATGACCACAATACACGCAGGAAAAGTGATCTTATCATCCAACAAAATTCAACCGATATCTTAAAAAATAGTATGTTTGTTTCGGGAATACAGTATTATAACAACTTACCTACCACAATAAAGCAATTAAAGGACACAAACAAGTTCAAGGATAAAGCTAAGATTCATTTTATAAAAATAAAATCATTACATATCGATCAGCCATCATCATCATAATCACTCCAACATCATAAACTGTATATGTATATATGTATAATTTTACTAATCTAGAGAAATTCTCCAGTACCAGAATTGTTTTATTTTAAATCAATTTCTGTTGGAGATAAATTCTAATAATAAAAATGGGGGTTTAAATGCTGGATGAGATATTATCTCACCTTACATCTATTCAACCAAACAAAAAAAAACAAAAAACGTCTATTAGGGAAACAGACTATACGTATATTCAAATTGCAAGATAACTTTCAAATTGAATAAAAATAAAATATCCAAGAAGACGTCTTGCAAGATATTTTGTTAAATAACTTTTGAACTATTCTCATATATTTTATTAACATATTTCAAATCGTTACGTATTTTATTCATAATTTATTTATAGTTAAATTTATAATTCATATTTAATATTTGCGATTACGACACGAGAAAATACGCGTTGGTTGGCATCTCGAGATTCTTAAGAAAGAGTGTGTTGATTTAATGCTTGTGGGTTGAGCGGGTATCGCACACCTTCTGAGCTCCATTAAGTGTTGAATATGCACTAGATTCTAAGTGAGTCAAGTTAATCAAGTAACGGTTGTGAACACAATGCGTAATTCATTAGCGGGATTGAGCAAACCGCGTTTACACTTGCACTTTTATTTTATGTAATTAACAAAAGAAGCAAGAATGAGGTCTTAAAATATTAACCGAAACAAAAATTCAAATTACAATAATAAAAAAAATATGTATTAAAGTTGTGTATTTAAATATTAAATATACAGGGTGTCCCGATTAAGCTGAGCTTTTCCAATTTGTTCATCGAAGTTTAGTAACACACAAGGAATTTGTTTTAGTTCTAAATTTGAAGTAAGAAATAACATCAACTCTATTTATTTTACGTCATAAATTTGACAATAAAGGAAATTGCAAACTAAGTTCCTGATTGATCGTCTAACGAGGGTTTCCACTCCCAGATTGAGCATGAAGTAAAATTTCGAGTTTAGAAAAGCCTGAAAATTTGGATTTGCTGGGGCGCGCGAGCGAAGCGAGTCGCGCCCCAGCAAATCCAAATTTTCAGGCTTTTCTAAACTCGAAATTTTACTTCATGCGCCACGCGTATAAATCACTAACTTTAAGTGAAATTTACAACTAATTGGTTGGAGTAAAATAAATTTAGTATGTTAATTATCAATTGACTATCAGTTTCGCGTACGATTCACACAAACGTATACACTTTGTCTAAATAGAAATAAGTTTACATACGAATAATAATTACAATATATTTCCCTGTTGTTTTGAAAAATATCGTTTGCGCTCTAACATTGGATATATTCCGACGTGATTGACTTTACGTTTGTGTCATGTCGAATATATCATTTTTTAAAGTATTCTTATCCTGATGTAAATTTTACAGGCATTCGTTGTTAAAAGCTTTCAAACCGAAGCATTTAACGAGGATTTCCACTCCATGGTTAAGCATGAAGTAAAATTTCGAGTTTAGAAAAGCCTGAAAATTTGGATTTGCTGGGGCGCGCGAGCGAAGCGAGTCGCGCCCCAGCAAATCCAAATTTTCAGGCTTTTCTAAACTCGAAATTTTACTTCATGCGCCACGCGTATAAATCACTAACTTTAAGTGAAATCTTCAACTAATTGGTTGGAGTAAAATAAATTTAGTATGTCAATTATCAATTGTTCAATTTTGTTGATTGCAGCGCCTTCTATTAAAGTAACAAAACATATTTTTAAATAAAACTTACTTACTCTTCCACGCTCTATCTAAATCTGTAATGAGAAATAGGGGTTCGCTATTAAGATTTCAAATCTACCCCCTCTCCAGCCCCCCCCCCATGGGGATGGGGGGTTGAATTTTCTTACGGAATTGGATGTCCCTCTCCAAATCATTAAACTTTTATTTGAAAAATTTTTTCATTCGGTGCATGGTTTTGAGGATATTCCAGGTGCTACTTTAAAATGGGACACCCTGTATATATTATTAATGTAGGCACACTTTAAAATACTAACTCTTAGTAAAGTTTAAGAAATCTTGAATCATTAATATTGCTTTTTATTTATGTGTTTCTAATTACTCATTTTAAATTAATTATTAATTAGTAAAAGCGTTTCTACAGGAATGTGATTAATAAAATTAGAAAGAAAAGTCTCGAATGAGAGAAATAAAAGGCGGCGATCGATAGAAATTTTCTGAAATCCAACAATTACCACTTCATTTACTTTAAAATGGGACATCCTGTATATATAATATTTTTATTTGCAAAATACATAACAAAATAAAATTAAAATTGTTTAATTATTTATTTACAAATTAATATCGAATTCTGTAAATTGGTTGGAGGGGTTGAATTTTGTTACAGAATTCTATCTCCCTCTTCAAATCATTAAACTTTTATTTGAAACATTTTTCAATTCGGTGCATGGTTCTGAAAATATTCTAGGTTGCACTTTAAAATGGGACACCCTGTATATATTATTAATGTAAACACACTTTAAAATACAAACTCTTAGTAAAGTTTAAGAAATCTTGAATCTTTAGTATTACTTTTTATTTATGTGTTTCTAATTACTCATTTTAAATTAATCAATAATTAGTAAATGTATTTCTACAGGAATGTGATCAATAAAATGAGAAAGAGAACGTCTCGAATAAGAGAAATAAAAGGCGGCGATCGATAGAAATCTGCTGAAACCCAGCAATTACCACTTTATTTACATTAAAATGGGACACTCTGTATATATTATATTTTTATTTACAGAATACATAGCAAAATTAAATTAATATTGTTTAATTATTTATTTACAAGAATTAAATTAGAATTCTGTAAATTGGCTGGAGGGGTTGAATTTTGTTACAGAATTCTATGTCCCTCTTCAAATCATTAAACTTTTATTTGAAACATTTTTCAATTCGGTGCATGGTTCTGAAAATATTCCAGGTGGTACTTTAAAATGGGACACCCTGTATATATTATTAATGTAAACACACTTTAAAATACAAACTCTTAGTAAAGTTTAAGAAATCTTGAATCTTTAGTATTACTTTTTATTTATGTGTTTCTAATTACTCATTTTAAATTAATCAATAATTAGTAAAAGTATTTCTACAGGAATGTGATCAATAAAATGAGAAAGAGAACGTCTCGAATAAGAGAAATAAAAGGCGGCGATCGATAGAAATCTGCTGAACCCCAGCAATTACCACTTTATTTACATTAAAATGGGACACTCTGTATATATAATATTTTTATTTACAGAATACATAGCAAAATTAAATTAATATTGTTTAATTATTTATTTACAAGAATTAAATTCGAATTCTGTAAATTGGCTGGAGGGGTTGAATTTTGTTACAGAATTCTATGTCCCTCTTCAAATCATTAAACTTTTATTTGAAACATTTTTCAATTCGGTGCATGGTTCTGAAAATATTCCAGGTGGTACTTTAAAGTGGGACACCCTGTATATATTATTAATGTAAACACACTTTAAAATACAAACTCTTAGTAAAGTTTAAGAAATCTTGAATCTTTAATATTACTTTTTATTTATGTGTTTCTAATTACTCATTTTAAATTAATCAATAATTAGTAAACGCATTTCTACAGGAATGTGATTAATAAAATGAGAAAGAGAACTTTTCGAATAAGAGAAATAAAAGGCGGCGATCAATAGAAATCTACTGAAACCCAGCAATTACCACTTTATTTACATTAAAATGGGACACGCTGTATATATAATATTTTTATTTACAGAATACATAGCAAAGTTAAATTAATATTGTTTAATTATTTATTTTCAAGAATTAAATTCGAATTCTGTAAATTTTCTAAGGGGGTTGAATTTTATTACAGATAGAATTCTGTAAATAAATTTAAGCTACCCCCTTGCCAGCCTTCCCTGGGGATGGTTGGTTGAATTTTCTTACAGAATTGGATGTCCCTCTCCAAATCATTAACTTTTATTTGAAACGTTTTTTTTATTTGGTGCATAGTTCTGAAAATATGCTAGGTAGTACTTTAATACGGGACACCCTGTATATATTATTAATGTAGACACACTTTAAAATACAAACTCTTAGTAAAGTTTAAGAAATCTTGAATCTTTAGTATTACTTTTTATTTATGTGTTTCTAATTACTCATTTTAAATTAATCAATAATTAGTAAAAGCATTTCTACAGGAATGTGATTAATAAAATGAGAAAGAGAACGTCTCGAATGAGAGAAATAAAAGGCGGCGATCGATAGAAATCTGCTGAAACCCAGCAATTACCACTTCATTTATAATATTTTCTCCATTCTTGGTAGATCTTCTCGAACGCCTACTTTATTGCATGGAAATTCTCTTTTCTTTCTTTCTTTCAACCGACGCCAATGCCGATGCTATCTCTCGCATAAAATAATAACGGTGAAAATACGGTAATAAACATAGATTCCACGCTGGTTCGCATCTTCTAATCCTATGCATATGCATACACTATGTCTGAATAAATGTAAATATACTCAAGACAACAATTACTTTCAAATGAATTTAATAATTCAATATTAAAGTAGTAACAGAAATATATTCCCTATTGTTTGAATGTTTTACAATAGAAACATTGGTTCTTGCTTCTATTAATAAAATTAATATCGTATGTTCAATAAAAAAAAACCTCTAGAGTGCCATGGTTTTCTTTTTAAATTTAATTTGGCTACACGCTTTAGGAATTGACATATAAAACGTCAGACATTAAAAGTATAATGTATAATTTCAGAGTTGCCAACCTACAATATTTTCCATGGCACTATAGAGGTTTTATTTTATAAACATACGATATAAACTAATTACAAGTTGAGTAGAACTTATTTCATCTAGTTAGATGAGACATTGAAATACATTTCTCCATATAAAACTAATAGTCCTAAGAAGCGGGTTGTTAAACTTATTAAAAGTAAATCATGGTATCGAGATTCTGTCATTTTTGAAGAAAATACTTAGTAAGTTGCACAGATAAGCTCTAAAGACAATAAAATATCTATTTAAATGTCCGTATTTCTCTCCTAGTTAAATGAAATACGCTCTACAGCACAATAATTTTGTAACAGAAATTCCGACAGAACTCGAAGCTAAAATCTATAGATTAACTATTAATACCGTTGAATGATACACTTTTAACTTTTTTTTTAAATTTTAGCAAAGCAAATTTCTCAAATTTTAAATACGCAAGGTCTCGTTAGACAAAAGAAACATTTACTTTAGCTTTTGTATTATTACTATTACTTTTTATGTATTGATTTAATTAGATTTATTTGTATTAATTTTTTAATTTTTCTATTATTTATATCATTGTTAATCTTCTGTGTAATTATTCTGTATACTTTTGGGCAAAAAACTATTATTATTTTTTGTTAGATTTATTAACGTCAAATCAAATATAAGAAGTATATTTTGAACTTCATTTTAAATAAGTGTTTTATACGCGTGGCGCATGAAGTAAAATTTCGAGTTTAGAAAAGCCTAAAAATTTGGATTTGCTGGGGCGCGACTCGCTTCGCTCGCGCGCCCCAGCAAATCCAAATTTTCAGGCTTTTCTAAACTCGAAATTTTACTTCATGCTTAATCAAGGAGTGGAAGCACTCGTTAGAAGCTTTGATTTGAAAGCTTTATTTATATTATTGTTAATTTGTTTTCTAATTATTCTGTAGTCCGTTGGACAAAAAACTATTATTAATAAATGTATTAACGTTTCGACAAATATATGCAGTATATTTTGAACTTCACTTGAAGTAAGTGCTTTATGCGCGTGGCGCATGAAGTAAAATTTCGAGTTTAAAAAAGCCTGAAAATTTGGATTTGCCGGCGCGACTCGCTTCGCTCGCGCGCCGGCAAATCCAAATTTTCAGGCTTTTCTAAACTCGAAATTTTACTTCATGCTTAATCTATGAGTGGAAACACCAGTTACAAGCTTCAATTTGAAAGCTTTTTACAACGAACGCCTGAAAATGTACATCGCGATAACAATACTTTAAAAAAGGATATATTTCGACATGATACGATTAAAAAAAAAATACGGATAATATATTGTAATTATTATTCGTATGTCAACTTATTTCTATTTAGACAAAGTGTATACGTTTGTGTGAATCGTACGCGAAACTGATAGTCGGTTAAACGCAAACGGAGTAAGAAGCGCAAAGAAAAGCCTTGAGGTGAGCGAGGTATGCCAAGATGGCCTCTCACACTTTGTAATTTCATGCTAAATTACATACCCGTTTGCGTTATCAATAAAACGCGACCGTTTTGCGAAAAACGTTTCGGGCTAATCGTTTGAATTCCATAGAACCGATTTTTATTTTGTACGAATCCCAATCAAACGAGAGAAATAATAGATGAAACAGATAATTACAAAAAGCTCTACTTACCTTTTCAAGTTTAAGTTGACACCAAACCAATTCAAGTTTGCAAAAACAAATGAGTTACAGTAACTTCATACAAACGACATTTTATCAAGTTCCGGTTATAGAGCGGAAACGGTTAGAGATAGATGAATTTTATTTTCATTACTGATTAGAGCACAAAAAAGTGACTCCGGCTCGGGAAAACGGTTTTTCAATATCTCTTCAAATAAAAAGTGTCACACATGGAAAACTTTTTTATTTGAAGAGATATTGAAAAACCTTTTTCCCGAGCCGGAGTCACTTTTTTGTGCTTTAATCAGTAATGAAAATACATTTGATCTATCTCTAACCGTTTCCGCTCTATAACCGGAAGTTGATAAAATGTTGTTTTTATGAAGTTGCTATAACTCATTTGTTTTTAAAGTTATATCCAATCTGTAAAAACTTTCTAATGGCAACTTTTTTTGCCTATTCAAATGACGTACGTGTTTTATTTCAACGACGTTTCGTTTTTGTTTTAGTACACCAAATTCACTTTTTTCTTATGGGCACATATAGAGATATGCACATCATTGAACAGCTTTTTCATGCTGATTTCAACGATGTGCGACTTGTATACCTTTCTAAAAAAAATATGTTTTGTTATACACGACAAGCACAGAAGCACTTTATGTCAATCACGAGTGCTTATTTATAAAACAAAACTTACCACATTGATAGTAGTCATATTTTCAAACAAATTGCAAGCATCAGCTGCTAACGAAATTGTTTACCGGTTGTCATGGCAACTTTACCAATACCATTTTTTTGACAAAAGTATGCATTTGGCACATCATTGAAATCAGGGTTCGAAATGTTGTTTAATGATATGCATATCTCCATACGCGCCCAAAGAAAAATGTGAAAAATGTGTGACAAAACAAAAACGAAGTGTCCTTGAAATAAAACAGGTATGTCATTTTAATAGGAGTAATAAGTTGCCATAGGAAAGTTTTTAGAGTTTTGTTATAACTTTAAAAACAATTCAGTTACAGTAACTTCATAAAAACGCATAAAATAGTTTTGATGAAGTTACTGTAACTCAATTTATTTAAAGTTATAAAAAGGTTATAGAGCGATGACGGCTACAGATAGGTCAATTTTCTTTTCGCCATTGATTAAAACACGAAACACTGACCCTGACTTGCGAAAACCGTCTTTCAATATCTCTTTAAATAAAAATGTTAAATAAATAAATAAAATATAAATCCATATGTGGCACCTCCAAAATTCACCACCCTGTACAGTTTTCAAAAAGTCGATTTATTTTTATTATCTTGAAAGATACTCTGAACCATCTAGAATAAAATGATAAAAGTTTTTATACCTGCTCGAATTCGACTACTCAAAACTTTAAACACATTTTTTCAAAACAGCACGCAGCATAACTAAAACAAGTTTGATTTTTTTCAATCCAAATGTTTACCACATCTTTAAAACAACACTCCGCAAGGAAATGCGTGCAGGATTTTTGATAAGTTGAATTTTAAATTTTATATCTACAAACGAATGCCTTTTTGGGTCAAAAATTGAATTTTTAACTTTAAATGCTCGTCAATTACACAAACATTATTTTTTTCAAAATCCCGTATATATTTTTCTAGCTATACTCATGTAGATCAAGAATTTTTTTTAATTTTGTACAAAATTCGATTTTACGGCACTTGTGCGCCTTAAATTTAACTTGGCTTGCGGAAACGGCTCCAGCGCTGCCATTTTGTAACTTTTTGTAATAAAACAAGCTTTGTAAACATTTCAAGACAGGACCTGATCAAAACATCCACAGAGATGAATATCCAAGATTGTTTTTAAAATAAAATCAACACGATTATAAAATATTTACAGTTTGCATAACATTTAGGCACACTAATTTTAATTTAAATTGCATTTTTTAATGGAGAAACTGCGAAATTCTAAAAGCTATTCAAATTCCTAAAAATTAGTACATACGAGTTGTTCTTTATTTTTTAATTATAAAAAATTATTAAAATTAATATGTAATAAAATTAATAAGGCCCAGTCAACGTGTGGCAGAAATTGTGTGGATGTTTTGAATGGGTCCCCTTCAAGACATGGTTAACAATATGTTTGAATATAATATATAAAATTACGAAAAAACTATTCGTGAAAATGCAAACAGTGTCTTAATTAATAAGATAATTTAATACGATAAATATTCATTGAAACAACTACTTCCCGTGCAAATACACCTCCGGATATTGAATTATACAATGAAATATTTAAAATCTTAGGTAGTTAGTCTTAGTTGTTTCAATGAATATTTATCGTCTTAAATTGTCTTATTAATTCAGACACTGTTTGCATTTTCACGAATAGTTTTTTCGTAATTTTATATATTATGTTTAAAGTGTGCAAACTATAAGAAGCGTAAGCTTATTTTCTCGAATTCAAATAGTTTTGAATTTGAATTTATCTAATATGTTTGAATGTAATTATTCTATTACTTTTTCTTCCACCATTCATTTTCTTCCGAGAAAAACGCTTTTTTTAGCGCTCTGCAGTGTGCCCTAGTAAAAATGGAGTTAAATTGTGAACGGTGGAGGCTTCTACTTCGTTATACATGTTAATTCAATAAAATAAAACACTTTAACTTTGTATAACACAATATTGTGTTATATAAACAAAGTTAGAGTGTTTTATTTTATTAAAAATCGAGTTGTCACCAGGGATGGGCCTCGACGCGTCGATTTTAATAGTCAACGTGACAGCACGTCGACAATGTCAGGAACTTCAACAGTCTTGACAATGTCAACAATATTATTTAAAGGTTTTGTTATTATAATGTATGTGTTGTGGTTTTGAATGATTGGGTTCTCATCCAAAATCGCTTCGCATTAGGCTGAATAGTTTAAATGTTATACTAATTAAAACCATTGTCGACTTTGTCCAGAACGTTGTACAAATAGTCGACTTTGAAGTGAAATTCGGCGCGTCGACAATGATATTGTGACCGTGACATTATTGACGTCGCCCATCCCTGGTAGTCACCAATCCAATGCAACTTTGATTAGTGACAACTATAGTGCCAACTTCAACTCGAAAAAAATGTTTTATGATAAATATAGTGATTTGATTAATCTATTTCACGTTAATCTATGATAATCGTTCACATTTTCAAGAACAGTTTCTTGTACCAACAACAACAACAACAACAAACTTTAGTATCAGAGGATACAAAATAAATAAATGCATTATTCTATACAATAAATAAACTTAAATTCCTCTTGATAACTGGCTATCGACCAGAGGTCTTTCCGTCGAGAATTGATGATAATGATTTTGTTATTTTCATTGACTGTTAGTGTGGGTGAAGTGACGAAATGATTTCGAAAACGGTAGATGTAGGATTTTTGTGTTTTCGTTTAACATGAGGGTTTAGGCGTTTACAGTATTGGGAAAGGAATTGGTAGTTTGAAGGGTTTTTTCCGAATTTGTCTGCAAGGTACTGCAGTCTGTTTTGAATTCTAAAAACAATTGTTGTAGTATAGAGGAGTTGGTTTGATGGGTTGTACAAAGGGTTGTTAGGATGGCGTGTTTTTGTAAGGGCTCGGAGAGATGATCGTTCACTAACTTGTATGCTTTTTATAGTTGTATTTGAGGATTGGAAGAGGAGTATGGATGAGTAATCATTTCTAACTGCTCCTGCGTATTTTTTAAATTTCAACTTAGTGTCATATGTGACACCTAAGTATTTAATGTAAAGGGAGGGGAATATAGGAGTTTGTAAGATTAATAGGTTAAAAGGATGGTTAAGAAAGAGTCGGTGAAAAGGAATTAAAACTTGAGATTTTTGGTAGTTAATTTTTATGCGCCATTTCCCAAACCATGTCTCGAGTTATATATTAGTTACTGCAGAGGTTGTAAGGCGTTCGAAAGGGAGGGTTCGTGACTTATGACAGCGGTATCGTCGGCGTATTAGAGGATATATTTTATTTTTTAATTTTTTTTTATTTGTGCTAATACCAGAGTTTACACACGTCAGTCACAGAAATATAATAAGCATATAAATTAATCAATTAAAACAGAGAAATTATACAATGCAAAATATATGATGAGGGATTAAAATATTCAATGTCAGGGTTATACATGTCGGAACAGAAAACATTGTATAATATGGGAGAGAGCGGTGATCCTTGTGGAACCCCTTGCTCAGAGGAGAATGTTGTGGGGAAATCATTATCAATTATTTTTTACCAATTTCCAGCAAATGATAATTTTCAAAAAGAGCCTTAATAATAATTAACATATTATTTGCCTAAAGCATAATTGATAAAAGGATTTGTTTGCGAAAAAGGCCTTTAATAACTTTGTTTAAAAAATTATAAAAAGCATGCCATGAGTAACAACAAGTAGATGTCAGGTTTTACACTAAAAGTGAAGTTATTAATTTACAAATAATTTCAGTTTTTTCACCCTACTGTATGATTTGTTTAATACAAGTGTTAATTTCTGTAAAATAAATATTTTTACAAACTTAAAGAGTCAATTTATTAAATAATTTATTTACAAAATTCCCTAAGAAGAAAATGGTTATAATTGTGGAAATAAATATCTTTCAAAAAAAATAAAATGTGACAGAAATAACAATTATGGAAACTATTTATAAAATTCTCTCGAAGAGAAATGAGAAATAATTTAGACCACTTTCGTTTATATAAGTGATCTCATTTACGTGTGATTTCACTTTTCTCAATTTACCAAAATATTTATTTAAAAAATATACTTCAAAATATCTCGTTTTCTACAAGATACGCTAATTCGCAGAGAAAATCAAGTGCTAGACACATTTTTGCACAACATCAAAGAATGTGAAGCTTTGTGCTTTTTAATAAAATTTCATATGCAGGGAATTTTTCTTTTAAGTATATATATCAAGATGCATACGCTGTAAATTTCCTTGTTCCTGTTCCTGTTCCTGTTGTTTTTGAAATGAGCACAATTTGTTTCGGTATATTAAATAAAGCAATTGTTTCGTTAAGTCAATTTAATGCAATATTTTTTTGTAAAATATTATGTTTATTTATTTATTCATTGCCTATCAATTAAATTGTGTCCAATAACAGTAGATACTTAAAAAAAAACAAAGACTTTTGCAAAAAAAAAATTCTAAAAAATTAACAGTTTATATCAGTTTCTAAATAAAAAGACGGCTGAAAATTTGGATTGGTCGCTCCGCTTTGCTTCGCTACGAGATCAAACCAAATTTTCAGGAAATGTTGAGTTTTAAAATGGCCTGCTAAAGTTTATTTAGAAAACGCCTAGTTTTGTCCATATTTTACATTATTAAGAAGTTTTCGTTTTATTAATAGTAAAAAAAAAAACGTTCAAGAAATAATATGTTTTCAATAATGAAATTAATTCCGGGTGAGATTGCATTTTCGGCAGTGAAAGTGAAAATACGAATCACGGCAAAACACGCGATGTTTACGTTTTTGTTATTCTTTTCTTTCTTCCGCGCATTCATTTCCGAATAAATTATCCGCATTCCGAAGCGGCGTAATTTATTGCCTGTACGGAATCTGAGCACGAATTTAATCGGAGAATTGAGAAATTTATTAAAATTTAAAGATCAAATGACTAAAAAATAGCAAAATAAAGTGCGTTTTAGTTCATTCAAACTTAACATTTTATGAATAAAATGTTCAATCAAATTATACCTTTTCAATGAATTAATTTCTCACTTAACCTGTGGTGAAACATATTTAATTAATAATAGAATTTTTATTAAAACACTTGGTTTGTTTCACTGATTTTTATTTTTATTTTTACTTCAACTAGTTTCGACCGTAGGTCATTCCCACTGAGCAAAAAACAAACAAATAACGTTATATCAACATTGTAGCAACATTAAACGTTGTTTTAATGTTGATGAAACGTTATTTAAATGGATTTTCTCAGTGGGTTCTCAAGTAGAATGACAAATGGTCGAAACTAGTTCGAGTAAAAATAAAAATTAAAATTAAAATCAGTGAAACAAACCAAGTGTTTTAATCAAAATTCGATTATTATACCTTTTTTAGTTCAAGTTGGATATAAACAAATTCAAGTTGACAATAATCAAAATCAAGTTGTCACTAATCAAATGCAACTTAAATGTGATTAGTGGCAACTTGATTTTGATTAGTGCCAACTTGAATTTGTTGAGTGCCAACTTGGACTTTTTTTTTTTAGAGTAAATTTATTTAATATAGGGATAATACATGTCATCTGCTAAATTACAACACAAAGCTATACTGAACATAGTAACACGACCAGCCTCTAATTAAATACGTCAGACTTGAAAAGGTATAGACATTTTATGATTGAAATTCTAGAAGAAACGCTTTGGTTCTTGGCTAAAAGCAAGTTAGTAGCCATATTTAAAATTTAAGTTATTTAAACATAAAAAGAGCAAACAGTATATTTACAGCAATAAAAAAATAATATTGATTAAAGTTTAAAGTGGCTTCAAATCTATTCAGGGTGCTTAACCCTTTCAGCCCTGGAATTTTTTGGTACCCAAAAAAATATTTTTGTACACTGCATACTATTTATTACTATCTCAGATACACAGAGAGTTTTTCTTTCCAGTATGCATATCTCTATATACTGTATACGCCATAAATCTTCAGATATTCGTTGTTCTTACAAATATTTCAAATTGAACTTTCAACCGAGTGTTTTCCACTCCCAGATTAAGCATGAAGTAAAATTTCGAGTTTAGAAAAGCCTGAAAATTTGGTTTGGTCGCGTAGCGCGAAGCGCGGAGCGACCAAACCAAATTTTCAGGCTTTTCTAAACTCGAAATTTTACTTCATGCGCCACGCGTACTAACTCAATGCGATGTGATGTTACATGCATACCTGTATGTATATTTAAAAGAAAAATTCGCATTATGTTTACTAAATTTACCGCAAATGCCACCGTCAGAGCCGAAAGGGTTTAATAGGCATTAATCTGTGTCTGTGTGCAAATAAGACATTGTTTACTTTTACATAATGTAACTTATTAGTATTCTAAGTTAATTATACGCTTACTATTTAACATTATAATTCAGGGCCGAAAGGGTTAAAATCAAGAATAAGAATGAATTAATTACTAAGAATCAGTGGCAGCCTAAGGTAAGTGGTTCAAAAGCGTTATAAAAAATAAACGCAAAATTACAAGTGATGCCATTTTTGCGCACCAAATTTAGGCGCCTGGACCACGCATATGATGCTTCCTGCCTCCATTTGAGATGGAGAAAGTAAAATTAATAAGGAGCTTCCGTTATTTTTTAGTTGGTATGTCAAGGTGTGCATGTTCTAACGTTTTTACGTAAAATTTATTACGCCATAAATGCAACCGTACAAACATCAAGCAATCACTTTTATGTACATGCACATATTCCAAAATGCCAATGCTGAAAATAACAGTAATGATGTATAACAATTTATTTATATTGATCGGTGAGAATTTATTTTATATTTATTTTTTAACCTTGCTATAAAGCGGCATTGATTCGCGTAAAAGTGTGTAAATTTCTTTAAAAGAATCCGCAGAGTCATTTTACATACTTTTAATATCATTTAGCCGCGTTTTTAACATTTCCATTCATGTAACTTTTTCAACCCAATTTATGCGAGGTGTTTAAGAATGTGCTTGTCATCGCTTTCTTTTACATTGTGAAAGGTTAGTGCCAAAAGATTTTCACAATGTATTGATGTTTTTTGATACAAATATGTTCTTAATTAATAATAATAATAACAATACTATCATGTAGTAGAAAATAACCTATCATTATTAAATATGTAGCGTATATATACTGTTAAATTATGAACTGTGGAGGCTTCTACTTCGTTATACATGTTAATTCAATGAAATAAAACACTTTAACTTTGTTTGTATAACACACTATTTTTATTTTCGTGACTGCAGTTTCGGCAATTCAACTTGCCATTATCATATATATATTTTTTTGAGGTAGGTAAAGATTTCAACTAAATTAGAATGCAAACACTAACACTTTCTTCGCAATATTTTGTATTTTCACTAGATGTACATTTCGAGTACCATGTACAGGGTGATCGAAACTCGATGTCTCAGCTCTATTACACATCGGGATATGTATTCTTAAAATAAAATGTGTATGTCTGTAAACC
Source organism: Philonthus cognatus (assembly GCA_932526585.2). Lineage (NCBI taxonomy): Eukaryota > Metazoa > Arthropoda > Insecta > Coleoptera > Staphylinidae > Philonthus > Philonthus cognatus. Next base: position 30,536,282 of record OW052241.1, on the reverse strand, counting down.
AGGGTAAAGTAGTCGCTGTATTTAAGAGAGTAGCGCAATCTGGAATCCATCTTGACGCCTTTGGGCGCCAAATTCGAACTGAATCAAATGAACAGGACGCGCGTCAATCATTATAGAATATGATTGGTTTAGTTTGAATTTGGCGCCTAAAGGCGTCAAGATGGATGTCAGTTTTCGCTACTCTCTTAAATACAAGGACAGTAGGGTAAAGGACTCAGGTTTATGGCCAATTGTTACTGATTGTTTGTAAATATAAATATTTTTATAAGTAATTTAATATCAAACAGATTGGAACATTTTAATTTGATAAATGCGAATAAATATTTGAAAAATATAAAAAAAGCTTTGAATACATAAATAAAAAAAAAAATGAAATCATGTCTCACCAAACGATTAATAAGAACATAATGAATATTCTACTCAATTAACTTAACCTAACCTCAGTTATACAAACAAAGGTTAAGTGCTTCATTTGTGCATTTAATTAGTTTTTTAAATTGTTAAATTATTGTTGAATCTTGAATAGTTTTCGAGTCCATTTTTCTTGAAACAAAGGAGCTACGATTAAATAGTTAATCTATTATTGTCTACAAAAATGTGACAAGACGTCAGAGTTATCAGCAGCTGATTTACACGTGTGTCCCATTTTAAGTTGCTTTGTATTTTTAGTTCAAGGTATGTTGTGTTTTTTATTTTAATTTGTATTTCTGCACTGTGCTTGTTCTTGTTGAAGTGTTTACATTTTGTTTTATTTTCGTTGATTGTAAGTTATCAAAGTACCACTGTTCTAGTATTTTTCATATCTGTGTTTATGTCTTCTTGGATTTGTTGTGGGTTTATTCCTAAGTACATACAGGTGTCGTCTGCATATATGTATAGCTTACCTTTTAGATCAATGTTAACTAGATCGTTTGTATACATTATATATAGTATGTTCAATAAAATAAAATCTTTAGAGTGCTATGGAAAATATTTTAGGTTGGCAACAATGAAATTATACATTATAATTATTAAGTTTGACGTTTTATATGTCAATTCCTAAAGCGTGTAGCCAACTTAAATGTAAAAAAACATACAATAATGGCACTCTAGAGGTTTTTTTTATTGAACATACGATATTATGTTGGTGGTAGTATGCCGCCCTGTGGTATCCCGTACTGCTTCTGTCGATTTGCTCTCTGTTTTGTTTATTCGAGTAAATTGCTTTCTGTTCATTATATACGTTTTCAAAATATTTAATGCTGTCTCATTTACTCTGACCGCCTAATCCTAAAACCTAGAGTGCCATGGAAAATATTGTAGGTTTTCAACTCTGATTTTATACAATAAATTAATTACCGCCAACTTAAATTAATAAAAAGATTAAATCATGGCACTCTAAAGTTTATTTTTATTGAACTTACGATTTAGTATTTACATTTCTTTATAAACTGTATATTGACTATTGCAATCTTCACTATAAGTCTTTAAGTATGAATTTGTCATTAAATCGCTCTGTTGACTGTATATCGACATTTGCGACATTCTGATTGTAAGTCAGTTGGTTCGTTTACTTTAGACTATTATAGGATTTTGTTATATTATATCTTTATCGACTGTATTTTGACTATTGACATTATGACTATAAGTCACTTGGTTGACTGTCTTTTGACAATGATTGGATTTTATCATTAAATATTTCTGTTGACTGTTTTTTTTTCTATAGTGACACTTTAACCGTAAGTCACTTGATTTTCTATATTTTAACTTATTAGACTTGATATGAGTCGCCGTCAGCCGACATAAATCTATACTGTCAACTTGAAATGACATTTAGTCCAATGTATCAAACTTGACACAAATCGGCGTCAATTTGAGACAACTATTATTTTAAATATATTATTAGATAGTCATGTTATTGTTTTTCTTTATGACACTTACGACACACATTTTGATAGTTGTGTGATACTATTTTGTCATTAAATCACTATGTCGGCTGTATTTTTACTATTGTGACTTTATGACTGTAAGTCCCTATATTGACTGACATTAGTCTATCGTGTCAACTTGACTTGAGACGACGATAGTCGGCGTTTAAACTATTGTGTCAACTTGATATGAGTCGCTGTCAACCGACATTAGTCTATCCTGTCAACTTGAAATGACATATAGTCCAATGTATCAAACTTGACACAAATCGGCATCAGCCGACGTTAGGACTATTGTCAATTTGAGACAACTATTATTTGAAATATGTTATTAGATGGTCATGTTATTGTTTTTCTTTGTGACACTTGCAGCACACATTTTGATAGTTGTGACATATTTTAAACTAACATGTGTCTTCCACTCCCACACTAAGCATGAAGTAAAATTTCGAGTTTAGAAAAGCCCCGCGTAGAAAATTTGTCAAGGGTCGCGCAGCGACCCGAGACAAATTTTCACGGGGCTTTTCTAAACTCGAAATTTTACTTCATGCGCCACGCGTATAAACGACTGATTTAAAGTAAAGTTGAAAATATATACTGCTGAGATGTGACAGATATTTACTAGGATTATGTCTTTTAAATATGCTAGGATTTTGTCATTTTATGTCTTTATCGACTGTATTTCGACTATTGTGATATTATGACTGTATCACTAGGTTGACTGTATTTCAACCTATTCGGATTTTGTCATTAATTCACTGTATTTTCACTCTTGCGATATTATGGCTGTAAGTCACTTGGTTTACTATCTTTTGATTATGATACCATTTTGTCATTAAATCACTATGTCAGATGTACTTTTACTATTATGATTTTATGACTGTAAGTCACTATATTGACTGACATTAATCTTTCGTGTCAACTTGACTTAAGACGAGAGTTGACACAATAGACAAAACGCCGACTTTGTCTATTGTGTCAACTTGACATAAGTCGCCGACATTAGTCTATCCTATCAACTTGAAATAACATTTAGTCCAATATATCAAACTTGACACAAATCGGTATCAGCCGACGTTAGGATGTTATTGTTTTTTTTTTATGACACTTGCGACACACATTTTGATAGTTGTGACATTTTCTAAAGTAACGAGTGTCTTCCACTCCCAGACTAAGCATGAAGTAAAATTTCGAGTTTAGAAAAGCCCCGCGTAGAAAATTTGTCGAGGGTCGCGCAGCGACCCGAGACAAATTTTCACGGGGCTTTTCTAAACTCGAAATTTTACTTCATGCGCCACGCGTATTAACTACTGATTTAAAGGAAAGTTGAAACTACATAATGCTATCTGATGTGACAGATATATACTAAGATAAAGCAAAAAAATTGAAAAATTATTTATTTTCTGAGTATTTTGTAAATGTGATAATAATAATAAAAGTGGAACAAATTTAGTTTAAGACACTTTTCCACAGTCTTAATATTTAAACCATCATATCTTTAACAAGGACAGTGCTATGATGGACACATCAATTTTTTTAATTATGAAATCGAAACATTTCCAAAATTAAAACAGTTACTTGGAGCTGAACAGAAAACCGCAAAAACCATTATTTTTTTTCCGGAACGAAAACCGGAACCCAACCGATATATATTTTATAATTGAATCGGAACAAAAACCTGAACGCAAAAAATTACGGTTAGAATCGTTGATTCAAACAACATTTAAAATTGTTAGAAGATTTAATAATTTTAGAGTTATTTGATTTTTGTAAAATGAGGGTGCTCCGATTAAATAGTAAATCTATTCTGGCCGGTAAAAATGTGACAAGACGTCAGAATTGTCAACATTTTGCGCGATTCTTAAGGCTTCATCATTTTCAAAAATTAAAACAGTTACTTGGAGCTTAATTGAAAACCGCAAAAACCGTTATTTTTTTCTTTGCCGAAACCGATATTTATTTTATTAATTGAAGCGGAACAAAACTCTGAACGCAAAAATACGGTTCGAAGCCCTGATTCAAACAACATTTAAAATTGTTAGAAGATTGAATAGTTTTCGAGTCATTGCATTTTTGTAAAACGAGGGCGCTCCGATTAAATAGTAAATCCATTCTGGCCGGCAAAAATCTGACAAGGCGTCAGAATTGTCAACATTTTGCGCGATCCTTACGGCTTCATCAATGTATGACAAAAACTAATTTATTTAAACCAAAACATTAACAATTCTCACACTCTGCCGTCATGTAATTAATATTTGATGTATAAAATTCTCGTCGCGCACAAGAATCACGATCGCCATTAGAATTCGATTGGCCTGCGGGGCAAAAGCACAGAAACCTACAAACCGCCCAGACGAGACGAAGACATTTCGAAACCGCGACGCGCGGTTTGCCCATTTGCATAACGCGAGTAAGGGCGTCCTCGATTCGATTGTACTTTTTCACAATTTCCAAGACACGGGAACGCACTTCTCGAGACAGGAATAGAAAACGCAGCTTTTCACCTACTTTTAACAAGTTAGACATGTGCACTTGCATGGAATCACTTGGTTTTAAAGGAGTCGTGTTTATTAATACTCCGGTGTACACGGAAAAACACTTTCGTTGCCTCCTGCGACCCGATTCGGTCCGGTTCTTTTCCGACAAATTGGATTACGTGTATGATTCGTGATGTGACATCGTTAAACCAATTTCCATATTAAGTTTAGGAAAAAAGTATACATTCTGACTAACTGATAACCTTTTATTTATAATATATAAAATTACGAAAAAACTATTCGTGAATATGCAAACAATGTCTTAATTAATAAGACAACTTAAGACGATAAATAATTTTATATATTATATTTAAAGTGTGCAAACTATAAGAAGCGTAAGCTTATTTTCTCGAATTCAAATAGTTTTGAATTTGAATTTATCTTGTGATAACCTTTTAGATTAATTTCGTGAATTAATTTTTCTTCTTTGTAAAACAATACCAAGTGTTTTTCCTGTCAATAACTTAATATACATATTTTAAATTAAATTACAAGAATTTTTAATGTTTTTTATTTGCCGATCTTGAAAAATACAGCATGATCTTATGGTTGATCATATTTTGGATTATATTTAACTCACTTTACTTTATCAATAGATATAAACATATTCATTTATATACAGAGAGTTTTATGTAACACCCTTGATATACATATGTATACGTCGTACATTTTCTGACGTTCGGTTTATTGAAAGCATTTAATTTGAAGCTTTAAACGAGTGTTTTCCACTCCCAGGCTAAGCATGAAGTAAAATTTCGAGTTTAGAAAAGCTTGAAAATTTGGTTTGGTCGCGTAGCGCGAAGCGCGGAGCGGCCAAACCAAATTTTCAGGCTTTTCTAAACTCGAAATTTTACTTCATGCGCCACCGGCACACAACACTGATTCAATGTAATGTTTAGCGGTGTGTTTTAAACTTCGTAGTATGTCAGTGTTTTGTACCGGTGGCGCATGAAGTAAAATTTCGAGTTTAGAAAAGCCTGAAAATTTGGTTTGGCCGCTCCGCGCTTCGCGCTACGCGACCAAACCAAATTTTCAGGCTTTTCTAAACTCGAAATTTTACTTCATGCTTAGCCTGGGAGTGGAAAACACTCGCTTAAAGCTTCTAATAATTTTTTTTAATAAACCGAGCATCGAAAAATGTGCAACGTATGCGTATGAATACTTAAAAAAAAATATTCTCGTTATGAAAATGTTCGGTGTTACATAAAACTCTCTGTATATTCAGATATATTCAAAATACACATGAAGTAAAATTTCGAATTTAGAGTAGCCTAAATTTGGATCGCTCAGGCTTTTCCTAACTCGAAATTTTACATCATGCTTAATCAAGGAGTGGAAATACTCTATAGCAGCTTTAAATTGATTTTTAAAACCAACGATTATCATAAAATTTACAACGAATATCAAGATATGTATACTTAAAGGAAAAATTCCCTGTACAATGTTTGGAAAATCTTATGATTCATCCAATCAATTATTTTCTAAGTAATCAGGTTTTCCTAGATTGGTACATTTGACAGATTGTTATGTGTCATGGTATGCCGAGTTAGATTTCTGTGTTTTTTTTACAATAAATGTAGTTTGGTATTATTATTGATTGAGTTTTTCGTTGTTTTTTCAGGGTTTTCCCAAGTGCAGTTTGAAATTGCCAGCGTGGGATAATTTGACGAACGCCCTGCCTCGACTGCACATCCCAGCCATGCCGGCCGTGCGCTCACGCCGCGGCTGGTGCGGCTGTTTACAGGTGAGTTTCAAACATTTTCAATTTACAAAATTCGAAACAGACATTCGAAATGCATTCTTTAATGTAATTTCACACCAAACCCCCAAAATTCTCTCCACAATTCCTCCAAAATCCTCCTCTATCTAACAGCAAACATAACACCCATAAAAGATAGACTTCGTTTTCTCGCAGAACTTTTCGCATGCAACGAAAGTAACTTTGAAATGCTTCAAAAGACGTGCATCCCGAGAAATCCTGATACAACTCCCAAATATAAAAACCCTCTAACCACTTTATTCGAATATATTTCGGATGTTCTCCAGAACGGAATACTAAGATTTTTGAGAGTTTGCCAGCGGAACTGGAAGTGAGTGTGTGTGGGACGCAGAAATGTTAAGATAAAGTTCTTGCGCCGACTTACCGTTTAGCCGCAAATTGTATTTTAAGTTCCGATTTTGAGGTTAAATAGGTTGGTATTTTCGGGTAAATAAGTATATTACAGGTATAAATTGTACACATGATGAAATTATTTCCAAAATTATGACGTAAATAATCAAAACTGTAGTATTATCTTTATTTATACAGCCAAAATCACGATATTTATTTTACACTAAATATGACGTGTACTGACGTTTGTTTGAAATAATGGATATATAAATTGGATCCATTAGAAAATTACAAATATTATAATTTATGATATAAAAAAGTAGATGGCGCTACCTTTACGCGAAAACCAGAATATTATGATATTGTACCATTACTTTTTAGTAAATTGATCTCGTAACAATATCACATATACTGTAATTATAAAATCACCATTTACTCAGTTATGTATAAAGTAATAGTAAACACTTAACTTTTGATTTTCAATAAATTCACATTTGCCGTTTACGAAAATCAACTCTGCTTGCAGCAGTGGAGTGACAACAAAATTGTTGGCCATCAACGCAACAAGAAATTATGGTTATAGATTCTAAAATTTAATTTCTTTAAAAAAAAATTAGCTAATGTGTAGAACACGGCACATCCACATTAAGATCCGCGAACCTGCATGCTCAGTAGCGCCTACTCCAGTGATTCTCAACAGGTTATTTGTATGGGTGTGTGTAAGCGGGCGGATGTGTAAAAAAGAGGTTGAATAGAATCGAGGGCTTTTATAGAATCAATAATAATGTTTTTAATCAAAGAAATTAATAGAACTGTTAAAATTTTAAAAGAAAACACACACATGTACACAAATAACCTATTAAGGACTACTGGAGTGGGCGCTACTGCACATGCGGGAACCTGTCAAAATGGAGTATTTGCCGTGTTCTACACATTTACCAAAAATGTTTGTTATATTCTGACCAGTACTTAATACTTAAGATTGGTGGCCGACCGAACAGGCCAGCTTTTTAAAGAATTTTAAGAGTAGACTCGGCCCGGTTCTGACCCGCCGGACTAGGCTGAGCGAAGCCCGGCCTGGTTATTACTCAGGCCCAATACTAAAAATGTTTGGCTATAGCCAAAATTTGAAACTGCACGCGAACTTTCAAATCCTAGCTGTAGCTAAACATATTCCGTTTAAAAAAAAATTATAAAATTTAATTGGTTTAAAAAAAAATGTTGTCTTATATTCTGACAAGTTCTTGTGCTTAAGATTGGTGGTCCGGCTCGAACAAGCCAGCTTTTGAAGAATTTGAAGAGTAGACTCTGCCCGGTCTTGATCCGCCGCACTAGGCCTGAGTATTAACCAGGCCGGGCGAAGCCAGGCCTAGTAAAACTCAGGCCCAATTCTAAAAATGTTTGGCTATAGCCAGGATTTGAAACTGCGCGCGCAGTTTCAAATCCTGGCTATAGCCAAACATTTTTCGTTTAAAAAAATTATTATATTTATTTGGTTTAAAAAAATATGTTGTTTTATTCTAATCAGTTCTTGTACTTAAGATTGCTGGCCCGACCCGAACAGGCCAGCTTCTTAAAGACTAGGCCCATGCCCGATCCTAAACTGGCGCACCAGTTCATTACTCAGTCCCAATACTAAAAATGTTTGGCTATAGCCTGGCCAGATCTGTTCTTATGTTTAAGATGGGTAACATTAGAGGTCGGGTCCGGCCTGACCTCCTTGAGGAAATTTGGGCGTAGGCTCAGCCCGCTCCTGGCCAACTAATCTGTCTGAATGAGATATCTAATTTTTCATTTCTTTTTTCTCACAGATTTATCATTCAACTGAGTAAAGGGGGGGGGGGGGTGTATTGTATGGGGCAGAGGTTCATGGTGTGTTTTTGTTTGACGCATAAAATTTAAACAACATTTTTGGGATTAAGAGTTATAATCTCAGGGTTGAGGATGCGTATTGTAAAGCCTCTTCTCAATCAAGACCGTCTGTGCACGACGAAAGTGCATGGGAGGTAGCCACGATTAATATCGGGTGTTCAGTGGTCAATTATTTTCACTTAAAACATCTAAAATATACATACGCTTCTTAGTGTTTAACTATACCCCTGCAAAAGTCATATCCTTCACGAGGTAATCCTGTTTACACAAAACAGCGGATCTATGCCAGATAAAGCAGAATTAAAATATTACTTACCATCTAATGTATTTAATAAAAATAAAATTTATTATTTCTATTATTCTTTATTATTAATAGGTAATAAGCAACTTTTTCAACAATAATAAAATGGAATACATTAAGTTCCATTTAATTAACACGACATATAACAGGTGGTTTTATTAGTACCTCCTTGACCCGAATACAAAATTAAATTATAATTGTTAAATACTTTTTTAGGTTATGCTATTAATTTTACTTTACTATACTATAACTTTTTAGTAAATTAATCTCGTAACAATATCACAGTAACAATAAAATCACTATATACTCAAATATGTATAAAATTACAGTAAACACTAATCTTTTGATTTTTAATAAATTCTCATTTGCCGTTTACGAAAATCATCTCAGGTTGCAGCAGTGGAGTAACAACAAAATTGTTGGCCATCAACGCAACTAGAAATTACGTTTATACAAGTTAGAGACAAATTAGAATATTTCAATTACAAAATTATTTTGTTACGTTATAATCTAAATCATTGGAAAAACATTTTAGTAAGCGGATCTTTTTTTAAATTTTAATACACTTTGCGCCATCTATTTTTTTATACCAAAAGCTAAAATACTCATAACCTAAACATTAATAATAATCAATCTAGAATTATATATCCATTAGTTTAAATAAACGTCAGTAGACGTCAGATTTAGTGTGAAATTAATATTGTGATTTTGGCTGTATAAATGAAGATAATATTACAATTTCGATTAATTATGTCATAATTTTGGAAATAATTTCATTATGTGTACAATTTATACCTGTAATATGCTTATTCACCCAAAAATACCAAAGTATATAACCTCAAAATCGGAACTTAAAATACAATTTACGGCTAAACGGTAAGTCTGCGCAAGAAATTTAACTAACATTTGTATATCCCACACATGTTTACACCCGGCTCAATCTAAAACAATTCAAAAATCGGAGTATTTCGATCTGGAGAACAACCCTTTTGGTCGATATCCCTTACTTAAGACCTTCGTACATTTGACAATATATATACCGATCTACAATAAGTTGACGCAGCATAGCTGTTATTATGTGTTGAAGAGTAATAAATATATAAAAAATAGGAGGAAGCAAGATTATAAACAACAGTTTGATTCCCTTAAATTGCAAATGACAGATATCTTGACATTTCGATTATTTGGTTAAGAAATTTACTGAAAATAATTGTTACAACTTTTCAACAGCATATCCGAATCTAGCATGAGTAAAATAAACATATGTAATAACTGGGTTTTAATAACCAACAAAAAATACAAATGAACATAAATAAGGTAATTTATAATAAATGTTTAAATAGAGATCCTTGTACCGCTAAACAGTACCCTAATCTGTCATAGAAGTTCCCTTTCGCGTTATGAAGCACTAACAGTGTAATGGTTCCAAACACATTGGCAATCCTTTGGCGAAGCTGTTCCAAATGTTCAACTCTTACATGATTATACACTTTCGGTTTCACGTATGGCGAGAGGAAAAAGTCAATTACAGGCAAATCGGGAGACCTGGCTGCCTACCTGATATCACCTCTTCTATCAATTACATGATTCGGAAAAGTGGTATTTAAAAATCCACGCACATTAACCATGTCGTGCGCAGGAAAGCCATCCTGCTGATAGCATATTTGGTTGAAGTCAACTCCTAGAAGTGGCCTTATTGCTGAAATTATTTGATCCCGCAGAAGATAATAATAATAATAATAATAATAAACTGTTTATTGATCAACGTATGCAGCGAATAACACAATTAAAAAATACAATACATATAAACACAATTGTTGGTCAAAACGGCTGTATTCAGTTTAATTAAAAACAATTAATTAAACTGATCTTCCATACAACCGTTGGACATATTAAGAATATAATTCAAGTGGGGGGTAAAAGTGCATTTATAAGTAAGAAAGAAGTAAGAAAACAGAAGAAATCTCACGTCAGCATTTTTTTACATGTTTTGGAGTGCAAGGAATCAGTTTAACATCTGATATTAGAGTTCACCAAAGCAGTCTGTTCAATTAGTAAATTATTTCGCATCTTAATTTTGAAAGTAGCGGGGGATAGCATTTTGAATTGTTCAGGTATACTATTGTAAACTTTCATAATTTGGTAGGTAAAGGACCGTTCGAATATTTTATAATGACATTTTGGCGTAGATATCATGTGTCTAAAACGAAGATTTAAATTATGAACATCGGTTCTAAATGTTATCTTACTATAGAGATAAGAAGGCTGCTTGGTGTTGATAATTTTTTGATAAAGACAAGCCGCGTGTAATATTCTTCTGTTTTCCATATTGAGCCAATTTAGTTTCTCGAGTGTGTAGGAGATTTTATTAAATTTACGTATTCCGAAAATGAGTCTCAGGCATGCATTTTGGACTTTCTGGATTCTTCGACGATCCGTGGCATCGATGCAGAGCCCATAGACACTGTCACAGTAATTGAAGGTAGAAAGAACCAGACTGTCGCATAACATGCTCGCAGATTTACACTAAGGCATTCTTTACTCAAATACAATACTTTTAGTTTGCCATAGGAACAACGTATTAGCTTGATAACTTGTTGTTTAAATCTTAATTTAGTATCTACGAGGATACCTAGGTTCTTTGCACACTTAATGGGAAATATCTGTTCGTTTTCCAAGGTGAGAGATACAGTATCTTTTACTTTTATCAAGGTACTATCTTTTCCAAAAAGTAAAAGTGCAGATTTTGCACTAAATCGAGAACTTTAGAGTTAGGGGCAGTCATAGATGTGATTTTTAGGTGTTTTTTGGATATTTTTTTTCTCGAAAAGTAATGGTTGTATGTAAAAAGCTATTACTACGTTAAAAAGGTCTTTTATTCTACTTTATAAAAATATTTTTTTATTGAAAAAATATGTGTATACACACACAAAAAGACTGTGTACAGGGGCGCGCCTTTCAGAATAAAGGGTTCGCGGTGCCAATCCCAGAGGTCGTACTGTTTATCTGAAACACAAAATCGATATTGATCTTAGTAATATATATAAAAACCTTGTACTTGGACGAAGGAAAATTAAATACGTTGATTTTAAACAAAATGGCGGCCGTTTGAAAAAAGTGCGTTTTATGACCTAAAATTTGGTTGATTTAGCATGCCAAAAATATAGTCATTTTTATCAGAACGTAAATTCCTTCGTCCAAGTACACAACAATGTAATTAGCAACAATTATGCCAAATTTAATCCAGATCCGTTCAGAACTTTGGCTGGAATCATTGGCACCGCATTGAAAAATGTCGTTTCGAGAAAAACGACTTTGAAGTTTTGGAGAGCATTAAAATGTTCTGTACGTTCATAAAAATGGACTTACAGTGAATCGTCGATTCCGGGCCCGTACTGTGGTCTCTCCGAGTCCAGGAAATCGTCTAGACTCCTCGTTCGCTCTTGTCTTCGCCGCATTCTCTCCTCCCTGGTAGCAGCGTGTGCGCGGCTGTCACTGAGCGCTATCCGCTGCTCATCTTTGTCGGAAACAAACGTGTGGATATTCGGGCCGCAGTTCACCCCCATCGCCTGGAAGATCATCAGGATGCTGTAGAACCCCTCATTGTAGACAACAGCTGCTGTATAGGCCGCAATTTGGACGATCGTTGAGCTTCCCGGGAGGATTTTCGGACAGATTTTCCAAATCAGCTGGTTGTAGCTCTCGTTGTTGTTTTGAGTGAAACCACCCACACAGCGTTCGAGTAATTCCTGCTTCGTCAAGTCGATATAAATTGGCTTTATGGCTTTGGAGACATCAGCTGGAAATTGAACATAATCATGGTGGAATGAATGCACGTTGTTATTGACGGCCGCCCGCTGCCAGGTACACCAAGAGTCCTTTCCTATTGGACACAGCTTGTGATCGTAGTTGTAGTGGTAAACAGTTGCCCAAATCGCGTTTATCATGCCGTTAACAGATTGTGTCGTCTTATTGCTAACCCATAGTAAACTGTTAACTTATCAATAAGTTTACCAGTGAGTTTATTTCTGCCGCCGAGTCCTCCTGTCTTTTTCTTACACGCGCGTAATCTGGAGCCCATCCGCTTTTGTACGTGACCGACATATTCTTTCTTCTGGATGACTCTTTCAGGACCGTAGGGATGAGCATCACGAACACCTGCAAACGTTTTTGAATCCCCATCACCGATATAGTTGACGTATTTGACGTTGTACTTTTCTTCAGAGTTGCAAAACATTTCAGTTATGGCTGCGACTTCCATCTTCCCTGCTGATCCTTGATGGTTTGCTGAACATTCCGCTTGATGAGTTTCCATATATTCGTCGTATTCGTGAGTATCCTCTTTGCCCTTCCAAACTTCACACATTTTGCAGTACGCACTTTTCGTGACTAAATCAGTGTTTTTTTACAAATAGTGCTTAGGTTGGAAAGATCACTACTCAGCTGTTCAATTGCCCTGTCACTGTCATTAGCATCGAATGATAAATAGAGAATACTTCACTTCAATTAAATTTTCCTCAATAAGGAAGGGTCCAACAATATGATCTCCGACGATACCTGCCCATACCTTCAATTTTTGTGGGTATTGAGTTCCCAAATCCAGTCGGTGTCATTTTTTTCATTTGTACGTTTATCCTCGTTTTACAGAACACCATTCTTTCAGTGCCATCTTTTGGAAATATCTGATGACCTTTTGTAAGATTTGTATCGATTTCGTTTGAGAACTTGTCGAACCGTTTCCCTGTTAGTACCAATTTCTGTAGCAATTCGAAAGCTGGATTTTGACGAATTTTCTTCTGCAATAGCGCAAATCATAATGTCCCGTCTTCTGTAGCAGCCCTTTGTTCTCTTCTATGCTATTTATTGTTAGCAATACATCCAGTCTGTTCAAAAGCACGAACAATTCTTGAAATTGTTGAACAATGTGGAATTCGCCGGTTCTCAAAACTTGCAAAAAATAAATGAACAGCAGCATCCCTTCGCGGAAGGTGACACTTGCAAATTTAAAGTAAAATTTGACAAACAAGATCACATTTATTTTCGAATACGTAGGCATGGTAACAATAATCACGATTTGTCTGCTATATATTTGGTCTTTCTCTTACTTCAGAAAATCCTATTGTACTGTATTAACCTATAGATTTTGCTATGCTGTATATCAATCAATTATTTTACATTTCATATATTATAAAAAAAATGTATGTAAATTCTTAAGTAATATATATATATAATCATTTAAAATCCCTTTTACCCTTTAGGGTGTCGAGATCTTAAGTAATAAAGATTTGATAATAGTATGACACCAAATAATATGTTATCTAACTTACAACTGTTACAATAACAGCCAAGAGTCATCTCAAGTGAAATGATTTTTATATTCATAACATCTCTTCAGGGCTGTAGGTAGGTAGACCTCAGGTCCAGGTTGAGAAAAACAGTTGCCAGATGTAGATTTTTAAATACTCGTTGTTTTCTTAAATGAGGTCAATTTGAAGTTCAAACGAGCGTTTTCCACTCCCAGGTTAAGCATGAAGTAAAATTTCGAGTATAGAAAAGCCTGAATATTTGGTTTGGTCGCGTAGCGCGGAGCGACCAAACCAAATTTTCAGGCTTTTCTAAACTCGAAATTTTACTTCATGCGCCACGCGTGTAAGAGAATGATTTCAAGCTAAGTTTACTCGTTCACAATATTTCAGTGCTTTCAGTGTCTAATACGCGTGGCGCATGAAGTAAAATTTCGAGTTTAGAAAAGCCTGAAAATTTGGTTTGGCCGCTCCGCGCTTCGCGCTACGCGACCAAACCAAATTTTCAGACTTTTCTAAACTCGAAATTTTACTTCATGCTTAGTCTGGGAGTGGAAAACACTCGTTTTAAGCTTCAAAGTGAACTCTTAAAAAAAAGCGTATACATACCAGGTGTCCAAATAAGTTTACAAAAAATGTTTCAAATAAAGCTTATAGCTACTAATTTATGCTACTAATTGATAATATTTTTTAATATATGATTTATTTTCATGATGCATATCAAACTTACCTTTATTTTAAATGGAACACCCTATATATTTCATTGATATTCGATAGCATGGTAAAGTTGAAGGTTACTAGTTAAAACCGCATGTGTTTAAGTTGATTCGTTCAAAAGTTACCTATTAATGAAAACATACTTTATTGATAAGAACTACAATGTTAATAACAAAATATATAATTGTTTTATTAAAGCTGCTGCTCAAATTGCCCGCCCTCTTCAATTTGACTCTATCCCAGTGTATTATACAGTTATGACAGTATGCCATTTTCCGATTGATATTTTTTTAGTTTCTTCTGTAATTCAAATTTTAAAAAAACCTCTCAATAATAATATTGTTATTTTTTCAAATTGGGAAAGCATACTTTTTTGTATTTTGGAAAAACCCAACAATAACAGATAACTTAATAATAACTAATGTTAATAACAATTGTTTTAACATTTTGAGACACGTATTTTATACTAGATATTTAATTTTCGTTCGTATTTTTCCTTGTAACTTTTAATCCAAGTAACTTAAAAACCTGCGGTTTTCACTAGTATGTTTATATTTTAACAAGTTATCGAACATCAACGAAATATACAGGGCGTCCTGTTTAATAAAAGGTAAGTTTGTTTTGTATCATGAAAATAAACCACCTTGTATATTAACAATTATTATTTATTAAGAGCTTAAATTAGTAGCTACAAGTTTTATTTAAAACATTTTTTTTAAAACTTATCACAAAGGAAGATATCAAGCCGTTTCCATACTTTTGGGACACCCGGTATGTATACCTAATAGAAAATTCCCTGTATGTATACTTAAAAGAAAACTTCCCTATATTAACAAATTAATCCTATGACTATTTGCCAAATCCACTGAATGCGCATTGAGTTTACACAAAATCAGCATAATTGCATTATTGATTTCTGTAAATACCTGAACTATTTAGTATTATACCACTTAAACTCACATTTAAAACGATTTTGCACATTAATTAAAATTATTTGTGGCTGGGTTTTTGCAGATTTAGTTTTACGAAGACATTGTCAAAATGTGACGTTTAACCTTAAAATTTTTAACCTGCATACCGGATCATACGTTTTCGCATGTTCCATCTAAAAACCATAGCAGACATATTATGAAGTTATCTGTCTCTTTTCACACACCCAATCTGATGACATCAAACTATTTTCGTATTACATGTAGTGGTGCAGAAAGCACTACAAATCAACACCTCTCGTGAATCGTACCTTAGTGCTGTTTCTGAAGGCTAGGTCGCGAAAGACCTATCTCAAGGTCGGGCAATAAATAAAGAATAAAACAGCGAACCAAGTAATATCTATTAATTAATTAGTGAAACTTTGCTTGACAACTTAATTTTCTTACATTAAACAATCTTTATTAAATCTCGTTTTAAACAAACATCATCATCTAACAATTAATTTATTGCACTCCTACGTTTAGTCGGAAAAGAAAAATACATACTATTGAAACTAATTTACAATCGCGCATTTGAAAGCGTCGAACTTTCGCTGAAAATATTTCGCGATTGTTTAGCATAATCAAGGGATATCAAGTGATTTTATGACGAGGCGATAACTTTCAAATATCCTACTTGCGCATGCAAATGCTCAGTTTTCCACTTGCGATCTGGAAAAATGATTCACGCAAAACAACCTGTTTGGTTTATTCCGAATGTGCTTATAAACAGTCGTTATTTACTCAAGTATGTGCATATGATTATCTATCTGATTTAGTAATGAGCATATTTCTGATTTAAAAGAAAAATTACAAATTGTTATTGAGGTAAACTATCGTTATTTATAACAGCAAGAAAGTTAACGGAAATGTTTATATGTTTCATGAAATAAAAAAATCGAAGTTATTTATCATAATCACTTGCTGACTAGTTTTCCTTCTAGACTAGGCATGGTTCTATGTATAAAACACTTTGTTTTAAAACAGTGTTTTAAACATGTTTAAAAACAGTGTTTTAAACAGTTTTGTTTTAAACATGTTATAAATGTTAAATAATCACTTGTTGACTAGTTTTCCTTCTAGACTAGGCAGGGTTGTTATGTTTAAAACACTTTGTTTTAAAACAGTGATTTAAACATGTTTAAAAACAGTGTTTTAAACAGTTTTGTTTTAAACATGTTTTAAATGTTAAATAATCAAACTGTTCACTGTAGAGGCTTCTACTTCGTTATACATCATTATTTACATAAATAAGACAATTAACTTTGTATAACTGAGGATTCTATTGTGACTATAGTTTCGACAACTTTAACTTGTCATTATCAAACATAAAGTTACTTTATGTTTGATAATGACAAGTTAAAGTTGTCGAAACTATAGTCACAATAAAATCCTCAGTTATACAAACAAAGTTAATTGTCTTATTTATGTTAAATAATCACTTGTTGACTAGTTTTCCTTCAAGACTAGGCAGGGTTGTTATGTTTAAAACACTTTGTTTTAAAACAGTGTTTTAAACATGTTTAAAAACAGTTTCGTTTTAAACATGTTTTAAATGTTACATTTGTTAAAACATGTTTTAAACGTTATATTTGTTTAAAAAGATTTTTTTATTATCCTAAATTATATAAATCATATTTTATACTATTTCATTAAAATTTTTTGTTTATGTTTTTAAGTTTTATCTAAATTGTTGAAGATATTTCAAATTACATTAATAAACATAACATTTTATTACAACAAAATATCACAACTGTGTCTGCATAAATGTGATTTTTAAAAACAAGGAATTTTTCTTTCATGTATACAACGTAATATTTACGAAATTCGTTGTTTTTTAAACGATTTCAATTTGAATCTTTTAACGAGGGTTTTCCACTCCCAGACTAAGCATGAAGTAAAATTTCGAGTTTAGAAAAGCCTGAAAATTTGGATTGGCCGCGTAGCGAAGCGGAGCGGTCAATCCAAATTAGGCTTCTCTAAACTCGAAATTTTACTTCATGCGCCACACGTATAAAACACTGAAATACCGTAAAGTTTAAAATATACGGCTTTAGCAATCTAATATGTAGATGTAAATAAAACGTGAGTCAAATTCTGCGCTGAGCAAATTGCTTAAAATAGTGATCATACTCAACCCAATAACTCTAACGTATATTAGGTTGCCTATAATCGTTGTTGTATGTGTTTTTTAACTTTACTGTAAATCAGTGTTTTTTAGCGTGGCGCATGAAGTAAAATTTCGAATTTAGAAAAGCCTAATTTGGATTGGCCGCTACGCGGACAATCCAAATTCTTAGGCTTTTCTAAATTCGAAATTTTACTTCATGCTTAGTCTGGGAGTGGAAAACACTCGTTAAAAGCCTCAAATTAACCGCTTTGAAACAACGAATTCCTGCCAATTTAAAAAACGCTGTAATTATCGGGATATGTATACTCAACAGAAAAATGCCCTGTATGTTCTGTTTTAAACACGTCTTAAACGTGTTTTAAACATGTTCTTATTTGTTAATGTTTTAAACGCTGTTTTAATGAAAAAAAACCTTTTTGTAAAAAACCCTGTTTGTTTTAATTAAAATAGAAAAAAAAAAACGTTTTTAACAACCCTGGGTTTAAACGGTAAATTTGTTTAAAACGGTTTTTTATTGTCTTTTTTTATATAAACTATATTGTATACCACTTCGTTAAGATTTGTTTTCTTTGCGTTTCTAAAATTTCAAGTTATTTATAATTGAAAGTTCAAAAAGTGTAGAAATATTTAGGGAAATTAAAGTTTTAAACATGCAAAGCATATAAATTCTTTAAGAAATGTTTATGCAATGTTTGCAATAAAATTGCAATGAAATGTTTATGCAATAAAATAAACGATTTTAGGTGAAGGTTTTTTTAAACAATTGTAAACAATTCACAGATTATCAAATCAACATAAAATTGTAAGAATCTACACACAAACGAATAAACTCTAATTGGTTATAATTGACATTTGAATATCTTTACTGGATATTCAAAAAATATCAATTAAGTTTCAAGTTTTATTTCACTAAACCGAATAAAAATAATTGCTAAAGATGGACACTTGGAGATTATCTGAGAATCGAACGTTTATAACTTAAGCGGAAGCTTAAATTTCAAGTTAATGTTTTCGAATTAAAATTTATTTGTTGAATCAAACGGCCGTAACTTTAACCTCTTGTAATTTATTTCCCAAGTAAAGGATTTTATTTATTGACACGTGACAGTAACGCGCATTCTTTGCTATCGCGATTCCTGAAAAGTTCATGAAAGTTCGACGTTTCGGTAATTTTTCACAATTTTTTCAAAACGCAAGAAAAACGTTCACTTTTATCCCAGTTATCATTCACGAATTAATCAATTTTAACCACCTGTAGTTTCTTTCTCAAATAATGAATTTGATTTATTTCTACGTGACAGCAAACCGCATTCTTTCTTCTAGCGATAACTGAAAATTTCATGAAAATCCGACATTCCAGTAATTTTTCCTAATTCCTAATTTTTAACCTCTTGTAATTTATTTCCTAAGAAATGAATTTTTTATTTATTAACACGTGACAGTAACGCGCATTCTTTGTTATCGCGATTCCTGAAAAGGTCATGAAAGTTCGACGTTTCGGTAATTTTTCCCAATTTTTTCAAAACGCAACAAAAACGTTCACTTTTATCCCAATTATCATACACGTATTAATCAATTTTAACCACCTGTAGTTTCTTTCTCAAATAATGAATTTGATTTATTTCTACGTGACAGCAAAACGCATTCTTTCTTCTAGCGATAACTGAAACTTTCATGAAAATCCGACATTTCAGTAATTTTTCCTAATTCCTAATTTTTAACTTCTTGTAATTTAATTCCCAAGTAATAAATTTTATTTATTGGCACGTGACAGTAACGCGCATTCTTTGTTCTCGCGATTCCTGAAAAGTTCATAAAAATTCGACTCATCAGTAATTTTTCACAATTGTTTCAAAACGCAACAAAAACGTCCACTTTCATCCCAATGTTCATTCACTTATTAATCAACTTTAACTACCTGTAGTTTATTTCTCAAGTAATGAATTTGATTTGTTTTTACGTGACAGTAAAACGCATTCTCTCTTCTAGCGATCCCTGAAAATTTCATGAAAATCCGACGTTTCAGTAATTTTTCAAATTTTTGTAAACACAGTATAAATGTGATTTTAAACGTGTTTTAACATGTTATTTGTTAAACAGGTTTTAAACGTGTTGTAAACACTTTTTAAATATGTTTTTAATTTTTAATGTTTTAAACGCTGTTTCAATGAAAAAAACACATTTTGTAAAAAAAAACTGTTTGTTTTAATTAAAATGAAAAAAAATAAAGATTTTTTAACAACCCTGAGACGAGGACATAGTATTGGGCATTTTGAATTAAAACATGCGTTTCTTGCAATTTTCTTTCTATTATTCATTTATTTACAAGTTATTCTTCTAGACAAGGAAATATTGTTCAACAAAAAATGTGTGGCAGATTCCTTCTATTTTTAACCTGTTTTTTTTTTACTCAAAAAATAGTTTTTTGGCAGTTTTGTCAGTTGCTCTTCTAGATCAAGAAATATTTACTTAATTTAATATTGACACTATACAGGGTGATTCATTAGCCTCTTTACAAACTTTGGGAGTGAAATGTAGATTTAATTTTATAAAGAAATGCTTATATAAACGCGGGTTCTATCGTCCTTTGTTCAGAAGTTATAGTGCATTTACATTTAAATATAAATATAGTCTCTATGAACACTAATAGGTAATCATAATTTAAAAAAATCGCGAAGGTTTATTGTAACAAACAGAAATTACAAACATTTAATGTAACAAATAGAAAGCAAAATGAATCTACATTAAATGTTCTAAAATTGATCAACTTTCCTCAATACATAATTAGCAACAAGGAATTAAATTACTAATGTCCGGTTTCACCAACTTCAATTCAATTTTATTCGTTGATTAAATTTATTTGTCGATTGGAATAGACATTTTTCATGTCACAAACATCAATGTCATGTGAATTGATTTATTTTTTGACACCTATGTAACTATTGTCAGAATTTTATCGGCGAATAACTATTGGTTGATTTAACTGACGTTGGTAAACCCTGCATTAATTTTGTTTTGGTAAATTATGACTACTACGTTTTTACAACTTAAACAATGTAATCGCGCTATAACAAAGAAAGATAGGACCTAAAAATTCCTAATCACCTTCAATAATATGTGTAGATTAACTAAACTGGAATATGCATCGGTTATATGGTATCCGCTATACATGAATCTGTCTCTTGTAGTCGAACGAGTCCAAAGGCGGTTTTTGAAATTTTTATCATATAAACTCACCGGTATCTATCCACCACGTAATATTGACTACAATACCCTGCTCATGGAAAACAATGTTATGTCACTTATGGACCGTAGAAATTCTTGTAGTGCTATCTGTTTAAAGAAACTAATCAACAATACCACCCTGGATTGTGATTGGCTCCTGGCTAAGGTTAATTTTAATATTCCGCGTATATCATCTCGCCATAGCAATACGTTTTTAATTCCTCGGTGTAGAACTAATATCCTTACCAAAGCCCCGCTAACACACGTGTCGTAATGCCAATCGCCATTTTGATGACATTTTCAGTTCGTAACAGATCATTTCATTTTTGTCTCTCTGGTGTTTGGGATAGTATTATTTAAAAATATTTTATTTTTCTTCTTTTTCTATGATATTAAATAATAATTTACTTTTAATGTTATTTCAACATTTTAAGTTACGGTTAACAGATTTTATTTTTATTTTTCTAATTAGTTTTTGTTTTTCATGCGTATATGTGCGCATATGTGTGTGTTTGTATGCACATACATATAAAATAATGTTCTTTCCTTTTGTATTTTTACTGTTCATTGCAACTTATGCTGTTTTTTTTTAATTGATCTACTTAGTATTTATTTAAAATTTAAGGTCAACAGATTTTGCTTTAATTGGATCATTTTTGTTTTACATATATATACTTAATAATTAATGTTCTATACTTTTTGTATTTATAATGATCACTATAATTTATTCTGTTTTTATTTTTCTAAATTTCTCTATTTAGTTTATATTTTATTTACATATATATTTTATATTTGATTTTTCTTTAAATTTTGTATTTATAAAGATCAATGTAATTTGTCCTTTTTTGGTTTTTCCGTTGGACAATAAAGACTATATTATTATTATTATTATTGACTATTAAAAAAGATGTTATTTTTTTTTAATTACGATTTATAAGATTTAATGGTAACTATCTAATAAAAAAAAAACCAACATAATATGAAAATATATTAGCATAAAGCCCATGCGTTATAACATTGAATCATTAACTCCAGGAAGACGATACAACTAATTGAACAAAAATTGTGAACGAGGATGTTACCCCACAGTTGCATCCTCCAATCCACCGGTATTTCCTATTTCCTGTTCTTGTTTTTAGAACGTGCTCGATTTCGCGTAACAATCGAAAAAATGCGCGCGCGCCTTTTTTTCCATGCGAGTAAAAGCAATTTAATAAAGCAGAGAAAGCGGAATGGCCCGCCGGGGGATTAGGATTTTTTCAGAGGGAGAAATATCGAAATTTCTCGCTTAATAGGATTTTGAAAATTTTAAATCGACCGAAGTACCACTCGAGGCTGTGCCGGTGTAATTGCACTTTCAAAATTTAATTACTTGTTATGGTTAGAATGAGTATTATTAATAGTAATTGCGCGTGTGTGTGTATGATTAATTAATTAAGTAATAAGAGAATTTAATAAGCAAGTGAAATGAACCCCTGTAAGTTTAAGACTTAGTGGATATAAGTGAATTAATAATTCATTTATTAATTGATAATCCATAAAAATAAAAAGAAATTTGAAGTGATTGAGTACCTATAGTTTAATTCTATTCTATGGTTGGCACCACCAGGTATGGGGAGGTTCTTCGCCTTCTGTTCGCCTTCCGGGGTGATGGTGGCAACGGAGACAGCGGCCGCGGTGCGATCAGGTACTTGACCGACCTTCTTATCGCGTTCCGAAGTCTCTTGCGGAAGCGGGCGTTGGTACCCGGTTCGGAGGTTGTAATGGTTGGGGCAGAATCCACACGGTAATGCCGGATTGGCATTACCGTGTCGATTCTGTTTTGGCCTAGTGTGCTATGGTGAGCTCGCTTAGCCTGTTCCTCTACTTAGCTAGCTAGAGTAGAAGGAACCTGATGCTATTTATTGGGGTGTGCGCCCTATTTAAGCTTTACGGTCCGGCTCTAATTTACCCTCAAACTTGAGGCAGAACGAGGCTGGCCTCATAAATTACTTTCAATATTTATTAAACGTGTGGGCTAGCCTCGTAATTTATCCTCAAACTTGAGGCAGAACGAGGCTAACCTCATAACGCGTTTAATAAAAGTTGGAGGTAATCAACTTTTATTAAACGCGTGGGCTAGCGCTGCAAATTACACCTAATCGTAAATAAACTTGATGCAGAACGAGGCTAGCCTCTTAAATAACCCTCAGTATTTAATAAACTTGAGATAGAAGGAGGCTAGCCTTATAAATTACCCCAAATATTTATTAAACACGTACACTATTCTTGTTTATGTTTGCGAAAATGTTAAATGTTCAATTGAAGTTCACGTCTAACGAGTGTCTTCCACTCCCAGACTAAGCATGAAGTAAAATTTCGAGTTTAGAAAAGCCCCGCGTAGAAAATTTGTCGAGGGTCGCGCAGCGACCCTCGACAAATTTTCACGGGGCTTTTCTAAACTCGAAATTTTACTTCATGCGCCACGCGTATAAGACGTTGATTTCAATTGAAGTTCTCTTGTTAACAATACTTTAGTGTTTTCAGAGTTTAAGGATACATATTTGTATTTTTTGACCCATTTCTTTTCTCATTGCATTAATTTAAACCTAGTTGAGAATGCGCAACCTTGCATTGCGATGACTGACAAAATTTAAATATTTCTTTTTCCAATGAATCCATACATTTATTATAATAACGCTAAAAAAGTTTCCCCTCATGGGGAATCGAACCCGGGTTAGATGCGTAATTCACGAGACTTCTAAACAATAGGCCATCGCGTGCAATAATTTTTTAAATAGTTTGCTCTATATAAGAGAATAAAAAAGTGACATACAGACAGACACACATGGAATTTATATAACGAATACAGACAGACAAACGTATAGAATTCATATAACGATTAAACATTCTTGTTAGTCGAAAATACGAATATAAAGGGCGTCTCAACAAGAGAGCCGGATTTAAATTCAAAGAACAGAATGACGAGGTGTCAGAGATTTTGTGGTGATCATTTTAACTAATCCTCTTCACGGTGACGTATAAATATTTGCTTAATTCTCAAAAAAAAAATCTAAATATGCAACTTGTTTGTCAAACAACCCTAGCCTTAATAAATGAAACACGATTTTAACTTTGTTTGTATAACTGAAACCTTATTAAGTGACTATAGTTTCGACAACTTTAACTTGTCATTTTCAAACTCAAACACTTTGAGTTTGAAAATGACAAGGTAAAGTTGTCGAAACTATAGTCACTTAATAAAGTCTCAGTTATACAAACAAAGTTAAAATCGTGTTTCATTTGTGAATTATGATGTATAACGAAGTAGAAGCCTCCACCGTTAACAATCCTAGCCTTAATTTATACTTTAATAATAATAATAATAATAATTCTTTATTCCATTGACTGAACAGATACATATAGTTACATATATCGTACAGTATTTGAAGCGCCAAAAAGGAGAAATGTTACATAATATAAATTAGTTTCTTGTAATTATGTTATACAATAAATATTATTTGATAATATGATTTATATCGTAACATAATTTTTCTAAGAGAAAGGTTTTTAAGCTCTTTTTGAATTTGTGAATAGATTCAATTGATTTTATATCATTCGGCAAATTATTATATAATTTAGGCCCTAATACATTTGGTGACTTTTGTCTTATATTAAGCCGGCAACGTTCCACATACATATCACCTACGTGTCTGGTGTTGTACGAATGAATGTGTTTAGTAAAGTTATGTTGATTTTCACGTGTGAATAATATTAATTCGTACATCACCAGACAAGGGTAAGGCAAGATTTGAAATTTCTTAAAATAAGGCTTACAAAAATGTGTTGGTTGCACCCCTGCCATTGCTCTAATTTTACGTTTTTGTCCTACGAATACGTATCGCCAATGGCAGGATGTGCCCCAAAAGCACACACCGTACACCAGTCGTGATTGTGCATTTGCAAAATATACATTTATCAATTGTTCCACTGTCAAAACCTTTCTTAGACATCTCATCTGATAAGCTGTTTTATTGAGGCATTTCACAACATGTTCGCATTGTAATTTCCAATCACTAAATTGATCTATCTGGAGTCCCAAAAATTTTGTTACTGCAGTTTGTTCTATTGTTATATTGTCAGTACAAATATTATTATTTATATTTATTTTAGACTGTTTTGTCTTAAATAGAATGAAATTTGACTTTTTGTCATTTAGCAATAATTTGCTATTTGAAAACCAGGAACATAATTTTTGCTCATACTTTCCGCTCGTAACCACAGACATATCATCAGCATATATGAAGATATTGTCTGGGATGATATTGACAATGTCATTTATATATAGTATAAGTAACATTGGTCCAAGAATTGACCCCTGAGGTACACCAAGGTCAATGCTACGAGGGCTAGAGGTTGATATATTGCTGTCACTTACAATGCGAACAAAATTTTGTCTATTTTCCAAGTACTGGCAAAACCAGGATTGAGCCACACCGCGTATACCATACATATACAGTTTTTCAAGCAAAATTTTGTTATCGACACAGTCGAAAGCCCGAATAAGGTCTAGAAACACACCTATGGGAAATTCTCCACTGTCTAGATAAGCCAGTAATATTTTATAGAATGAAGTAATCGCTGTCATTGTAGATCTCTTTGCAAGGAATCCATGTTGACTGTTGCTAAGGACGTTATTTTTCTTAATAAAATGTAACAACCGTTCCAGCATGCAAAGTTCAAAGATCTTAAAAAATGCAGACACTAACGATACTGGTCGGTAATTTCTCATGTGCTCTCTATTTCCCTTTTTATATATTGGTACAACCATGCTATATTTTAGTTTAGTGTTTAGTGTTTAATGTTTATTAAGTATGTTAGTGGTTTCACCAATTCATTAATTGAACATTTAATTATAAAATCAGGGACATCATCGAAGCCTGGTGCTTTGTTGCTTTTAAGTTTGTATATGATATTGATAATTTCACCCTCTGTAAATGGATGCAGGAAAATGATATTCGTAAGCTGAGCGACAGAATTATAACACGGTTCATTACGTGAAAAGGTTTAATGTATTTGCATCGGTTCCTCAGCAAAGAAATTATTAAATTTTTCGGCTATGCCTAAAGTGTTTATGATGGTAGAATTATCCGCTTCTATCTCGAATTTATTGTTTTTATTAAATTTATTTATTGAGGTTAATTCTCTGATCGTATCCCAAGTTGCTTTTTGTACATTTGAAGAAGAAAATATTTTATTTTGGTAAAATTCTTGCTTGTAATGTTTCTTGATCAAGTTGGTAGTAGAGAATTAGATATCTCTACTACCAACTTGAAAATGATCAGTTTTACATTTAAAATTACCCCTTAAATAATGTAAGCATTTTAATTGATTATTATTATTATTGTAAAATAATGCGCATGTAATGCAGAACCTTCAATTAAATCCATTACTGCGTGTTTGACGATTCCTTTTCGGTCGGTTTTAATTGACGATCGGCTTTGATTTTCTGGCCGATGCCATGCGTACTTGAATGGGAATATCGGAATTGCGAGGATGTAAAAGTGCCTGCAATTACCGAGCCTTATAATACCCAGTTGAAATGATTTTGCCGGATCGAGATCGTGCACATGATACTGAGTTACGGCGCGCTAATTGGGTTTTAAGAACTCGCAACTCGATGATTAATAGAGAATTAGAATGAAAGAAATCGAAAGAAAAAAAAAAACATAATCTTGAGGTTAAACGAAGAATTTAAATTGTAGGACGATTATTAACTGATCTAGTTTAATAAGTCATAAAATTGTTTTTAATAATGTTGGGTATGAGTATAAATTATTGCTAACAAAAAAAAATCAAGATTATAGATACAGGGAGTTTTTCTTTTAAGTATTATATCCCAAAATGTACTTACTAAAATCTTCGAATGTACGTTAAAAAAGTTCAATTTGAAGCTTTACATGAGTGTTTTCCACTCTTAGACTAAGCATGAACTTTAAACAAGTGTTTTCCACTCCCAGACTAAGCATGAAGTAAAATTTCGAGTTTAGAAAAGCCCCGTGAAAATTTGTCGAGGGTCGCGCAGCGACCCGAGACAAATTTTCTGGGCTTTTCTAAACTCGAAATTTTACTTTATGCGCCACGCGTATAAGACACTAAAATATTGTGAAATGCATGTATATTTGAACTTCACTTGAAATCAGTGTTTTATACGCGTGGCGCATGAAGTAAAATTTCGAGTTTAGAAAAGCCCCGTGAAAATTTGCCTCGGGTCGCTACGCGACCCTCGACAAATTTTCACGGGGCTTTTCTAAACTCGAAATTTTACTTCATGCTTAGTCTGGGAGTGGAAATCACTCATTTAAAGCTTGAAAATTAAACTTTTTTAACGTATATCCGAAGATTTAAGTATATATGCTGTAATTGGGATATGTATACTTAAAAGAAAAACTCTCTGTATATTAAATATATCAGGCAAATCTAAATTTTCAGGCTTTTCTAAACTCGAAATTTTATTTCAAGCCTAATCTGGGATTAGAAATTTCGAATTTACACCCTAAAAATTATGAACAATCATAAGATTACTATAAGACAAAATGTTGACACTTGTTTACATTTTGTGAACAAATTAATGTATGCGCTTTGTGTTGTTGCAGAAGAATAGCATTTTAATTATAAAATTGCAGTGAATTACAGAATTTAAGTAATAGATATATCCAGAAGAGTGATATTTAAGTGAAGTGTGATCCTCGTTGCACTTACAAGGTCTCCCGTTACGAGTCACGAAACGTCAACTATGTATAATGGTGATGAATTAATCCTTCTGAACGGATCACGAAAATCAGTTTAACTATAAAGGGAGTGCGAGTTCTAATTGCAAAAAAATAAACTATACGAAAAAAAAATCAATACTTTTTTGAATTATCGGCATCGTGTTATTATTCTATTGAACTTTCATTATTTAAAAAAAATAAATCAACACGTTTTAAGAAGGGATTCTAATTGTACAGACTTTTTCCATGACTGGTGATTCGGTAAAATTATCAGCTATAATGTCCCAGAGGCAATGATAATTACGCGTTAATTTTGTTTAACCCGAAAGTCTGTTGCTTGGTGAATGCCTGACGCCAGGAGGACAGTTACCTGAAGCAACAGATTTAAGGGAATAACAAAATTATGTAATTATCATTGCCCGAGGTGCATTTGGTCAGATAGGTTCTTGAACAGACACGTATAATTTTAGGTATATGCATAAAAATAATGTACACAAACTTCAAAAGAATGTGACAGATAAAATGTCAGTATAATACTATAATATATATATATACTTATGTTTGAACTGTAACGTGACCGCCAGTCTAAGGTGTCAAGTTGTTTGGAGGGAATGGCAAAGCTATACTGATGAGAGATAAATCTCGAAACGCGTCTATAGATGGCCTGAATAATTTGACCCAAATTGTTACATTTGCAGTAGGTTACTGTATGTAACAGCAAACACTTGTTGTATAATTCAATGTCCGTCGGGATATTAGCTCGGGAAGTAGTTGTTTCAATGAGTGTTTGATATAGTCTTTGTAAGACTAACTTGTTGTAGATTGCGAAAAGAATCGTACTTTTAATGTTTTTAGATAAAATGTCGTTGATTGCATGGAAGTATAATTTAGTTATATACAATGAGAGCCAAAATGATTTGTTCATTTTTAATAGGAAATAACACATGAATTATTTTAAATGCAGAAATAATATAAATGACATCCTAAAAAGTAATAATAGGAGTTTTACTTTTTGAATATAGTGTGTGTTAAATGTCCGCCACCCTTCTCCACACACTCTTCTAAACGACGGACGAAATCTGCCATAACTCGTTGAAGCATATCCTGTGGAATAGCTTCAATTTCTTGTCGGATATTTCTTTTGAGCTCCTCTATATTTCTAGGCTTACTCTTGAACACTCTACTCTTTAAATATCCCCAAAGAAAAAAGTCTGGAACAGTAATATCGGGAGATCTCGGGAGCCAATTAAAATCACCGTTTCGAGAAATTAGTCTATTCGGAAATGTCTGTCGCAGGATCTCCATACTTATTCTTGCAGTATGACAGGTCGCACCGTCTTGTTGAAAAAAGTGATTTCTTTCTTCTTCTTCAATTTGCGGTATAAAAAATGTCTGGAGCATATGTGCATACCGTTGAGAATTGACTGTGACTGTTTCGCCGTTTTCTTCAAAAAAATATGGACCGATGATTTTTCACGATGATACAGCACACCAAACAGTCAGAATGTAAGGGTCTTTCATAGATTTCACACGGGTTTTCGGTAGCCCAGTATCGAAAATTCTGTTTATTTACCAAGCCATGTAAAGTAAAGTGTGCTTCGTCGCTCATGAAAAGATGTGCGATATCGGGTTCCTCATTGCTTAACTCCAAAAAACGTTGACAAAACTCAACACGGCTTTGTTTATCACGATCAGTTAACTTCTGCACCACTGCTATTTTGTATGGATGAAACTTCATTTTGTGCAGCATTCTTCGGGTACTTGTTGCAGATAAATTTAACGCTGCCGCATGCCGCCGAACTTATCGATTTCTTCTCTCAACTGACCCATGATTTCGCCACTTCCTTACCCAATACGAAATAACAGTTCGAGCCGGAACATCACGAACATTAAAATGTAGACGAAATAAACGTTGAGTTTGAATAATTGAACTTAATTTAAGAAATTTTTCAACACAAAATATGCGTTGCTGTATGTTCCAACGCACCATTTTGACAACTGTCAAAATATCTCCAAAGTCTCCTCTTTCAAATTGTTATCAGTAATATAGCGATTAATAAATAGTTATATTTGTTAATGCCTATTAAAAATGAACAAATCATTTTGGCTCTCACTGTATTATTATAAATTATAACAAATTATTTATTCAATGTACAATTAATTCATAATTTCTTACCCCGCAAATATCCTCAAAAATGTTCCAAATACCTGCTGTTGTATATGTGAGTGTTTCTTCAATTCATTTATCTCTTTCTGCAATATTTTTGTTTCGAAAAGGAATGACATTTTTTATGTTTGTTAAGTTAATAGACATTGAAAAATCATGTAAGCTGAAAGCATTGAAAAGCAGCGGTCTTTCCAGTTTGAGCCAATTAGAAGCAGTGGTCTTTTCACTTGGAGCCAATTGGAAGCAGAGGGATTATCAGCAGTGATAATTACCCTCGGGGAATTTATGTTTTAGGTTTTTTACAATGCTCTGTAAGACGAAAATGGAGCAATTCTATTGGTTGTTTATTTTTGAAAGAACTTATCAGTCAAAACCAGTCTACTGATATTTTATCGCCAATCAGAATATCGTCATCTAAAAATGGTAGAAGTCATTAAATACATAGAAAATGAATAAATGAATAGCATTCAATGACTTACCTTTAACGAGGGTTTCCATTCCCTGATTAAACATGAAGTAATATTTCGAGTTTAGAAAAGCCAGAAATTTGGATTTGTCGGCGCGCGAGCAAAATCAAAATTTTCAGGCTTTTGGAAATTTTACTTCATGCGCCACTCATATAAAACACTGATTTAAAGTAAAATTAAAAAAACACACACAGCAAACCAATATACGTTTACGGTATTAGGTTGCCTATAATCACCATTGATACAGAAGATACCAACCTTCTTTGTATGCCTATCAAATGAAAGCTATTTATCTATATTCATAATATATTGAGACACTGGTAAAAAAAGCAGCAACTTACCAGTATATTTTTGCGGAGTGGGGGATTTATTTACGATTTACCGATAAAGCGGTTTACTGGTATTACAATCCCTATTTTTGAAAGATCCGCCAATGGAGTCGACAATAAAAGTGAAAAGCCTTTTATTGTCGACTCCATTAGTGGATCCAAAAAGAGAAATAAGTTTTAACATTTTGTTTGCATCAAATTTTAAATAACACAAAATACATTTTGTACTTATTGTTTATTTGCCCTTTATTTTCAAAGTGGCTTAGGTATATTTCTCAATTTTTTGTTATTGACTGTAATAACCGTTATAATTTGATATTTTCAGTCATAAACAACAATTTGTGATTAAGTATACAGAGTGTTCTAAATTACCGGGCCACCATTGGTAACTTTGTTATATTTTGAGCTACGAAGTCGGTTAAATAAGAAAAGTAGTTGTATTTTTTCACGGACATTACGATGGCGTAAACAGAAAAACAAGTAAACCTCAGTTTTTTTATGTATTCGCAAAAACAACTTTTTTTAAATGGGATGCATACAAGGCATTTTGAGATATTTAAAAAGAGGAAAATACATATACGAAAAGGTCTAAATAAATAATTATCCTGAAATTGAAGATAAAGGATAAAGGGCTATTAAAATACTGTATATTTATTATAATAGGACTACTTATTCGAAACCAAACCGGCGATAGTCAAAGTATCCATGCTTATTGACGTTTGGCCAATTTTCTTGAATTATTGTATGTTTGCCATGACGTTTCGCCGTTTAAGCTGCATTTTTTTTAACATGATAGATAACACTAAAAAGGCCACATTTCTCGTTATGACAAAATGGCATAATACAAAAAAATAGCTAAACGGCAAAAAGCATGGATACCTTGACAACATCCGATATCTTTTGTTTGTTGCCATTTTGATTTCGAACGAAGTGCTATTATAAAATATGCAGTATTTAATGGGCCCATAACTCTGTTATCTTTAATTTTAGGATAATCATTTATGAAACCATTTTATTTATGTATTTTTTCACTTTCTAAATATGTCAAAATATACAAGGCATCCCATTTAAAAAAAATATATTATTATTGCGAATAAATCAAAAAAATGATATTCACTTGTTTTTCTGTTTACACCATCGTAATGTACGTAAAAAATACTACTAGTTTATCTTGAACAAGTTTCTCATCTTTCACGTAGTGAAACATATTTAACTATGATTTAACAAATTTAACCAAGTTTTTCCCTTGGTTAAATTTCACTAATATACTGCCTTTAAAAAAAATCAGAACGCCAAGTATGTATTGCACGATTTTAATAAAATTTACACAATTTGATCATGTAAACGAACTGTATCGATGATCAAAAAATCAACTTGAAAAACAAAAAACAAATGAATAAAAATTAATAATGTGTTGGGCCTCCACGATTTCCCAAACACTCATTAACACGTCGAGGCATGCAACAAATTGATTTCGGCACTATCAAAAAAACTCTCTTGTAATGGCCGCAGTGTGAGGTCGAGCATTATCTTGTTGAAATATGGGGTTCTGCAAGCCATTTACATAGGGCACTAACACTGGCCGTAAAATGTTGTCAATATACCGAATCGCGTTAAGACTTGCTTCTAAAAAAACTAGAGGAGACCGACTACCATATGCTATCGCCCCCCAAACCATAACTCCCTGTGTAAGAGCCGTATGTCTTTCAACAGCAAATTGTAAAATTCTGCGTTCACCCCGTCGACGTCTCACTCTTCTGCGACCATCATGAGCCCTTAAACAGAACCGAGACTCATCGCTGAAGATAATGTTATTCCATTCATGGGTCCAATGTTGTCTTTCCCTGCACCAATCAAGTCTTGCTCTGCGATGCTGCGGAGTAAGAGGTAGACACAATTGTGGACGGTAGGATCTTATACCAAAACTGTGGATTCTTCTGTAAACAGTAGCCATGGATACTCTTTGGCCATTTAGAGCCAACCAGTCATTTCCCAATGCCCGCGACGTTGTAAATCTGTCCCTTAAAGTTGTAAGACGAAGAGCTCGATCTTCACGCTCAGTGGTGCTTCTTGGACGTCCTGATCCAAGTCTACGTCGATTGTCCCCAGCTTCGGACCATCTAGACCAGCAGCGTACGATCACCGATACACTACGGCCTACCCTTTCAGCAATAGCACGAACCGAAAAAACCGCTTCTCGCATTCCAATAATGCGACCCCTTTCAAATTCACTTAGATGATGATATTGTGCACGCCGACGAACACAGGGCATCTTTTTATGTTTTACAAACTGAAACGTCAAACTACTCAGAGGCTACTTGGATATTAGAAGCAATTACATTAAAAATTCAGAAGCTCTTCATAATGGTGAAATCAAGGAACAATACCATTAAATAGTAACTTACACAATTGATTTTTTGATCATCGATGCAGTTCATTTACATGATCAAATTCTGTAAATTTCATTAAAATCGTCCAATAAATACTTGTGTTCTGATTTTTTTGAAAGGCAGTATATTTTGGTTTTTTATTACAACTAGTTTCGACTTTAAATCATTCTCAAGGAGTTTTTTTTAATCACTACTGTTTTATTATTTAAACCGACTTCGTAGCCCTAAAGATAAAAAAGCTACTAATGGTGGCCCGATAATTTAGAACACCCTGTATATTTAAAACATACAGGGTGTTCATTATGTATGGAACCGGCATAATATCTCCATAACTACTTGTCGGATCAACATGAAATTTGGAATGTAAATTTAATTAAGGAAAATCTGTTGATCATTTTTTCAAATGTTTAACTGTCAAAGTTTTCAAGATACAGCGCCAACTTGATTTATTTTAAATGGCACTACTAATCAGAATTATTATCATTCGATAACGTAATTTTTTTGAATTCTAGAGTACAATTAATTGTATCAAAACATTGACTAATTAACGTCAAAAGTTATCATAAATGTCAACAGGGTAGTGTCAAAAATAGTTAAATTAAGCGAAAACAAAATAAATCATCTACACATCTAGGGCATAGATGCTCTATTCCTTTTCACTTAATTTCACTATTTTTGATACTACCCTGTTGACATTTATGATAACTTTTGATTATTGCAGTAAATACATCCTAAGTTTGGTCATATTAAAAAAAAAATAGAGAGTTTATATTATTATTTTATTTTGAAGTGATCTAAAAATATCCAATAATTAAGTGATAAAAGCCGATTTCAACTTAAATAATCGATTACGCTTCAACGACTCCAAAGCGTGGGTTTTACGGATAATGAAATAATTCTACATCTTAATCAATTAATCCAACTGAAAACCCACACGGTCACTTACAAAAAATGACGGAATTAACAAGTAATAAGCAATTTTGTGTATGTGTGTGTGTGCAAATTTCATTTAATTAAATTCTCATCAAACCACTTTTTTCTTAATATTTTTTTGCAACCTAACATTTTAAAAACATTCACAATCGTGTCGATTTAAATCGTTTAATTAATTAAGGTGATTTTTTTACAAATTAACACTTAAAATCTATTCACAATCATGATGATTTAAAATTACATTTTTGAAAACTTTCTCGACTGTATTTAATCTATTGTAAAATGTTCACTACAAATGACTTAGGCCCATTTGCACCCGGACTGGTTAAATTTAACCATCCACTAATTATTAGGTCAAAATTCTAGAATATATGAATGTTATAAATTTGTAAGATATCCTCAACATGTCTCATTTATCAATATGCCAATGTGTTAACAATTTGTAAATACACTTTTTTGTGTTAAGAAATACTAATCAATGATTAAGTTAATTAACTTTAGTGCAAACTGGCATTAGCCAACCATTTTTTAAATATGTCTGTAAAGTTTGATACACACTACAACATTTTTACGTGTCCCAACATTTTGTTTCCACCGATGGTGCAATAAAATTAAGCACACAAAATATGTATAGTTTAAAACGGACGTGATGAGTTGCCTAGTTACGAAAATATGTAAATATGTCAATTTCCTTAATGTCAAAATGCTGCGACAGTTAGACAACAATTCAAAAATTCGAATTCTAACTAAAATAGAAGATGGGTATTCTATTTCGGCTTTGTTGTCTTTATTACGAGCTTTTTTGTAAAAAGTCATAGTTTTGGTTTTTTAATAAAGGTGATATTTTAAAGTTATGGTGTTTTATCATTTATTATAACTGTTGCTAGGCAATTAACATAGACCCGAATTATACAATTAGAGTAATGTGAAAAACAGTTATAAGACGTGTGCTTAATTTTATTGCACAGAAGTGTACCTTGCTGGATTTTTCCAACTTGAACGGATCTTCAATTTGTGTCAAAATTGACATTGTGACATTCTGTATTTTCATTAAAACTTAATGATCTGTTAACTTTATCAACTTTCTCCGCCATTGAAGTAATTGATGACTAAAATAAATGTATTATGTACATTATCCATTGTTTCAATGGCAAAGAAAATGTTATGGTGGACACATCACCTTTTTTTTTTGTTAAGTAAAACTTGTTTAAAATCAAACCGCAGTCACGATTTTTTTAAACACTAATTAATATTATAGAATTAACACTGCTTTATTTTTTGCTGTTGGATGATTACGAATGTTATTTTCATCATCTGTACAATATGCCAAAACAGCCAATCAATCAATTGAATATGGTTGATTGGCTGTTTTCTAATTATTCGAATATTGAATGTGTTTCTGTAAATATTTTTGTAATTATAGGTTTGGAGTTTGTGTGTGTGTGTGAATTTGTGAAAGTTGATGATCTGAAATGGTATTTATGTGTATTTTTATGTAAACAGCCTTAGAGGGCATTTCTCTGTTGTGTGTAATAGAAAAAAAAGCAATTCACGCGCTACCAGAAATTTCTTCTCAATTTTTATCCGCACATTAACCCATTAACGGCCGAGCACTAGAGTTAACTCTAACAGTTCATTTAAGGTAAAATTGTACACTTGTTTTAATGATTTTTACGAATGACTTATTGTATTACACACTGTGAATTTTTCTTTTAAATATACATAATGTATACGCTGTAAATGCAAGGCAATCGTCGATTTTGTATGAAAACGTACAATATAATGTTTAGAACGAGTATTTCCACTCCCAGACTAAGCATGAAGTAAAATTTCGAGTTTAGAAAAGCCCCGCGTAGAAAATTTGTCGAGGGTCGCGCAGCGACCCGAGACAAATTTTCACGGGGCTTTTCTAAACTCGAAATTTTACTTCATGCGCCACGCGTATAAAACACTGAAATATTGTAAAGTTAGAAATACACTGAAAATATATGTTTTTTTTAATGAGTAATAATTGAGATATTTAAATAACAAAATATTTACGTTTTTCTTCATACATTTTCAAGTCAAATCAAATAATATAATATATCAAATTAATTCATTTAGTAATTTAATTAAAATACAATTAATAATGTTGCGTATATGCATCAATGGCGCTTAATGGGTTAATTATAACATATATTTGAAGTATTGATCAAATATTTAATTATTCAATTAATTTTCAATTGATAAATACGGATGTATAAGCAATCAATTTGAAACTTCCAACGAGTGTGTCCATTCTTTGATTAAGCATGTAGTAAAATTTAAAGTTTAGAAATGCCTGAAAATTTAGATTTGCCGGGCGTAACAAATCCAAATTTTCACGCTTTTCTAAACCCGAAATTGTACTTCATGCGCCACGCGTTTCTAAAACATTGTAAAGTTCAAAATGTACTGCTTTAGCATAATGCATTAGTTGTATATTTTAAAGTTCACAATATTTCAGTGCTTTATACGGATGGCACATGAAGTAAAGGAATTGAAATACTTGTTAGACGTTTCAAATGAAAAGCTTTTAAGACTACAACAAATTCCTGAAAATGTACAGCGTATACATCGGGGTATGTATAGTTAAAAGAAAACATCCCGTATTATCCCATTAAGCGCCATTTATGCAATAAAGAAACTTTATTATTATTGTTTAATTAGTTAATTTAATACATTGTTTTATTTGACTTGACTTACGAATGTGTGATAAAACGTGTAAATATTTAGTTATTTAATTATTTCGGTTAGTACTCATTTAAAAAAAATCAAATACTTATCATTGTATTTCTAACTTCAAAATATTTCAGTGTTTAATACGCGTGGCGCATGAAGTAAAATTTCGAGTTTAGAAAAGCCTGAAAATTTGGTTTGGTCGCTCCGCGCTTCGCGCTACGCGACCAAATTAAATTTTCAGGCTTTTCTAAACTCGAAATTTTACTTCATGCTTAATCTGGGAGTGGAATAACTCGCTCGAAACTTCAAATTGAACACTTTTATAAAACCGACGAATGCCTGAAAAAACAGCGTAAAACTCACGTATATTTAAATGAAAAATTCCCAGTTTGTAATATAATAAGTCATTCTCAGAAAAGTAACAGCGTAAAACTCACCTCCATAAAGTTGGCACCCCCACTTCGCCAAAATCAAATTAAAATATGGCTATAATTTAGGACTAATTAAAGACTAATTTGTATCCACAAAATTAGAATTTGTACCAACTTAGTTTCGCCGGAAAACCGATTATTATTATGGGGGTGCTAGCTTGACTAAAATTAGCACCCCCACCATTCTCAATTGAAATTTAACCAGGTGCATCCAAAACTTTGAATTAAAGACTAATTTGTACCCATGTTTGTTTCTCATTGTTTAAACAATTATAAATTATTTAAACAATGTATACATTATTTAGCCAATTTATAACAAAAAAAGTACTTTTCATAATTAATAAACAGAAATGTAGAGTATAAAATTAGGACTAATTAGTACCCACAAGTATTTTGTTCTAAACAATATTTTTGTTGATAAAATAATTTTCGGTTAAATCTCAAATTTCGATTTTCGGTATAAAAACGTCAAAAAAATTGGGATCACAATAAAACTCGACAAACTAGTGTTTCTAATTTAGGACTAATTTGTACCCATAAGCATTTTGTTATAAACAATATTTTTGCTGAGAAAATAATTTTCGGTTAAATCTTATATTTCGATTTTCGGCATAAAACTGTAAACAAATTTCGAATCACAATAAAACTCAACAAACTTGTGTTTTCAATTTAGGACTAATTTGTACCCGCAAGTATTTTGTTATAAACAATTTTTTATTGATACTTTTATTTTCGGTTAATTATCAGATATCGATTTTCTTTATAAAACCATTCAAAATATTGGGACTATTGTTAAACTCGAAAAACTTGTATTTCGAATTTAGGACTAGTTAGACCCTCAACTATTTTGCTATAAACCGTTTTTTTGTTTATAATATGAGGTTATATCTCAGATCGCGAAGTCAAGGATTTTTGTTATAAAACCATTTAAAAAAAAATGACTACAGTAGAGCTGGGGAATCTTGTGTTTCGAATTGAGGACTTATTTGTACCCAGAGGAAATTTACATGTAAAAAAAATATTTCAATTTTTTCTCTATTCTATAATACTTACCAATACGCTAATAGTTATTTTCTCCCTTCCTCCTTTAACTCCGTAATGAGTGTCCATGACGGAATACATACTCATTTTACCTAATATTATGATAGTGAATGTGAAGTAATTGTAATGACAGTTCATGACAACTATTACTTATTATAGGATATTAGTTGCTAGTTTTCACTTTATTTTTAATTTATATTAAATCCTTATGAAAGGATTCGAATCTTTATAAAAGGAATCGAATTTTTATAAAAGGATTCGAATATTTATAAAAGGATTCGAATACTTACAATTAATTAACATAAAATATGTCTTTTCTGTGTTTTTAAATTTCTCTTTAAATCACTGTTTTATACGCGTGGCGCATAAAGTAAAATTTCGGGTTTAGAAAAGCCCAGAAAATTTGTCTCGGGTCGCTGCGCGACCCTCGACAAATTTTCACGGGGCTTTTCTAAACCCGAAATTTTACTTCATGCTTAGTCTGGGAGTGGAAAACACTTGGTAAAGGTAAATCTTTAAATTCTATTAATTATCCACATAACGCACTTAATGAATTTTACCCCTGAAACAACGATATCATGATTTCCCGGTGAAATATCGGTGAACCGGTTTATATTCATTGATTTATTGAATACCGGGTAAATTACCCGTATAAATACCCTGTATAAAAAATGTACGAATCAAGTTAAAGCGTATTTACGAGTAGTTATTAATCAATAACTTAATAAAAAATTATTAAGCGTTCATTTTGAAGTTTAAACGAGTGTTTTTCACTCCCAGACAAAGCATGAAGTAAAATGTCGAGTTTAGAAAAGCCTGAACGTCCAAATCCAAACTCAGGCTTTTCTAAACTCAAAATTTTACTTCATGCACCGCGCGTCAAGACGCTGATTCAGTGGAAAGTTTTAAATTTAGATGCTTGCGAATTATGGCGCCCAACTAGGGGCCACTGCGTTAGCCTGGCCCCAGGTTGGGAGCCAAAAAATCTCAAATACAAGCGTTTTAAGTATTTTCAAACGAGTGTTCTCCACTCTTAGCTTAAGCATAAAGTAAAATTTTGAGTTTAGAAAAGCCTGAGAGTTTTGATTTAGACCCGTAGCGTCCAAACTCAATCTTTTCTAAACTTGAAATTTTACTTCATGTGCCACGCGTACGAAACACTAATCAGTGTGAAGTTTTTAACTTTTACTTTCACAATTTATGACGCCCAACAAGGGCCTAGCGTTAGCATGGCCCCAGGTTGGGCGCCAAAAAAAACCTCAAATCTATGCAAGTATTGGACAATTTCTAGATAATTAAGAACACACTTACACCGCTTTACCGTTTCGTATGGCATAATCTGAGATATGTAATTTGTTTTTCAAAGCAACCGAGATGCCGACGACAGTTTATATACACTCGTTATAATTAAATTGCTATCATTTCCAACTTCTTCTAGCGAACGTTTTGATAAAGTTTTTATTTCTCTACTATAAAATTCTTCAAGTTTTGATTAAAAAGCAGTTGGCTAGTCCATTTTTAGTGTCTCTTTATTATGATTATTTGTTCAGTTTACACTACCATGGCTGGATACACTACAATGGTTGCTTTCATAATCTAATGAAGTTTTTCTGTGACGAAATTTTTAAAACCAACTTTGACACTTTCAATTGTCATAGCACCTTCATCGAGAGGACTGCAACTATTTTTTTGCCATTTTGTTTTTTTTCCAATTGGAACTTATACAGCGTGCAGTGATTAATGTGTTTATTTTCATTTCGAACATTTTTAATTGTTTCAACTGAAAAATTGCCTGTGTGGCAAAACAAGTGTTGCAGTGTCAAATAATAAACAGTGAAATCTTAACCAAGTGTGTTATTTACTAAGAGTGTTGAAAATTTGTTGTTGTTACGCAAAAATCGTGGTCACTAAACTCTAAACTCTCTGTACATATAAAATGTTTTTATATTATAATGCTTAGATTATTAACAAACTTTATCATCTCTATCAACGCGCACAATATAAACGACATTACTAATTACTAATGATATATTTTTTCAGTAATGCGCAAAATCAAGTTATTCCATGATTTTTAAAACATAAGTTTTTAAGAATCAACAAACTGTTATTGTTCTCTAAGAAAGAAGATAGTTACGAAAAAACTTAAAGATAGAAAAATTGTCCAAAACTTTTGTTTCAACGATTTTTTGTATTCCCATTAGTTATTGAGTTATTCGCAACTTTTGCGAAATACAAAAAAGCGTAAATTCTCGACTTTCCTCAATTTTGACAAAAAACGTAATAACTCAAAAACTATTCCAGCTACAGAAAAGTATAATACATATTTGTTTTTATACAGGGTGATCCATAAAGTATCTATCAGAAAAAGTCGATTGTTTATCAAAAGT
Source organism: Philonthus cognatus (assembly GCA_932526585.2). NCBI lineage: Eukaryota > Metazoa > Arthropoda > Insecta > Coleoptera > Staphylinidae > Philonthus > Philonthus cognatus. The sequence goes on along the minus strand of OW052241.1, from coordinate 30,495,614 downwards.
TATCAATATTATGTACAAGACTGTTTTCCACTCCTAGGCTAAGCATGAAGTAAAATTTCGAGTTTAGAAAAGCCTGAAAATTTGGTTTGGTCGCGTAGCGCGAAGCGCGGAGCGGCCAAACCAAATTTTCAGGCTTTTCTAAACTCGAAATTTTACTTCATGCGCCACGCGCGTAAAACGGTAATTTATCCCGAAGTTTAAAAACACACACAAATTCCAATAAATAGTTCTAAGAAGTTATTCCACGATTTTGTAAAAATTATAAGTTTTTTACGAAGCTTTCAACAAACTGTCGATTTTCTTCCAAGAAATAAGAGCTACGAAAAAACTTAAAGATTTCAGTGCTTTATAATTTTATTATCTAGAACCTTCATTCTAACAACTTTTCTGCATTCCCATTAGTTATTGAGTTATTCGCAACTTTTGCGAAATACAAAAGAAGCGAGCGCGCTCGCGTAAAATCTCGACATTTTTCAACTTTGACTAAAAAACGTTATAACTGAAAAACTATTCGAGCTACAGAAAAGTATAATACATGCATTTAGGCTATTGCGAGGAGATCTACAAGATGATATTTGTTTTTATACACGGTGATCCATAAAGTATCTATAAGAAAAAGTCACTTATTTTTTTTTTAAATCAAGAAGGCGAGTGTTTATCAAAAGTTATCAATATTATATACAAAACTGTTTTCCACTCCCAGACTAAGCATGAAGTAAAATTTCGAGTTTAGAAAAGCCCCGTGAAAATTTGTCGAGGGTCGCGCAGCGACCCGAGACAAATTTTTGGGCTTTTCTAAACTCGAAATTTTACTTCATGCGCCACGCGTACAAAACACTGATTTTAAGTGAAGTTCAGAAACACACAAATACATCTTTAATCAGAGTAACAGGGAATCAGATGTTTAGTCTGTTATCAACGATGTTCAGTGTTAATTAAAATAATTAGGTTTTAAATATTTTTGTTAAAACAACAGGTAACGATATTTATATATAAATGGTTGCAAAAAATAATAAAATCAAATTTATTCTTAAAGGATTTGTAATCGTGATTCGAGAAAATCGAGGATTCGAATCTTTGATTCGAATCATATTTATCTCTTACGAATCCGTTATTCGAGTATTCGTGATTCGAATCATATTAGGTGATTCGAATTCGAGATTTTTATAACGAAAAGTAATCATTGAATCAGGCAATTGTTGCTGTCTCTGCGCTTAAATGATATCAGTTTAAATATGTTGTTATAAAATACTTATAGGTACAAATTAGTCCAAAATTCGAAACACAAGTTTTACAAGTTTTATTGTGGTCCCATTTTTTTACAGTTTCTCGAGATTTGAGATTTAACCAAGAATTATATTATCAACAAAATATTGTTTGTAACAAAATGCTTAAGGGTACAAATTAGTCTTAAATTAGAAACACTAGTTTGTCGAGTTTTATTGTGGGTGCAAATTTGTTTACGGTTTTATACCGAAAATCGAAATTTGAGATTTAACCGAAAATTATTTCATGAACAAAAAAATTGTTTATAACAAAATACTTGTGTGTACAAATTAGTCCTAAATTAGAAACACTAGTTTGTCGAGTTTTATTGTGGTCCCAAATTTGTTTACGGTTTTATACCGAAAATCGAAATTTGAGATTTAACCGAAAATTATTTTATCAACAAAAATATTTGTTTATAGCAAAATGCTTATGGGTACAAATTGGTCTTAGATTAGAAACACTAGATTGTCGAGTTTTATTGTGGTCCCAAATTGTTTTACGGTTTTATACCGAAAATCGAAATTTGATATTTAACCGAAAATTATTTTATCAACAAAAATATTTGTTTATAACAAAATGCTTATGGGTACAAATTAGTCCTAAATTAGAAACACTAGTTTGTCGAGTTTTATTGTGGTCCCAAATTTTTTTACGGTATTATACCGAAAATCGAAATTTGAGATTTAACCGAAAATTATTTTATCAACAAAAATATTTTTTTATAACAAAATGCTTATGGGTACAAATTGGTCCTAGATTAGAAACACTAGATTGTCGAGTTTTATTGTGGTCCCAAATTGTTTTACGGTTTTATACCGAAAATCGAAATTTGAGATTTAACCGAAAATTATTTTATCAACAAAAATATTTGTTTATAACAAAATGCTTATGGGTACAAATTAGTCTTAAATTAGATACACTAGTTTGTCGAGTCTTATTGAGGATCCAAATTTTTATACGGTTTTGTACCGAAAATCGGAATATGAGATTTAACCGAAAATTATTTTACTAACAAAAAATTGTTTATAACAAAATGCTTATGGGTACAAATTAGTCCTAGATTAGAAACACTAGTTTATCGAGTTTTATTGTGATCCCAAATTTTTTGTCGGTTTTATACCGAATATTATTTTATCAACAAAAATATTGTTTAGAACAAAATGCTTGTGGGTACAAATTAGTCCTAGATTAGAAACACCAGTTTATCTAGTTTTATTGTGGTTCCAATTTTTTATTACGGATTTATACCGAAAATCGAGATTTAAAATGAATTAATCCGAAAATTATTTTATCAACAAAAAAATGTTTAAAACAAAATACTTGTGGGTACTAATTAGTCCTAATTTTATACTCTACATTTCTGTTTATTAATTATAAAAAGTACTTTTTTGGTTATAAATTGGCTAAATAATGTATAAATTGTTTATATAATTTATAATATATAACAATGAGAAACAAACATGTGTACAAATTAGTCTTTAATTCAAAGTTTTGGATGCACCTGGTTAAATTTCAATTGAGAATGGTGGCGGTGCTAATTTTAGTCAAGCTGGCACCCCCATAATAATAATCGGTTTTCCGGCGAAACTAAGTTGGTACAAATTCTAATTTTGTGGGTACAAATTAGTCTTTAATTAGTCCTAAATTATAGGCATATTTTAATTTGATTTTGGCGAAGTGGGGGTGCCAACTTTACGGAGGTGTAAAACTCACGTATATTTAAAAGAAAAATTCTCAGTTTGTAATATAAGAAGTCATTCATTGAAATCATAAAAAGAAATGCAGAATTTACCCTAAAATCAACTTTTAGAGTTACCTCTAAAATTGCTCGCCTGTTAATGGGTTAATTATTTTTTAGTGTATTCCCAATTACGTTAATATTAATTATTTTTCACGTTACAAAATTTGTATCCGTGCCTAAATATCTATTATTATCAACAATTATTCAGAACCGAGCCGAACCTGCAATTATTCCTTTCTACTGTCGTCCGTGTTGCTCAATCCTAAAAAAAAATGAATGCATCATCCGGATAATGTCAAGGATTATCTCAATTCGATTGATGCTATCTTAAATAGTAACATTTTCACCGTTATTTGTAGCTAAACATTGCATTGTTTTAAATATTAGGAAATATTGACAAAGAAAATAATTAGGTAATATTGCTATTATGACATCTTGTAATAATTTTCTCTTATTGAGATAAACATGAGAATGAACAGCTAAATGATTTTTTTTTAATTTGGCTATAGCTTGGCTTTAGTGTACTTACTATTGGCAAACAAAACTAAAACAAAATCATCTAATATATAAAAACTGTGTTTGGACTAGTACTGTGCGATTGTTTAAAACATGATTTAGAGTAGGCTTTGAGTTTTATATAAGATTTACACTACTGACTGGTAATTATTTTTTTTAATTTGGCTATAACTTAGCTTTAGTATAATTACCATTGGCCAACAACAACTAAAAAAAATCATCTAATATATAAAAACCGTAATTAAAACACTTTTATCCTTTCTTCACAATTTTTATTATATACCAGATGTACATTTCGGTCACAAGGTGACCATTATCAATGGATTGATTAACAATGGATTAATAGTACCAATCCATTGATAATGTTTAGCTTGTGACCGAAATGTACATCTGGTATATAATAAAAATTGTGAAGAAAGGTTAAAAGTGTTTTAATTAAAGTTATTATAATCTTCACGTAACTCACCCAAATTCAATTATAAAAACCGTGTTTAGACTGGTACTGTACATTTGTTTAAAACATGATTTAGAGTAGGCTTTGAATTTTAAATAAGATTGGCACAACTGATTAACAGTCAGTAGTGCCAACTTAATTTAAAACTCAAACACAGTTTAGCGTAACCTAAAGAGCCGCCTACTCTAAGTCATAATTTAAATGATCGTATACAACAATTATAGGTGTATTCAAATGAAGGTATACGAAAGAAATGATTCTGTTGAAGTATAATGATGTAATGAGGATACAATTTTTGAAATATTTGTATGAGTTTTGCATAATAATTTAAAGCCCTGAGCAATATAAATTCTATGTTATAAAATTATTTTGTTTACATATATGAAACCAAATTTATTAAATTTCACAAGTGTTGAGTCGTTTTGCAATAATTTTCGTGATGATAATTTAAGTCGCCCTCGGCTTAATATTTCAACACTGGCCAATTGAACTAGCTATAAAGGTGTGCTGTGTTAATTCATTATGTTTTTTAATTACTTTATCAAACACCTGATGTGGCGTGGTTTATTTTTAATATCCATCATGGTAATTAGGTTTTATGAAATTTTTTTCCATCGTGTTGACATTTAAGTCCATTTACAATTTACCTACTTAATTAAATTATAGTTTGATTCTTGTATATTATAGGAAAAGCATATGTATTATGAAAACAGAGATACTCTTGCAAATAAACGATTTAATAAACGATTAATTTAGCAATTCAAAATAAAGCTCAGTTATTCATTAATGTATGCTTGATTTCAGATTTTAATTAGTGAAATTCAATTTTAGTTTATGAATTTGTATCCTTGCAAATATCAGGCTTTTTGAAACCTAATTTTTGTGATTGATTTTTTTTCTTATTATTGTATTGTTTTTTTTTCAGGATGATGAACCTCCCGAAATTACGTACTGCGTGGTCGAAAACACAGGAACATTATCTCTTCAAGCAATGACGCCCACACAACCAATGCCACCACAAGATGAACTGGATGCCAAATTTGCTGAACTTGTCGTAAGTACAGAATAGTCAAATGTGAAAACTAGAAAAAGCATTCTATTTATCATCTAGAAATAATTTTGATATACTTCAATATCATATTTAATTCAGGAAGGCTTTAAAGCACACTTTACAATCATTCAGTATTCCTGAAATAAAAAAATGGTGATGTGTCCATCATAGTACTTTCCCCCGAAAATTGCGTATTAAATCACTTTTAAAATATTTGTAGCATTATTATTTTCAAAATGTCTTCAACTTTTTGATAACTACAACTTTTATTTGAAACATTTTTCAATTTGATCAACACATACTGACACAAACCAATGACTAGATAAAAAACACTATTTATTGAATATCTCAAAAACTAAGAGTGCTATGACAAAAAGTGAAGATACAAAACATCTTTAATATTTTATTACCTACAACTTTTATTTGAAACATTTTCCAATTGTATCAACACACACACTGACGCAAATCAATGACTAGATAAAAAACACTATTTATTAAATATCTCAAAAACTAAGAGTGCTATGACAAAAAGTAAGTGAACAATACATCTTCATTTTGTTATTATCTACAACTTTTATTTGAAAGAATTTTTTGTTGGATGAACATTTATTGAAAAAATCTGAAAAAACTGAAAAACGCTAAGAGTAAAGGTTTTCCGATTTTCACCAAAAGCTTTTCAGTTCTTCCGATTGTAACAAAAAGCTTAAGTTTCAAGTTTCATCTCAATATCTTTAGCGGTTTTTGCGGTACAGCGCACACAGACACACACACACAGACAGACAGACAGACATTTTTCAAAAATGGTCTTATTCGACTCAGGGGACCTCAAAACGGATATTTCCGCTAAAATTTTTGATTCGAAAATGTTCACGAAAACAATACTTTCCCTTTGTATTACATACGGGGGAAAGTAAAAACAGGTTTAAACAACTTAAACGAAAGCATTATTTCAGAGCTTCAAAGCACATCATAAAATCATTATATGAAAAAAGAATTTAAAGCTTCAAAGCATACCATAAAATCATTAAGTATTCATGGAAAAAACGTAATTCTTTAAATACCCTTATAGGATTTTTGTTTCAGGAATGATTAATGATTTTAGGGTGAGCTTTAATTTTACTTTATCTGACAATACAGCGGGATTTGTATACTTAAAAGACATATTCCCTGTATTTCTTGTTTTCTTTATTTTGATTTAATTTTGATTTTTTTAAATAATTTTTATTTCTTCTAAAATAATGTTTCTTTTTCTTGCGAAGTGCGTGTCTTTCATTCTGGAGCGTTGCATAACACATTTCTTTGAATGAATTCCGCACGCTGGCTACTACTAGCAGTCGAACTGTAATTATCCGGTTGATGTCGCAATGTGACACGAATTAGTCTGATTATGGAAGCAGATCCATCTAAAGACATTTTTATTGTACGCCGAGTGCCAATTCTACGGCAACATTCCTTTACCCGCCGACAATTTTCGCGAACTCGTATGGTATTCTCGAAACGTAAATGACAATAATGCTCGTCTATAAAAAAAAAAAACACAAATACAGACATTTTATGAAGAAAATATGTGTTACTAATAAGATAAATATAATTTCTGTTGTTAGATTTGTAGTACCGTGCGATCGTTTAAATTATGATTTAGAGTAGGCGGCGTTTTTTTGTGAGGTTGCCAAGAATGCCACTGGAATGGTAAAAACTTGAGGTTATAGTAAACTATGTGTCAGTAGTGCTAATCTAATTTCAAATTCAAAGCCAACTCTAAATTATGTTTTATATCATATATGGGCAACCCCCGGCCCCCGGGCCAGTTCCGGCCCTCCACCAGCTTCAGCCCGGCCCGCGAGAGAAATTCCAAATAACGCGCAAAAAAATTAAAGTTTATTTATTTTCACCAAGTAAAATCAACAGGTTGTTTACAACCATTACAACTAACATTACAATGAATATTTCACACATAGCTTATTTGTAATTACCGTTAACGGTGGTGCGCCTTCAATGGTTGGTTCACGAAAAGGTTTTATCGGAATTCTGGAGGAAAGAGCAACCGCTATGAATGTGCAAGTGAGTGATTTAAAAATTCTGCATTGCATTATTCACCAACAAAACTTGTGCTCTAAGTCCATTCGACTGAAGAACGTTATTGATGTGGTAGTAAATACCATCAATTTCATTAGATCCCGCGGTCTTAACCATCGCCAGCTTAAAGCATTTTTGGATGAACTCTCTTCAGAACACGATGATGTGACGTACTATTGCAAAGTAAGGTGGCTAGGCAAAGGTAAAATGCTAAAGAGAAGAAGGAAATGAATGAGAAACCATTGCCGCCACATCCACATCTGAGAGTTTTCGTAGCAATAAATGCTTCATTTTGCTGTTAGTTTTAAGAGAAACTAATTTTATTAATTTTAAATATCCTAAACTGTTACGTTATTATTACTTTGTATTGATATTTCCGGTGAAATTTTCTTCTCAAATTAAATCAATCAACATTATAAACAATCCGAACGGGCAGTAAAATCCCAGCTAAATCTTCTCTGATCTCTTGCTTGCGCAACGTCAGCAGTTGACGATCACCGCATAAATCCGACGATTTTACAATGTTTTCTAAAACGTATCAAAAACACATTAAAGAGAGCGAAAGTGTCCGACGTAATTGCTCACATCTATCTATAACAGGTAGAAAGTCCCAGGCCGGGCTCCGTTTCGTCGAAATTTATTTTCTAGAAGTGCATTAAATTACAAACTGGTAGATAAATATACTGCTATAAAACACGAGTTGTTAGGATTAGCCGAAAATATTTCCTCTGGGCTATATTCAAATTTGTTGTTTGTTTAAAGGTAAAAGTCATTAAATATTTAAATTTTTTAATAATTTCTGTGAATTAAGTGCAATTTTAAGTTTTGCGTACCACCAGGTTTCTGTCACGACCATTTTGTCTAATTTTTAAGTTTCGAGTTTAGAAAAGCTCCGAAATTTTCTCTTGGGGCTTTTGTAAACTCGAAATTTTACTTCATGCTTAGTCTGGGAGTGGACGACACGCGTTTTGTAGATTTATAAAATTTTGATGAGATTTTCAACATATCGAGATTTTTGTCTTTGTCTTGTGAGATTTTCGTCGATTTATAAAAAAATCATGAGATTTTATTAGATTTTCAATATTTCAAGATTTTTTCGATTTTTTAAATTTTGATAGCAACCAAACCAAATTTACAGGCTTTTTTAAACTCGAAATTTTACTTCATGCTTAATCAAGGAGTGGAAACACATTGAAAACTTCAAATTAATATGTTTTGTGAGAGTTTAAAGACCGCACATATAGTCATTAAATCGAAAGTGTATCTAAATTTTACAGTAATTAATAAATAACGTTAGACACGAGACAACATTTACATACGACATTCAAATAGCAAGCTAGAATTTAATTAACATCAATGCACACACACACACAATACCTTAAATAGCCAACTTGGTGAATGTATAATTTATCTTTAACCTCCGTTAAGCGCGATTATCTTCACAATTGGAAATGTTTGAATCGTGATATAGAATGTTGTTACACATTCATAAAACATTTTTTTTTCTAAGCAAGTAAAACTACCATAAAAGATGCTTTTTTTCTGCAGAAAAAAATGTACCACTTTTCAAACCCTAAAATTTCCTTTGTTTAAGTATCAAGGAATTTAAAATTAGATTATTACTATAAAGAATTTTTATCGGCGAGAAGTTAGGAATGAATTTCCAGCTACGAATATTATTTTGAAAATGGTCTAACAAACCGAAGATAGTCGGAATAAAGTTTTAATTTGTGAAACAATACCACAGTTCATATATATACAGTTAGCCAGTCCCCATATACATTTTGGGTACACGCGAATGGGAGCAGAGCGCTGGATGCCAAATTGGTGTATATGGCTGCCTATATACACCAGTCTGGCTTCCTGCGGTCGGTCGGTTACGACTATTTTACTCCAGATGTCGCGAAATCAAGTCTCAGAGAGAGAGTGAGAGAGAGACAATTTCTTTCTCCCTCTATTCCGCGCTTCTCGTTGTATCATATTCCAGATGTTGATGTTTCAATCTTGAAAACACGTTTTTTTTTTTTTTCTTTTAACGAGCTAAGGATGCGTGTTACATTCATTCATACGTTTCCTTTTACAATTTTATTTTCTGCGTTATTAGAGAATAGATTTTATGAAATTATATGTGAACGTTGTAAAATTCATTAAGTATTATTTATTTTGTACAAGAAACTTAAAATACAAAACTATTTAACTTTTGATAAAAAGTAAAACAAATAAATCAACTTATCATTTTATTAACTAATCAGATCAATCCTACTGATCAGATCAAATCTACTGATCGATAAGGGTTTCTTTTTTAATTAAAGGGGTCAGTGCAGAATGCAGTTTAGTCATTTTTTTTTTTTAGTTTTTGAATTATTACCGTTTGAAGTTTTTAACCCATTAAGTGCCGTTGATGCATACACGCAACATTATTATTTTTTGATAATTAAGTTACTAAATAAGTTTATTTGATATATTATATTATTTAACCTGAATTGAAAATATACCAAGAAAAATTTAAATATTTTGTTATTTAGAGTGTATTATAAATACTTCACAATATTACAATGTTTTATACGCGTGGCGCATGAAGTAAAATTTCGAGTTTAGAAAAGCCTAATTTGGCTCGGTCGCTCCGCTTCGCTACGCGCCCGAGCCAAATTTTCAGGCTTTTCTAAACTCGAAATTTTACTTCATGCTTAGTCTGGGAGTGGATACACTCGTTCTTAACTTCATATTGCACGTTTTTATATAAAATCGACGAATGCCTGAACATTAACAGCGTATACATTACATTGTTGAGGCACTAATTATTTGAAAATCCATTAGCACTTTAATATAATAATAAACTATTTACGATGTTTAACTTTTTATTAAATTCACGTATACATTATGTGTATTTAAAGAAAAAATTCACAGTATGTAATTCATAGAAATCACAAAAAGAAGTGTAGAATTTTAATTAAAATTAACTTTTAGAGTTAAAATTGCTTGGCCGTTAATGGGTTAAAATAGTTTTAAATATACTATGTGTCCCGTTTCAAGGCGCATTGTATGTTTCATGTGAAGATTTCCAATGTAATTGGAATTTGAGTTTGTATCGCTTATTGAACGAAAACGATTACAATAAAATTAAAATCATTTCTTTACCTACTAGCAGTATTTTCGAGGTATTATTTTTGAGTTCTCCTCAGTTTAATTTGAAATATAGCTTGAAAATAATAAACGATTATACGAAAATAAAATCGTCAAAACAGTAATTGCTACGAAAAGTCAGTGTTTGGCATCAAATTTATTAAAACACAAAGCAATAATTCAATTCAACATGAGTGTTTATTCTGCAAAAGATAAAAATCAGATCCCAAAATGGACACAGTATATATTTTAATCACGATGCGTATTTTATTAAATGAACCATACTTTTAATAAATATTAACAGTTTCAGAAATTTGTGGTTTTTGCACTGACTACTTTAATTATCCGTTTACTTTGAACGATTGATACATGATCAACTTGTACTTTTCCGATTGAAATTTTATAAACGCTTATTGTGTGCCATTTGACCAACACCGACAACACTCAGTGGGCACTAAAATGTTACCTAATTTTTGGATTAAAATTTATGGCATCCGTCGTGCGGCTGCATGGGGATAATTTGAAAAAGAATAAGCAGAAATATTTTTCGATATTCTCAATACTTCCCGAGATACACGAAATGTTATATAGAGAAAGTACAAATTATATAAAAATCATGAAACTTTATAATTGAGAATATTATCAAAAACTGCGAAACAAATAAACTTGTTAAATCAAGTAATTAGTCACATTAATAACATTATAAATTTTACATTTTAATAATTGTTACCGACCTCATGGACATCTTTTTTTGTAGGGAAATATAAGTTTTAGGGTCTCAGGAATCAGAAACAAGTGTTATCCCTAATATTTGAGATAATTGGCTCAAATATTGAAATATGTTGAAAAGTCTCGTTAAGTGATGATAATCAAAAACATTTAGAAAACAACAAGATGTTTTTTAATAGAATAAGTATAATAGATTTTCTCTGAGAAGTGTAATTGCAAAAATTATTGAATACTCTATTTCCAGTTTACGTTTTGTATGTCAGGTTAATTCAATTATTTCAATGGTTTTATTCTTAGTCAGATTACATTTACAAAAGGTACCGATGGGATTATGTTACAGACTAAATAGGTAAGTAAAAATAATTCAAAATGATTTAAGAAAACCAGATTAAAAAGTGTCTAACTAAAATGTCGGTTAGTGAAAAACATGATAAGAAATTACCGAATTGGATTCTGCGGATACGGATTAAATGTGTCAACAGTAAATAATCTTTTTAAATCCCAAAATATTTATGGTTTTTAGAAGGTTGCGGATTATCTGTAAGTTGCAGTGGTATTGTTCTGGTCGCGCAATACTTGAGGGTATACACCATAATAAAAACGTGGTCGAAAAAATGCCTACAAATAGGTAAAAACAGCTAGATCACTTCGAAGAATTTGATTTTTCATCCCTTCTATAAAGCTATCCCCACTAAAATATTGAATATTGTCCAAAAAGAAAATAGTCAAGGAAAAAAGTTAATTCGATATTCATACACGTTATTCAGAGTGTAAATGGATGAAACGGAACGTAGCATTTTTAATGTTAATTTCTCAAAATTAAAATATTATCTTCCCTAATTATTTCAGGGAAATTATGATATTCATTTGGTTCAAGTAAAAATATACACACCGAGCTTTGCTATTTATTGCATTTTTAAAAACCGGAGTGTCATGAAATTAAACAAACAAATGATGAGGTTTTGATTTGTTGGCTTTTTATTTAAAATATATTCTGTTGATTTTGTGTTACACTTCGATCAATTCTGTATAATTATTACTGAATAAAAAAAAACGAAAAAACTGCTTCTAAAATATCGTTAATAAATAAGAAAACAGTTATATGTATATTTAATATAGTTTTTTAATGTTTGTTAGCTTTTTGTATACATGAATGTTTATATGAATCTATATTTCTATGTTTTTAGTTTTGTGTATTCGTAAATAATTTATCTATTTTATTGAAATAATTTCTGTTTTTTATTATCAATTCCAATTAAAATACCCATCAAACATTTTTCAAATTGATTTTTTCATTGTAAAAAGATTTTTGTATTTATCTTTTAAATAAATAATTTATAATAACATAAATATATTAAAAATGTATTAATTTTTAAACACGTTTTTATTAAAAATATATATAATAACTAAAAATGTTGGAAATATATTTTACATTTTTTCATTGTAAAATGACTGTTTATTTATACAATGTATGAATATTTGAAACAATAATCAATTAATCTAATAATTTTAACAATTTTTTTATTAAAAATATAATTAATAACTAAAAACGTTGAAAGTATATTTTAGAATTGTAAATTTCATTGTAAATTTGTTTATATAAAATATATTCCCGAATTTCATAATTTGGAACACGCTTGAAATCTCAAAATAAAAGAAATATTTTCGAATAGACTTTTTGTGGTGATAATAAATTTTATTATTCGTCTACCACAGTTCATATACAGGAAGTTTTTCTTTAAAGTATACATATTTCAAATTCACCTTATTTTCTTTAAATCTGTAGATATTCGTTGTGTTTTTAAAAGAGTTCAATTTGATGCTTTAAACGAGTGTTTTCATCTCCCAGACTAAGCATGAAGTAAAATTTCGAGTTTAGAAAAGCCTCGTGACAATTTGTCGATGGTCGCGCAGCGACCCGAGACAAATTTTCCGGGCTTTTGTAAACTCGAAATTTTACTTCATGCGCCACGCGTATAAAACACTAAAATATTGTGAAATTTAAGTATATTTGAACCTCACGTAAAATCAGTGTTTTTGCAATGTACCCATCTGTATATTTATTTCATTTATATAATTTAATACTTTAGTATCGTGCATTTTTGATAATCATATTTAAAGTTATTTATGTTTGTTTCACTTATTGATGTTTGTTGTTTATTTTTATTTAAATATTATTCATTGCTAAATGTTATTATCAGAATGCATTTGCTAATGCTAGAGCACAGATAAGCCTGGGAAGAATAAATAGTTAATTAGAATTTGTACTTAATCACAGAGTATGGAGTTATTCTTTATTCTTTCCTCTGTGACTTAATGGAAAAATTCCGCTAAAGATGATAAAGTTCACCCCGGCCTATGCGTGCTCCTCCTTACGCATTGTTTGCTTAACGAAGAATCATTATTCATTACTATTAGATTATTTTTCGGGACTTCTGATTTGACTCTCGAACGCAAGACAGTACAAATATTACTTACTTCGATTTAATTCAATAAACTTCGTTAAGCAAGCTAGTTAAAGTTTCTAAATATATTATATTGTAATATTCACAAGTTTCTCAGTTAAGAAAATAGAATTGATATTCGTTATATAAAAACATCAAGTTATTTTGACCTCACCCAGAATAAAAGAACCTACTTAATATTAAATAAGTGTTAAATAGTGAAAATACTAAATAATAAACTTTACATTTTGTGCGCGGGGCGCATGAAGTAAAATTTCGAATTTAGAAAAGCCCAGAAAAATGTACAGTGTATTCTGAATATTGAGTTATTTATACTTAAAAAACTCTCTGTATAACTAATCAATAATATAAATTATTTGCCAAATTTGGTACATACCAAAGTTTTAATTGAATTTATGAAGAAAAAAAAAACAATCAAGATAAAAATAATATCAAATGAATTCTTTAATGTAAACTCATTGAGTTAAATTTTTTGATTTTTAGTTAAATTTTAGGTTTATTTAGGAGCTTTTTAAATATATCTGATTCCCAAAGTCCATAATTTCGAACATGCTGGAAATCTGAAAATAAAAGAAATATTTCGGAACACTTTATTTTTTCTGAAGGTCATCAAATTTATCATCGTACAAGTGGTGTAGACGGGATCAAATTACACGACGAAATAAGAGCGAGCGCGTTTGTGTGTGTGTGTGTGTGTAGACGCAACCGGAGCAGTTTTCTCTAGAATACTTCTACGTTTACTCTATTCATAAGTAGATGGACCCACTTCCCGACGACAGTCTCTCCTTTTCTATCCTCGAAAACTCGGAATCCAGTTCTCCCATAAGCATTGTCTACCCTTGACAATACCAAGTGTTTTTTATTTAAATAATTTTACATATTATTTTGGATTTTGTTTGTTTTTTGAAGTATATTGTTTGCAAATATACTGTCCTAAAGGAATGAACATGTTTTACAATCACTTAGAAACTACCGTGTGCTCGTTAAAAACATGATTTATGCCCAGTTGCTTCAACGTGAGTTAAATATTTAACCCGAGGTTATGCGTATTACTCAGGATTATTTTCAAAATTCGGTTGCACCAATTCTGACGATATGCCCCATTGTTACCATAAGGATAAGGTAGAGGTCTCATTTGGTTCTCCACCAAGGTGAAGATGTACGCACCATGGTCACTTAACTTTGACTGGTTTCTGTCCAATCAATATTGAACAATTTTTTTCCTTACAGAAGGAACTTTTCAAAACGGGTGGTGGAAGTTATCAGTCAAAGTTAAGGGACCATGCTAACTTTGACTGATAACTTCCACCACTCGTTTTGAAAAGTTCCTTCTGTAAGAAAAAAAAAAGTTCAATATTGATTGGACAGAAGCCATTCTGTGGTACTTGCTTTGTCAAGTGCTCTTTGTTTTTGTAGCTGCCTAATAAATTTCTCGTCGTAGGGGTTTTTGGAAATTGCCGACTTATATCACAAAATATATTGTAATAATCAACAAAAAATGCACCTGTAATAAATGTCCATGATTTATTTATTACATCCCATGTCTTTCTTGTATAGAGTTGAATAAAGCGTAATTATTATTACAAATGAGTTTCGTAAGATTCCAGAGTCCGACCTTCAGGGTAGAATGGAGACGATACATCAAACGTTTCAAGAGCGAAAGAAAGTATTTCCCAACGTGATGTAATGGGATTATGATTACGATCCTTCACATTGCTGGATTATTTTCTCTCTTTTTTCAAATAATTACACTGAAATTGGTTAATTAAAAAGTCACGAGTGCTTGGCTACAGAATTCTCAACACTCAACGCACGTTAAATACTCTCTTTTATGTCAATTTTGTAATGGGAAATTGCCCAGTTGCTCAAACTGAGTTAGGAATTGAACTGTACTTCAAGTTATCTCGGAACTGCAGTTTAACGTCGATATATCGTATTTTCAAATAAAAAAAACTTATAGAGCACCATGATTTAATCTTTGTTTTATCTTGAATAAGTTTCTCATCTTTCACGTAGTGAAACATATTTAACTATGATTTAATAAAGAAAACATTTGATTTAATTTCACTAATATGTTATACGAATATTAGTGAAATATTAGTCAAATTTAACCAAGTGCTTCCTTTATTAAATCATCTTTGTTTTAATTTAAGTTGGCTACACGCTTTAGGAATTGATATATCGTCGGTGTAATTGTAACCCATTTTTTTGGATTTTGGGGTTATGAGCTATTCCCACAGCAAAAAGTGGGCTGAATCGAGTAGAAAACACATTTTAGTATGTCGCGCTACAGCACAACTAGTTGCTTTATGGATTACGAAGTATTTTCTACTCGATTCAGCGCACTTTTTTATGGAAATAGCTTACAACCCCAAAACCTAAAAAAAAATTGGGTTACGAGGTATTAGAATTACACCGACGATATAAAACGTTAGACAAAAAATTATATAAATTCAAATTCAAAACTATTTGAATTCGAGAAAATAAGCTTACGCTTCTTATAGTTTGCACACTTTAAACATAATATATAAAATTACGAAAAAATTATTCGTGAAAATGCAAACAGTGTCTTAATTAATAAGACAATTTGAGACGATAAATGTCCATTGAAACAACTACTTCCCGTGCAAATATACCTCCGGATATTGAATTATACAATAAAATATTTAAAATCTTTTTTAATTTGATTTGTTACAACGCTCTATTAAAGTATATGTAACGTTTAGGTCAAATTCTCTTCAAACCAACTGACAATACAATTTAAAATGAAAGGAGAGATAGCAACAAATTATAAAAAAATTATATCATAATTTCAGAGTTGCCAACTTACAATATTTTCCATGGCACTCTAGGTTTTTATTTATTGAACATGCGATATTATCATTGTAATATCAGTTAAAACTAAGTTCATAACTTTTTTTTTTTTTCCACATGAGGTGGTATCGCTTTGCGTCCCTGCACTACGGTCTCCGTGGTCCTTTTGTGCTCCTCTGGTTATTTTACTCCCTGTATATTCCTGTGTCTTCTAGGAAGTCCAGGAGTTTGGGCCAGGGGATGTTCTTGAGCTGTTCTTCAGGAAGCACGGGCTTCCCGAGTTGCTCCGTGCGTTGCCGTTTATGGGCTTCGCATGTGCACAGTAGGTGTTGGGGAGTTTCCTCTTCTTCCAAGCACCCACGGCATAGGGGGCTTTTCTCAAGACCCATCCTATGTTTGTGCTTATTCAGGTCACAGTGCCCAGTAATTAGTCCTGTGATTTTCCTTAGTTTCATTCTGCTCAGTCCTGACAGCGCTAATGCGCTATCAGGTACCGGGCCTAACTTAGTATGGTTGCAGTTATGCACAATTTCAGCAGAGCATGTTTTTAAACTAGTTTTATGTAATTTTGGTCGTATATAATTCTAATTTACTTTTGTTGCAAACAGGATTTAATCGAATTACTTGAGGTGCAATTGAAACAAAAATAATTGTTGTGTTTTTTTTTATAGGAAGAACTGGATCTTACAGCGCCGAATAAAGCAGCCATGCTCAGTTTACCATCGCAGAAAAAATGGCAAATTTACTGTTCGAGAAAAGGAGGTGAAGATACAGTGGATTTGGCCCATGCTCCGGAACATTATGTCGAACGGTTGCAGACATTATCTACAGTAAGTTAACTTGCTTAAATAACAACAATCATAAACAATGTTGAACTCAACTCTGAAAAAAAAACTCAGAGTTTAATTAGCCCCTGTCAGAATTTTCTATTAGTATACATATGCATACGCTTTTTTTTTAAGAATTCACTTTGAATCTTAAAACGAGTGTTTTCCACTCCCAGAATAAGCATGAAGTAAAATTTCGAGTTTAGAAAAGCCTGAAAATTTGGTTTGGTCGCGTAGCGCGAAGCGCGGAGCGGCCAAACCAAATTTTCAGGCTTTTCTAAACTCGAAATTTTACTTCATGCGCCACCGGTACAAAACACTGACATATTACGAAGCTTAAAACACCGTTGAACTTTACACTGAATCAGTGTTTTGTAGCGGTGGCGCATGAAGAAAAATTTCGAGTTTAGAAAAGCCTGAAAATTTGGTTTGGCCGCTCCGCGCTTCGCGCTACGCGACCAAACCAAATTTTCAGGCTTTTCTAAACTCGAAATTTTACTTCATGCTTAGTCTGGGAGTGGAAAACACTCGTTTAAACTTCAAATCGACCTATTGTAAAAAAACAACGAATATTCAATACATATTCTTTGTAAAAGGGGTTTCCCGTGAGAGAATAAATAAATAAATAAATAAATAAATAAATTTAAAAACCTACAATACGTAATTGGGATATGTATACTCAAAAGAAAAAAAATCGCAAAAAATTATGATCTAAGGCTTTTGTAAATGAAAAAACACTAATATACTCGCGACCTAAACAGTATGACAATGTCATGTAACGTCAAAAACACAACTAGAAAAAATCCTTGCAGATACAACTGTCGACATACTCTCTAAAAAATTTGAACCACACATTCCACATTAATGAGTCATAGGACATCTCTCCCGAATTCCACTATATTTTTGAAGGAGAAGTAGTAAATTTAGGGGATTATTATCAAAGATTTAGTGGAAATTGAAAATTACCCTTGGTAGCACTGTATTTAGACAAGCAAAAAGACGTTTCTTTGACACTTTTTGACATTCATTACTATCAAAATTATGTTCATCCATCAATTCCCTTCATTTCTGTGGCTGGCTAAAAGGACCTAGTTGCAAAGGGCATTAATCCATTTTATGCCTTTATCGATATCTGTCGACCAACAATAAGGAGATTACCTTTATTTCTTTCAATGATAATCTGTTTGTGTGATTTTAGGAGAAATATCCCGATACGAACGTCGATGAGGAAGTCAGGGCACGGACGAAGCAAATCGACGGACTGAAGACGGCCCTGAGGACGTCCACCCACAGTTTTGTGATAAAGTTTATAGAGTTAGAAGGACTACCCGCCTTATTAGAATTTTTAGAACGCATGGACTATTTCACCGCTCAAAGCTCTGTTCACACAAGCATCATCGGCTGCGTGAAAGCTCTCATGAACAATTCGGTAAGTTCATCAACAACAAGAAATCCTTAGCAAAAATATCCTTCAAAAGATCGCACAACATCAACTAATACAAACTAAAATCAAAATATTTTACAGTAAGTTTGTTAACAATTAGTGGGTTGAAGGACAGGCCAATGGCCCTTTGTATTATCTTTGTTTGTACAATCAATGATAATTATTATTAATAATACCCTACAGTCATTTGATATAAGGTATACACTAAAATCTAACTTCAACATAACTTAAGATTTGCCATAAGGCTGGTCTGGGATTAGTTCTACCTTGTTTTAGATCCATTTAATTGTGGTTAAGTTGGATAGATCAGGTCAGAAATAATGATGAAAGAATTAATCCTACCTTATATCAGGTTAATTCATTTGTGGTTAGGTTAGTTGAGATCTGATTAGGCCAATATCAATGCAGTTGTGATTACGCTACAAAAGGTCTGATCACACCAAAATCAATTTTGTTATGATTAGATTTGATCAGTTCAGATTAGGACTAACCAAAATTTAAGTCATCTAGCATTAGGTAAGACTAATCCTGATATCCTTAACCCTTGCTCAAAATATAATCTCAATTTATGTCTAATTTAAGTCGATCTTCCTTGCTCTTGTTCCTTTTTTAGACCTCTTCCAATTTTCCATAATCTAACGGAACCGAACATAGCTTACTCTAATCTGGACTTAACCAGACTAACCAAAATTAAAGTCATCTAGCATTAGGTATGACTAATCCTGATATCCTTTACCCTTGCTTAAAATATAATCTCAATTTGTGTCTAATTTAAGTCGATCTTCCTTGCTCTTATTCCTTTTTAGACCTCTTTCAATTTCCCAAAATTTAACGAAACCGAACTTAGCTTACTGTAATCTGAACTAACCAAAATTGAAGTCATCTAGCATTAGGTAGGACTAATCCTGGTACCCTGAACCTTTGCTCAAAATATAATCTCAATTTGTGTCTAATTTAAGTGGTTAAGTTGGATAGATCAGGTCAGAAATAATGATGAAAGAATTAATCCTACCTTTTATCAGGTTAATTCATTTGTGGTTAGGTTAGTTAAGATCTGATTAGGCCAACATCAATGCAGTTGTGATTACGCTACAAAAAGTCTGATCACACCAAAATCAATTTTGTTATGATTAGATTTGATAAGTTCAGATTAGGACTAACCAAAATTTAAGTCATCTAACATTAGGTAAGACTAATCCTGATATCCTTAACCCTTGCTCAAAATATGATCTCAATTTATGTCTAATTTAAGTCGATCTTCCTTGCTCTTGTTCCTTTTTAGACCTCTTCAATTTCCCATAATTTAACGAAACCGAACTTAGCTTACTGTAATCACGACTAACCAAAATTGAATTCATTTAGCATTAGGTAGGACTAATTCTGGTACCCTGAACCTTTGCTCAAAATATAATCTCAATTTGTGACTAATTTTAGTCGATCTTTCTTGCTCTTGTTCTTTTTTTTAGACCACTTCCAATTTCCCATAATTTGAGGAACCGAACTTAGATTACTCTAATCTAACCGAGTCTTACTAAACCTACCACAACTTATGTCTTGAGGAATGCTGTTTTTTTTTTTTTAGACTGGAAGGGCACACGTATTAGCCCACCCGACCAGCATAAACACAATAGGTCAATCGCTGAGCACCGAAAACATCAAAACCAAAATCGCCGTGCTGGAAATCCTCGGGGCCGTCTGCCTCGTCCAGGGCGGCCACAAGAAAGTCCTCGACGCCATGCTGCACTACCAAAAATACGCCTTCGAGCGCACCCGCTTCCAGGGCATCATCAATGACCTGGACCGCTCCACCGGCGTCTACCGCGACGAGGTCAACCTGAAGACCGCCATCATGTCCTTCATCAACGCCGTCCTCAACTACGGCCTGGGTCAGGAGAACCTGGAATTCAGGCTTCACTTACGGTACGAATTCCTGATGCTGGGAATCCAGCCGGTGATTGATAAGCTGAGGCGGCACGAGAACGAAACGTTGGACAGGCATTTGGATTTCTTCGATATGGTCAGGAATGATGACGAGAAGGAATTGGCGAAGAAGTTCGATCAGGAGCACATTGATACGAAGAGCGCTTCAGCGATGTTTGATTTGCTGCGGAGGAAGCTGAGTCACACTCCGGCTTACCAGCACTTACTCTCGTTGCTATCGCATTGTCTGATGCTGCCGACTACTTGCGATGCTTATCCGCAATACTGGCTTTTATTCGACAGGATAGTCCAACAGATTGTTCTCCAGCAGGAGGAAAGAGGGAGTAAAAACGCGAAAACAACGAATCATTTCAATCCAGACGTTTCCCCAATTGACATCAACGTGGATAATATTGTGCATTTATTGGCTAAAGAGGAGGAGTTGGTTGCGGCTAGGAAGAAAGCCGATGAGTTGGAGAAGGAGAACACCGATATGTCGAATAGGTTGGCCAAAAAGGAGCAAGAACTGGATCAGCGCACTCAGGAGAAAGAGGATATCGAATCTAGTTTGGGGAGGATAAAGGAAAGGCTGGAGAAGGAAACGGCGGCTCATATTGAAACAAGGCAGCGGATCAGTGAGCTTGAATACCGTGCAGCTGAACTCGATCGCCAGATCAACTGCGAGAGAGGTGAGCGGCATCGCTTGGAAAGATTAGTCAATTCCGGGAACATTCCTGATGATGCCAAGGTTATCGGTTTAAAATCGGCAATTGAGACACCCGAATATAAGCCAGCGCCGCCTCCACCTCCTCCCTTAGCGCCACCCCCACCACCCGCACCTGGACCTCCACCACCACCCTGCGCTCCGATGGCGCCGCCCGAACCTCTGCGAATGGAGCTGCCGAAGAAAAACGTCCCACAACCCGCAAACCCGCTGAAATCGTTCAATTGGTCGAAATTGCCTGATACAAAGGTTACAGGGACGATTTGGAGCGAGCTTGATGATACGAAGCTTTACAACGCTATGGAGTTGGATAATATCGACAAGCTTTTCTGCGCTTACCAAAAGAATGGTGTTACGGTAAGTCCACACTTTTAATAAACCGTGTGTCGGGGGGATTACTACCCAGATAGGAAACACTTTTTTATTAACCGTTTTTTCGACAAAAAATAATTCTTTAGAAAAAATTTTCGAGGACTTGAAAAATAATGTTTACAAGTCATCCAAAACTTTTTGTAAAGAATAACTTTTTGTCGGAAAATGAACAATAAAAAAGTTTTTCCTATCCGTGCAGTAATCCCCACACACAGTAGATATTCAACCATACATATTGAGAGATGTGCATAAGGACATCTATTGCTAAGAAAAATTAGCAATTGTGAGTACTCAAAAATGTACAACAGGTCGCGCATAAAAGATAAAGAACTAACTCTATTAGCTCTTAGAGAAAACCTCTATTGACGATTGAGAATGACTTTAACTTCTAAAGAATGGTTTTTCTTTTTTTTTCAGAATGAGGGTTCAATAGAGGATTTACGCCAAATGGGCAAGACCAAGACGAAAGTCCTTTCGGTGATCGATGGCAGAAGAGCGCAGAACTGCACGATTCTCCTTTCGAA
Organism: Philonthus cognatus; assembly: GCA_932526585.2. Taxonomy (NCBI): domain Eukaryota; kingdom Metazoa; phylum Arthropoda; class Insecta; order Coleoptera; family Staphylinidae; genus Philonthus; species Philonthus cognatus. The sequence continues at coordinate 30,473,565 of OW052241.1, read as the reverse complement.
ACTGAAGATGTCCGACGAAGATATAACCAAAGCTATTTTAAGTATGGACAGTAAGGAGCAGTTACCGATGGATATGGTCGAGCAATTGCTGAAATTCACCCCGAGTCCCGAAGAAAGTGTATTGTTGGAAGAACACAGCGATGAGATCGATTCTCTGGCGCGAGCTGATAGATTCCTTTATGAAATATCCAAGTTAGTATAAAAATTAAGGTACAATTCACGAGAGGTGTCCCATGGTTTCCTTGATTTGTAGTGCTTTCTGCACCAATACTTCTAATGCGAAAATTGTTTTTTTTCCTTCCTGTGGGGCCGTCTTTCTTGCGGATTCGGATGCACTGTTAGACTGATACAGCCAATATACCATCCCTGCTCTGAGCCCCCATTGTTTGTCGTACGTTCGTCTAATTACAGCAAGGGTAATTTCCGATTTACGTTTGATTTTTGTGACGTGTGAGGTCCAGGTGAGCCTGGAGTCAAAGGTTACTCCTAAGTTACTTCCTAAGCACCTCACCCGACATTTATAGGTTAACACCATTTAGAAGGAGAAGACCTAGGCCCTCCAGTTTCCTCCTGCGTGTAAATGGTACAAGGGTGGCCTTAGAGGGTGACTTTAAGTCCTTCTCTAGTACACCATTTGTTCACCACGTTCAGTGCGCGTCGCATGCGCTCTCTGATTGTGTTGTTCAATTTTTCCTTATAACTAGGTTATCTGCGTATCCTAGGGAAGAGTAGCAGTCTATCCATAACTAGGTTCCACAGCAGGAATGAGAGAACTCCCTGAGGACAACCACCAGCCACCCTGGATGCTAGTGTCTGGTCAGGAAACGTAGTGTAAACCATCCTTTGTCTTAGCATGCAGTCAATCCACCTGCAGCTAGTTTCCTCCAACCCCCGCTTCCATAGGGCAGCAGTTATGGAGTTAAAGGATGTCTTGTCAAATGCACCTTCTATATCCAAGAAGGCAGCAAGTAGGATATCCTTGTTTTCCAGAGCAGTTTCAGCACTCCTTGTTAGTCGGCTGAGAGCTGTCTCTCCCGTTGATCGACCTGGAAGATAGGCATATTGATCTTGAGATAATGGGTTGGACACCAGTATCTCATCTTTGATATGCCTGTCTATAATTTTTTCCATTGTCTTCAGTACAAATGACATCAGACTAGTGGGCATGTATAACTTTGCACGAGAATACACTGTTCTGTCAGTCTTTGGTATGAAAACCACCCTGGTTATCCTCTATATTCTCGGCAGATATCGTAGGGCCATGCTGGCCCTTACGATCTCGCAGAGCCTTCGCCTCAGAAGTTCCGATCCCTTCTGTAGCATTATGGGTAAGATTCTATCAGGCCCCCGCGATTTAAAAGGTTTAAATGAGTTTACTGGCCATTTTCCTGGCAGTCTACCAGTCTACCTTTGATTCTCTGTTGCCAGTCGCATTAGGTCCCTGAGTGACCAAGCCGTTTAGTAATTCATCATAGATCCCCCCGGGGGAGTGTACCCGTAGAAGTTCACCCATGGTATCCTTCTCCGTTTTTGTATACACTCCGTCATTGAGTTCTAGAGTTTGGAGAGCACTTTGGGGGTTCTTCGAAAGTATCTTGTAGAGTCTGACACTGTCTGGGACAGATTTACTGTCTGTCTCCTTCAGGTAGATCTTCGAGCTTTCCTTAGTGCTTTGTTGTATTCGATTAGGGAGTTCTTATAAACCTCCCATGCGCCCGATTTAGCGGCTCAGTTCCTACCTGAATAAAGATCCATGTAGAATTGCCTACCCCAATACATTATCTTTAAAATGGTTTCAACCACAGTGTACTATTACCGCAGGTACGTGTAGACATTCTCTAAATATTTACAAAAAATTATGATTTAAAGCTTTTCTAATAGAAAGATCGCTAATATACTCACGACCTAAACAGTATGACATTGTCATGCAACGTCAGAATTTGACACAGGAAAAATCGTTGCAGATACAACTGTCGATATACTCTCTAAAAATTTTGAACCACACATTCCACATTAATGAGTCATAGGATATCTCTCCCGAATTTCACTGTAATGCATTTTGTACATGATACACTAAAACAGCGTGTAAAATGGTATGTAAGTTGCGTGTACTAGAGCTTCAAGTAATTTTAGTTGAAATTTTAAAGTACCTTTGAAGGATAATCTTCTTGACAGTTTCGTGTTATTTTCAGGGTGCCTCATTATGAACAACGTCTCAGGAGTTTACACTACAAAAAGCGTTTCCAAATCACCGTCAACGAGATCGTGCCGCGCATCCAGGGCGTCATGGAAGCTTCGAGGGAGGTCTCCAGATCGAGGAGGCTGCGAAGGCTTCTAGAGATTGTCCTAGCTTTAGGCAACTACATGAACAGAGGAGCGAGAGGAAACGCTTCCGGTTTTCGATTGGCTTCACTTAACCGCCTTGCCGATACCAAATCCAGTGCGGCGAAGGGAACGACCTTACTGCATTACTTAGTACAAATTTTGGAGAAGAAGGCATGTTAGAAATAAATAGAAGCCACTATACGTTCTAGATCAAAGTGGGGTATCTTATTTTAATTTGAGAACTTCTCTTTGTGTTTCAGTTCAAAGATATTTTAAGGATGGACGAAGATCTTCCGCACGTCAGGGGAGCAGCCAAAGTATCTTTGGGTGAGTTGAACAAGGACATGGGTCAACTGAGAGCTGGTCTCAAGGATGTCGCCAAGGAAATCGAATTCCACCGTACTCAGAGTCCCGTCGCCAACGACAAGTTCGTCCCAGTCATGAGGGAATTCCAGGCGACAGCTACTTGCAGACTGGCCGAAATCGAAGACCAATACCAAGATATGAAGGTACATTAATTTTCAGAAAAAATACTGTGGAGAAGACACAAAGAGTTGTAGACCTTAGAAAGACTTATTAGACGACAGAAAGAGGTATTATTATACTATAGAAAGAGATATTAGATGACATGATCTATTAGATAACAAAACGAGCTATTAGATGACATTAAAAAGCTGTAAGATAAAAAAAGTGCTGACGGAAAGAGCTACGCTTTTTCTTAAAGAGTTTAATTCAAAGCTATAAACGAGTGTTTTCCACTCCAAGACTAAGCATGAAGTAAAATTTCGAGTTTAGAAAAGCCTGAAAATTTGGTTTGGTCGCGTAGCGCGAAGCGCGGAGCGGCCAAACCAAATTTTCAGGCTTTATAAACTCGAAATTTTACTTCATGCGCCACGCGTATTAAACACTGAAAGCACTGAAATAAAAACTTCGTAAACTTCGCTTGAAATCAGTGTCTTATACGCGTGGCGCATGAAGTAAAATTTCGAGTTTAGAAAAGCCTGAAAATTTGGTTTGGTCGCCCCGCGCTTCCAAACCAAATTTTTAGGCTTTTCTAAACTCGAAATTTTACTTCATACGCCACGCGTATTAAACACTGAAAGCACTAAAATATTGAGAACGAGCAAACCACGCTTGAAATCAGTGGCTTATACGCGTGGCGCATGAAGTAAAATTTCGAGTTTAGAAAAGCCTGAAAATTTGGTTTGGTCGCGTAGCGCGAAGCGCGGAGCGGCCAAACCAAATTTTCAGGCTTTTCTAAACTCGAAATTTTACTTCATGCGGCACGCGTATTAAACACTGAAAGCACTGAAATAAAAACTTGGTAAACTCGCTTGAAATCAGTGTCTTATACGCGTGGCGCATGTAGTAAAATTTCGAGTTTAGAAAAGCCTGAAAATTTGGTTTGGTCGCTCCGCGCTTCCAAACCAAATGTTTAGACTTTTCTAAACTCGAAATTTCACTTCATACGCCACGCGTATTAAACACTGAAAGCACTAAAATATTGAAAACGAGCAAACTACGCTTGAATTCAGTGGCTTATACGCGTGGCGCATGAAGTAAAATTTCGAGTTTAGAAAAGCCTGAAAATTTGGTTTGGTCGCTCCGCGCTTCGCGCTACGCGACCAAACCAAATTTTCAGGCTTTTCTAAACTCGAAATTTTACTTCATGCTTAGTCTGGGAGTGGAAAACACTCGTTTAAAGCTTCAAATTGACCTCTTTTAAGAAAACAATATATATTTAATAATTTAAACATAATTGGGAATTGGGACATGCTCTATTAGATGACATTAAAGAGCTGTAAATTAAAAAAGTGCTGACGGAAAGAGCTTTTCTCCTGTAGTTGGCATTTTGAGTTCTTGTGTTTTCATTTAATTTTTTGTGTTTTATTTATCTTTCAGACAAGATTTGAAAGAGCTGTGAGACTTTTCGGCGAAGACCCAAACGCTTCCCAGCCGGATGAATTTTTCGGAATCTTCGACACTTTCCTGAACACCTTCACGGAGGCCAGACAGGACAACGAAAACATGCGCAAGCGCCAAGAAGAGGAGGAGAAGCGCGCCAAACAAGAAGAGGCTCTCAAGAAGCTGACTTTGGAAAGGAAGCACAGCAGGGAGGGAATTCTATCGAGCATCAGCAAAAACTACAGCTTGAAAAATGGCGAAACCGACGCGAAGGGGGAGTTTGACGATTTGATCTCCGCTCTGCGGACGGGGGATGTTTTTGGGGAGGACATGGCCAAGTTCAAGAGGTCGAGGAAAAACAGGATAGGGGCTGGAAACTCGCCCCCGAGGAGGAATTCTGTTAATAGGGATGATAGTAGGGAGAGGGTTGTCACAAACGGACGCAGACAGTAAATTTTGATTGCAACAAGAGATATACTTTCTTCTGTGCATGTAAATACACACTTTGATTGAAACATTAATCAAATAACCCACTAAGCGAACAAATTTAAGTAATATTTGATCGACATTACAATAACATTTTATGTTGTTGTATTGATTAAATGTTATTTAATTAAACCATTGTTGCTTAATGGGAAAGGATCTTCAAATATTTACAATTTTAAAGCAGGCTATGATTGAACAAATATTTGTCTAAACCTACACTAACACAGATTAACGTCAAAATAAAGTTGGCGTTCACTATAAGTAAAAACATACGTTCACTATAAGTAAAAACATACGTTCACTAAATCAGCCTACTCCAAATTTTGAAAGTATTTAAACAAAACATTTTAATAATATTTACCGCCTTATTAATAAACTTTAAAAAAGAGTTTGAAGCTCCCACTAATCGATTTGTAACATGCTTAGTGTAGCCTGAAAACTCTCCACTAATTTCTATTAATAACCCACTGAGCAAACACATTTAAGTAATGTTACATCAACATTAAAACAACGTTTAATGTTGCTACAATGTTGGTGTAATGTTATTTATTTGTTTTTTGCTCAGTGGGAAGTCGTAGTTGATCTTTTACATAAAGGAGGAAAGTATATACAAAAATAATTGCTCATGTATGTAAGTAAAAAAGCTTATTTACTGCTCATAGCTCGATGTACTTAGCAAAAACAAAATAAATAGCCATAGAACTGACTTGACTTTAACATTTCGTGTATTGTATTGTATTAGTTTTTTAAAAACAAAATAATTTGTACATTTTTTTAATTTATAGGAAATTGGACCAATATTTATAAATATATTCCGTTTTGTTAATATTATAAATTCCTTTGTATATTTATATTATATCATTTTTTTAGTGCTGCCAAAATGAAATAGGAGTATAAAATGTGAAGTGCGTTTTTCGTTTTTTTTTTCGAAAAGCCAAAAGAATAACGGAGAATTTTTTATATTTATACACATGTTTTGTATAATATTTAATTGCGACACCAATAAGCATGGTTTATACATATAAAAATGAAAATATAAATAAATAGATTTATATACCTACGACATGTAAACGATTTGTATGTTTGTATAATGTAGATGTAGTCAATGTTATACATTATATAACGGATTTTAATTATTTGCATTTTTGAACTGATGATATCGACATTTGTATGTTACAATTATATCGTTGTTAATTTATTTAAATTTTGTTTTATTTCACAACCAATCACAAAACACACTATCTAAATCCAGCTCGATTTAAATTCAATCTTAATTTTAATTCGCCGCAACCCATAATAATTATTATTACATCTAGGGAAATATAAAGAGATTATACACTGCCGAGCATAAAACTAGGGTCACTCCGTAATTTGAATTTTTTTTAGAAATGTTTAATTTTTTACATGTTTTTTCGGTTGTAACAGTTCACTGACTGATTGCTTGAATAATCAAACAAGTTTTTGTTGTTCAAAGTTTATTGAAAGTAATGAAAATAAACAATTTCAATTTGATATGCTAAGTAATGAAAATGAACAAGTTTACTTTCATATGCTTTTGTTGAAACAAAATAAAGTTTAAGGACTTCCGTAGCGAGTATTCCCTCCTCTGGCAGTGATAATAGCTTGCAAACGACGAGGCATGCTCTGGATCATATTTTGGATCATATTTTGGATCATATTCTGCGGAAGATTGTCCCATTCCTGCACCAGTATGTCGCGAAGCTCTCTGGAATTTCTGGGGGCCTGCACATGTTTCCATAAACGTTTTCCCATCTCATCCCAAACATGCTCAATTGGATTTAAATCTGGACTGCGAGCAGGCCAAACAAATCGCATGATTGGACACTCGTCAAGATACTCAGTAACTATCCGAGCAGTGTAGGGCCTGGCGTTATCATGCATAAATGTTGCGTCGTCACCAAGAATAACCATGAACGGTAAAACATAGTTTTTAGATCCTTTGTCAGGTACCTATGCGCAGTCAACTTGCTATTCTCGATAAAGACTAACTCCGAATGAGTGTCAAAAGATATGCCTCCTCATGCAATAACTGATCCTTCACCAAGTGGAAGTCGCTCGGCAATACATGCTTTCGTCTTGTCGTCGCCACACTCTTACACGTCTATCTGAGCCCGTAAGACAGAATCGCGATTCATCGGAAAACAATACGCGACTCCATCCACTATTCTCCAAGCCAAGTGTTCTCGTGCAAAATTCAACCTCACTATCCGGTGTTGACGGGAAAGCGGAGGTCCAGTAGCTCTAGTTCGAGAAGATAATCCAGCAGCATGAAGTCGCCTCCTGACTGTCAACTCACTTGTGTTTACATTTCTCACTCCTTGCAGATGATTTCGAAGGGAAACTGCCGTGACCGTTCGGTTTCTCAGATTACTAGAAACGAGAAAGCAGTCATCTCTAGCTGTTGTAGCCTTGCCTCGCCCTGAACCAGGTCTTCGAGTGAGCTCTTCGTACCGCCGCCATACTCGTTGCACACTCGAGAGACTTACATCAACCTTTCTCGCAGTTTCACGCAGACCGCGGCCGTCTTCTAAAGCCACCACAATTCGTGCCTCAACAACAGGATTTATGATCATTGCATAACACTAACAATGACAACAATACACAAACAATTTACAACAGATAGATGTCATCACAGAAACAAAAACTATGCTTGTTTGTTTCAACAAAAGCATATGAAAGTAAACTTGTTCATTTTCATTACTTAGCATTCAAATTGAAATTGTTCATTTTCATTACTTTCAATAAACTTTGAACAACAAAAACGTTTTTGTTTATTCAGGCAATCAGTTAGTAAACTGTTACAACCAAAAAAAAAACACGTAAAAAAACTTAACATTTAAAAAAAAAATCAAATTACGGAGTGACCTTACTTTTATGCTCGGCAGTGTATATATATATTTATGAATTTTGTACATAACATAATACATAATAAAATATTACACAAAACTCATAAATAGGCTATCGACCAGGGGTCTTTTAGCCTGTCTTTGTCAGGTACATGTCGGTTTTTTTAAATTCATGATCACTAACGTCGTTGTCCAAGTCCTGATGATTATATGAGATAAATTGGTGAATTGTCGTTACTGGGAATTTATATTTTGGTTCGATGTTGGGGTTGCGGGGAATACAGAGGTGTTGAATAATATTGGGAATGTTAGGATTAGTGGCAAATTTTAAGGATAGAATTTCAAGGCGTTAGCTAATAGGAGGAATGTTGCAAATGTCATAGAGGAGTGCGTTTGGAGGATTATGTAAGGGAATGTTCGGGTGTAGGATTTTGGTTAGGACTCGCAGAGCAGAGCGCCTCTTAGGGTAGAGGGACGGGGATTGTGGTACAGGATAGCCGCATATTCGAGCAGGGGACGGCATATCATACTGTATATTTGCACAGCGGTTTTTGTGGAAATGCCCTCATTTTTATAAGTCAGAGCTCTAAAATGACGAGCCCTGCTCTTTACGCTGGCTTTTAGGTGTTGGGTATGTGTTGAAAAGGTAAGTTTGGGGTCGAATGTTATACCTAAGTATTTACAATGGGGAGATGGAGAGATGCATTGGATATTTACTAGGATATGGAATGGAGAAGTTGAAGGCCGGTGGAAGGGAATAAGGGGTTGCGTTTTATTTGGATTTATGGATATTCTCCATTTCGCAAACCAGGTTTGTAGGGAATCTATTAGCTCTTGCAGGGTGCTTAAGGCTTTAGGTAATGTGGGAGCGTGAGCTATCAGCGCGGTTTCGTCTGCATATAGGAGGGGGTACGCGGAGGGATTAATATATAATGGGTCAGGGTTGTATAGGTCGTGGACAAATATATTGTATGATATCGGGGAGAGTGGTGAACCTTGGGGAAGACCTTGCTGGGGAGTGAATGATTGAGAATAGGAGTTTCGGATTCGGATTGTTAGGGATCGGATATTCAGGAAACTGTCGAGGATATGAATTGAATAAGAAGGGATTCCTAACGAATTGCACTTAAACAACAGACCTCGATGCCATACTGAATGCTTTCTGGATGTCTAGAAATGCGATAGCTGACTTCTGGTTTTCGAGGTGTGTTGATTGGCAATTCGATGTGAGGATTGATAATGGAAGTGAAGTTGAGCGGTGTTCTATGAAACCAAATGGATACATAGGGATGCGGTCGAGGATGAGGGATGATAGTTTTTTCTGGATAATGGATTCAAATAACTTACCAAGGACTGGAAGAAGAGTGATTGGGCGATAGCTTGAAACTAAGGCTGAATCGTTGCCAGATTTATGGATGCAAGTGATAATCCCTCTCTTCCACTCCGTTGGTAGGGTTTGGGAAATAAATATGTGATTAAATAAAAGAATGATATGTTCATGGATGTTTTCAGGAAGGGACTTCAGGATACATCTAGGGATGCCATCGTATCCGGGAGAGGTATTCTTGCCTTTGTGTAGCAGCTCATAATATTCTTCCTCCGTTATTTCATTATGGGAGGAATGGGGGATGGGATTTCTTTTAAACGTACTGTACCAGTCATTGATTGTTTTAAGGAAAGTCTTGTCATACGTGTCATTGTCTGTCATAGTATACAGAGAGTTTTATGTAACACCGAACATTTTCATAACGAGAATTTTTCTTTTAGGTATCCATATGCATACGTTGCACATTTTTCGATGCACGGTTTATTAAAAGAATTTAATATGAAGCTTTAAGCGAGTGTTTTCTACTCCCAGGCTAAGCATGAAGTAAAATTTCGAGTTTAGAAAAGCCTGAAAATTTGGTTTGGTCGCGTAGCGCGAAGCGCGGAGCGGCCAAACCAAATTTTCAGGCTTTTCTAAACTCGAAATTTTACTTCATGCGCCACCGGTACAAAACACTGACATATTACGAAGTTTAAAACACACTGCTAAACTTTACATTGAATCAGTGTTTTGTACCGGTGGCGCATGAAGTAAAATTTCGAGTTTAGAAAAGCCTGAAAATTTGGTTTGGCCGCTCCGCGCTTCGCGCTACGCGACCAAACCAAATTTTCAGGCTTTTCTAAACTCGAAATTTTACTTCATGCTTAGCCTGGGAGTAGAAAACACTCTCTTAAAGCTTCAAATTGAAATCTTTTAATAAACCGAGCATCGGAAAATGTGCAACGTATGCATATGGATACTTCAAAGAAAAATTATCGTTATAAAAATGTTCGGTGTTACATAAAACTCTTTGTATGTCTTTTCGTAGTATTTAACAAAAGTGTCTGCAATTACTTGGTCGTCTGTTATCGTCGTGTTCGTTGTCGGGTCTTCAATATACTGTAGTGAATCTGTCTTGCGGTATTTGCTGAGTTTTTTGATTTCGTCCCAAAAATTTTTACCATGCTGTTCGTTAATGTTATTGCATGTTTTTATCCATGTCTTGTTTGTATTCTGCAATCAGTCGGTGTATGTCTTTGTTTAGTCGGTTAAAGTCACGTTTTCGGTTAATGTCATCCGTCAGTTGAATGTCTCTGTAGAGTTGTCGCTTGTATTTAATCAGTCTTAAAATATATTTAGGGAGAGGGTATTTATAGGGTGTTTTGGTGTAAGTGGGTGTGTTTTGTCTTATAGACTCTGATAATGTATTCAGGAATAAGGATATGGATGTTGGTGTAATAATTGGATGGGATTCTATAAATTGAGTCATGTCCTCTGTCACCTTGTCTAAATTACAGTCCTTATGTCTATAAATAGTTCTTGGGGAAGAAGGGATGGGAGGATTTGTTGACATTGAAAATTTAACAGATAGGTGATCTGAACCTAAGTCAGGTATAAGTTGGAGGTCTTGGATTAGGTGTCGTATATTGCTGGTACATAAGAGGATTGATTGGTAGAGGATTGATTGTGGGACATTATAAATGTAGGATCTGTATTTATACGGACAAAGTTGGAATTAGAAATAAAGGAGGAGAGCTGCCTGGTCTTGGCTTTATTGATATTAAAGTCCCCGATAACGATGGCATGATCATAAAGGGAGGCTTTCGTAAATATAGTATCCTCAATAGAGGAGGAATGGTGTAGGCAAGGAATGTATGTAGGGTAAAAAAGGATAACTCAATGGTGCAATGCAGACACTCGTTCATAGGGTGGTTTATTTTTGGAGGGTTTGCTTTGCCTAACTTTATTCCAGGCCTCACCGCCACCACTGAGCCTCCTCTTTGATTTTGTATTGGAGCAGACGAGGGAATTTGTATGTAGCAATAATCTTTAAGAGGGAATGGGTTGTTGGATTTGGTTTCGACAAATATGTTCACGTGGATTGGGTTATTTCTAAGGAAGTGAGAGACAAGGTGACATTTTTTAGGTATAAAGAGATTATTTTCTGAGGAAAACACATTTTCTTGTAACTTGTTAATAATCCATATTTCCCTAGGGAAGTGTGGATTGTCAAAAAGTTTCATATTTCCCTACGGAAGTATGAATTGTCAAAAAGTTTTATATTTCCCTAGGAAAGTATGGATTTTCAAAAAGTTTCATATTTCCCTAAGGAAATATGAGTATGTTATAACATATCGTAACCAAGGCAATATTACACATTATTGTATTAATCAGAAAAAAAGTGTTATCAACATTATAACAATGATTTATGCTGTTATAATGTTGATAAAACGTTATTTGTTTGGTTTTTGTTCAGTAGTAAGACGTTTTCTTTCAAAGTAAACTTATCTGTACGAGATTAGTTACCGAGCATATTTTGTTCGATTTTGAATTATATCTACTCTATCTGAAGCTTAATGTTTTAATTTTCTAATATCAACTTTAAATTAAATCTACTTTATATGAAGTTAAAGCATAATCTCTTACTTTTTGAACGAAAAGCGTTTCGGATTTGTTAAAATCTTCTCTATCCGAAGTTAGAGTAGAATCATTCATTTTTTTTATAAGAAAGCACTTCGACTTTAGGCAACTTTGATTTCACCTTCCAGGCGGTAACTTAAGCCAATTAGCTCCATTCTAAAAATACTCTTCAATCTATTAATAAACCGGGAGTGTGGTGCACTCTCTGTTGAAACACCCACGAGAAATGTTTTAAACAAATTATTCGCCATGGACGCCGTATTAATTTTCGACGTTTTGATGTACATTAACGTATTCTACTATCCCCTGTTTGCCATAAGCCACCCCTTAATGACCGTGGCGAAATTCTTCAGCCCGAATTACAAAACCCCGGATTGGATAGAAGTCGACGCGGCCGTCGTTACCACTTTGATTTTGGTTGATTTACTCAAAATCGTCTTGTTTAGAAAAATTAGAGAACATAAAAGAGGTTTGTACAATATGTCTGCATGTGTTAATGTTGTACAGTTATTTATACAGAGAGTTTTATGTAACACCGAACATTTTCATCACGAGAATTTTTCTTTGAAGTATCCATATCCGTACGTTGCACATTTTCCGATGCTCGGTTTATTAAAAGAATTTAATTTGAAGCTTTAAGCGAGTGTTTTTCACTCCCAGGCTAAGCATGAAGTAAAATTTCGAGTTTAGAAAAGCCTAAAAATTTGGTTTGGTCGCGTAGCGCGAAGCGCGGAGCGGCCAAACCAAATTTTCAGGCTTTTCTAAACTCGAAATTTTACTTCATGCACCACCGGTACAAAACACTGATTCAATGTAAATTTTAGCGGTGTGTTTTAAACTTCGTAATATGTCAGTGTTTTGTACTGGTGGCGCATGAAGTAAAATTTCGAGTTTAGAAAAGCCTGAAAATTTGGCTTGGCCGCGCCGCGCTTCGCGCTACGCGACCAAACCAAATTTTCAGGCTTTTCTAAATTCGAAATTTTACTTCATGCTTAGCCTGGGAGTGGAAAACACTCGCTTGAAGCTTCAAATTGAATTCTTTTAATAAACCGAGCATCGGAAAATGTGCAATGTATGCATATGGACACTTCACACAAAAAATCTCATTATGAAAATGTTCGGTGTTACATAAAACTCTCTGTATGTATGTTCCTTTTGTAATGATTTGCTTACCAAATGACTATTTTTGACAAATTCGCCGGATTTAGTCAAAGCATGGATATAGTTATTTTTTAAAGTCCACTAAAAATATCTCAAGTACAATTTGAAGTAATTTAAATAAACATGTTCTTAATGCAACTGGGAAAAAATAACCTTATCAAAATATAACTGTTTTTTTAAGTATACATTTCCTAATATACTGTACAGAGCTAGGCAGGATTCGAATCATTCAGGATTCGAATCCTTTTAGAAGATTCAAAAGAGTCATTCGAATACTTTAGATAAACTGGATTCGTGATCCGGATTCGTTACATGTTTTTAAGAGGATTCGTATTCGAATCAAAATGCGGGTGATTCGAATCCTTATAAAAGGATTCGAATATTTATAAAAGGATTCGAATATTTATATAAGGATTCGAATACTTAAAAAATGATTCGAATACTTTCAAAAGGATTTGAATCGCGAAATAATTCGAATTAATTGTGAGGATCAAAAATTTGTTTTGTGTGTTTTTAAACTTCTCGTTAAATCATTGTTTTATACGCGTGGCGCATGAATTAAAATTTCGAGTTTAGAAAAGCCCAAATTTGTAGGCTTTTCTAAACTCGAAATTTTACATCATGCTTAGTCTGGGAGTGGAAACGCTCGTTCGAAACTTTAAACTGAATTCTTTGACAACAACATTAAATGACTGAAAAGGTTTTTTAAGATAATAATCTAGTTCAAAACAAACGACATATGATATAGGTTGACAACAAGACAAGTCGGTATTGGCCGGGATTTAGGCAATAATGACAGTTAGCCTGCATGTAGATCGGCATTAGCCTGTATTTGAACTACATTTACATAAGCCGGCGGTAATCGACATATTAACTATAATGACAGTTAATACAATGACAGTTGACGTAAGCAGTAACCGGCATTTGAACTATAATGACAGTTGATACAATGGCAGTTAACGTAGGCATTAACCGGCATTTGAATTATAGTGACAGTTGATATAAGTTGGCGTGAGCTGATATTTAGTCATTTAGTCTAACCTAACCTCATTTCACAGAGTAATATCTAGCCTAATCAACCTTGACAAAGCGAAATGTAACTTAAACTAACTAACCAACGTAACTCTTAAAGTTCCATCACTTTTTACCTTACTATCCACATTGCATGTGACTTTTTGGATTTCGAGCGCATTGCTTGTGTTTTGACAGTTAGGTTAGGTTAGGTTATTAATGACAGTTGAAATATACATTAATTGACATTTGAACTACAATGACAGTTGACATAAATCGGCGCCAGCCGACATTAAGTCCATAGTTTAATGACGGTGCGAAATTATCAATACTCATCTTTTACAAAATAATAATAATAATATTTCAATGTTTTATACGCGTGGCGCATGAAGTAAAATTTCGAGTTTAGAAAAGCCCCGTGAAAATTTGTCTCGGGTCGCTGCGCGACCCTCGACAAATTTTCTACTCGGGGCTTTTCTAAACTCGAAATTTTACTTCATGCTTAGTCTGGGAGTGGAAACACTCGTTCGAAACTTCAAACTGAATGCTTTGAGAAGAGCATTAAATGACTTAAAAAGTTTTTAATGATAATAATAATGTTTTTAAAATTTTGTTTATTATTATTTGAAGCAAAACTGACATGTTAGCCACAATCTGGTATGTTAAATTTTTTTCGACATTTTCCTAAAGATAAAAGATTTTTTTCTCTGACCATTTAATATAACTGTCTTCTGTGGAATTTTTGTTTGTCCAAATTAGAAAAACATCCGGATTTTTTAAAAGTCACAAAAATACCCTAGAGTTAATGTTTTGTGTGATCTCTTTGATACCATGATGTTTTTTAGCTATCAGGAAATTCTCGACTCATCGTTGAATCTCAGGTAATCCGGATTTTTGAATACACAATGTAAATAACTAATATAGGGTGGGCCATCTGATGGTTTGTTTTTTAAATTGCTAATAAAACTACACCGTTGAATATTTTTTAATGATTTTTGCTCAAAACGACTGATAATACGGGTACCAAACTTAGTGTGAAAAAGATCGATAGTTTTACGGCTGGTGTGGCATGTTGCTCCATCCTGCTGGGACCATAGCTCGTTCAAGTCAAAATCGCCTAATTGCGGCCACAAATAATCAGTCAGAATGTCTCTGTACCGCACTGCATTGCAACACAATTCTCACTTTAGAAATAATATTCACTTTAGAAATAATATTTCAAAAACGATTTATATCTTACAGCGAAGGTTTGACACTACATTTATGTCAATATGTCAAGCGCGTCGGTGTTGCCAATGAGGAAATAACAAACCGATTAAAAATTGTTTTCATTGTTTTTGTCAATAGTTAAGTTTGTTTTATAAATTTTTACGTGTTTTGTAATTTTTACGATGACAGTTGATTTTGACAAATTTCATAATATCATATGGCTTTTTTGTTGGTGTTTTTGTCAGCTTGAATAAAATTCCATGACTTTTCTCTGACTTTCCCGGTTTAAATCATATTTAGTGTATTTCTTATTTAATTAATTTTCAGGCATTCGTGGATTTTATAATAGAGTTTAATTTGAAGTTTTGAACGAGTGATTCGACTCCCAGGTTAAGCATGAAGTAAAATTTCGAGTTAAGAAAAGCCCCGTGAAAATTTGTCGAGGGTCGCGCAGCGACCCGAGACAAATTTTCTGGGCTTTTCTAAACTCGAAATTTTACTTCATGCGCCACGCGTACAAAATACTGATTTGAAGTGGATTTTAAAAGCACACAAATAAACTTTTAATCAGAGTTACACGGAATCAGATATTTAGTCTGTTATCAACGATGTTCAGTGGTGATAATAAATAATTAGGTTTTGAATATTTTTGTTAAAACAACTGGTAACGATATTTATATGTTATTGATTGCAGAAAAAATATAAAATTAAATTTATTCTTAAAGGATTTGTATTCGTGATTCGAAAAAACAGCATTCGAATCTTCGATTCGAATCATATTTATCTCTTACGAATCCTTTATTCGAGTATTCGTTATTTGAATCATATTAGGTGATTCGGATTCGTGATTCGAATCCTTTTTACGAGGATTCGTCCCAGCTCTGATACTGTATACGCTGTAAATGTTCAGATTCGTTGTCTTTACAAGGAGTTCAAATGGAAGCTTCGCGCTACGCGACCAAACCAAATTTTCAGGCTTCTCTAAACTCAAAATTTTACTTCATGCTTAATCTGGGAGTGGAAACCCACGTTAGAAGCCCAAAAATCAAATTCCCTGTATATGTCAATAAAATTAAAATTCGAAATTTATTTGATTTCTTAATCAATGTTGAAACAAGAATAAAATTCTCGTATTTTTAATAATGTTAGTAAACTTTGAACTTCTTTACTAGTAGTTTTATTTCAAACAACTCAATTTTATTGATTCTCACATCAAACGTATATGTTATTTATAATTTATGCCGATTTTATTAGAATCTGGGTTTTGTTTGATTTGTTTCGGCTTCTGTAGCAATTTGTGTAAAAATCGACTTTTTACTATAAAATGAATGTAATTTATAATATTACATCACCTATTATTACCACGCTATCGGTAATATTTCCGAGAATTTTACAACATTTTTAATTATCAGTAATTTTACATCACTATGTATGCTAATGTATGGGTAATTTTACTATATTCTACCTATGGTAAAATTACTCATACATTAGTTAGAGATAGGTTAGGGTTAGGTTAGGTTTATATGGCAACAGCCGAGGCTGTTCACTTAGGCCCATAGGGCCCGTTGTGATACCATGAGAGATCCTTCCCCTATACAACCCAATGTGAGCACCTAATGAATCCGATCAGATCTCCCACCTTTATAGGTGAGATCTCCGCCAGTTCACTTGCGTGGTGCAGACCGAAGTACTTCATTCGTTTCCCCTCAAGAGCAGGACATTGACCTAGAGTACTGTTTCTTCCTCCTCCTCATCTAGGCCTTCTCCGCAGTAGTCATTGTATTTGAGACCCATCTTTTGTGCGTGTCCACCTAGAAAACAGTGACCCGTGATGATGCCTACTGCCTTCCTTATGTCGATTCTGCTAAGTGCAATTAATCTTTTACTGTTTATAGTGTCACACATAGGCCATAGCTGCCTTGTTATGTGACACGTGTCTTCTTCCTTCTACCTAAGGTTAACCCATGATGTCATTTGGTCCCTTAATAGTCTCTTGCATTCCCCGAGAGGAATGTCGGCGGAAAGTTCAATAGATAGGTCTCTCATCCTTGCCCCCTTCCTTGCGAGGCCGTCGGCAATTGAGTATCCCTTGATATCACTGTGACCTGGTACCCAGATGAGCCCCACATCACAGCTGTTAGCGAGCTTGTTAAGCACTTTTCTGCACTCTCTGACCACCTTGGAGGTGCAGTAGGGACTATTTAATGTCCTAATGGCGGCCTGGCTATCGGTGACTAACCTGATATGGTTTACCTGAAGGTCGGTTTTACCTATCCAGTCCACTGCCACTCGGATAGCCATGACTTCCGCCTGTAGGACGCTGCAGTGGTTTGGGAGTCGAAAAGATTTTTTGAGGTTGAACTCATGTGAGAAAATTCCACCCCCTACTCTGTTTTCGGACTTGGAGCCATCCGTGAAGAGCCAGACTTCATTTCCCTGAACAATCTTGCCCTCTACCCATTCGGTTTTGTCCGGGATGGAAATGGAGAACTTGTTCCCAAAGGTGAGTTCTGGAAGACAGCTATCAGTCTTCGGTGGGATATCGACAAGCTCATTCAGGATCCTTCCATGGCCCTGTTTGCTACTATTCCATATCCCGACCGAGTTGATCCTGATCGCTGTGGTAGCTGCAGCATACCTGCAGTAAAGGTCAACAGGAGCTAGATTTAGTATTACATCTAGCATACCAGACTGCAGCGCCGTAGAATAGAATGGGTCTCACCACAGTCGTGTACATCCAGTGGACGATGCTTGGTTTCAGTCCCCAGTTCTTGCTCACAGCTCTTTTGCACGAGTACAGCGCGACCTGCGCTTTCCGTACCCTCTCCTGAACATTGGGCTTCCAACTTAACTTCCTATCGACTAAGGTGCCCAAATATTTGGCTTGCTCCTTTACCACCAGTCCCGTGCCGTTTAGGACGGGAGTTTTGAAGTTTGGTATCCTATTCATTCTGGTAAAGAGTACAAGCTCAGTTTTGAGGGGATGGACCCCCAGCCCACATTCCTCACAACAGCGGGTTACCTTGCGGAGTGCCCTCTCCATGAGTTCAGATAGGATGCCTACGTGTTTACCAGAGACCGCGAGGGTCACGTCATCAGCATAGGCAATTGTTTTACACCCCGTAGACTCTAGTCCTTTCAGTAGTTCATTCATAACTATATTCCATAGTAGTGGAGAGAGGACACCCCCTTTGAGGGGTACCTCTACTGACCTCTCTTCTTGAGCGTGAGCCGCCCAGCGCAGAGACAATGTGCCTCCTCGTTAGCAGCTCCTCTACGAAGAGGCATATCGACTCATCCATGTGCAGATTGCCAAGGGCCGACAAAATCGCCCCTGGGCGCACGAAGTTGAAGGCTCCTTCAATATCCAGGAATACCGCCAACCTGAACTCTTTCTTACACATGGAATTTTCAACCTGACTTAGGAGGGCGTGCAGAGCTGTGTCTACTGATCTGCCCCTAGTGTACGCGTGTTGGCTAGTCGACCAGAGGTCTGGATGTATGCGCTCTTTTATGTACGCCTCCACTGACCTCTCCAGCGTCTTGAGTAGGAAGGAGGATAAGCTAATCGGCCTATAGTCCTTCGGTGTTGAGTGAGATATTTTTCCCGCTTTGGGTATAAACACCACGTTTGTCTCTTTCCACCTCTGCGGGATGTACAAAAGAGTTAAGCAGGCTTCGAATATTATTTCCAACCAGGGATTGATAATATCCGCAGCCATCTGTAATTCAGCAGGAATAATCCCGTCCGGGCCTGCGGTTTTGAAGGGCTTGAAGCTGTTCACACTCCAAGCCAATTTATCCTTGCTCAGGATATCCCCCGTCGGGCAGCTCCTCTTGGGTGTCCCGAGAGCCCCTCTCCCACCAGCGTCGGAGGGAAAGTGAGTCTCCATTAGCACCTCTAGGGTCTCCTCGCATGTGGTGGTCCACTCACCACCCTGCTTCATGAGAAAACCCGGGATAGCTGGGTTCCCCGATAGTATTTTCCTGAGTCGGCTGGCCTCAGAGGCTTCCTCAATCTGGTTGCAGAAAGTTCTCCAGGAGGCTCTCTTTGCCTGCCTGACAGCCTTTTTGAAGGCTCTGAGGCTGTCCTTGTACAGAGACCATTCGCTGGTGTGTTTTGCCCTGTTGAACAGCCTATTGCACTCCTTTCTTAGGGAGGAAATCTCCTGGTTCCACCATTTAGGCTTCTTTTTTCCTCTAGGGATTTTTCCAGGACAGGCTGCGCCCATTGCGCTATTACAGGCATCAGTGAGGGTAGTTACCAAGCAATCCAACTCCTCCTCAGTGGAAGGTCTGCGTGGTGTATCGCTAGGCAAAACCCTAGTGAGGACGGCCCTATAAGTGTCCCAGTTCGTTAATCTTTTGTTGGTGATTATAGGATCTACTGGGATACGCATATCCACCTGAAATTCTATATACCTATGGTCGGAGAAGGAGTGTTTACCACTGACCTTCCAGTTTTTAACTTTATTGTGCGCTTGGTCGTAGACCAAAGTTATGTCTAGAACCTGGCGTCTGTTGGAGGTAATAAACGTGGGTTCGCTACCAATGTTGCATATGGAAAGATTAGTGGCCAGAATAAAATCAAGTAGCAACTCACCTCTGTCATTTGTGTCGGAGCTCCCCCATATTGGGTGATGAGCGTTCGCGTCAGCGCCGATGACGAGATCCACCCCCTTCCGGTTAGCTTCTCCCACCGCCATTACCATGCCTTCTGGGGGGGTTCTCTTGTCATGGGCCAGTTAGAGATAAAAACATTTTAAAAATGTATGTTCCCACTGAGCAAAAAACAAACAAATAACGTTTTATCAACATTGTAGCAACATTAAACGTTATTTTAATGTTAAAACATTATTTAAATGTGTTTGTTCAGTGGGTTGTATTTTTTTTTTTTTTTTAGTTATTGCTGTGATAGTGTCGATGGTTTTTACATGCATATCCTTAAGTTGCATCCTCTACATTTTCATAAAACAGGAAAAAGTGATGAGAATGGAATACATAATATGCACAATAACTTTTATTCTGTTCATGAGCGAGATAACTTTCGGAATTTTCCAATTTACACCGTGTTGCAAGAAGAGTTTATATAAATAAAATAGTAAGTATTACACTAATAATCTACACGATTTATTGCCTGATTAAAACGATTAAACTTGAGCATTTCACTATATACATTAACAAATCGATTAAAACCTCAATTTAATCCCCAATCCAAATATTTACACACACAGAAACACATTTCAAAAATGTAACAGCTAACACATCGACATCCAACAAACAACTAAAACCCAAAAAACTTGTTTTATTAATAACGCACAGATTCGGGAAATATTAAGGGCACTAGCTCCACTGTCGCTTTTCCAAAAATACCTAACGTCTAATTATGCTTTTCTAAATATACCGGTCGGAATACACACATTCAAACAAAAACCACCTAGCCGAAAACATCGAGTGATTGTCGCGAGGCGATTTTGAAAATAAAATAGAAAAATGGACGCCCCGCTAATGTTCGAGGTGCTCTTGTACCTGAATTCCTATTATTTCGGAGTGTTCGCCGGAAGCGAGATGCTGATCACATATGCTAAGTTTAACAGTCCCACTTTTTACACACCGAATATTCATATTGATGGTGGTATCGTTGGGTTGATTTTGGT
Source organism: Philonthus cognatus (assembly GCA_932526585.2). Lineage (NCBI taxonomy): Eukaryota > Metazoa > Arthropoda > Insecta > Coleoptera > Staphylinidae > Philonthus > Philonthus cognatus. The sequence goes on along the minus strand of OW052241.1, from coordinate 30,452,998 downwards.
TAGCGAGTTTGCTAAGATTATGACGTTTCAGAAGATTAGGGAGCAAGGGAGGAAAGGTGAGAATTTATATATAACTAATGCACGTGTAACTAGCTAAAAGCTATAAAGTTTCGAGTTATTTAATTTTAATAATAAACATAAACACTTTGTTTTGCCGACTGTCAATCCACTAAATTTAATTCATTAATAAAATGTTGTCATACGTGGAATATTTCTTTAAAGTATACGTTTTCCAAATTCAGCTTATTTTCTCTAAATCTTTAGATATTCGTTGTTTTTTTTTTAGACTTCAATATAAAGCTTGAAACGAGTGTTTTCCACTCCCAGACTAAGCATGAAGTAAAATTTCGAGTTTAGAAAAGCCCCGTGAAAATTTGGCGAGGGTCGCGCAGCGACCCGAGACAAATTTTCGGGCTTTTCTAAACTCGAAATTTTACTTCATGCGCCACGCATTTAAAACACTGATTTTAAGTGAGATTCAAATATACATACCCAAACACATTTAAATAACGTTTCATAAGCATTAAAACAACGGTAAATTTTGATAAAACGTAATTTGTTTGTTATTTGCTCAGTGGGTAAATTTCTCAATATTTTAGTGTTTTATACGCGTGGCGCATGAAGTAAAATTTCGAGTTTAGAAAAGCCCAGAAAATTTGTCTCGGGTCGCTGCGCGACCCGAGACAAATTTTCACGGGGCTTTTCTAAACTCGAAATTTTACTTCATGCTTACTCTGGGAGTGGAAAACACTCGTTTAAAGCTTTAAATTGAACTCATTCAAAACCACAACGAATATCTAAAGATTTAAAGAAAATAAGCTAAATTTGGAATACGTATACTTACAGAAAAACTCCCTGTATCTGTATAACATTTTATTAATTAATCAAGTTTAGTTCATGTTGTACTGTGTATGTCCTTAGTAATAAATAGTTTTAAATGCCCACTAAACAAGTTATTTACTTATTAAAACAATAATAAATCTTTTTGAAAATCCTATTATTAAAACGCCAAATCTGTCGCGTTAGTTTTACTGCAAATGCACATTTCCGCTTATTTTAAACATAGAAATTATTTGTGGAATCTTTCAACGTCGTTTATTTAGTAGATAAATCAACATTACCCACTTAATACAGGAAATTGCCAATAAAATTTTCTGGAAAACGCGCACGAATGTTCTCCTTACCAACGCAGTTTGAACAATTAAAAAGAACCGAATAGACATCAGTGGTGTATAACCTAAAAAATGGTGATGTGTCCATCATAGTAATTCCCCCGTAAATTGCGTATTAAATCACTTTTAAAATATTTGTAGCATTATTATTTTCAAAATGTCTTCAACTGTTTGATAGCTACAACTTTTATTTGAAACATTTTTCAATTGGATCAACACATACTGACACAAACCAATGACTAGATAAAAATCACTATTTATTGAATATCTCAAAAACTAAGAGTGCTATGACAAAAAGTGAAGATAAAAAAAAATCTTTAATATTTTATTACCTACAACTTTTATTTGAAACATATTCCAATTGTATCAACACACACACTGACACAAATCAATGACTAGATAAAAAACACTATTTATTAAATATCTCAAAAACTAAGAGTGCTATGACAAAAAGTGAGTCCACAAAAAAATCTTTAGTTTTTTATTTCCTACAACTTTTATTTGAAACATTTTTCAATTGTATCGACACATACACTGTCACACACCAATAACTAGATAAAACACACAACTTTTGAAATATCTCAAAAACTAAGAGTGCTATGACAAAAAGTAAGTGAACAATACATCTTCATTTTGTTATTATCTACAACTTTTATTTGAAAGAATTTTTTGTTTGATGAACATTTATTGAAAAAATCTGAAAAAACTGAAAAACGCTAAGAGTAAAGTACCACTTCCGGTTTTCCGATTTTCACCAAAAGCTTTTCAGTTCTTCCGATTGTAACAAAAAGCTTAAGTTTCAAGTTTCATCTCGATACACACAGACAGACAGACATTTTTAAAAAATGGTCTTATTCGACTCAGGGGACCTCAAAGCGGATATTTCCGCTAAAATTTTTGATTCGAAAATTTTCACGAAAACAATAGTTTGCCTTTGTATTACATACGGGGGAAAGTAAAAATGCAATAATTGCCAAAGTCATACAATTTGGACAATAATTTTTATTAAAATTAAATAAAACATGTATCGTGCTACTTTTGAAACTGATAAGGAGTTTTAAACTAAAATTCTCTCTTAATAATTCACTTCCCGCTAGGATTTTCGAGATTGTAGTATTGTAACATAGGCAACTCAACATACATCAATTGTTAGTTATTAATTCTTATTTTCTCGTTGATTAATTCAGGTTTTTATTAATTATACTAACGTTAATTAATAAAAACTTGAAATGATTACAGCTAGTCTACAAAGCACATTATTTACTTGTTAAAATAACAAACCTCAGCACTAATTGTTTCTATTAAATAAGAGAAGAAATATGTCGCGTAGGTTTTACACCAATATTCACATTTCCGTTTTTTTAAACAAGAACATTATTTGTGTAATCACCACTTACCTAAAAAAATGCAAGAAAATTCAAAAGTTTATAAAAAAACCCGCACTGTTTTTTCTCTCAACAACTTATTTGAACAATTGAAATTGACACTATGGATGGTGCCAATCTAAGAAATTCAATTCTAACAAATGTTATACAATTGGGTTGATTCTGTAAGCAAAATGTTAAATTTAAAGTACATGCAATTCTAAGTTTGGACTCAATGGAAAGAGGTCTATACAATGGTGGAGATGATAGTGGGATGTGGAAGGAAAAAGAATGGAGAGAGAAAAGGTGGGAGTACGTGGTTCAATGCAGAGTGTTGGCAGACGAAGAGGGAGTTGAGGAAGGCAGTGGGATAAAAAGGAAAAGAGGAGTAGGGGCGGCAAGGAAACGATATGATAGTATATGAGAGGAAGAAGCGGTGGAAAAAGTGAGCAAGGAACTGAGGGAATGGCGGAACGAGTCGGAAATGTGGAAGGTGCTGAGGAGAGGGGAAAGGAAGAGGCAGTTAGGGGTATCGTTAAAAGAATGGGCAAGGAAGTGCAGAAAAGGTAGTAAAGTGCCAGTGGGGATGGGAGAAGGCGGGCGAAGGGATGGAGAAGAAGAGTTCACATAGGAGGTGGAAAGAGCGTTCAAGGAGGTGAAGGCGGGGAAGGCAGCAGGGAGGGATGGGCTGAAGGCAGAAATGTGGAAGGAGATTGGGGTAGGGGGGAAGAAGACATTCAGGAAGCTACTGAACCAGATGTGGAGGAAAAGAGTGAACCTGCCAGCAGCATGGAGGGTGGGGAGGATGTCCCGGTACACAAAGGAGGGGATAACGATACTAAGTACTGGATACGAAATAGCTATGATGGTGGTGAAGAATCGACTGGAGGAAGAGAAGGGATTGCTGCCGGAGACGCAGGGGGGTTTTAGGAGGGGTAGAGGGACGAGGGAGCAGGTCTTTACCCAAGCAAGAATGGAGGAGAAGGTGATGGAAGAGAAGGGAAGCGTGTATAAGGTGTTTGTGGACCTGAAGGCGGCGTACGACTCGGTACCGAGGGTAGGGTTGTCAGAGTGTTTGAGGAGAAGAGGGTTGAGTGAGGGAATGGTAGAGTGGATGAGAGGAGTCTATGAGGAAACAGGCAGTGGCAAAAGGAATGGAGGAGTCAGAGAAGTTTAGGACGTGGAAGAGGCTGAGGCAGAGGTGCCCATTGAGCCCTGTGTTGTTTAACCTCTATACGAGTGAATTGGAGGAGGTGATAAGGAAATAGCAGGCGGGAGGGGGTAGTGATTGGTAAAAGTAAGGTGTGGACGTTGGCATATGCGGATGATATGGTGCTGGTGGCGAGAGAGTGAGAAGGGATGAAGGATATGTTGAAAAGGGCGGAGAGATTTATAGATAATAGGAAGCGAAGTTGATGGAATGGCTGAGGAATGGAGTGAATGTGCATGCGTGGGTGAAGGAGCTGGATGCACAGGAAAGGCAGGGGTGTATACAAAGGAGTGAATACAAAGATAGGTATGGGTGGTATTTGGTAGAGGAGGGATGGAGGAGTAGGGAGGAAAGGGTGATGCTGGCGAGGACGAGGTGTCCGTCAGAGTGTGAGGTATGAGATGAAGTTATGTGATCTGGAGGAAGAGAGATTGGTGAAGGCGGTATGGGTGGTATGGGCGCGTGAGTGGGAGAAAGGATAGATGGAGGAGCGAGAGAGGGAGAATGTATGAGAGGGTGAGTTTGTCGGAGGCGAAGTTGATGGAACAGCTGGGGTATGGAGTGAACGTGGATGCGTGGGTGAAGGAGAAGGAGGTGGATGCAGAGTAAAGGCAGGGGTGTATACAGAGGAGTGAATACAACGATAGGTACGGGTGGTAATTGGTAGAGGGATGGAGTAGGGAGGAAAGGGTGATGCTGGCGAGGGCGAGGTGTGGGTCAAGGGAGAGAGGAAGGAAGGTGCGGATGGGGGAAGTGTGTAATGTGTGAGCGGGGGCAGGATACTAGGAGTCATTTGGCGGAGGAATGCGAGGGGGTGAAGGAGGAATAGGTGGGAGTAAGCGGGAATAGAAGAGTGACGGAATGGATAACAGAAGATGGGGCCGGAGTAAGGATTCTATTCTATTCTATTGAAAGTGAGTGGGTAGTTATGCTACCCTCCACTGCGACCGCAAGGATCTATTGTGGCTCACAATTAAGGTCGAACATCCGACCTTACAGCTCACCTTCCAAGTCCATCTTCTTGATGTAGTCAAGGATCTTATCAGGTGAAGTTTTTTCCAGGTCCTTCAGGTTTAGCTTCGGTGTGCCAAACACCGTGGTCCTGATCTGGTCGCCAGCTGGACAGGCACATATGACGTGCTCTGCTGTTTCATCATCCTCTAGGCATAGGCGGCACTCTGTGGTGTCGCTTAGTCCTAGTTTATTAAGGTGATGCCTTAGACGGCTGTGTCCAGTGAAGAGAGCAGTTAATGTGTGAACATCTGATCTGCTCATCTTCAACCATGAGGCCGTCCTGGCCGCAGATAGTCCACTTGTTACCGCTCTGAAATGTCTCATCCCAGGGCGGTTTTGCCAGAAATCCTGTGCCTCGTGTCTCATCCATCCGTTGTTACGGTCTCTAGCTGTTGATCTGGGTATCCCCAGAGCGGGTTCTGGTCCGATGTAGGCTGTACGCGCCCCCTCTCTGGCTAGGGAATCGGCTAATTCGTTTCCCTTCACGCCAGAGTGGCTTGGCACCCACATCAGACTGACCCCGTTTACCTGTGCCATTTGGCAGAGGGCTTCCTTGCAGTTCCGTACAGCCAGCGAGGAGCATCTAGATGCCAGGGCACTAAGGGCCGCTTGGCTGTCCGAACATATTTTTATTGTCCTGCCCGCCCAACCCTTTGAAAGGATTTCGTGGGCGCACATTTCAATGGCGTATATTTCAGCCTGAAGTATGGTAGCATACCTGCCAAGGCTGTAGTAAAGTTCAGTCCTTGGTCCGACGACTGAGGCTCCTGTTCCAGTGGACAGTTTTGAGCCGTCAGTGTACCAGTAGGAATCAGCCTTTTCTGGGGTGAATTTGTGGCGCTCCCAGTCGTCCCTGCTTGGGAACAGGACCTTGTACGGCTGATCCTCGCAGTAGTCCGTGACTGCGTAGTCAATCCTCATACTTAGGGTGTCATCCGCCTCAATGGCAGTTGACAGCCCATTTGGTATGAAGACTATCACCTTCGGATCCAATAGGGCCGCGTGGTGATATCGATACGTTGCTAATCTGGCCTCGCCCTGTATTAGGATATGCAGGGGGGTGAGGTTCAGTAGCATTTCTAGAGCCGCTGATGGGGTAGTGCGTATGGCTCCAGTTACCGCCACTGTCGCCATTCTCTGCAGTGAGGAGAGCCTTGATATGGCCGTTTTTCGAGTTGTAATCGGCCATCAGGCGATACTGCCATAGGTTATTATTGGTTTTATGACCGAACCATATAGCCAGTACATTTGCTTGGGGTTTAATCCCCATGACTTCCCGCAAATTCTATGGCACGTCCACAGGGCGTACCTTGCTTTGCGGATTGTCTTGTCCAAGTGGGAGTTCCAGTTCAGCGATTTATCCAGGGTGATTCCTAGATACTTCGCCTCCTCCACAAATGGTATGGTTTCTCCCCGTAGAGTAAGAGGTCTCAATTTCAGGATCCTCTTTCTCGTGAACGGGACAACTAATGTTTTGCTAGGGTTTACGTTTAACCGTTCCCCTATACACCAGTTCTGAGTCGCATCCAGTGCCTCCTGCATGGCTTCACAGATTTGGTTTTCATCCGTGCCCCTTGCAAGAATGACTATGTCATCAGCATACGCTTGCACTTCGACGTCAAGCGTATCTATTATTGCAAGCAGATCGTCTACCAGTAAAGACCACAGCAGGGGGGAAAGAACCCCTCCCTGCGGGCATCCCCTGGCAGTCCTCAGCTTGACCGTGTCGCCACATAGTGACGTTGTCACGGTTCTGGTGTCGAGCATTGCTCTGATCTAGCCTGTAATAGCCGGTGGAACCCCTCCCTCGCGGATTTGCAGAGTGATCCCGTCAGAGCAGCGTTGAAGGCCCCTTCTATGTCCAGGAAAGCTGTTACCGCAATTTCCTTGTAGTCCAGGGTTTGCGCAACTTTCCCGGCTAGGTTATTCAGCGCCAAGTCCGTTGACTTCCTCTTTTGGTAGGCATACTGGTGCACACTAAGAGGGTTAACACTCAGTATCTCCCTCCTGATGTAGCCATCCAGCACCTTTTCCAGGGTCTTTAGGATAAGGAGTAAGGATACTGGAGAAGTTGGGGGAAGAGAAGGAAAGCAGAAGAAAGAGAGCGGGTAGCAATTAGTTGTAGCTAATAAACTGTAATACAGTATGCCAATAAAGTTTTTTTTTTTTAGTTAATTGAATATTACTGTCATATTTCCCTTCACATAACCTACAAATTAAAAGTAGATTTACAACATAAGATGTGATTATTCTTGTCCTAACCTAAAACACACAACCTGCATCACAGCACTAAATTCCTAAAAAGTCAAATTTGTACTATATGTACGTATTTTCACTCACCATTTACTGTATTCGTACATTTTTCTTATCATTTTCTTTTAAACTAATTCATTGTTTTTATTTCAGGTTTATCGAATTTAATAGCTATATCCCTAACGCTCGTCACGATACTCTGCCTGGTATACGTGTTCGTGATACAGAACCCCGTTTTGAAAATCGAGTACATGGTCTGCGGCATCATGTTCATCCTGATGCTCACCGAGTTCGCCTTCGGCTTCCTCCAGTTCCTCCCTTGTTGCAAGAAAAAACAGTACGCCGAGTGAGGGCAAAAACGAAGCCCAGGCATAATTTTATAGAAAATAATGAGACGGCGAAATGAGTGATGAATAGAACATAACACATTTATAATTATAAACAAACAAAAATTGAAGTACAATACAAGTGATATGTAAATAAACCAAAGTAGCAGTTCAGCTAAGAAAACACCAATTTTTTTTATAAACAAAAAAATGTACTCGTTTTATTTATAAAATAAAAAAAAATAAACATCATCGGACACTGTTCCAACACACTCTTTATCAATTTTGGAATGAAGCATTTCTTTACAATCATCAAACGAAAAGGTAATTTCTTTTAAATGTTTACAGGCGCCATCTATTGTTGATTACAGGAGGAAAAAACTGAAATTTCAGTGCAACATTTTCTTATTTTTAAAAAACACTATTTAATTTTCCTAAAATACTTTAACTGCCAATTGCACGACTTTCACTTAAAATTTAAGCTGTGTTATATGTATGTACTTTTAACACGTTGACTGCCAAAGGAGTTAAATACAACTCGCACGTACTCTAGGCTACGGCGCCGCGTGAGTTATATATGATTCCGCTCTATGGCATAAAAAAGTAGTGCGGCCTCATGGAGCCTTTGTGAATTTCTGGCGCGGCAGTTGACGTGTTAAATTATTATTTGACTCATCGTGACTAACTTTTCAATCACTGAACAAATTATTTGGTGCACACAACAATAGAACTGAATGACTTTTTCCTTTGAACCGGTGATACGTATTTTGACCAGTTTAAAGAAGTAACTCACCAAGTACATAATTTAATTAATACTAATTGCTTTTAAAAGACCATTTATTGGTGACCACATAATGTCAAAACAGTGAGAGTTTAAATGTTAAGCGTAAGCTGCGCAAAATGGCTGTTATGACAAGTTTACGAAATCGTTTCATTTTTAAAAAGCAAGCGACTCGCGTGCTCTGTTAAATATTTTGTTTTACTTATTTTTATGTAAGTTTTAAGATTAATATATACATACATAAAACTCGAGAAAATAGGACTTTTATTTTTTAATTACTGTTTTTGATTACACACCTACTTTTTATTAATATTTTATCACTATTTAAAATCCAAGGTCAATCAAATTCTTTGATAAAAACACTATGAGACTCTACTTATGAATATGTAAGATCAGTTAGGTTAATACTCTCCTTTGGTAGTGATTGAAATAAGAAATAAGTCACATTTTTATAGTAAAATCTTAGAACATTCAACTAAGTTAGCAACCCCTTTTAATAAGATGAATGAAGGTTAGAAATACCTTTCTTATATTGGTGTTTGCATTATTCAGACTTACATATCATCAAAAACCCTATCATATTCTCGTTTGACCTCAAATTTTAAACAGGGTTCATATCGTAGGTTTAAAAGTAAGAATTACTGAGTACGTAGGAAATTTATTTGAGTTATCAAGTGAAGGTATCTTTATAAACATTAGTAATTTTTACCTTTAAACAACGAGATGTTGAATAAAAGTGGCACTTATAAAAGACAACATTAAAAACTGAGTGTTGTTTTTTCTTTCTGTGTAATTTTAATTATAAAATAAATAATAAAAAATGCGAAAAATAGTAACTAATTCTGGATTTTATTGGTGGCAAGTATGTAATAATACTTTTTTCTTTTTTTTTGTAATAAACAAAATCATTCACCACCAACTAATTACAATCAGGGAAAATATTAATTTAAAAAAAAATCTACCTAAAGCATTTTGGATTAGATTATTAAACAGCTATACTCTTTTTTTGTTTTCACTTTCATCCCCCTTCTGCTCTCTCTTTATGAACAGTCCATCTTTTCTTGTGATTCGGTGTGGTTCGAGTCGTCCTTTTTCTGTTCCTCCTTCGCCTCTTGTTTGGCGTCATCTTTGGGCGGAGACGGGGCCTTCGGCGGGGGCTTGTTCAGGATCGGGTTGACCGTGTTCTCGAAGTTGGTCTTCTCCTGGCGGATCTGCGCCACCGTGACCGGAGAGCTTTGGTGTTTGGGCACGGTCGCAAGTTTCTGCCTAGTCTGCTCCAGCCACTGGTACGAATTGTTGACGGCCTGCTCGACTTTGCGCACGTCCTCGTCGGTTAAATGCGCGAACTTCGGGTTATTCGCTCTGAAAATAAAATAGACACACACGCATGTTGAATGGTTTGAACTAAGGATTAAAATATTTCAATATTCAAATATTTGAATATGTCAATTGAAAATTTTAGGCCTTTTTCTAAACTTAAAATTATATTTCATGCGCCACGCCACGCGAACTGAAAACTGATTCAGGCGAAGTTTTAAATATACTGTAAAGGTCGGGAATTTTTCAAATTTTCTATTATTCATTCAAAAACATTCAAATATGTGAAATATTTGAATTTTCAAATATTTGGATATTCACATATATGAAAAATTTAGTGATTGAAAAGTTGAATATTAAAATAATTAAATATTCAACTATTTGAATTATTCGTAATTAAATCCCAGCCTGAGTTTAAACATTTACAGAAGTGAGCAATGAAATTAAACTGTGTTTTTTTTTTAATATGACCAAACTTAGGGTGTATTTACTGCGAACAGTTGCAATCCTGCTTTAACAGTAGGTTATTTTAAACATCAAATTTTGAGATGTTGGTAAATGATTGTCAATATGACGAATAAATCATAATTTGTCAAATCAATTGTCAAGATGCAGATTTTTAGAAAAGAGAAGGCTACAACTTGCAACTTAACAACACATACAGGGATTTTTTCTTTTAATTATACTTTTACATATTCCATATAAACATTTGTAAAACTAATGAATATGTGATCAAAACTAAGCAGTATATTTTGAACTTCACTTGAAATCAGTATTTTATACGCGTGGCGCATGAAGTAAAATTTCGAGTTTAGAAAAGCCTGATTTGGCTTGGTCGCTCCGCTGCGCTACGCGACCAAGCCAAATCAGGCTTTTCTAAACTCGAAATTTTACTTCATGCTTAGTCTGGGAGTGGAAAACACTCGTTAGAGTTTTTAAATTAAAAGTTTTTACTAAGATCACGAATGTTTGAAAATTTATATTAAAAAATTGTAACATGTATACCTAAACGAAAAATTCCTTGTATTTAGAACTTTTTTAAAATTTGAACATATAAATGGGCAGATAATAAAGAAAACAGATATTCCTGAGCAAGGAACATTACCTGATCTTATCATACCTAATCCTCAGAGACACCTTATTAAATTGGTAGTAGATACAAATAATATGAGGCGGTGATAGGTAAATACATTTATAATTGTAATCTTTGTGAGTTAATTGAATAAAATCATACTAATGTCAGATTTCTATTCACAAAGTAACGAAGATGGCGCCGAGTAAAGAAGTATCTACCGGTGCTCTGTGTAAATCGTGTGATATCAGAATTTTAAATACAAATGAAGTGCTCGAGTGTTTTACTTGCGATTTGGCCTTTCATCTATCATGTGCAATCAGAAGAACGGATCCGCTGCTGGACAAGAACTTCAAATGGATATGTGATGAATGCGCAGAGCTATATCGAAACAACCGTAAGCTAATATGCCGTAACCCAAAATCTGCTGAACAGATCCCTGATATGTCACAATTAAACTATAAACTAAAAACCATGTTTGAATTGCTATCAAACATGCAAAGTGATATTATAACCCTAAAAGAAATTAATAACAAACAAACAGCAGAAACAAAGAAATCTGTAAATTTCAAATCTGCCTTCAATAAACCCCAAGAGAGGTCATCAAAGTCAACAAATAATGAAATTATTATAAATGAGCGAACTGTACAGGAAAATCCTTCAAATATAAAAACGAATAAGGAAAGCAGTATCAATAAACCCCAAGAGAGGTCATCAAAGTCAACAAATAATGGAATTATTATAAATGAGCAAATTGTACAGAAAAAAACATCTAATATAAAAACGAATAAGGAAGCCACTATCGCAGAAAATTCGAATAACAATGGAGCCATAAAAAAAGTTTCACCTTCGATAGAAAATCAATTAAAATCACCAATTGATAATACGGACTTAGAAGAATTTAAAGAAGTTAAATATAAAAAGAGGAAACCGCGCACCGACACAATAAGAGGAGCAGCGCACAATATATCTATTAAAGGAATTCCAAAACTGCATCATCTTCACGCATGCAGATTTGACCCTAAATTAACAGAAACGGAATTACAGAATTATCTTTCAAATAAATTCCCAAACGTAAAATGTGGATAAATGGTGTCTAAACATCCAAATGAATACTCATCTTTCAAAATTTCTGACACAGCAGAAACTATTGAACTGTTAAAGGAGCCTAATATATGGCCTGAAGGAGTGCGGGTAAATCCTTTTTTATCATGGATAGAAAGGAAAAATCAAAAAGCATAAATATTTTGCACCATAATGTGCAATCCCTGGGAAATTCTTTAAATGAATTATATTACTGCGCAGATGAATATAAATGCAACTTTATTTGTATCACTGAACACTGGCAGTTGATCGAACAAATAAATGTATTGAAAATACCCAACTATAAACTTATATCTTCATTCTGCCGCCCTCAAAACAAACATGGTGGAGTAGCAATCTACGCTGAAAAAACATTTAGTGGAACATCATGTCAAAACCTTGAAGGATTATGCGAGGAAAGTGTTTTTGAATGTGCGGGTAGTGAATTTAAAATTGGTACAAATTTCCTCTTAACTCTAGTAGTGATTTATCGATCGCCGCAGTCAGCCTTGGAAATATTTACTCAAAAATTGGACACACTACTCAAAAGTTTGTTTGATAAAAAATGTAAATTTATTATTGTGGGTGATTTTAATATCGATATATTAATATCATCAAAAGGCTCAAATATGTTCTTAAATATAGTGCATTCATACGGTTATAATTTTCTTGTAAATGAACCGACTCGTATAACTAAATTTTCATCAACATGTATAGACAATGTGATCACAAATCTAGTAGACGCAAAATGTGATGTAATAAGAACTGGCATATCGGACCATTTGGGACAGCTAGTTAACCTATCGACAAACTACATTCAACATAACAATGTTGTAATCAAACGTATTTTTCATGAAGAGGCTATTGCTAAATTCGGCGAAGCTCTAGAAACGATCTCATGGGATCCAGTATACAGTAATAATGATTCTGAAAGCAAATATAACATGTTTAGTTCTATTCTCAAAGATGTCTTTAACAAATATTTCCCACTGCGTACGTTACGAAAAGTACACAACAAACGAATTATTTATAAGAACCCTGAACTTCAACAACTTAAAAATAATATTTTGTTATTTGAGACCATCGCAACATATGATCCAAAATTTAAACCAATTTTAAAATCTTCTAAACAACTGTTTAACCAACTACTTCAATTACAAAAACGCAATTATTACTCAAACATAATAATTCAATCAGACAATAAAAGTAAAACTAGTTGGCAAGTTGTGAAAGAATTAACTGCTAACGATCCTAAACATACACTTCCGGAAGGAAATCTAAACGAAATTGTAACAAATTTTAATCATTTATTTGTAAATGATGCACAGGATACAATCAATAAAACATTAAAACGTCTAAATAACACAAAAAATAATAGTATTATAAATAACCAGCACACTATGTTCTTAAATCCAATAGAAGAATCAGAGTTAATAAATATAGTGCATTCATTAAAAAACAAAAAAAGTAGTGGCGTAGACGACATCCCAGTTTGTCTAATAAAATCTGTTATTCATATTGTTGCAGGGCCCCTGTGCCATGTAATAAATGCTACATTTGAGGAAGGAGTATTCCCAAAAGAAATGAAGGTAGCGCTGATTAAACCAATTTATAAAAAGGGAAAGGTAAATTCTCTGTGTAACTACCGGCCTATCAGTCTTCTTCCGTCATTTTCAAACATTTTTGAGCATGCAATAGCCAAAAGACTGATAAGTTTCATCGAAAAACATAATATTCTGAGCAACCAGCAACACGGGTTCGTAAAAAGGAAAAATATAAACACAGCACTCTTTGATTTCACTAAGATTATATATGATGCACTGGATAATAATGAACTAGCATGCGGTATTTTCCTGGACCTGTCTAAAGCATTTAACAGTGTATCGCATGACCGCCTATTAGATAAGCTGAACTCATATGGAATACGAGGTACAGCAAATACATTGCTTAGGTCTTACTTATCAGACAGACAACAAATCGTAAAAATAACTCATGACAACAAACATTTTGAATCCGCGCCTCTGAATATAACATTAGGACTTCCTCAAGGCAGTGTTTTAGGGCCGTTGTTATTTATATTATCATTGATTAAATAATATATAAGATAGGAAACGCAATGCATTAAAAACGTGACCCCAAAAATTGTCCAGCTTTGGCGTCGACACCAAGTAGGCGGTCAACTGAACTACACTATTTAAAATCTTACAGATATCTAGTTTGTGTAGAAGTTGAAGACCGCGAGATATTTATGCGCTCCTGATACTTTCCTCGAGCGGAGCGGTTAGCAAGTAGGTGCGGACGTCCCGGGAAAGTGAGGGGGTTAGATCATTGGTTTTGGCTGATGAGTGTGCGTGAACAAGCAGACGGCCGGCGATTCTTTTAATAGTTTTCAAAATGAATGTAAAACGTAATAATTGCGTTTATATTAATTGTCATATAAACAGACACAAAAATCCAGAAATATCATTCTTTAAATTTCCAAAAAAAGATGAAAGTAGAAAAAAAATATGGATTGAGAATAGCGGTAATATAAACTTATTACAGTTAAAAAACAATAAACTGCATACGAGTGTTATATGCGAAAAACATTTCGCTTCAAAATATATCATGAAAAATGGTGCTAGGAAAAATGTTTCTAAGACAGCTGTACCGTTTGACTTCCGCGAAATCCCTTCAACTTCAGAAGAAAACGTATTTAAATTGAAGTTGCCAAGAAGAAAGTGCTATGGAAAATTACCAATAAATGAAAATGAAATTTCTACTGTGGAGATGGTGAGTTTTTAATATTCAGGACCGGCGTGTGCGGAACAAAATAGACGTAAGAAAAAAAAAAAAGGGGGGGGGGGGGTGTGGTTTACCGCTTGTAGTGCCCAAAACATATTTAATAATAGGCTTAATTAATGACAGGGATTCGCGAAAAAAAATCTTAAGGTGTCCGTTTTTAGAGCTGCTCTATGGGTGATCGCAGTGACGGTTCCAGAGAGCAATTTACGGGGGAGGGGTATTGACAATTATCTGTTGTATTGTTTCAAAATATACAGGGTGCCCGTTTTTCGAGCTGCACTATCTCGCTTATTTGAAGAGATAGAGAATCGGTTAAATGGAGGCAAATTTGCGTATTTTAGTGCATACTAATAATTTGCTTTCACATTGCATATATCTTTAATTGTTTCGATGTAATTTGAAAAAAATAGAAATTTTCGATATTTAAAAATTGATCATATCTGTCATTTGTAATTTTTTCCAAAATTTCTAAAAACATTCTTATAGCCCGATTTATGAACTTACCTCATAAACAAATTAAATCTGCAAACGATTCGTTATTGTTTTTCCAAACACGACTTTTGTTTTTGTTATGGGCGCATATGGAGATATCAGAGCTGGGATGAATCCTCGAAAACATGATTCGAATCACGAATCCGAATCACCTAATATGATTTGAATCACGAATACTCGTATAAAGGATTCGTAAGTAAAAAATATGATTCGAATCCTCATTTTTGAATCACGGATACAAATCCTTTAAAAATAAATTTGAATCTATTATTTGCAACCAGTAATATTTTATTCCATCAGTTTCTATTAACAAACATGTTCATTTACCGACTAAATATCTGATTATATAATGATTTTAATTAATGATGATACATGTGTTATTGAACTTCATTTTGAATCTGTGTTTTATACGCCTGACGCATGAAGTAAAATTTCGAGTTTAGAAAAGCCCCGTGAAAATTTGTCGAGGGTCGCTGCGCGACCCTCGACAAATTTTCTACGCGGGGCTTTTCTAAACTCGAAATTTTACTTCATGCTTAGTCTGGGAGTGGACAACCCTCGTTCTTAGAAGTTTCAAATTAAAGGATTACTCTAGATTACTAAGTTTATTACCAATTTGCAAAGGCTACAGCTCGAAGGACCAATCATGGTCTTCGGAGACCGAAGGACTACAGGGAATCGAAGTTTATTTACAGGAAAACAACGAATATCTGAAGGTTTATAGTATGGATAGGAAAGAAAACATCCAATTTTGAAAAAATATCGAAGTTGGGTTGGTTTTCAGTGCGTTTTTAACTTCACTTTAAATCAGTGTTTTATACGCGTGGTGCATGAAGTAAAATTTCGAGTTTAGAAAAGCCCCGTGAAAATTTGTCTCGGGTCGCTGCGCGACCCTCGACAAATTTTCTACGCGGGGCTTTTCTAAACTCGAAATTTTACTTCATGCTTAGTCTGGGAGTGGACCGTCAAGATTTTCTACATGTCGAGATTTTTGATATTTCTAGATTTATGTCGATTTATTCACAGTTTGTTATTGTATTAAATGCAACTTTAATATTAAATAAAATCGGTTTTTTTTAGGAATAGAATATTCACCCATTAAGAGCCGAACAAATTATAAAGTTTACTCTAAAAGTTAATTTTATGTAAAATTTTGCATCTTTTTCTATGATTTCAATGAATGATTTATTATATTACATACGTCGATTTTTTAAAAGAGTTAAATTTAAAATTCAAACGAGTGTTGTCCACTCCCAGACTAAGCATGAAGTAAAATTTCGAGTTTAGAAAAGCCCCGCGTATAAAATTTGACGAGGGTCGCGCAGCGACCCGAGACAAATTTTCACGGGGCTTTTCTAAACTCGAAATTTTACTTCATGCGCCACGCGTATAAAACACTGATTTCAAGTGAAGTTAAAAATATATATATTAACGTTGGATATTTTTCATGGTTAAGTAACCAAATATGCATTCACAAATATTTGAATTATTCGAAAATTTTAATATTTATATTCAAATATGAATAATTTAGTGATTTAAATATTCATATTGGAATATTTAACTATTTGAATTAATCGAATTCGAATCCCAGCCTTAATAGCGATGATTCGAATTATTTAGGAGGATTTGAATCCATGTATCAGGATTCGAATTTTAGGATTCGATTCCTTTTATAAGGATTCGATTCCTTTTATAAGGATTCGAATCCTTTTATAAGAATTCGAATCCTTTTATAAGGATTCGAATCATCTACGTTTGGATTCGAATACGAATCCTTTTAAAAAAAATGTAACGAATCCGGATCACGAATCCGTTTTCACTAAAGTATTCGAATACCTCTTTTGAATCCTCTAAAAGGATTCGAAGCCGGGAATCGAATCCTGAATGATTCGAATCCTGCCCAGCTCTGGGAGATATGCATATCATTGAACAGCATTTTTTATGCTGATTTCAATGATGAGCTACATGTTGACTTTTGCAAAATGTATTGTTTTTATGATATGTAACCATTGAAACAATTGAGCAATGTCCACAAAAACTATTTGTTTGTATAAGAAAATGTAACCAATTATTAGTAGACTTCCGTGTCAATAGCATTTCAACTACTCCATAGCAACTTGATATTTTTTGGTTGACATCACAGTTATCTGACACTTAAAAACATGGAATATCTGTGAATATGATTTCATTGCAAACCTTTGTTTAAATTCAAAATAATTGTAAAGTTTTTTGGCAATTTTCTCGGTAAATACTTTTCTTAAATTATTGAATAAATTACCAAGTCCATCAGCTTAATACGCTTTAAAAATAATGTAATAAGACCGGTACTGTCAAATAATTAGCGGAGCCAATATTAACACATTTCAAATTTGACATGTAAATCCCTATGGTCCGAAATATTTAGAATACAATCCAATTCAAGATATAATAGTAGGAACTAGGACGAAGTCAAGCTATTGGAAAAAAGGGATTAGTTTTTATGATTAGGGGGCTATTTAAAAAATGGAAACAGCCCATCTCTTATTATATTGCGGAACGCCCAGTTCCAGGAAATATTTTAAAAGATTTAGTCCTTTTTAATATTAAAAAGTGTATGTCCATTGGACTTACAGTAAAATCAATTGTATGTGATTAGGGCTCTAACAATAGACGTGTTTATAATTTATTAAATATTTCAAAACAAAATCCTTTTTTAACTATGAGGAAAATAAAATGTTTGCCCTTTATGACGCCCCACACCTATTTAAATCTATAAGAAATAATTTAGCTTCAACAGACATATTTGTGGATGATTTGCGTGTGTCGTGAAATGACATAGTACATGTTTATAATATAAATAAATAATTTCAATTATCATCATGTTTAACAAATATTACAAACTGGCACATATATCCAATAACTTTTGACAAAATGTCTGTAAAACTTGCAGTTCAAGTACTAAGTAGGAGGATGTCTACAGCGATCGAAACTGCTGTAAATACAGGTAAGTCTTCAAGCGGAAACAATACAGCAAGCTTTTTAAAAATTATTAACGATCTTTTTGATTCGTTAAATAGCCGCACGCTATATGATCAAAATCCATATAAGAATGGATTATCAGATGAAAATAAAGTCGTGTTAGAGACATTAAGAAACGGATTGGTTTATTTAAATAAAATTAAAGTTTATTCTAAAACTATGACTGAACGAAAGAATGTTTATTGCTTTGAGGGCTTGGCACATACAATTACAGGAATATTACAATTATTCGACGACATTAAGAACAGTGGGCATACATTTTTGTTAACTAATCGTCTTCAGCAAGACCCACTTGAAAATTTGTTTTCGGTCCTAAGGAATCGAGGTGGCTATAATAGCAACCCCACGGTTAAGGGTTTTCGACAGGCATTACAACAATCAATGCAACTAAGAATGCTGGAGACTATTACCGACAATTCAAATTGCGAGTTAAATGATTATAAACAATTATTTAATTTATCTGAAGAAAATAAAGACAGGTACATTTGATAATACATTAAAGTTAAATTGTTTTTATCGTGGGCCATAGGATTTTACATACTAAAAATGATACCTTGTGTTAATGTATTTTATCATATAATTTTGAAGCAACATTTTATTGTTAGTAATAAATGCATTATTTTTCTTCACGATGCGTTTAATTAGAATAACTTAAACATGTTTTATTCCATGTAAAAATAAAATAAATAACTGTGCACAAATAATGAAAGTGCCTTGAATTTCAGATTGATTAGTAAGATGATTAATTTAACGTGTATACTGTTGAAGAACGAGTGGAATTTGTAATTAAATTAATTATAAGAGGTTTGTCCGTTTTCGAGCAAAGGCATTTCAAACAATTTCTGTGATATTTTTTTGGATTTTTGTTATTGTTCTATTTCTATTATCTGCTAACAAATTATTAAATAAATTTTTTTAATGGAATAAAACATGTTTATATTATTCTAATTAAGCGCATCATGTAGAAAAATAATTGATTCATTACTAACAATAAAAATTTGCTTCAAAGTTATATGATAAAATACATTAACACAAGGTATAATTTTTAGCATGTAAAATACTAAGGCCCACGATAAGCAAAAGATAATATATGTATAACTAAAAGTGGTCGTTTTCTTATTACTGCAAAGAATACGGCCACTATCAAGGGACATAAAAAATGGACATAAAAAAGCAGCGCGATGAACAAGCGATCTTTGTGCGCCACGTTACATTCGAAGCAAGTATCAGGAGAGCATAACGAGCACAACTGCACAGTTAGTTCTATAATACGTCGTTCATTTGAGTGGTGTCTCCAGCTGACTGAGACGTGTAAGGCGTGCAAGGGTGGTTGTATATAGTTTTCATGAGCACGTTATTATCCATACAGTTTCGCTTCTTATACTACTTATTCAATGATATTATTTATAAATGATTTGTTTAATAAACTACGCAGACGATACAAATGTGGCAGTTCGAGGCCATGACTATCTAGAGCTAAAAGAAAATGCAACTAGCATCCTAGCATACTTAGAAAATTGGTTTAACGAAAACAGGTTGCTATTAAATAAAGATAAGACACAATGCGTCCTATTTCACATTAATAAACGAAACGAAAATCCAAATTCAATGCACATTAACAAGTCAAATTATGACTTAACAACGTCATCAAAAGTGCTCGGGGTATATGTTGATGCTGGCCTAAGGTGGAAACATCACATAGACGCTATTTGTCATAGGTTAAGTAGTAGCTGTTACATGTTGTGTGTCCTTGCTAAAAATGTGGATACAAAATTGGTAAAAACAGTATATTTTGCCAATTTTGAGTCAATTATGAGGTTTGGCATTATTCACTGGGGTGGCACGTCAGAATTAAATAGAGTCTTGGTTATCCAAAAACGTGTTTTGCGAATAATTCTTCAATTAAAACCTAGAGAATCATGTAGAACTAAATTCTCTAAACTAAATATCTTGACAGCCATAGGGATCCCCTATTTCTGGGGAAATATAAAGACAGAAAGGAGTCCAATATGCCAGTTTGCGTTTCTATAATCACCTGCCTAGACATATCCAACAAAAAAAGAATCATGTATCATATAAACATTTAATTTATGATTTAATCTGTAAGATAGAACCATACAGCATTGAAGACTTCTTTAATTTTAAATTTTAAATTGTAGAGAATACTGTTTTATGTGACACTATTTTTACATTATACCAGAATGTATTTTGTGTATTTGTATAAAATAAAGATTATTATTATTATTATTATTATTATAACCTACAAATTAAAAGTTGATTTATAACATAACATGTGATAAATCTTGTGCTGACCTAAAACACAACCTGTATCACACCACTAAATTCTTGAAATGTCAAATTTGATTGGTCATATTAAAAAAAAAAAAAAAACAGATTATAGTTTATAATTAAATTCAATATTATTTCAAAGAAAGTTCTAAATTAATTTGTCTTACCTTAATTGTTCTACAGCTTTCATTCCCAATTGTAGGCTTCTCTGGAAGTCCTCCAGAACGGCCGGTCTGATCTCGAACTCGATCTTCCTCATCTGGATCGGCTCGCCCTTGTTCTTAAGATCGGCCAGTTTGTCGACGTAGACTTGCTTGTTGCAGTCCTCGCCTTCTTCATACAGCCAGTTTTCCATATCATCCAGTTGTCTGACCAAGGTCTCTCTATCGTTGTCCAACACGTACAAGGCTAATTCGTCCTCCGCTGATAATTTCCCACGCAGCTCATACACGTACTCCTCAAAAGCGTTGCGAGCATCGGCCCTTTCTTTTTCTTGTCTATCGGCTGCAAATAAACAAAATGATATAACAATTAAATCGCATTAATAATGCAATATTTAGATTATTGTAACCTTGGTGGGCAATAAATTAGAATTTTTATTTTGGTTCAAAAAATGTAGGTTAAACTCAGAAATGAGACTGAATGGATTTCTGACTGTAACCTAAAAGTGTTTCTTGTATTTCTACCAAGTACAACTGATGCTAAATGATTATTTACCTGCGATCATTTTGTACTCCTGCTCAGTGAACTGGTTCAACTCGACCTGCGAGAATCCAAAGGTGAGGGACTCAATGGGCAACTCGACGCTCTTGACAGTCTTCTTCTTTTTGTCTTTCTTGTCGTCTCCCTCCTGCAATGCAAACCAACAGACAATTAAATAATGCCCATTTCAAATTTAAACAAGATAAAAAAATCCCTTATTCCCCATTTACAATTGTCTGAAATAGCTTTCAATTGGTAAAGTGTCAAAACTTCTAGATGTGGTAACATCCAGCCTTATTCCATAAGCACAATGCTATATATAACAGTTAACAGTTATGTTACAATAAAAGTTGCGAATAACATAACTGCCAACTGTTAATATAAAGCTGTGTTAAGGAAGAACAGAACCAGTCTGCTGTTACAGAAGGACTACCTGTACCTATATACTGGTTTGATATTTACATTTTTTTATATTGCTTATATTAACCCAAAAATCTCAAAATTTTACATTAAAAATATATTTTGCAGAGTAATCTTTTATTCACATCAATTAAATTGAGTTGTATTTTACAAAAATAAAAAAAAAACAAGAAAGATATATTTGATGGCTCTAGTTTATAACAGGGTTGTTATGTTTAAAACACTTTGTTTTAAAACAATGTTTTAAACTGCCGTCGTGTTTTAACGCTGTTTTAAATGTTAAATTTGTCTAAAACATATTTTAAACGTTAAATTTGTTTAAAACATGGTTAAAGCGTTAAATTTGTTTAAAACGTTTTTTTTATTATCTTAAATTTACTAAATTATATTTTATACTTCTTCATTAAGATTATTTGTTTACATTTTTAAATTTTAGCTAAATTGTTGAAGATATTTCAAATTACATTATTGAACATAACATGTTATTGCAATAAAATATCACAACTGTGTGTGCATAAATGTGGTTTTTAAATTTTTCTTTCAGGTATACATATGCATACAGTGTAAATATTACAACATTTTTTAAAAAGATTTCAATTTGAATCTTTAAACGAGAGTTTTCCACTCCCAGACTAAGCATGAAGTAAAATTTCGAGTTTAGAAAAGCCTGAAAATTTGGATTGGCCGCGTAGCGAAGCGGAGCGGCCAATCCAAATTAGGCTTTTTTAAACTCGAAATTTTACTTCATGCGCCACACGTATAAAACACTGAAATATCGCAAAGTTTAAAATACAACACTTTAGCAATCTAATATGTAGATGTGAATAAAACATGAGTCAAATTCTGAGCTGAACAAATTCTGTGATTATAGGCAAACCAATAACTGTAACGGAAATTAGGTTGCCTATAATCGTCATTGTATGTGTGTTTTTTGAACTTCACTGTGAATCAGTCTTTTTAAGCGTGGCACATGAAGTAAAATTTCGAGTTTAGAAAAGCCTAATTTGGATTGGCCGCTCCGCTTCGCTACGTGGCCAATCCAAATTCTTAGGCTTTTCTAAACTCGAAATTTTACTTCATGCTTAGTCTGGGAGTGGAAAACACTTGTTAAAAGCCTCAAATTAAACGCTTAAATAACGAATTCCCACAAATTTAAAAAACGCTATAATTATCAGAAAATGTATACTCAAAAGAAAAATGCCCTATATGTTCTGTTTTAAACATATTTTAAATACATTTTAAACATGTTTTTAACACGTTTTAAACACTGTTTCTATCAAAAAAACTATTTTTGTTAAAAAAAAAACCATTTGTTTTAATTAAAATGAAAAAAAACGTTTTTTTTAACAACTCTGGTTAGTAAGCAATATTTGTTCCTTGATAATTATTTTTGTAGTTACATAATTGTTGATCTGCATTTTTTTTCCACTATAAAACACACCTCAATTAATAAGCAGTAAAATTTTGTATATTCATAGTTGCTCACCAGAAAACAAACAAGAGGGTTTGTTAAGGAGACATATTTCAATCAGTTTGGCATCAACAACTCCGAAACAAAATTTTATGGCTCACAGATTATAATTATTCATCAGGTCGCATGCTGATTTCAAACAATTTGTTTAAAAATATGGATTAAAAAATTAAACAAAAAACAGCCGTAGACAAAGAAAATAGTAGCCACTCACAAAACACAAACAACAAATGCAAAAGCGGATAATAAAAACAGGAACCAAGCAAGAATAAAAAAACGGTGGATTTTTCAACAAACAACAAAAACAGAGAAGATAAGTGTGTGTGTGTGAATGGATATAGCCGGGCATTGGCCAGGGCTGAATGAGCGTACCCGGCCGAACCAGGCTGATATTTTCTTCGTCCAGCTGGGGCCTACCTCAGGTGCTCCATTGGCCTCGGCTGGCGGCGCCTGCTGCGGTTGCTCACCGGACTGTGCCTGCTTTTGCTGCTCGTCCTCTTCCTGCGAGGCGTTGGCCCCCTGTTCCGTTTCCATCGGCTCCTCTTTGCTCTCGAAGAGAGAGGCACTGCTCACCGTCATGATACCGTGCAAGTTAATTCGGACCTTCACTTTGACTTTTTGCGCTTTACCGTCCAGAGATGGTTTGATATCTTTTACCGTCCAAGTACCTACATTTTTATACAACCATATTTAACTAATTATTTAAAAATTTTATGATTAAATTTGAATCTCATTCTCCTCGAAATATTGATTTTTGTTCGTATAAAGGCGCGTCCATACTAAACGAACATGGCGTTCGCAAACATTTGCAAATATGATTAATATTGGTTGTAGATGTTAACCGCAAGGAAGCCTTCGTATTACCCGCCATTCCACGTGAAATGCTTGTCACGATTAATGGTGGGAAATACGAAGGAACATTCGTTCTCGTTTGCGGTTAACGACTACAACCAATATTAATTGTATTTGCAAACGTTTGCGCCTTTACAATTATCGTCCATACCAAATAATAATCGTGTTTGCAAATGTTCGTGAACATTCGCAAACACAATATATGTTTGATGTAAACTAGCCTTTAAAAAAGCACCATAATTAGTTAAAAGGGCAGATTACATTAACAAAATATTAAACATTATTTTTCTTACCTATATTACGATCTGGATAAGGTATATCACCAGTGTATGCCGCAGAAATAGCAAAAGGCTCCTGCCTGTAGAACGTCAACATTTTGGAGAACGGGACAGCGTGATTGGCGGGGAAGGCTTCGATCTCGCCGGGGCCTTCACCGTCGCTGCTCGCACCCCAAGATACGCTGATCGGGTAATCTTGGACGTCAGTAACGCTGAAATCACGGACACGAACTGCAGGCGACAAAATGGCACACTGCAGAGCGCAACCTCGAGATACGGCCTCGTCTTGATTTAAGGTGGTGCTCGGAACACGCTTAAACACATTCTCGATCTTTTGTTTCACAGCAGGGATCCTGGATGATCCTCCGACAATTTCCACGGAGTGAATTTCGTCCACCGATAAACCTAAAATCAAATATAATATTATACAGGCTGATTCCAATTCGAATATGAACATAGCAAACTGACTAACATTATTTATAGTTAAGTGAAGTTAATCTCATGGAGGTTTTATTTAAAAACCAAATTTAAATGAACTAAAATTAACCCATACTAACCGGAATTAATATTTGAATAATTTGAGTGGCAACGCTAGGTTAATTTGTGTCAATTTAGTTTGGTTATTGAACAAGACTAGATATATCATCACCACCAACCTGATTTTTGGAAACACTGCTCCAAAGTCTTCTCCACCTTGACAAACAAATGCTCGCACAGCTCCTCCATCTGGACCCTCTTCATTTCGCTCCTGACATCCTTATCTTCCATAAAGCACTCGATGTTCAACGGCAGGCTAGTCGAATTTGCCGACATCTGCTTCTTTATCTTCTCCACTTCGGCCAGCAATCGGACAAAGGCCCTCGCGTTGGACTTGGCGTCGATTTTGTATTTCGCCTGGAATTCCTTGCTAAAGTAGTCGGCGAGGATCAAATCAATGTCTCTGCCGCCTAGGTCACGCGCCGAGGCCGTTGACAGCATCCTCAGCTTGCCCTTGTGGAATGCGACCACCGAAACTTGCAGGGCCGAATGGCCGAAATCGACGAAGACGACGTTCCTGGGTTTCTCCTCTGGGGCAGGCAGGTCTTGCTTATAAATACCGTACGAGAGGGCGGTCGCCGTTGTTTCATTAAATAATCGTAGTACGTTTAAATCTATTAAGCAAAAGATAATCTCTCATTTAGTTGAAATGATATTAAAAAATATTCTCGGCTAATTTAATTGTATTTTATGTTAGATGAAATACAATATAATAACATTTTTACAGAATTCACTCTTTAAAAAATTCGTGTTATTCTGCAAATTTGCATTTTCAAATAGCATTTCATATAAACAATCATATTTCCATATATGCTTGTGACCAATAAAAGGTGACTGATCGTTGCAAAAGAAAACATACACAATATCCAAATATGTCTTCTCTTACTATACCTACTATAAACTAGTTATGAGTCACATTTCTGATTTGGTCAAGGTCCGAAAGAAAGGCAAGAAAAACATACAACAGAAAATGAGTTTACTCACCGGCTATGGCGGCAGCACAGAGCAACGCCTTCCTCTCGTTGTTGGTGAAGTACGAGGGCACTGAGATGACACAGTCATTAATCGGGGTGCCCATCGCCGTCGCCGAAACGTCTTTGAGTTTCGTCAGCAGCATCGCTAGGCATTGTTCCGGTGTGAAAACGTGTTCTTCATTTAAATAATGAACCTAAATGTTTTAGTTTACTTTATTACTCAAGTCATAAAGTAGTAATTTAGAGGTTATGTTACACTTTTATTTGTGATGAAAATGTATTTCTTCTGCTGGATTATTAATTTAAAATTTACTTCTAACAACTGTTTCCACTCCCTGATTAAGCATAAAGTAAAATTTCGAGTTTAGAAAAACGTGAAAATTTGGATTTGGGCGCGGAGTGAAGCGTAGCACCCAAATCTAAATTTTCAGGTTTTTCTGAACTCGAAATTTTACTTCATGCACCAGGCTTATAAAACACTCATTTAAACTGAAATTCAAAATATACTGATTAAATAAGTATGTACATATATGATTTACAGCAATATAATTAAATAAATTTAAAATAACCCTATTTTGCTAAAGCCATTAAGGTTATCTATAACAGGCATGCACCTAGGGGATGGCTCACGGGCTGAAGCCCTCTCCAAGACTAACTAAACTGTAGTATTTCAACGTATATACATAGGTTTAAATGCGGGGGCCCTTCCATAGTGCTAGGGTGAACCCCCCAAGACCCCTTAAGACAAATTTCTAGGTGCGCGCCTTATCTATAATACAGATATCGTGCTTTAAACTAGGAGTACCACGCTATTAAATGATTAGTTGTATACTAACAATAGTTAATATCATCTTTAGAACTGTATTAAAGTAATATGCTAGTGTCTATTACATTTGGAAGAAATAAAAAATATCCATATTTTACTTTTATTTGCTGCTGATTCATTTTAGAACTATCTCGATGTAATTATTTCACAACTATTGTAATAGGAATAACCTAAACTACATTTATGTCATCTAATCTAAAAGGTTATGTACATCTTTCAGATAATTTAAAACAAATCAATGTATATATGCAAAACAAAAGTTAATAAACAAACAAAATTAACAACCATTTAATACCTCATTACTTAATATTTCTAGAACAAATTGTAGCAAAACCAGGTATAGGGTCAAGGTTAAGACTGACCTTAATGCCAATACTCCCGTTGGGTCCCTCGATTGTGTTAAACGGCAACAGCCTCAGCTCTTTCTGCACCGATGGATCGTTGTACTTTCTCCCCAGCAGCCTCTTCAACCCATAAACAGTGTTCTTCATGTTGGTCACCTGCTGGTTCTTCGCTGCCACCCCCAATATTCGATTCTTTCCAGAGAACGCTATACATGACCTACAAAATTGAAAATAATCTAATCGTTTCTTTTGATCATGATCAATTATAAAAGTCTAATCAAATTATAACCTTAATTGACTGTTGGAAACAAAATTTGTTTATAGATTGATTTTTTGCTTTAAATGATTATGGAAGTGTAACATGTGCACCTCCTACACTTAGCACATGTGTTTGTTGGGAGCCAAATTTGGTAAAATCCAGTTTTCAAGGTGTAAAGAGGGCTTTTGGAGGAGTGAGGGCACATGTGTTGGAGGTTGGGTTTAATAAAATTTTGCTAATTACGATTTTTTGCACTTACGGTGTCGCTCTAAGGCTGTAATCGTTAGCAATGGTCTCAATTCCACCGGCTTTAGCCACCGCCACATAACAAGACTCGCTTCCGAAGTCAATACCGATAACTGACATTCCAGCCATTTTAAAACAAAATTTTTCGCAAACGGCACACTCGACCCCTTCGACGCAAAAATCAGCCCGCGCGAATTGACAATAAATGAAATGCCCTTATCTCTTTCGCAAAACTTCTCGTTCGCTCGAAATGAATTCGTTCGAGTTAATTTCTTGCACGATCACGCAATGAGAGTATATCGCAATGCGACTCGCCGGCACGACGATCAAAAAGTCAACTGATGGTTGATACCAACGTCAAAGAAATAAATCACCACTTCTGGAACTTTCTGGAAAATTTCGCGCTCTCCGTCTCGCCTTAATCCACGGAGTGATAAGGAGAGGGATAGCCGGCGCGCGGCGTTGTCGGCTTTACGGCGTGTGCGCGGTTTATTCGAAATGGGGATTTTCAAGAGTTTTCCGGTTCCGGTTGAGTGGTTGCGGAACACGAACACTTTTTAAATTAAGCGCTGTCATCGCAAATTAAAAAGTAATTTGAGATAATTACGGTAATTTCTGACTGAGTAATACAGGGTGTCTCGCGAAGTTTTTCCGGCAGTTAAGGGTCATATTCTTGAGATTATTTTAAGCAAAAAAGTTTATATGAATTAGTGTGATATTCTCAGTATTTACCAGCGGCGGCTCGCAGCCTAACTTCAGAGTCAGAGAGAGGCCCAAGGTAATATGTATTCTTAATTGAAAGGTGACTTTGTTGTGCAATTCCTTGTATTTATAAAGCATGTTCCCAACCTAAAATTTTGTGTGCCTTGGCGCTGTGGCCTACCCTGAAGTTAGGCTGCGAGCAGTCGCTGGTATTTACTGAGCTATGCATATTTGAAATCAAATTAATATTAAATAATTTGTATTTCTATGACATCAAAATTAGCAAAATTAATGACTACAGACCAATAATTTAAAAGAACATAGTCATCCCACTGAGCAAACATATTGAAGTATTGTTTCATCAATAATACAACGTTTAATGTTGTTACATGTTGATATAACTTTATTTGTTTGTTTTTTGCTCAGTGGGATAGATCTTCTAAAATTCCACCTCCTACTTCAATGCATTTAGCCGCACTCTTGTGAATACCACGCGTTCCATTCATTACGTTCAAAATTCGCTGAATAGAAGCCTCGCGTGTTTCGATTTTCTCCTGTACACCATCTATGAGTATGTTGTTTTAAATGATTAGTTTACAGTCATTGGGCCGGCTCATCAGAGACAACAGTTAGCAGTTTACTGCCAACTATTGGAGAATTCACTGATGACCGGACTATTAATCATGAACGTGATTGCGATTTATGCAATCGAACAAAATAGACCAGCCGGAAAACCGTTCATTAACCCATTAAGCGCCAATGATGCATATACGCAAGATTATTAATTTTATATTAATTAAATTACTAAATGAATTAATTTGATATATTATATTATTTGATTTGACTTGAAAATGTATGAAGAAAAACGTAAATAATTTGTAATTTAAATACCTCAATTATTACTCATTAAAAAAAAATGTTTTCAGTGTATTTCTAACTTTACAATGTTTCAGTGTTTTATACGCGTGGCGCATGAAATAAAATTTCGAGTTTAGAAAAGCCCCGTGAAAATTTGTCTCGGGTCGCTGCGCGACCCTCGACAAATTTTCTACGCGGGGCTTTTCTAAACTCGAAATTTTACTTCATGCTTAGTCTGGGAGTGGAAATACTCGTTCTAAAGGCCTTCGATCGTGTAAACCATAAACGATTACTTATTAAATTAAGAGCGTATGGCCTCTCAGGAATGCTTGCCTGTTGGATAGAATCCTATGTATCAAATAGAATACAGATTGTCAAATTTGATAAACATTTATCTTATCCTATTGACATATCCTCAGGTGTCCCACATGGGTCCCATCTGGGGCCCATTCTATTTTCTCTCTTTGTTAATGACATAGGGGATAGCTTCCAGAGCTCCTACTTGCTACTTGCAGATGACCTAAAATTATTTCGAAAGGTCTCGGATTTTAGCGATTGTGTGGCTCTACAGAGAGACTTAACAGTCCTTGAAAGCTGGTGTAGAGATAACTCTATGAGCCTAAATATTAGTAAATGCAAAAGCATAAAGTTTAGCTGAAAGACAACTTACAGTATTGATTTCACATACATGATTAATAATATAGTATTGGATAAGGTATTCGAAATTAAAGATCTCGTGGTCATATTTGATCGAAAGTTTCAGTTTAATGCTCATATCGATTCTGTTGTAAACCGCTCTCTTAAACTTATTGGATTCGTCAAAAGGGTTACAAGAGACTTTAGCGACTCTCGTAGTATACTACGTTAATATTCATCAATGGTCCGGCGTATTCTAGATTATTGTTGTATTATTTGGTCGCCGGCACAAAATATACAGTGCGAACGTCTAGAGCGATTGCAAAGAATATTCATTAATTATATTTGCTACAAATCCAATATTTTCTATTCGAGCAACAATTATGATTACTTGCAAAGCTACTTTAGCTTACAGTCTGTAGCAAATAGGCGTATATTTTTTTAAGCATGTTTTAGCTACAAAATTCTTAACAACAAAATTGATTGCATACAATTAACCAATTTATTTATGAATATTCATGTACCTTGGCACAACACTCGTGATAAGCTATTGTTAGCTCCTATGTGGAGACGAACTAATGTAACATTTAATGGTTCTTTAAACAGAATGATTACACATACTAACTCATTGCACGCTAACATAGATTTTTTCGATATATCTAAACAATCTTTTAAACATAATTTGCGAACATTTTTATTTTAATTAATATTTATTGTAATTTAATTTTAATGTGACAATATTGTATTTCATCTTATCATTTTAAATGTTGTTAACTGGTATCCGTAAATAAAGAATATATATATATATATATATATATATATATATATATATATATATATACAGGGTGTGGCACTTAAGACGCCTCGGACCATAGCTCCTTTACGATAAAAGCTATCGAAAAAAATCTAAGAGCAAAGTGGTGCATAATTACCGTCGCTATGTTTCAAAAATATTTCTAATCATCAGTGGCGTGCCGTACTCCAGTGGCGTACCAAACTTATGATTTTTTAAATAGAATGCCCTATTTTTTATTGCAGATTTGGAAAGTGCTCGAAGAGTACTTATTTTTTTATCTAACATGTTATACCCTTCACTTTAGCGGTTTTGCTGTTATAACCCCTTCTTTCAAAATTGCGCCCCATTTTTGAGAATGTTTTGTAGAGAAACTAATTGACGCCGGCGCCTAAATTTTGAATTGAGGTACAGGTTAAGACCTCGTATACCTTAACATAATTTTTGTTTCGGGTAATTTATGGAAAAAAAATAATTTTTGATTGAACTTCGCATGTTGTCATTTTTTTCGAAAATTTCAAATGGCACCCCCCTAAAAAAATTACGGCGTTGTACAGCTAAAACTCTAAATTATTCATTGGTACAAAAAAAATTACACATTGTATAACAAAATTTCGGAGAAAAAAGGAATTTCATCGCAAATGTCGGGAAACGTTTTCCGTTCCCAAGAGTGCCATGAGAAAACAAAAACACAAATACGGTCAACATAATAGTATGTACCTATTTATTCAACATGATATGAAAAATGCAGATAAAGAAAATTTAACAACTTAAACTAAATATTCGAAATGACGACCTTCCTGCTGGAGGCATAACCGCAACTTCGACTCACAGGCTCTAGACACTGCCCTAAGGACTTCTGGTGATATACCGCGGAAAGGAGCGCGGATTCTCTCCCTCATATCCTCGACAGTAGTTGGTACCGTCCTGTAAACCTCGTCTTTGATATGGCCCCAAAGGAAGAAGTCAAGGGGAGTGAGGTCTGGTGATCTTGGCGGCCACCTCACAGGACCCCCACGACCAATCCAGGAGTCCGGAAACGTTTCATCGAGAAATTCCCGAACGACACGGCTATTATGTGCAGGAACTCCATCGTGCTGGAAAACTATCTGTCGTAGAGCGGCTAGAGGGACATTTTCCAAGAGATCATCCAAGTCGTCGCGAAGGAACCTCAAATAACTGTTGCCGTTCAGGTGCCCCTCGATGAAATAAGGACCCAAAAGGCGACCACCTTTGCTGGTGGTTTATCATTCGCATGGCGTGTGGGTTTTCATCGGCGTAATAATGGTAGTTGTGGCGATTGACATGCCCATTTCAATGGAACGTCGCTTCATCAGAAAATAATACGCGCATAAGAAATGATTCCTCCTGCTCAATTTTGTTGATAGCCCACAAGCAGAAATCTTGCCTCGCATGAAAATCTTGAGGTTGCAATTCTTGGTGCAGTTGAATCTTAAATGGACGGAATTTGTACTTTTGAAGAACACGATGTACGGATCGCGTTGAAATATCGTGATTCCTACTAATATCACGGATACTGGTATGAGGATCTTCAATAACTGCCTCCAGAACCTGCAGTTCATTATTTTCGGTAAAAACTGTCTTCTTTCTAACTCTCCTTGGCCGTTTCACACTTCCCGTAGTAGTAAATCTCTCCAACACTTTTTGAAACGCACGTTCATTTGGATGTGCCCTGTGCGGATATCTCGCAGCGTACACTCGTGACGCCAAGAAACAATTCTTGTTACATTCTCCAAGAATAAATATAATGTCAATCATTTCCTCTTGAGTTCGGAACATTTTTAGAACGTTTATCAAAAATGACTTATGGCTGCTACTGGCGTCTAATAATTTACTTTGACAATATTCAATCTTTTCTTTACTCATGGCACTCTTGGGAACGGAAAACGTTTCCCGACATTTGCGATGAAATTCCTTTTTTCTCCGAAATTTTGTTATGCAATGTGTAATTTTTTTTGTACCAATGAAAAATTTAGAGTTTTGGCTGTACAACGCCGTAATATTTTTAGGGGGGTGCCATTTGAAATTTTCGAAAAAAATGACAACATGCGAAGTTCAATCAAAAATTTTTTTTTTCCATAAATTACCCGAAAAAAAAATTATGTGAAGGTATCTTAACCTGTACCTCAATTCAAAATTTAGGCGCCGGCGTCAATTAGTTTCTCTACAAAACAATCTCAAAAATGGGGCGCAATTTTGAAAGAAGGGGTTATAACAGCGAAACCGCTAAAGTGAAGGGTATAACATGTTAGATAAAAAAATAAGTACTCTTCGAGCACTTTCCAAATCTGCAGTAAAAAATAGGGCATTCTATTTAAAAAAAACATAAGTTTGGTACGCCACTGGAGTACGGCACGCCACTGATGATTAGAAATATTTTTGAAACATAGCGACGGTAATTATGCACCACTTTGCTCTTAGATTTTTTTCGATAGCTTTTATCGTAAAGGAGCTATGGTCCGAGGCGTCTTAAGTGCCAAAACCGGTATATATATATATATATATATATATATATATATATATATATTTATTTATTTTTAGGTTTTCGCGAGCAAAATATAACTGGCTTGAGTTTTTTGGGCTGCTTTCTCGCGTTGGTTGATTTATTTGCGCTCTACGTTTCGGCAGCATCACTTCTGCCATCCTCAGGAGCTTTTTTGTATACTGAGTAATAGATGTCACGTTCACTGTCAGTACATTTGTTTTGTAAACTAGGGACTTGTAGTCTAGATCTGCTGCGTGTTATTGGTCCACTCGATGTAGAAGGTGCTAAAATTTCTTGATTTATATTTATATTTATAGCAAAACAATGGCAACCTTTTTCGGAACAAATGCACTCATTTGTAAAAAACTCTTCTCATCTCCTGGAAATTATTCACGGTATTAAATTGGACAGTGACGTCTTACCTCTACACACTTTAGCTATAACAACCAAAAGTACAAACAAATAGAAGGTGCTCCGATGGGTTCACCACTATCACCAATTGTAGTTAATCTTTACATGGAGTTTTTTGAAGAGAAAGCTTTGAGCAGTTATAATTTAAAACCAAAACTATGGCTAAGATATGTTGATGACACATTAGTGATTTGGCCTCATGGTAGAAACAATGCAGACATGTTTTTGGACCATTTGAATAGTATTCACCCTAACATTCAAATTACCATGGAAATAGAACAAAATGACAAACTTCCGTTTTTAGATATTTTACTTTACAAAACATCAAATGGCAACCTGGGACATTCTGTTTATAGGAAAAAAACTCACACAAATCGATACCTAAACGCCGACTCACATCATCATCCTGCTCAAATTAGTTCAGTAGCCAAAACATTAATTACACGTTCTTTCAAACTCACAGATCAAAACAACATACTTTCGGAAATAAATACACTAAAATTCATTTTGAAATCAAACAAATTCCAAAAAAACACAATAAACAAACTAATTGAGAGGGCCAATACACCAAAACCTTTAAACACTATAAACACAGATTACACGAACACAATAACTCTTCCTTATATAAAAGGAGTTACAGACAAAATTTCGAATATTTTTAGAAAATTTAACATACACACATCGTTCAAACCATATCTTACGATAAAACAACTTTTACGTAGCCCTAAAGACAAAATTTTCCTTGAAAAACAAGGAATATACAAAATTCCCTGTAAAGACTGCCATAAATCATATATCGGCCAAACCAACAGAAGAATTAGCGTCAGACGAGAAGAACATAAATTAGCCATAAAAAATCACGACCAAAATTCCTCATTATTCCAACATAAATTTGATACAGACCATAACATAGATTTTGAAAATACTTCGGTAATTAGTTCTATCCCAAAATTTGAAGAAAGAATCGTACGTGAAGCCATAGAAATAGAAAAACATCCTTTGTGCCTCAATAAACGAGATGATGGCACAAGATTACAAACCACATGGAAACCTTTGATGAATATAATAATACAACAAAAAAATGACTTGCCTCCAATATCCAACAATTTTCGGAATATTCAGACAAATTCAAGTAATTTCAACAATGCAGATACATCGGACACAAATCAAGAAATTTTAGCACCTTCTACATCGAGTGGACCAATAACACGCAGCAGATCTAGACTACAAGTCCCTAGTTTACAAAACAAATGTACTGACAGTGAACGTGACATCTATCACTCAGTATACAAAAAAGCTCCTGAGGATGGCAGAAGTGATGCTGCCGAAACGTAGAGCGCAAATAAATCAACCAACGCGAGAAAGCAGCCCAAAAAACTCAAGCCAGTTATATATATATATATATATATATATATATATATATATATATATAAACTTTATATTGTACGTTTTTATACAAAATCGACGAATGCCTTGCATTTACAGCGTATACATTATGTATATTTAAAAGAAAAATTCACAGTGTGTAATGTATTCGTAAAAATCAACTTTTAGAGTTAACTCTATAATTTGTCGGCCGTTAATGGGTTAAATACCAACATACATTACAAAAAAACAAACATGTTGAATGTTTAACATTTTGATGAACAGGTCCATTTATATTGTTAATTTTGGTGTCATAGAAATACAAATTATTTAGGATCAGTTTAGTTTATAACGTATATAGCCCAGTAAATACTAAGAATAGTACATATATTCTTATGAACATTTTTGCTTGAAATGATCTTTAGAGCATGCCCCTTAAGTGCCGGGAGAACTTCGCGAGACACCCTGTAGAAATATTTTAAAATAGTTTTGACGCGTTTCTATCTGATTCCTTATATTTAGTTAAATAAAGGACGTCAATGTAAATTTTAAGTACTTGGTTTGATAATAGTTCGCTGACGAGTCGAAACTAGTCACATTAAAAATAAAAAAGTGAATGCAGAATAGCAATTAGTGTTATTTAATTAAAATAGTTTTAATTCTAATTCAAATTACTCCATACTTTAGGTTAAAAGTAATACAATTCATTTGTCTCGCAGATTATAATCTCGCTCTTTAAAAATTAATAAATAAATTAAATTATAATTGAAATAATTTTCTAAAGGCAATATTAAACAATTTAAAGTCTAAAACAAACCACATTGGATGTGTTGATCCTCAAATTCGGAAGACAATCCATCCAAGAAATCAATAAGAAGGCAATTAAAGAAATAACATTATTTATTGCTAGAGAAAAAAATTGTTACTTATTCCTTTTAAAATTTCACCTATTGTATTTGTAAATTTATAATCATAGGTTTCAATAGCTTTAGGTTACACATTTATTCAAAATAATTTAATTATCTGTAAATAAATAAATTGTGGGATTGGAATGTATGCAACTTCAAGTCAGGAATGTATATTAAATTGCATGAATTTCAGGTCTTGTTTATTTATTGAATGGCGATACCTGGGCGCTACGCTTCTAAATTTAAAAGCTTTTCTAAACTAGAAGTTGTAAGTACTATATGCTTAATCTTTCACCTATTGTATTTGTAAATTTATAATCCCAGGTTTTAATAGCTTTAGGTTACACATTTATTAAAAATAGTTTAATTATCTGTAAATAAATAAATTGTGGGATTGTAATATATGCAACTTCAAGTCATGAATGTATACTAAGTTGCATAGATCGGATTCCTATAAATTTAAATTTCAGGTCTTGTTTATTTATTGAATGGCGATACCTGGGCGCCACGCTTCTAAATTTTAAAGCTTTTCTAAACTAGAAGTTGTAAGTACTTTATGCTTAATCTTGGAATAGCAACACTCATTAGAAACTTTAAATTAAAATCACGAATGTCTACAAACTTACAACAATATATATATATATATATATATATATATATATATATATATATATATATATATATATATATATATATATATATATATAAGTATGAATATTATGTAAATAAAAACCAATTGGTTCGTTTCACAAAGTGATTTTTATTTATTTATTTACATAATATTCATACTTATATATTTAATCATGTTTCACCAAGTGATTAATGAGAACATAGTGAAAGATACAACAATATAATTTAATATATCTCAAATATCAATATTTACCCCTTTGTTGATTTAGTTTTTCTTATATTTTATTTCACAACTTCAACAGTTTGCTTCTTAGATATAAATATAATCTAAAATCAAACTTTGAAAAAGGGAATGTATTTTGGCGTATTAGTAAATGTAGAGGTAGATTTATTACTAGTGACGAAAATAATCTCATTTTCGATGATTGACAATAGTATGGAGTTTTGAATTTTAAAGATTTTTTTCATTTTATAGTATATTTGTCAATTTTGCCGTCAATTTCATCAATGATTTTCAATTTCATTTATTTATTTACAGGAAGCTTAATCTATGTATTAATGTAGGGATGTTCCGATACAAAGAAAAACTTCACTTGAAATCAGCCACCCAGCGCGATTGTTTTTAAGTTCAAATCAAGGCTTAAATTTTAAACCAAAACAACTGCTTTTTTTCATTGTGCATATAGCTTTAATAAAAATCGCACGCTCAAATAACTTGACACACGTTTTTTTTACAAACTTAAAATTTTTGTTAAATAAAAAGCAAACAATAGCCAAAGATCAAGGCTTTCAATTGACGTAAAGCTTGATTGTTTTTAAGCTCAAATCAAGGCTTAAATTTTGAACCAAAACCACGGCGCTTATCCACTTTGCATGCAACTTTAATAAAAACCGCACGCTCAAATAATTTAACACAACTTTTTTCACAAACTTTATATTTTCAATAAACAAAAAGTAAACAAGAGCCGAATAATGTAGATTTGAAATTGTGTAAAGCTCAATTATTGTTACGCTTATATGAGCTCTTAAATTTTAAGTCAAAATCACTGTTTTTTCGCTCTCTTTATTAAATTTAATTAAAATTTCCGACTCGAACAATTAAGTGCCACTTTATTTAAAAACTTAACATTATCATGAAACAAAATGCAAAAGACAGCCAAAGAATGCAGCTCTGATTAGACCCTATACTCAATTGCTTATACGCTCATATTACGGATTAAATTTTAAGTATTAAAATTTGAAACTTAACAAAAAAATCAATCGCTCAATAGAATAAATATAATTCCAAAATTAACCGAATATAACAAGAAATTTTGAAATCCATAATAAATTTCATGAAAAACCATAAGTAGTTTAAAAATTTTCTTGAATAATTTTCTCATTTATCACTTGGTGAAACATTTTGAAAAAATATTAAATATAAATTAAAAAACACTTGGTGTTTTGGTGTTTTTTAATTTATCCTTTAGTAGTTTAAAATTTGCATTAAAAAAAAATCAATACAATTTACAAAAAGCTTTACTAAAACCACAAGTATTCAATCTTTTTTTTTATAAAAGCGTTCAAGTTGAAACTTCCAACTAGGGTTTCCACTCCCAGGTTAAGCATGAAGTAAAATTTCGAGTTTAGAAAAGCCTGAAAATTTGGTTTTGCCGGGGCGCGCGAGCGAAGCGAGACGAGCCCAACAAATCCAAATTTTCAGGCTTTTCTAAACTCGAAAATTTACTTCGTGCGCCACCCGTATAAATCACTGTATTCAAGTCAAGTCCAAAATATAACGCGTATTAAATCTTCAAAAATCAGATGGTCTCAATTAAATTGATTTGAGATGTGTAGGTATACTTAAAAGATAAAAATGCCTGTGTTTTGTTTA
Organism: Philonthus cognatus; assembly: GCA_932526585.2. Taxonomy (NCBI): domain Eukaryota; kingdom Metazoa; phylum Arthropoda; class Insecta; order Coleoptera; family Staphylinidae; genus Philonthus; species Philonthus cognatus. The sequence goes on along the minus strand of OW052241.1, from coordinate 30,415,232 downwards.
CTTTTTCTTTTCGGCAATACAATAATAAATAATTAGTATGGTATAACGCAGAGCTGGAACGAATCCGAATCACCTAATATGATTCTAATTATGAATACTCGAATAAAGGATTCGTAAGAAATAAATATGATTTGAATCAAAGATTTGAATTTTGTTGTTTCGAATCGCGAATACAAATCCTTTAAAAATAAATTTGATTTTTTTTTCAGCCATTAACATTTTAACATCTGTACAAGTTGTTTTAATAAAAATGTTGAAAACTTAAACAAATATCTGATTCCGTGTTTCTCTGGTTAAAGATGTAATCGTGAGTTTTTGAGCATCACTTAAAAATCATCGTTTTATACGCGTGGCGCATGAAGTAAAATTTCGAGTTTAGAAAAGCCCCGTGAAAATTTGTCTCGGGTCGCTGCGCGACCCTCGACAAATTTTCTACGCGGGGCTTTTCTAAACTCGAAATTTTACTTCATGCTTAGTCTGGGAGTGGAAGACACTCGTTAGTTTAAAATACATCACAACTGGTGATGTATTTTAAGAACAATTATGGGTCCTAGGAGTTGTCAAATGAGTGAGTTACTCAACTGTTTTTAAGGTACTCTTTACTTTGGAGTCTAAATCCAAACATTCAGGGTTATCTAAACCCGAAATTTTACTTCATGCTTAACCTGGAAGTGGAAAACACTCATTTTGGATAATAAATTTTTACTCATTCACAATATGAGTAACATATTTTTTCAATCACGTTATGGGTAAACATTTTTTTGCATACTGGGCTACAGTTCTGAATTTATGTACAATCCAATTCTTCTTATATTGATTTTATTATTTTTTTCCAACCATTAACATTTTAACATCTCTACCAGTTGTTTTAATAAAAATGTTGAAAACTTAAACAAATACCTGATTCCGTGTTACTCTGGTTAAAGATGTAATCGTGTGTTTTTGAGCATCACTTAAAATCATCGTTTTATACGCGTGGCGCATGAAGTAAAATTTCGAGTTTAGAAAAGCCCCGTGAAAATTTGTCTCGGGTCGCTGCGCGACCCTCGACAAATTTTCTACGCGGGGCTTTTCTAAACTCGAAATTTTACTTCATGCTTAGCATGGGAGTGGAAAACACTCGTTAGTTTAAAATACATCACAACTGGTGAAATATTTTAACAACAATCCTAGGAGTTGTCAAATGAGTGAGTTACTCAACTGTTTCCAAGGCGCTCTTTACTTTGGAGTCTAAATCCAAACATTCAGGGTATTCTAAACTCGAAATTTTACTTCATGCTTAACCTGGAAGTGGACAACACTTATTTTGGATAACAAATTTTTCATTCACATTATGAGTAACATATTTTTTCAAACACGTTATAGGTAAACATATTTTTGCATACTGGGCAACAGTTCTGAATTTATTTACAATCCAATTCTTCTTATATTTTCATTTAGTAAACTATCGCCTTATGTTAATTTAACAGTTTTGAAGATTTTTTTAATTTATATAATTGTTAGTTGCTTTTCAAGATTTTATATAAATTAAAAATATTTTTTTAATTCAAAATTTGTTGTTTTTAAGATATTAGTTGGTAATTTGATTTCATTTTGATGTTTTTCTTATTTAATTGAATTTATAATTTTTTTACAATAAAAAAAATGCAGAAATTATAGGAAATATAATTATAGTTTTTTTTTTGATTTTGAAGATATTGACACGTATTTGAAAATTGTTTGTTTATATTGTCAATTTTACTGTTTTTCATATTCATATTCATATTCATATTTATTGATGCAACAACAATGTACATGTTTTACGCAGGTCAGTTCTTAACTAAATAATAATAATAAAAAAAATAAACTACGTATCAAAGTAAAAATAATAAAGTAAAAAAGACTGCATTTTAATGCAGCGTTTAAACTGGAATTACAGTTTAAACGCTGCATCAAAACTAAGGTCAAGATAATCCTCCCAGCAGTAAAAGGCATTAATTGATAAGAAATCCTTCAGTACTCGGTAGAACTTCTTGTGTGGTAATTCCTGGATGATTTTTGGCAGGACATTAAAAAATTTAATAGCGTAGAAACGTTCTCCAGTCCGAGCTTTAGTCAGCCTCGTAGCTTTTAAATACAGATTTGATTGTTGTCGAGTGCTATATTGGTTGATATCACTGCATGTCAGGTAATCATCGATGTTGAGTTTAATGTGGGAAAGGCAAACAAGTATGTAAAGTGATGGGAACGTCAATATATTCAGATCAATAAATGCTTGCCTGCAGTCGACTGTATAGTTGATCCCAGCGATGACTCTGATTGCTCTTCTTTGGAGACCAAAAATACGGTGTCGGATGGCGGAGTGTCCCCACACAATAACCCCGTAAGTTATCTTACTTTGGAAAAGAGAAAAGTATGTCGTCCGAACAACATCTTTAGACACCAAGGGTACTAGACTGCGAATAAGAAATATACTGGAACATAACTTTGCAGCAAGTGTGTCCCCGTGGGTACTCCATGTTAGAGATGAATCAACATGAACACCAAGAAACTTCGTAGAACCTTGCTGCCGCTCACTACCCGTAAGCGAGAAAGTTAGCGTAGCAGATTTGCTATTGTTCAGTTTCAGGCGGTTATTTAGGAACCACTTTGAGACTTCATTAAGTGATTGATTGTGCAAAGTGGTAACAGATGTCAAATTTGGCGCTTTCGTAATTATGGAGGTGTCGTCCGCATATAATATCGTTTTGGAGGCTGATATTACACGGGGTAGGTCGTTAATGTAATTTTTAGCCAATTTTTGGAATTTCATATACAGGGTGCCCGGTTTTGGAGCTCAAGCATGGGGATTTCGGTTATTTGAAGAGATACAAGGTCGGTTAAATTAGTTGTCATTTCCAAGGCACTCTTTGCAAAAACAGGATTTTTGGCATTTCTACCAAACTGCTAGACCAAACCCTAACACATGACACATCACCGTAATCAGAAAAAAAACTGTATTTGAAAATGTAAAAACCCCAGATGGCGCCCATAAGAAAAAACAAAGTTGATGATGTTTGCCGAAAATCGAAACGTCGAATTTTTATTATAATATCACTACGTTCTAAAGCGTACAAAGTGGCAATTAAAAAGTGTAAACTGTTTTGAAGTATCTCTTTAAATAGTCTCGCAAAAAATAAAAACGTTTTTTGAAAATTTCGATTATTTTTGATATCTTGAGAAGTATTCGGAATACTTTATGTTTCAAAACGGCATTATGTTATACTCCAGATTGGGCAACTTTGCCCTCATTTAACCGACCTTGTATCTCTTCAAATAACCGCATGCTTGAGCCCCAAAAACGGGATTTCTGTATACATGATATTTCCTGTCTGAAGGCAAAAAATGAAACGTTGTATACATTTTTGAATTTTAAACAGAAAATCTAAATAACTTTTTATAACCCCTATACAGGGTGTCCGTATTTCGCCAGAATGTACGGAGATCTCGGTTATTTAAAGAGATGGAGAGTCGATTAAATACGCAAAGTTGCATATTTTAGGGCCCAATAATAATCTAAAGATAAATTTTAAATATCTTCTTTCGATTTTGAGATATTGTCAAAAAACAGTTTTTTTTGAAATTTCGTTGTTATTTTTTTATTCAAAAACTATTGAATCCAGACATTTACTACTTTGACATTATACAGGCACTTTTTAACGATAAATCTAGTAACATATTTTATTTTAAGACAACTATAACATTTACCTAGGGACCATAGCTAACTTTTGTTTTTCTTATGTGCGCCATTTTGGATTTTTATATTTTTTGGAAGAATATTTTTTTCTGAATTTAATGATATATTAGATTTATAGTATATTATACATTTTATATGTAAAATTTTAATCTTTTGATTTTTGTAAAGAGTGCCTTAAAAACAGTTGAGTAACTGACTCATTTGACAACTCCTAGGATCCATAACTTGCTTACATATCACCCCTGAACTCCAGCTGATGATTTACTGTACTGATAGAAAATGTATTTGTTTACAAACGAAATACGAAATGTGACATTTTCAATCTTAATAAATTGCTTGCTTGTCTTTGGACTATCATAGGATTTTGTCATATTATATCTTTATTGACCGTGTTTTGACTATTGTGACTGTAAGTGGCTGTCTTTTGACTATGCCAGGATTTTATCTGATTATATCTCTCTATGGACTGTATTTCGGCCATTGTGATGTTATGATTGTGAGTCATTTAAATCACTATATTAAATACAGTCAATATAGTGATTTAATGACAAAATACTATTACGATTCATATTTTAACAGTTGTGGTGTATTATTATTCTTTATTTTCCCAACAGATATACATGTATCCAATTACAGGGAACTTAATCTAATATAATGCTAAGTAACATAATTTTAAATCATACATACAGTGCGCAAAGAAAGAAGAGAAAAGAAAAAAAAACAAAAAAAACAAACTTAAAGCCTAAAGATTTATAACAATATCACTGGTACCGATAAGTCTGACATTATTTCTATGAGGGATTTTCTGGTATCTACGAAAATATCTACTCTATTATTTAAACTATTAAACCTTCTAATCATTTTTAAAACGGGTGAATTAAAATGAGCTAGCGTATTGGCATGTGGTTGAAAAAATAGGTTATTACTGCGAGATGTTAGTCTAGGAACCTGAATCTTCAGCTTACCTAGGATGTTAGGGTCATCAATATCGTAATTTACTACCCCATATTAAAATAGAATTGAAGATTTCGTACGCCTGTCACTTAATCTTTCGACATTAAATATTTGTAAGAGGTTATCATATGTAATGGATACAGATGGATATTCCTTAAATTTTTTAAAAAACAACATTTTCAAAAACTTTTTTTGAATTGCTTCGATTTTACTTACAGTATTTTCGTAGTAAGGTGACCAAATAACAGAGACAAATTCGAGGTTAGAATGAACGTATGAAAAATATAATTTTTTTAAAACGTCAATGTTATGAAAGTCCTTACAAGTGCGATGGAAAAAGCCCAACAGTTTGATACTTTTGTCACAAATCTTATTTATATGATCATTAAATGTTAACTTATGATCAAAAGTTACTCCTAAATCTTTAATCGAGTTTATACGTTCAAATAATACATTGTTAATACCGTAATCATATATACCTATATCTTTTTTTTCGATAAAATGACATGCATTTACACTTTGATAAGTTCAACGATAATCCATTTACCTCACACCATTTATGAATGTTATTAATATCTTCCTGCAACCGAATGCAATCATCCCTGGACTCAGGGGCGTAGCGAAGCCTTAACTATAAATTTCCTATAATTTTCCAACTTCAAAATTAAAATAAAAATGTCTATTTTTATATTATTTTATTTTAACAAATTAATATAACGTAGTACATTGATTTATATAAATTAAGCTCAATTTATTATCCAATAATGTAGTGCTTTGTACTTCCTAATATATTTTATAACATATGTACATAATTACATTTAACCAATACCTAATAAAACATGGAGTTTTACAATTTGAATTAGTTTATTATAACTCGCCTATGCTTTAGTTTAGCCCAGGAGTTCACAATATTTGATAATTCAATATTATCAGTAATATCAGATTCTGTTTTCAAAATTATTAATGCGTCCAAGCGATCTTCCTTCATTCTAGAACGCAATAAATTTTTGACAAATTTCAATGAACTAAAGCTTCTTTCATTTGTTGCCACTGAAAGCCCGGCTGTATATATTAGCTGACATAGTTTAAAGGATAACGCAAACACATTTTTATTTTCCTTTACTGTGTTCATCATTTCCTGCATCGATTTCACTTCGTTTTTAATACAGATATCAAATAAGACGTAGATTATTTAGATTAATTTGTTTTAATTCCAATTGAAATTTTCTTTTAGTAAAACTTATTAATGTTCATCAATTTGTTTCGTCCGAGATTTGCCAACTGCATTAAGCCCTAACCCATTTTCTGGGAACATATCCATTTATATCATATAATTTTTTTAGATTTGCCAACTGGTTTAGCAATTTTTCATTATAAAGTAAAATTTGCCAACTGCCTTAGCTTTGGGGGGGGGGGGGGAGCGTCCCTCCCCCCATCCCCCCCATGGCTACGTCCCTGCCTGGACTCAATGATATTAAAAAATTTCATATCATCTGCATATAGGAGCACGTTACACCGAATTACCTCAACAATATCATTAATGAAAATGATGAATAACAGTGGTCTCAGGTTTGTACCTTGGGGAACCCCAGATGTTGCAGTATACTCACTGGAACGATACCCCATATACTGGACAAATTGTCATCTGTTACGTAGGTATGATTGCATCAGTGAAACGGTTCCCTCTGTAAAACCAAAAGATGAAAGTTTGTTAATGATTATCAAATGCTTTTTGGAAATCAGTATAAACTGAATCGACCTGTTTCCGTTTATCTAAATGATTCGAAATATAATCGGTAAAATTTAATAAATTCGATACAATTGATCTCTTTTTAACAAAACCATGTTGGCGCGTGGTAATAAATGGACTAACGTGATTGTACATATATCGATAAAGTATAATTTCAAATAATTTAAGAAAGTTATTTATAATTGTTATTGGGCGATAGTTCAAAATGTTGGACTTATCTCCGCTCTTGAAAACTGGCGTAATTTTACCTAACTTCCATACTTCCGGTACAACGCTCGAATTTACAATTAAATTAAAAATGTGGGTTATAGGCTCAAGAAAACAGCTAATACAATCCTTTATTAAGAACGCCGGAATTCCATCTGCTCCAGCAGTATTATTGGCTTTTAACTCAGTAACAGCACGAAGAATATCAGACTGAGTGATATTGTTAATTACACAAACAGGGGAATTTTTAGTTACATCAATATTATTAAAATTGGAACTGGATTGTTTCTTATATACACTGCTAAAATACTCAGCAAAACCATTGACAATGCCCTTTGGATTATTAATATTAATATTATTATAGGTCATATTGCCAGGAATTCGTGTACTCGATTTTTTAACATTAACATAAGAAAAAATATTTTTAGGTTCCCGCATGATATTATGTTCAACATAATTAATGTAATTTTTATGGTCAGATTTAATAAGATTATGAATTTCTTGCCTGAGTCTACTGATTCTTAGTCTTAAATAAGTAAATTTGTATTGTTTGAACATTTTTAATGCATTTTCTTTTCGTTAATTAATTAGTTTTCGTAATCCTAGACTGAACCAAATGGGAAATTAACGCTGTAATCTAAAACTACGAGTTGGCACACACTTTGCAATTGTCATAGACAGCAAATCATAAAACTTATTACAGGCAATATTAGGATCAGCAATACTCATCACAATACCCCAATTAATTAAAGAAATCTCATTATATAATAAGCGTAAATCAGCTTTTTTGAAATCATAGGAAATGTATGATGTATTAGATTTAAAGTTGGAAATGGAACTTTTTGCTAAAACTACATCACAACATAATGTAGGGTGGTATGAATCTTCGAGAACAAAACCAGATTCATGAAAAACAGCACATGTTAAATTGCCACTTGAAATCACAAGATCTAGTATTTTTTTAGAATTCACTACATCATTAATCTGACTAAGTTTATTGAATTGAATAAAATTATTGTAAATTTGAAGTGGTTCATTAAGTCCATCCCCAGTTTTCCAATGCGCATACAGATTGGGTAAATTGAAATCTCCAAATATTAGTGTATGTTGTTCCATATCTATTTTATTCTCTATGGTTTCAAAAACGCGATCATAATCAGTTGCCGGCGAAGATGGCGAGATATATACACAAGTCAAATATATAACTTTCCTACCCAACAACATTTTAACGATTATTAATTCATAATTTTCTAAATTTGAACTATAGACTAGTTGTGATTGATATCGAATGCTTACAGAAATTATTGCGCCACCGCCCCACAGTGGTCGATTTTCAAATTTAACTGAACATTTCGTTATTATTTGTTTTGTTTTTTTTTAAATTCTGTCTAATAGGAAGAAATATTTTTTCAATTAAGTATTTAATTGTCATTTATGTTATGGACACATTTTCCACCCCACTACCAACCCCTAATCAAAGATTTTTTTGTAAAAAAAATCTTTTTTTTAATATTTTAAACAATTATAATGAGTCATTCTTCGTAAAATAAAAAAAAAATAATAAAAAGTTTTAAACAACCCCCACCCATCTGATTTATATAGAAAACACTCTCATATTTCAAAATAATTTAAAATTTTGTAACAAAATATGAGATTATTTTACTTGGAATGGTTCCTATAAAGATTACATGTTTATTTTATACTAGAAACACAAGGCCGTAGCTAGGGGGGTGGGGAATATGGGGGTTTGAACCCCCCCCGAAATTCTGTGCGAAAATATAAAACGTCTTAGCGAATTTTGTAGACTTGTATGAAAATAACAAAAAACAAATTGTTTTGTAACCCCCCCGTTCAAAATCTTTTTTTATTTTATTTTGTGTTTAAGGGTAATCCAATTAATTGCATTAGAGAATGTTTCTATTATTAGAAAACTATATATTTACAACATTATTTACACAAATATATTATATATACATATTATACATGGACACACTACATGCACATAAATATATATACACATGTTCAATTGAAATCAGAATATTAGGTACATAATGCAAATACACATTTACACCAACTATTCAGTATCACTGTCGGAGTTTGAATTATCTGATAAATCAAAATTATTTGAAATGTGTACCAATTTAACAGACTCATCGTCAAATGTTTTAATTCTAGCAGATCTTGATATATGATTTCTTTTTGATATAGTTGAAATATATGGATCAGAAGAATATAACAATGTATGAAATAGGTCTGCGATGGTTTGTAAGCGGGAAAATTTTCGAGTGTGATGTATTTCCTTAAATCTTTATTGCGAGCTTCTAGTGCCTCTTCGGATAACATCCCAATTGGCAATGTTGCTGATTGAATTATATCCGCACCGTGAATTAAAATTTTATGCAAAGAGGTGGGCATGTAATACCATGGATATAATTTGATATATTTTTTTGCTGTTTCATCCAAATACAAACGAAACGTTTCTATATTTGTAGCTTCTTCGCAAGAAATGACTTGCAAAATTATTTTAATTCTTTTTAAAAAATTTTCGTCTAACCCTGTAATTTTTGATGTTGTCTTATATTCTTCAAAGAAACGACTTGCGGTATTACCATCATTTGTTGTTCCGAAATTAGGTTTTACCACATCAACTAATAATCCTAATTTAGATTTTAATTCCTTTTGAATTTTTAATTTTTTAATTTCTAATGTTTTTTTTTCATTGATATCTCGAACTTGCCATTTTTTGATATCGAGACGATATGCTATATGCAGCATGCATTCTAATGAACGAATCCAAGCATGTAAAGAAGAAATACCATAATCATAGTATTTTTCAATTTTCGGTAAATTTTTTACTTTTTCTAATTGATTCATTATTTTACGGGTAGCTCCACATATAGCACACGTTTGAGTTGAAGTGTCTGTAACTGTGCTATAAGTCTTGCCATTAATCATAGTCATTTTAAAACTATGATTAATTATAATTTGTATATTGTTTAACTCTACATTCGTTGGTAAAATAGTTTCAATTTGATTTTCAATATCATTTACCACAAGTTTTATAATTTCTTTAGACTCCTTTTCAAACATAATCTTAATTGGTCTACAAAATCTAGTTGAGGATGGTTTCGGATTTTGCCATAAAATATTATCATCTTTTATTGATATTATTTGAAGAGGCACTAAGCACGCAGAAAATATATATTCATCACTTTCGGACTCATTAGAGAATTTTTGCTTATATAATGAGTGACCTGAACTACCATCACAGAACCCATTTGTACATAATTTTAAACTCGTTTCCAATTTCATCAAATGAACTCAAATTTCCCAGAGAAATGAATAATCTTTGACTAGTATGGTCGACCAAGGCTTGCAAAGTAACTTCTGCAGCAGTTGCAGTGTATGATATACTAACTTCTGCGGGATAACATGTTTTTTTTGCTTTCAAAATACTATCATAGCTTGGGTAAATATTTGCATTACGTACCTTAGCTCCAGATTGTATCAATTTATAGGAATGCTTTGTAAATCTTCCGTCGATATATAAAGCCAAGGCTTCTTCTGGTGTATATTTTTGAACTTTTTGTTGGGGTGATTTCCAAGCCTGCTTAATACTGGAACCTCTTGTTGGTGAATTTGTTGTAACCTCGTTCACTATTTCTGCACTATCCCTCTTTCCAGATGCTCGTAAATTAACCTGAGTGGCGAACGCAATTTCCTCTTCGGAATAATTTTCCATCAATGGCCTAACTTTTCTTTTTTTCGAAAAATTTGATAAATCACTAAATGATTTGTACGGCCCTCTCGAAGATGGTCCAGGTACAGGTTCATCGATTGTATCAGTCAAAGAAAATGTCTGTGCTTCGTATAGCCACTCTGCATAATTATTTTCAAATCGGGAACATACTCTAAATACTTATTGCCACTTAGAATTTAAAGATGACGTAAAAGAACGTATTTGATCTTTTAAAATATTTATATTTTCATTTTGGTCTTGAACATTAAAGTTCATTAAATCAAAAATATATTTTTGAACGGCGCTGTTTTTCTCTTCCACCGTGCGCTCCATACGCCAAACATTGAAGAGAGCGCTTCGGCGAACGGTTACGCGGCCTGAAAAAATGTTATTACTTGAATGGTTGCACGTGGCTGCATATAATTTTTGTTTATATGATAAGTTAAATAGTTGCTCTATAACTGAAAAAAATCCCAATGCGTACCGCTGCGTACGGAATATAATTTTTCTCTATCATACTTAAGAAATTTTAATTTACAATGAAAAATTGTATGAGTAATTTATGTCATTATTTATGATTGTTGCATAAAAATATAAAAAAACAAATAAACACAAATGATAAATACATACCAGTAGAATGTATATCCATCGTTGTTTTAAAAATTTCACTTCACACAACTGAATACTAAATATTTAAAACTTATGCGTTTGAGAGCGTACAAACAACTAATGATCGGTGTCTCAATAGGGTGTACTTTGGGTACCGATAATTACCAGGAAAGAGGGTTGAGGGGATTATGCTTTTACCTGCGCACCAATGGGTCATTATACTAATGATTTTACACAAATATTCGTTTTTCTAAATACTTTATTTTTCGCGAAATGTTCGGCTAAATTTGAAAATCGACCACTGTGCGCCCTGCCTATTAATACGATTAATACGATAATATGTGTATTTTAAACTAATGAGTGCCTTCCACTCCCAGACTAAGCATGAAGTAATATTTCGAGTTTAGAAAAGCCCCGCGTAGAAAATTTGTCGAGGGTCGCGCAGCGACCCGAGACAATTTTTTACGGGGCTTTTCTAAACTCGAAATTTTACTTCATGCGCCACGCGTATAAACCACTGATTTACAGTAAAGTTAGAAATATATAACGCTAGATTGACAGTTATAAATTCATTTTAATTGCTAAAATTGAATGACTACTGTCACGTTTTTGTTGATTAATAGATATGACGTCATTGTTTCCAAGGCACTCTTTACAAAAAATTAATATTAATAAATATCAAATCTAAAATAAATTATGAGTGCGGTACATCACTGAGTTCAGAAAAAAATATTCTTTCAAAAAATATGAAAATCCAAAATTGCGCCCATAAGAAAAACAAAAGTTGGCTACGGTTCCCGGGTAAATGTTATAGTTATCTTAAAATAAAATATGCTGCTAAATAACTCATTAAAAAGTGCCTCTATAATGTCAAAGTTCTGTATGTCTAAATTTACTAGTTTTTGAATAAAAAAATGAAAACGATTATTCAAAAAAATCAGTATTTTTGTGATATCTCAAAAACAAAAGAAGATATTTGAAATTTGTTTTCAGATTATTAGTGGGCCCTAAAATACGTGACTTTGCCCCAATTCAACCGACTATCTATCCCTTCAAATAACTGAGATCCCCATACATACTGTCGAAATACCCTGCCCACTGAGCAAACACATTCACGTAATGTTTCATCAACATTAATACAGCGTTTAATGCTGCTACAATGTTGATATAACGTTATTTGTTTGTTTTTTGCTCAGTGGGTGTACACGCCACTGAACAAATTACAAAAACGAGTTTCCTGTAATAATACTCAGACCACTCAGCGCGAATTAAAACCAAATTTTAAAGAGTCCCCGTAAGTCGACTTACTCGACTGCGCAGAGAAGAGCGCCATCTGTCGCGACCGAACGTCCCCATTCCCACCTGTCGACGGTATTTGAAATTACGTTGCCGCCAGATGTGCGTTACCTGAGCTGTAACTGTTCCAGATATTTAAGAGATAAGTTGGTCTGTGACCTCCGCGGAACGGTGTTTTCGTGTTCAGAGAGTCCGGTACCGCGCAGGCAGTCGTCCACATACACAAAAACCGAAAGCCACACATCGTGCGCCAGATAAAAATCGAAATAATTAATATGAACGTGAATTAAAAACTAAAAATAAAATCGAAATAAATAAACCAAAAGAATTATTTAATAAAAAAATAAATGTGAGTGCCTGTTGGAAGTGATTGTTCGTTTGAATTGATTTTTTGAAAAAATAAAACAATGATATCGGCGGAGAATTCAACGCTGGAGAGAATCCAGAGGGAGATAAAGGATGTCATGGAGCGGGAGAAGGAATTGAAGATTTACCAAAGCAACGTTAACAACAATAACGATGTAAGTGTTCCTGTTGCGAACGGGGAGGTGAAAGTCAATGGTTTTACAAACGGAAACGAAAAACCGCCTTTGTTAAGGGCGCAATCTACTTCCTCTCTGCTCAACGATGAAGCCCCGAAAACCAACGGATCAACCTATCAACCAAGCAATTTCCGGCGCTTCGCGGTAAACCCAAAAGGCGTGATGCACAGGTTTATAAAATCCCGAGGGAAGATCAATTCCGTGAGCACAATCACCAACCAAAAACCCGCCGCCCCCGTTTGGACCCCCCTAGATTACTCCGCGCCGAAAATCCCAGCCGATCAAACAAAATACGTGCGGAACGGATTCGTCCCGGTCCAAGAGCGCCTACGCAAAGAACTCCAGGAGGACCACAACCGGGAGCTCGAGCTGAAGACGCAGAGGCGCAAATCACAGCCCACTTTCGAGAGCTTCAGCTTGGACCTCGAGGACGCCGAAGTCGATAAACCCAGGTTCCCTCTTAGAGCGACAAAATCGATGGCGCAACTTTACGATTCTTGTGAAAATTTGGACGAGGTTTCGACTTCGGAGCCTAGCAGTTTGAAGCAGGCGAAATCTTTGGCGGAATTGTGCGATGCCAGCGAGGACGAGATCCAAACGCCCCAAACGTTGATCCAGAGATTCGAGAGGATGATTATTAAGAATAAGTCAGCTGCGCGTGCTTAGGTTAAAACAAATATTTATTTTAATGTGTGATAATGAGGACTGGTTTGAGTTGTATTTAACATAAACTGAGTTTAAATAACTGTAACTGGCACTTTTGAGAATTATGCCAATAGGTCAGTTGGCTCTGGCACAGGCAAATGGGGGCCCGAAGGGCTATGTATTACACTTACATTTTTGATGTTCAATAAGACGAATAATTAATATTTTAGCTATGAGGAAGTTTGAATAATGTTAATAAGTCTAAACAGTGGCGTAGATGCCTTACAAGATGTCGGGGATTTGAGTTAGTATATTGTTTCATAAATTTACTTTTCTAAAGTTATACAAAAACAAGTACAAAAATAATGATGTGTCCATCATAGCACTTTTTCTGTCATTTAAACAATTGATGATTGACATACTAATCGTATTTTCACTTGTTAATTGGTTAAAGATTAACACAATAAATCAGCGTTTTATACGCGTGGCGCATGAAGTAAAATTTCGAGTTTAGAAAAGCCTAATTTGGCTCGGTCGCTTCGCTTCGCTACGCGCCCGAGCCAAATTTTCAGGCTTTTCTAAACTCGAAATTTTACTTCATGCTTAGTCTGGGATTGGAAACACTCGTTAGACAATCAATCATAAACTAATTTTGCAGTTTTTTTTTGTTTGTAAAATGTATGACTAAAATAAATAGAGCTGATGTTTTAGTAAATTTTTGGCGTATACGATTTTCCTTCACGTTTGACTAATTTAAAATTTGATAACATCGAAAGAATAGTAATACATAGAAACTCAAGAAAAATGACGTTTTTAGTTCATTTCTAAAACCTTGACGCTTTCCGTGAATTATTAAATTTCTATCAAAATTAGAAACATAGACGATTTTCCTGAATTTCCAAGTTGGCGTTAATTAAAAAAATAATTTTAATACTTTTCATGGATTTTAAAAATGTTTGTGTATATCCTAAATATTCGTTAATTTTAAAAATTATTAAGTTTTTCATGAAATTCAAAGATTTTGGTTGTTATTTGTAATATTTAAAAAATTGTTTGGCCGTAATTTAAAGAAAAAAATTATTTCAAAAACAAAAGTAATTTAAAAAGATTCCCGTCATTTAAACAATTGATGATTGGTGTACTAAACAATTTTCACTTGTTAATTGGTTAATGATTAACACAATAAATCAGCGTTTTATACGCGTGGCGCATGAAGTAAAATTTCGAGTTTAGAAAAGCCTAATTTGGCTCGGTCGCTTCGCTTCGCTACGCGCCCGAGCCAAATTTTCAGGCTTTTCTAAACTCGAAATTTTACTTCATGCTTAGTCTGGGATTGGAAACACTCGTTAGACAATCAATCATAAACTTATTTTGCGTTTTTTTTTGTATTGTAAAATTTATAACTCAAATAAATAGAGGTGCTGTTTTAGTATATTTTTGGCGTATACGATTTTCTTTCAAGTTTGACCAATTTTTAATTTGATAACGTGGAAAGAATAGTAATACCTAGTAATATTTGTGAAATTCATACAGGTAAACCTGAAGTTTAGCTGATATTTTTCAGAATAATGTGTTTTACTTTTACATATAACTGAAAATAAACGGAAATTTCAGAAACTCAAAAAAATCGAAGATTTTAGTTCATTTTTATTTGTGAATTTCATACAAGAAAACTAGAAGTTCAGTTCATATTTTTTAGAATAATGTGTTTTACTTTTACATAATGTAACTGAAAATTAACGGACATTTCAGAAATTCAAGGAAAACGAATGATTTAGTTCATTTTTAAAATCTTAATGCTTTTCGTGGATTCTTAAATTTCTATTAGAATTAGGAATGTAGACGATTTTTATGAATTTCCAAGATTCTGATAATTAAAAAAAAAACTTGTTACTTTTATGGATTTCAAAGATTTACGTGCATGTCCTAAATATTCGTTCATTTCAAAATTCCGAAGTTTTTTATGAAATTCAAAGATTTTGGTTGTTATTTGCAATATTTAAAAAATGGTTTTGCCGTAATTCGTACAACGATTTTGCCGTAATTTGAAGAACAAAATTAATTAAAAAAAAAATGAAATTTAAAATGATTCCTGTCATTTTAACAATTGATGATTGACATATTAAACGTATTTAATTTGTTAATTGGTTAAAGACCATTTCACATTAAATCAGCGTTTTATACGCGTGGCGCATGAAGTAAAATTTCGAGTTTAGAAAAGCCTAATTTGGCTAGGTCGCTTCGCTTCGCTACGCGCCCGAGCCAAATTTTCAGGCTTTTCTAAACTCGAAATTTTACTTCATGCTTAGTCTGGGATTGGAAACACTCGTTAGACAATCAATCATAAACTTATTTTGCGTTTTTCTTTTTATTGTAAAATTTATAACTCAAATAAATAGAGGTGCTGTTTTAGTATATTTTTGGCGTATACGATTTTCTTTCAAGTTTGACCAATTTTTAATTTGATAACGTGGAAAGAATAGTAATACCTAGTAATATTTGTGAAATTCATACAGGTAAACCTGAAGTTTAGCTGATATTTTTCAGAATAATGTTTTACTTTTACATATAACTGAAAATAAACGGAAATTTCAGAAACTCAAGAAAAACGAAGATTTTAGTTCATTTTTATTTGTGAATTTCATACAAGAAAACTAGGAGTTCAGTTCATATTTTTCAGAATAATGTGTTTTACTTTTACATAATGTAACTGAAAATTAACGGACATTTCAGAAATTCAAGAAAAATTAATGTTTTAGTTCATTTTTAAAATCTTAATGCTTTTCGTGGATTCTTAAATTTCTATTAGAATTAGGAATGTAGACAATTTTTTATGAATTTCCAAGATTCTGATAATTAAAAAAAAACTTGTTACTTTTCATGGATTTCAAAGATTTACGTGCATGTCCTAAATATTCGTTCATTTCAAAATGCCGAAGTTTTTTATGAAATTCAAAGATTTTGGTTGTTATTTGCAATATTTAAAAAATGGTTTTGCCGTAATTCGTACAACGATTTTGCCGTAATTTGAAGAACAAAATTAATTTCAAAAACAAATGAAATTTAAAAAGAGTCCTGTCATTTTAACAATTGATGATTGACATACTAAACGTATTTAACTTGTTAATTGGTTAAAGACCATTTCACATTAAATCAGCGTTTTATACGCGTGGCGCATGAAGTAAAATTTCGAGTTTAGAAAAGCCTAATTTGGCTCGGTCGCTTCGCTTCGCTACGCGCCCGAGCCAAATTTTCAGGCTTTTCTAAACTCGAAATTTTACTTCATGCTTAGTCTGGGATTGGAAACACTCGTTTAAACAATCAATCATAAGCTTATTTTGCGTTTTTTTTTATTGTAAAATTTAGAACTCAAATAAATAGAGGTGCTGTTTTAGTATATTTTTGGCGTATACGATTTTCTTTCAAGTTTGACCAATTTTTAATTTGATAACTTGGAAAGAATACCTAATAATATTTGTGAAATTCATACAGGTAAACCTGAAGCTTAGCTGATATTTTTCAGAATAATGTTTTACTTTTACATATAACTGAAAATAAACGGAAATTTCAAAAACTCAAGAAAAACGACGATTTTAGTTCATTTTTATTTGTGAATTTCATACAAGAAAACTAGAAGTTCAGTTCATATTTTTCAGAATAATGTGTTTTACTTTTACATAATGTAACTGAAAATTAACGGACATTTCAGAAATTCAAGAAAAACGAATGTTTTAGTTCATTTTTAAAATCTTAATGCTTTTCGTGGATTCTTAAATTTCTATTAGAATTAGGAATGTAGACAATTTTTATGAATTTCCAAATTTCTGACAAATAAAAAAAAAACTTGATACTTTTCATGGATTTCAAAGATTTACGTGCGTGTCCTAAATATTCGTTCATTTCAATATGCCGAAGTTTTTTATGAAATTCAAAGATTTTGGTTGTTATTTGCAATATTTAAAAAATGGTTTTGCCGTAATTCGTACAACGATTTTACCGTAATTTGAAGAACAAAATTAATTTCAAAAACAAATGAAATTTAAAAAGATTCCTGTCATTTTAACAATTGATGATTGACATACTAAACGTATTTAACTTGTTAATTGGTTAAAGACCATTTCACATTAAATCAGCGTTTTATACGCGTGGCGCATGAAGTAAAATTTCGAGTTTAGAAAAGCCTAATTTGGCTCGGTCGCTTCGCTTCGCTACGCGCCCGAGCCAAATTTTCAGGCTTTTCTAAACTCGAAATTTTACTTCATACTTAATCTGGGATTGTAAAACACTAGTTACAATTTCTTAAGGACTTGAATTGAATTGTCTAGCGTTAATCACAAACAAATGACCGAATAATAGGCGTGTAAACGGCTGTAATCATAATCCCAATTATATCTTAATCATACTAAACTCAAAACTGTTGTCATTTCATCATAATCACGACACTCCGCCAAGAAATTGAAGAATTTATGAAAATCAAATATTTTTAAATGTAACGCACATTTAGAAATTAACAAAAATAGTTAAGATTTTAAAAATACATGAAAAGAATCATCTTTTTGAAACCAACGAAAATCTGGGGATATTACGAAAACCGTCTAAATTTTTGAAAACTGACGGAAATCCAATGTTTACAAAAAGCGTCAATATTTGAAAAATGTTCGGAAAGTTCCGAAAGAAAGTATTTGAAAATCATAACACATTTCCCGTCGTTTAAACAATTGATAATGAACATAATAAACGTATTTCACTTGTTAATTGGCTAAAGACCATTTCACATTAAATCAGCGTTTTATACGCGTGGCGCATGAAGTAAAATTTCGAGTTTAGAAAAGCCTAATTTGGCTCGAGCGCGTAGCGAAGTGTAACATTTCTAATTTTCAGGCTTTTCTAAACTCGAAATTTTACTTCATGCGCCACGCGTATACAACATTGACTTATTATATACCGGGTGGCCCATTTTAATTTATTTACTGGAATATCTCGACAAATATGCATCGTACAAAAAAATGTTTCGAACAAAAGTGTAATGGTTTCGAGGGGGCCATCCAATCCTCCAAAATGTTCGTCACTCCCACCCCCCAGGGGGTGGGGGTGGATGGCAGCTTTACAATCTTAAATAGAAACCCCTATTTTTTTATTGAAAACTCGGGTACGGCACCAAAAATGATGTAGGTTTTATCTGTGATTTTTTTGAATTCCTAATAGGCAGCAATCGCAAAACTGAAAATATCTGAAAAAACCATGACCATGAGTCCTTGTATGAAAAAAAAAGTATGTAAAGTTTACTTCTATGATTTTTAACTGCTGATAGATAGCAGTAGAGTCGGCAATATTACATTTTTCCAAAAATGGTCATACAATTCGAAACATGTTCTTATTGCTACCAAAAAATCCGTACCTTTTTATGGTGTGTATGCCGATTTTTAATTTTAATTTTTTTTAGGACGGCAGGAAGTATTTTTTTGAGCGACAAGTTGAAAAAATCATTTTATCCGGTAGCAAACTTTTAATTGTACAAATTTACTTCAATAATAATAATAATAATAATACGTCTTTATTTATTATAGAAAAAATATTTTACAAAATGTCTAGTAAAAGTAACAGGCGAAGTTCAGTTAGCCTAATGACTATTAACTGTTCTTCCACTTAACCTGAAGAATATTAACAGATTATTGCATAAATGGTTCATACAAATAATATTTAATTAAGAAAAAGTACTTTTTTAAGTCATTGGAATAATGATTTTATAGTCCTATATTATTTTAATTTGCGGTCGGTACCTGTATTGGCCAAAGCAGATTTTTTAGGTTTACCAGGTACGTTTTCATTTTTCCGTCTATCGCGCCATCTATCACAAATTTTAAAAATGTCTCGAATAAAACCTACATCATTTTTGGTGTAAAATCCAAATTTTTAATATCAATATATATATATATATATATATATATATATACCTATATTTACCTAATGCGCTGTTATTTCTTATTTGGTACTTATAAGCAGGTCGGTAATTCTAGTTTATTTATATATATATATATATATATATATATATATATAGGGTGTCTACGCTAATCCGTTCGTTAATAGTTTATAGGGTTGTCGTTCCACTAAAAATTTGAAAAAGATCCTTGTCATACGGTTGAATCAGTTCTCCTTATGTTAAATATTTTTAACTTTATATCACTTTCGGTTCCACCGGAAGTAGCACCAAATTCGTTATTTTAAATGGAACACCCTATATATTAGTAATTTTTTGGATTCCTCGTTTAAATTGCGACATATTTCATTTGAAAATATGTACACCTATCTCTTATAGTTTTGAAGAAAAAATAAATATTTGATTAACAAAATTGACAACTTCCAATTAATTAGCTCATAGAGGCATCCTGTAGGTACAAGTAGAGATATAAATCATATTTTTATCTTATTGTTAAGAGAAAATACAGACAGATTTCAAGATGCCTTTTAGAGGTCAAAATTTAAGAATACTTTTTTTTCTTGAAAACTATACGAGAGAAGTGCCTTTTAGAGGTCAAAATCTAAGAAAACATTTATTTTCTTGAAAACTATATCAGATTCGAACATATGTTTGAATAAAATATATTGCAATTTAAACAAGGAATCTAAAAAATTACTAATATATAGGGTGTTCTATTTTAAATAACAAATTTGGTGCTACTTCCGGTGGAACCGGAAGTGATATAAAGTTGAAAATATTTCACATGACGAGAACTGATTCAACTGTATGACAAGGATTTTTTTGAAATTTATAATACAACGGCAACCTCATAAACTTTTAACGAACGGTTTAGCGTAGACACCCTGTATATCTTTCCAAAACATTTCAAAGTTGGGTTAAGCCACTATTGAATAGCTCGCCCTTACTGAATAACATTTAAACTTAGTTTATGTTAAAGTTTGCAATTGTAAATGCGAGTCTTGAGATTATGTAAATAAAAATTCAACAAATTTAAAAAATGAAGCAAAAACGCATTGAGAGTAAATTAAGCCAATGTTATTTTTTTACCAATCTATATTTATATAATTATATACATAATATTAAATAATTTATTGATTACGTGATTCCTATTTTATTTTAATTTATTACAATTACTTTAATTATTATAATAGATAGGTTTTATTTAATGTAAATTAGTACAAAACTACGCTCTTATTATGTTTTTGTAAGTTTGTTCATTTTAAATACGTACTTTTGATTTTTTTGTTTTTTGCAGTTTTGTGCCAATTGTTTATTTAGCACTGTCTGTCTTTAAGTTCGTCACTAATTTACTTTAATAATAGGCATTAGTAGATAATTTAAAGTTCCTTAAATTATATATGTATTGCCTTAAAACTCGCTGTTGTATCTATGCGAATTGTTTCTTAAATTCTTTTTATTTTCGTAATTAATTTGTTTTGATAATACAAATGGGATTAGTAGATAATTTTAAGAATGCCTTAAAATTATCTACTCTATGCCAATTGTTCCTTAAATTATGTCTATGTAATTAATTTGTATTAATAATAGGGATTCATTTAGGAATCTTAAAATAATCTATAGTATTAAAAACACTTAACTTTGTTCATGACAATCTTATATGTGCATTATTTAATTGTGTGGGCAGCATAAACAGGGTGCATTTAGCACTCAAGTACAATAAGCACGGGATTTGCGTGATAAATATGGTTTTTTAACACTAATATAAATAATTGCCTAGTTCGATTTTTTGCCGCATGCAGTAACAGCGCTGTGCCAGTCAAATCAGCTTCTTTTGTCTTACATTTGACCATGATGGGGATGACGTCTCGACGCCATTTTGTGATTAATAGCTATCATTATATGCTCGTTGTACAATATACTATTTACCACTTTTACTCAAACTTCTACAGTTAAACTAGTCATTATTAAATCAAGTCACCTACATTTAGTTTGACAATGACTTTATATTCAAGGCTATAGTCACTATAAAAGTTTAAATAAAAGTGGTGAATCAAAGTTCAGTGTTTGTAATATTATTTTTATAAAGATATACTACAAAGTAAATTCCAAATAAATCAAAGATTTAAAATAATCTATTATTTTAGGATTCTTAAATTAAGTATCCCCTTAAAACTATCTACTATGGTCTACTTATTTCCTAATCTTTTGGGGACACTAGTTTTCAGAATCGTTGCTATATTTTATTGATTAAATTGAATTGTGAAAAAAAAAACGTTAAATATTTGTAAGTTTGATTTAAAAATTATAAGGAATAAAACATTTAAAATATTAAAATTACAAAAATATTTAGATTTGTTTCAGAATACGACCATTTTAATATTTTTTTCTTTTTGTTATACTATTATTATTATTCAAATGGTCGTATTTTTGTTCCTGAATGAATTTTATTTTAATAAACTAGTCTTGTATACATCGCAAAGCTTTGTAAGGTTTAAGGTTTATTAATAAATAAATTGCAACTTTTGTTTCGATCTATCCTTTTTTGTTCTTATCTTCCCCGATCGAGCTGATTAGATAAAGTTGTTTGGCAATAACCAACTTTTTTTTTTTTTCGGTGTTTGGCCAAACTAATTTTTTTGTTCCGTGCATTGCACACGATGATTATAATCTTTAATCTAATCGGCCTTAATGATAAAGTGCTGTAAGTGGGTGTAGACTTTTTCAAAAATATATTTCTTATATAACAATTTTCTTGATTATGATTCTCTGATTGTCATCAAGAAAACTGTTATACAGTATGTTGTTTTATGGTAGGTCATAGGTTTTTACATGCTAAAAATTATATCTTGTGCTAATGTGTTTTATCATATAATTTTGCTGCAAATTTGTACTGTTAGTAACAAATCAATTATTTTTCTACATGATGCGCTTAAATAAAATAACATGAACATGTTATATTCCATTAAAAAATGAAATTATTTAATAATATGTTAGCAAACAACAGAAATAGCTCAATAACAAAAAATCCAAAAAATAACACAGAAATTGTTCGAAATGCTTTTAAATACTTGTCTCACCACCTATCATTATATTTTGGAAATTTAAGACACTTTGATTATGTTTGCTCAGTTATATACAGGGTCATTCAGCTTGGTATTCCACCCCCATCTAACTTTTTTATTTTGAGAGTAAAGTATAACAAATCATATATATTTGTAAAAGGCAGGAAATTCTCTATTTAATGGTATCACCGAATTGATAATACGATAATAACTGTCAAAGTAGCGATAGTCAACTTTTTTTTTCAAACGACATCGTTCCTATTTTTTGTTCAATTCGGATAGAGGGCAATTTTCTGCATACGAACGTCTTTCACAATTATACGCTTAGATAACAAAAAACCATATGTGGCTACGAAAATTATGAAAAATTTAATAACTATTTTATTAAGTGTTTAATTCTTGAAGGTAGGTCATCTTAAAAAAAAAGAAATAGGGAGTAATTAAGATAATAAAGTGAATATTTTAGTAAATTCTCATATTTCTATTCTATAGACATATGATATGTTTATAAAATAAACCGATTTAATATTTTTTTTGTATCTAAACGTATATAGTTGAGATAAATATGCGGATGTGAAAATTAAGCTCTATACGAATTGAACAAAAAATAGGTATGGTGTCATTTGAGAAAAAAAGTTCGCTATAGCTACCTTGACAGCTGTATTGTCAATTCGGCGACGCCATTAATTAGAGAATTTCCTGCCGTTTACAAATATATATATATAATAATAATAATAATAATAATAATAATAATAATAATAATAATAATAATAATAATGTTTATTTCCAAAAATAATGGAAATACATATTTAGCTTTGTCGAACACGAGATATATAAAGTATACTTAATGATTAAAATTATCTATATAATTATAAGCTATAACTAAATATCTGATCGAGTATATAAAAATATGTCTATTGTATTAAAATATATGGGAATAAATAAAATAATATGTGTAAAATTAGGATAAAGAAGAAGAGATAAAATGGACAGAACAGACAGATTAAAATATAAGTGACAAGTGAATAATTACATACACAATGAATGATGGGTTAAAATTCTTAAGTATTATTCAAATCGATTTCAAAGTAACCACTTATGCTGTATAATTCGGATTTTATTAGTATCTTTTGGATTGAATCTTTGAATTTTTTTCTTGGTAAAGTTCTAATTTGTCTCGGTAAGTTGAAAGAATTTTAAAACTCTTGCTTGTTTTAGACAAATGACATCTCGGAAGGTATATATTTTTGTTATTTCTATTATATATATATATATATATATATATATATATATATATATATATATATATTCAGTAGTGGAAAAAAGTAGAGCAACTTTTGAAAATCGTTTATTTCTTTAATCAGTAATGTATGACATAGCCATATTTTTTTTATAATAATCCACAACTACAAAAGCAATTTATTTTGGGGGTAAAAATAAATATTTTTTGTATGAAGTATTTTTATATTTAAAGATAATTTTTGGGTGGAAAAAAATAGAGCAACTTTGCTTCAAAATTGTTTTTTTTAAATACAAATAGTTAAAAAAATATATTAATTAATATTTTGTAAAGAACCCGTTATTCTTAATAACATGTTGACAACGTTTTGGCATCGATTTTATCAGTTTAGAAATAATCGCAGTATCCATATTGACCCATGCTTCGTTCAAGGTTTCAAACAATTCTTGGTGATTGCGATAGAATTTTCCTCTGATTTTGGAATCCAAAATGTCCCACAGATTCTCAATTGGATTGAGATCTGGGGACTGTGAAGGCCATTCCATAACAGTGATGTTTTCCTTTCTGAACCATTCTTTTACGAACCGAGAAGTATGCTTAGGATCATTGTCCTGTTGAAATAAATGTCTTAAAGGCATAATCTCGTCGGCGTATGGGACCATTTGGTTCTCTAATATGTCCTTATATTTAAATCGGTCCATAATACCTTCTATTTTATAAAGGGGCCCCATACCATATCCCGAAAAACAGCCCCAAACCATTACCGATCCACCACCATGTTTTAAAGTTGGACACGTATACTTAGGGTTGAGTCGTTCATTGGCAGGACGTCTTACATACACAATACCATCACTTTTAAATAAAGAAAAGTTAGATTCATCGCTCTAGATAACCTTTTTCCAGTCATTCTCAGTCCAGTGTTGATGCGTTTTGGCAAAACTTAAACGGGATCGTCTGTTTTTCTTAGACAACATGGGTTTTTTTGCTGGTCTTCTAGCAAATAATTTAGCTTCTAGTAGTCTATTTATCATTGTCCTAGAGGTCACATTTACTCCAAGTTCTTCAAATATACGGTGCTTTATCATGTTAGATCCGAGAAAAGGCTCGGTTTTGGCAATTTTTATAATTTGTTTATCCGTAAAGTGAGTGGTTTTTCTAGGTCTCCCTGATTTTTTTTTGACGGATGTATCTCCCTTTACACGATATTGCTTAATTATTTGCGACACAATAGATTTATTTAACATAAACATGTTTGCAATGGTAATCTGTTTTTGACCACTATTGTATAAATCAACAATCCGATTTTTAATATCAGCGAATAAATGTTTGCCTCTGGGCATGTTGACAAGTGAAATACGTTAAACTGATAAATTTAAACTTATACTAAATTTATCAGGTTATTGAAAAAGTTGCTTTATTTATTTCCATTCTAAAATATTCTTATTTATATCCAATGGAACAACGAAAGAAGAATGGGGATTTTTTATCAGCAAACTATTTATAAATATCGTATGTTTTTATCTACAGACAAATTATGGCCAAAGGTAACATCAGAAATTTTATTTTAGCAATATATATAGTTAGAAGGTGGTGGAGGATCAAACTGAACTACCGTGTGTATTAAATAATGTCATTTTTTAAGAATATTTCTTTCAAAATTATATGATAAAATACATTAACGCAAGGTATAATTTTTAGTATGTCAAATCCTATAGCCCACGATACAAAAATATCACGTATATAAAAACTGTTACTTTTTAAGGAATATCAATTTAAAGATCTGTACCTATTTTATATTTCTCTTAATGAAAATTATTATTTATAATTAGATTCTTATCTTACTATTAAATTAAGGAAACATATTTATATTTTTTATCAACATTACAAAATCATAAAACTTTGTTATGATGTTGATCAAACATTATTTAAGTATGTTTGTTCAGTGGGTCATTATTTACAAATTTTATTTAAAAAATGATTCAATATTGGTAATATTTAATGTGATACAGCACACATTAAATTTAGATAAAATCTCATGTTTCAAAATTTCCAAAAACCTAAGGAGGTTAAATTGCAATTTTCTTGTCAATATTAAATAATTTTAAAGGCTATAAATTAAACTTGAAATGCCAAATTTTCAGGATTTTCTAAGCTCGAAATTTTACTTCATGCGCCACACGTATTTAATACTTAAAATACTGAAATATTATGAACAAGTGAAGGTCACGTGAATTCAGTGTCTCATACGCGTGGCGCATACAGTAAAATTTCGAGTTTAGAAAATCTGAAAATTGTTACTATTTAATTGAGGAATAATATTTATATTTTTGATCAATATCACAAATTCAGAAAACTTTGTTGTGATGTTGATTAAACATTATCTACGTATGTTTGTTCAGTGGGTCATTATTTACAAAATGATTTAATATTGGTAATGTTAACTGTGATATAGCAAACATTAAATTTAAATAAAATTTCATATTTTAAAATTTCCTAAAACGTAAGGAGGTTAAACTGCAATTTATTTGTCAATACTAAATAATTTTTAAATAAAAATTACCCGCTGAACAAATAGATTTAAATGTCGTTTAATCAACATTTTTCAACATGAAGCTTTAAACAAGTTGTTTTCTACTTCCAGATTAAACTTGAAATGCAAAATTTTTAGGCTTATCTAAGCTCGAAATTTTACTTCATGCGCCACTCGTATTGAATCTTAAAACAATGAAATATTGTGAACAATATACCAAACCAAATTTTAAGGCTTTTCTAAACTCGAAATTTTACTTCATGCTTAGTTTGGGAGTGGAAAACACTCGTTCGAAACTTTAAACTGAACTCTAAAAAAAAAACAACGAATATCTAAAAATTTCAGCATATAATTGACAGAGCTGGGCAGGGCAATTCGTGATCCGGATTCGTAACGTTTGTTAAGAGGATTCGTATTCGAATCCGAATGAAGATGATTCGAATACTTATATAAGAATTCGAATACTTATAAAAGGATTCGAATCCTCCAATGGGATTCAAATCGTAAAATATTATTTTAATTCACGTAGTTTTCAGGTATTCGTTGTACCTATTTGAAAATCGTTCAATTTTAAGTTTTGAACAAGTGTTTCCAATCCCAGATTAAGCATGAAGTAAAATTTCGAGTTTAGAAAAGCCCCGCGTAGGAAATTTGTCGAGGGTCGCGCAGCGACCCGAGACAAATTTTCACGGGGCTTTTCTAAACTCGAAATTTTACTTCATGCGCCACGCGTATAAAACACTCATGTCAAGTGAAGTTCAGGACACACAATTACATCATTTAATAGAGTAACACGGAATCCGATATTTAGTCTGTTATCAAGGAAAATAAAATCAAACTTATTTTAAAAGGATTTGTATTCGTATTTGACAATACAGGATTCGAATCATACGAATCTTACGAACAATTTATTTGAGTATTTGTGATTCAAATCATATTAGGTGATTGGGATCCTTTTTTCGAAGATTCGTCCCAGCTCTGACAATTGAGATATGTATACTTAAAAAAACTTCCTGTAGAAATAATCGAAACATTAGAACAAAGATTTAAGTTTTTGTAATGTTAACATATAGATTTCTCCTCAATTCAATTGCAAAAAAAAAAAAACATAAAATTAACGCTTTTTATTTGTATTGCAAACTGTGAAAGTAGATTTAGCATTTCGTATTGATTTTATGAGTGTGCGAAAAGAAATCATTTAACGGAATGTGCGATTATTTTTTTCCATCGATGTTGATTTTATGCAGAATTCAACCAACTTTCATCCAGTTTTATTGGCACACATTTACGCGAGTATTTGTGGAAAAAGGTACAAGGTCAACGTGTGTTACAAATTGAGCAGACTTTACATTCTGGTTTTATTTAAAACAAAACCTTTTTAATTTAATTGATGTATGTCGCCATCAATAACGGAAAATTTGAAATAAATTGGATCAGTTAATTAATTTTTAAATACTTATAAATAATGGAAATTAAAGGGAGGATTCGTAAATTGTTAAATTTGAAACTTATAAACGAGTGTTTCCACTCCCAGATTAAGCATGAAGTAAAATTTCGAGTTTAGAAAAGCCTGAAAATTTGGTTTGGTCGCGTAGCGCGAAGCGCGGAGCGACCAAACCAAATTTTCAGGCTTTTCTAAACTCGAAATTTTACTTCATGCGCCACGCGTGTAAAACACTGAACATATTCTGATATTGAAAATATACTGCTTATGTTTAATAAATCTTAGCCAAATCTCGCTCTATTAAAATTCGAGCAATTTACAATAAATTTTAAGGTATATTTAAAAGAAAACACCTCTTTATATATTATTTAATTGTTTTATTACCTATAACCTGTCCATCGCCAAATAACTTGGCAAAAGTAGATCGCGAATTACAAAAGGTTGAACATCCCTGTTATAAACTAATTTCAAACTTTCTTGAATTAATTTCTCATCTGGCACTTGGTGAAACATTAGAATATGTAAAGTTATTTAAATTAAAAACACTTGGTATTGTTTCACAAATTAAAACTTTATTCCGACTAGTTTCGGTTTGTTAGACCATTTTTAAAAGAATTCTTTTGAAAATGGTCTAACAAACCGAAACTAGTCGGAATAAAGTTTTAATTTGTGAAACAATACCAAGTGTTTTTAATTTAAATAACTTTACATAATTTCAAACATTATACAATCCTTAAATTTGTGTTTCATATTGACTTTTTTATGTTTGTTCGTTGAATTAGTTGCGAGGAATAAGGAATAAAAATAATTTCTATAATAATAGTGCGACTACCTTTGTTTACTCTTAACCTACTTCTATTAACGAACCGAAGAGGCATTGTTTTCCTCTAATTGAACAATTAGATGCACAATTGAATGATGCATTGTTAATTATAAGAAAAACCGTGACACGGCTTACTTTAAAACACGCGAAAATGTATATTCACATCCTGTAAATCAGTTAATCAAGAAAATTTGTAGTAATGTTATAATTTGTATTTAATCTGCTAAGTATGCAAACTCATAGTTGAAAGACTGTAATCCAATAAACTTTTATAGGAAAGTAAGTTTGTAAATTGGTTAATGTATCGAACTTTTAACTTTTCTTTTATATTCTTCAAACATGGATTGACTATCAGATAGATTTTATCCGGTTTATGTTCCGGTTTAATTAATAAAATATATATTGGATCGGTTCTTGTTTTTGTTCCGGAAAAAATAACGGTTTTTTGCGGTTTTCGGTTCAGTTCCAAGTGATTGTTTTAATATTTGAAATGTTTTTATTTCATATAAAAAAAAAAAAATGTTTCATGTGTCCATCATAGCACTGTCCTAGTCATAGATATTATGATTAAAATATTTAGAATATGGAAAAGTGTCTCAAACTAAATTTGTTCTACTTTTATTATCATTATCACATTTACAAATTGGTTAAATTTCACTAATATAGTTAGTATAGTATATTAGTGAAATTTAACCAAGTGTTTTCTTTATTAAATCATAGTTAAATGTTTCACCACGAAAAAGATGAGAAACTTGTTCAAGAATAAATATTTTTTGCGTTTTTTCGCGATATCAGTAAATATCTGTCACATCTCAGCAGTATATATTTTAAACTTGACTTTAAATCAGTGGTTTATACGAGTGGCGCATGAAGTAAAATTTCAAGTTTAGACAAATTTTCACGGGGCTTTTCTTAACTCGAAATTTTACTTCATGCTTAGTCTGGGAGTGGAAAACACTCGCTTATAGCATTAAATTGAACTCTTATAATAAAACAACGAGTGTCGGAAAATGTATAGCTTATGCATATGTTTATCTAAATGAAAAAATGACTGTATTTAAAAATCTAGAAACAACCCATTAACAGTTTTTGAGTAATTTCCAATTGAATGTATAAATAAAATAATATTTTGTGACTTTCAGGAAGATGAAAGTTTCCGTGTTTCATATCTTGATATATTTTTTTTTAATTTTCTGAGGATATTAAGCAAATATTGCTCTTTTAAAATATATAAAAATTTCCAAGCAAATGTAAAAATAGACAAAAATGATGTGACTTAAAAATGATAAAACAATTCAATTGTTCATATTTCGGTAATTTTTGGAACATTTTCATTTCATGAAATTTGGTGAGGATACTAGGCAAATATTGCTCTAATAAAATATACAGAGAGTTTTATGTAACACCGAACATTTTCATAACGAGAATTTTTCTTTTTAGTATCCATATGCTTACTTTGTACTATTTCCGACGCTCGGTTTATTGAAAGAATTCAATTTAAAGCTTTAAGCGAGTGTTTTCTACTTCCAGGCTAAGCATGAAGTAAAATTTCGAGTTTAGAAAAGCCTGAAAATTTGGTTTGGTCGCGTAGCGCGAAGCGCGGAGCGGCCAAACCAAATTTTCAGGCTTTTCTAAACTCGAAATTTTACTTCATGCGCCACCGACACAAAACACTGATTCAATGTAAAGTTTAACGGTGTGTTATAAACTTCGTAATATGTCAGTGTTTTGTACCGGTGGCGCATGAAGTAAAATTTCGAGTTTAGAAAAGCCTGAAAATTTGGTTTGGTCGCTCCGCGCTTCGCGCTACGCGACCAAACCAAATTTTCAGGCTTTTCTAAACTCGAAATTTTACTTCATGCTTAGTCTGGGAGTGGAACACACTCATTTTAGGTTTCGAATTGAACTCATTTAAAAAAACAACGATTATCTAAAAATTTACGGCATATAATTGGGACATGTATACTTGAATGAAAAAACCCCTGTATTTACAAGTCGAGGTATTAATTGCGATTGATTGGCTACAATTTGTAATGGTCATATAGGCAACCCAATTTGCACATAACCTAAAAAATCAAAGGTGTCAAATCGTGCTTTGGTTTGATAAATAGAATATACGAAAAGGAGTTTTGATAATGTTCGGTGTTACTTAAAACTCTCTGTATAAAAATCTAGAAACACCCCATCAATATCAATAGTTTTCGATTAAAAATTTCCAATTGAACGTAAAAGTAGACTAAAATCATGCGACTTTTAGGATAATAAACATTTCCATTTTTTTTATCTACATGATAAAGCCACAGTGCGGTGAAACAATTGTTGTAGTACAATAAATATAAATTTGAAACCGAAACAAATTAAGTGTTTTTATTAAAGTGATTTTCACTTTTCATATCTTAATCATTTTTTGGAATATTTCCATGAAATTCGGTGGATATTAGGTAAACTGCTCTTTCAAAATATATAAAAATCGAGTAGATCGATGTAGTCGGTATAGTAAAGGTTGTCAAATAACAGTCAAATGACAATCAATATTATTATTATTAGTCAGTATTATCAGTATAGTTTTAAGAAAGTTGATGAAGTCCTTAAATTAAGACAAAAATAGATGGAAATGTTCTCAAAGAGGAATGTTTGATAAATATCTACAAAAACAAAAATCACGAAAATCCATTCAAATGTGTTTGATTTTATATTTCTTAAAAATTTGTTTCAAATTTCTGTATGTGGAAGGTAACCTACACTAAGTCACATTTCTGTCAAATACTTTTGGAATGAGGATTTTTTTCTCTATCGAGAGGTAAATAGCACTAAGTCCTATCTAGTGTAGTTTTCGAGATAGAACAAGTTTAAATGACGTCAAGTCCAAAGCGAATAATCATTGAGAGGTAAAGAACACCAAGTCTCTGTCCTCTGTAAAATTTCAAAAATGTGACTTGGTGGGGTCTACTTCCCACATACAGATTTTTAAAAATTAGGTTACAAATGTTTATAAAGATGTATTTGAATAACTTAAAAACGTCGGATAGGGTATTTATGGATTTTCAGATGTTCTGAAAGAAAAATGTTTGTTGAATTCATGATTTGTTTTTCTAAAATCCAACAAAAAGGAAATAAATAAGTTGACAAATTTACTAGTGAAATAAAATCCCTAAAATAGTGAAAAAATCATGTGTTAGTATTTTGATACAAATAAAAGCTTTCACTTAAGATACTTTTCATCATCTTAACTTATTAATTATTATACGCAGGCTCAAAGTGCGTGAATTTGTCAACTCATCCATTCAAGAGAAAGTCGGTTTTTTTTCTCGAGCGATTTTCAACAAAACAGTTGTAATTTTGGAAAATCCAGTAAAGATATTTAAATGCGATTTCATCCAGTAAAGGTTGATTAATTTCTAAGTAAATGTATTCTTTGGCGTTGACTATTTTCATCAGATTCTGTTATTTTTATTCTCAAGAAAAAAACCGTGGTGGAATAAAAATTCATTAGGCCGGTCGTCTACGAGCGGCAACGGACGGCTGCAAGAGTAGCGGCTACACGCGAGAATCCGCATGTCCGCGCACGCTTGCAGAGGACGAGATTCATTGGATTTACACACGTCGGGATTTGTCGCGCGTATACGCATGTTGCCGCTAGAATCGCGTGAGCGCGTAGCCGCATGTTGTCGCTTCCAGTGGACGACCGGCCTTATTTTTCTACGACAAAAAGATCTGATATGTTCTTGATCGAGTTAAAAATTGAAAAAAAGTAAAAACTATTGTAGAATTAAATAAGTGTTCACGCAAGGCCGTAGCCAGAGAAAAATTTGGGGAGGGGGGAGGGTTTAATGGTAAAAATTTTGTCTTTGACCTAATGGGGCAGCTTGTACATAGTAAAATTTAACATTTTGAAAATTTCGGGGGGAGGAGGTTTAAACCCCCATACCCCCCTGGGTACGGCTTTGTATTCACGTGCTTGCTTAAAACCGATATTTATTTTTTGGTTCATTTCCGGTTTTCGTTCCGACAAAAATAATGTTTTTTCCGGTTTTCGGTTTACGGTTCAGTTCCGGTTCGAAGCCATGTTAAAAAGTCCCAGTTACTATTAATCAAGAAGAAGAATTATACTTCATATTTATTTATTATACTCTGAATAATTCACAACTTCATATTTGTTTTTTTTAAACAAAACTTCCAATTTTGTAAAGGTATCTAAATGGAAATTTTAAAACACCGACATTTTTAAATCAAGAATAAATTAATTTATGATTATGTTACAACCTAGTTTTACAATTATTTTTGTGGTTACATTTTAAGGGTTTTTGCTTGATATTCAGATAGATTTTAGAACCTTTGGATGGTTAAAAAATCCCAGTTATAATTAATCAAGAAGAAGAATTATATTTAAAAGTCATAGTTATTGTTTTTTCTTTAACCCATTAACGGCCGAGCAATTATAGAGTTAACTCTAAAAGTTGATTTTAGGTAAAATTCTACACTTCTTTAAATGATTTTTACGAATGACTTATTGTATTACATACTGTGAATTTTTCTTTTAAATATACATAATGTATACGCAGTAAATGCAAGGAACTCTACGATTTTGTATAAAAACGTACAATATGAAGTTTAGAACGAGTATTTCCACTCCCAGGCTAAGCATGAAGTAAAATTTCGAGTTTAGAAAAGCCCCGCGTAGAAAATTTGTCGAGGGTCGCGCAGCGACCCTCGACAAATTTTCACGGGGCTTTTATAAACTCGAAATTTTACTTCATGCGCCACGCGTATAAAACACTGAAATATTCTAAAGTTAGAAATACACTGAAATCATTTTTTTTAATGTTTAATAATTGAGATATTTAAATAACTATATATTCACGTTTTTCTTCATACATTTTCAAGTCAAATCAAATAATATAATAAATCAAATTAATTTATTTAGTAATTTAATTAACATAAAATTAATAATGTTGCGTATATGCATCAATGGCGCTTAATGGGTTAAACAAAACTTCCAATTCTGTAAAGTTATCTAAAATAGATATTTGAAAACACCGAAATATTTAAATCAAGAATAAATTAATTTATGATTATGTTACAACATAGTTTCACAAATATTTTTGTGGTCATATTTTAAGGAATTTTGCTTGACATTCGGATACATTTTAGAACGGTGGGTGGTTAAAGAAACCCAGTTACCATCAATACCATTAATCAAGAAGAAGAATTCTATTTAAAAGTCATATTTAATGTTTTTTCTGTAAAGAAAACTTCCAATTCTGTAAATCAAGAATAATTTATTTAATTTATTATTTTGTTACAACATAGTTTTACAACTATTTCTTTTGTGGTTACATTTTGAGGATTGTCGCTTGACATTGCACCTTCATTCAAGCACACACAGGTGTTTAAGGTCAAGTCGAAAAAGCAATTTCACAGCTTAGCTTAGGCATTTAATAATCGAGCGTTATTTTATCCAAATTAAAGAGTACTGTCTAGTTTGAAGAATTTACATTTTTGGCAATAATTCATGCGCTCTGACAGGTGCTATTTATTCAATCACGCCTCCGGCTGTCAGCAACCTAATTCCAGCAACTTTTTGAGATCATATCCATGAGAAAACGTGATTTTTTAAACAATTGCATTTTCCTATCCTATTTAGGATAATGTACTGGGCGATAAAATTAATTTATTATCACGCAAGACGCAAAGTTTGAATTTAGGGTGGTAGCACTGGGTAGCACGTCATGAATCTTGACGCTAATTTGAAAAATCAAATAATTTGAGTTAATTATGTCATAACCTTTAAGCGCTTCCAATTGCAAAGAAAATCAGAGCCTACTATAATTACAAATTCTATTGACCGCCCGGTGTAAGGTACAGTTCTATTCAATAAAATAGCATATAACTAAACTCTGTTTTTTAATATGATTAAACTTGGGGTATTTTTACTACGAACAGTTTCAGTTTGAGATGTTGGTAAATGATTATCAATTTGTCACATTGATAATCATTTACCAAAATCTCAAAATTTGTTGTTTAAAATATAAATCATAATTTATCAGATAAATTTTCACGCTGCAGAGAATTAAAAAAAAAATGCTACAACTTGCACCTTAACAACACAGATTTAGAACTTTTTTCAAATTTTGAACATATGAATGGGCAGATAATAATAAGATATTTTAAGGTCGGTAGCTGGCGGAAAGACCACGGGTCGATAGCCGATAATATGTTATTGAATTATATATATATATATATATATATATATATATATATATATAGGTACATACTATGTAATATTGATTGTTGTTAATAAAGATTGTTGATAAGGTCGGTAGCGAAAATGTTATTTATTATATGAGTTAATTGAATGGTCATATAACTGTCAGATTTCCCTGCACATAACCTACATATTAAAAGTTGATTTACAACATAACATGTGATTAATCTTGTCCTAACCTAAAACACACAACCTGCATCACACCAATAAATTGAAATGACAAATTTGATTGGTATTATTAAATAAAAAAAGAGCAGATTATACTGAACCCGATTTCTACAGTATTTCACAAATGTGATTCTGGCATTTTTTAAACTGCATCAATAGGTTGTCAAATTGGAAAAATTCACCATAGCAACCACTTAAGTTATAATCCACATTTACAACATAAAACAGTAAGTGTACGCTTTTCTATTGAATAGAACTGTACTTGTTAAATATTTAATATTCAATAAAATTCCTTTAAATAATAAAATATTATATAGCTTGTTGTAAAATGGCAAAACTTTTATTTAACTATTTGTGCTTCATTAGGTAAAGAATCGTTTTAACGACATGTACGTTTTCGCAATAATCATAATTATTGTCATTATTCCACGTAACTTGTATTTATTGCCACGATTGTGAAATTTTATAATTACGGTGTAATTACAGATATGTTATCACTTATCAGCACTCGATTATTATCGTTATTCTTATAATCTTATTTTTCTGACTGTCAAGAGGATACGATTTTAATGCTAACTATGTTTGATTAGTTTCAAGAGTGAAAATTCGCCATGGATTGAAAGTCTTCACATTAATCATACAAAAATTATTATCGGTGAATAATAATTTATCTTGGAAAAATATTTAGTGTGATAAATGTAATATGGTTTAATAGCATTTATCGCACAAAACAATTTGCAAATTATTGGTGCAACAAATGTTTGCATTTATCATAGAAAATAATTTGCAAATTATTTAGTATGATAAATGTAATATTATTATAATATATTATCTACACCAGAAATAAGGAGTATACCAGGTGTTGACTTGGCGGACGCAACATAGGAAATCGCATGTTAATTTGTAAATGTTCAAATATTGGCTTCCCTATTTATTTTAGAGACAAAATTTATTTTAGTTTTTTGTAGAAGGAATCATTTTTAATTTATTAATGTTCACACTTAACACTTTACGTTTCTCTAAGTTAAAATAATTAAGAAAAAGTAATGTGATTTATAAAAATAATGACATACCATGGAATTAGTACAACAATTGCGGATATTCCCGGTGTTTTTCAAGACACAAATAAATATTATTATTATTATTATTAAATTCAATTTAAAGCCTTAATCAAGTGTTTTCCACTCCCAGACTAAGCATGAAGTAAAATTTCGAGTTTAGAAAAGCCCCGTGAAAATTTGTCTCGGGTCGCGCAGCGACCCGAGACAAATTTTCTGGGCTTTTCTAAACTCGAAATTTTACTTCATGCGCCACGCATATAAAACACTATTATATTGTCAAATTTATGTATATTTGAACTTCACTTAAAATTTGTGTTTTATACGCGTGGCGCATGAAGTAAAATTTCGAGTTTAGAAAAGCCCAGAAAATTTTCACGGGGCTTTTCTAAACTCGAAATTTTACTTCATGCTTAGTCTGGGAGTGGAAAACACTCGTTTAAAGCCTTGAATTGAATTGTTTTAAAAATCAACGAATGTCAGAAAATTGACAGCTAAAGTAATTAAGAAAACGTTATGTGACATACCATGGAATTAATACAACAATTGCGGATATTCCCTGTTTTTTTTTTTAAAGTTTAATTTAAAGCTTTAAACAAGTGTTTTTCACTCCCAGACTAAGCATGAAGTAACATTTCGAGTTTAGAAAAGCCCTGTGAAAATTTGTCGTGGGTCGCGCAGCGACCCGAGACAAATTTTCTGGGCTTTTCTAAACTCGAAATTTTACTTCATGCGCCACCCGTATAAAACACTTTAATATTGTCAAATTTATGTATATTTAAACTTCACTTAAAATCTGTGTTTTATACGCTTGGCGCATGAAGTAAAATTTCGAGTTTAGAAAAGCCCAGAAAATTTGTCTCGGGTCGCTGCGCGACCCTCGACAAATTTTCACGGGGCTTTTCTAAACTCGAAATTTTACTTCATGCTTAGTCTGGGAGTGGAAAACACTCGTTTAAAGCTTCAAATTGAGCTCTTTTAAAAATCAACGAATGTCAGAAAATTAACAGCTAAAATAATTAAGAAAAAGTATTGTGATTTTATAAAAATAATGACATACCATGGAATTAATACAACAATTGCGGATATTCTCTGTTTTTTTTTTAAGTTCAATTTAAAGCTTAAAACAAGTGTTTTTCACTCCCAGACTAAGCATGAAGAAAAATTTCGAGTTTAGAAAAGCCCCGTGAAAATTTGTTTAGGGTCGCGCAGCGACCCGAGACAAATTTTCTGGGCTTTTCTAAACTCGAAATTTTACTTCATGCGCCACGCGTATAAAACACTATAATATTGTCAAATTTATGTATATTTGAACTTCACTTAAAATCTGTGTTTTATACGCGTGGCGCATACAGTAAAATTTCGCGTTTAGAAAAGCCCAGAAAATTTATCTCAGGTCGCTGCGCGACCCGAGACAATTTTTCACGGGGCTTTTCTAAACTCGAAATTTTACTTCATACTTAGTCTGGGAGTGGAAAACTCTCGTTTAAAGATTCAAATTGAGCTCTTTTAAAAATCAACGAATATCAGAAAATTAACAGCTAAAATAATTAAGATAAAGTAATATGATTTAATAAAAATAATGACATACCATGGAATTAATACAACAATTGCGGATATTCCCTGTTTTTTTTAAGTTCAATTTAAAGCTTTAAACAAGCTTTAAACAAGTGTTTTTCACTCCCAGACTAAGCATGAAGTAAAATTTCGAGTTTAGAAAAGCCCTGTGAAAATTTGTATCGGGTCGCGCAGCGACCCGAGACAAATTTTTTGGGCTTTTCTAAACTCGAAATTTTACTTCATGCGCCACGCGTATAAAACACTATAATATTGTCAAATTTATGTATATTTGAACTTCACTTAAAGTCTGTGTTTTATACGCGTGGCGCATGAAGTAAAATTTCGAGTTAAGAAAAGCCCAGAAAATTTGTCTCGGGTCGCTGCGCGACCCTCGACAAATTTTCACGGAGCTTTTCTAAACTCGAAATTTTACTTCATGCTTAGTCTGGGAGTGGAAAACACTCGTTTAATGTTTGAAATTGAGCTCTTTTAAAAATTAACGAATGTCAGAAAATTAACAGCTAAAATAGTTAAGAAAAAGGAATGCGATTTTATAAAAATAATGACATTTTTCTTGTATAGTGTAAATCATTTCGAAAACATTTACTTTAATCAAGTGACCACGATATTTTTTGCCATTTTGACATCCGCAGTTGTTGTTTCGGTTCCATGGCATGTCATTATTTTTATTAAATCACATTATTTTTTCTTAATTATTTTAATTTAGAGAAACGTAAAGTGATAAACGTTAACACGAATGAATTTAGAATTGTTCTCTCTGCAAAAAAGCTAAATACATTTTGTTTCTAAAATAAATAGGGGAGCTAAAATTTGAACATTTCAAAATTTACATGGATTTCCTAAGTTGCGTCCGCCAAGTCAACACCCGGTAGAATATACTATCTATACCAGAGAAAAGGAGTATATGGCGCAAAGAACCACATTTTAAATATTTGCTCTAATCATTTTACTACCACGTAATATCAATTTTATATACAGGGATTTTTTCTTATAGAATACATACTTCGAAATGCAGGGTGTTCATTATGTATGGAACTGGCTTAATATCTCCAAAACAACTTGTCGTATCAACATGAAATTTGAAGTTTATATTTAATTAGGTAAAACCTTTTGATGATATTGTTTTCAAATGTTTATCTGTCACACTTTTCAATAAACAGCGCCAACTTGATTTTTCTTAAATAACACCATTAATCAAAATTGTTCTCATTCGATAGCTTATTTTTTCTGAATTTAGGAGTATAATTACTTCTATCAAAACATTGTTTAATAAACGTCAAAATTTATCATAAATGTCAACAGGGTAGTGTAAAATATGGTGAAATTAAGCGAATAAGAAAGAATAGAGCTCCTTATGTTAAACCAGTGTTGCCAACCCTACCGATTTTTCGGTAGATCTACTGATTTTTAGGTGATTATACCGATCTACCGATTTGCTTCTAAATTCTACCGAATTCTTTATTTTTTTCGATTTTGTAGTATTCTGTATTTATTTTTGAAATATAGTTCATAAGAGGCCAGTGAATCCCCTTATGTATTGATATAGAGTGCGGGGAATTACTTAAAATGGTCTTTTCGCAGACGGGGAATTATTTCCCTCGAAAAATCGTAGTCCGGTCAGTCCGATGTTGAACTTGTGCTAAGTTTCGCTTAGAAAGTGTACTTTGTAATTTAACATGAGTGATTCAAGTAATAATGGTGAAGGTTCAAGTGCTGGAGTCATTAAGAAAAAGAAGTATTTACAATTTTATAAAAACGAATGGGAAAAGATACCTGAGTATAAAGAATGGCTAACAAATAGCAGAAACGGCGTACAGTATGCAACATGTAAATCATGTGACAAAGATATTAATATAACAAGTGGTAAAAATGCATTGTTTAAACATAATATTTCAACAACGCATCAGGCAAAAGTGAAAAGTATGTTAAAGCAATCTACATTGACGGCTTTTACCACTACAGGTTCATCGAAAGCAAAATGTGACGAGGATATTAAAAAAGGTATATTATAATGTCGGTTCATTTTTATAAACAATTGTCAGTTTGTAACGTAGTCTCATTATCATTCATTATTATTAAGATTTGTTATTACTTACCTATTATTATTAACACTCTGTAAACAATCGATTTTCGTAATTTGAAAATGTATTTGCCAACCTTAAATAATATCAATAAGCGAGTGCGTAAAAGACGCGATCAATTGCAGTTTAAGGGAGATTTATACCGAAATGTCAAAATAATGATGAAATAAATATTACGCAGTGATAAATATTAATTGATGAATTATTATTTAAAAATAAATAAATAGTTAAAAAAACGTGCCACTATTGGCCATCAGGTTACAAACGCAATTGATCGCGAATTTTACGCATATTCAGTATTATAAAAAATATTGTATTCTTTTCCACAGCCGACATGCGACACAGGCATGTTGCGTATAAATCAGTCAAAAATCTCTTTTTAAATAAAAGAAAAGATTCGTTCCTTACTTTACATTTTATAGACTGTTTGATATTGGCAATTGTTTATTAAAAATCATAGACTAGACTAAATTAATTGTTAATGTGGTTACTATTTCTAGGAGAAATACGTTTAGCAGCATTTCGTAATTGCTGCTGTTTGCTGTTTGCCACGATTCTAATTTTGCTAAAGGTTTAGCTTGCGGAAGAACAAAAAACTACTGCAATAGTCAAACATGTTCTAGGAAAAGAAGCCCTGGATTCACTTTGTGAACATCTTCGCCACAATAATTTTTCCTTAATAGTAGATGAATCTACGGACAGAAGTACAACAAAGCACTTGTGTTTAACAGTAAGAACTGTTTTAAATGATAGTGTCTCTGACATGCTTTTGGGTTTAATTAAACTTTCTGGGGCTGATGCCACTACACTGTACAGTAAGATTGTAACATTTTTTGAAAAGCATGAAATACCATATAAAAAGAATTTAATCGGTTTCGCTTCTGACGGTGCAAATGTAATGATGGGGGAACATCATTCGTTAATGTCGTTATTAAAAAACGATATTCCCTCATTATATGTAATGAAATGCATTTGTCACACATTTCATTTGTGTGCCTCGTATGCCTGTAGAAAAGTTCCAAGGTTTGTAGAAGATCTCACGAGAGATATTTATAATTATTTTGGTTCGAGTGCTAAACGAATTTCAGAGTTTACAGAGTTCCAAAATTTTTGTAATGTCAAAGTGCACAAAATTTTACACCCATCCCAGACAAGGTGGTTATCTGTTCTATCGGTAGCATCAAGAATTTTGGAACAATATGATGCTCTGCAATTGTTTTTTACAAATGCAGTCAATAGGAAAGATGTGTTAGCTGCAGAGAATATATTAACAAAATTAAATGATCCAGTTGCAAAATTATTCCTACAGTTTTTAGAATTCGTATTGCCTTTTTTTAATAATTTGAATAGAGAAATGCAGTCAGAAAGTCCAAAGTTACATCTTATTTATAGTAATATTTGCAAAATTTTAAAAACTATTTTTGACTGTTTTATTAAGAGAGATTATTTGCAAAATACTTCAATTGAAAATATTGACTTTAAAAATTCAAAAATTATTTAAATATTGATGACATGTACTTTGGTGCTAACGTAATCCAAACAATTGCTAAAGAAGCGATTACTGATGAGAAAATAAGTTCTTTTAAATTAAGATGTTTGGAATTTTATGTAGAGAGTTGTAATCAAATAGTTCAACGTTTTCCACTAAAAAACAACCCACTAAAATTATTTAAGTTTCTTGATCCTGTGGTAGTTAAATCTGGTTGTGTCCATTCGATTTCAGACGTGGCCATATTATTTCCAAATTTAATAGATCACACAAATTTACAAACATTGGACAGTGAGTGGCGATTGTTGAGAAATACTGATGAGATACATTCATTATCCAATGATATACAAACATTTTGGAATGACGTTCACAAATTTAAATTCGGTGATGAAAATGTAATGTTTAATTTATTAACAACTTATGTGTACAACTTATTATGTCTTCCACATTCATCAGCCAACGTAGAAAGAATTTTTTCATCTATAAATTTACTAAAAACGAAACAACGAAATAAACTGGAAACAGACACTATTGTAGGATTATTAAATACTAAGCAATATATAGGTCACCAAGAATGCCATAATTTTAAAATTGAAAAAAAGTTAACATCACTTATGAATAAACATAATTTGTATGAAAATATTAATGAATCCCAAGACTGATAAATTGCCCCATTGGTTCCCTATGGATAGAAATTATTAGTAAATATTCATATTATTTATTATAAACTATTATTTTTTGTATAATTTTTTTTGTTCATTATTTATATAAGTATAAAGATTAGTTATATAAGAAATGTTTAAACATTTTCGATTAAAATTGTTCGCAAATGCATTTTATTTTTGTTGTATTATTTATAAAAATGTAATTTTAATAAATTTGTAAGTAACATTTAATAATTTTACTTTTAATCCCTAAATAAAGACAAAATAAATTAAATAATATACAAAATTTAAATCTACCGATTATTGTGCGTAATCTACCGAAAAATTACGGCGATATCTACCGATGAAGCCTTGCCGAGGTTGGCAACACTGTTAAACTACGGTGATAGAAGACAAAGTCATGCAGATGTATGTTCTTTTAACGTCCAATCAATAAATCTATAGTTACAAAAACTTTGAAGCAATTTAGAGACCGGAAATATTAGGAATCGTCCGAAGATGGGACGTTCTAAAACTGTAACTAATGATGAACAAGCTTTAAATCTCATGTTAGATGTGGTTGAAAATAAAAATAAAACATCTGTGCGATAATCCAAAAACATCTTGATGACTTTTTCAAGTAGCAACCTATAGCATAGCAGTTTGTTATCGATAATGAGCACCTTGTGTCTCGAAATGTACATCTAACGATACAAATAAAAAGTGAAGTAAGAATAACAGTCTTTTTTATGTGTAATAATCACTTTACGTAAACTCAAAAACCCAAGTATATTTATAAATTTTCGCAATGGAATGAATCAAGTAGATTGAAATACAAGTTATATAGTGAGTGAGTTAATTTTTATTTTTTTTATTTTTTAGCATTATTTGCGTCATTAGTTACATTGCTCTACAGAGAATAACATTAGGTTACCATATGTATCATTATGCTATAGCTGTACATAATGATACATATTTGGAAACCTAATGTTATTCTCTGTAGAACAATGTAACTAATGACGCAAGTAATACTAAAATCAACCAAGAAAATTAACTCACTCACTATATAACTTGTATTTGAATCTACTTGATTCATTCCATTGCGAAAATTTATAAATATACTTGAAACCTATGGTTACTTGAACACTTCCCACGTGTTCATTTACACGGACGAGATCTCGTCTAGCACATGTTTCATAGAAACCACACAAATCTGTAAAGAACTAACGGTACAGTTGCAACAATAAACACTTAAAGAAAAGTGTTCTTAACACCTGTCTTATTCAATTCCGCTCTTTGGATTTAATCAAGCCTCCGTTACTTTATCGCAGGCAATTATCCACTGAAGATATAATAAATATAACACACTGCTTGTGTTGATAACTCGTATATATAGTTAACGGTCAATTGTTTATTGTGTATCGATTGTTTACTGTTACCATAAATTAAGAAGAGTAAAGAACTACATTACTCTAAACTGCTATTCAGTATATTATTAATACACGATAATAATAAATTCTGAATGGTCTACTAAATCGTTGGTTTAAAAGTAAAATGCACTAAGTGCATAGAAATTATTACATTTATCATTGAGTAAATAATACAATTATGCCCGGTATTATAAAACGTTTTATTCCCTAAATAAAATTTACTTTAGGGATAAATTAATTTATTCCAAAGATTTCAGTATTATAAACACAAACAAACTTTATTTGGCTAATAACTCTCCCCAGTAAATTATTTGTTTGTTTTTCTACCAAGTAAATTTTATTCTCTAAATAATTTGACAGTTAAAAGTCAAATAGTATATTATGCAACAAGTGTTATAAACTGCACTTTAGTCACGAGTTTATTAGGCACGAGCGGAGCGCAGCGGAGCGGGTGTTTAATAATACGAGTGTCTACGACTAAAATGCAAACATTTTGAAATTATTATTATTAAACGAACATGGAAACATTACAAAATTATTAAATTATGCTACTTAGGTACATATAAATTAACAGTCACATTAGATACATTATGACAATTGCTAAAGGATTCTCCTACATTTCTTTGGTGTTGTGTGTTATTTAT
This sequence comes from Philonthus cognatus, assembly GCA_932526585.2. Taxonomy (NCBI): domain Eukaryota; kingdom Metazoa; phylum Arthropoda; class Insecta; order Coleoptera; family Staphylinidae; genus Philonthus; species Philonthus cognatus. Next base: position 30,371,375 of record OW052241.1, on the reverse strand, counting down.
TTTATTTAAGTTGAGAGTATTCCTTGTTCCATTTTTATTACAATTAAAGCTGGAACTTTCAACAATTGGAATATTAATATTCTCTGCAGTATCTTGCACATCATTACGTTGTACAGTATTGAAGATTTTATTCTCTGTCTCAATTTTGTTGTTTAATGAGTGATCTATATAACCCTCTGCCACAGTGGTAGAGCGCCATCCTCCATGGCGCTTTAAAGCAGTGATGTCTGCACCAGAGTCTACTAAAATCGTAGCTGATGATCTTCTCAAACAATGGCCGGTGTAACAAGCAGGGTCAGGCAACTTTAAAAATGTTGCTACAACATTAGAGAGGTTTCCAAATTTATTTATTCCAATGGGCTGTTTGGTACGTTTTCCTTTCTGGTAATTTACGAAAAATCGAGTACTTGTTAGGTTTGGAGGTCGAAGTTCCATGTATTTCTTGCAGGTATGATAGAAAGTACCTCCAATAAACAACTGACGTTCCGGTTTTGTCTTTGTATCGGGAATGTGAACTAAGATGGCAGAGCTGAGGTCTTCAATATAACTTGTTTCAATTTTCAACAATTCTGCTCCCCGGCAAGCCCCCATTATGCCAAAAATTAACCTAACCTAACATATTTATAATTTTAATAATAGTATTTAATTTGGTTTTACATTTTACCTTTGTAAATAGGTATTCTTTATCTGGAGCCGACGACAAAAATTCTTTAATTTGCTGCGATGTCAACATTTTTTATTTTTTAGGTCTGTAACCGTCTGATTTCCTTTTCAGAAACGCGCACAATTTGGAGTACTTGCTTATATCGATATTATTTTTAATATTTAATGTCATCCGTAACATTGAATCAATTGCCCACAGAAAAGACGGTTTCATCCTTTTTGAAAGTTGTTCGAAATATGCAAGGAGCACATTTTCAGAGAATGAATTTGTTTGCTTTTCTTGACTACAATCTTGGAATACTTTGTATGTACTAGCAGTTGCCGATGCTGCTGCTTCAATCATTTCGGGGGGATCCTCGTCACTTTCACTATCGTTCATTATTTACACGAAAAGTACTTTATTTTTTGTTGTCAAACAGTGTTGCTCTTAACCTAAATACAAAAACCGTTCTTATAATTTGTGCATACAGACCCCCATCTGGTAATATTGATTTATTTCTGGATTATTTCGAAAAGTTACTTCTTTGTCTCTCATCCACAAATAAAACTTTTTTCATAACCGGTGACTTAAACATAGACTTTTTAAAACCTTTAAATACATTAAATAATTTGTTATATTTGTTGAAATCATTTAACTTATGCTACCTTATAAAGGAACCCACTCGTATTTCCAAAACTACTAAATCTTGCATTGATAACATCATCACTAATGAAACATCAAACGTAACATCAGAGGTGCTGCAAACCCCAATATCAGATCATACTGGGAAGTTACTCACGTATAAAAACAGTATTGAAATTAAAAAAACTGTCATCAACATTAGACATTTTTCGGAACAAAATATCTCTAATTTTTTAGAAAAAATATCAAAGGAATCATTTAGTAATATCATCAAAGTAGATTGTCCAGACATGCAATATGATTTATTTATACACATGTTTTTAAACCATTTTCAAAACTTTTCCATTTATAAAAAAATGCAAAGAGAAATCAAAAAAAGTATTTCAAACAGAAGCGCTCAAACTTAGTAAAAATAACCTTCTCTTATATAAAACAATCTCCAATTATAGACCAGAATTCATTTACCTGTATAAAAAAGAGCAAGAAAACTATAACAATTTATTAATTAAAGAAAAGCATAAACAAATGGAAACAATTTTAAATAACTCAACTAATAAATCAAAGGCCTCCTGGAACTGTATTAGAGATGTCGTTGGTGGGAAAAAGACTCAAAAAATGCCTCATAGCAACGACTTGAACAAATTAGTGGATGATTTTAACATATTTTTCAATGAAATAGCTAATAACTTAACAAATAACAACTCAAACAACATTGCCAATAAAACTAACATTTCATTCAACGAAAATTCTATCTTTCTTTATCCTACAGACGATTTAGAAATAATTACAATAACATTGAGTATATCAAATAACACCGCAACGGGGATTGATGAAGTACCCATGCACATAATCAAAAAATCAATACATCATATAGCGTTACCTTTAAGCATTATTCTAAATTCATCAATGAAAACTGGAATATTCCCAAGTAAGCTTAAAACATCTTTATTAATGCCTATGTATAAAAACGGTGATAAAAATAATTTAGGAAACTATAGGCCTATCAGTCTCCTAAACTCTTTATCAAAAATATTTGAAAAAATCATACAAAATCGTTTGCTTACATTTTTTAAAAAACACAACTTATTCTCATCTGCACAACATGGATTTCTAAAGGGTAAAAGCATAGAAACAGCTCTTTTCGATTATATAAACGAAATATTGGAAAATATGGAAAATCATCAACTATCCTGTGGAATTTTTGTGGATCTGTCGAAAGCATTCGATACTTCAACCATAAAATACTGATGGACAAGCTTTTTATGTATGGTGTTCGAGGCGTTGCGTATGACCTAATTCAATCATACTTAATCGACAGAATCCATTTTACAAAAATCACAGACACTAAAAATAATATCGTTTCTTTATCGCAGCCCTTAACTATAAATAAAGGAATTCCGCAAGGGAGCATCCTAGGCCCTTTGCTGTTTGTTATATGCATTAACGATATCTCTAAAACAGTTCCAGCGTATTGTAGAATCTTAAATTACGCTGATGATACTAATCTACTAATCAGCGGAAAATCTATTTCTGACATCGAACATTTGAGCAACGACTGTATTAACAACCTAGAAATATGGTTTAAAACAAACGATCTAATACTAAATGAGTCTAAAACCAATATTGTATTATTTAAGACAACTGAAGCCATAACCACGCCCCCACACATCACTATAAATAATAAATTATATCCAATTACAAATAGTGTCAAATGTCTTGGAATTATATTAGATAACACCTTAAAATATATTCATCATATTGACTATATCTGTAATAAACTAAGCGGAGCGTGTTATGGACTTAGGGTATTAATCAAAAACACAAACCATCGCATTGCTAAACTATTTTACTCTTCAAACATTTAATGCCAATTAAGATTTGGTCTGATATTTTGGGGTGGCAGTACTTCTCCAGGGAAAGTGTTTACACTGCAAAAAAAGGCAACAAGAATATTACCTAAACTAAAAATAAATGCAAGCTGTAGAGGTTTGTTTAGAAATCAAAAGATATTGTCCTTTTATGGTCTATACATTTACGAGTGTTTGAAATTCTTTTTAAAAAACAGGTCGCTATTCGGGGACGTGTTTTACTCAACTAGATACCCTAGCAGATACGGTCAAGTATACAACTTACCACATCATTCACTCAATAAATTTAAGCAAGGTTGTTTTTACTCATCCCTTAAAATGTTTAACCATCTTCCATTGTCAATTAAAGTAATAAATGATTACAACAAAGCCAAAAGAAAAATATATGAACTCTTATGTGATCTTGAGCCATACTCTATGTCAGAATTTTATAATTTTAAATTTTAATTACGTGAACTTTCATGTTATTATTTATTTATTTATTTTATCGATATTTCACATTGAATTTATCTATCAAAATTTATATATATATATATATATATATATATATATATATATATATATATATATATATATACCTTTGTGACGATTTACATGTACAAGTATTATTTTGTATGTATTTGTGGAATGTAAATAAATTATTTAAATATTTAAAAAAACTGAAAATTACTTACACATTTTCGCACCGCGTCGAGTTGATATGTTTGACATGTGACAACTAATAATCCAAAGCTTGCTTCAGGTCGTGGTTAAAAATCTATTCCTAACTTCACCCCGTGACTAAAACGCACGAACCTACGGCTTGACGAATGTGTATTTAAGAGATCACTTAGTGTCATGGAAACACCCATTGTTTTAAAGATGGGAGTAGAAAAAGTGTATTATATTATAATTACTTTAGATTTTACTACTTGTATTTATTAATTTCATTACGGTTATCATGTCTACCATATCATCCGTGTCAGATTTAGGTTCGCTCATAGTATCTTCCCTGACAGTGATTAATTCGAACCACAAGACATTCTAAGGAGTCGAAAACCTAGAGTTTTTCAAATCAGACATAACCAGCGATTTGTATACTTATGCACACGTTTTTTTAAAAATTAGATCGATTTAAAGTTTTAAACGAGTGTTTACCACTCCCAGACTAAGCATGAAGTAAAATTTCGAGTTTAGAAAAGCCTGAAAATTTGGTTTGGTCGCGTAGCGCGAAGTGCGGAGCGACCAAACCAAATTTTCAGGCTTTTCTAAACTCGAAATTTCACTTCATGCGCCACGCGTATTTAACACTGAAAGTACTGAAATATTTTGAACAAGTGAAATTCACTTGAAATCACTGTCTTGTACGCGTGGCGCATGAAGTAAAATTTCGAGTTTAGAAAAGCCTGAAAATTTGGTTAGGCCGCCCCGCGCTTCGCGCTACGCGACCAAACCAAATTTTCAGGCTTTTCTAAACTCGAAATTTTACTTCATGCTTAGCCTGGGAGTGGAAAACACTCGTTTAAGTCTTTTATAATTTCTAATGAGCTTTATTTTTCTTGTTCTGTGTAATTCTGTCCTATTCCACGGTTATTCTCCATAATTATAGGGATTTATACTAAATTTCCAATTTTATTGACAATTTCATTTGAAATATTGACAATTCAATTTAACAAATTGGTGGTTCCAGCTATGGCCACAATTTTCATTGTGGCCATAGCTGGAACCACCAATATAATTTCTGGCTATAATCTACTAATTAAATTATTTGTTTCTAGAATTGCTATTTATTTGATAAGCAAACCTATCAAATAAATAGCAAATAATAATACGCAATTTTATTTGCCCATTAGTTTACTAGATAAATAAATTTACTCCACAAATAGTTATCTAATGATTTATTAATCGTTTATAATACCGGGCATTAGTATATTTCTTACTCAATGCATTTACATTTAAATTGAAGAGAGGCAATCGAACAAACAACATTAAATTCAATCTAATATTATATTAATGCCCGATATTATAAAACGTTTTATCCCCTAAATAAAATTTACTTTATTAATAAATTAATTTATTCCAAAGATTTCGGTATTTTAAAATAACTTATTTTGGCTAATAAATCTCCTCAGTAAATTATTTCCTTGTTTTTCTACCAAGTAAATTTTATTCTCTAAATAATTTGACAGTTAAAAGTCAAAAGTGTAGTATATTATTATAATTACTTTGGATTCTGCTACTTGCATTAATTAATTTCATTACAGTTATTATGTCTACCATATCATCTTTTCTGACAGTAATTAATTTGAACCACAAGAAATTCTAAGGTGTCGAAGACCTAGAGTTTTTCACGTCAGAAGCAACCAGGGATATTTTCTCTTATGTATAGATATGCATACGCTTTTTTAAAATTAGTTCAATTTGAAGCTTTAAACAAGTGTTTTCCACTCCCAGACTAAGCATGAAGTAAAATTTCGAGTTTAGAAAAGCCTGAAAATTTGGTTTGGTCGCGTAGCGCGAAGCGCGGAGCGGCCAAACCAAATTTTCAGGCTTTTCTAAACTCGAAATTTTACTTCATGCGCCACGCGTATTAAACACTGAAAGTACTGAAATATTGTGAACGAGTAAACTTTGCTTGAAATTAGTGTTTTATACGCGTGACGCATGAAGTAAAATTTCGAGTTTAGAAAAGCCTGAAAATTTGGTTTAGTCACTCCGCGCTTCGCGCTACGCAACCAAACCAAATTTTCAGGCTTTTCTAAACTTGAAATTTTACTTCATGCTTAACCTGGGACTGAAAAACACTCGTTTAAGTCTTTTATATATTCTAATAAGCTGTCTTTTTCTTGTTCAGTATAATTTTGTGCTATTTCTCACGGTTATTCTCCTTAATAATAAGTGATTATACTAAATTTCCAATTTGCTTGACAATTCCATTTAAAAGATTGACAATTCAATTTTAACAGTTGGTGGTTATGCCTAACGCCACAATGGAAATGTATACTTTCGATCGGTAATGTACTAACTAAATTATTTATTTCTGGAATTGCTATTTATTTCTTAGGTTTGCTTTATAATACGCAATTTTATTTGCCCATTAGTTAACTACTTAAGTAAATTTACTTCACAAATAGTTATCCATTTATAATACCAGGCATAAGAATGTTAAAAAGTATTTTATAACTACTTTGGAGTGTTTTAAGTATACATACCTAGTAAACATACCTCCGACAGTTGTAAAGTTTAGTAAATGTAAACAAGTTTTTCACTCCTTGGTTAAACATGAAGTAAAATTTCGAGTTTATAAAAGCCTGAACATTTGGATTTATAGATGGCTTAAGACTTTTTCTCTAAGATCGCCTAAGATTCTTTTAATTAATATTCATTCCCTGTATTTTGTTAAATTTCTTTCAATTTCTTGTTGATTCTTTTAGTTTGGTGAGAGAATAATTTGACCTGATGTTGCATTTTGCATATAAATTATGCATAGAACAGACATATTATATTATATATTTTTTAATTCTTTTAATTATAGGCAACTCAATACAATACATTACCGGTATCTTGAGTCGCCTATAATTCATGTTTTAAACAATTGATTCTATGCGTTTGAATGAGTGAATTATAATTGTACATACAGGTAAATTTTTCATGCTTAATCAAGGAGTGAAATATCCTCGTTAGAAATTTTAAATCGTATTGTTTGAATTTATATTGTCAGTAATTGGTTTAATCGATTTTCAGAAGGGAATTTATTCAAGTTGATTCTACTCTCAACATTTTGTTGTTGTCTATTGTAAGTAATTTATTCTTATCGATTTTAAAAGTGCGTTTATCAAAATTCGATCTCTCCACACGAGTCTATAAATTATCACAAAACGAATATAAAATCTCGTTTTATTTTCGTATTGGATGTATAAAAGTCGACGTAAAATGCTGGAATCTCGTCCTATTCCATACGAATTCGCATAAAACGCATTTTTTTCTTGGCGTCATACAAATGGTTAACGCACAATAATATAAGAATCCATGGCCAGATCGATAAAGATACACGTTTATTGTATCATCTTTGCAAAGCGCTTGTTTTGTATTGAAATAAGTGAATAAATACAAGCGAATGTCTGAAAGAAAATTGTTTTGCTCTTTACTTGGTTTTTATTTTATTTTAGTGAATTTTTTTCCTAGCTACTAGATCATATTAAAATCGCTCGCATTTTTAAATCAGTTAATAATTGCTTTGTTTTCCTTCTGTGTGATAATGATTAATTATAATTATTATAGTGAATGCAATTAAACACATATTACAAGCTCTGTTGGGATTTGTGTCGTGTGAAGACGAAAATATTTAAGTGAAACCAAGAAAGTGCCTAATTATTTGTTGTCATTTCTAAGTCCAATCGTTTTCGTGAGAAATTATTTGAATAGGCAGAAACATTGTCACGCTTTCGTAATTAATATAGAACGATTAGAATATACTAGTTATCAGAACTAGTTAACTAAAAATTTAATACAAATCATAAGGTGTAAATAAACGCGCTCAAATTGTTACGAAATTGTGTAATTTCAAAGGATATTTTAGTAAAAACATAACTTAAAGAAATTAAGTGAACTCGAATTAAAATTTAACTTATGAACGGTGGAGGCTTCTACTTCGTTATACATGTTAATTCATGATAATGGCAAGTTGAGTTGCCGAAACTGCAGTCACAAAAATAAAAAATATTGTGTTATACAAAGTTAAAGTGTTTTATTAAAATTTAACTAATTAACTTTACCAAATTCAGTAAATTTAAATTAAATTTTAACTAATGTTACGTATATAATGTTTTGAATTAGAACAATGACCCTTCTAATTTCTTAATAAGAAAATTGCACAGAAACTCGAATTCGGAGGAAGCTCTTATCATTCCAAGCCAGTGCGTTCATGTTCTTAATCTTAATCAAATTTGCAGGATAATTACATAATCATTTTATGTTAAGATGACTATAAAAGATGCATCAGCAATTTTAAATAAAACTGTCTATTGGACAAACAGAAAATAAATATCTCGATAGTATTGTTCAATAACACCGAACATTTTCATTTTTTAAGTATACATAAGCATGCGTTGTGCATGCTCCGACGCTCGGTTTATTAAAAGATTTCAAGCTTTAAATGAGTGTATTCCACTCCCAGGCTAAGCATGAAGTAAAATTTCGAGTTTAGAAAAGCCTGAAAATTTGGTTTGGTCGCGTAGCGCGGTGCGACCAAACCAAATTTTCAGGCTTTTCTAAACTCGAAATTTTACTTCATGCGCCACCGGTACAAAATACTGATGCAATGTAAAGTTTAGCAGTGTATTTTAATCTTTGTAGTATGTCAGTGTTTTATACCGGTGGCGCATGAAGTAAAATTTCGAGTTTAGAAAAGCCTGAAAATTTGGTTTGGCCGCTCCGCGCTTCGCGCTACGCGTCCAAACCAAATTTTCAGGCTTTTCTAAACTCGAAATTTTACTTCATGCTTAGTCTGGGAGTGGAACACACTCATTTCAAGTTTCAAATTAAACTCTGTTAAAAAACAACAAGTATCTTATGATTTATGGCATATACGCTGAAATTGGGACATGTATACTTGAAAGAAAAACTCCCTGTATATACAAGTTGAGGCATTAATTGCGATTGATTGGCTACAATTTTTAATGATCATATAGGCTACTCAATTTACACACAACTTAAAAATTAAGGGCGTCAAATTATATTAAATGCAAATGTTCGGTGTTACATAAAACTCTCTGTATTTGAACTATGTTTATAATTGACTAGTCCGAGTCAACCGATATTTGAACTAAATGACAGTTGACGTAGCCGATATTTAGTCCGACAATGGGGGACAATTTTGAAATCGAATAAAGTTACTATTACATGATATTTAAAGTTCTAAAAACATTGAATAAAAATGATTGTGGGTGTAATTAAAAATTGAAAAGTGCTAATTTTAAGGCTCTAATTTTATTTAGGCTCTCCCGAAAACGCATTCTTATTGGGAAGTTAGGAAAGGTTATGCGAATTGCACTATACCACAAAAATTTAAATACTCAAATAGAATAAAAATTCTGATTGTGCCTGGATATTTATTTTCAAGTAGGACGAGTTGTTAGGACACATAACGATAACTCATTTTAAATATCAACTTTGCCGCATTGTTACGTTCTTTATATACGATGTATAAAAGATTATAAACAAGATAAATTCAAATTCAAAACTATAGTTTGCACACTTTAAACATAATATATAAAATTACGAAAAAACTATTCATGAAAATGCAAACAATGTCTTAATTAATAAGACAACTTAAGACGATAAATATCCATTGAAACAACTACTTCCCGTGCAAATACACCTCCAGATATTGAATTATACAATTAGTATTTACAATCTTATTTAATTTGATTTGTTACAACGCTCTATTAAAGTGACTATTAATTAAGACATTGTTTACATTTTCACGAATAGTTTTTTCGTAATTTTATATATTATAAAAGATTATATTGACTCTTTAGCATCTTACAGCGCATGCGAATACTTTACTATTTACCTTACGTCCTGTTTTCATGAGTACAATTAGCGCGAAAACTTCAACTATTAATAATTTAAAATCTAAGTAAAAAATAAAAAAAAAAAACATTCGACACAACGTTTTTTTGCTTCTAAAGAATTAACTATACAAAAAAAGAGCAACAACTCCATTAGAGGAGGGCTGTAAATTTGAATATTCGTGGATTTTCCAATACCACATTACTTATATTAAATCACTCACTTTTTCACATATTTCATTAATTTAGCTATTTGAATATTTAAATATTTCAATAAATTAGTGTTAGAAAATGTCTAATATATTTTCTATAACTAAACAATTTATAAGTTGAAATAGTTTATTTGTTTAAATATTTGACTAATTCTAATGTTTCATATTTTAATATTCACGAATAATCGAATTCCCAGCCCTAATTTAGAGTGATATCTAATCTAACCTAACCTTGAGGTTTTATCACTTTTTGGCATACTTTCGACATAATACTTTTTTGTATTTCGAGCACGTGGAATGTTTGTTTTGACAATTAGAGCCAAATTTCATGGATTCAAAGTGTGTGGGATTTAGTATAATTTTCATTTGTTTTGACAAAAATGTCATTGTTGTCCACATGCAGTTGTCATTGCCTGTACCTCGTTTGTTTTACATTTACAGCGAAATTTAAAAGATGAAATTTATATGGATTTCAGTCTAATTTTCACTTGTTTAAAGTAGTTTAAACGGAACTTAGCCAACTGTCATATGGATGTCAATATTGAGAGACTTGTCAACACAAAGATTTCAAGTGCTATAACTCGTTTGTTTGGACAGTTACAGCAACAAAAAAAAAAATTAAATAGTACTCGAGGTCATTTTGTGATCTAAAAATGCGTCAAGTACTTGGGTACTTATGTAGGTTATGTTTAATCAGATTCAAGTAGAATTTTTTTATCTTAATCCACTCTAATTTAAGTCCTCCAGTATTATAGTAACAAGTGTTTACCACTCCCATACTAAGCATGAAGTAACATTTTGAGTTTAGAAAAGCCTGAAAATTTGGATTTGCCGGGCGGAGCGAAGCGAGCCCGGCAAATCCAAATTTTCAGGCTTTTCTAAACTCGAAATTTTACTTCATGCGCCACGTGTATAATGTGAAATTTAAAATATACGAAAACATAGTTTTACCAAAGGCTGTACTTTTTTGTATATTTATTTGTGTTATTTGTTTATTTTCATGTTCTTTAGCCGATTAATGTACTCAGTACTTTGTACTCGTGTAAATAAGTACTTGTATACTTATTGTTTTGTACAAGTACGAGTATTTGGAGAATAAAGTAATGGTGGACTGAGTACTGAGTACATAAAAAGTACTCAGAGTACACATTTTGAGTACTTGTACTCGAGTTCCGCCCACCTCTGTATACACTTAATGATTCTTACGTTTAAATCGATTGATTTATAAAACGTCTCAGTTATAAAGTGTTATGATTTTCCTTCACTATTAATAATTTTTACGCTTCAATTGAGAGAGTTGTATTTCATAAATTTTTCTTTTAAATAATTATTTAATGCACTTTTAGGTACCTGAAAAATATTTAGACGATGATAAAAATCCGGAGAGTATGTTCTATTAAAATTAGAAAACACGAATTTTGAATGCGTTTGTGATAAAAAGTGAGTTTCTTACCAATAATAATTTATTGTGCCGTTTATTTTAAAAGTGACCTCCATTTCTTTATTTTTGTTGTTGATTGTAATAATAAAATAATCTCATAATTTGAGGTTTTCTGTCATAATCAACAATTTGTAGTTAAGTATATTCATACTACAGGGTTATTAGAAAAAAAAGAACAGATTTCAAACATTTATTTCTTTCAAACTACAAAAGGTAGAACCATAATTCCGACGTTCCTGGACAGACAAAAGTTTACAATTTGAACAGTCCAGGCAGAAGTTCCAACCACGGCCGCATTGGCGCTGCTACTTGTCGAGAAATATTGTTGTAAATTTTATCAGATATTATTTGAACGCTATTACTTAATGAGAATTTAAAATAAAACTGCCTATTGGACAAACAGAAAATAAATATCTCGATAGTATTGTTCAATATTAAAACAACGAGAAATATTGTTGTAAATTTTATCAGATATTATTTGAACGCTATTACCTAAAATCAAAAATTAAAGATTCAAGGAGATTAAATATTAAATTCATTATAAATAAAAATATCCTGTATTTTTGTTAGTTTCTAAAATGTATTATAGTTTGACAATAAATACAATTTTAAATTTGTAACGACGGGTGTTAAAACCTTGCAAGAACGGTAAAATAATCTGCCTGCTACGCCAGATGGTAGACTAGACGCAAGGTGTTCAATAAGGGTGGAATTTTTTAATTAACGTCTTCAATAATGGTCGAATGAACTTCAAATAATTCACCCTTGTAAAATTGTTTTAAGCCGCAATATTGTTTCTTCTATCAAATATTATAAAATTCAGCTTGATTCAATTCTATACAATTATTTAAAAGTCTAGTTTTTAATACTTTTCGGTACGGATGAGGGATAAAACTCGTAGAATTGATAAACAAATAGTGAAATGTAATCAAAATATTAAAAATTAATCAAAATCGATTGTGATATATTCTCTAAAAATTGTCGAAAAACATAAATTTCAAATGAAATCGTTGGAAGTAACAAACATACAAATTTGCCAATCAATAAAACTCGTAAATATTGAAAATTTCAACAAAAAAGAAAATGCAGTTATTATTTTTTTGATGACTGTAATTTTTCGTACAAATCGACCAAATTAAATTTATTTATTCATTTTGAGATAAATTTACAATATGTATTACTACAGTTTTATTGAAATATTAAATAAAATAGTATATAAATGTTGAAACTAATAAAATAAAAAGATAAATACAAAGAATTTTACTTTTAGGTAGACATATCACGATTTTTCGATGTCCATTTTTAGACATTCGTTGTTTAATTGTAAAATTTTAAATCACAGTGTCTAACAGGTGTTTCCAATCCCAGATTCAGCATGAAGTAAAATTTCGAGAGACAGTGCGCGGTTTGATTAACCATTTTTTAATGAAAATGTCGAATAACTGAATCTGCAGTAAAATTTGAGCGTTAAAGTAATGATTTTTATCATTTAGTTCAAACTTCAAGCACTTAAGCGGGAATTTATTTACGTAAGCTTGTAAATTAAATTTTAATTCTGTTATACGAAGTTTATATATTATATATATATATATATATATATATATATTTACTTTTTTCTTTAAAGTATACACATCCTAATTACAATAAATCTTCAAATATAATAATAATAATAATAATTATACTAATAGTTATTTCCAATGTAGAGAGTGTATACACATATACAGTTACATATAGATATATACAAGACAACACGGAAATACGTCCCGAAAATAACAAAGAATCAATACATTAAGCTAAAACTAATTGCTACATGAATGGTTTAAATACGCATCTGTACTGTAAGGTTCTAACGTGCATAAAAACTCATAGACCATACGCTTCATTTATTATATATGTCATTTTTTAACTTTATACGAGTGTTTTCCACTCCCAGACTAAGCATGAAGTAAAATTTCGAGTTTAGAAAAGCCCCGCGTAGAAAATTTGTCGAGGGACTCGAAATTTTACTTCATGCGCCACGCGTATAAAACATTGACTTCAAGTAAAGTTTATAATATGCTACTAAAGCAGCATATTTTTAGCTTCACGTAAAACCAGTGTTTTTATATAAAAATATCCCATCAATAGTTTTCATGTTATTTTGAAATAAACGTAAGCGAAAAGTAATTTCAAGACAATTTTAGGGATATTTAAATTTCAACAAAGTATAATTTGAAAGTTGTTTGAGATATCGTTATGAAATTTTATGTGAATATTAATCAAATGTTATTCTTTCAAAATATCTTAAAATATAAAAATACCCCATCAATAGTTTTTATGTTATTTTGAAATAAACGAAAACGAAAAGTAATTTCAAAACAATTTTAGGAATATAAATACAAATTTCAACAAAGTATAACTTGAATATTTTTTAAAATATAGGTATAAAATTATGTGTGAATATTAATCAAATATTGTTTTATCAAAATATCTGAAAATCTAAAAATACCCCATCAATAGTTTTCATGTTATTTCGAAATAAACGTAAACGAAATGTAATTTCAAGACAATTTTATGGACATACAAGTTTCAACAAAGTATAACTTGAACATTTTTTGAGATATCGTTATGAAATTATGTGTGAATATTAATCAAATATTGTTCTTTTAAAATATATGAAAATATAAAAATACCCCATCAATAGTTTTCACGTTATTTTGAAATAAACGTAAACGAAAAGTAATTTTAAGACAATTTTAAGGACATACAAGTTTCAACAAAGTATAACTTGAACATTTTTTGAGATATCGTTATGAAATTATGTGTGAATATTAATCAAATATTGTTCTTTTAAAATATATGAAAATATAAAAATACTCCATCAATAGTTTTCATGTTATTTTGAAATAAACGTAAGCGAAAAGTAATTTCAAGACAATTTTAAGGACATACGAGTTTCAACAAAGTATAACTTGAACATTTTTTGAGATATCGTTATGAAATTATGTGTGAATATTAATCAAATATTGTTCTTTCAAAATATCTGAAAATCTAAAAATACCCCATCAATACTTTTCATGTTATTTTAAAACAAACGTAAACTAAAAGAAATTTCAAGACAATTTTAAGGACATACAAGTTTCAACAAAGTATAACTTGAACATTTATTGAGATATCGTTATGAAATTATGTGTGAATATTAATCAAATATTGTTCTTTTATAATATATGAAAATCTAAAAATACCCCATCAATTGTTTTCATGTTATTTTGAAATAAACGTAAACGAAAAGTAATTTCAAGACAATTTTAAGGACATACGAGGTTCAACAAATTATAACTTGAACAGTTTTTGAGATATCGTTATGAAATTATGTGTGAATATTAATCAAATATTGTTCTTTCAAAATATCTGAAAATCTAAAAATACCCCATCAATAGTTTTCGTGTTATTTTGAAACAAACGTAAACGAAAAGAAATTTCAAGACAATTTTAAGGACATACAACTTTCAACAAAGTATAACTTGAACATTTTTTGAGATATCGTTATGAAATTATGTGTGAATATTAATCAATAATTTTTCTTTTAAAATATCTGAAAATCTAAAAATACCCTATCAGTAGTTTTCATGTTATTTTGAAATAAACGTAAACGAAAAGTAATTTCAAGACTATTTTAAGGACATAAAAGTTTCAACAAAGTATAACTTGAACATTTTTTGTGATATCGTTATAAAATTATGTGTGAATATTAATCAAATATTGTTCTTTTAAAATATATTAAAATCTAAAAATACCCCATGAATATTTTTCATATTATTTTGAAATAAGCGTAAACGAAAAGTAATTTCAAGACAATTTTAAGGACATACAAGTTTCAACAAAGTATAACTTGAACATTTTTTGAGATATCGTTATTAAATTATGTGTGAATATTAATCAAATATTGTTCTTTCAAAATATCTATAAATCTAAAAATACCCTATTAATAGTTTTCTTGTAATTTTGAAATAAACGTAAACGAAAAGTAATTTTAAGACAATTTTAAGGACAGACAAGTTTCAACAAAATATAACTTGAACATTCTTTGAGATATCGTTATAAAATTATGTGTGAATATTAATCAAATATTGTTCTATCAAAATATCTGAAAATCTAAAAATACCCCATTAATAGTTTTCATGTTATTTCGAAATAAACGTAAACGAAATGTAATTTCAAGACAATTTTATGGACATACAAGTTTCAACAAAGTATAACTTGAACATTTTTTGAGATATCGTTATGAAATTATGTGTGAATATTAATCAAATATTGTTATTTTAAATATCTGAAATTTAAAAATACCCCATCAACAGTTTTCATGTTATTTTAAAATAAACGTAAACGAAAAGTAATTTCAAGACAATTTTATTGACATACGAGTTTCAACAAAGTATAACTTGAACATTTTTTGAGATATCGTTATGAAATTATGTGTGAATATTAATGAAATTTTTTTTTTAAATATCTGAAAATCTAAAAATACCCCTTCAATAGTTTTCATGTTATTTTGAAATTAATGTAAACAAAAAGTAATTTCAAGACAATTATAGGGATATACAAATTTTAACAAAGTAAAACGTAAAGTAATTTCAAAACAAACGTTGAGCAAATTAATAATAATCAATTTTATTATTAATTTGCTCAACGTTTGTTTTGAAATTACTTTAAGTTATACTTAGTTAAAATTTGTATATCCCTAAAATTGTCTTGAAATTACTTTTTGTTTACATTTATTTCAAAATAATATGAAAACTATTAATAGGGTATTTTTAGATTTTCAGATATTTTAAAAGAACAATATTTGAATAATATTCACACATAATTTTATAACGATATCTCAAAAAAATGTTCAAGTTATACTTTGTTGAAACTTGTATGTTCTTAAAATTGTCTTGAAATTACTTTTTTTTTACGTTTATTTCAAAATAACATGAAAACTATTGATAGGGTATTTTTAGATTTTCAGATATTTTGAAAGAACAATATTTGATTAATATTCACACATAATTTCATAATGATATCTCAAAAAATGTTCAAGTTATACTTTGTTGAAACTTGTATGTCCTTAAAATTGTCTTGAAATTACTTTTCGTTTACGTTTATTTCGAAATAACATGAAAACTATTGATGGGGTATTTTTAAATTTTTAGATATTTTAAAAGAACAATATTTGATTATAATAATTAGTTGGCAATTAGGAGCTTATTATGAGGTCAAAGTTCATCAACGATACGATTTTTTTTAATTAAGCAACTTTTCTTCACTATTAAAATTCTATATACTATTACATTACTATATTTGCAAGGAACAATTTAAATTTAAAATTATGTTTGTTATAATTATTTACTTTCTATTTGTTTTTATTGTTGTTAAGAATTTGGCCCTTATAGTCTACGGGCCTGGCTTCCAAGGAAACCCGCGGAATCTCTATAGGTGCACCACTGGTAAAGACTGTGATTAAATATTATATTTTTTAATAACATTTATAATAAAAAATGATGTCTACCGATTTTAATAATATCTGCTGAAAATAACTTTGTATGATAGTTGTGAAATGTTTGATTCAAGATGTTCGTTTAAGAAATATTTATTGAGCTGACTACATTCCGAGGCCACAAAGAATTAAATGACAGCAGAGTTTTAAAACAAACTACTAACTAATCAATAAAGTAGTTTTCTCATAATTATTATGTTGTTCGAATCATGAGTTCCGAAATACATAATTAATATTCACTACAAGAAAATCATATTTACTTTATTTAAATGAAAGCACAAACAATACGCTTTATGAATAATCAAGTGAATATGCTCACAATTAAAACTAATTAGTGTAAACAATCTAACGCGGTGTTTTACAATTTTTAAATTTTATGCTTAATGGCTGTATCATTAGCCTACAACAGATTAATGCTTTATAAATAATTAATCATAACTGAGTAAACTCTGCATTCGATTAGTTTTTATTTGGTTTGGTTTTATTAGTTATGCCCCGGCGATAATTAATTTCTCTTAATCAAATACAGAGGAAGTAGAAACTTTCTTTATTTTGAACTACCAGATGAAGAACATTGTAATTCATGATGGCGACCAATTTGAAATGTGATATTTCCCTGACTCTTCCCTGATTCCAGTATTTGTTCCTGACCCCTTAAAATAATTTCATATAACCAAATCAAACATAGGGAAGAAAAACGAGTTATTGATTAGTTCAGAAAAAACCGAAAAGCAATTTTAAAGTGCCTGCCGTTCGAATATCTAAATTCTAAATTTTAGATATTTGAACAATAAATAATCGTCGTTGCAATGGCGGATAATTTAAGAGGTGAAAAGAAAACATATTATAAAAAAATTAGAAATTGCAAAATTTGGTAATACTGTTCTAAAATTTATTAACGCGAAATCAAACATAAGCAGTATATTTTGAACTTCACAATACTGTCAATGTTTTATACGCGTGGCGCATGAAGTAAAATTTCGAGTTTAGAAAAGCCTGAAAATTTGGTTTGGCCGCTCCGCTTCGCGGAGCGACCAAACCAAATTTTCAGGCTTCTCTAAACTCGAAATTTTACTTCATGCTTAGTCTGGGAGTGGAAAACACTCGTTTAAGACTTCAAATTAAACTATTTTAAAAAACAAGCGAATATTGGAAAAGTTACAGCTCATGCATGCATGTACGTACATTTAAATGAAAAATTCCCAGTTTGCTAACTAAATTTTAGTGGTAGCAAATGCCACCGTCAGGGCCGAAAGGGTTAAGTAGGCATTAGTCTGTGTCTGTGTGCAAATAAAACATTGTTTACTTTTACATACTGTAACTTATTAGTATTCTAAGTTGATTATACTCTTACTATATAACATTATAATTCTTCGTATGCTCCACACTGGCATTGACCTAAAAGTTTGTTATTTACACTTGCACTGGTTTCGATTACTTCAAAAGCAACTCCTGTGAATAAAAATTAGATTTTAAAAAACAAAATTAATCCGTAATTTAATAGTTGAGGCTATTACTTGGTGAAATTCCATATCAACTTATTCATCTGCCTGATGAAACAATTGTTGCAGTGTCAATCAATAAACAGTGAAATCTTAACCAAGTGTGTTATTTACCAAAAATTAATCCGAACAAAACATACATTTAAATGAAGTTTCTTATTTAATATACACTAAAATGAGATTTCTTAATTAACCCATTAGGCGCCATTGATGCATATACGCAACATTATTAATTTTATGTTGATTAAATTACTAAATAAGTTAATTTGATATATTATATTATTTGACTTGACTTAAAAATGTATAAAGAATAACGTAAATATTTTGTTATTTAAATATCTCGATTATAACTCATTTAAAAAAATGTTTTTAGTGTATTTCTAACTTCACAATATTTCAGTGTTTTATACGTGTGGCGCATGAAGTAAAATTTCGAGTTTAGAAAAGCCCCGTGAAAATTTGTCTCGGGACCCTCTACAAATTTTCTACGCGGGGCTTTTCTAAACTCGAAATTTTACTTCATGCTAAGTCTGGGAGTGGAAATACTCGTTCTAAACTTCATATTGCACGTTTTTATACAAAATCGAAAAAAAAAATCACGGTATGTAAACAATAAGTCATTCGTAGAAATCATAAAAAGAAGTGTAGAATTTTACCTAAAATAAACTTTTAGAATTAACTCTATAATTGCTCGGCCGTTAATGTGTTAGACAAGCTTCATATAAATAAGAAATTATTCTTGACTAATACAAAAACTATTTGAAATTAAAAAAGGACCCACTGAGCATAATCTAAATAATGTTAAATCGAAATAAAAAGTAACATAAAACATTATTGTAATTGATTAAGTAAAAATGTAACATCCCACTGAGCAAAAAACAAACAAATAACGTTATAGCAACACTGTAGCAGCATTAAACGTTGTATTAATATTGATAAAACAATACTTAAATGAATTTGCTCAGTGATATGAGACATAATTGTAATTATAATTACCTTAACAATGTTTAATTAACATTTATGTTGAGTACATTATTGTAAAATGTACTCACCATTAATGTTTAGTAAGCAATATGCGAATTAAAACTTGAAGTTCTACATAACGTGACATATAAAACTATCAGATCTTTCAAATATTTTAATATTGAAAGTTTTGATAGGGACATGCATTTAACCCTATGGCAAAATATTTTTCACATCGAAAACGTTGAAGATAAAATAGATTATTTAAACAATAACATTTTCACTATACTAGATCAACATGCTCCTTTAATAACCGCAAAAATAACCAAACCGCCTTCGCCATGGCTCTCTGACAACACAAAATTCTTAATGCAACTGAGAAATAATGCATTAAAACGTTATAAACTTTCACTAAATGAACATCATAAGAAATATTATAATACACTTCGCAATTTAGTGACAAACACGATCCGCTTAGAAAAACAGGCTTATTTTCAGTGTGCTCTAAAAGAGAGACACGGAAAATCTCTTTGGAAAAAGTTGAACTTATTAAATATAAAACCAAATCGTAAATTTGATATGCCAGACAGATTACTGGATGTAAATAAAATAAACGATTTTTTCATTGAATGTGTTCCTGGCACAATTACAAATTTCGATAACTTGATAAACTATTATAATACCAATCAAAATAATTTAGGAGCCAGTTTAAAATTTCAAACAGTAGACACGTCTGACGTATTGAAAATAATAGCAAAAATTAGTACATCTTCTGTAGGTACAGACAATATGAGCCTCAAGACAATTAAATTATGCTTGCCCCACATTCTGCCTTATTTGACTCATATAATAAATTCATGCATCATCTCAAATGTATTTCCAGAAAATTGGAAATCAGCTATCATATTACCTCTGGCCAAAATTACAAACCCTAAACATCTCTCTGATTTAAGACCAATTAGCATACTTCCATTTTTTTCTAAAATTTTAGATAAAATACTTTGTCGTCAGTTGAGTGAATTTTTAAATAAAAATAGCATTATACCAGAAACACAGTCGAGTTTTAGGTCCGGTTATAGTTGTGCTGGCTCCTTGCTGAAAGTTACAAACGATATTTTATATGCATCTGATCAAGGCATGTTAACGGTTTTAACGTTACTTGATTTCAGCAAGGCGTTTGATACTATTAACCATGAACTCTTAGGTGCCATTTTAAAGTATATTGGTTTGGATAATAGTGCTGCAGCCCTATTACATAGTTATTTGAGTGGTAGATGGCAGATCGTTCAATCAAAAAATAAATTTTTAGAAAAAAGGTTTATTAATAAGGGGGTTCCGCAAGGGTCTATTTTAGGCCCAATTCTTTTTATTATATATACATCATGCTTCACTAAATCGATAAAATATTGCAAGAACATGTTGTATGCAGATGACACTCAATTATACATGTCGTTTAGGGACCAAGAGACACAGGAGTCACTAAATAAAATTCAAACTGACCTAAACTCAATTACAGAAATATCCCTTAATCACGGTCTAATTTTAAACCCTAAAAAATCTGTAGTGGTGATATTTGGAAATAAAAATAAAGTTGATGATCTGAAAAATACAATAAAGCTCAAAATTAATAACATCGAGATACCTATTCAGAATGAAGCAAAAAATTTAGGATTAGTCATGGACAATCTTTTTACTTACAACACACAGATTAATAATAATACACGAAAAGCCTATATGAATTTAAAGCTAATTTACCCACACAGGCACCACTTATCTACACAAATTAAGACCATCAGCTTGGTGATGTCTTGTTTACGTATTGTATGGAGGTGTATGGCCCATCGCTCAGAAAAATAAATATAAAAAAGCTGCAAAAAGTGCAAAATAGCTGTATGAGATTAATCTTTGGAATCCGAAAATTTGACCACATAAGTCATAAACTTCCAGAGCTAGGATGGCTAAATGTTGAAAATCAAATTAATTTATCATGTGCAACATATTTCCACAAAATTCTTCAGACCTGACGTATATCACTTAAATTTAAGACGCAGAGATTTTATTACCATTCCGAGGCACCGCACAGCTTATATGAGTAGATCTTTTATTGTTCACATGAGTACCTTATATAACTCTATTCCAGAGAAAATTAAAAAATTAAACAAAACAGCGTTCAAAACACAATATCACCTTTATTTGTTAGAAAGACAATAAGTCCATTTGTGTTCTCTCTTTTTTTAATTTCAATTTCGGTGAGTTTTAAGTTTTAAATTTCAAATTTTGAAATTTCAAGTTTTGAAATTAAAATGTATAAAATTTTTGTTTATAATTATTGTAAAAGTATAGATATAAGCAATATATAAAATAAAAACAAGGTCCCAGTGGAAGAACAGGGAAATTTAATTTCGCATCCTGAACTGGCACCTTGAGATTTTTCATAACTCCAATTTAATATTAAACACTGTAAAATAATCATGTATGTAATCTTTGTGAAGTTATGGAAATAAAGACCCTTTATTATTATTATAATTATTATTATTAATTAAAATGTACCGTGCGATCGTTTCAATGATGATTTAGAGTCAGCGGCATTTTTTTTGTGCAGTTGCCCAGAATGCTAATTGAATGATGGAATAAATTTGAGGTTATAGTAAACTATGTGTTAACAGTCAGTAATGCCAAACTAATTTAAAATTCAAAGCATACTCTAAATCATATTTTAAACGATTGCACTGTACTTGTAATTGACTAAGTAATGTTTACTCAACATAATGTTGAGTACATTATTGCGAAATGTACTCAATATATATGTTGAGTAATCAATTAAAATGTACTCAACAATAATGTTAAGCAAACATCAGTCTATTAAAATACCCCATTTACGGCCGAGCAATTATAGAGTTACATAATGAACAAAATTGATTTTTGTTAAAATTCTGTGCTCATTTTTATGATTTCAATGAACAAAATACATAATGTATATGCTGTAAATTTTAAGGCATTCGTCGTATTTATAAAGTCCTAAATTTAAAGTTTCGAGCGAGTGTTTCCACTCCTAGACTAAGCATGAAGTAAAATTTCGAGTTTAGAAAAGCCTGAAAATTTGGTTTGGTCGTTCCGCGAAGCGGAGCGGCCAAACCAAATTTTCAGGCTTTTCTAAACTCGAAATTTTACTTCATGCGCCACGCGTATAAAACACTAAGATATTGTAAAGTTAGAAATACACTAATAAGTACTGTTGTTAAATGAGTAATGATAAAAATAATTAAATACCAAAATATTTGCATTTTTCTTCACACTTTCTTAAATCAGGTCAAGTAATACAAGGTACAGTTCATTTATTTTTATATTAATTGTCCCACTGAGCAAGAAACAAACAAATAACATTATATCAACATTGCAGCAACATTTAACATTGTATTAATGTTGATGAAACATTACTTGAATGTGTTTGCTCAGTGGGGTCAATGTCAAAATTTCAGTAAAAAATCACCTAGTATAATAAATACATTTTATTAAATCACCCTTATAAGTTACTATATTCTGACATATTAATGTGAGGTTATTTTTTGCGACCACTACTATTTTGAACTTCAATTACACCGCTTAACTCATACTTTTTTAAAATTTTAAACTATAATATTTAATTACCGCAAAATTAATTTTATTCAGTATTGAAAATGATTATTTGGAAATAAATACATAAAACTTACATCAACAATCTGAGAAGCTCATTCACAAAGCTCTTGTTTAAATTCTTGTTTTGAGTTCTTCAATGTATCTGACTACTGCTATTTTCCCGAAGGGATAAAATCACCTTAGGTTTTCGATGTTTTGCTAAGATTTCGTTCATTTTAGACATTTTCATGAGAATGAAGAGCGTTGATTTCAAAATAAAAGTTGAAATGATAATGTCACTATGACATTTAGGACTGACTACCAAAATTTACTAAAATCCCTAGACTATAATATAGTGTTTTGCCAACTTAAGAACAATATGAGAATTAGTATAAAAATCAAATGACCTTTATCAAATCAACTTATTTAGTAATTTAATAATAAAAAATTAATAATGCTACGATATTGTAGCAATGGCACTTAATAGGTTATTAACTTGCTTATTACATTCTTTTAAAATTGTTAACTAATTATTAAATAAATTATTATTTCTCTTTTAAACTTTTAAACATTGATAAATAAAATAAATAAATAAATAAAAACACCGTTTTGTTATTGAAAGTTTAACAAAGAAACAATTATTCGCTCAGTAATTAGTTAACAATTTTCAAAGGATGTAATAAGCAAGTTATTAACCCATTAAGTGCCATAGCTACAATAACCCAATATTATTATTTTTTTAATATTAAATTACTAAATAAGTTGATTTGATAAAGTTCATTTGAATATCATTTTTCAAATTCTTCTTAAGTTTGCAAAACACAATATTTTAATTCATCATTGTGATGTATGTTGGTATCTAATGAACGGTCTATTTTGTACGACTGCAAAAATCTCAAACACGTTCAAGATTAACAATCCGGTCATCAGAGAATTCCCCAACAGTTGGCAGTAAACTCCCAACTGTTGTCTCTGATGAACGGGACCAATGTTACTGTTTTCTTGAATTAAAAACTTAAATTCACTACAACAACTCCTTCATAGGTGGCGTTCTTGACACAACTTTCACCAAAGAGGTTCTTTCCTTAAATGTATTACAAAGAGAGCGCCACTGGGCATCAAAACAAATCCCGAAAACAAACGTCATTGAAAACTATTTCCCACATTGGAGCTCGACATGGAAAACAAATCCGAACAAAACAACGCAGAAACCAGTGCCGGTGTTAAAGTTAGAGTGCCGAAACGCGTCTTGCACTTTAGTGACGGTATCATCGAGGAATTTAGTGATGACGAGGTCGACAACACGCCCAAAGCAGAAAGTCAGAAGGCGCTCGTGGATCCCGTGAGTAAATTTTTGTGTGTCGTGTTTATCGATCGAATATATTACAGATAATAATACTGTCAGGATAATAGGAATCTAGAAGGGTTTTAATTTAGAGGTGTGCTTAGGGAATATTGAAAAATGATAACAGCGGAAAACTGTAAATGAAAGTATGTCAAGTTGAAATATAAGTAAGGTTACAGTTTTCTGTAAATTTCAATGTGTATGGATTTCCAAGTATAAGGGTACAGTTACAGTTTTCTGTAAATATCAATGTGTCTTGATTTTTAAGTAAATAAGTACAGTTACAGCTTTCTGTAAATGTCAATGTGTATTGTTTTTTAGGAAAATAAGTACAGTTACAGTTTTCTGTAAACATAAATAATTTGAAAGTATATCTAGCTTCCTGTAACTATAAAGTATTATTGACGTGTGTCAATGTAAACAAACACATTTTTGTAAATGTGCATATAATTGTATATTACAAAATAAAACATTTCAGCTATTGTGAAATTCTGAAAACTTATAACTGAAAAGTTATTCGTTTGTAAGATTGTAAAAAGTTATAACTAAAAATGTACCGGCAAACATTAATGCTTACAACAAATTTTTCTTTTGCATACGCATCTTTAATTAAAATTTTCTAGAGAATCATTTTTAGAGCCATCTATTGCTTAAAAATAAAGAGAATGGCGCTCGGAAAAATTCGCTGTATATTAACACATTTGATTTGATTTTTTTTTAACATAGATAGTTTGATGTAGAATTGGTTCAAAACTTTAAGGGTCTTTTTCACTTTTTGACCTTGATGAAATCGAGTCTAAAGGAAAATGCGCCCCTGGTGGCGATGGTGGACATGGAATTGGTTTCACAACACAGTTGTTTATCATATATGATTTCTATAAAATTACTCATCATGCGATACATAGATTAAATTAGATTGATATCTCATAGGGGGCTCCACGTATCATGATTTTAGTTAACCGACCCACTCGATGGGACTGCGCTGCAATCGCAAATGACGTCATTGCTGAGCGGGGAGTGCGGTGCAGAGGGTCATAACATTGAATGGTGGTTGCGGTGCGGGGAACATCGCACAGTATTAAATTACCGTGCGATGCGAAAAATAACAAAGACCTAATGAACATGTTAAATGTATATTTTAAAAGTTATTACAAATATATTTCTCTATATGTCAAAACCTTATCACAGTGTGTCAATTACATTTCACTTCTCAACAAAATGTCTGCAATTCGTCAAAAAATGCATCTGAGAAATGAAATAAGAGGTCTCCTTAACCGAGAATGGATGTTGGCGTAAGTAGTGTTCCATACAGTGAATTTTTCTTTAAGGTAAACATATGCATAAGCTGTAAATTTTCCTACATTCGTTGTTTTTCAAAAGAGTTCAATATGAAGCTTTAAAAGAGTGTTTTCCACTCCCAGATTAAGCATGAAGTAAAATTTCGAGTTTAGAAAAGCCCCGTGAAAATTTTCTGGGCTTTTCTAAACTCGAAATTTTACTTCATGCGCCACGCGTATAAAACACTAAAATATTGTGAAATTTATATATATTCGTATTTCACTTGAAATCTTTGTTTTATACGCGTGGCGCATGAAGTAAAATTTCGAGTTTAGAAAAGCCCAGAAAATTTGTCTCGGGTCGCTGCGCGACCCTCGACAAATTTTCACGGGGCTTTTCTAAACTCGAAATTTTACTTCATGCTTAGTTTGGGAGTGGAAAACACTCATTTAAAGCTTCAAATTGAACTTAAAAAAACAAGGAATATCTAAAGATTTACAGAAAATAGGTTGAATTTGGAATACTTATACTTAAAAGAAAACTCCCTGTATATACAAATACAAATAAAATATTTCCAGAAGAAAGTTATTGTTACTGCAAAAATGTTCTGCAAACATATTAAAGGGAAAAGTATTTGGTATTTAGTGAAACTCATTTCGTAAATCGGGAAATCTTTTGACTTATATTTGACAAGGTGAAACATATTTGGGATATAGTGAATCTCATTTGATCAATAGTGAAATGCAACAGAAAAACCGTGTAATTGAATTCAAGACATTAATTTATGTTCTGGGATTGTACTTTGTGACTAGATGGAATTTTAGAATTGCTTGATCCAACAGCAACAGGAACATTCTCCATGGAAGTATGCTCCTAGCTCGGTGTGAAGAAAATCTCCACGTCCGTGCTTGTTTCATGCATAGTACTTGAAGATCATTCACTAATACTAGGAAGAAATAAAGAGAAATAATGTAGACACACTGGTTTTAAATGTATTTGACTACAGATTTAATTAAAAGAAAACACAATGGCTTAAAAACTTAAAATATTACATAAACTTACGGTTTTAATTATTTATGTTAACGCCCATCCCCAAAGATTCAGAATTGCTTAATCCAACAATAACGGGGATCTACTCCATGAAAAAATGCTCCTAGTTCAGTATGATGAAAATATCCACGACCATGGATATTTAGTATACTTGAAGATTATCCACATGTACTAGGAAGAAAAAAGAGAAATAATGTAACACTCTGGTTTTAAATTTGTTTGACTGTAGACTTATTTAAAATAATACACAATAGGTTAAAATTTAAAAATATACATACTTACGGTTGTAATTATTTATATTTATTAACGCTTCTCTCGAAACGATTTCGTCTTATCGGTATTTTTGTGCCTTCGGATCCGACGCAGGAAATTTGTCTATGATCCGACGGATCTGACAATAGAAAACTAATATCTGACCATATTGATATTAGTTTTCTATGGATCTGACAGCTGTTGATTGAAAACAAGCCCACGTTAGAAATTGCGGGAAATTTAAAGTTCCGACATATGCGCCCTCCCATCGAGTGGGTCGGTTAACTATATATGTGAACTTACAGAATCATATAGAGTCGACTGGGTCTGATGCGATACTTCGTTTGTTAGCGGCACGGAACCGGTTTTTTACGCATTGACGGGTTGAGGGGAGTAAATGGGGAAAACATTTATTCATTTCTCGATACATTTTTATTTTCGAGCCAGACTACAGACCCAGTCGACTTCATATGATTCTGTAAGTTCACATATATAGTTGACCGACCCACTCGATGGGAGGGCGCATATGTCGGAACTTCAAATTTCCCGCAATTTCTAACGTGGGCTTCTTTTCAATCAACAGCTGTCAGATCTGTCGGATCTGAAGGCACAAAAACGCCGATTAGACGAAATCGTCTCGAGATGAGCGTTAATAAATAAAAATAATTACAACCGTAAGTATGTATAATATTTTTAAATTTTAACCTATTGTGTATTATTTTAAATAAGTCTACAGTCAAACAAATTTAAAACCAGGGTGTTACTACATTATTTCTCTTTATTTCATCCTAGTACATGAGGATGATCTTCAAGTACACTAAATGCATGGTCGTGGATATTTTCATCATACTGAACTAGGAGCATTTTTTCATAGAGTGTATCCCCGTTGTTGTTGGATTCAGCAATTCTGAATACTTGGAGATGGGCAGTAACATAAATAATTAAAACTGCAAGTTTATGTAATATTTTAAGTTTTTAAGCCATTGCTTATTCTTTTAATTAAATCTGCAGTCAAACACATTTAAAACCAGTGTGTCTACATTATTTCTCTTTATTTCTTCCTAGCATTCGTGAATGATCTTCAAGTACTATGCATGAAACAACCACGGACGTGGAGATTTTCTTCACACTGCGCTAGGAGCATACTTCCATGGAGAATGTTCCCTTTGCTGTTGGATCAAGCAATTCCGAAATTCCATCTAGTCACAAAGTGCGATCCCAGAACATAAAATAATGTCTTAAATTCAATTACATGGTTTTTCTGTTGCTTTTCACTATTGATCAAATGAGATTCATTGTATCCCAAATATCTTTTACCTTGTCAAATATAAGTCAAAAGATTTCCCGATTTACGAAATAAGTTTCACTAAATACCAAATACTTCCCTTTAATATTTTTGCTGAACATTTTTGCAGTAACAATAACTTTCTTCTAGAAATATTTTATTTGTATTTATACATACAAGGAGTTTTCTTTTAAGTATACGTATTTCAAATTCAACATATTTTCTGTAAATCTTTAGATATTCCTTGTTTTTTTTTAAGTTCAATTTAAGGCTTTAAATGAGTGTTTTCCACTCCCAGACTAAGCATGAAGTAAAATTTCGAGTTTAGAAAAGCCCCGTGAAAATTTTCTGGGCTTTTCTAAACTCGAAATTTTACTTCATGCGTCACGCGTATAAAACACAGATTTCAAGTGAAATTAGAATATCATAAATTTTACAATATTTTAGTGTTTTATACGCGTGGCGCATGAAGTAAAATTTCGAGTTTAGAAAAGCCCAGAAAATTTGTCTCGGGTCGCTGCGCGACCCTCGACAAATTTTCACGGGGCTTTTCTAAACTCGAAATTTTACTTCATGCTTAGTCTGGGAGTGGAAAACACTCGTTTAAAGCGCTATATTGAACTCTTTTGAAAAACAACGAATGTCAAAAAATTTACAGCTTATGCATATGTTTACCTTAAAGAAAAATTTACTGTATGGAACACTACTTACGCCAACATCCTTATTCGGATAAGGAGAGCTCTTATTTCATTTCTAAGATGCATTTTTTGACGAACTGCAGACATTTTGTTGAAAAGTGAAATGAAATTACGTTTTGACATGTGGCGAAATATATTTGTAATAACTTTTTAAATATACATTTAACATGTTCATTAGGTCTTTGGTATTTTTCGCATCGCACTCTAATTTAATACCGTGCGATGTTCCCCGCACCGCACCCACCATTCAATGTTAAGACCCCCTGCACCGCCCACCCCGCTTAGCAAGAATCCTGCCCGCTCCCCGCGCTCAATGACGTCAATTGCGATTGCAGCGCCGTCTCATGGAGTGGGTCGGTTAACTAAAATCATGATACGTGGAGCCCCCTATGAGTTATCAATCTAATTTAATCTATGCCAGACTAGCTGTGCATCCATCTCTTTCTAACGTTTTGCGCTGTTCTTTTAATTTTACTTCTGTCAAATCCTTGCAATTTCATCGTTTGGTTGGTTATTTTGAATTGTGTATCCGATTTTATATAAAGTGAAAGTGAAAAATAAAATAATATGTGATCGTAATGAGATTTCGATATTTTAGGATTCATGTTTGACTCTACTTATTAGTACTGGGTTTTGCTGTAATAATCACATAACAGAGGCAAATGGATAAAGAGGTTATGTAATATTTGTTTTTATTTTGGTATTTGAAAAAATACTCGGGGGGATATTCACAGTACCCACGCAATTTGTCATCAGTGAAAAGTTGCACTGAAATTACTCTATACGGTTTAGTAAATTGTTTCCAAAACGACGTTTCAGTGCGACTTCTCACCGACGACAAATTGCTTCAATGCTGTGAATACACCCCCTGATCAGTGAGAACCATCACTTTTACTTGCACTGGAAATCAAAAGTAGCAATACTAGCAAATACTTATGTTATTGGTATTTTAGTAGGCAGAAACGGTGACAGAATAGTGTATTATTCAGTCCACTTAATCGTGGCTGAGAAGTTAACCACAATTAAATCAACAGCTGACAAAATGTTTTCAATTTGTAAGATATCTTAAGCATGTCTCTTTTATCGTAATGCAAATGTATAAACAATTTGTGAATAAAAATACTTTTTTAAGAAGTTTAATCGCTGACTGATTAAAGTAATCAGCACTTGCAATGTAACACTCGATGAATAATGCATTCTATTTTATTGCTTATGGAATACGTCTAAATAGGAAATGCAATTGAGGTTATTATATCCATAACTACAATTTGTTTTCTCCAGCATATAAGCCCATGCTTCAATTCTCAAGGAATAAAAAAGACAAGAATGGCTACCTAAATAAAAACCTTTATTTTACAATTACATCTATAAATAAATGTTATCGTAGAAAATTTCAAAAAGTTAGCTACAGAAAATTACAGTAAATGTTACAAGTACTATACATACAGAGTCCGCCAGAAAAATGTATACACTTTTTAAAGAACGAAAACTATGTATTGTGAGTTTTTTTTACATTAAAATACTCATCATACTTGTAGTACAGTCTTCAGTTAAGCACATGGTTACTTTAGATATGCAAAATGTTGGCCCTTGGCGGCCAGTCGCATAAAGGAACGCCACGGTCCTCACAGTTATGTTATGTCGGTCAACGTGTCAATGAAGATCGCTGCACGAGCCGCGGTAATCTGCTGCCGAAGTTCCTCCAGTACCAACAGGGCCGTAGTCAAGGGAAGGGATAGGGGAGCTTAAATTCACTCCCCGAAATTTTCAAAAATTCCATTTTGGAAAATTTCAGCGAAGATTTTGAAATTTTTAAAAATTTTAGTATTTTAATATTTCGGGGGGGATTCGTAGTTAAAAAAAAATATCTGGCTACGGCCTTGTAGGTGCTGGAGGACCTTCGCCGGGAGATTACAGCGGCTTGTGCAGCAAGCTCCATTGAAACGTTGACCGATGTAAATTGCAGCGACCACTTGTCATTCTGTTTTCTGTCTGACTGCCAACGGCCAACATTTTGAACATCTAAAGTAACTATGTGCTTAACTGAAGACAATATTACATGTGTGATCAGTATATACAGTAGTGGAAAAAAGTAGAGCAACTTTTGAAAATCGTTTATTTCTTTAATCAGTAATGTATGACATAGCCATTTTTTTTTATAATAATCCACAACTACAAAAGCAATTTA
Organism: Philonthus cognatus; assembly: GCA_932526585.2. Lineage (NCBI taxonomy): Eukaryota > Metazoa > Arthropoda > Insecta > Coleoptera > Staphylinidae > Philonthus > Philonthus cognatus. The sequence goes on along the minus strand of OW052241.1, from coordinate 30,340,324 downwards.
TTTTGGGGGTAAAAATAAATATTTTTTGTATGAAGTATTTTTATATTTAAATATAATTTTTGAGTGGAAAAAAATAGAGCAACTTTGCTTCAAAATTGTTTTTTTAAATACAAATAGTTAAAAAAATATATTAATTAATATTTTGTAAAGAACCCGTTATTCTTAATAACATGTTGACAACGTTTTGGCATCGATTTTATCAGTTTAGAAATAATCGCAGTATCCATATTGACCCATGCTTCGTTCAAGGCTTCAAACAATTCTTGGTGATTGCGATAGAATTTTCCTCTGATTTTGGAATCCAAAATGTCCCACAGATTCTCAATTGGATTGAGATCTGGGGACTGTGAAGGCCATTCCATAACAGTGATGTTTTCCTTTCTGAACCATTCTTTTACGAACCGAGAAGTATGCTTAGGATCATTGTCCTGTTGAAATAAATGTCTTAAAGGCATAATCTCGTCGGCGTATGGGACCATTTGGTTCTCTAATATGTCCTTATATTTAAATCGGTCCATAATACCTTCTATTTTATAAAGGGGCCCCATACCATATCCCGAAAAACAGCCCCAAACCATTACCGATCCACCACCATGTTTTAAAGTTGGACACGTATACTTAGGGTTGAGTCGTTCATTGGCAGGATGTCTTACATACACAATACCATCACTTTTAAATAAAGAAAACTTAGATTCAACGCTCCAGATAACCTTTTTCCAGTCATTCTCAGTCCAGTGTTGATGTGTTTTGGCAAAACTTAAACAGGATCGTCTGTTTTTCTTAGACAACATGGGTTTTTTTGCTGGTCTTCTAGCAAATAATTTAGCTTCTAGTAGTCTGTTTCTCACTGTCCTAGAGGTCACATTTACTCCAAGTTCTTCAAATATACGGTGCTTTATCATGTTAGATCCGAGAAAAGGCTCGGTTTTGGCAATTTTTATAATTTGTTTATCCGTAAAGTGAGTGGTTTTTCTAGGTCTCCCTGATTTTTTTTTGACGGATGTATCTCCCTTTACACGATATTGCTTAATTATTCGCGACACAATAGATTTATTTAACATAAACATGTTTGCAATGGTAATCTGTTTTTGACCACTATTGTATAAATCAACAATCCGATTTTTAATATCAGCGAATAAATGTTTGCCTCTGGGCATGTTGACAAGTGAAATACGTTAAATTGATGAATTTAAACTTATACTAAACTAAATACATTGCAAATTTATCAGGTTATTGAAAAAGTTGCTTTATTTATTTCCATTCTAAAATATTCTTATTTATATCCAATGGAACAACGAAAGAAGAATGGGGATTTTTTATCAGCAAACTATTTATAAATATCGTATGTTTTTATCTACAGACAAATTATGGCCAAAGGTAACATCAGAAATTTTATTTTAGCAATATATTAAAGTTGCTCTATATTTTTCCACTACTGTAAATATAAAAAAAACACAAAAAATACATTTTTTTAGTGGAGTCTGTATATAATTAATAAGTGGTATAATATTTTGTTTGAGTTAGCATTGAGCAATATATGAGCAGTTATGTTCTAAATATTCTAAAACAAAATGAGGCAATGTTCACAATCCATCCACCAGAAACATCATACGGATCTTCTCTGTTATCTCTCTCCACCAAGAATGGCATGTCAAAAAACACACGTGTAAAAAAAATTCTATAATAAAATAATAAAAGTTGTGAAAACAACTCAGAATTGCTATTAAGATAGCAATTTTGTAATAAGTTTGCTGTAAAAACAGCAGTTTGAAAAGCAAAGATTAGAAAAAGTGCAAATTATCTAAAAAGCCACGATAACAGATCATAAAAATCTGCGAGCAGTGTCTTAGAATCGTTAAGATAACGACTTTTTCAAAGAAATCCCGCAAATTGTTGTCACGTAAGATCGCCATCTATTAAAGACACCCTGAACTGAAAAATACCCCATTTCCGCTATACAACCACTAGGTGGCGTGACAGTATGCGGAAAATTGCAAAACGAGTAAAAATTTTTATTTGAGCCTTCCCAGGCCATTTCGTGAAAATCTAACTACAGAAATGTTCAGGGGGTAAAAATAGGTACGGTGTGCATCGGTTTTGCAAATCCGTGAGAATTTCTGAAGATTATTTCGTGATTAAAAATTATTGCAATTTTTATGATTTTTTTCAGAAAAACGATAATAGCTAGAATCATAAGCGATGCACACAGGTCCTAAAATGAAGTCAAGATTATGTATGAATTTTTTCGTAACTCTAGCTTTTCTGGGAAGGCTGGAATAAAAAATGACGATTTTCGTACATCAAAAAAGACCCTTAAGGTAGATTTTGCGTCCAACTAAAACACCTAGATGGCACAAGCAATTTAGTTCAAAACAATACAGTTTTCTTTCTATTCGAATTATTGACCGGCTTACATATCACAGAAATCTTTTTTTTTTTTTATTAGTTCAAGATAGAGATCTATTTTACATTAGGAAATCATGAAAGATATAATTGTGAAGATGAAAGATTTTCTAAACTAAAATAATCGATTTCAGTTTTAAACATCACAGTTTTCGAAAGTAAAATTAAAAGGAAACTGTAATTTTAATTTTTGCAGATAGTGGATATTAATTTAATTCGTTTTTATATTTTGTAAATATTCTGCAAAGAATTAGCAAATTTGTTTGTAGAATATTTACAAAATATAAAAACGAATTAAAAATAATTTCGACTTTCTGCAAAAATAAAAATTACAGTTTCCTTTTACTGACTTACTGAATTTATTGATTGACTTAGAAACGACAGAAATCTGTATTATTTTTTAATCAATTTTAGAGAGATTACTGTGCAGACAAAGGACACAAGGAAAATAATCAATAAAGGTTACAAGCAATGGAAAAAATTGAAGCTTTCTGTATTTCCGACTTACAGTTTAAAGTAGATTGATTTCGTTAAAAGATACATTTTTATTTCTCGCAGTTTGTAAAAGTTTCAATAGATGAAATTTCTTACTCTCTTAACAGTGCCCGGTATGAACTTGATAATAGACGTTGCAATGGTAAAAATACTTGACTATCAAATACGTCAAGGGTCTTCCCAAGATTTTTCGTTTATCCAAGGCCATAGCCGGGTTTGGGGGATGTGGTGGTTCAACACCCCTCCCCCCAGGAATTTTCAAAATTTTAATTGTTTTCTTGTAATAGCGGCCTTATAAGAGCCAAAACAATATTTTTATCAAAAGTAAGTGAAAAAATAATTGAAAAGTTAGAAATAAAGAGGATCCATAGTGTTAGAAATTAAGAGGACTCATAGAGATTGAACACTTATAAAAATATTGTGATTGTAAATGTATATTTTCTTGAATATTGTGACAAATACAATACTAAGCTCATTGTTAATATCAAGTTTAACTGAGGTTTAATGTTTTGTGTTTGTCAGTTCGTTCTCGTTCCTTCTTTTGAAATAGATTGCTCCCTGACAGATTTGTCAAATAAATGAAGTAATAATATCGTATGTTCAATAAAAAAAAAACGTCAAGATTGCCATGATTTAATATTTTTATTTGTCTCTCATTTGTAAACGTCAATTTATCAATAGACAGTATTAAACAAGTAAGGTTATGTTTTCAAGCTACTGACTTGTAAAATTTTAACAAGTCAGTATACTAACTTGTTAAAATTCAACAAGCTAGTACTGGAATAGTAATTTATAGTTTTTCGTGAATTGACGCGCTCATGTTAAACGAATTGCGAAATAATTTAATTTGATTTAATCAAATAAACAACATAAGTATCCACGGAAATGTTTCATAACTTACTACATATTTTTCTGTAATTCCAATTTGATTAAATTTACCAAATAATTGTATTTTAATTAATTACAAATGATTGACAAATCAAATATATAACAATATACGCAAGTTAACGGGTTTTACTGGCTCCAGAAGGTGACTGGCTCGTCTAGCGACTCGCCAGTCATATCCTTCTGTCCGCCAGTAAAAATCGTTTTAACATTGCTAATAATGTTAAATACTATAAAATTTATATTCGCTACGCACTTTATAAACTGACATATAAAATGTCAAACATGATAAATTTAATATATAATTTCAGAGTTGCCAACCTATAGAATTTTCCATGGCACTCAAGAGGTTTTATTTTATTGAACATACCATATTATACAAAAACATGTACATGCGTTTATGATACTGTGTTTTGTGACGTCAGGGTAAAAGGGTTATGTGTTGACTTTACTAGAATGCCCGCGTCATAAATACAAAAAACAGCAAGATTTCACAATACTGCTAGTGTGTGTGAATATGAACTTTTAGAGATCTTGGGAAATTACATGTATTAAGCTTAACAAATATGATTACATTTATAAATCTTAACTTTAATTTAGGAAGGAATTTAGAAAGATATTTTTAAATCAATAAAATAATAAAATAAATTATGTACTCTGCTTTTAGTTTATTTTCTTTTTACACTAATTATGGCTTACGCGATCGTCAGTAAAACCACATAAAAAATTATCTTATTTCAACAATTAACAATAATTTTACACGGCACATTAAAATATATAGAATACAAGAATGAACTTAAAAATATTTGTAAATATCGTCTTAATGAAGGTACAAGTCGTTAAGTCGACAGCATCCAGTCGTCATGTCATGTGTAGAGGAAGTCGACAGCTCCAAATCATTAAGTGCTAGATATAAATGAAATTGCCACTTACTTAGTAGTAACATGCTTTCAACAAATATTAGGAATTTTATTTTTTACCATATTTTTTGCTGTTTTTGTCTTACACAGACTGATTTGAAAGAAATAGTTTGAATAAGACAACAGATACTAGCGAGAGGCGTAAAACAATCGCATTTTTAATATTCATTATCATGTGTTGTTGATTTTCTTTTACCTGAACCTTCAGATTGATGTGCGGAGAAAACAAATTCAATAAAGTTAATTGGATTGGAGATGTATATTCGGATTCCTGAAGAAAATCCTCTTCTAAATCCCTCTTTTATTTTGGTATAGAATTGGTAGTTATTTGGAATAGAATCCTTTTTATCTACTTCAAAATATCTCATTTTTATTGCAGTGGATGATATTTTAAGAGGCGATAAAATGGTTAATTGCAAATCGTTCTAAAAAAAAACAAGCTTTTATCACTTTATTTTATTCACAATTATATATTATTAGATTTACTGCAGGAATTGAAATTGTTAGGTTTCATATTGAGTCGCCCAGATGCAAAACAAGCCATACACCTTTTTTTTGATTTTAAGGTTTTGGTAACCCGGATTCTTCTGGTCTCAGGTTACAATTTTTTTTTTTTTAAATAAATTAACCTTCACAACCCACCGTAAACCTTATAAAATTAAGTTTAAAAAATCCCGTTCATTGTAAAACCTGCTCTATTTCTCGATTGCTTAAACTAAAACTATGCCAGTTTTTTCAGTTGCAAAACCTGCTAACTTTTTACTTAGTTATACATAATTTTTCTTATCCTTGTTCGACACAGTGCGCATTCATCACTATTTTATTTATTTAAAAAAACGCTGCAAGATAAGTTTTTGTCATTTTGCCACAAGTTTGTTAAAACACGTATGGCGGGTTTTGCATCTGAGCGACTCATAAAATATTAGTATTTAGCAGGGTTGTTGTGTTTAAAGCACTTTGTTTTAAAACAGTGTTTTAAACATGTTTAAAAACAACCGTCGTGTTTTAAACGGTTTTGTTTTAAACATGTTTTAAATCTTAGACATGTTTTAAACGTAAAATTTGGTTAAAACGTTTTTTTATTATCTTAAATCTGCTTAATTATATTTTATACTACTTCATTAAGATTTGTTGTTTACATTTTTTTAAATGCTAGCTAAATTGTTTAAGATTTTTCAAATTACATTATTAATAATAACATTTTATTACAATAAATACTGGGTTTTTTTAGGTATACATATGCATACATTGTAAATATTACGACATTCGTTGTTTATTCAAAAAATTTCAATTTGAATCTTTAAATGAGGGTTTTCCACTCCCAGACTAAGCATGAGGTAAAATTTCGAGTTTAGAAAAGCCTGAAAATTTGGATTGGCCGCGTAGCGAAGCGGAGCGGCCAATCCAAATCAGGCTTTTCTAAACTCGAAATTTTACTTCATGCGCCACACGTATAAAACACTGAAATGTCGTAAATTTAAAATATACGACTTTAGCAAACTAATATGTAGATGTGAATAAAACATGAGTCAAATTCTGCGCTGAACAAAGTGTTTAAAACAGTGATTATAGGCAACTCAATAACTCTAACGTATATTATTAACTTCACTGTAAATTAGTATTTTTAAGCGTGGCGCATGAAGTAAAATTTCGAGTTTAGAAAAGCCTAATTTGGATTGGCCGCTCCGCTTCGCTACGCGGCCAATCCAAATTCTTAGGCTTTTCTAAACTCGAAATTTTACTTCATGCTTAGTCTGGGAGTGGAAAACACTCGTTAAAAGCCTTAAATTAACCGCTTTGAAATAACGGATTCTCGCAAATTTAAAATACGCTGTAATTATCAGGATATGTATATTCAATAGAAAAATGCTGTGTGTATTCTGTTTTAAACACGTATTAAACGTTTTTTAAACATATTTTAAACACGTTATAAACACATTTTAAACATGTTTTTAATTGTTAATGTTTGAAACGCTGTTTTAATGAAAAAACACATTTTGTAAAAAAAAACTATTTGTTTTAATTAAACTGAAAAAATATTCGCCATTTTTACCAACCCTGGTATTTAGCCTTGTGGAAAGGATTGCACTTTTAATACTTTTGAAATATTTTACAACCAAGTAATTGACAATTTCATTTATATTTTATACTGATGTTGATATTATTAATTGACATTGATATAATGCGAAAGTGCCCGCGATTCCGTACGCATCTTTAATTTAAATTTTCTAGAGAATCATTTTTAGAGCCATCTATTGCTTAAAAAAGAAAATGGCGCTCGGAAAAATTCGCTGTATATCAACACATTTGATTTGATTTTTTTTAACATAGATAATTTGATGTAGAATTGGTTCAAAACTTTAAGGTAGATTTTGCGTACAACTAAAACACCTAGATGGCATAAGCAACTTAGTTCAAAACAATACAGTTTTCTTTCTATTCGAATTATTGATCGGCTTACATATCACAGGAATCTTTATTTATTTTTTTTATTAGTTCAAGATAGAGATCTATTTTACATTAGGAAATCATGAAAGATATAATTGTGAAGATGAAAGATTTTCTAAACTAAACAGATCGATTTCAGTTTTAAAACATCACAGTTTTCTAAAGTGAAATTAAAAGGAAACTGTAATTTTAATTTTTGCAGATAGTGGATATTAATTTAATTCGTTTTTATATTTTGTAAATATTCTGCACAGAATTAGCAAATTTGTTTGTAGAATATTTACAAAATATAAAAACGAAGTAAAAATAATTTCGACTTTCTGCAAAAATAAAAATTACAGTTTCCTTTTACTGACTTACTGAATTTATTGATTGACTTAGAAACGACAGAAATCTGTATTTTTTTTTCTATTCAATTTTAGAGAGATTACTGTGCAGACAAAGAACACAAGGAAAATAATCAATAAAGGTTACAAACAATGAAAAAAATTGAAGCTTTCTGTATTTCCGACTTACAGTTTAAAGTAGATTGATTTCGTTAAAAGATACATTTTTATTTCTCGCAGTTTGTAAAAGTTTCAATAGATGAACTTTCTTACTCTCTTAACAGTGCCCGGTATGAACTTGATAATAGACGTTGCAATGGTAAAAATAACTTGACTATCAAATACGTCAAGGGTCTTCCCAAGATTTTTCGTTTATCCAAGGCCATAGCCAGGTTTGGGGGATGTGAGGGTTCAACACCCCCCCCCCCCAGGAATTTTCAAAATTTTAATTTTTTTCTTGTGAAAGCGGCCTTGTAAGAGCCAAAGCAATATTTTTATCAAAAGTAAGTGAAAAAATAATTGAAATGTTAGAAATAAAGAGGATCCATAGTGTTAGAAATTAAGAGGACTCATAGAGATTGAACACTTATAAAAATATTGTGATTGTAAATGTATATTTTCTTGAATATTGTGACAAATACAATACTAAGCTCATTGTTAATATCAAGTTTAACTGAGGTTTAATGTTTTGTGTTTGTCAGTTCGTTCTCGTTCCTTCTTTTGAAATAGATTGCTCTAGTGTTTTAAACGGTTTTGTTTTAAACATGTTTTAAATCTTAAACATGTTTTAAACGTAAAATTTGTTTAAAACGTTTTTTTATTATCTTAAATTTGATTAATTATATTTTACACTACTTCATTAAGATATTTTGTTTAAATTTTTTTAAATTCTAGCTAAATTGTTTAAGATTTTTCAAATTACATTATTAATAATAACATTTTATTACAATAAATACAGGGTTTTTTTAGGTATACATATGCATACACTGTAAATATTACGACATTCGTTGTTTATTCAAAAAATTTCAATTTGAATCTTTAAATGAGGGTTTTCCACTCCCAGACTAAGCATGAAGTAAAATTTCGAGTTTAGAAAAGCCTGAAAATTTGGATTGGCCGCGTAGCGAAGCGGAGCGGCCAATCCAAATTAGGCTTTTCTAAACTCGAAATTTTACTTCATGCGCCACACGTATAAAACACTGAAATGTCGTAAATTTAAAATATACGACTTTAGCAATCTAATATGTAGATGTGAATAATACATGAGTCAAATTCTGCGCTGAACAAATTGTTTACAACAGTGATTATAGGCAACCCAATAACTCTAACGTATATTATTAACTTCACTGTAAATCAGTGTTTTTAAGCGTGGCGCATGAAGTAAAATTTCGAGTTTAGAAAAGCCTAATTTGGATTGGCCGCTCCGCTTCGCTACGCGGCCAATCCAAATTCTTAGGCTTTTCTAAACTCGAAATTTTACTTCATGCTTAGTCTGGGAGTGGAAAACACTCGTTAAAAGTCTCAAATTAACCGCTTTGAAACAACGAATTCCCGCAAATTTAAAAGACGCTGTAATAATTATCAGGATATGTATATTTAAAAGAAAAATGCTGTGTGTATTCTGTTTTAAACACGTTTTAAACACATTTTAAACATGTTTTTAATTGTTAATGTTTGAAACGCTGTTTTAATGAAAAAAAAAGCACATTTTGAAAAAAAAAAACTGTTTGTTTTAATTAAAATGAAAAAAAAACGCCTTTTTTAACAACCCTGGTATTTAGCTTTGTGAAAAGGATTGCACTTTAAATGCTTTTGAAATATTTTACAACCAAGTAATTGGCAATTTCATTTATATTTTATACTGATGTTGATATTATTGATTGACATTGATATTATGCGACAGTTCCCCCGATTCCGTACGGGAAATGTTAAGTTTAACGTATAGGTTATTAATGTTTCTACAATCTAAGTACAATATCAAGTACTAATCGCGCTTAGTACACTACACTATTTCTAGCCTGGTCATGTATTTTTGACTCCCTGGCTTAAACCAGACTTACCTAACTTAGGTTTGTCCCATTTACTCACGATTACAACTTCTAGTATTGTCTTCTTACAGCAAGAATTATGCTCCGAAATTTTGATTGTATTGCATCATACTTTTATTTATTTTAGTCAACGTTGACTTGGGGTCCATGGATGTGGTACAAAATGTGGGCAGCCGGTTCTTCCACCCTTTCGGTCTGCGATTATCTGGGCGAGTCCTTGGCCTCCTTCATGGGTATCACCACTCCGAAGTACCATTTCGAGATAGAGGAGTACAAGAGGAGGGAGGAGGAAAAGAAGAGATACGAAGAACACCGCCAGGGATGGTCAGAATTGGGGAGCGGTTTGGAGTTGGTCACCCAAGAAAGAGTGAATGGACCAACGCCAGTCTAGAAGATGTATAATTAAACGATGAAGGTATGTTATGGTTATAGTCGAGAATATCTTGGTGTAGGTTATAGTTGAGAATTTCTTTTTAAACTTTGTTGAATGGACAAAGAGACCTGTGATGGTTTAAATAACGGAAACTATCGGTGAGCTCAAGTTGAAAGAACTAATGTCAGTTTAGATGAAGTATTGTTGAATACTAGTTAAAATAATGATAGTTTAGAAGAAGTAAATCAAGTAGCTATAAAGGGAATTATTATTTATAGTATAGACTTTCTTATTGAACTTTGTCTATTTGAAAGGAATCATTGTGGTTAAAGTAATGAGTCAGTTCAAGTTGATGTTGTAAGTTGGGATTATGTGGAAGCATTTTTTTGTAGAAGCAAAGAAATAAAACTAAATTAAATTGTGTAAATCTTTAATGCCATTAATTTGATTGAAACAACTATCAATTTACGTTGATTGTCAAGTGTTTCTATAAGTAGTTTACGTAGGTGCTAAAATATGTGTATCCGATTTTTAACATGTAATTCAGTGTGCACACATCGAGCTGTTCCCTTGTTCGCGTTCACATCACGTAGGAATAGGTGGCTCCCTATAGAAAGCATTGAACATTGAGCGATGGCAGCCTCAGCATCAGCACCACCAGGAAAGGCAGCGGCTGTAACACCTAAGCTCAGTCTATGTATATGTGCAGAAGCAGAAGTAGTAGTAGTAGTAGCAGCAGAGGACGCTAATTAATCATTCCTCCGCATTGAGAGCGTTTCCCTGTCGGGGTTATTTATCATCTCGAAGCATTGTGGGAGAGCAACATATATATATGTATACGTGTGTGTGTGTGAGTTTGTGTGAGGGTCCAGAGGGGTAATTACCAGGGATGCTGTATGAGGCTCCGCCCGACCAATGGCAGCACTGGAAACACACCCTATATATTGATTAGCGCATGCGGGCACACCGGACAATGGCCAGCTGGGGTCAAGGGTTGCGGCAGGTACTTGGCACGAGGGCGAGGGGTCAGACACTCCCTAATCTAACCCCATGCGCACTGAAGGAAAAATTACCGATGGGGGCTTGAAGTGCACGCTCGTTAATCGGGAAGCGCGTGTGCCTTCCGAACTGTATTTCGCTTTGTAACACCATTAATGTGTGATTTATGTCGCATCGCCTTTCCAAACAGGAAATAAAAATTACGCGGATTATCATATTTGCATAAAAGAATTATCGTATTAATTTAAAAAGACTAATATTTATTTTAACATTCAAATAACTACTCATTTGATTTTGGGATAATTATATTACTATATCACAATAATAGCTCATACAGAGAATTTTTCTTTCAGGCATATATATGCATATACTGTAAATTTTACAAAATTGATTGTTTTTTAAAAAATTTCAATTTAATTCTCTAAACGAGGGTTTTCCACTCCCAGACTAAGCATGAAGTAAAATTTCGAGTTTAGAAAAGCCTGAAGATTTGGATTGGCCGCGTAGCGAAGCGAAGCGGCCAATCCAAATTAGGCTTTTCTAAACTCGAAATTTTACTTCATGCGCCACACGTATAAAACACTGAAATATCGAAAAGTTTAAAATATACGGCTTTGGCAATCCAATATGTAGATGTGAATAAATCGTGAGTCAAATTCTGAGCTGAACAAATTGTTTAAAACAGTGATTATAGGCAATCCAATAACTGTAACGTATATTATTTTGCCTATAATCATTGTTGTATGTGTGTGTTTTTTGAACTTCACTGTAAATCAGTGGCAATAGCCATTTCTATACGTTGTTTGGGCGTATATCTTTCCATTTTCTCAAATCGTACACTTTTTACTTGACAAGTGTCTAAGAACCAAGGCCCTCTATTCAACAGTTTAAAAATGTCAGCGAATTTCAAATGGTACCTCTTAATGAAAAACCTTATACATTAAAAGCAAACTTCAAAGGAACTAACCCAAACAAATATTTCATTTGGACATCCTGGACATTAATTTCACTTAGTTTTACTTTTCAACATCTGAAACCTAGGGCATCGTCAGAGGTAGCAAAACAAACATGACTTTTATCTCGACATCTTCAACATTCCTTTCACTTAATACTGATTTTGAACAGCTTCACACGCAAACTTCAGAGGAACTGACCCAAACAAGTACTTTTTTTTGTACATCACTTAATATTGACTTCTAATAGCGCTGGTCTGCAAAAAAAAAATTTTTTCGAGCCCTGACATCATTCCTGCTGATTCTTATGTAAAATGACCTCCTGAATCCGAATATGACCCCATCACCCACCGTTTTCGGGGGAGGCCCCCCCACCTATTTTTATCACTTTTCGATAATTTGGAGGGATGAAAAGGATTATTTTAGCCTTTATATTTCTTCTGAGGGGCTAGAGAGGTGAAAAGTTCCAAAACATGAACATTTGTAGCAAGGAGGTAGATTTGGGGGGGAATTTGCCCCCTTAAATTGTAAAAAAATCATTAAAAATGATCAATTTTTTTGCTTTTTTTTCGCAGTTTTTTCAATTATTGTCTACATATTCCAGCTTCCATTCCCCTCATCCTCCCCCAAACAACCCCAAATAATAAAAATATATTGCAACAATATATAGCAACAATAATAAAAAAATATAGCAACAATAATAAAAATATATAGCAACAGTTCGGAAGATTCACTGTACCACGCTGGCGCTCTCAATACTCCCCCCGTTTCCCCCATCCATTGGAGGGGTGAAAAGGATTATTTTAGTTGTAAAGAATAATGTTCGCACTGCAGAGACGAGCAGTGCGAATAGTAGCCAATGCAAATTATCGGGATGATTGTAAGCCCTTATTTGTATCTTCAAATATCCTGACACTGCCCTGTCTATACATTCTGAACTGTTTGTCATTCATAAAAAAACACATTAACAACTATCAAATGGCATCAGAAATTCATGACTACAGCACTCGACATAAAGGCAATCTAGTCTCCACTTTCCACAGACTATCAAAATCAAGGGACGGCGTTCACTATTGGGCACTAAAATTTTATAATAAGCTTCCGCCAATGATCCGTTGTTTGCCTGAAAGAGCTTTTAAAAAATATGTAAAATCTCTGCTGATCAAGAAAGCATATTATTCCTGGGAAGAATTCTTGGAGGATGACAATATTTGACCTTTTTATCTATATGTATTTGACCTTTTTATCTATACACGTATTTTAATTATATTATATGTAGCGATGACCTGTGTAAACATTGTAAAAAAATGTATTAGCACCAATAAAGTATTAGTATTATTATTATTATTATTAATAAATAAAAAGTAAAATAATAAATGTAAAAAATAATAAATAACTTCCGAACTGTTGCTATATATTTTTATTATTGTTGCTATATATTGTTGCTATATATTTTTATTGTTTGGGGGAGGATGAGGGGGGATGGAAGCTGGAATATGTAGAAAATAAGTGAAAAAACTGCGAAAAAAACGGAAAAATCGATCATTTTTAAGGATTTTTTACAATTTAAGGGGGCAAATCCCCCCCCCCCCAAATCTACCTCCTTGCTACAAATGGTCATGTTTTGGAACTTTTAACCTCTCTAGCCCCTCAGAAGAAACGTAAAGGCTAAAATAATCCTTTTCATCCCTCCAAATTATCGAAAAGTGATAAAAATAGGTGGGGGGGGCCTCCCCCGAAAACGGTAGGTGATGGGGGAAAACGGGGGTCATATTCGGATTCAGGAGGTCATTTTACATAAGAATCAGCAGGAATGGTGTCAGGGCCGATTTTCATGCCGACCAGTGTAGCTGCTTGAGAAGCAAACTTCGAAGGAATTAACCCAAACAAATATTTTATTTTTACATCCTGGACATTCATCTTACTTAATTTTACTTTCAACAACTTCCGAAGGAATCTTCAGAGGTAGCAAAATAAACATTACTATTATCTGAACATTTTAAACATTTCTCTCACTTAAAATAATGACTTTTAACAGCTTCAGTAGCAAATTTTAAATGAACTAACCCAAACAAGTCTTTCATTAGGACATCCTGGACATTCCTCTCGTTTAATTCTGACTTCTAATAACATTAGAAACATACGCCCACAACACTTCAGCAAAAGAGATGGTTGCTAAAAAAATGAAGAAAAACACACGAAATAAAAAAAAAACAATCTTCATTAGCCTTTAAAAGCCATCCTGATTCTATTAATTGAGTCCAGGTAGTTCTCTTACTCTGACTTCTAAGAAGTTTCGTAGGTGTTTGGAAGAGAAGGAAACTCCCCAAGAACTACTGGGTACATGCAAAGCCTATAAAACGCACGGGACAATTCGGGAAGCCTGTGCTTTCTGAAATAGAGCTCAAGAAAATCCCCTGGCTGAAAGTCCTGAACTTCATAGAAGACACAAGAGTAAACCGTCCAGAGGCGCACTTAAGGACCACGGAGACACCACCTAATATGACAAAAATAACTTTCTAGGAAAACGATCGAAAAACTTCGGAGGAAATTGCCTAAATATTAAACATCACGCGCGGCTTGAGGCCAACTTCAGGGGAAGCAAATGATCCAAGGTACAAAAAGTGAAGTTAAATTCGCTTCGTGTACATGTTATTATTTAACGCCCGTTAAGTCATAGAACATAACCACTGCCAGATAAGTCTTACAGGTAGATCATGTGACCGTTTAAGAATGAGAAGCTTATTGCATCACCCAAAGAGAGGTCACGAGCCGCGGCTGGTAAACAAACCTAGGTATTCTATTGATTGAGTGAGTTACATGAAGATCATATATACTTGGTAAATAAACCTGTCTTTACAGTTTTTAAGACTTTAAAACTTTCTAAAAGGAATCCTCAGAGGACGCAAACAAAAAATATTTTGTATCTAGACATCCGGAATATTCCTCTCACTAAACACTGACTTCTAACAGCTGCTTCAGTTTATTAGTGCTTAATTTATCAATATGTTTTCTAGTTTATTTCCTTTTCGATATCTTCATAGTTTCTGTGTTTCAGATTAATAACTTTTTTTAATTTTTTATCTTTTAGTGCTTCAAATCGCTACTATTTTATTTCTCTATTATTACTCTTCTAAAAAGGCTTCTAATATCATGTCATTTTCTATATTTTAGATAGATATCTAGAGTATTATCTGCACAAAAACTTCATTTAGGTAGATTTATGTAGATAGCTTCATATTAGTACTTTGCTGTCTGCTAAAACTGGCCAATCAGGTTGAATACTGTTCATATTTTGTAGATCTTTGTTTTGGTGCTCTGCAATATCTGTAAAAAAAAAATACAATTAGATACCTTTGTTTTGGCGTTCGACCATATCAGCCCAAATATACTCAATTTAATAAATTTCGTAAATATCTTCGTTTTAATGACTTGGCCTTTAACGAGGGTCCACCTTTAGATTAAGCATGAAGTAAATATTTGGAGTTTAGAAAAGCCTGAAAGTTTGGATTTGGGCTCGGAGCGGAGCGTAGCGTCCAAATCCAACGAGACATTTGGATTTGGACGCTACGCTCCGCTCCGAGCCTAAATCCAACGAGAAATTTGGATTTGGACGCTACGCTCCGCTCCGAGCCCAAATCCAAATTTCTAGACTTTTCCTTACTCGAAATATTCACTACATGCGCTAGGCATGTAAGACACTGATTTGAAGTGAAGTTCAAAAAGACATCGTTAATTAAAAATTGACGAATTGCCGGTACATTTTAGAAAACGTTTTTTTGTAAGAATTAGGCCCATTTGCACCCCGACTGAATAACTTTTATCAACCACTAATAATTGATTAAACCTCTGATTAAGTCATAATTCTAGAATATAGAAATGTTTTGTAAGATGTCTCTTTTATCATTATGCGATTTTGTAGATAAATCACACATAAAATTGCGGTGTTTTTACGAAGTACTAATTACTGATTAACTTAATCGACTTGGTGCAAACGGGCATTATTGTTCTTAATTTCTATTTCCGATTAATCTAAACATCATTATAATTGAGTGAAGCTGGTCCTGCAGGACATCCTAGGAGAAGTTCGAAATACCAGACAAAATATGATCCTGGTTTTGCAGCTGATCCAAACAGAAACCCATATTTTAAACAAAAAAAAAAAAAACAATAACTACGGAACTAAGTTCATCTTAAAGGTCTATACTTTTGTCCAAATATTGGTTAGTTCTTGAATTTAAGTAAGACAATATTCCGATGGTATATTGATTTAGTGTTTTTTGTCCAAATATTGGTTAGTTCTTGAATTTAAGTAAGACAATATTCCGATGGTATATTGATTTAGTGTTTTCAAAGGATACATTATTGGTATATTGATCCAAAGAAGTTGTGTCAAGAGACTAATTTTCTGGGCTTTTCTTAACTCGAAATTTTTCTTCATGCGCCACGCGTATAAAACACTGGTTTCAAGTGAGGTTCAAATGTACATAAGTATGACAATATTTTAGTTTTTTATACGCGTGGCGCATGAAGTAAAATTTCGAGTTTAGAAAAGCCCCGAAAATTTGTCTCGGGTCGCTACGCGACCCTCGACAAATTTTCACGGGGCTTTTCTAAACTCGAAATTTTACTTCATGCTTAGTCTGGGAGTGGAAAACACTCGATTAAAGCTTCAAATTGAACTCTTTTAAGAAAACAACGAATATCTAAAGATTTCAAGAAAATAAGCTGAATTTAGAAAACGTATACTTTAAAGAAAAATTCCCTGTACATATTTGTGCCAGGTTCCCCACAATGCAATGTGCTTGCTCTTTGCTTTTCCTCAGTGCTTACTCGATGCTGTCAATTTATTACGAGATGTTTTTTTGGTTTTTTGTAACATTTAGATTTTTGCACTAGATTGTGTTATGTAGTTTTTTTAAGTTGATTTCTACTTCCACTTGTAAATTTGTTGTCCTTTTGTTTTTATCTTGAATCTACCCTAATTATTATTTTTTACTTAATATAAGACTAACACTTTCTTCACTAAAAACATTTATTTTCGCTAAATGTACATTTCGAACACTACGTGCTCATTATCAATAGCTTACTGAGTAAATACAAAAAGAAGGCGGGATACTTCTACCTAAAGGGGATTATGGGAAAAATCGTGGGCGAGGTTAAGATTGGTGTTTGTCGGGGTTATTGGTCGGAATTACCTCTAATAAGGGATTGTTCAGGGGACTTAAATCGAAATTAAGTAAAAAAAAATAGGTGATTTACAAAAACCTGGCATATACAAGATTAATTGTTGCAACTGCGAAAAACTTTACATAGGACAAACTCAAACATTAGCAATTAGATTTAAAGAACATAAATATCATATAAAGAACCTTAACCCTGATAAATCTGCTGTTGCACATCACACTATAACTACGGGTCATGTATTTTCAGAAAACAATATAAAATTATTAAAACATTCTTCAAATAAAAAAATATATATGTTGGAAGCTATACAGATGAAAAAACACCAAAATTTTACTTAATTTCGATTTAAGTCCCCTGAACAATCCCTTATTAGAGGTAATTCCGACCAATAACTCCGACAAACACAAATGTTAACCTCGCCCACGTTTTTTCCCATAATCCCCTTTAGGTATAAGTATCCCGCCTTCTTTTTGTATTTACTCAGTAAGCTATTGATAATGAGCACGTAGTGTTCGAAATGTACATTTAGCGAAAATAAATGTTTCTAGTGAAGAAAGTGTTAGTCTTTTTCTAAGTAAATTATATTCAACTCTTTACGTAACTCAATCCAAATACATACCCTAATTATTGATTGGAATGCGATGATATTTTTCTTTTGATAATGTAATTGCAATTGTAATCGGTATTTGTCTTGTGTATCGGATGAAACACGTTTGGGTTTTTTGTAACTTTTGTAACTTCATATTGTAAAATATTTACTTCAAGTTTAAAATTCATAAAAATATGCTGTGTATCTCATTATTTATAAATGAATTGCTTATATTATTGGAATATTTCACGGACTAAATTGATTATATTGTATTTTTAGGGTTTATTACTACAGATGCGAGTATTTTTTTGAACAAAACTAGTTTTAGCGTTAGCACAGTATAAATATAAGTCCGCATAAGTGTTAGTATATTTAATAGAAATAATATATAAAACATTTTGGGCTCGGACACGAGCCATTGTATTCCAAACATCAGGTAGAAAATTCCCGTTCCGGTAACGCGCACAATCTGGAACAGTTGCGGCAGAATTCAAATTCGGATCCGAATTTGCATACGCACATCACACAGCTGTGTACCTGGGCCGATATCGAAACGGAATAAAAAAAACGGAAGGGTTTTTTTGTGATTAGGAGCTAAGCCCGGGCGCGCACAGATGTCAGTTGGAGATAAGGGCTAGAATGTGCCCTTTTCGGCCGGGGCGCAGTCTAAGGGCGGATTATATATGCACGGCGTCGAGTATATAATTTGGTTACGGCATTTGCATATGGCGGTTGCAGCCAGAATTCGTATGCTCTCTATCCCGAGTGTTTGTGAATGGCCGGGGATGAAAAGGTGAGAGAAGAAGGGATTCGTGTCTGAAATGGCTGAAGGTTTATTGATGTTTATAATTAGGGACTTGATTCACTGTTATATTCAATTTATTATTAAAATAGATTAGAATAAATTATGGAATAAAACTATGTAATTACGTTGACTTTTCAAAGCGGTTGATGAGAGACTCCAATGGAATGCTTACGAAAAGAATACTTTGCAACCAATCAAAAACATCAAGAAAAATATTGTACACAATGTGCTGGACTTGATCCACTTTGGCCCTGAAATGTTTTTTTACGTAGGGTCGAAGAAATGATTACACCAATTTCAGATTCGTCATTATCTGATTCTGCAATTTTCTTATTCAGGGATATGACAACTCTTAGGGTTTTATACAGCGGGGCTTGCTTCTTGGTTCTTAACAAATTTAGATATTTTTGCAAACATGTTTATAATTAGGGACTTGATTCACTGTTATATTCAATTTATTATTAAAATAGATTAGAATAAATTATGGAATAAAACTATGTAATTACGTTGACTTTTCAATGCGGTTGATGAGAGACTCCAATGGAATGTTTACAAAAAGAAAACTTTGCAACCAATCAAAAGCACCAAGAAAACTATTGTACACAATGTGCTGGACTTGATCCACTTTGGCCCTGAAATGTTTTTTTACGTATGGTCGAAGAAATGATTACACCGATTTCAGATTCGTCATTATCTGATTCTGCAATTTTCTGTGTGATGTGACAACTCTTAGGGCGGTCTTAGATGGACGTTTTTAGCGCGATAGCGGAGCGGGACGGATCGTTTTTTCCGCTCCGCTTTTAGCTCTTATACGGAGCGGATTGAACGCGTTTTGCAAGCGGGTGCTGGGCGAGTTCGCCGCCGAGCCTTCAGTGCATTCAATTGTGTTACGCTGAGTAATAAGCACGAACGAAATAGATTTGATTGCGTCATATTATTATTTATTTATTCTTTATTATTCATAGACGTTACTGTATAAATATAAATATTACTTACCTAAATTCCACATGCACTCCGCTCACTGAGCAAAAAACAAATAAATAACGTTATATCAACAGTGCAGCAACATTTAACGTTGTTTTAATGTTGATGAAACATTACTTAAATTGATTTGTTCCTTGGGCGGTGCCTGAATTTCTAAGATAAAACTTTCTGTATCAAACATACTTATATAATCATGTTTCAGCGCTAGGATATAGACAATCACTTTTTTTCCTTTTATTTAACCCGTAACCGGTATATAAATTTCTGTCAAAAATTTCACACACTTTGATGGGTAATTTCCCTAGTATGTTGGCCAATTGGAGAGTCAGGGAAATGAGAAGCTGCTGCCGGTACAAAATTTACGAGCACAAAGACCGCTCTGAAAAAAATGAATATTAATTCTTTTAATTATTTTGTTCTCATCACACTATTTTTACAAGGGGGTGGGGGCGATTTAAAATTGTTAGCTATTTTATTTTTCGCAATTTCTAGAAAATGTCAAAGATTTTTTAAATATTAAATAAAATTATACTCATATCTTAGAGATGCAAGTTTACCTAAAAATTTATAATTTATATTTTTTTTTTATTTATTTTTTAATTTTGGACACTTATCTAAACGCAAAAATATTTATTTTTGCGTTACGACTAAATATTGTAAGGAAAATATTACGAATTTAACTCGCTTTGGCCGATTTTTTGCAAAAATATTGCAAAAAACGCCCGCTTTTAAAACGCGTTTCACCCGCCCGTATAAGTAGGCGCATAAGAAACCATGTGTTAAAACTGAAAAACGCGTCCGTCCCGCTCCGCTCAAATTTAAACAAACGCGAATGCTGGCGTTTTCTCCGCCTCGCACCCGTCCGTCTACGGACTCTCATATAAACCCATGTGTTAAAACGCAAACGCTTGCGCCCGCTCACGTTCCGCCTCGCGTTTAAAACGTCCATCTAAGAGGTCCCTTAGAGTTTTATACAGCTGGGCTTGCTTCTTGCTTTTCAACAAATTTAGACATTTTTGCAAACATAGTTACTTTTGAGAAGCCAATATCTTCCGTTAAGTGTTTTTAAACTGCAGTGCCCAAGGTTTCTCCCGCTCAAACCTCATCCAAATAATCTCTAACTACTAGACAGGATGTCCTTTAATAATTTGTTTCTTATTGACTATAATGTCTTCTAGTTTTTTAGTGGATAAAATTGCAGTGTTGTTACTTTAATAATCTGCTTTTTTGGCCACATGAATCCGGCCCTCGGTAGTAAAGATTTGATTACATTTTCGTGAAGATTCTGAAGTAGTTATTTCGTTTTGCTAAAGCACATAGTCTGAGGATAAATCAAAAAAGTTAATACATTTATCGGAATCCTAAATTTTGAAGTTTTATCAACCAACACACGTGCACAAGTACACAAACAAAATACTCGGGCTGCGGTTTTGGACTTGATCCACTTTAGCACGGAAATTTTATGAGAGTTTTTCAGGGCTAAAGAAAATTGCTGGCATTTGTTAAAAAATAGCAATATCTCTTTACTTGGTTCACCGTAGCCATGAAAACATACACTATAGTCTGTTTAAAAACTAGAAGGAGTAAGTGCCAAAGCCCAATTTACACTATAAAAAGTTACCAGAAATATCACTAGATAAATTTGGCGGCAATTTTAAATAATTTCATAATTACTCTTTAAATAAAATCAAATATCTATTTTGTACTTCTTAATTGTGGTTAAGTATTTTCTTTTCCATCGTACGATATCGTCAGTTCAATTAAAATGCTTATACGGCATCTCGCCATATTTACATTATGTTCATAATATGATATGGAATTTATATAATAATGTGCCTTTATCAGAGCTGGGACGAATCCTCGTAAAATGGATTCGAATCACGAATCCGAATCACCTAATATGATTCGAATCACGAATACGCGAATAAAGGATTCGTAAGAAATAGATATGATTCGAATCGAAGATTCGAATCCTGTTTTTTCGAATCACGAATACAAATCCTTTAAGAATAAATTTGATTTTCTTATTTTTTTTTTCAACCATTAAGATATAAATATCGTTACCAGTTCATTTAATAATAATAATTATTCAAAACCTAATTATTTATTATAACCACTGAACATTGTTGATAACAGACTAAATATCTGACTCCCTGTTACTCTGGTTAAAGATGTATTTGTGTGTTTCTGAACTCCACTTTAAATCAGTGTTTTGTACGCGTGGCGCATGAAGTAAAATTTCGAGTTTAGAAAAGCCCGAAAATTTGTCTCGGGTCGCTGCGCGACCCTCGACAAATTTTCACGGGGCTTTTCTAAACTCGAAATTTTACTTCATGCTTAGCCTGGGAGTGGAAACACTCGTTCAAAACTTCAAACTGAACTCTATTATAAAATCGACTAATACCTGAAATTTACGTAAATAAAAAAATCACTGAATATCATTAAAACCGGGAAAGTCAGAGAAAAGTCATGGAATTATATTCAAATTTACCAAAACACTAACAAAAAAGGCATATTAAACAAAAAATTACTGACTATCTTAAAAAAACACTCCCGCTCATTGAAATCAAGGAAATAAGCGAATTGAATACAAAAGGAAATAATAAAGCATTTGGATTTACTAATGTCAGATGATACGTGGCCTGAGCGTCTAAGAATAAGAAGATTCAACTTCCCGAAAATGCCCGATCAGAAAGAAAATTTTATAAACGAATCGGCAAAAGCGCAACTCACTTAGAAACAAACACTACTCAGGAAAGTGATTTTTTTCATTTATATTTTATAAATCTTCAATGTATTCGTAACAAAATAAATGAATTAGAAGTATTTTTAATGGAATATGCATGCTTATTCAATGTACTATGTATCAGTGAACATTGGTTGCAAAATTCTGAAATTCCTGCACTTGATATTAGAAATTATAAATGCGCATCTAACTTCTCCAGATCAAATCACATCCATGGAGGTGTGATGCAGCTAATAAAAAGTAGTACGCAATTTACTGAAATTAATAATATAAATTCACTGTCAGTGGAAATTCATTGTGAAATAGCTGCAACATACCTTCCTCTGCAGAATATTACTATTATTAATATTTACAGGTCACCTAACGGTGATTTTAATACATTTATCAATGTTTTAGGAACTATGCTGAACTACATCAATTTAAACAAAAACGTTATATTGGGGGGAGATTTTAATCATTAAACATTAAACATTAAAAGTGCGATTCTTTTCGCAATCTACAACAAGTTAGTCTTACAAAGACTATATCAAACACTCATTGAAACAACTACTTCCCGGGCTAATACCCCGACGGACATTGAATTATACAACAAGTGTCTGCTGTTACATACAGTAACCTACTGCAAATGTAACAATTTTGGTCAAATTATTCAGGCCATCTATAGACGCGTTTCGAGATTTATCTCTCATCAGTATTGCTTTGCCATTCCCTCTAAACAATTTGACACCTTAGACTGGCGGTCACGTTAGTTACTGTTCAAACATAAGTATAAATGAAATTGCCAATTCTTGGTTGCAGAATACTTCAAACATTAAAAGTGCGCACTTTTAATGTTTGGAGATTTTAATGTCCATTTTCTCTCCGATGATCAACGTGCCCACGACGTGACTAGTCTTTTACTGTCATTTGATCTCCGAGGTTTGGTTTCCTTTTACACGAGAAACAACAACTGCCTGGATAACGTTTTTACGAACATTCCAGCAGCAGAAATAGCCACTTTTCCAATTGATTACTGCCTATCAGATCACGTTGGAATACACATAAAAGTGCGAAAAACTGCCCGAATGGGAACAAACTTTGTTAAAATGGTAAGACCTATCACGGAGAGGGGTAAATCTAAGTTATACCATATATTACAAAATACCGACTTCTCTTACCTTGATAAATGCCAGTGTCCAGATTCAGCATTCGCAGATTTTGTTTATTTGCTGGAAATACATTTTTTAAATTGTTTTCCTCTCAAGAAAATAAAAACATAGAACAATAATATCGTCTGGTACAATAATGATCTTAAACAAATGCGCGAAACTCTATTTTTTATCAAAGAGGCTAGTTCTCGATTGCCCGAATTAAAAGCTACATATAGAGAATACAAAACAAACTATAAACATGCACTTCAATATGCAAAAAAAGTAGCAAATTTAAATTACATCAACAGCTCAAATAACAAACCAAAGGCAATGTGGTCATTAATAAAAAGAAACCCTAACAACTGTGATACACCAAACTGTGATATAGATCCTAATAATTTTAACAAATATTTTACTACAATAGCTGAATCTATTTTAACTAGTCATCCACAGTTAAATTTAGACCCGCTGACATTAATAAATTCACACATTATCGGAAATAATTACTTTTCCTTTAGAGAGGTAAGTGAAGTCAAAGTTAGGGAGACGATTGTGTCTCTTAAAAATTCTAACTCAAGAGACATATATGGTATGATATGTGGGGCCATTAAATATGTAAAAGATGCAATCCTATGTCCGCTAACAAAACTAATAAATTACTGTATTCGAAATAACGTATTTCCGAGAAGTTTAAAAATAGCTACTGTCATCCCCCTGCATAAAAAGGGCTCGCATGCTGATGTCGGTAATTATCGTCCAATTTCGTTATTGCCTATACTATCTAAGATTTTTGAAAAAATACTCCTTCAACAAATACTGAATTTTCTGGTGAAAAATGAGGTATTAAGTAATAACCAATATGGCTTCCGAGAGGAACGTTCAACAGCCGATGCAGTTCGAGTTCTTGTTGAGGAAATAATCTATGGACTAGAAGCTGGCCAATATACAGCAGCTTTATTTTTTGACCTCAGTAAGGCCTTTGACTGCGTTCCTCATGACGTCCTACTACGGAAGCTATATTTCTATAATTTCAGTCCTGAGAGTTGCCGTTTAATGTCTTCTTACCTCCAAAATAGAACACAGCAAGTCAAATTTAAGGAGCAAACATCAAGTTTTGCAACAGTATCATGTGGTGTGCCGCAGGGGTCGATATTAGGTCCACTCCTGTTTTTAATATACGTAAATGATTTACCGGCCTACATCGAAGAAGGAAACATTTTAATGTACGCGGATGATACGACTTCTATAAATAGAAGTACTGATTTGCAAAACACCCTGCAACATAGAGAGCTGATAAACAATAAAACATTGGCGTGGTTTAATTCCAACAAACTCTCGATAAACACTTCAAAGACTGTTCACCTTATTTTCACACTTAAATCAGGCAATAACGAACATGGACATTGTAGATTTTTAGGCATCAACATCGACTCTAAATTTAGCTGGAGAGAGCATGAAAAAGTACTTAGTTTGGCACTTAGCAAGGTAACTTTCTTGCTTAGGACTTTAAGTAACACTCTTCCTAAACCCGCACTACTAACTGCCTATCATGCTCTCTTTCAGTCGAAAATTCAATATTGCATTCTTGTTTGGGGACACTCCAGTATAGCACCTCGGATATTCGGCCTACAACGTCGAGCAGTTCGATTAATAGCGGGCATAGGCTACAGAGATAATTGCGTCGACGTCTTTAGGAATCTTGGGATACTTACTTTACCCAGTTTGTTCTTATTCGAATGCTTGCTGCATGTTCATAAAAACGTTAATAATTATAAAAAAAATGATCAAGTACATAAATACGGCACGAGAGGCTGTGAGCATATTTATCCAGATAGATTACGACTATCTAAGTCTAGGAGTAGAGAAAATTATTATGGGCCAAAATTATTCAAGTATTTACCTCAGGCCATAAAATCTCTCCCCCATATAAAGTTCAAGAAACAT
Source organism: Philonthus cognatus (assembly GCA_932526585.2). Classification (NCBI taxonomy): domain Eukaryota; kingdom Metazoa; phylum Arthropoda; class Insecta; order Coleoptera; family Staphylinidae; genus Philonthus; species Philonthus cognatus. The sequence continues at coordinate 30,315,089 of OW052241.1, read as the reverse complement.
GTTAAGTCTTATTTAGTATCCAAAGCATTTTTCAGCATTGATGAATGTATTAATCACCAATTCGCGGATTTTGGGCCAAGTAACTGATACAATTTTTTTAAATGTTTTTAATATGTTGTATCGTATATAGTATTTATTCTGTATTTTATTGTGTTTTACATTTTATGTTTGGATTTTATATTTTACATTTGGATTTTATATTTTGATTTTATATTTGGATTTTATATTTGTATTTTATATTTGTATTTTATATTTGTATTTTATATTTATATTTTCTGTTTGTATTTTATATTTTATATTTGTATTTTTTATATTTTATATTTATATTTTTTCTACCACTCTTATTGACGTTTGTAAACCTCTGGTCTTAAGCAAGAATAAATTTACTTACTTACTTACTTACATATGATATTATTAAATTTGACAAAATCAGCAGAGAAATTACAAAACACCTAAAAATTTATAAAATTAACATAAATATTGGCAAAAACAATGAAAACTATTAAACAGAATGGGGGTTTTCCACAGAAGAAAGTTATATTAAAAGGCCAGGGAAAAAATCTTTAGTCAGGGAAAAAATTAACATTTTAGATTGTGGCCACCATGTCAGTTTTACCTTAAACAATAATAAACAAAATTTTGAAAACTAAATTATTCTCTTTAAAAACATTTTCAATCATATAATGTTCTTATCAAAGCATTTACTTTAAAGTTTCGAACGAGCGTTTCCACTCCCAGACTAAGCATGAAGTAAAATTTCGAGTTTAGAAAAGCCCCGTGAAAATTTGTCTCGGGTCGCGCAGCGACCCGAGACAAATTTTCTGGGCTTTTCTAAACTCGAAATTTTACGTCATGCGCCACGCGCATAAAACAGTGATTCAACGTGAAATTTAAATACACACAAAAAAACATTTTTCATGTTATTCCTCACAATTAATTCGAATTATTTTTGACGATTCAAATCCATTTGTAAGTATTCGAATCCTTTTACAAGGATTTAGACTCGAATACGAATCCTCTTAAAAAAATGTAACGAATCCAGATCACGAATTCAGTTAAACTAAAGTATTCGAATGCTTCTTTTGAATCCTCTAAAGGGATTAAAAAAAAAAATCCTGAATGATTCGAATCCTGCCCAGCTCTGCTTTCTTGTAACTTGTAATTATGTCTTCCAAGCTGTTTAGGGCTACAAATCTCTCCGAATTTCTTATATTCGCTAATGGTACGATAGACAGTGGAATTTACAACTCCTAAAAATTAAACATTTTATTATTTGATGCATATTCTTATGCTATTTGATATCTCACCTACTGCACTAACAATGTTTGATACAACAGCAGTCATTTTCATATATGGATCATCTGTTATCATTTGCTTATACATATTTATTATGCATTGTTTTTCAGACAGATATAAATGACCCAAATCCAACTTCTTACGCTTTTTTGGAGGTGAAGGTGATATTATAACCGAGCTTGTACTGGGTCCATAATCCATCACAACAATATAAACAAAACTAACTTTTAACTATGCTAAAGAAACATCGCATAAAAGGTTAATACGAAACAGACAAAATTGCAACTCGATAACGCTTCGAATTAAGGTTATGTCAGTTGTTGCGTTTAATAATGACGTAATTAGCATAGTGTAAAATGGGCGCGCTCTCGGCCAATCAGAGTTGTAATAATAATAATAATAATAATTTATTGGTGCTATTACATTACAAGTATGTTTACACAGGTCAAATTAAATAGAAAGTAAAATATATATACATAGATAAATTGTTATAATAATATATTAAGATAATCAAAAGTTGTCATCCAAGAATTGTTCCCAGGAGTAATAGGCTCTTTTACAAAGTAATAGTTTTATATTTCTTTTGAATGCGACAATGGGATTGCAGCAGGGAGTTTGTTGTAGAATTTGAGCGACCAGTAGTTAACACCGTCTCTCGATTTATTAAGTCTACGAAAAGTACACATGAGATTTTCTTTGTGTCGGGTATCATATCCGTGAATATTAGCCGCAGAGGTGTAATTGTCCATATTTTTCCTGATAAACAATAAACATTGAAAAATGTACAGGCATGGTAATTATACTTACATTACCATGCCTGTACATTTTTCAATGTTTATTGTTTATCAGGAAAAATATGGACAATTACACCTCTGCGGCTAATATTCATTTTTATGAATACATGCTTACAGTCATCCCTGTAATTTACACTGCCTAATATTCTAACTGCACGTCTTTGGAGTGCAAAGAGCCTATGTCTACACGCCGAGTGCCCCCAAGTAATTAAGCAGTAAGACAATAGTGATTGGCATGTGGCAAAATATGAAGTTCTGAGAACAAACGGTTGTATAGAGTTTGCTAGATTCCTTAACAGAAATATATTTTTGCTCTGTTTACTAGCAATATAGTTACCATGCTCGTTCCAAGTAAGCAGTGGATCGATTTGAACGCCAAGGAATCGAATTGATAGAGCGAGTTGATGTTTGTCGTTTCGGAGACAAAAGCACATGTGACCTGTCTTCTCAGCATTTAAATGTAGCCGATTTGAAAGCAACCAATTTCTACATGATTCCTGTTCATTTATACTGATCTTCACAACCGTGTCAGAGAAATTGCCTGATGTAAAGAATGTTGTGTCATCGGCATAGAGAATCACATCACTTTCCTTGACATTAGAAGGAAGATCGTTAATGAAAATGAGGAATAGAAGTGGCCCAAGGATTGAACCTTGGGGTACACCGTGCTTCAGAGACAGAGGTGTAGAGACCTGAGATCCCACTCTTACAATCTGCGATGTTGGTTAGGTATGATGCTATGAGATCACGAGCACCTGAACAAAAACCATAAGAAACTAGTTTAGAAATTAATATTTCATGATTGACAGTGTCAAATGCTTTGCTCATATCTATAAAGGTAGCCAATGCGAACTCCTTATTCTCAAAACATTCAATTATTTTGCCAATTAGGGTATTTACAGCATCACATGTTGAAACACCCTTACGGAAGCCGTACTGTTCATTGCAGAAAAGCTCATTGCTCACAAAGTAGTCATATATTTGGTTGAAAATAATTTTCTCGAAAATTTTAGAGAAAACAGGTAGTGTAGAAATAGGACGATAGTTGTTCGGATCGTCCATTTCCCCCTTTTTATGAATTGTAGGTTTTAGCACGTGAAATTTAAAACGCTCCTCCTAGTTATTAAACAGATTATATTAACAAGTATTAATCTGCAACAATCACAATTTTGTATACTCTTGGACTTGAACCACTTAAGCTCTGAACGCTTCAGATATTTTATGAACTTATACAAATTGGACATACAATTTTGCGACGGGCAGAATTTGTTCTGCCGACCGGCATCTCCGCAGACCACACTTTGTAAATACTTCTTGACTTATAATAGTAATCCTTTAAATGACGTTGTTCAAAGTCTACACCAGCGCTTTGTCTAGACTTTAAACAACGTCATTGAAAGGATTACTATTAAAAGTCAAAAAGTTATTTTTGATATGTTGCGAGATATTCAATGAAGTAAATGAAAGAAAGTGTAAATAAACACACACAGCAACCCATCCATATAGATCGTGAATGAAAGTAAGAGTGTAGAAATTACCATTGTAAATAAAGAAGTGCGCGCCCCCGTCGCGGCAGTCAGCTGAGCGCGAGTGTATTTTTAAAAAGAGATTTCCTCCTTCTCGCGCTCAACTCGCTCCACTCTTAAAGCACTAAAACAAAGTTGGAATTTTAAACAGCAATTTAAAAGCTGCGCGAGCCAACTTCTTCTTCCTCTTTTTCTTTTTTTTTCGGAAAAGAGGCGAACAAAAAAAACCCGAAGGGAATAAGAAAATAAAGAGCCGTAAAGAACCCTGACCTAGCCCTACTACTTCACTTTACGCAAGACGTCTCATTCATAATTAGCGGAGTTTTTAAACGGCTCCTCCTCTCCACCCCCACGATGAATCGCGCGAGCGGCTGTTACGTCACGGCGAGGACTCTTTATTCTCTTTCTTACTACGAAAAATCTTGAATTATTCAACGGCATCTCTCCTCTCGCCGGTTATTATTACGTCATTTGTGTTTTATGACGTGACGATTCTTCGGTTAAAGACTTTCGGAGCGCGGCCGGGAAATGAGCGCGGGCTAATTACGTAAAGAGCGCTTTTACGGGTGGAAAAACGATTTATCTGTGTATCGTATTTAACGAACGAAATCAAAATTCATTCATGAAGTCTACCTAACAATTAAATTATTAAATATTCTAATTAGCACTCACCGATAACTTAACCCTCGATATTTTTCTTCTCAGTAGAAAAATACAAACTATCTTGTAGGAATCTATGATGTTGGGATTAAAAAAAAAGACCTTTATTGGCATAACATGATGATGGGATTAGACGACACTATTTTCTTGTACAAAGAAATAGTATACTATTTTCTATTATGGTGTATCAAATAGAACATGTCCTATTTCCATTATATCGTATGTTCAATAAAATAAAACCTCTAGAGTGCTATGGAAAATATTCTAGGCTGGCAACTCTGAAGTTATATATTATAATTATCATGTCTGACGTTTTATATGACAATTTCTAAAGCGCGTAGCCAAACTAAATTAAAATGAAAATTAAATCATGGCACTCTAGAGGTTTTTTTTTTATTGAACATATGATACAAAACTGTACAAGATTCTCGTTTGGTTATATTTTGTGTATTACATCATGATTGAAAATAGTATACTATTTTCTTGTACAAGAAAATAGTGTCGTCTAATACAAGGTTTAAATACTATTTACTTTCTCCCGTATGTAACACAAAGCAAAAGTATTGTTTATGAAAAAAATGTTTGAGTAAATATATCCATTTACAAAAAAAAATTCTGTCTGTCCTTCCTTTTCACAGTGGGCAAATCTCGTAAATTAGACTGCAATAATTAAAAATCATAAATTTCTGATTCTCGTAAAAATATATTTATTTGAAAGAAACATGGTTTCACATGCTTGTCCGTTAATAATACAATATCGGTGTTCACCCCTTGTCTATAAACAAAAGATTAGGAGCTGTTTATTTACCGATGTTCAGTTAACCTATAATTACAACCGCATTAAATGTGCAATAAACATTGTTATTCGTATTTATAATACATTTTTATTTTCCGAATTAGATAAAGGTATGTAATTACTACATTTTAGTATTATTAACTTACCTTTTTCTTTTATACAGAGAGTTTTATGTAACACCGAACATTTTCAGAACGAAACATTTTTTTGAAATATACATAAGCATACGTTGTATATTTGCCAATGCTAGGTTTATTAAAAGAATTTCATTTGAAGCTTTAAACGAGTATTTTCCACTCCCAGGCTAAGCATGAAGTAAAATTTCGAGTTTAGAAAAGCCTGAAAATTTGGTTTGGTAGCGTAGCGCGAAGCGCGGAGCGGCCAAACCAAATTTTCAGGCTTTTCTAAACTCGAAATTTTACTTCATGCGCCACCGGTACGAAACACTGATGCAATGTGAAGTTTAACGGTGTGTTTTTAACTTCGTAATTCGCGCTACGCGACCAAACCAAATTTTCAGGCTTTTCTAAACTCGAAATTTTACTTCATGCTTAATCTAGGAGTGGACAACACTTGTTTAAAGCTTTGAAATGAACTTCTTTAAAAAAACCAACGAATGTCGGAAAATTTTGCGTATCCTTATGTATACCTAAAATAAACATTTTCCTTATATACTTAAACATTATTTCAGTGCTTAATACGCGTGGCGCATGAAGTAACATTTCTAGTTTAGCTAAGCCTGAAACTTTTATTTTAAATTTACTTTCATATCCCAAAGAATTTTCTCGAATTTTTAAAGCACAAGATTTGCTTGGAGGAAATAAATATTTGTAAAATTTATTAATGTAAAATTAAACTTGAGCAGTATATTTTAAACTTCACTTGAAATCGGTGTTTTATACGCGTGGCGCATGAAGTAAAATTTCGAGTTTAGAAAAGCGTGAAAATTTGGTTTGGTCGCTCCGCGAAGCGGAGCGACCAAACCAAATTTTCACGTTTTTCTAAACTCGAAATTTTACTCCATGCTTAGCCTGGGAGTGGAAAATATTCGTTTAAAGCTAATAATTGAACTTTTTTAGGTAACCGTATGTATATATATATATATATATATATATATATATATACTTAATAGAAACATTTCCTGTATATTGTATATGACGTTGTTCATATTGCTACACAGCTTTTGTCGTTGCATTACCGATTTTTTAAACTTTCGTATTATTATTCTCAAAATCTGTATTATATAGAACATGAGTAAATACTTCTATATTTTCTGAGAAATCTTCTTTTTCTTAGCTCAAATTTTAAATATTTGATAAATAATGAATGATATCGATTCCTGAAAGAAATCAACATTTTCATATTAGAGCAATTGAAGGGTCCAAAGTCCAAAAAGTACCGAAAATCATTTTGGCAGCATTGTTTAGCTTATCCAAGTATTTACACGTAGGCAAATTTAATGGGAAACCAACAATTGGGTTACCAGTTATTCACGACGAAAGTAATATCACAACCTGTCAAACATGCACAGTTTGAATTTTTATTTTATTCCCTTGTAACATTTAAAAATTGAGACTAATTTGGTTTTTCCCCTTAACCATTCAATTTTAAGCAATCATATTAATTGGTAATCGTGTTGTTCTAGTCAAGGCCTGCCCTAAACCTTTTTTTCATTCTTACGGTATAAGAAAGTATACATATTAAGTAATCAAAAATTGTAAAAATTTCAGTTACTAACAATGAACGAGATATGAATTTCATTAAAACAAAATTTTAAGTGCATATTTATTAAGAGATATTTTTGAAATTGCCTTTTTTATGAAAACGTAATGAATGAAAATAAGGCAATATTTCTAAAATTAAAACTAATTATAAATACAAAAAACTTTTTTACTTTTATAGCTGCTGTATTTATTATAGCCGAACGGCGATAAATTAAGACATCTTAATCTTTTGTTTAGAAACTAGGTTGCTAAAAATATTGCGTTTTAACCACCTTTCTTTAAGAAGAAGATGTATCTAAAATCATGTTTCTGTACAAATAAACATATTTTGACGATTATCAGAAACGTATTGTTTTTTTAATTATTGCATTCTAATTGACGAAATTCGCCCACTGTGCTTCTGTCCTTTTGTCCTTCTATCCTTCTGTGCTTCTGTCCTGTTCTTTTGTCCTTCTGTCCTTCTGTCCTTCTCTCCTTCTGTCCTTCTGTCTTTCTGTCTTTCTGTCCTTCTGTCCTGTCCTTCTGTCCTGTCCGTCTGCCCTTCTGTCCTTCTGTCCTTCTGTCTTGTCCTTCTGTCCTGTCCTTTTGTCCTGTCCTTCTGTCCTGTCCTTCTGTCCTGTCCTTCTGTCCTGTCCTTCTGTCCTGTCCTTCTGTCCTATCCTTCTGTCCTGTCCTTCTGCCCTGTCCTTCTGTTCTTCTATCCTTCTATCCTTCTGTCCGTCTGTCCTGTCCTTCTGTCCTTCTGTTCTTCTGTCCTTTTGTTCTTTTGTCCTTTTGTCCTTCTATATGAGAACAGGGATTTTTTCTATCAAGTATATATAGCAAATTTTTATTTAAATTTTTTGACATTCGTTGGTTTTTTTTTTAAAGTTTAATTTGAAGCTTTAAACGAGCGTTTTCCGCCCCAGATTTAGCATGAAGTAAAATTTTGAGTTTAGGAAAAGCCTGAAAATCTAGTTTGGTCGCGTAACAAAGCAGAGCGACTAAACCAAATTTTCAGGCTTTCCTAAGCTCGCCACGCGTATGAAACACAGATTTTAAGTGAAGTTCAAAATATACTGATTAGGTGTGTACATTTATACATCATACATAAATCATAGTATACGATGAGGACTTTTTTCGTTGAACGTAGGTTTCCTACACTCTATACAATAGCAGAGTTAATGTTTGGGCTGGAATAGTTTACACTACCCTTATTGGTCCATTTTTTATTGGGGGCAACTGGTGTAAATTGTTGGAACTTCTTTGAAGAGACATTATACCACAACTACAAGTCTTCAATATTGAGAACGCATGGTTTCAAATGGACGGCGCTCCACCACACTCCACAGGCCCTGTTTCCTGAATGAAACCTTCCAGGATCGCTGGATTGGAAGATTTGGACCTATAGTTTGACCACTTCGGTCCCCCGATTTATCGCCAAACAATTTCTTTCTTTGAGGTTATCTCCAATCCAAAATCTACAATAATATAGCAATAGAGAGTACAGAAGAACTAAAAACAGAATAAGTACCGTCTGCAATGAAATAAATCCAGTTTTCTTTTAAGAAATACTGTACAAGAATTTTACAATCGCTTGGCATATTGTTTGGAGCAGAAAGGTGGTCACTTTGAACATTTTAACTAAACCTAATATAAAATTTTAGTCTTTTCAAAAGCATAAATAAAATATCTGTAAGTTTGGTTGCCTAATCCGTGAAATTAATGAAATAATGTATTGACATGGACATTCTAATACTGAACATAGGAAACGTATGTTCAGCGAAAAAAAAAATCCTCAGATATATAATTTGTGTGTAAATAATGCGTATATTGGAGAAACCTGTTCAGCGAAAGTTTTTTATTAATGAAATATAATATACGAAAAAATTTGTATAAACCGCAAATAGTAGAATAGAATAGAATAGAATATGTCTTTATTTTAAAGTGTTATTTACAAAGTAAAAATAGTGTCAGAATAACTTAAACTAATCTTATAATCTAATCGGGTGGATGTAATAATCATACATTTATTTAATTGATGAGGCGGATACATGATGAAACTCCATAATACTATTTGAAATAAAACAACACAGTTGGGAGGGTTTCACTTTTATTGTTGAACACTGCAACATGTTTCACCACACAGTGGCTTCATCAGGCAGATGAAATAATGATTTGACAAAGTACAGGTAAAAGCTTATATACTAATGCAATTAAGTTAATAGGAGGGGGAAGGGGGTAATTAGGCTGAAACTAATACAAACAATTTTGAGCGACTAAATATTGATTAAGGGTGAATTGTTTACTTCTATTTGGTCATTTAATAGAATACCTTTTTTGTTATATCTATTAATTTCTAATTCTTCTAATAAGTTTAGTTTACGACTTTTGTTACATTCGTGCAAAATTTTGAATTTAGGGTTAAAGCTATGTTGGTATTCGATTAAATGATTGGCATAGGTTGAGGAGGTTTTCTTAAATTGAAAGCATTTTTGATGTTCTGAAATGCGATCTGGGAAGCTACGTCCAGTTTGTCCAACGTATACCTTAGGGCAATCCCCACACTCCAGCAAATACACGCCAGAGTTCGTAGTTTTATCAGATTTGTCTTTAGAATTATTAATGAATTTATTAAGTGAATTGACCGTTCTAAAGGAACGAGTTAGGTTTAAGGATTTGAGTTTTTTGCTGATGGCAATCGAAGGGGGACCGTTATATGTTAATGAGCAATATTTATTATTCTGATTTTGAAAATTGGTGGGATATACTAATTCCAGGGCTTGTTGTTTTTGTTTTTTAAAAAGGATGTCAAAGATAAGCTTTTGACGAAAGCCGTTGTTATTAACTATTATGAGAATTCTGTTGAGCTCATTATTAAAATAATTAATTGATAGGGGGGATAGTGGTTAGCCTATGCAACATGGACTGGTAAGCTGCTAGTTTATGTTGCATAGGATGGAATGATGTGCTATATATCGTAGTATCACAAGCCGACCCATACAGATACTACGATCAAAAATGCTTTCAATTTAAGAGAACCTCCTCAACCTACGCCAATCATTTAATCGAATACCAATTCTATTAAATGACCAACTAGAAGTAAACAATTCACCCTTAATCAATATTTAGTCGCTCAAAATTGTTTGTATTAGTTTCAGCCTAATTACCCCCCCCCCCCTCCTATTAACTTAATTGCATTAGTATATAAGCTTTTACCTGTACTTTGTCAAATCATTATTTCATCTGCCTGATGAAGCCACTGTGTGGTGAATCATGTTGCAGTGTTCAACAATAAAAGTGAAACCCTCCCAACTATGTTGTTTTTATTTCAAATACATTTATTTATACATTTAACGGAAGTCCATTTAAATTAATACATTAATATCTTAAGGCTAAAAATAAAATAAAATATAAATACAGTAGGTCTCAATAAGACAATAAATATCCATTGAAACAAGTACTATTTGCGGTTTACACGAATTTTCTCGTACTTCTATATTTCATATTTGATGTTCTGCAAACTAAAAGTGTAAGCAAATTTATGTTGTTTTTTTAGTTTTCTCAAAATAAAATCTGAAATAAACGATTCAATCAAAATCACAGACGACAGTTTTTAAGTTTTTTTGAATATAATAATTTAATAAGATCATTAATTTCCACTTGAAAATCCATTTTTGGCGTTTGGCGTGTTTTTGAAATAATCGATTCAATCAAAATCATAGACGACATTTTTTTTTAATATAATAATTTAATAAGATTATTACTTGAAAATGACGAAACTTGATCCATTTTTGAGGTTTGGCGTGTTTCTGAAATAAACGATTCAATCAAAACTATAGACGACATTTTTGTTTTGTTTTTTTTAATATAATAATTTAATAAGATTATAAAGTTCCACTTGAAAATGAGGAAACTTGATCCATTTTTGGGGTTTGGCGTGTTTCTGAAATAAACGATTCAATTAAAATCATAGACGACAGTTTTGTTTGTTTTTTGAATAAAATAATTAAATAAGATCATTAATTTCCACTTAAAAATGATGAAACCTTATCCATTTTCATCAAGTTTCGTCATTTTCAAGTGGAAATTAATGATCTTATTAAATTATTATATTCAAAAAACAAACAAAACTGTCGTCTATGATTTTAATTGAATCGTTTATTTCAGAAACACGCCAAACCTCAAAAATGGATCAAGTTTCGTCATTTTCAAGTAATAATCTTATTAAATTATTATATTAAAACTGTCGTCTATGTTAGTGCTTCTAACAGAAATTGAATTCAAATTAAAACTATAATTTGCTTAAACAAAAACTTCACAATAGTTCAGTATTTCATAAACCTGGCGCATGAAGTTCAATTTATAACTTAAAAAAGTCTGAAAAATTGGATTTGTCAAAGCAAACTCTTAATGAAAGCTATCCAATGATTTTTGTTTCAAAATATATAAAATCCCATCGAAGTAATTTTTCATCACACAACTTCTCCTATTAATTAACGTGGATTTTTCTGTGGGCGCAGAAGGGATGCAAGTGACGTCGGTTCGTTGAACATATTAGTGCACATCGCGTCGAGCACATGCATGTTCCTGTCTAATTAGTCCCCGGTGGCAGCTAATTAACTAACTGAAAGCGATGCTGGCAATCAGGACATAACACACATGCCCATTTGTTAGATGCGAAACATTACGATCGCAAATGCATGCCAATTGTTGAAATACACATACTAGAATTTACAAGAGGTGATTACAAATTTGAAATTAATCAATGGTACAACTTTTTGAGGTGTTTTTATATTAACATTATTTCCTCTATTTTTGTGTGCTCGATCGCAACTTAACTAAGGAATTAATACTATTAGAGTAATTTTAATTTTTAATTTGAACCTAAAAGTCATAGGACACCTCTCGTGAACTGAACTATACACGTGCATGCAAGAAGTTTTCAGCTGGACCTAATTTTTCAATAATAGAATTAAGCCTTAAATTGGTGATGTATTTAATTACGGCAATAAAATTAAGCACAAGTCTCATAACTATTTTTCAGAATATTCTAGTTGCATAATTCGGGTCTGTGTTAATTGCCTAGCAGCAGTTTCAATAAATAATAAAACACTATAACTTGAAAATAACACATAAATAAGACACTTAAACTTTGTTTGTATAACTGAGGTTAGGATGGAATGGTGTGCTATATATCGTAGTATCACAAGCCTCAGTTATACAAACAAAGTTTAAGTGTCTTATTTATGTTAATAATGATGTATAACGAAGTAGAAGCCTCAATAGTTAACAGTTTGAAAATAACACCTTTATTAAAGAATCATAACTAAAACCTTTTAAAAATAACGCACGTAATATATACAACAAAGCGGAAATAGAAATACCATTTTCTATTTTATTTAGAATTCGAATTTTTGAGTTGTTGTTTAAATGACACCGCATTTTGACATTGAGAAAATTGACATATTTACATATTTTCGTTACTAGGAAACTCATCATGTCCGTTTTAAACTATAACATATTTTGTGTGCTTAATTTAATTGCACAAAAGTGTACATATGGAAGTAAGATAACAGTGTTGAGAAAGATTATTAGTACTTTGTTCATCAATTAAATTTGATCTTCGCGTAACTCAATTCAACTATGACGGGTGTTTTTGAGGTTTGACTTTTTGGTGGATGCGCCGGGTACGGTAAATGGATTTAATTTGTTTAAAGATAAAATTCATAAAGCGCTATTGATTTTTTCGTGGATTTAGTGAGTTTTGTGTGTAAAGAGATGATATTCTTACGAAAGCAGTTTAGAATCTTGATAATTCGTTGGCGGGTGTGAGAATTTTCGAGATGGCTTGGGAGCGAGAGAGAGTTTGATGAATATGTTGTACGGTGTGTATAGGTAGGTGATTAAGGGTGTGTTCATGCGTGTTGGGGAGAAGTGGAAGGTATTGATCAATATGTGAAGTCATCCATCAGTGTATCCCGTGGGCCCCAGAGAGCTCCAGTGGCCCTGACGAGGGCGAGGCCGGCGAATGCGTGTCCTCCTCCGAGAACACAGCAGGGCCGCTGGTCCGCGACAAAGACGCGCCATTAGCCGCGTTTCGAGACTCGCATTTCAGCGTTTGAGCATTTCGAGGACCCCCAACGTTCCCGTCAAACTTGACATCGACATCGCGTCATGGCTACGGGCGAATCCGCCACCCCTAGGGCTATCTTCCCGTTATATTCCGTTACTCCTCCGCCTTCTCCTCCCCCCCCGGCCGCAAACCGGAACACTAGTCATCTCTCTGCCAAGGCTCACTCACAAGGGGATATACATATATCTGCATATCTCCACAGCTCACAGCGATTTCGCTCCATGAGTTTACTTTTTCTCATGTTGAATTATAATTATCTCCTCATAACATGCATATTATGCATCTCTTATCAACAATCTTTTATTTAAAAATCTCAGCTGTAGAAATAAAATAGTGGATTAGAAATATAATAAATATTTAGTTATTCGCTGTTTTTATAAAAGCGTTCGATTTGAAATTTCTGACGAGTGTTTCTACTCCTAAATGTTCAAAATAGTTATTTAGGTAACTAGTGTGTGACGTATGGCTTTTGGGCACGATTTGAAACTTTAGGGCACGAGCCGTTAGGCGAGTGCCCTAATCGCAAAGACTGCCTAAAAGAGTGCCCAAAAGCACTTTCAAATTGCTTCGCGGTTTTTTCTGAACAAATGAATAACCCTTTTTTTTCTCCCTGATGTTTGATTTGGTTATGTGAAATTATTTTAAGGGGTCAGGAAAAACACTCTGGAATCACGAAAGTCAGGGAAAAGTCAGGGACATTTAGCAATTAAAATTGGTCGTCGCTATGTTTTAGAAATATCTGCGACTTTTCTGGTATCAAAAAAAATTTTTATAGGTGTCCGCTTGTGGGAGCTTTCACTGCAGTTCAAAATTTTTAAATCTATTTTCTGAGAAACTATTTTTACTTGTTGTATAACTATCTATGTTGTATGTATGTTATATATCAGAGCTGGGATGAATCCTCAAAAACAGGATTCGAATCACGAATCCGAATCACCTAATATGATTCGAATCACGAATACTCGAATAAAGGATTCGTAAGTGAAAAATATGATTCGAATCAAAGATTCGAATCCTCATTTTTGAATCACGGATACAAATCCTTTAAAAATAAATTTGAATCTATTATTTGTAACCAGTAATATTTTATTCCATCAGTTTCTATTAATCAAAATGTTCATTTACCGACTAAATATCTGATTATTGAATGATTTTAATTAATGATGATCTATGTGTTATTGAACTTTATTTTAAATCTGTGTTTTATACGCGTGGCGCATGAAGTAAAATTTCGAGTTTAGAAAAGCCCCGTGAAAATTTGTCTCGGGTCGCTGCGCGACCCTCGACAAATTTTCTACGCGGGGCTTTTCTAAACTCGAAATTTTACTTCATGCTTAGTCTGGGAGTGGACAACACTCGTTCTTAGAAGTTTCAAATTAAAGGATCACTCTAGATTACTAAGTTTATTACTATTTTACAAAGGCTACAGCTCGAAGGACCAATCATGGTCTTCGGAGACCGAAGGACTACAGGGAATCGAAGTTTATTTACAAGAAAACAACGAATATCTCAAGGTTTACAGCATGGATAGGAAAGAAAACATCCAATTCTGAAAAAATATCGAAGTTGGGCTGGTTTTCAGTGCGTTTTTAACTTCACTTTAAATCAGTGTCTTATACGCGTGGCGCATGAAGTAAAATTTCGAGTTAAGAAAAGCCCCGTGAAAATTTGTCTCGGGTCGCTGCGCGACCCTCGACAAATTTTCTACGCGGGGCTTTTCTAAACTCGAAATTTTACTTCATGCTTAGTCTGGGAGTGGACCGTCAAGATTTTCTAAATGTCGAGATTTTCGATATTTCTAGATTTATGTCGATTTATTCACAGTTTGTTATTAGATCTAATGAAACTTTAATATTGAATAAAAACGGTTTTTTTTTAGGAATAGAATATTCACCCATTAAGAGCCGAGCAAATTATAAAGTTAACTCAAAAAGTTAATTTTACGTAAAATGTTGCATCTTTTTCTATGATTTCAATGAATGATTTATTATATTACGTACGTCGACTTTTTATAAGAGTTAAATTTAAAATTCAAACGAGTGTTGTCCACTCCCAGACTAAGCATGAAGTAAAATTTCGCGCAGCGACCCGAGGCAAATTTTGCGGGGCTTTTCTAAACTCGAAATTTTACTTCATGTGCCACGCGTATAAAACACTGATTTAAAGTGAAGTTAAAAATGCACTGAAAACCAACCCAACTTCGATATTTTTTCAAAATTAGATGTTTTCTTTCCTATCCATGCTGTAAACCTTCAGATATTCGTTGTTTTCGTGTAAAAAAACTTCGATTCCCTGTAGTCCTTCGGTCTCCGACGACCATGGTTGGTCCTTCGAGCTGTAGCCTTTGTAAAATGGTAAACTTAGTAATCTAGAGTGATCCTTCAATATGAAACTTCTAAGAACGAGTGTTGTCCACTCCCAGACTAAGCATGAAGTAAAATTTCGAGTTTAGAAAAGCCCCGCGTAGAAAATTTGTCGAGGGTCGCGCAGCGACCCGAGACAAATTTTCACGGGGCTTTTCTAAACTCGAAATTTTACTTCATGCGCCACGCGTATTAAACACTGATTTCAAGTGAAGTTAAAAATATACTATTAACGTTGAATATTTCTCATGGGAAAATAACCAAATATGCATTCACAAATATTTGAAATATTCGAAAATTTTAAAATTCAAATATGAATAATTTAGTGATTTAAATATTCATATTAGAATATTAACTATTTCAATTAATCGAATTCGAATCCCAGCCTTAATAGCGATGATTCGAATTATTTAGGAGGATTTGAATCCGTGTATGAGGATTCGAATCCTTTTATAAGGATTTGATTCCTTTTATAAGGACTCGAATCGTTTCATAAGAATTCGATTCCTTTTATAAGGATTCGAATACGAATCCTTTTAAAAAAATGTAACGAATCCGGATCACGAATCCGTTTTCACTAAAGTATTCGAATACCTCTTTTGAATCCTCTAAAAGGATTCGAATCCGGGAATAGTATCCTGAATGATTCGAATCCTGCCCAGCTCTGTTATATATATTATTATTATTATTATGTATATTATTTATTTATTTATTTATTTATTTATTTATTTATTTATTTATTTATTTATTTATTTATTTATTTATTTATTTATTTATTTATTTATTTATTTATTAATATACGGCGGACCATTTACAAAAACATTAATTTACAATAGTAATATTACAATATTTAATAAATATTAAAGTACTTAAAATAAACAACAAACAAAAAGGAAATGTAAAAATGTAAAAATATAATATAATCATTTTAATGATAAATACAACAC
The DNA here is from genome assembly GCA_932526585.2 of Philonthus cognatus. NCBI lineage: Eukaryota > Metazoa > Arthropoda > Insecta > Coleoptera > Staphylinidae > Philonthus > Philonthus cognatus. The sequence goes on along the minus strand of OW052241.1, from coordinate 30,298,868 downwards.
AACATTTATTGGCTTCGCAAATGGGCTCTTAGACTAGAATACTCTCCCGCAAGCATATCGAATTTTATCACATTAGCATGGCGCAGAATACGCACAGAGGCCGAATTTTTAGCATAATCTGTACCTTTAAATGGTACATGAAAAGTGTCATCGTTGCGCAGCATTCTAGCTGGAACGCGAATGCCAATTTTTGATAGTAAATCAGGACAGTCTATATGCCCATGCAAAAGTTTAAAAACTAAAAGTATATCGGCGTCAATACGTCTCTGCTCCAGACTCTTAAGACCATATCTATATAGCAATCCTTGGTATGTGTCCTGCACATCGAATTTAAATGCAAGATACTTCAAGAATTTCTTTTGTACCTGCTCAATTTTATTTATGTTGCACTGTGTGTAAGGTGACCAAACAGATGAACAATACTCCAAATGTGGACGTATTAAGGAATTGTAGAGGAGTAATATTGTTTTTACGTCATTGAAATCTTTGCTGTTACGCTTGATAAAACCTAGCAGTTGATATGCTTTGGAAACGGTTTTTGAAATATGGCTTGAAAAGGTCCAATTATTGTTTACTATAATTCCAAGATCTTTTATAGAATTAACTCGCTCTATATTCCTATCATTTAAATGGTAAACGGCATCTATTGAGGATGCTCGTCTTGAAAATGAAATTATTTTGCATTTATCCACATTTAGACACAGTTTGTTCACCCTACACCAGTTACAAAAAGAAGTAAGGTCTACTTGAAGATTATTTGTATCTTGTAATGAATTAATACGTGAAAAGATCTTCATGTCATCCGCGAATAACAGAGTTTCGGCATATGAAAAACAGCTAACAACATCAATAATGAATAAGTTAAATAAAAGGGGTCCAAGGTGGGAACCTTGAGGTACCCCTGATGTGACGCTTATAGATCGTGACGTCAATTGACTTATTTTAATAAACTGTGTACGACAGGTGATATAAGATTCTATCCAGGATAGTAGAACTCCAGAAATTCCGACGTGTGCTAACTTGTTCATTAAAATACCATGATCAACACTGTCGAATGCTTTAGAGAAGTCGGTATACACAGAATCAACTTGACACCTGCTCTCCAAAGCATCCACAATGTAGGAGTCATATACTAAGAGGTTAGAGGCAGTTGAAGCCCCAGCACGAAACCCGTGTTGATTAAAAGATATTGTGGAATGTAAAGCGTCGGTTAAAAATGATGTTAACAGTTTTTCAAATATCTTTGGAATTGCTGATATGATCGATATAGGTCGATAGTTTTGAAATCTTTTATTATCACCGCTTTTAAAAATTGGAATAATATTTGCAATCTTCCAACATGCAGGAAACATACCACTGGATAGGGATTTATTAAATAATAACCATAAAGGTCTAGACATAGAAAGAGCATATTCTTTCAAAAATGAGGCAGGTAAACCATCGGGACCTGGGCTATGATTTATTTTCAGTGAGCATAGAGAGTTTAAAATCTCAGTAATCTTTAACTTTGGTGGATGAGGGATATTTGTAACAGAAGATAGTGCATTAGATGATGTTATCGTATTGTGAAAGGTAGACGATGAACAATAAACTGATTCAAAATGTTTTGCAAATAACTCAACAATATGGCCTTTTTCAGTCACTGCATTGAGTCCATTCATGAATATAGATGGTAATTGAGAACAGCCTCGTTGGGTTTTGACATGGGTCCAAAAAGATTTAGGGTTACACTTAATATCATCTTCCATCGTATGAATGTGCTTCTCATAACATAACTTCGACAGCAATTTACACTTTTCACGTACCGAACTGAATTGATTGTAGTCAGAATTTAATTGAGAAATAATATATTTTTTATGTAATTTCTTCTTTTCAATTATCAAGTTTTTCAATTCATTATTAAACCATTTCGGAAACATTTTACCCTTTTGACCGGATGGTTTTATTTTAGGCACATACATATCAACTGCAGCATAAACATTTGAGTAAAATATTTCACATGCGGAATCAATATCATAGTCATTGAATATTGTGTCCCAATGAGTATTTATAAATACGTTATTTAGAGACAAATAATCAGCCTTCTTAAAATTATAAATAAGGTCACTGTCATCCGTCCAGCAGTTTAAAGGTGTTGAAGGTAAACAAAATGTAAAATCCAGGGCTGGATGATGAATATCACATGGCACTAGAGATAATGAAGATTGGTCAAGAAGTACATCCATAGTCAGTGAAGAATCAATAAATATTAAATCTAAAAGAACATTGTTATTATTTCTTATCGAATTTACTTGATGCAAGTTAAGATACCCAAAGGTATTAGCCAATAATTCCGACTTGGGACATTGAGAATTAATTTGAACCCCGTATTCATTATTGAACCACAGTGAATGATAAATAAATAAATATATACAGAGAGTTTTATTTAACACCGAACATTTTCATAACGAGAATTTTTCTTTTAAGTATTTATATGCAGACGTTGTACATTTTACCACGCTCGGTTTATTAAAAGAATACAATTAGAAGCTTTAAACGAGTGTTTTCCACTCCCAGGCTAAGTAAAATTTCGAGTTTAGAAAAGCCTGAAAATTTGGTTTGGTTTTCAGGCTTTTCTAAACTCGAAATTTTACTTCATGCGCCACCGGTACAAAACACTGATTCAATGTAAAGTTCAGCGGTCTGTTGTTAACTTCGTAATATGTCAGTGTTCTGTACCGGTCGCGCATGAAGTAAAATTTCGGGTTTAGAAAAGCCTGAAAATTTGGTTTGGCCGCTCCGCACTTCGCGCTACGCGACCAAACCAAATTTTCAGGCTTTTCTAAACTCTAAATTTTACTTCATGCTTAGTCTGGGAGTGGAACACACGCATTTTAAGTTTCAAATTGAACTCCTTTTAAAAAAACAACGATTATCTAAAGATTTACGGCATATACGCTGTAACTAGGACATGTATACTTGAAAGAAAAACTCCCTATATGTACAAGTTGGATTAATTGCAATTGATTAGCTACAATTTGTAATGGTCATATAGGCAACCCAATTTACACATAACCTAAAAATTAAAGGTGATAAATCGTATTTTATGAAATTGTTCGGTGTTATATAAAACTCTTTGTATATATCGTATGTTCAATAAAATAAACCTCTAAAGTGCCGTGATTTATTTTTGTTTAATTTAATTAGACTGCGCGCTTAAGTAATTAACATATAAATCGTCAGATATAATAATTATAATATATAATTTCAGAGTTGCTAATCTAGAATATTTTCCATGGTACTCTAAAGGTTTTTTTTTAATTAAACATACCTCTGTTGTATGTTAACTTAATTTCTCTATAATGATAAATTAATTCTTCGCTTATTTTACTTGTTCTGTAAATCTGGCGACACCACTGGTGAACACTGAATCAGACTACATTGGTGAGATTCTAAAACTCCGAAACGCGTCTGCAATACCAAACTGAAATCCAATATTCTCTCCAGAACTCGTCGGACGTGTATACAGGTTATTTTTACTTGCCCTTTTTTCGTAGCCGGGAGTGTCAATGAATTAAAACATCAAATTCCGGAATTAACGCGAGTGAGTACACATGTACTCGCGTGTCGGACAAGTTTTCGAGTGACCGCAGAGTCCGGCCCAGCACGAGTCCATAGTTGAGTAATTACGCCGAAGGGACAGCGGTCACTCATAAATCACGCTTGTCCCTCGCTGACCACACGGACGACGGAACACGCCCATGGAAAAAAAAAGGGTGAAGCCCTCGCGTGTTTACCCATAATATTTGCCCATGCTTCATTTAAGCCACCGTAAACACTTATTTTAGGCTATTTATTTTTAAATTTAATAAAAAAATAATATTTTTACCAATTATCTTCAACACAAATATAATTCTACACTAAAAACTATGATATGATCAGAGAGAAACTTGAAATATGTGGTGAATTAATTTCGTTCCTTCTTCCAGAAAACTGAAATGCTTTTATTTAATAAAAATTATAGGATAATAACAAAAAGTATGTCAAAATTATAGGACATTAACAAAGTGTATATTATTTATCTGCCTGATGACAGTGGCTTCATCAGGCAGATGAATAATATACTCTTCGTTAATATCCTATAATTTTTACGAGGGCTTCACCCTTTTTTGTGGCAAAACAATTGTTGCAGTGTCAACTAATAAGCAGTGATATTTTAACCAAGTATGTTATTTACTAAACGTGTTAAAGAGTATGTCTTTCAAAGATAATTCTATGTTGCCAACTGTATCATTGATTTTTAGATCACATTACATAAATATTACAGAAGTTTTTATCTATAATAATTTATTTCTTTATTTCAAGTTATTTGTATAATTTTTGTGATTTTAATTTGTTAATTTTGTTTCAGATATTGAATAGCAGTGGACAATATATTATGCTTGGGATGCCTTCATCTATTAACAAAAAAAGCGTTGAATACTTATTTTGTGTGAAGTTTTTAAAATAATATATTTATTATAGATTAACATGTGATAACTCGAAGGATAACATTTATAATATTGAACTATTGGAACTATTTATACGTTATTTGTTTTTGTTTTGCAATTGCCTTAAATAAACTTATGATGGGTTTTATTTGAAGCAATGCAATAAATATAAACATGTATTTTTTTGTTACCGGAAATTAATAATAAATAAAATCCTAATTTTCACTATCGTTAGAATATTTACGGTAGAAATATATATTTTAGATATTTTTAAAGCTTATATACCATACTATGTATCCTCGGATTACTGCCCGGTTAATAGGAAACACTTTTTTAATAACCATTTATTGATAGAAAGTAATTTTTTAGAAAAAGTTTTATATGAATTTAAAACTACATTATCATTATCAAATCCTAATTTGACCACAGGGGGTGCTTAAAAATTGAGAAAAACAAAAGGTATTATAAGAGAGATGCACCTCTAACTATTTTGATTAAAGTATACATAGGGATACGCTGTAAATTTTCCGATATGCGTTGGTTTTGTTAAAAAAAGTTTAATTTGAAGCTTTAAACGAGTGTTTTCCACTCCCAGGTTAAGCATGAAGTAAAATTTCGAGTTTAGAAAAGCCTGAAAATTTGGCTCGGGCGCGTAGCGCAGTGGAGCGACCGAGCCAAATTAGGCTTTTCTAAACTCGAAATTTTACTTCATGCGCCACGCGTATAAAACACTGACTAAGTGAAATCTTTAAACAATTGGTTAGAGTTCAATAAATTTATTATGTCGATTATGTCATATAATCAATTGATATTAATTATATAACAGGAAAAGTGCCATGATACACATCACTATTTTTATAATTAATTGTTGAGTTATTTTCATTGAATCAATGATTTTTTAATCACAACTATAAATGCGTTTTTTTGGTTTCTTACTTTTTCTTAACATCAAAAAACAGGAAACCTAAAAACGCATTTATAGTTTTGCTTATAAGAAATGAAAATGGTAGAACATTAATTAAACACTGTAGAATATTTAATTTTAAATTTGATACTTTCTAACTTTATACGTATGCTGTCAATTTCGATATTTTTTAAATCTTATGAAGCATTGTTTTTTTTAATAATATCAGAAATTTTCAGAATTCTGCAGGGTTTTGTTAATTTTTTAATTTTCTGCATTTTTTTTTATTTTCTGTAAACAAACGCGGTTTTCAATTTAAAACAGTTTTTTAATTTGTTTCAACATTGATGTTCCGTAATTTTATTTTTGTAACGTAATTAAAAACATCAACTCTAGATATTTTGTCATAATTTTTATAATAAAAGAAACTAAAGAATAAGTTTTTGATTGGTCGTCTAACGAGGGTTTCCACTCCCAGAAAAGCCTTAAAATTTGGTTTCTTTGCTCCGCGAAGCGGAGCGACCAAACCAAATTTTCAGGCTTTTCTAAACTCGAAATTTTACTTCATGCGCCACGCGTATAAAACACTGGTCTTAAGTGAAGTTCAAAATAAACGTCTGCAGAATAATGCTTTAGTAGCATATTGCGAACTTCACATTATAAGAGTGTTTTATACGCGTGGCGCATGAAGTAAAATTTCGAGTTTAGAAAAGCCTGAAAATTTAGTTTGGTCTCTCCGCTTCGCGGAGCGACCAAACTAAATTTTAAGGCTTTTCTAAACTCGAAATTTTACTTCATGCTTAATCTGGGAGTGGAAAACACTTGTTTAAAGTTTCAAATTAAACTGTGATTTACAGAATAATTGGGATGTGTGTACTTAAAAGAAAAGCTCCCTGTATAATTTCAGTTTGATATGAGTTAGTGTTTACAAAAGATTAAATTATTATGACATGTTATTTTTTTTTATCGGCGAAATATCAACAAATTTGATAAAAAATTGAAAATTTTGAAAGTTTTTCTTTGAATGAATAATTGAGTCGCCTATTTCCAAAAACCTCTATATCCATTTGAAAAAAATAGATTTAGGTGTTTTTGAAAATAGGCGACTCAATTATAAAAATAAATAAATTTAATAAAACTGAAATTGTTTCTATTAAGTTCATATTTTGTATCTAAACATGATTCTCGATTACAAATTACTTTTTCAAATAACATCTTTCTCTAAAATTGTAATTAAAGGTACTTTTCGCTAATGAAAATTTTAGATTCTGTTAATTTTTGAGAGCCGACTATAGTAAATTTAAGATTTGACAATGAAAATAGTATTTTCAAGTCATCCAAAACTTTTTGCACGGAATGACTTTTTGTCAAAAAATGGCTAATAAAAAAGTTCTTCCAATCCGGGCAGTAATCCGGGGACACACAGTAGAACTACTGAACACTTTATGAACCGCAACTTCAATTTATAACATATACAAAGCCTAATTAATTTAGGGTAAAATACTTTGTGAAATAATTTAATCCACCAAGATGCTAGTTTTTTATAAGGCTTTTTATTATTTATTTATTATCAAGAAAACACTTTTTATTTATATAAGTCACCATAAAATTTAGATAAAATTTATTATAGTAACTGCTACACTTTTTTCGTGAGGTTGAGTTACTGAAATAATTTCTAGTTTTTTATTTAAAAAAAATGTAATCATTTAATTTGAATAGTAAAAATAAGATTTCGATACATTAGTCCATAACTGTGTTATGTGAATTTGGAAAAGTAATGTACGCCAAGCTGCAAAACATAATTTTATGAAAAAAATATTCGCTAAAGAATCATAATTCATAATCTTTATCTCCTTAACAGACAAAAGCCTAATTACAAAGAAGACATATAAAAACAAATAAAAGAAGAGAGTGCTTCTATACCGGGTGTTGACTTGGCGGACGCAACATAGAAAATTGGATGTTAATTTTGAAACGTTTTAATATTGGCTCCCCTATTTATTTTAGAGACAAAAACATTTTTTTATAGAGGGAAAAAATCTGAATTTATTAGTGTTCACACTTAACACTTTACGTTTCTCTAAGTAGAAATAATTAAGAAAAAGTAATGTGATTTTATAAAAATAATGTCATACTATGGAATTGAAACAGCAATTGCGAATGTCAAAATAATTAACTTAAACTAAACAAGATCTATATGTACTCAAAAATTCTGCCTTATTGTTAGAAATGGTATCAACTCCTTACTGAACTTTGTGATATCGTTTTATCATCGTTATTAAATTAACAAGAAAAAAGGTAACCAAGGAATGTATTTTGAATTATCCCTAATCAAATTTAAACTTTAGATTCTGAATAGCGGCTAATCAATTTTTAAAATCATCCTAATTTTTGTGAAAAATCAGTGAACTAATGTATCGATGTTATTTGTCAGAATCAACATTTAATAAAAAAATAACTGCTTCGAAATACCAATGCCAAAGAAAACAAGTGTTGAAAAGTTGTTCCTACATTTTTGAAACTATAAAACAATTTTGTATATTTGTATGTCTAAATCGAATGCAGGAAAATAAACAACTTATGTATATATTTTATGTTTGTAAAAACCTATGACTAAAGGAAAAAGATAGATATATAATATATTTACAATTTACAGTTTTTATGGAAGATGGAATTTAAAAATATTTATTCATTGTGATTGTACTCTGCTTTGTGCGGCTTGTGAAACGTTTAATATTTTAATAAACATTTGTGCGAACGTTAAAAATTTATAATGTTACATTTTTTACCTCACCTTCATATTTTTAAAAGAGAAAAGTCTGTGATTTAAAAATGTGTAATCTTACATATTTTACCATTCCTGGGAATAACTCCGAAATGGTACTACTTAGACCGAATATGATATTAACAAACTGTCATTTATTACTTTCCCCCGTATGTAATACAAAGGGAAAGTATTGTTTTCGTGAAAATTTTCGAATCAAAAATTTTCGCGGAAATATTCGTTTTGAGGTCCCCTGAGTCGAATAAGACCATTTTTGAAAAATGTCTGTCTGTCTGGCTGTGTGTGTGTCTGTGTGCGCTGTACCGCAAAAACCGCGAAAGATATCGAGATGAAACTTGAAACTTAAGCTTTTTGTTACAATCGGAAGAACTGAAAAGCTTTTGGTGAAAATCGGAAAACCGGAAGTGGTACTTTACTTTTAGCGTTTTTCAGTTTTCTCAGATTTTTTCAATAAATGTTCATCAAACAAAAAATTCTTTCAAATAAAAGTTGTAGATAATAACAAAATGAAGATGTATTGTTCACTTACTTTTTGTCATAGCACTCTTAGTTTTAGAGATATTTCAAAAGTTGTGTGTTTTATCTAGTTATTGGTGTGTGACATTGTATGTGTCGATACAATTGAAAAATGTTTCAAATAAAAGTTGTAGGAAATGAAAAACTAAAGATTTTTTGTAGATTCACTTTTTGTCATAGCACTCTTAGTTTTTGATATATTTAATAAATAGTGTTTTTATCTAGTCATTGATTTGTGTGAAAAATGTTTCAAATAAAAGTTGTAGGTAATAAAATATTAAAGATTTTTTGTATGTTCACTTTTTGTCATAGCACTCTTAGTTTTTGAGATAATTAATAAATAATGTTCTTTTATCTAGTCATTGGTTTGTCTCAGTGTATGTGTTGATACAATTGAAAAATGTTTCAAATTAAAGTTTTAGTTATCAAAAAGTTGAAGACATTTTGAAAATAATAATGCTACAAATATTTTAAAAGTGATTTAATACGCAATTTTCGCGGGAAAGTACTATGATGGACACATCACCTTTTTTTTTAACATGGAATCCAATCAGTGAATAATATATAGAGCGTTCTGGTTAAAATAACAAAGTTGAATGACGTCCAGTAAATATGGAACATCCTGTATATGTGAATATAATTTTGTGTTATGAAGAAAATTATTTCCTGCAATTTTCATTTCAAACATTTTTTCGTATTTTTATTATCAAGTGAGTTATAGAACTTTCCGTGCTCGCTGAAACACCCTGTATAATATAGTAATAATAATTTAATAATAATCTTATAATATTCTTGACGCTGTTTCAACATTAAGATTTTGAAAATCAACGGAAATCTTGGGTATTCACAAAAAAATTAAGAAACGCGAAAACCGTCAAGAATTCGGAAGATAACGGAAATGTATCAAATTTACGAAAAATATCAATATTTTGATAATTAACGGATGTTTTGGAAAATCACGAATAAACGTCATAATTTTTAAAACTTGCGAGAATATTCAAAATTTTACGAAAGACGGCAAAGTATTAAAAATTAACGACAATCTTGGAAATCCCCGAAAAGTGTCAATAATTTTAAAATTAATGACAATTTTGAAAAAACAATCGCGATTGGCGTCTAATCTTTGAAAATTCAATTTCTCGAAAACTCGAGATTTGTAAAATAAAAGAAAAAGAAGGAAAGTCAGGAAAAGTTTTAAAAATTGATACAAATTTTAGAAATTCACGAAATATATCACGATTTTTGAAATTAACTAAAATTGTGAAAAATTCATGAAAACCGTCGACCTTTTTTAATGTAACGTTAAGATGACATTGCGTTTTCAGTATATGTTAAAAACAAAAAATACGCTATCGACAGTTTTCGAGTTATTTCCAATTAAAAGTCGAAAACATAGAATTTTATGGAAATATTTAGGAAAATTAAAGTTTAAAACATTTACAACTTTAAAGGTTTTTGAGAAATCTTCATGGAATTTTATGTGGATGTTAAAAAGATATTGCTCTTTTGGAATATGCAAAAAACAAAAAATACGCTATTGACAGTTTTCGAGTTATTTTAAATTAAAAGTCGAAAAAATAGAATTTTATGGAAATATTTAGGAAAATTAAAGTTTTAAACATTCACAACTTCAAAGTTGTTTGAGAAATGTTCATGGAATTTCGTGTAAATGTTAAGAAGATATTGCTTTTTAGAATACGCCAAAATCAAAAAATTTACGAAATCTACTAAGATTTAAAAAAAGATAACGAAAATTCACGAAAAATATAAAACTAGATAAAAATCTTACAATTTCAAGAAAAGTACCAAAATGTTTAAATTTAACGAAAGTTAAGGAAATTTACGAAAACTGCTAAGATTTAAAAAAAATTAACTATAATTCATGAAAAGTGTAAAATATTTCAAAATTATCGAAAATTTTAAATTTCAGGAAAACCGTTTGATTGTTCAAAATTAACGGAAATCTTGGAATTTCATGAAAAGCTTCACTTTAAATCAGTGCTTTGTACGCGTGGCGCATGAAGTAAAATTTCGAGTTGAGAAAAGCCCGAATTTGCATTTCAAATCCAAATTCTTAGGGCTTTTCTCAACTCGAAATTTTACTTCATGCTTAGTCTGGGAGTGAAAGACACTCGTTTAGATTTTTGAAAATGTTGATGAATTTGCAAGATTTTAGTTAATTACACAATTTTTCATGAATTTCCAATATTTTAGTTAATTTTTAACGCTTTTCGTACATTTCTAAGATTTCCTTTAATTTTCAAAATTCTGACGGTTTTCCTGAATTTCCGAAAATGAAAATGTAGTAAATTTATGAAAATTGCCAAGAATTTGAAAATTGACGGAAGTTTTTAAAACTTATGAAAAGTATCGACATTTTCGGAAATTCAGGAAAACCGTCAGAATTTTGAAAATTAAAGGAAATCTTAGAAATGTACGAAAAGCGTTAAAAATTAACTAAAATATTGGAAATTCATGAAAAATTGTATAATTAACTAAAATCTTGCAAATTCATCAAAATTTTCAAAAATCTAAACGGGTGTCTTCCACTCCCAGACTAAGCATGAAGTAAAATTTCGAGTTGAGAAAAGCCCGAATTTGGATTTTCTCAACTCGAAATTTTACTTCATGCTTAGTCTGGGAGTGGAAGACACCCGTTTAGATTTTTGAATTTGGATTTGGACGCGCAGCGTCCAAATCCAAATTCGGGCTTTTCTCAACTCGAAATTTTACTTCATGCGCCACGCGTACAAAACACTGATTTAAAGTGAAGATATTGGCATTTAAAACTAAGAAATATCACTAGGATTAGTGTCATAATCTAAATGTCATGTGACATGATAAAATAAATATGTCATTATAAAGTACATTTGTTTGTTTTATTCGTATATTGTTTGTGATTTTATATTTTAGCCTATTTATTACTTTTAATTTATTGTTAGTATTAGGCATTATGTACTTTAAATAGAATGATATTGTTCTTTTTTTGCCGTCATGTTGACAACATTAATTGGGTTATTGGTTTTAGTGGCAGAATTAATTCAAAAAATGGTGTATCATAGTACTTTCTCCCGTAAATTGCGTATTAAATCACTTTTAAAATATTTGTAGCATTATTATTTTCAAAATGTCTTCAACTTTTTGATAACTACAACTTTTATTTGAAACATTTTTCAATTGGATCAACACATACTGACACAAACCAATGACTAGATAAAAAACACTATTTATTGAATATCTCAAAAACTAAGAGTGCTATGACAAAAAGTGAAGATACAAAAAATCTTTAATATTTTATTACCTACAACTTTTATTTGAAACATTTTCCAATTGTATCAACACACACACACTGACACAAATCAATGACAAGATAAAAAATACTATTTATTAAATATCTCAAAAACTAAGAGTGCTATGACAAAAAGTGAGTCCACAAAAAATCAGTTTAGTTCAGTTTTTAGTTAGTTTTTTTATTTCCTACAACTTTTATTTGAAACATTTTTCAATTGTATCGACACATACACTGTCACACATCAATAACTAGATAAAACAAACAACTTTTAAAATATCTCAAAAACTAAGAGTGCTATGACAAAAAGTAAATAAACAATATATCTTCATTTTGTTATTATCTACAACTTTTATTTGAAAGAATTTTTTGTTTGATGAACATTTATTGAAAAAATCTGAAAGAACTGAAAAACGCTAAGAGTAAAGTACCACTTCCGGTTTTCCGATTTTCACCAAAAGCTTTTCAGTTCTTCCGATTGTAACAAAAAGCTTAAGTTTCATCTCGTTATCTTTAGCGGTTTTTGCGGTACAGCGCACACAGACACACACACAGACACACAGACAGACAGACATTTTTCAAAATTGGTCTTATTCGACTCAGGGGACCTCAAAACGGATATTTCCGCTAAAATTTTTGATTCGAAAATGTTCACGAAAACAATACTTTCCCTTTGTATTACATACGGGGGAAAGTAAAAATAAAATAGAGACGCAGACTATTGTAGAAATTTGTATGTAATTTTTTTTTAATTCTTTTAAAAAAAATATATGTGTCCATATTTCGCCAAAGTTTGTTGGCTTCTTCAGGGAAAAATTAAGGTCAAGCAGTATAAAAAACTTGTCAAGTTGTAAAAATTATTATGTAAATAAATAAACAATTTGAATATTTACATCATAATTTCTACAACTTCACAACTTTTTTACATTGCCCGACCTTAATTTTGCCCCGAAGAATCCAACAAACATTGGCGAAATATGGCAGATATATTATTTAAAAAAATTACATACAAATTTTTACAATAAAGTCTCTGTCTCCAGTTTATTTTTTGAATTAATTCCGCCGCTAAAATAAAAATGGTGATGTGTCCATCATAGTACTTTCCCCCGTAAATTGCGTATTAAATCACTTTTAAAATATTTGTAGCATTATTATTTTCAAAATGTCTTCAACTTTTTGATAACTACAACTTTTATTTGAAACATTTTTCAATTGTATTAACACATACACTGAGACAAACCAATGACTAGATAAAAGAACATTATTTATTAATTATCTCAAAAACTAAGAGTGCTATGATAAAAAGCAAAGATACAAAAAATCTTTAATATTTTATTACCTACAACTTTTATTTGAAACTTTTTTCAATTGTATCAACACATACACTGACACAAATCAATGACTAGATAAAAAACACTATTTATTAAATATATCAAAAACTAAGAGTGCTATGACAAAAAGTGAATCTACAAAAAATCTTTAGTTTTTCATTTCCTACAACTTTTATTTGAAACATTTTTCAATTCTCTCGACACATACACTGTCACACACCAATAACTAGATAAAACACACAACTTTTGAAATATCTCAAAAACTAAGAGTGCAATGACAAAAAGTAAATGAACAATACATCTTAATTTTGTTATTATCTACAACTTTTATTTGAAAGAATTTTTTGTTTGATGAACATTTATTGAAAAAATCTGAAAAAACTGAAAAACGCTAAGAGTAAAGTACCACTTCCGGTTTTCCGATTTTCACCAAAAGATTTTCAGTTTTTCCGATTGTAACAAAAAGCTTAAGTTTCAAGTTTCATCTCGATATCTTTAGCGGTTTTTGCGGTACAGCGCACACAGACTCACACACAGACACACAGACAGACATTTTTCAAAAATGGTTTTATTCGACTCAGGGGACCTCAAAACGGATATTTCCGCTAAAATTTTTGATTCGAAAATTTTCACGAAAACAATACTTTCCCTTTGTATTACATACGGGGGAAAGTAAAAAACCCTATTAATAGTTTAAATAGCATTTCCGTAAGTAAACATTAAACAATTAACAAATGAATTAAAAGTGACATTACAGACTAAATGTCAACTGTCATGGGCGTATTCACTAGGGGGATTCAATTTTAAATATATCATAACCTTCAACACTTCCAACTAAGAATATATTTTTTCCGATTTCTATGCTATTTTCTTAAAGAAACTGAGAAAATTTAATAGTATCCAAATAAAACATCAAAATTAAATAAAACTTAAATATCAATATTTCAAAAATGACAATTTTTGAATTTTCAGTATCAATTTTTATTTGATATAAAACTTGGAAAATTCAATTGAAATTGACAGCAGTTAACAAATCTTCAAATTTGATCTAAATGAGGCTTTTTCACAAAATGAAAGATAGGGAAAAAAATACTTCAAGTTTATTATTAAACGTGCATGTGTGACTTCTTTATTTTTACCCTGTACAATACATGATAACAAATGTATTTTGCCGGAAAGATCTTTAGAATCACTGTACATTTTAGAGCGTTTTAGATTTAAATACATAAATGAGGGGGCGGCGAATTTGGCCTACGTTCCGGGTGGCTGAAATCCATGCTACGGCACTGACAAAACCACAATTATTTGCAAAAATGTTGAATATTTTCGATACGGTTCGACATAGACCAAATGTTATATAAACAAACTTGTTTTCATTTTTAACAAGAAATCTAAAAAGTTAATAATGTATGGGTTGTCCTATTTGAATTAGTTAAGTTATATAGCGTCCAGAAATTATGAAACACCCTGTATACACAAAGTTTTATGTAACACCGAACATACTAAAATGTACTCAATGTTAATTTTCCTATGTTCGATGTGTACTGGGACGCATCAAAGCATTGAGTGCGATGTGATTGGCTACGATTGCTAATTGTAATATAGTCAACCCAATTTACACTCTTCCCTTCAAAAATAAATGAAATCTGTCGGTTATCGCAAGCACGTGATATTTGCTGTTCTAGCACTTGAAGCAGACGTAGACGAAGAACGGACAGTTAAACATGTCAATAATGTGTACAAAGAAGGAAAAGATTATTCTGGTAAACTTATACCATGGAGAAAACAGCTCAAGAAATTCCCAAGATTTATTTTCTGAAAAATTTTCTGTTCAATCAGACTACCATTTATTTCAACCATTTCGAACCTTCTAGAACAGTTTGTTTGGAGAAATTTCATAAGAGAGGAGTTAGAAGTCCGTCGATGTTATAATAATAATAATAATAATAAATTGTCTTTATTCAAAAATTCAGGAATATTACAAAAGAGAATAGTATACAGTAGTGCAGGCGAAGTTCAACCAGTCTGTGTGACTTTAGTTGCTCTTCCACTTAACCTGCTTCGGTAAGAAAGATAATCCATAGAGGAGTACATAATTATAATAATAAGTATTAAAAATTAAATGAACAAACAAAAGATACAACTTTAATTAACTGAGAAAATAAACAAAAAAAACTCCAATCAAATCAGATACCTAGAATTTTAGATCTAATTTGTCGGGACATGGCTTTTTTAAAAGTAAAGGGTGACAGTTGTTTGAGGTTAGAGGGAATTTTATTAAAAATGTTGTATATATTGTATTTAAAACATCTCTTAAAAAAGGTGGTTTTGAATTTAGGAGGTGAGATGGTTCCTCTAAACCTCAAATTGATATTGTGGACATCAGACCGATAAACAATCTTGTTGTAGAGGTAGGGGGGTGTGCGGGTCTCACTAATTTTCTTATCCATCACACAGCAATGTAACAATCGGAAGAGATTAAATTAAACAATTTCTGTTATGTCGAAGTGTCTAATAATATCCTTACTATTGCAAAATCATTTAATATTTAAAAATCCTTTGTACGTGGGAGTTCTACAAGAATTTAAGTTTAGATCCTACAAATTCCAACATTACTAGTTGCTGTATAACAGCATTAAGCGATAACATTTTTGTAAAATTGTATTTAATATGTTAAATTAAACAACGAAAAGTTGCGAAAAATTGTGTTTGCTGATGAAGCGTGTATATCTTCTTACCTTCTTTAACTAGTATTTTACTGATTACAAATATAACAGAAGTTGATAACTATTCCGTTGTACTAAAATATTCATAATACAACATATTGTGGTTGACATAATAATTGACAAATTTAATTTATTTTTGACGTGAAGAGTGTGCATTGGGTTGACTATACTACAATTAGAAATCCTAGCCAATCACATCGTACTCAATGCTTTGATGCGTCCCAGTACACATCGAACATAGGAAAATTAACATTGAGTACATTTCAGTATGTTCGGTGTTACATAAAACTCTGTATGTGAAAATATCCTTATGATGAGTATTTGCAAAAATGTCGAATAACTTCGAAATGGTATGACATGGACCAAATGTTATATGAACAAACTAGTATTATTTTTTAACAAGACATCAAAAATATTAATAATGTATAGGGCAGTGGTGGGGAAACTTTTTTTAAGACGGGCCATTTGTAATGACCAGACAATCGTAGCGGGCCAAAGAATAATGCTTAATCGTAGGTAGGTAGTTTTTATGCGGGTCGTCACATTACGAAGTAAGAACGCGTTCAAACATTCTCACGACGGCACTCTTAAACGGGCCGGATTAAACCTTTCCGCGGGCCGGACTTGGCCCGCGGGCCGTAGTTTCCCCATCACTGGTATAGGGTGTCCTATTTAATATAGTTAATTTGTGTAGCGTCCAGGAATTATGAAACACCCTGTATATGTGAAAATAACTTTGTGATATGATTTCATGCAACTTGTATCATTAATTTTTTTTTTTGTATTTTTATTATTAAGAAAAATATCGTGCTTTCCCTTCTCGCTTAAACACCCTGTATATAACTTGTGATTTTGTTTAGGCCACCTCCAAGACGAAATCCTGGTTGCGTCACTGGTTCGCATCAATTATTACTCTTTATATTTTGGATAGATGCGCGAATATGTTTTTCGGTGGTCCATGACAGATAATAAAAACTGTTTAAAAAAGTAACTTCTTTTTAAAATTCATAACATTGAATATTATTCGAAGCATAAATGATACATTTTCAATGAGGTCGTAGATAAAAATGTATATGTGTGTCCTTTCAAAAACAGCTTATCTATATTATACATGTTTTGTTTCTACAAAATTCCCGCAAAGCCGTATAAAAAGCAAACAACAATCACATTACAAACTTAATAAACATCCCTTCTTGTTTCGCAGTACAGAAACTCCCAATCTCGCCGAAAACTAAGATAACACCCGGCGCTGTCCCTTTTAGCGATCCACCCCTGGTTGGAACACCGAGCGTTATCAAAAGTTTCCTCCACACACAAGGGATGCGAAAGTGTGTAGATCGTCCATTTTACGCCTCTCTCTCCCCCTCGCGAAATCCGTTGACCATATCGTATAATGGAGGGTGGAAGGGACCCCGAGGGCTACTATTGGCTCCACCCCGCATTATCTACCCCCGTACACATATATATAAATGTATATAGGAGAGGAGATCCCGGGGGATGCGATGATAGTGATTCACGTCCATCGGAGAAGATGCCCATTTAGATTATGTAAATATGTGTGCACGCGTGTGTGTGTGTGTGGGAAGTATGATACATAAATAATCTTGGTGAAAAGGGCATGGAAATATTGGAAATCCATAGCGGCGAGGAGGAGTTAATGTCACACGGGGAAATAAGTTTATGGCTTTTGATCTTTCGGAGATGTACGGGGATGTTGTATATATGGATATTGATTAGCTGCTAAAAGCTGATGTGAGGAATTTAATATTAACGTAGCGCACACGGGCAATAAGGAAGGAGCTCTTTGCTTTGTTTCTCGATGTATTACTTATTGTTATTATGTAAATTTATATTTTCTATTCTATACAATTTGAGAGATATGCAAGGTGTACTCCTTATTGTATCTCAATATTTTAACGCGATTAATCATTTGAATTTTGTAACGTGAAATAAAATGTTACTAAATTCAAAAAATTAATTAATCACGTTAGTGGATATTGTGTTTGCATTTCAAATAGCTTTTTGTTATGAGGAGGGAGGGGTTTATTTGTATTTTGTTTCATAAATTTGTTTTTCTAAAGTTATACAAAAACAAGTACAAAAAATGATGATTTGTCCATCATAGCACTTTCTCATTTAAACAGTTGATGATTGACTATCGTAACACTTTCTCATTTAAACAATTGATGATTTACAAAATTATTTTACTTATTAATTGGTTATAGACTATTTCACATTAAATCAGTGTTTTATACGCGTGGCGCATGAAGTAAAATTTCGAGTTTAGAAAAGCCTAATTTGGCTCGGTCGCTCCGCTTCGCTACGCGCCCGAGCCAAATTTTTAGGCTTTTCTAAACTCGAAATTTTACTTCATGCTTAATCTGGGATTGGCAACACTCGTTAGACAACCAGTTATAAACTGATTTGGCAGTTGTTTAACCCAAATACTCCCGAATTAATTTTTTTAAGAAAATTAAAAGTTTTTGGCAATTTTATGATTAATTGGTATTTCTTGAATATTTTTTAACAAGCACTTTATGTTATAAAGTTAATAGTTTACCAGATATAGACCGTCCTTTATAAAGGACAACGGGAAGGTTAATATCTTGAAAGTAAAAATATATCTATATATAAACTCAGCAATATTCCAAATATATTTTAAAGAAATAATCTATATTCAACAAAAAATAAATATAATTTATATATTTACAGACAAATAAAATTAGAGCGTATGATATTCCAAAAAACAGTTTTTTGGATGCAAACCTACATTGCACTTATTGCACTGAAATTGCACTTTTTTGTGGCATAATCGGCATCTAATTTGTGTTTCTTTGTATGCAATTAGATGATCCTTTCCGTCGAATCGGGAATATTCATTTGGTTGTGCACTAGGTCGACCTCGTTTCGTTGTTTTCTTGTTGTTTTCCAAAATGCTCATTGCAAGGGATCTACGGAAGGTATATTGATCCTGTTTTCCACCATATTCTCGTTGAAGCTGCCATGCATTATGAATTGCCATATCAAGGCAATGACTTATTATGGGAAAGTACCATTTTTTGCCTCTAACTCCGACTCTATAAAGACTAATATTTTGGTCTGCCCTGTCGACACCTCCCATATTTTTGTTGTATTTTTTTATCAAATCCGGCTGAGGTACAGAATTTTTTTTCTTTTCTTTCAGGGAAAATCGAGCCACATTACATGTCGGCAGCACGCTATCTGAATTGGAAGCTATTGTAACTATATTG
Organism: Philonthus cognatus; assembly: GCA_932526585.2. NCBI lineage: Eukaryota > Metazoa > Arthropoda > Insecta > Coleoptera > Staphylinidae > Philonthus > Philonthus cognatus. Next base: position 30,279,597 of record OW052241.1, on the reverse strand, counting down.
TTATCATTCCACTTACATACTATTATGTTTTCCTGTTTCTCCAAGGCATACACAAAGGTTCCCTTTGGCTCTTTCTGTAGTTCTTTCGCAGTTTTTATTGCAGATACATGTATTCTATTTTCTCTCAGTGTTCCAGTAGCCTTTATTTTTCTATCTCTGAGTACCAAAAGCAAATCCCAAGAAGTAAAAAAATTATCGAAGTATAAATGATACGGGTAACTACCTTTTTTTTCAAGAATACTATCCACAAATGTTAGTACCACACTCGCACCCAATCCTAAGTTCTTGTATCGTTCTGACAGCATTGTGCTGGAACCTTGATAAGGTTGAAACCATTCTATGTAACCTGTTCTAGAAGTAGCCATCCAAAACTTATAACCCCATCTAATAGGTTTTCCTCTGATGAACTGCTTGGAACCATGTCCGCCAAAGTAGGGCACCATTGACTCATCAATACTATGATATTCGTTCAGAGGGGCAAGTGAAATCAACTTGTTGATCAAAACGTCTAATAATGGGCCGACTTTAGCAAATTTATGTGAAACATTTAAATTTGTATTATCGCTACAATGCAGATTTTGCATTATAAAATTAAAACGGTTTCTTGAAATTGCGTCATATACTATTTTGTGATTAGCATCAGAACTGTTTTCCCAATACAGTGATCTTCTTGGGACAGTAGTATAACCACTATAAATAAGGACTCCAAAAAAGCTTTCATTTCTTCTACACTTATGTCTCCACATCTGTTATTTTGTACTGCGTAAAGATTGCTATAATCAGTTAACATTTGCCAAACATCCTTATCGAAGAATAGGTAGAAAAATTCTAAGTTTGTAAATTTATTATTAGGCTCACATGGTTGGTTCCAGATCGGCAAACGATTTGTAATGTCGCTGTGACTCCATTCATAATTTTTTGGTCTCTTCTTATATTTCATGAAATTTGATAAGGGAATTTCATCGTCACTGCTATCACTGTCGCTACTTTCACTGTCACTATCGATAATATTAGTTTTGAAAGAAGGTTCAGCCATCGAATTTAAAATACTACCAGAAAGGTTGTCCATGACAACATTTTCCTCATCGCCGGAGTCTTCATCGGTAACAACTTCATTTGCATTAATAGGTGGAAAAACAGCTATACTATCTGGTAGTATTGCATCATCATCAATGTTCTCTGCTTCCTCCAACAATTCACTTAGAGTCAAGGGTCTGTGTCTGTTCGAATAACTGAAAACACAGTATATTGAGCCACTGGCCTTTATAAAGGACATTTATGATTTCGTGCGTATATTCCAAATACAAAATGAAAATCTAACCTCACAAACCTGTGGTTAATTAAATATAACTATATTAATTACATTTTATGCAACGAAGAACATATTTAATTTATTATGATTAAATAATTCTTACCTCAATCTGTCCATGACACAAAAGAAAAAACTCGATGCACAACAAATATTTTTCTGGATGTTATACTCAGTTAAAATGTGTTCAATTTTGCTAAAATGTATCACATGTACCTTATTCTTAAAGAATGTGGTGCCATCTTACTATCATTACTTAAAATAATACACAAGAAACATAGGTTTCTGTAACACATATTGGCGACCTTTTAAAAGGACAATGGAACCATTTGGGTTAATAAAACCTAAACTTTACAATAATAAAGTTGAGGACTAAAATAAATGGAGTTGATGTTTAAGTCAACTTTTGGCGTATAGAATTTTCTTTCCAGTTTGACTAATTCTTAATTTGATAACGTTGAAAGAACGGTAATCGTAATTTTGATGAATTTCATACCAGTAAACCTGAAGTTTGATTGATTTTTTTCAAAATGAGGTAGTTTACTTTTACATACTGTAACTGAAATACCGACATTTTTCAAAAATAACCATTTTAAATTATTCAGTCCAGAACATGATAACATTGTATCGTAAATTTAAGTAGTGATTCCCCCCAAATTGAACACTTTAATTTAAAAGCTTACCAAACACTACAATATTGTGAAAAATAGTTAGGAGACTTCTGCTTAATTTTATTGCAAAAGTGTACATTTCAATCTTTTTTTTCTTGAATTATTTTCTCATCTCGAACTTGGTGAAATATATTAGAATATGTAAAGTTATTTAAATTAAAAACACTTATAATCTGTTTAATAACTAGGAGGAGCGTTTCAAATTTCAGGCGCGAAAACCTACAACTCTGATTGGCCGAGAGCGCGCCCATTTTACACTATGCTAATTACGTCATTATTAGACGCAACAGCTGACATAACCTTAATTCGAAGCGTTACCGAGTTGCAACTTTGTCTGTTTCGTAATAACCTTTTGTGCGGTGTTTCTTTAGCATGGTTAAAAATTAGTTTTGTTTATATTGATGTGATGGATTATGGACCCAGTATAAGCTTGGTGATAATATCACCTTCACCTCCAAAAAAGTGCAAGAAGTTGGATTTGGGTCATTTATATCTGTCTGAAAAACAGTGCATAGTAAATATGTATAAGTAGATGATAACAGATGATCCACGTATGAAAATGACTGCTGTTGTATCAATTTGAATATAATTCCATTATTTTTCTCTGACTTTTCCGGTTTGAATGATATTCAGTGAATTTTTTATTTACGTAAATTTCAGGCATTAGTCGATTTTATAATAGAGTCCAATTTGAAGTTTTGAACGAGTGTTTCCACTCCCAGGCTAAGCATGAAGTAAAATTTCGAGTTTAGAAAAGCCCCGTGAAAATTTGTCAAGGGTCGCGCAGCGACCCGAGACAAATTTTCGGGCTTTTCTAAACTCGAAATTTTACTTCATGCGCCACGCGTACAAAACACTGATTTGAAGTGAAGTTCAGAAACACATAAATACATCTTTAATTAGAATAACAGGGAGTCAGATATTTAGTCTGTTATCAACGATGTTCAGTGGTAATAATAAATAATTAGGTTTTCAATATTTTTGCTAAAACAACTGGTAACGATATTTATATATTAATAGTTGCAAAAAAATAATATACGAAAATTTATTCTTAAAGGATTTGTATTCGTGATTCGAAAAAACAGGATTCGCATCATATTTATCTCTTACGAATCCTTTATTCGAGTAGTCATGATTCGAATCATATTAGGTGATTCGGATTCGTGATTCGAATTCTTTTTACGAGGATTCGTCCCAGCTCTGATAGAGTTTTATTTCATAGATATATGGCGAGATGTCGTATATGCATTTTAATTAAACTGACGATATCGTACGATGGAAAAGAAAATACTTAACCACAATTAAGAAGTACAAAATGGATTATTTAAAGAGTAATTATGAAATTATTTAAAATTGCCGCCAAATTTATCTAGTGATATATTTGGTAACTTTTTATAGTGTAAATTGGGCTTTGGCACTTACTCCTTCTAGTTTTTAAACAGACTATAGTATTGTTTCACAAATTAAACTTTATTCCGACTAGTTTCGGTTTGTTAAACCATTTTCAAAAGAATTCCTTTGAAAATGGTCTGACAAACCGAAACCAGTCGGAATAAAGTTTTAATTTGTGAAACAATACCAAGTGTTTTTAATTTAAATAACTTCACACGTACATTTCTATATCGCAATTTATGTAATCGATATATGATAATTTATGATATAGAGATGTGTTAAGCCATTATTATTGATAAAAACTTTACGATTAATATCTTTTTTATCAACAAGTTGTGTATTCTGAATATTTCTAAGAATAAAACAATCTTCATGAAATGATTAACATGAATAATTCCGATTCAAAAATATTTGAATTCGAGAAAATAAGCTTACGCTTCTTATAGTTTGCACACTTTAAATAATATAATTAATATAATTAACATATATATTTATATATGAAATTTTCGTAATCCAAAATACAAAATCGATCAGTTTTTCCATCCCCCAGAAAATACTAGTAACGAGTGTTGCCAATCCCAGATTAAGCATGAAGTAAAATTTCGAGTTTAGAAAGGCCTGATTTGGCTCGGTCGCTCCGCTTCGCTACGCGCCCGAGCCAAATTTTTAGGCTTTTCTAAACTCGAAATTTTACTTCATGCTTAATCTGGGATTGGCAACACTCGTTAGACAACCAGTTATAAACTTATTTGGCAGTTGTTTAATAAATCCTAAACTTTACAATAGTAAAGTTTAGGACTAAAATAAATGGAGTTGATGTTTAAGTTAACTTTTGGCGTATAGAATTTTCTTTCCAGTTTGACTAATTCTTAATTTGATAACGTTGAAAGAAAGGTAATAGTAATTTTGATGAATTTCATACCATTAAACCTGAAGTTTGATTGATTTTTTTCAAAATAAGGTAGTTTACTTTTAGATACTGTAACTGAAATACCGACATTTTTCAAAAATAACCATTTTAAATTATTCAGTCCAGAACATGATAACATTGTATCGTAAATTTAATTTGTGATTCCGCCCAAATTGAACACTTTAATTTAAAAGCTTACCAAACACTACAACATTGTGAAAAATAGTTAGGAGACTTCTGCTTAATTTTATTGCAAATTGTACATTTCTATTTTTTTTTTTCTTGAATTAATTTCTCATCTGGAACTTGGTGAACCATATTAGAATATGTAAAGTTATTTAAATTAGAAACACTTATAATCTGTTTAATAACTAGGAGGAGCGTTTCAAATTTCAGGCGCGAAAACCTACAACTCTGATTGGCCGAGAGCGCGCCCATTTTACACTATGCTAATTACGTCATTATTAGACGCAACAGCTGACATAACCTTAATTCGAAGCGTTACCGAGTTGCAACTTTGTCTGTTTCGTAATAACCTTTTGTGCGGTGTTTCTTTAGCATGGTTAAAAATTAGTTTTGTTTATATTGTTGTGATGTATTATGGACCCAGTACAAGCTCGGTGATAATATCACCTTAACCTCCAAAAAAGTGCAAGAAGTTGGATTTGGGTCATTTATATCTGTCTGAAAAACAGTGCATAATAAATATGTATAAGCAGATGATAACAGATGATCCACGTATGAAAATAACTCCTGTTGTATCAATTTGAATAAAATTCCATGATTTTTCTCTGACTTTTCCGGTTTGAATGATATTCAGTGAATTTTTTATTTACGTAAATTTCAGGCATCAGTCGATTTTATAATAGAGTCCAATTTGAAGTTTTGAACGAGTGTTTCCACTCCCAGGCTAAGCATGAAGTAAAATTTCGAGTTTAGAAAAGCCCCGTGAAAATTTGTCGAGGGTCGCGCAGCGACCCGAGACAAATTTTCGGGCTTTTCTAAACTCGAAATTTTACTTCATGCGCCACGCGTACAAACACTGATTTGAAGTGAAGTTCAGAAACACATAATTACATCTTTAATTAGAATAACAGGGAGTCAGATATTAAGTCTATTATCAACGATGTTCAGTGGTAATAATAAATAATTAGGTTTTCAATATTTTTGCTAAAACAACTGGTAAGGATATTTACATATTAATAGTTGCAAAAAATAATATACGAAAATTTATTTTTAAAGGATTTGTATTCGTGATTCTAAAAAACAAGATTCGCATCATATTTATCTCTTACGAATCCTTTATTCGAGTAGTCATGATTCGAATCATATTAGGTGATTCGGATTCTTTTTACGAGGATTCGTCCCAGCTCTGATAGAGTTTTATTTCATAGATATATGGCGAGATGCCGTACAAGCATTTTAATTAAACTGACGATATCGTACGATGGAAAAGAAAATACTTAACCACAATTAAGAAGTACAAAATAGATATTTGATTTTATTTAAAGAGTAATTATGAAATTATTTAAAATTTCCGCCAAATTTATCTAGTGATATATTTGGTAACTTTTTATAGTGTAAATTGGGCTTTGGCACTTACTCCTTCTAGTTTTTAAACAGACTATAGTATTGTTTCACAAATTAAAACTTTATTCCGACTAGTTTCGGTTTGTTAGACCATTTTCAAAAGAATTCCTTTGAAAATGGTCTAACAAACCGAAACTAGTCGGAATAAAGTTTTAATTTGTGAAACAATATCAAGTGTTTTTAATTTAAATAACTTTACACGTACATTTCTATATCGCAATTTATGTAATCGATATATGATAATTTATGATATAGAGATGTGTTAAGCCATTATTATTGATAAAAACTTTTCGATTAATATCTTTTTTATCAACAAGTTGTGTATTCTGAATATTTCTCAGAAAAAAACAATCTTCATGAAATGATTAACATGAATAATTCCAATTCAAAAATATTTGAATTCGAGAAAATAAGCTTACGCTTCTTATAGTTTGCACACTTTAAATTATATAATTAATATAATTAACATATTTATATATGAAATTTTCGTAATCCAAAATACAAAATCGATCAGTTTTTCCATCCCCCAGAAAATACTAGTAAGTAAACTATGTGTAAGCGGCTTGGATTTTACCACCCTCGCTTTTCCTCCCCAAACCCCCAGATGCCCCCTGCCTCCCTCTCTACTCCGGATACTCGTTCTGAATAATAAGAAGCTTGGAGCAAAGTAAAATATCACAAACCTAAAACGTTAGGTGCACGTGACCCGCCGATTGATTTTATTTTATGCGAACATGCAGCCGAGAGAGGAGAAAACTCGGGGAGATCCAAGGTAAAATTGAAAATCATGTTCCCTGGGGACTGATGCCGTGTATATATATATATATATGAATGTATATATTCGAGTATTGTGCACGAGGTGAATTTCTGTAATGGTTTTAAGATTTTTCCAGCGTATAAAGGGAAATCGTCCCTCTGTGATTTTATTGATGATAGCTAAAGTGTAATCCTACGGTTCCCATTATTTACCATATTAACCTATTAAGCGACATTGATGCAATTACGCAACATATTTGATTTTTTGCTTATTTGTAATATTTGACCAGGCTTGAGAATGTGGGAAGAAAAATATAAATATTTTGTTATTCAAATATTTTGCATATTACTTATTTAAAAAAAAGTATTTTACTGTGTGGGGAAACAATCGTTGAAGTGTCAACTAATAGACAGTGAAATCTTAACTAAGTGTGTTATTTACTTAAGTGTTGATATGGACTTTCACCGAATAACAGAGGCAGGGATTACATTCTTTCAACTACATTGCCAAATAAAGACGAAGAGCCCAACATAAGATTTTCGAATTATATTCAATAATTTAGTTTAACTTTCAACAACTTATTTTCAAAATATATATTCGTGACTAGAGCAAGGTTTAAAAAAATCAAGTTTTAGATTTTTTTTCAACTATACAGTCTGTTTGATTTATTGTGACACAGCACATATGTCCGTTATTAGTACAGATAGAAAAATAAGTTAAAGACAAAAGTTTTAGTATTTTTTATGATCTATTTAATCGTAATGTCAGAAAAACAGTTGAAAATCAAATAAACCCGTGAAAGCTGTTAGTTTCATTTTCTTTAATGGAACACCCTGTATATTTTGTTTATTTCAAATAGGCATTAATATTAGCCTTATAATGATACCACATAAGTATCCCTTTATTATAGAAATAACACGACAATTGCCAATAAATGAAATTTATCAGTTGACATGAATAACTATTTAAAGTGTCTGTTCAAAGTGACGTCCGTTGTTTGCAATACATTCTTCACATCTCTTCATTAAATTTCGTCGTGCTTTTTGCAACATCCGTGGTGTTATTTGGCCACATGCCATACGAATACGATTTTTCAGATCGTCTAGATTTTCTAGACGAGTAACATAAACTTTTTGCTTTAAAAATCCCCAAATAAAAAAATCTAAAATAGACAGATCTGGCGATCTTGCTGGCCAGTTTATGGGGCCACCATTTGCAATCAATTTCAAACCAAACTTTCTTTCCAAAATATCTTTGACATTTCTTGCGTTATGGGGAGGAGCTCCATCTTGTTGGAACCACATATCTCGACGTATTTCTAGGGGGATATCATCTAAATAATCTTCAAATTCAATCACAAGAAAGTTGGCATATCGCTCCGCATTCAACGTTCCTTGATAAAAAAATGGTCCTATTATGGTATCACCTAACACACCAAGCCACACATTAACTGCAAATCTTTGTTGGAATCTGCATTCTCGAATTTGACGTGGATTCTCAGTATCCCAGTAATGGTCGTTTTTTCGGTTGGAGATTCCGTTGTTGTTGAAATTTGATTCATCACTCCAAAGAATTAAATTTAATAAATGTTGATTGTTGCTAAGCCAATTACAGAATACTATCCTCCTGTTAGAATCACCATCTCTTAAACCTTGTACTAACTTAATTTTATATGGTCTCATTTTATGTTTTCTCAGAATAGAAAATATTTTATGCATACTTATTCCTAAGTCAGCCACTGCTTCGCGTATTGAATTACGTGGATGTGCTCTAAAATAGGCCAATATCAATACTTCATTATTATCTTCTCTTTCTTGTCTTCTCCTTCGTAATTTATCATTAAAACACCCATTTCTCCGTAAATTTTGTTCAAGTCTTGCAAAAGTGCAATAATGTGGTTGTCTTCTTTCTGGATACATGATTCCATAAGTGATACTAGCTTCTCTAGAATTATCGTTGCATCTAACGAAGACCTTTAGCATATCCATTTTTTCATCATTAGAATAGTAATTATCACCCATCTCTAAAGATTTGAATCAACAACACGCAAGACGGGAAGTTACTACACCACTTTGACATTAAAGCGTTAACAAATTGTTTTATGTCAATTGTTATTCATGGCAACTGATAAATTTCATTTATTTGCAATTGTCGCGTTATTTGTATAATGAAGGGGTACTTATGTGGTATCATTATAAAGCTAAGGTTATTACCTATTTGAAATAAACAAAATATACAGGGTGTTCCATTAAATAAAATGAAGCTAATAGCTTTCACGTGTTTATTTGATTTTCAATTGTTTTTCTGACAATGCTACTGAATAGATCATGAGAAATACTAAAACTATTGTCTTTAACTTTTTTTTCTATCTGTACTAATAAAGGACATATGTACTGTGTCACAATAAATCAAACAGACTGTATATACAAATATCTTTATTTAGAGATTATATACGTTATTCAATAATATTATAATACGATCTTGTATTTAAAATTGTCCTATAATTGGCTATCGACCCGAGGTCTCTTTCTTTTTCAACTATTTTAAAATAAGTTTACTTTGCAAAATTGGGCCAAACTGTCGGTTGACAGTGTGCAGAGAAAACAAACAAAAAATATTTACCTTTCCTTTTATTTGGATATAATTTAATTAAATTTTATTTAACATAAAACTTTGATAGTGAATATTTTTAAATAAACAATTTTTATTGCTACGTAGAACTTTGACATTCTGAAGTTATAAGGGTAGGTACATTAAAAAAATACAACAATAAGGCACAAAATTTTACTTAATATATATAATTATCTTTATTAACAGAGGTTAATATACAAAATTAATATAATTTATATTTAACAATAATGAAAAAATAAAACAGCCCCCTGTCTTTGTCGATTAATTGTTTATACAAATAAGTAGTAACGCGTCACGATCACTAATGTCATTTTTACTGCCTGTGTCTATACGTGGGGAGTATGTCATTCGTATGTGTCAATCGGCTGTTCTTCAATGTCAAGATCATTAATGTTAATGGTATATGTTGATGAAATGAATTCATAAATCGTGATGTCTGGGAGTTTGTATTTTGGGGTATGCATAAATCAGTAATAAATCAGTTATGAAGGGATTCTTAGAGAATTTGTGGGCGAAGTGTTTAAGGCGTTCTTCGATCGGGATGAGGTTGCATTTTTGGTATAGGAGTGCATAATATGATTATGAATTTAAAAGGTGTCTGATTTTTGTGGGCACTCTGAGGGCTAAGATTTCAGCTACTTGGAGATTGAGTAGAACAGTTGGGCGAGGATTGAAGAACAGTATGACGGCATAGTCGAGAAGAGGTCGGCATATCATTTTGTAAATATGAAACGCAGTTTTTGTTGCGATTCCATGATTTTTGTAAGTTAATATTCTGAAATGCCGAGCTCTCGCCCCGACTATTGTCATGTGGTTTTAGGAATGAGGTTTGAAGCTGAGTTTAGTGTCAAATGTAATACCAAGGTACTTACAGGTGTTAGACGGGGAAATGTAGTTGTTGTTTATTAGTATTTTAAATGGGGATTGTAGAGGGAGGTGGTATGGTATAAAGAGTTGGGATTTGTTAGGATTTATGGTTATTCTCCATTTCGCGAACCATAATTAGATGCTGTCGATCAGTTCCTGCAGAGTGCCCATGGCCTTAAAGATTGCAGGAGCGGATACTAGGGCGGTGTCATCGGCGTATAGTAAAGGGCGGGCAGTTATACTTAGGTAATTTGGATTGGGATCATACAAATCATGCACAAATATGTTCTAGAGGAGGGGTGATAAAGGAGAGCCTTGGGTCAAACCTTGTTCGGGTATAAAGGTATTGGAAAGAGATGTACGGATTTTAACTTGAAGGGTTCTATTTGACAGGAAATTGTCTACAAGGTTGATGACGTGCGGAGGGATACTTAGAGAGTGACATTTAAACAACAAACCTCGATGCCAAACCGAATCAAAAGTTTTTTGTTTGTCGAGAAATACTAAGGCGGATTTATGGCCCTGGAAGTGTGTTGTTTGAATGCTTGAGGTAAGGATTGATAAAGGGAGGGATGTAGAGCGATGCTTAAGAAATCCAAATTGGTAAGGAGGAATGTGATCAGAAGCAAGTTGCAATATTTTGTGTTTGATTATAGACTCGAAGATTTTTCCAACGGCTGGAAGCAGAGTGATGAGATGATAGCCAGAAACAGGTAGTGAATCGTTATTTTGTTTTCAAATACATGTTATTATTTCCCGCTTCCATTCACAAGGGACCTCCTGAGTACTATAAACATGATTATAAATTCGAATAATGTAAAGGGTATCTAAAAATGATCTGACATTTTAAATTGCGCGCCATTTTTTTTTGTCGCAAACATAGAGTACTAATCTCTGACAACTGGCATCAGGAAGTATTGAGGATTAGTCATGAATAATTACACAATCGAGCAACGCCTAGAAATTGTGAAAATTCATTACAGAAATGGTGAACAATTTGCATAGACGGTTCGAAGAGTTCGCACGTCTTTAGGTCATCATAACGCGCCATCTCGCAACACTGGTGGTGCATTTAATAAAAAAAATGTAAGGTTAGTGGTTCAATTCCAACCGCGAAAAGCAGTGGCCGGTCGGTCGATTAAAAACATAGCCGCAGTGAGTGCGAGTGTTGACAAAAGTTCTTCCACCTCGATTCGCCATAATGCTCAGCAATTGGACGTTTCAAGATGCTCTGTGCAGAGAATTTTGACTAAAGATCTGCATTTGCATGCTTACAAGATCCATTTGACACAAATCCTACAACCAGCAGACTATGCTCAGCGCCGTACATCCGCCGATGAACATTCGCCGATGAAGAAAATCATCTTCAGCGATGAGGCGCATTTTCAACTTAATGGATACGTGAATAAACAAAACTATAGAATTTCGGGGACCGAAAATCCACAAGTGATCCAACAGCTTCCCATGTATCCACCATGAGTCACTGTTTGGTGCGGATTTTGGGTTGGAGGAGTGTTTGGGCCGTACTTTTTCGAGAATGCTGCGGGAAATGCAGTTACCTTCATTGGTGTTCGTTATCGTGACATGATAACCAACTTTTTATGGAATGAATTGAACGGCATGGACTTGGAAGACATATTATTTCAACAAGATGGTGCAACCTACCACACTGCGAACGAAACAATGCAGTTATTGCAGACAAAGTTCCATGGTCGCATTATTTCGCGCCGCACCGACGTGAATTGGCCACCAAGATCGTACAATTTGACGCCATTAGACTTCTTTCTTTGGGGTTTTCTGAAAGAAAAAGTACATGCCAATGATCCACAGAGCATTCCGGAGCTCAACGAAGAAATTAGACGCAACATTAATGAAATTAGTCCGCAATTATGCCAAAATGTCATTGAAAATGTTGTCAAAAGAATGACTGTTTGCAAACAAGGCCGAGCGCCCATTTATTGGATATTGTGTTCCACACATAACCTCCATGTCTGTACCTTATATTAAAATAAAAATATTCGTACTTTTCCAATAAATAATATGTTTTAATAATAAATTAAAATGTCAGGTCATTTTGAGACCCCCTTTATTTGTTGTATGTGATCAGGTAAAGATTTGAGGATCAGTCTTGGGACGTTATCGTAACCGGGTGCTATGTTTTTTTTCCTCGGAAAGGAATTCGTGGTATTTATCTTCTTTTATGCCATCTTCATGAGGTATAGAAAAAGGATTGTTTTAGAAGGAACTCCTCTTTATTATATGGAAATTTTTTTCATAATAATATGAATTATTAATTAATACAAAATTATTACTAAGAATTTAAACAAAAATTATATAAATTTATAGTTTTTAAACTAAACCTGCAGTACACTCTTATAATAATTTTTATTATTTAGTGAGATTTTTCTTCCTCGATTGTTTGGGTTGTGGCAATAATTGATCCGCCATGACAAAGTTTCTTTTGCCGTTGATGGGTCTAATGTTCTGAATAGACATAATTACAGATTCGGCGTGTGAAGATTTAAATGTTATTTCATACTTTGATTTGGTAAACTTTAATGAAGTGAACACGCTGGAGTATAAAAGAGCAGATGAACACACCTGAAAGTTTATGAAATCGCCTTTTTGCTTTTGAAAAATCGTGTATGGCTTATTACTGTTTACTTTTAGAAGTAATCTTATTAAAGAATCTGGAGAGTAATATTATTCGGCTTTTGACAAAACCCGATCTATGCAGCCTGAAAAATTGGATCCAAACGTTTATTCGTTTCTAAACTTGAAATATTTACGAGTTTAGAAACGAATACAATTTTTCAGGCTGCATAGATCGGGTTTTATGAAAAGGCGAATATTACTCTCCGGTTTTTTTTAATAAGATTACATCTAAAAGTGAACAGTAATAAGCCATACACGAATTTTCAAATGCAAGAAAGCGATTTCAAAAACTTTCAGGAGTGTTCATCTGCTCTTTCAAGCCTAATCTAAGAGTGGAAACACATGCTAAGCAAAATCTTTTAAGTTACTATATAAAAATTTTCCACATCAGATACATTACGCACTATTTTTTTTCTTCAAAACAAAAAAAAACAATACATGCGTGCAATATTGCTTAAAGAAGCCCCAAACAGAAAACAAATCGCGTGAACGTTTATAATACCCACCTTCTTTCACCCTCTCAAACCCGAAAACGAAAACAAAACGCTCGCAAATATTTCTCTTTCATTGTGCACGCGAAAAAATTTAATTTAGAAAAGCCTCCCTTCAGAAACGCGCAATAATCCGCATTCCGTAACATTTCTCAATCGGAATCATTAGTTAGATTATGTTTCATGATCTTAAATTAATGAGCTAGGATTCACGTGCGGTTTACTCATATTTCGGGTTAATTAGCTAGCGATTGTTGTGAACTAATTAAGGGTAAAACAGAGAGGATTTGATTGTTTGTTTGGCTTTTTAGGTTCTCTCGCTTAAATGCAATTACGGAATGGAATGCTACGTTGCTGAATATAAATGTATTAAAATCGAGGAATTTTAATTTGTGTAATAGAATATTTTTTATTGTCGAGGCTCTGGAGTATTTTGTTATACAGGTTGATATAACAATAAGTTTTAAATTTGTATAACATTATTTTATTTGAAATTTACTTTCTGTATAAAGTTTGTACATAAAATATTAGTTTCTTTGCATTATTTAATGGTAAAATATATAAATAAAACTAAAAAGTAATGTTTGAGTTAGTTTGTTTTAGACAAAAAAAATGTTAGTAAATGTTGAAAAAAATCGCATTTTTTATAAAATTTTAATAAAATCATCTCCCTTTGACGTTCAATTGTTCAATTGGGGTATTTTTTTAATATTTTGTAATATCAATGTATGCTTAATATGCACACATTTCATATAAGCACATTCCTATTTAACTTTGTATAACATTATTTTAAATCACAAATAAAACACGATTTTAACTTTGTTTGTATAACTGAGACTTTATTAAGTGACTATAGTTTCGACAACTTTAACTTGTAATTTTCAAACTCAAAGTGATTTAAACTAACAATTGATCAGGTATATATACAGGGAATTTTTCTTTCAAGTATACATTACAAATTTTAATGCGTTTTGAGTTTAGAAAAGCCCTGTGAAAATTTGTCGAGGGTCGAGCAGTGACCCGAGACAAATTTTCTGGGCTTTTCTAAACTCGAAATTTTACTTCATGCGCCAAGCGTATTAAACACAAATAACACTAAAATACTGTGAACAAGTGAACTTCACTTGAATCAGCTTCTTATACGCGTGACGCATGAAGTAAAATTTCGAGTTTTGAAAAGCCTGAGTTTGGATTTGGACGCTTCGCGTCCAAATCCAAAACGCTCAGGCTTTTCTAAACTCGAAATTTTACTTCATGTTTAGTCTGGGAGTGGAGGACACTCGTTTGAAGGTTAAACAAAAATTATGTAATAATATTTTACATACAGTTAAGTAAAGGATATGCAGGGATTTGTTTTATACATATGCATTCGTTTTTTTTAAGTTCAATTTGAAGGTTTAAACGAGTGTTTTCCACTCCCAGACTAAGCATGAAGTAAAATTATGAGTTTAGAAAAGCCCCGTGAAAATTTGTCGAGGGTCGCGCAGCGACCCGAGACAAATTTTTTGGGCTTTTCTAAACTCGAAATTTTACTTCATGCGCCAAGCGTATTAAACACTGAATACACTAAAATATTGTGAACAAGTGAACTTCACTTGAAATCAACTTCTTATACGTGGCGCATAAAGTAAAATTTCGAGTTAAGAAAAGCCTGAGTGTGGATTTGGACGCTTCGCGTCTAAATCCAAAACGCTCAGGCTTTTCTAAACTCGAAATTTTACTTCATGCTTAGTCTGGGAGTGGAGGACACTCATTTGAAGGTTAAACAAAAATTATGTAATAATATTTTACATTCAGTTAAGTAAAGGATATGCAGGGATTTTTTGTATACATTTGCATACGTTTTTTTAAGTTTAATTTAAAGGTTTAAACGAGTGTTTTCCACTCCCAGACTAAGCATGAAGTAAAATTTCGAGTTTAGAAAAGCCTGAAAATTTGGTTTGGTCGAGTAGCGCGTAGCGCTACGAGACCAAACCAAATTTTCAGGCTTTTCTAAACTCGAAATTTTACTTCATGCGCCACGCCCAGAAAATTTGCCCAGAAAATTTGTCTCGGGTCGCTGCGCGACCCTCGACAAATTTTCACGGGGCTTTTCTAAACTCGAAATTTTACTTCATGCTTAGTCTGGGAGTGGAAAACACTCGTTCTTGACTTAATACTGACATTTTGTGAACTTACAAACATACTGCTATATTAGTATTAAAAAAAACCCTTTACAGCAGGATTTAAAATATACTGCAAGACAAGAATATTCTGAATTTTACAATATTTCAATGTTTTACACGCAAGGCGCATGAAGTAAAATTTCGAGTTTAGGAAAGCCTGAAAATTTGGTTTTTTCAGGCTTTTCTAAACTCGAATATTTACTTCATGCTTAGTCTGGGAGTGGAAAACATTCGTTCTAAAGTTAAAATTGAACTCACCAATAGAACAACGAATTCCTAAAAATGCATACGCCGAATCGAGATATGTATACACAAAAGAAAAAATTACCTTTACCTAAAACTAAGGTCTTATAATTGCGTTAAAAATAATTTTAAGTTATTACAGAATATCTTGCATTATTATTATGTTTTTTTTTATATATTTTTTTTTTATTGTTTGGTTATTCACCAATTTGATATAGAAATTGATCTCCAACAGAAATTGATTATATAAATCAATTCTGGTACTGGAGAATTTCAATAGTTATTGGAGGTTACTAACTTTTAAATTAATCAATTATTGACGTTGCATAAAATGCTGTTTTAAACTAATTTTAAATTTATTAATGTCCGTGATTTTCCTGACTGATACCGGTAAATTATTGTAGCATTTCACGCCTGATACAAAAATACTATTTGGATTAGTAAATTACTACGCCTACGCGTGTTATGGTCGTGAATTTGTTTGAATTTTTTGAGTTGAATGTGTGAATTAGTACTATGCATTATTTTATGTATTACTAAGCATCGTTCAAAGTTGATTTTATTTTTTATTGTTAATTCTGGGATTAATTTATATAAATCTTTCGTGGGGGTAAATCTGTTAAGGTTATAAACTATTTTTAAAATTTTATTCTGCTGTCTCTGTAAAGTATTAATATTTTGTTCACTTGTTTCGCCCCATATGCTACAGAGATAATTTATATTAGATGTGAATAGTGTGTGATATAAAAGGTGTTTACAATGCGTTGATATTAATTTACCGACTCTGTATATTGCACCTGTTACTGCACTAGTCTTTTTTGTTAGATTTTCTAAGTGTTTATTCCCTTTAAAGTTTTCAGTTATTGTTAGTCCTAGGTATTTCGTTTCGTTTGTTTTTAATAAGTTAGTGTTATCGATTTTAATGTTTAAGTCTTTAATGCTTTTATTTTTCTGTGTTATAACCATATATGTTGTCTTATTTTCATTTATGGTTAAGTGATTTTCTGAGAACCACTTTCTTAGTATTTTTAAATCATTATTGGCGAGGTTTTCTAATTGAGATAAATTTTGTCCGCTATACAATATACACATGTCATCGGTATAGATATATAATTGTCCACTGAGTTTCAATTCAAAAATATTATTTATATATGTGATATATAATGTGGGGGGTAGTACTCCACCCTGCGACAGCCCGTATTCTGGAGTTAATGGATTACTGAGTGATTTGTTTATTTTAGTTTGCTGTTTTTTTTTTAAATAGCTATCAAATATTAGTAGTTCATTTTCTCTAATTCCTAGTTGTTCCAATTTGGTTATCAGTAGTGAGGTGGAAATTGTATCAAAGGCCTTTTTTAAGTCTATAAAAATAATGAGAACATAATTGCGTTGGTCGAGTTCAATCTGGGTATTATATGTTATGTCTAGGCATGCCGTTGTGGTTCCGGTTTTAGTTTGATAGGCATATTGATTTGGATGTATGATTTTATTAAGTTGTAGATGGTTTTGCAGTCTGGTTAATATTACTTTCTCTACAATTTTTGATAGTACAGATGACACCGCGATAGGACGGTAATTTTCTGGGAGTAGTGGGTTTCCAGTTTTATATATCAGTGTTATTACTACTTCTTTCAATTCAGTAGGGTACAGACCTGTTACTAATATGTTATTTATTAATTTACTTAATGTAGGTGTCATTTCATATGTGATGTATTTTATTGGAGTGTGTGTTATGGCATCTTTTCCTGGGGATGAGTACTTTTTTAGTTTGTTAATTATTGATTGTATTTCTTCTTCGATAGTTGCTTCGAAATTGGCGTTTAATAATACAAACATTAAAAGTGCGATTCTTTTCGCAATCTACAACAAGTAAGTCTTACAAAGACTATATCAAACACTCATTAAAACAACTACTTCCCGGGCTAATACCCCGACGGACATTGAATTATACAACAAGTGTTTGCTGTTACATACAGTAACCTACTGCAAATGTAACAATTTGGGTCAAATTATTCAGGCCATCTATAGACGCGTTTCGAGATTTATCTCTCATCAGTATAGCTTTGCATTCCCTCTAAACAATTTGACACCTTAGACTGGCGGTCACGTTACCGTTCAAACATTAGTATAAATGAAATTTAATGTTTGAAGTGTTCTGCAACCAAGAATTGGCAATTTCATTTATACTAATGTTTAATAATACGTTTTTATGAAGAGTATTTGTACAACTCTGAAACTTTTCTGCAAGGTTCTTCCCAATTGTGGCGAAATAATTGTTGAATGTATTTGCTATCTCGTTATCTTCCTTTATGATTTCCCCTTGCGGGGTAGTTATTTCAGTGATATTATTGCTTTTTTTAATTTTCGATTTGTTTAGAATTTTGTTGATCTCAAACCACATTTTCTTTGTATTGCCTTCCGTGACTTCTATTTTGTCTTTATAATAAGTCAATTTTCATTGTTTTATTAGTGCGTGTGTAGTGCTCTTTTGTTGAATGTACAAATATTTTAAATGTTGGTTATTTGGATTATTCTTGTGTCGTTTGTATAGTTTTTCTCGTTCTTTAATACTCATTACTATTTCCTTATTGACCCATTCATGATCTATTCTCCTTTTGTAAGTAATTCTTTTAGTTTCATTTTTAATTAAATTTGATAAGCAGTTGATTAAATCTTTAAATGTTTGTATTTTATCTTTGTTTATGTTTCTGAATTTAGTTTGTATATTTTCATGGTTTATTTTTATTTTACTTATTTTTTCATATTTTATTTTGATTACGTTTGCTGGCCATTCACATATTATGGCTTTGTGATCTGATACTGACGTTTCTTCTAGGTTGCTCTTTATATCTTGATTGTCTACTGTAGATAATATGTTGTCTAATATTGCATTATGTCGAGTCGTATGATGTAAGTCAATAGTATTACCTATTGTGTATCCTTGTTCCTGTGCAATTTTTGTGTACGTTTTGGTTGTATAATTATCTTGTAACAGATTG
The DNA here is from genome assembly GCA_932526585.2 of Philonthus cognatus. Classification (NCBI taxonomy): domain Eukaryota; kingdom Metazoa; phylum Arthropoda; class Insecta; order Coleoptera; family Staphylinidae; genus Philonthus; species Philonthus cognatus. The sequence goes on along the minus strand of OW052241.1, from coordinate 30,260,917 downwards.
ATATTGAAGTCTCCTATTATTATGTGTTTTGTTTTATCTAGTAGGATATGCTCTTCTAGCAATTTCCATAAATTGTTGGAATTAATAGATGGTGGTTTATATATTATTGTTATATGTGATTTATTTGATTTTAAAGATATTTTTATTATTTCAATTCCTGATATTGTGCTGTTTATTACTACATTATACCGTATATTATCTTTTATGTATATTACTGTTCCTCCTCCAGTTTCCCTGCAATTGAAGACTGCTTTATAGTTGGCTAAATGAAAGTATTGGGTTTCTTCTTTGTAAAGCCAAGTTTCAGTAATACCTATTATATCTAAATCGTTGTATAATCGTGGTAATGCTTTAATGTAATCGAATTTATTTTTTAAGCTTCTTATGTTTTGAAAATATAACTTATGAAGGCTTATACTTCGTTATACTCGTACATGTTAATTTAACAATAAAATAAGAGTGTTATTACAAACTTTATTTGTACAACATTATTTTATTTATTGTGACTTTAGTTTCATCAAAATTACCTCGCTATCATCAAATAAAATCAGGTGTTTCTGTTAAATCTCTCAAAAATTGCCACCCTTAAAAAATGCACCCCTCATAAACCAGTAATTAAATATAATTCAATTACTTCCGACCTGTCAATAACCCACAGTGATATTTTGATACGCGTCCCCCTCTAACGCCATTCCCTTCCTCTCCTCACACTTTTCTTCCTCTTTTCTTCGCAACCCTCAAACAACCCCTCGGGGTTGTTTACATAATACCTTTTGCATACGCGTCTTATAACAAACTAGGCGAGCAGGTATATGCATATTCATCGATTGATTCGATTTTTTTTTCACACGACGATTTTAATAATCTACGCACAAAGAACGGCGAAAAAAGGGTTGCGTATCGATAGGGAAATTCCCTCGCAATCCGAATCTATAATAACACGTATTCGCCGTGTAAAATTTGAATATTCCTAACGGAAATCGGCTATTATTGGGACTAGGACGGTATTGTAATTTATTCCGATCGAACTATTTTTGCATCTGCTCGAACCTCCAACTGCTTATTTGCATACTTTGTTGTGCAGTGTGCGGATATTTCAATACATACCCCTTTTGCTAGTGAAAGGTTTTGTGACAAATAATGATATTTGATACATACAATTTTTATATAACAGTTAGTCATTAATATTGATTTCAAATACTATTATTTAAGAAATCGCGACTGTTCTCCCCTAGACTTCCTGTTTATTATAGGTTATAACTGATAAATAAAAGAGTGTCGGTGAAAACTGAACTATGCATGTTGTATATTTTTTATAATCTACAACTTTTATTCGAAACATGTTTCGATTGCGTTAATAATAAAATAAATATGGCCAGTTACGACAAGAAGTAAGTATATAAAAGTTGTGTATTTTATATAGTCCACAACTTCGTTTTTTTTCTATTTTCACGGAATGCATGAATTTTGGTTCTTGTTTTACAAATGGTAAATTTAATACTTATATTGTCTATAAATTGGTAGTGTATAGTAAAACAAAATAAAAATACCTAATATGTATCGAATACAAATCGATTTCAAATAAATCTGTTTTTATTGAAGTCATTGTTAACGAGTGTTTTCCACTCTTTAGATAAATTGTATTTAGAAAAGCCTAAAAAATTGGCTAAGTGCGTGGCGAAGCGGAGCGACCAATCCTAATTTTCATTCTTTTCTAGCCTCGAAATATTTACTTCATGTGCCAGGCGTACGAAAGACTGATTAAAAGTGATTTTTTTTTCTTCGCAGATTTGTTTAGTCTTTTTAACAATAATTAAAAATCGTACACATTTTTCTTTCTACGATTCCTTTACCTCTTCAATTTATACAAGAATAATTCCAATTCAAAAATATTTGAATTCGAGAAAATAAGCTTATGCTTCTTATAGTTTGCACACTTTAAACATAATATATAAAATTACGAAAATCGTTTCATTTCTAATTTTTTGTAGTTTCTCCTTTTATTTTTCATTTTTATTTGTTAGTTGGTTTGATGAGAATTTGACCTAAATGTTACATATACTTTGATAAAGTGTTGTAACAAATCAAATAAAATAAGATTTTAAATATTTCATTGTATAATTCCGGAGGTGTATTTGCACGGGAAGTAGTTGTTTCAACGGATAATTATTGTCTTAGGTTGTGTTATTAATTAAGATACATCGTTTGCATTTTACACGAAAAACATTTTCGTAATTATATATATAGTTCGTCCGAGAATGCAAGCAATATTTAGTTGTTTTCATTGCCATTCCGACATCTCTAAACTCCCTAATCACAACGTTAAATATATGACGTTTGGTTGGTAATACCTCACAGCGTAATAAATCCAGGCGAAAACTCCTAGTCCAAGGAAAAATGAATTTGTTAGAACATTTAAATTCACGTTCAAATTCTTATTGATAAATGGCAGTTTTATGTTATTTGGTGTGGATCTGGGCCCTCTCCATGCTACGTCACTACAGCTTAACCATAATTCACCACTTTTTAATCATTCATAAGTCAATGTTAGGAATCTAGCACCTAACGTTTTCGGACGGGTTTTTAGGTTATGTTGAGTGTTTACATGTAGACTTTAAACCCATTAACATGTTGCCTGGATTCTTGGATATACTATATTATCTTCAATTTATATAAATATTCAACAATGCGGAGACTTTAAACCCATTAACATGTTGCCTGGATTCTTGGATATACTATATTATCTTCAATTTATATAAATATTCAAGTAAAAAATAAATTTTCTTTGCACGTTTTAAGGATAAAAGAATTAATTCTAAACAAGAGCAAACCAGGAACAAGAAAAAAATAGTATTAATACGTCAACCTGAAAATTCACTTAAAACTTCCCTGAAACACATCAAAACTTCCGGGCCGCGCGGAGCAGCAAAACTGTTTACATTTAATAAAGTCAAGTTTGAAAAACTAATAAAACACCAATGTTTGTATTCGGCTCGCACTCGAGTCATTCAATACACCCCGGAGATGATATTAGTTCTTGTTTTTTTGTGTGTGCCTGTTGCGAAAATCTCAGGTAACAAAGAGAGAGGGCCAATTCGGTAGTAATATTGATTCCGGGTTGGGAAAGGGACGAGGATTCAACTGTGATTCAACAGAATGCCGAACACAATGGGTGGATTAAATGCTCATCCTATAGAAAAACGTGCAAGATGGATTATTATGCTTTGACACCCGTGGAGCAGAAAACCATCATTAGTGGTTTGCTTTTTTACACGTATACAGGTATAATCCAATTCTGTTTGGCTTTTGACGTACAAAAAGTAAGAGGTTATTACATTTTTTGAGTTTTTGATGGCATTAATCATTTATCAATTTTATTTAAAATAGGTTTTTATATATTTTATATTGCTTGTATTTTTATTTTCCCCCTATGCAAAACAAAGGGACAGTATTGTTTCAAATTTTCAATGAAATCAATTTTTTTTGTAGATGTATCCATTTTGAAATCCCCTGAGTGGATTAAGATCATTTTTGAAAAATGTCTGTCTGTCCTTCTGTACTTCTGTCGCTACAATGAAATCTAAACCGATTGAGCTGTTAAGATAACACTAAGCTTTTTATTACAATAGTATCGTATGTTCAATAAAAATAAAACTTTAAAGTGCCATGGAAAATATTGTAGGTTGGCGACTCTGAAATTTGACAATCAAACTTCAACCGTCTTTTGCCTTTATGTAATTCCGCAATGATTTGAGATTAGAGTGATAATGTAAACAAAAAGTTGAGGTTATGTCTGACGTTTTATATGTCAATTCCTAAAATGTGTAGCCAACTTAAATTAAAAAGAAAAGATTAAATCATGGCACTGTGGAGGTTATTTTTATTGAATATACGATAGTAGTCCATCAACTTTTGGTGAAAATGCGGAAACCGGAAGTGGTGGTTTACTATTATCATTTTTTTTTTTTTTTCTTTAATATTGATCATATAAAAAACAATGTTTAAGAAAAGTTGTAGATAATCAAAAATTTGCATTTAATGCATATTCAGTTTATATCGTAGCTCTTTTAATTATTTTATTAATTAAGTTTTAAAAATGTGAATTTTACGAATTAATTACATTGAATAAGTGAGCTATTCCTATAAATGACGATAGTTTGACTTTGTCATGATTGTAATGTAATATAATGTAAATATGTCGAAATATGTACCCACTGAGCAAAAAACAAACAAATAACGTTATATCAACATTGTAGCAACATTAAATGTTATTTTAATGTTGATGAAACATTACTAAAATGTGTTTGTTCAGTGGGTAAATATGTAAAATTACTTAAAGTCGTGTAAAATCAAATAATTCACAACTTTCTTATTAGGGATTTTTGCGAGCTAATTTATGTCGAAATGTATGTCTGAAAGCCGTGATGAGCGCGCAAAGTTTTGACAATTCTGGCAAGTTGTCAGATATTCATCGACCATAATTAGTGATGTTAGTGGTATTTAACGTCAGTAATTTATCTTTCATATCGGCAAGACTGGTAACATTCTTTTGTGCACATTTGCAAAATATTAAAGGTAGATGAATACTTTCCTGGAGAAAATACAATTTGATTTAATCAATTTAAATTTTTTACTGTTACATAATGATAGATGTATAATACATATACGTATTGAAGTGATTTGTTTAAAAATAATTAATAACAATATATTTTTAACTTCACTTTGAATCAGTGTTTTATAAGCGTGGGGTATGAAGTAAAATTTCGAGTTTAGAAAAGCCTGAAAATTTGGTTTGGTCGCGTAGCGCTTTCCTAAACTCGAAATTTTACTTCATGCTTAATCATGGAATGGAAGATACTCGGTAGAAGTAATTTATTAAATTAAATGCCATTAATTTTCCATGTAATATAAAATTATGAAGATTTTTATCATTTTATATTGAGCTTTCAAATTTGACGAGATTTAGTTAAAATTTAATTTACTTACGATTTACCTTAAATTTACGAATCTGAGTTTTTTTAAATAAATGTTATTTTTTATTATTAACTAATGCATATACAGGGAGTTTTTCTTTAAATCTTTAGATATTCGTTGTTTTTTTCAAAGAGTTCAATTTGAAGCTTTAAAGGAGTGTTTTCCAATCCCAGACAAGTATACGTTTTTCAAATTCAGCCTATTTTCTTTAAATCTTTAGATATACGTTGTTTTTTTAAACGAGTTCAATTTGAAGCTTTAAACGAGTGTTTTCCACTCCCAGACAAAGCCCTGAGAAAATTTGTCGAGGTTTATTAATGGAAACATGGTAACAATTAATAATTTAAAGTTAGGCATAAAACTTACTGTAGATTAAAAAAATTATGTAGTCCCAAAAATTGTAAAAAAATTAAATAAAAGTAATATCAAAGCGTACAATTTCTAGTCATTTTTTTTATGTTCGAAAGTAAAATTTATAAAAATAGCTGCGTTTTTTGGAGGGACTTATAGATTAGAGATTTTCGGATTTTCGATATCATTAGAAAATTCTTGAACGATCATGTTTTTGAAACCGAGAATATTACCCAATTTTGAATTACTGGCACTTATAATTATAATGAATTTTGTATTTATTCGTTGCTTTTGTGACATTTATAAAAACTCGCCAAAAATCCAAGTTTGGAGAGGATTTATACACTCAATAAATAGAAAAAACAGAACGTCAAACCACCAAATGTTTTACTAATCAAGAAATAGAAGAGCTTAATTATAATATAACACTTTACTTATTATAAAAAACTGAAACTTCTTAATTTTAAAAATGTTTAGTGTTTATTCACTACAATTGTTTTGCAAATTTATTGCTTCTTCAACCAAAGAGAGTTTCAAAATGTATAATATAACAATTTAAAGTATTTCTTACAAATTTTATTTCAAACATTTTCCACGGTATACATTTTTTATTTGAAAATATTCCCTTTGTATGAAAATCATCAGATTGCCTAATTAACATAAATGATGAAACTAACATTAGAAAAATCATCAACAAATTATGATACAAGTAAACATTTATTGCAATTTGAGGAAATCTAAACAATTACTGGATTTGCTACAAATGTTTAATATTATGAAAATTGATCAAATTCGCCAATACGATTGAAAATCCAATTATGAAATTTATTAAAAGTATGGAATATTTAGGAAAACGAATGATATTATAACATTTTACAATAGTCAATAAATGCACATTTCAACGATTTTCATACATTTTTAAATTAATAATTTAATTAGGCTGAAAGACCTATGGTCGATAGCCATTTTATAGAATCAATTGTAATTTCTGTATACAATTTATAATCTATTTGTATTTATAAATATTGTGAAAATTCTATAAATAAAGATGTTGTATATATATATATATATATATATATATATATATATAATTTAATTACTTGTGTAATTTTATTATTAAAATTGGGTGTTTAGTAATGTATTTATTAAGCTTTATTTTTTATAATTTAGATATAATTTTAGCTTTATCAAAAGTTCAATTTTATTCTATCCTGCAAAAAAACAAAGGTTGTTTGTTCTCTATAACTTTTAAAAAGATTTATATTTTAAAATTGTACACGCTTCGTTTACTAAAACACGAATTTTCATCACATCATCATCACTACTTTTTTTATGTCATTAATTTTACAATGGAAATTGCCAAGTAATTTTCTTATTACTCGTCTAACGAGGATTTCCACTCCCAGACTAAGCATGAAGTAAAATTTCGAGTTTAGAAAAGCCTGAAAATTTTGATTTGCCGGGGCGCGCGAGCGAAGCGAGTCGCGCCCCGGCAAATCCAAATTTTCAGGCTTTTCTAAACTCGAAATTTTACTTCATGCGCCACCCGTATAAACCATTAATTTTAAGTGAAATCTTTAACCAATTACTAAGTGTGTAATAAATTTAGTAAGTCAATTATCAATTGTTTTTTTTTGCCTTTTACAAGGTATTAAAAATATAATACTTATTACAAAATTAACATAAAAATTAGAAGCTAATATTTAAAAGTTATTACGTCCAGTAAAACTAAGAATAAAATTGCAACAAAAGAATAATAAAATAAATAATAAAGTTTAATGTTACCCTAACCAAAAACGATTAATTTCTATTAAAATTAATTCCTTTTTGCATTACCCGATCACAAATCACTTCAAAGTTTTGTAGATTATTAATAAATAAGTCAAACCATAGTTCACTGTTGAATTTATTACTAAGTGGTTTAACTGGTGGGAAAAGTTTTTTTTATATGTAAATGATATTTTATAAGAATAACAGACTAAATCAGATATTTATCAACAATATGCAGTGTAACTAATAAATACCAACCTAATTATTTGATTTTTTTTTTATAAAACTGTTAACTGGAAAAAATTGTGTATGATCAATTATTTGCTTAAATGATCCTTTTAATTTTAAATCTATGTCTACATTTTTGAGAAAAAAAAAATAGTGATGTGTCCATCATAGCACTTTTCCCATCACCTAAACAATTGATAATTGACATAATAAACTTATTCACTTGTAAATTGGTTAAAGACCATTTCATATTAAATTAGTGTTTTATACGCGTGGCGCATGAAGTAAAATTTCGAGTTTAGAAAAGCCTAATTTGGCTCGGTCGCTCCGCTTCGCTACACGCCCGAGCCAAATTTTCAGGCTTTTCTAAACTCGAAATTTTACTTTATGCTTAACCTGGGAGTGGAAGACACTCGTTTGTTTCTTCATTAAAACCACTGAAAATTTACGTAATAAGTTTATTGACGTTTTATTAGGGGGAAGTTTTGTATTGTTAAAACGGAATGTAATCTTTGATACAACTTAAAAAGGTTTCAAAAGATAATATGTAAATTACAGTCAATATAATGATGAAATACTATCAAAATACCATAATAGTGAAATTTCCATCAAAATGTTACAATAGTCATTTAATAATAAAATACTATCAAAATGTCATAATGTTGAAATTACCGTCTAAATGTTACAATAGTCATTTAATGATAAAATACTATCAAAATGCCATAATAGTGAAATTACCGTCAAAATGTTCCAATAGTCATTTAATGATGAAATACTATCACAGTAAAAAAACTAAGTGATTTTAAGACAACATTTCATTAGGGTCAATAAACAATTATAATGGTGTTAATTGTTTATTGACCCTAATGAAATGTCAGAATGATAATAAATTTAAATACGTCACGTATAGTCAAAATGTCATGATAAAAACAGGGAGGAGTTAGGCTAGAAAGATAACATGAAAATCATCGCAACTTGTCATCTAACCTAACTTAATTTTATTGAATTATAAATTGTCAGAAATGTCCTAAAATGTCATGGTGGGCCAAAAGTGTCATTTCGTGTTGTTGAGTAAAAGTCAACATTATAAAATTCGGGGGATTTTTTCGTATGTAAGTTATCGAAATGATCATCAAATATGAAACATCGAACGTACCTAAATTTAATTTAAAACCACTGATGCGTAATGCCATCTCAACTCCCGCAAAAAAAGTTACGATCATTGAAAAGCAATAGACATCCGGAATGAATGGTTTTCGATCGGCCATCAATTCTTCATTGATAATCGTTCAGTTATGACAGTCGCATTCGTGTCCATGAATACATCTAGTTAAGCATTCATACATCGCAACAATGCCCGGAATATCCCATATATATTAAAACCCTTCGCAAATAAGGGACGTTTTGCATACATACCTCAACCCTTTTTTGCATGCAGTTTTTTTTTTACTCTCGCTACCCTTTTATTTTCCCACCCCGGGAATAATGCACCCCAGCGCTGTCTTCAGGGTGTTTTTTTTATTGTGTTTTCCGTAACCCGTAACCCTTTCACCCCAGAATCCGACACCGTTCTATTATTGTCGGGATGCATACAAAAAAAATTTGGAACAAACCGACTGTGTCAAGATTCTTCTTCGGATGCTGGATGGTCCTGACCTTTTGCATTAAATTATAATATATAAAATTACCCGATGCTTCCGTTACAAAAAGAGAGGCTGCATTATTTGGCTCCCCTATTTTTTTTTTCTTTTTGGGTTAGGTAACAATGTTTGATGAGAAGATGTGCTGTTTATTTGATTTATCTGTTTTTAACCCTTTTGTAAATAAATCAATTGATGCGTGAACATTTTTAGCAATATCATTTCTAAGCAAATCTTAGCTATGATCTAACAGGGTGGCGACCAACCGGGAAAACTGAGAAGGTCAGGGAAACGTCATTCTATTTTTATATTTTATTCATCGGGAAAAGTCTTGGAAAAGTCAGGAAAATTCGGTCTTTTTAGCAAAAAGTCGGGGAATTTTTAAATTAATAATAATAATAAATATTCAAATAATACGATTAAAGAATTGATAAATTGTTAGTTCTGTTCATAGCACGAGTTTGACACATTAAATAATAAACAAAACTGCAGAAATATTTGAATGATCGTCTAAAGAGGGTTTCCACTCCCAGATTAAGCATGAAGTAAAATTTCGAGTTTAGAAAAGCCTGAAAATTTGGATTTGCTGGGGCGCGCGAGCGAAGCGAGTCGCGCCCCAGCAAATCCAAATTTTCAGGCTTTTCTAAACTCGAAATTTTACTTCATGCGCCACACGTATAAATCACTAACTTGAAGTGAAATCTCCAACTACTTGGTTACAGTGAAATGAATTTAGTATGCCAGTTATCAGTTGTTCAACTTACAGGGAAAGTGCTATGCTATGATAGACAAATCACAATTTTATTTTTTTATAACGAGTCTATAAACTGTTGGCATCTCAGCAGGTTCTGACTTCAGAAATATACGTCGAAATTAGACATATAATTACATTTATTTGACGTTTCCGAGATTCACCAAATCGTATGACTTAATCTAAGATATGTAATTTGTTTTTTAAAGCAACCGAGATGCCGACAGTTTATAGGCACTCGTTATAAAAAAAAAAATAAAAAATAAAAATTTAATGTGCCCATCATAGCATAGCACTTTCCCTGTACGTTGAACAACTAATAACTGACATACTAAATTCATTTCACTTTTACCAAGTAGTTGGAGATTTCACTTGAAGTTAGTGATTTATACGCGTGGCGCATGAAGTAAAATTTCGAGTTTAGAAAAGCCTGAAAATTTGGATTTGCTAGGGCGCGACTCGCTTCGCTCGCGTGCCCTAGCAAATCCAAATTTTCAGGCTTTTCTAAACTCGAAATTTAACTTCATGCTTAACCTGGGAGTGGAAACCCTCGCTAGACGATCAATCAGATATTTCTGTAATTCCTTTATTGTCAAACTTTTGACATTAAATAAATACAGTTGATGTTATTTTTTATGTTAAATTTAGAACATAAGTATTTTTTTTAAATATGTAAAAGTATACTTAAAAGACAAAATCTTTGTATAATGATAATTTATAATATATTTCCGAATCGAAAACAAATCAATTTCAATCTTATAAAGAAGTCCTATTTTATCCTTATTTGTTATTTGTAACAATTTAAACTTACAGGACATTCTTGATAACTATTCAAGCACAAATGGATTTTATTTTATATAAATTTAAATTCTTAAGCCAAAGTTAGGTAAGTCTGATTTAAACCAGCAATAGATAAGAATAAAAAAATGCCCAGATAATTAAAATCAAATGTAAGTTTATTTGAGGCCCCGATGGGCTATTAGGTAGTATAATAATAATAATAATAATAATAATAATATTTATTTCCAGTGTTAAGTACATAATACATTCAGATAATATATACAGAACATGCAAACAAGTCACCAAAAAAATCCTTATTTATACACAAACAGAAGTGATAAAATCATCCGTATGGTAAGGTTCTAGATCGCACAGGTATTCAAACAACCTATACCTCATTTTCTCAAATGTCTCTGCGATTTTGAGATGATTGGGTAGGTGGTTGTCTAATTTTATACAGCTATATAGCGGCCCTCTCTCAAACATACTCATCTTATGTGTTGGGTAGGTATAAGTTATGCCGTGTCTTGTATTGTGGGTGCTATTAAGCAGATATGGTGAGAATAAATGTTTATGTTTGTACAAAAACTTTTCACATTCAATGATATAGATTGCTGGCACCGTCAACATTCGTAGCCTTTTGAAGATTCCCTTGCAACTTTCCATTTGTGTCATTTTACACATAATGCGAATGGCTCGTTTTTAAATGACAAATAATTTTGATATTTGCGTGCTATTTCCCCAGATGATGATGCCATATTTTATTCTCGAGTAGATGTTAGCATGGTAAAAGGTTTTGGCAATATCCTTGTTAGTGTTTTTTGTGAGAATCTTAAGGCCATAGCAGGATTTACTGAGCTTGGAAGATATATTACTGATGTGATCAGTGTAATTCAACGATTCATCGAGTATCACCCCAAGAAACTTTGCACAACTAGAGATTTTAAACGAAGTATTGTTTAATATTATATGTTCCGGTGTTGGTGACGACTTAGTAGATTTAAAGAAAATCGTATTTGTTTTTTCTGTATTTAAAATTAATTTATTTGTACTAAACCAATCAGTGATATTCTTCATTAGGTAATCTCCATTTTGTATGACATTATCAAATGTCCTACCAAATATTAATAAATTCGTATCATCTGCATAACAAGTGATACTGTTGTTCTCACTTTCATTAACGGATATATCATTTAAAAAAAATATAAAAAGGAGGCGGCCTAGTATACTCCCCTGCGGTATGCCCATATCAGTATGTAAACCATCCGATATAACTTCTTGCTTGCCATTATTTATTTTAACCGATTTTTTGCGGTTATTTAAGTATGATTTGATAAGATCATTTGCAAAGCCTCGTACACCGTAGTGGGAGAGTTTCGTTAGGAGTATAGGATGCTGTATGGTGTCGAATGCCTTAGACAGGTCCAATAGCACACCACAAACAGTGTTTTTATTGTCAATAGATGACAGGATGATTTGGACAAATTGGAATAGGGCGGTGTCAGTACTTTTTCCTTTGGTAAATCCATGCTGACAATCACAGAATAAATTATTCTTGTTGAAAAAATGTATAATTCTATTTGAAATAACTATTTCAAATATCTTTGAAAATGAACTCAATATACAAATAGGTCTATAGTTGTTAAGATCCTCAGTCTTACCTTTTTTATATATTGGCGTAATTATAGAGTATTTTAACTGATGTGGATAAATACCAGACTGAAAACAGCTATTAAGTATGTTTGTGAGAGGATCCACTATACTGTTTGCACATTTTTTTTAACAATAAAATAGGTGTATTATCATATCCGCTGCTTTTTTTGATATCCATTTTAATAATAATTCTTAATATTTCACTATTTGAAACTGGTTCTAAGAACATACTATTATTGTTAGTTGGGATTCTACATACAAAATTGTCGTGATTAAGATTTAATGAATTATTTACTATATTTGGTGCTAGGTTTTTAAAAAACAAATTAAATTCGTTTGCTTGGCAGACGATGTCAGTACTTTTTGGCAGAGTTATTGTTTTGACTTTCTTGGATCCCACTAAATCCCCAATAATATTCCATGTCATTTTTGATTTATTTGAGGATTCCGCTAGTAACGATTTATATTTATTTGTTTCCATTTTTAGGGATGTTTTGTATTCAGGCATATATTCGAAGAGAGAGTCTGGTAGATATGAAGTCGATTTTTACAATCTTGCAGATCTTTTGATTGAGATACTAGATTTTTATTTTTATTAAACTGTTGTACTTTGATTAGCGGATAGTGTTTGTTAACGTATCTCAGAAATATGGAAATAAAAAAATCATATTTGGCGTTACTACTTGACTCTTTATAGACACTAGCAAAGGGTTCATTTTGCATGTCTTCTGATAATTTTTCCAGTGCATGCTTGGAAAAGAGTCTTATTTTATTATATTGGTTACAGGGAACCCTAGAAGTTAATTATTGATTTATTATTTGCGCTTTATGATCCGATAGGAAAGTATTTACTACACCAGAATCATAAATAGAATTCTTGTTTACAATTAGGTTGTCGATACATGTAGCTGTACCGTTGTAATGTATTCTCGTGGCTTGATTTACAGTTAATGTAGCATTATGTGTCATCAGCAAGTTTTTAAGAGCTATTGAGTTATTGTGCGTGTATAGGGTGTTTATATTAAAGTCCCCAGCTATGATGTACATTGCATTTTTTGATGTTACATATTCTATGATTGTATCTAATTTATTTAGGAAATTGTCGATGTCCCCATTAGGAGGTCTGTATATACAAACAATGTAAATCAATTTTGTATGGAAGTGAAGTACTGCATCTGCACATTCAAATAAACATTGTATTTTTGTAATTTTTAGAATGGTTTATAAAAATAATGTATGTTTGACAACAGACCAATCGTGTTTCAAATATGAGGGTGGAGATCACTTCAGAAGGGTTGGTCACCCTTTTTGTATGGTCACTCGTCGACGCCCCCATTGCCCAAAATTCAGACGCATCAGCTGCGTCCAATAAGCTGGGTCCATTTCACGAGAGGAGGGTGAAAATGTCCAAAATAATGAATCATCCAATTATTTCCTCGCACAAACACAACTCTCAAGCGATTAAACAATCTGCATATACAGGGAATATTATTTTTAGGTATACAAATCTCAATTTTTTGCTGTGTATTTATAAACATTTGTTGATTTCATAAAATCTTTTAATTTAAATTTTCTAACGAGTGTTTCCAATCCCAGATTAAAGATGAAGTATAATTTCGAGTTTAGAAAAGCCTGATTTATTCTAAAGCTCAAAATAAATTGATTATGTATGTACAGGGTGGTCTAATTTCGATGCTGCTTATGGGCATCTCGGTAAATGTAAGAGTTACAAAAAAACTGATGACGCATTCGCAATCTCTTTTATTGAGACTAGGATAATGCCGAAACGAAAAATGCACCATCTCGTTTTTTTCAGAAGTTATGGGGCAAAATCGTTTTATCTTGATTTTTAAATTTAATTATCATCTTGGGTATATTGTAAGATAGACAAAAGCTATAAATACCTTCTTAAGACACTTTTTTAAGTAGAATCCAGAAGCGTAGGCATTTTTTAAAAATGTTATGCACACATTTTCGAGTTATGGCCATCTTTTTTAATGTAAATCATAGTTGGCTTTGGCACAGTTGAAAGGAGTGTTTTTCACTGATTTCAAAAATATATACCTTTGTGAATTTATCTTAAAAACAGTGTTCCTATAGAGTAGAAACTAGCTTATATTTTTGATCATTGGCATGCTCAATTTTAATTAATTATTCCATTGCAACAGCAAAGTGTTCTGTTCTTAAAACAAGATGGAGCAGATTGATTTTGAATATAAATTTAGGGGGCAATTGGTTGAGAACATTTACAGCCGGTTTCATAATAATTGAGTTAAAGTGACTTTAACAAAAGTCGACTTCAAGTTAAAGTCAACTTTAATATTGATGCGTTTTATAATAAATTTCTGATCCCACTTTCATAAAAGTCGACTTTAAGGTAATGAATATAGGTTGATAGCGCCTTTTTATGGTTATTTTTATTATATTGTGTTTCACAACACTCATTTTGATTGTTTATACTTCAGTTATGTCATTGGAAATGTCACAGCAAACAATAAGTAAAAATAATAATTATATCATTTTTGTGAAATGAAATGAAACTTTAAATTAAATCAATGTTTTTATACGCGTGGCGCATGAAATAAAATTTCGAGTTGAGAAAAGCCAGAATTTGGATTTGGACGCTGCGCGTCCAAATCCAAATTCTTTGGGCTTTTCTCAACTCGAAATTTTACTTCATGCTTAGTTTGGGAGTGGAAAACACTCGCTCGACAATAGTCAATTACTTGTTTTGTGTTTTTCTGTTTGATTAAAAAAAAAATGCAATATTAAGAAAAGTCGTTAAATGGTAAATATTAAGAAAAGCTATGAAATTTGTCAACAGTGAACAAACAAATTATGATTTTTTCCAGTAAAGAAAATGACATCATTAATTTTTATAAAAATCTTGTAAATTCACGAAAAGCGTCAAGATTTAATAAATCGAAATCTTGAAAATGTTTGTAAAACGTCCTAGAGTTTGAAAATCAACAAAAATCCATTAAAATTCACGAAAATCCTCAAGATTAAATTTTTTTATAAAAATCTCACAAAAATATTAAAGGCATCAATTGTTCTATCTTAGAAATTCGCAAAAGATGTCGAAATTTTGAAAATTATTTCACGCAAACCGACAAATTTTCAAAAATTGACTAAAAAATCGTTGACAATTTAAAAATTAACTAAAAGCGTGGGCATTTATGAGTATCGTCTACGTTTTTAAGTTTTACGAAAGTTTAGAAATTGCACAAAAAAATTAGCGAAAAGTCGTAAAAATTGCACAAATTTTAAAATTAAAGAAAATCATGAAAATCATCAGAATTTTGAAGATTAACTGGAATCTTGTAAATTCATAAAACAAAACGTCATAATTTTTTAATTTAATGAACATTTTAATAAAAAGTGTGCTACGATTAACTAAAACTGACAAAAATCTTTAACATTAACTTCAAAGTTCCGAATTTTCATTAAAATTTTATTCATTAATATACGGGGAATTTTTCTTTTGGGTAAACATATGTATAAGCTATAAATTTTCCGACATCCGTTGTTTTTTAAATGAGTTCAATTTGAAGCTTTTAACGAGTGTTATCCACTCCCAGACTAAGCATGAAGTAAAATTTCGAGTTTAGAAAAGCCCCGTGAAAATTTGTCGAGGGTCGCGCAGCGACCCGAGACAAATTTTCTGGGCTTTTCTAAACTCGAAATTTTACTTCATGCGCCACGCGTATAAAACACTGATTTTAATTGAGGTTCAAATATACATACATTTTACAATATTTTAGTGTTTTATACGCGTGGCGCATGAAGTAAAATTTCGAGTTTAGAAAAGCCCGGAAAATTTGTCTCGGGTCGCTGCGCGACCCTCGACAAATTTTCACGGGGCTTTTCTAAACTCGAAATTTTACTTCATGCTTAGTCTGGGAGTGGAAAACCCTCGTTTATACCTTCAAATTGAACTCTTTTAAAAAACAACGAATATCTAAAGATTTAAAGAAAATAAACTGAATTTGGAATACGTATACTTTAAAGAAAAACTCCCCGTATAAACATATTACAAACATTTTTAGTGTATAATCTAGTTATTCTAATTAAGTTTGCAATACTTTATTGTAAGTTAAGTATTTGTTATGTACGTATTTTATGTAATAGGGGTTTCCCGTTAAAATAAATGAGATGAAATGAAATGAAAAAAATTTGCAGCTTTAATTTTGGCGTTTTATAGAAAACTGAAATATTTGATTATTCATATATCATTTCTAGAAAATTCATTGTGCTTTAAAGTATAATTTGTTTTTAAAAATCACATGTTGTTAAAATTAGTTCAAACCATTACAATTTATCAAAATAATACTATTTTTTATATTGCTTTACAGAAATTTTACGTTTACAACCTGATGATGAAGGTTTTTTAAGTATTTTATTTAATATAGTGATGAATAGTTACATAACACAAATTATAAATAACAAATTATGTTGAAGTGAAATTTCCGTCAAAAGCAATATCCATTTCTAACGTTATGCAAAAATGTAACAATACCTTTTATCACTGAGAACTTCTTCAATTCGTTTTTGTTTTCTGGCGTTATTTTTTTTTTAAGGTTAAGGTAAGGTAAGTTAAGGTTTTTAAAGGAATATGTGCGGGTGCGGGTGCCCATGATTGAAGTTCAAAATACAATAATGGACACATCATTTTTACGTGACTATTCTTCACCACTAAATTAAAATAAAACCATCATAGATACAATCTGAATAAAAAAAATGTGTGAATACATAATAAGCCAAAGCACCGAATTCTAAAGCCAATCCCTCTTGTCGCAAATTAATGAATCTCCCATCATCTGAAAATCCAGATGGTATCAGCATGCCCAACACAATACTCGAGCACCCTTTGCTAATACCAACGAGTGGCATCAATCTATCGCGAGCATAAAAGCTCCGCCGATGCATGCACACTACCTGTATGCACGTAAATAAGGTTCGCTCATAATTTCCGCGGCTTTCGCATCGTAAAATAGATACATTTCACACACACACTCCGCCTAGTTATCCGACATAATCGGATTCGCGACGTGAGATGCCCGGATTCGATTCCGATATCGCGTCAAAAGTTGATTTCGTTTTGACGTAAATAAAATTTGCTCATATTCTCCACTCCTAAATTTTTCTCTCTTTTCTAGAAATCGTGGGGATGATGACTTTACGTGTGCTACTGATTTATATCTGCATTAAATTCGATTTCCTCATTTTATTCAAACATTCATACGAATCGGTGTGCATGCATATAAAGGTATTTGATAGGTATAGATGTTTATATGATAATACATCGAGATTTATTTCATACATGTAAAAAGTATTCGAATATTTTGCACGCTTAGAGCAGGCTCTGAGCAGTGAAGGGGTATCTTTTATTGAAAGTTAAATAATATTAAAGACTTTTTTTGTTCATTGATTATAATCATTTATTGTCTAATCACTGAACTGCATTTTTGAAAAAGTTCTTTTCAGAACAAAATCATTTACAATATTATTTAATGTAACTTATCGTTAGAAATTTGAAATCAAATAAATAAACTACAGAGTTTAACCCATTAACGGCCAAGCAATTATAGAGATAACTCTAAGAGTTGATTTTATATAAAATTTTGCACTTATTTTTTATGATTTCTATGAATGATTTATTGTATTACATACTGTGAATTTTTCTTTTTAAATATACAGAGAGTTTTATGTAACACCGAACATTTTCATAACGAGAATTTTTTTTAAGTATCCATATGCATGCGTGCACATTTTTCGATGCTCGGTTTATTAAAAGAATTTAATTTGAAGCTTTAAGCGAGTGATTTCCACTCCCAGGCTAAGCATGAAGTAAAATTTCGAGTTTAGAAAAGCCTGAAAATTTGGTTTGGTCGCGTAGCGCGAAGCGCGGAGCGGCCAAACCAAATTTTCAGGCTTTTCTAAACTCGAAATTTTACTTCATGCGCCACCGGTACAAAACACTAATTCAATGTAAAGTTTAGCGGTGTGTTTTAAACTTCGTAATATGTCAGTGTCATGTACCGGTGGCGCATGAAGTAAAATTTCGAGTTTAGAAAAGCCTGAAAATTTGGTTTGGCCGCTCCGCGCTTCGCGCTACGCGACCAAACCAAATTTTCAGGCTTTTCTAAACTCGAAATTTTACTTCATGCTTAGCCTGGGAGTGGAAAACACTCGCTTAAAGCTTCAAATTGAATTCTTTTAATAAACCGAACATCAAAAATTGTACAATGTATGCATATGGATACTTCAAAGAAAACTTCTCGTTATGAAAATGTTCGGTGTTACATAAAACTCTCTATACATAATTTATACACTGTACATTTTCAGTTAATCGTCGATTTTATATAAAAACCTGCAATATGAAGTTTAGAATGAGTTTCCACTCCCAGACTAAGCATGAAGTAAAATTTCGAGTTTAGAAGAGCCTGAAAATTTGGTTTGGTCGCGTAGCGCGAAGCGCGGAGCGGCCAAACTAAATTTTCAGGCTTTTCTAAACTCGAAATTTTACTTCATGCGCCACCGGTACAAGACACTGACATATTACGAAGTTTAAAACACACCGCTAAACTTTACATTGAATTAGTGTTTTGTACCGGTGGCGCATGAAGTAAAATTTCGAGTTTAGAAAAGCCTGAAAATTTGGTTTGGCCGCTCCGCGCTTCGCGCTACGCGACCAAACCAAATTTTCATGCTTTTCTAAACTCGAAATTTTACTTCATGCTTAGCCTGGGAGTGGAAAACACTCGCGTAAAGCTTCAAATTGAATTCTTTTAATAAACCGAACATCAAAAAATGTTTTGGATACTTCAAAGAAAAATTCTCGTTATGAAAATGTTCGGTGTTACATAAAACTCTCTATACATAATTTATAGATAGATAGATAATTTATTTCTGCATATTGCCATACATAGTACAGATACAGTTGTCAATAATAATCAGCACATTTACAATAGTTTATAAAATTCGTCTATAGTATAGATGCAATTGTCAATCAAGAGTTTTTTTAATTTTGCTTTGAATCATTTAAGATTTATTTTTTTATAAATATCAGGAAGCTTGTTATATATGAAACTACCAGCATAGAGAGGGAACTTTTTATATCTTTCACTAGAGGGTTTCTGTAGATATATGCGTTCTTTGAACATCTTGTGTTGTGATCATGGATATTGTTACTTCTTTTATAGTGTTTATTGTGATCGTGAATGTAGCACAACAACTTTAGTAAATATGTTGATGTTAAAGTTAGTGTATTTTTTGTTTTAAATGCCGTTCTGCATGATTCGTTATGCTTAATATTAAATAATAATCTTATGATGCGTTTTTGCATTACAAATATTTTGTTCGCACCAGTGGATTGCCCCCAAAAAACAACTCCATAGGTTAGGGCCGAATAGACCAAACCATAATACACAGACAGTAAGCCATTTATGTCTAATACCTCTCTTAATCGTGTTATGGCAAAATACGATTTATTAAGTTATTTAAAAAGTGTCGACGAGAGAAACCGATACATATCGGCTCCGTCACACAGTGAGTGTTAAGTGGAAATACTGCAATATAAATTGTGTACAACAGAAGGTGAAGAGAGTAGAAGTCGTATGAAGAAATAAGGGTAAGTGGCTAAGACTAGAAAAACGCGTAGTGTACCGCAAAAGGATAATTAGTCGAATTGAGGTTGGAAGAACAGTCATACAAAAAACGAAACGCATAGAGGTCTTCGAGGGGTCGACCCGGACCGATAAGCGTGCGAGCGCGGCGCGAGATAACGATCAACGCACACATCGAAACACATCGAAACTATTAAAAATACTCACGGACATGAACAATAACCGGCGTTGCCAGATTGAAATAAAATAAAGCAAATACAGGAAAAACCCAATAAATAGAAAATATCAAAAAGAAGAACAGTAGGATTTGTAAAATATACAAATGAACAACAAAAGAGAAAGGGACTTCCCGGAAGACATATTTAAAAACAACAAAAAAACCCTAAGATCGCCAGAACAAAGGAGAATAGAGGAGCAAAGAAAAATACTAGAAGCAAAACAACACAGCACGATTATAAAGGAAAACAAAGAAGATAAAAACAACGAAATGAAGGAAATAAAGCAAATAATGCAGGAGATGATGCGAGAATTAAAGAAAGAAATGAAAAATAACAATAAGGAACTTAAAAATGAGATTATAGCTATGAGGAAAGAAATAGAGAGAAAAGAGGAAAAATGGCAGAAAGAAAAAGCACAACTAAATGAAAGAATAGAAAATCTTGAGAACAGAATAGAAAACACTGAGAGGGAAAAGAGAAGAAATAATATCGTTATAAAGGGCCTCAGAGTGGAGGACACAGAAGTAGAACGAAAAGTTGAAGAATTTATACAAAAGGAAATGAAAATAAAAGCCACGATACAGACAGCATTTAAAATAAACAAAGGAACTGAAACAGAAATGATCATAGCACAGACAAAAACATGGGAAAATAAGAAAGAAATAATGAAAACGAAAAGTATCCTGAAGGGAAGAAAAATATATATTGACAACGACTTAACAAAAAATGAAATGCAGATACAAAGAGAAATAAGGAGTATCGCAAACGAGGAAATCGAAAAAGGTAACAAAATTAAAATAGGATATCAGAAGATAATAATCAACGGTCAGGAATATAAATGGAACAGAAAGGAGAATGGAATGTCACTGGAAAGGGGAGGGGAAAATACGAGAACAAAAAACTACTAAGCCAACGCACGAGAAAAAAGACAACAAAACTACAAAAGAACTTAAGAGGTGGACTGATGTTAATAAACGAATATAACAAACACGACAAAATCAAAATAAAAAAAAGAAATTACGAAAACACTTACAAAAACCAAACAAAAAGAGAAGAAAAAATAAGAATAGGGACATGGAACATAAGAAGCTACATGGGAAAAGAAGAAGAACTGGTGGAAGAGATGATAAAACAAAAAATAGAAATACTAGGAATTACAGAAACAAAAAAGAAAGGATACGGAATAGAAAGAATACATAAAGGATACTGGTTGATATGGACAGGAGTAGAGGAAAAAGAAAGAGCCAAAGGAGGAGTAGGAATTATAATAAAACCGGAAAGGATAAAAGACACAATAAAAGAAAAACATATAAACGAAAGAATAATGACCTTAGAAATGAAACTAGTAGAAGATGAAACATGGACCCTAATAGTAGCATATGGACCGAACGAAGACGAAAAAAAAGAAGAGAAAGATAAATTCTTTGAAAACATACAACGGGAAATAGATGAAGGAAGTGAACACATAATGATAATGGGAGACCTAAACGGAAGAGTAGGATGTCAAAATACCGGAATAGAAGAGATAATGGGAAAAGAAGGAGAAGAAATTAAAAACAACAATGGAGAAAGAATAATACAACTATGCATTGAAAACAACCTCGTGATTACAAATACAAAATTCAAGCACAAAAACATACACAAGTACACAAGGGAGCAACCAAACAGAAACGAAAGATCGATTATAGACTACTACCTAATTAATAGGAAAAACTGGAACAAAATAACGAACGTAAAAGTAAAAAGACAAGCAGAAATAGGAAGCGACCACCACCTATTACGAATAGACATGAAATGGAAGGAAATACAAAAACTGGACAAGAGGAGGACAATAGTCAAAGAGAAAATAAAAACATACAAATTAAGAGAAGCACAAATACAAGAGAAATATCAAGAGATATTACAAAATAAGTTGAGGAAGAACGAAATAAGGACAAACATAGAAGGAAAATGGGAAACATTCAAAAGAAATATACTAGAAGCGGCAGAGGAGTGCTGCGGAACAACAAAAATAGGAAACAAGGAAATGAAAAAGACAAACTGGTGGACAGAGGAAATCAAAAAGGAGATAAAAGACAAAAAAGACAAATGGAAAAGATACCTACAAACTAAAAAAAGCGAAGACTACGAACAATACAAAGAAAAGAGAAATGAAACAAAAAGAATAATTAAAGAAGCCAAACAACAATTATGGACGAACTTCGGTCAAAGAATGAACGAGAACTTCAGGCAGAACCAAAAACTATTTTATGGAACACTAAAACGACTAAAACAAAAAAAGAACACAATATGATGAACATAAAAGATAAAAATGGAACAATAATTACGGATGAAGACAAGATAATGGAAAGATGGAGACAATACTTCAAAGAATTAACCGAACAAGAAGAAGAAGATACCGAAACACAAGAACGGGAAGAAGAGCCACAGGAAATACGAACAGAAAAATTTGAGGAAATTAAAGAAGAAGAAGTAAAAGAAGCAATAAAAAAGCTAAAAAACGAGAAAGCACCAGGAATCGACGACATAACCCCGGAAATAATAAAATACATGGGAAAGGAAGGAATAACACAAATAACAAAACTAATAAACGAAATAATAATGAGCGGGGAAACACCAAGAGAATGGAGTAAAGGAATAATTTTACCAATACATAAGAAAGGCGATAAAAGAAAATGCGAAAACTACAGAGGGATCACGCTAACAAGCATACCAAGCAAAATAATGACCAGAGTACCAGAAAAAAGAATGAGAGACAAACTAGAGACAATAATAGAGGACAGCCAATGCGGATTCAGAAGAGGGAGATGTACACAAGACCAAATATTCATACTTAGGCAACTAAGTGAAAAATTAATAAAGAAAAATAGGGAAATGCACATAAGCTTTGTAGACCTCGAGCAGGCATTTGACAGGGTAAAAAGAGAAGACATATGGAGAGAACTAGCAGAAAGAGGAATAGAGAACGAAATAATAAATGTAATTAAAACCATGTACAAAAATAACAGAAATATAGTAAGAACAAATAACGAGGAATCAAAGGAATTCGAAACGAAGAAAGGAGTGAAACAGGGATGTGTGCTAAGCGCTCTACTATTTACAATAGTATTGGACACGGCGATGAAAAAAGCAAAACAAAAAATGAAGATGCTGAAAGTTGGATATTACAAACTGGAAATCACAAAAATAGCGGAACTACTCTTCGCAGACGATATGGCAATAATTGCAGAAACAGAAGAAGACCTACAAAACAACATGGAAATAATAGAGAAAGAACTTACGAAAATAAACATGAAAATAAACTATGAAAAGACAAAAACAATGATAATTGCCAAAGGAACAAAGAAACACGAAATAAAAATACACGGTAAAAAAATCGAACAGGTAGAACAATATAGATATTTAGGAACCATTATTCAGAGTAATGGCAAACTAGATAAAGAAATTGATGATAAAATAGGAAAAACGGCAAAACTCTATAACATGTTGAAAAACACATTTTTTAGTAAAAAGGAAATATCAAGAGACACAAAAACAGAGATAGTGAAAAAAGTAATTAGACCAACGCTAACATACAGTAGTGAAACATGGACGATGACAGGAAAGCAAATAAAAAGAATTAATACAATGGAGATGAGATTCCTAAGAAAAATCGAACACAAAACAATAAGAGACAGAATAAGGAACGAAACACATAGGAAAAACCTACAAATAAAGCCAATACAGGAAAAAATCACGGAAGGACAAATGAGGTGGTATGGACACATAAGAAGAATGAGCGAAGAAAGAAATACCAAAAAAATATATGAGACACGAGCAACAGGAAAAAACAAAGAGGAAGACCAAGAAGAGAATGGAACAGCGTAATAAAAGAAGAGGCAACAAGAAAAGGGAACACGTGGGAAGAAATAAATGAAATAACAAAGGACAGGAAGAAGTGGAGAGAATACTATAAAAATTAGTAATGTAAGCCTTACACCGAAAGGTAGATAGGCAAAGGAATAAATAAAAAATAAAGTTTGGAGAAGAGTTTGTTGGTATGTTCATTCCATGCCAAATTACCGTCTATTTCTATTCCTAGAAATGTCGTGGATCTGCTTATTTCAGTAATGCTATTATTTAAACTGATTGTAAAGTTAGAAGGATTTGTTCTATTATAGAATTCTATAAAGACTGTTTTAGAGTAATTGATAATTAGGTTATTTGAGTTTCACCATGCATTGAATTGGTTAAGCATATTATTTAATTTATCATTACATGTTTTTACACTAGATCCACTAACAATAACCGATGTGTCATCGGCAAACATACAGATGTGTGAGTCGATCATATGATCAGGTAGATCGTTGATAAATAGAATGAAGAGGAGAGGACCAGCTACACTACCTTGTGGTACACCTAAGTTTATGTCGAACAATTCTGACGTTGTGGTGTCTATTTTAACCTGTAATTGTCGGTTTAGTAGGTATGAGTTTATCCAGTTGTTAATTGGACCTCGGATTGCAAGCGAGTGAAGCTTCGTGGCAATAAATGCATAATCTAAAGTGTCGAAAGCTTTCGACAAGTCGAAGAACGCACCAACAACTTTGTGATTTTTATCCACTTCATCGTATATGTGCTGGATAAAATTAATTGAAGCTGTTTCAGTTGAATGCTTGTGCCTAAAACCGTGCTGTTGGGGACTGAATTTATTAAATTTATCCATGTATTTTACAATTTTTGTGCAGACTACTTTCTCGATTATTTTGGAAAAGGAGCTAAGCATAGATATTGGTCGGTAGTTCTGCACATCAAGGGTTGAACCTTTTTTATGAATTGGCCTAATACTTGACAGTTTAAGGAAATTTGGAAATTGACCTAGCGATACTGACTTATTTATGATTTCAGCAAGCGCCGGTGCTAATTCATTACTGCATTTTTTAATCATTGTGATCGGTATCTCGTCATGGCCAGTTGAGTGCTTAGATTTCAGTTCACTCATTGCAATGATGACATCTGATGCAGTAATAGGATTAAAATACATGGATGTTTGTGAAACAGTGTTTGTTGTAGTGCAGTTCTTCGACATTATGCCATTGAAATGATTATGCTTTTGTATGTTTATATTCGTCGAGAATTGTTCTCCAAAAATGTTTGCAATTTGATTTAAATTTGTTATTACTTTATTGTTAGTATTAATTTTTGGTGGAGTGGCTTTTTTTTTATTTATTTTTTTATGTGGTTATTAATAATGTTCCATGTTGTCTTTGATACATTTGGAGATGAATGTATTTTATTTGAATAGTATTCTTTTTTACATTGTATAATTGCTTTTCTGTATTTATTTTTAAGAGATCTATATTTATTATTCATTTCGTTTGAGACTACAACTTTACGAAGCCAGTTTAAATTTTTTAATTCCTCTGACAGAGTTTTTAAGGATTGAGTATACCATGGTAAACTTTTTGTTGGTTTCTTAGTTCTTTTGGTCACAAGGGGAAAACATTTATTGAAACATTCGGAAAAGCAGTCCCAGAATTCTTTATATGCAACATCAATATTTGTGTACTCTCTATAGGAAAGGCGTGACCTTGTATTAGAATACATATATCTGAATTTAGAGATGTTTTCGTCAGTAAAATATCTAGCGCACTTTGTTATATTTTTTATTTGATTTTTTACGATGGTTATTCCTTCGCAGTTTAAGATCTGTGCAGTATGGTCCGATATATTCGGCTCCACAATACAGAACGACTTACTTCCTGAAGCTGTTGTTACTATGTAGTCAATTTCAGTCATGCTTACATTAAGTCCATTTCTGCATACTCTGGTAGGTTCACTATTTAGATTAAAAGAAGATAAGTTAAAAGATTTAAATAGATTTTGCAGAGTAACTGAGCTAACATTGTGGATAAGATTATTTATGTTTATATCGCCGCAAAGAAGTATATTTTGATACTTTTGTGACACAATACAGAGCAATTCAGTTAATTGAAATATAAAAACCTCAAAATCACCGTTTGGCGATCTATAAATGCAAATGATACATATTTCACAAGTGCTATTGTTGAAAATAGTTACTGAACATTCAAAGTCTATTTCAATATTAAACTTCTTTGCATAATCAAAGGTTTTACATGCATTTGATATTTGTTTTTTTACTAGTATAGCCGTTCAGCCATGTATGTGATTGCGACGACAAAATGATGATATTACAACATATTCCTGCATAATAAGACAATCAATATGCTCACTTGTCATCCAATGCTCACTGATACAAAAAACGTCTGGTTTATGATAATTTAAGAATATTTCAATCTCACTAATTTTATTTTTTAAGCACTGAACATTTACATTTGCAATTTTAAAACAATATTCATTTAAGCTTATGTTGTTTCCATGAAAGGTGCGCCGTTCGTAATTTGTTGATGATTTGGGGAGGCTGGTGCTTGAAATTTTTTTGTTTTTGGAAACCTAAAGCGTCTAACTGCTGCTCCGAGCGGCCAAATGGATGAATCATATACTTGGCCTACGTCATTGATTGAAAATGAAGCTTTGAATGATATCATATTATCATTATTCATATATTGTTCGATTTGAAATTTGATGTTTGGTGCGCTGTGTAGTAGGTGGTTTTTTAGGTCTTCAGCGGTTGTCTCTATGTTTAGTCGGTGAACATGGAGATGTCCTTGTTTATTGATAGCTTTTACATAATTTATATTAGCATTTGTTCCAATAATTGTTTTATTAAAGTAATTATTATTTTTCCTATAATTGTTAACTGTGCGATGTTTTTTTGTTATCTTTTCCTGGTCGGATTCGAGTTCGTTGTCCTCTGTAGAATCGCGTTCGATGTCCTCTGTGGAATCGCGTTCAATGTTTTTGTTTTTTACACTGTTAATATATTTCGGCGATTTATTGGTGTTTTGTTTAGATTCTGTGTTTGTTGTACAGATACCTTTGTTTGGTTTTATTCGGGCGTCTTTGATTGAAGGTTGTTTATCTATAGATGGCGTCACTTTGTCATTATTAATATTATTATTATTCTGTGATAACGTAATAATTTTATTCAAGTCCTTTATACGCATTTCAAGGTGCAAGTTAAGTTTATCCAGCGTACTTACATGAGATTTTAAGTACATTATTTCTTTATGGTTATCCATATCGTCGTTATCGGGAACTTGCCTCTTTGAGGTTAGGTCCGTTGAACAGCAGTGTAAATTGGAGGAATCGTCCACAAATATTCCACATTTAAGTAGAACACAGTACACTGTACATTTTCAGTCAATCGTCGATTTTATATAAAAACGTGCAATATAAAGTTTAGAATGAGTTTCCACTCCCAGACTAAGCATGAAGTAAATTTTCGAGTTTAGAAAAGCCTGAAAATTTGGTTTGGTCGCGTAGCGCGAAGCGCGGAGCGGCCAAACCAAATTTTCAGGCTTTTCTAAACTCGAAATTTTACTTCATGCGCCACGCGTATTAAACACTGAAATATTATGAAGTTAGAAATACACTGACATTATTTTTTTTAAACGAGTAGTAATCGAAATAATTAAATAACAAAATATTTACCTTTTTTTTTATACATTTTTAAGTCAGGTCAAACAATATAATATATCAAATTAACTTATTTAGTAATTTACTAAACAAAAATTAATAATGTTGCGTGTACGCATCAATGGCGCTAATGAGTTAATGTTAATGGGCCACACTAATAGAAAATAGATTTAAGTTAAGTTTAGATATATTTTTATTATTATTATCCATGTAAAATGTTGTTTTGGCGTCAAATGAATAAATAAATAAATAAAATGTACGAAGTATGTCAGTTGCTTCGCACATTTTATTTATTTATATTTTCTATCTTTTTGTGTTTTAAAGTTTGGTGATTTATTCGGGAACGATGCAAATGTATCCAGAGAACTAGCAAAAGAGACTGTGCGGGAATCAATTTCGTCTGCTCGAATAAATCAATCAACCGCATATAAATATTTCTCACATGTCTTTGCGGTCTTATTTATGGCCCGCAAATGCCTTGGATTAAACTTTTCTATGTATTTCATTTTTATCCATTCACTTTTACTATTTTCATTGAAATGAAGAAAAAAAATAGAATATAAAAAAAATAAAGCACTTTCAAGAGAGCATAGCATTTTCTCTGCAACAAATTTTAATATATCCTAAGCTAATTTTATCTAGACTGTAGACATTGAAAATTATTAACCTATTAACGGCCCAGCAATTATAGAGTTAACTCTGAAAATTGATTTTAGGTTAAATTCTGCACCAATTTTTATGATTTCTATGAATGGCTTATTACTTATATTACATACTGGGATTTATTTGTATTTACGTAATGTATATGCTGTACATTTTTAGGCATTCGTCGATTTTATAAAATCGTCCCTTTTAAAGTTTCGAACGAGTGTTTCCACTCCCAGATTAAGCATGAAGTAAAATTTCGAGTTTAGAAAAGCCTGAAAATTTGGTTTGGTCGCGTAGCGCGAAGCGCGGAGCGACCAAACCAAATTTTCAGGCTTTTCTAAACTCGAAATTTTACTTCATGCGCCACGCGTATAAAACACTGAAATATTGTGAAGTTAGAAACACACTAAAAACATTTTATTTAATGAGTTTTAATCCAAATATTCACACAACAAAATATTTACATTTTCTCCACACATTCTCAAATCAGGTCAAATAATACATTTAAAATTAGATTAAGTGAACACAAAAAATCAATATTATGTAATAAATTTTCCACCGGACTTTCACAACATTGTATAGAAAATAACAATTTTTTCAATAATAGTAATTTAAATATTTTGTATTCAGGTAATAAGGGACGTGACTTAAATCTCCGAGAGGGATTAGAAATAAACAGAGCAATAAAAAATGGAAAAACCACGCTTAATAACATCGAAGACATTTGGCTTTCCCCCATCGCGACGGCCCTTATTACCTGAAATTAGCTGTAAAATTTGTATAAATATCGATACATTTGTAAAATTTTGTACATATCTCCTTGAGAATGACCTAAGGTCGAAACTAGTTATTTGATGAAGGGAGTAAAAATAAAAAATCAGTGAAACAAACCAAGTGTTTTAATCAAAGCGTATTAATTAAATATGTTTCACCACAGGTTAAGTGAGAAATTAATTCATCAAATAATACAATATATCAAATTAACTTATTTGGTAATTAAATAACTAAAAACGAATAATGTTACGCTATTGCGTTAATAGCGCTTAATGGGTTAATATTATCACAATATTTAAATAAAACTAAATACTAGTTCTTCGAAAATAAAAAATCTCACAAATTAGTAAAAATTAATAAAATAGTAAAATAATAAATAGTTAAAATAATCATGAGTTTTGAATCAAATCGACGAAACAAGATAAATATATTTTTATAAAGGTTCTCAATAATATTTCTATTTCTTGGTTATGCATGAAGTAAATATTTCGAGTTTTGAAAAGCCTGAAAGTTTGGTTTGGTCGCGAAGCAAAGCGGAGCGACCAAACCAAATTTTAAGACTTTTCCAAACTCGAAATATTTACTTCGTGCGCCAGGCGTGCAAAACGCTAATTTATTCTGAAATTCTGCACTGCTTCTGCAGATGCTCTTGATTGCCCCGAGTCTCATGATCCTCTAGATTTTGTAGATTCTGTACCCTAGATTCTATAGAATTTCTTGTTACTCTTGACTCTCGTCAATCTCTTGATTCTCAAGATTTTGAAGATTCTGTATATTCCCTAAATTCTGTAGATTTTCTGGATTCTCTTGATACTCTTGATTATCTTGACACTTTTGATTCTCTTGAGTCTCTTAATTCTTAAGATTTTCAAAATTCTGTACATTCCCTAGATTCTCTTATGGCACTTTAGTATCTTGATTCTGTAGATTCGATTCTCTTGATACTGTTGATTTTTTTAATTTTCTTAGCTCTTTTGAGTCTTGATTTTCTAGATTTTACAAATCTGTGCTTTCCTTAGATTTTTTAGATATTCCTCATTCTCTTGAGTCTCTTGATTCTCTAAATGTTTGTAGATTCTGTAGATTTCCTAGAATCTGTATATTCGATTGATTCTCTAATTTAAGTCTCTTAAGATACTTGATTCTCAATCGAGATTTTGTAGATTCGGTACATTCTCAGATTTTGTAGATTTTCTTGATACTGTTGATTTTTTTTGTGTCTTAAGTCTGTTGAGTCTTGATTTTCTAGATTTTGCGAATTCTGTGCTTTCCTTAGATTTTTTAGATATTCCTCATTCTCTTGAGTCTCTTGATTCTTTAAATTTTGGTAGATTCTGTAGTTTTCCTAGATTCTGTATGTTCGATTGATTCTCTAATTTAAGTCTCTTAAGAGACTTGATTCTTTATCGAGATTTTGTAGATTGTGTACATTCTCAGATTCTGTAGATTTTCTTAATACTGTTATTTTTTTTAGTGTCTCTTGAGTCTTGATTTTCAAGATTTTGCAAATTCTGTGCTTTCCTTAGATTTTTTAGATATTCCTCATTCTCTTGAGTCTCTGGATTCTTTAAATTTTTGTTGATTCTGTAGATTTCCTAGATTCTGTATATTCGATTTATTGTCTAATTTAAGTCTCTTAAGAGACTTGATTCTTTATCGATATTTTGTAGATTCTGTACATTCTCAGATTCTGTTGATTTTCTTGATACTGTTGATTTTTTTAGTGTCATAAGTCTCTTGAGTCTTGATTTTATAGATTTTGCAAATTCTGTGCTTTCCTTAGATTTTTTAGATACTCCTCATTCTCTTGAGTTTCTTGATTCTTTAAATTTTTGTAGATTCTGTAGATTTCCTAGATTCTGTATATTCGATTGATTCTCTAATTTAAGTCTCTTAAGAAACTTGATTCTTTATCAAGATTTTGTAGATTCTGTTCATTCTTAGATTCTGTACATTCTCATATTCTGTAGATTTTCTTGATATACTTGATTCTCTGACTCTCTGGATTTCTCTTGATTCTCTTGAGTCTTGATTTTCTAGGTTTTTTAAATTCTTTATATTCCCTAGATTTACTGAATTCTTATGATTCTTTAGGTTCTCTTAATACACTTGATTCTCTTAAGTCAGTTGGGTCTCTTGACTCTGTACATCCCCTTTGTAGATTCAATTGATTTTATAGATTTTCTTGATACTGTTGATTTTTTTAAGTTTCTTAAGTCTTGAGCCTCTTAAAGCTCTTGATTCTCTAAATTTTCGAGAATTTATAGATTTTGTACTTTGTTTAGATTCTCTAGATTTTCTAATTCTCTAGGTAATCTTGATATTCTTGATTCTCTAGATTTTAGATACGTTTCCTAAATTGTCATGATTCTCTAGATTCTCTAGATACTATTGATTTTCTTATGTCACTTGAGCCTCTTGATTCTCTAGATTTTGTACATTCTGTAGATCCGATTGATTTTCGAACTCAAGTTTCTTGAGTCTCTTGGTTCTCTAGATTTTGTACATTCTGTAGTTCCGATTGATTCTCTAACGAAAGTGTCTTGATTCTCTAGATTTTGTACATTCTGTAGATCCGATTGATTCTCTAACTAAAGTGTCTTGATTCTCTAGATTTTGTACATTCTGTAGATCCGATTGATTCTCTAACTAAAGTGTCTTGGTTCTCTAGATTTTGTACATTCTGTAGTTCCGATTGATTCTCTAACGAAAGTGTCTTGATTCTCTAGATATTGTACATTCTGTAGATCCGATTGATTCTCTAACTAAAGTGTCTTGATTCTCTAGATTTTGTACATTCTGTAGATCCGATTGATTCTCTAACTTAAGTCTCTCGAGTCTCTTGATTCTCTAGATTTTGTACATTCTGTAGATTCGATTGATTCTCTAACTAAAGTGTCTTGATTCTCTAGATTTTGTACATTCTGTAGATCCGATTGATTCTCTAACTAAAGTGTCTTGATTCTCTAGATTTTGTACATTCTGTAGATCCGATTGATTCTCTAACTAAAGTGTCTTGATTCTCTAGATTTTGTACATCCTGTAGATCCGATTGATTCTCTAACTAAAGTGTCTTGATTCTCTAAATTTTGTACATTCTGTAGATCCGATTGATTCTCTAACTTAAGTCTCTCGAGTCTCTTGATTCTCTAGATTTTGTACATTCTGTAGATCCGTTTGATTCTCTAACTAAAGTGTCTTGATTCTCTAGATTTTGTACATTTTGTAGATCCGATTGATTCTCTAACTAACGTCTCATGAGTCTCTTGATTCTCTAGATTTTGTACATTCTGTAGATCCGATTGATTGTCTATTTAAAGTGTCTTGATTCTTTAGATTTCGTACATTCTGTAGATCAAATTGGTTATCTAACTCAAGTCTCTTGAGTCTCTTGATTCTCTAGATTTTGTACATTCTGTAGATCCGATTGATTATCTAACTCAAGTCTCTTGAGTCTCTTGATTCTCTAGATTTTCGAGAATTTATAGATTGTACATTACCTGGATTCTCTATATTATCATTGTACTCTTAATTCTTTTGAGTATCTTGATTCTTTAGAATATCTTCATTTTTTTTTGTTCCATACATTTTCTAGATTTTCTTGATTCTGTAGATTTTAGTATCTTTAGTTTCTGTAGTTGTGGAGATATTAGAGGAAGTAGAGTAATTTTTCTAGACCATCTATATTCTGTAAATTCTCTGGATTCTGTGATTAGATTAGGTTAGATAGCAATTTTAAATATAGACAGAATAATCATTTACATATTTTATCAGGAGTAATAAAATTTACTAATATTTATCATACGCCCATGGGTCTACTTAAAAGGATAGTTTATGAGATTATAAAAACTATAAAGGGATTTCCAATCAAAATGACTAAATTTCCTGTGAAGCGTGATATGGATTATTTATTCCGTGGTAGTTTTCTCTTCTGATCCTTTTAGATTAATCAACCCCCATAAAATACATCGATAATTCCCGAGAATCTCCTTGTGCGTTTCTTCCCTCTTCTCCGTCGTTCCTCCTTATATATTTTTTCTTCTCTCCCTTCGCCAACATAAAAAAGCCCTGCCGAGGAGAAAATCCGGAAGGGCGAAGCCGGGAAAGGGACACGGAATCGAAGGTTGTATTGTAAAGTGGAAAACTCATTGCTCCATCACATTCTAAACGAGCCCCGAGTTTATCTTGATGGCAGCAATAAAATACGTCACATGCAAATGTTCGTTCGCAACATCCAGGGTGTGGTCACAGATGCCTTCTCCAAGGCTTAATTTAGTTTCGAAGTAGTTTGCAAACCCTCCAAAATAAACTAGAGAGATTCGGGTAGACGGGCGGCGCGGGGGTGGAGGGCGAGCGGGGGGAGTGGAAACGGGAAGGGCGGTTTT
The DNA here is from genome assembly GCA_932526585.2 of Philonthus cognatus. Taxonomy (NCBI): domain Eukaryota; kingdom Metazoa; phylum Arthropoda; class Insecta; order Coleoptera; family Staphylinidae; genus Philonthus; species Philonthus cognatus. Next base: position 30,227,578 of record OW052241.1, on the reverse strand, counting down.
GGAGGAAAGGGCGACTGAAATTGGAAAATTTATGTCGTGCGACGGAATAAAGAGGGACTTTAATGTGCTCTCCTCTCTCACACCCCTCACTACACACATAGATAACATACAGGATCTGCATACGGGGGATGTTTCTAATAACATAAATTTTACTCATTTTAATAAGTATTCGAAAAACATCACAAAATCAGAAAGACAATTAAACAAAAAAAACACCGACATTTTAATCAAAACACTTTTTTAGTTACCAAAGATATAAAAATAAGATAATTTTAACCATAATACTAAAAAAATCACAAAATAAGAACTTGCTTAAATAAAAAGTGTTTTGTAAACACTTGCTAGCATCAAATTAAACTCTAATAAAAATGTAAAGTAAAGGGACAAAGTTAAATTTAAATTAAAAAAACAAAATTGATGTAGTGTTCATATTAAATTCTATAAAATATCGCGAGTTACATAAAATAGTTAATAAAGTCGCCCGCTTATATTCATAAAATATATAAAATTAAGCCGGGTAACATGTATTTCAAGTAAATCCTCCCCGAACGAATCAATAAAATAAATTTCGGGACCGGGGCTTTAAGCCCTCCGCGGCGTGATCGTGAAATAAATTAAAATAAAATGATGCAGGAAGCGAGTTTATGGTCGACCTGGCGGGGATTAACAGAGCAAGCCCTTAATATCCCTTGAATAACTCTCGATAACTGTCACATATTCCCCAAAATTAGAAGGGAGCACACTCACACGTATAAATTTTAACCTGAATTAACGAGTGCAATTAAATTTCTGATCTTATATCACATAAGGATTTTCAATGACATATTTCTAAGTGGATTTTTTCATCCAATCATAATTTTCTTGTGTCAATAAAACATTTTTCAAAGGAATCTCAGCATTTTTCGTCTGTTTATATCTACATGTGCCTTTCAGTAATTTACGGTTATTTCTTGTGTAATTCTTTCAGCGTTTTTATTATTATTTTTGTATCTGCCTGTGCCTTTAAATGAGTTTTAGTGTTTCTGTATGTAATGTAGTTGTATGAGTTACGTGAAGGTGTTAAGTCACTTAATTAAACACAGTTATATTCCTTTCTCCACTTTTATTTTGCTTGCTAGATGACAATTCGGGTACTAAGTACCCATTATCAATAGCTATTGATAATGGGTACTTAGTACCCGAAATGTACATCTAGCAAGAAAAATAAAAGTGAAGAAAGGAATATAACTGTGTTTAATTTCTGTGTGTAGTTATTTTTACATTTTCAGTATAATGACAGTAACATTTACTAGTAGGAATTTGTGTTTTTGAGTTACGTGAATATTTGAATTAAACTTGGAATTAGAACACTAACACTTTCTTCACAATTTTTTTTTTTAAACTATTGATGATAAGTACATGCGTATACTGTGCTTCTTATTACTGGATTAACCAGAAACCTGATTAACACAATTAAAATGATAAAATTTAGTCACTTTTTTGATGCAAAATTTAAATCTAGAAATAAATTATAATTATATTGTTTGGGCATGCTATCTATTTAATTCATATAACGTTTGCTTAAATTTGTATAGTATACAATTTCTTTTATGTTATTAGAGGTATTTTATTATTTAAGATTAAATTATTTGTAATTTTTTATATTTTGAATATTTTTTAATAATACGTTGTTTTGTTCTAGATAAAAAAAACACTTGCTCATTATGGCGCAGATGAGCAAGTGAATAATTAATCTAGAAAAAGTTTCTCATTTTTCATGTTGAGAAACATATTTAACTATGATTTTTAAAAGAAACGACTTGGTTAAATTTCACTAATTTTAACGAAATTTAACGGTGTTTTCATTTTAAAATCATGATTAATTAACTTTAATCATTTACTAATCATTGGGTTCATTGATTGAGTTACGTGAAGACCAAATTAATTTGAGGAATAAAGCACTAATTACCTTTCTTCACTTTACGTGTGAAGAAAGGTTATTAGTGTTTTATTCGTCATACTAATCATTGATTAAACCTCTGATTAAGTGAACATTTTAGAACATAAAAATGTTGTAAAGTTGTAATACATCCTAAACATGGTTCTTAAATGAATAATGCGATTTTATAAACAATTAGCGAATACAATTGTTGTCTTTTTAGGCAGTACTAATCCTGACGAAGGTAAACGGGCATTGATTTAATAAATATAACACTACAATTAATTATAAAAATAGTGATGTATCTATCATGGCACTTTCCCCCTTATTTAATCAATTGATAATCGACATAATAATATATTTAACTCTAACCAATCGTTTAAAGATTTCACTTAAAGTCAGTGTTTTATACGCGTGGCGCATGAAGTAAAATTTCGAGTTTAGAAAAGCCTAATTTGGCTCGGTCGCTTCGCTGCGCTACGCGCCCGAGCCAAATTTTCAGGCTTTTCTAAACTCGAAATTTTTCTTCATGCTTAGTCTGGGAGTGGAAACCCACGTTAAATGACCAATCAAAAACTTATTCTGCAGTTTCCTGTATTAAAAAATGTATGACATAAAATATATAGAGTTGATGTTTTTAATTTCTGTTACAAAAATAAAATTACGGAACATTAAAGTTGAAACAAATTAAAAAATTGTTTTAAATTGAAAAACGTGTTTGTTTACAGATAACAAAAAAATGGTAAAAAATTAACAAATTAACAAAACCCTGCAGAATTTTGAAAATTTCTGATATCATTTAAAACAGAATAATCCTACATGAGATTTAAAAAATATCGAAACTGACAGCATACGTATAAAGTTAGAAAGTATCAAATTTAAAATAATATATTCTACAGTGTTTAATTAATGTTCTACCATTTTCATTTCTTATAAGCAAAACTATAAATGCGTTTTTAGGTGTCCTTTTTTTTCGATGTTAAAAAAAAGAAAGAAACCAAAAAACGTATATATAGTTGTGATTAAATAAAAAATAAAATAAAAATATTAGAATAATAATTAAACACTGCAGAATTTAATAAATTATTGAATGTGCTAAAAGATCATGAGAAATGAAGAATCCAAAATTATACTCATTCATCATTAAAAAATAAACAAATAAAATCGAATAACTCGAAAATTATTCGTAATAAAGAAAAGCGATATATGGATTTGAATTATTTCGACGAGATCTACAACTTTCTTCTGATTTTTTTTGTATGTTTGCTAAAGACAATCTACGTTAAAAATATCAATGTATATGAAACAATTTAATGAATGGAAGTTGAAGTACAGACTACTAATATTTTCATTTGTTTCAAGTTTATTATTTTTTTATGTTATATTTTGATTTGTTTCAACTATATTATTTTTTTCATGTCATTTTATTGCCAAATTTATTCATTGTTTAGATTTTATTTATACAATTATTTAAACTTGTCTGCTTTGTGTCGAATTTTTAACTTATTTCTATGTATATGAAGTTATTCTTTAAAGTACACATATCCCAATTATATAATATTAATAATAATCCATTTATTGTCCAACAGGAAACATTTTCCAATTACAAGACAAAAACAAAACATAAGCCTGGTACATATAAAAATATTAGAATAATTAAATTAGAATAAATTCTGTAACAATAAAATTACTTATTAAATGTTGAAGGCGTGTCCTGTGAATATAAAAACAATTTTGTAGTAAGAATAATTAATTCACAGTTGGCTCCGAGTTACAGAGTAACATTTTTAAAGAACCGTAAAAGATGTCACTACAATGCGAAATTGTATTAAAACAATTACAAATAATACTAATAGGAAATTTTAATCCCACGTTAGTCCGATGCGCAAATATACTGCCTTTCAAAAAAATCAGAACACCAAGTATTGATTGCACGATTTTAATAAAATTTACACAATTTGATCATGTGAACGAACTGTATCGATAATCAAAAAATCAACTTGAAAAACAAAAAAACAAATGAATAAAAATTAATAATGTGTTGGGCCTCCACGATATCCCAAACACTCATTAACACGTCGAGGCATGCTAGAAATCAGGCTGTCAATATCGACTTGGGGTATTTCATTCAAAACTTCGATAATTTGACCTCTAAGTTCCATTACAGTGTTAGCGGGGCGCTGTAAGTTACTTATTCTAACACCTATCATATCCCAACATGTTCTATTGGCGATAGATCTGGAGAACGAGATGGCCAAGGTAACAAATTGATTTCGGCACTATCAAAAAACTGTCTTGTAATGGCCGCTGTGTGAGGTCGAGCATTATCTTGCTGAAAAATGGGGTTCTGCAAGCCATTTACATAGGGCACTAACACTGGCCGTAAAATGTTGTCAATATACCGAATCGCGTTAAGACTTGCTTCTAAAAAAACTAGAGGAGACCGACTACCATATGCTATCGCCCCCCAAACCATACCTCCCCGTGTAAGAGCCGTATGTCTTTCAACAGCAAATTATAAAATTCTGCGTTCACCGCGTCGACGTCTCACTCTTCTGCGACCATTATGAGCCCATAAACAGAACCGAGACTCATCGCTGAAGATAATGTTATTCCATTCATGGGTCCAATGTTGTCTTTCCCTACACCAATCAAGTTTTACTCTGCGATGCTGCGGAGTAAGAGGTAGACACAATTGTGGACGGTAGGATCTTATACCAAAACTGCAGATTCTTCTGTAAACAGTAGCCATGGATACTCTTTGGCCATTTAGAGCCAACCAGTCATTTCCCAATGCCCGCGACGTTGTAAATCTGTCCCTTAAAGTTATAAGACGAAGAGCTCGATCTTCACGCTCAGTGGTGCTTCTTGGACGTCCTGATCCAAGTCTACGTCGATTCTCCCCAGCTTCGGACCATCTAGACCAGCAGCGTACGATCACCGATACACTACGGCCTACCCTTTCAGCAATAGCACGAACCGAAAAACCCGCTTCTTGCATTCCAATAATGCGACCTTTATGTTTTACAAACTGAAACGTCAAACTACTCAGAGGCTACTTGGATATTAGAAGCAATTACATTAAAAAATCAGCAGCTCTTCATAATGGTGAAATCAAGGAAAAATACCATTAAATAGTAACCAAAACAATTGATTTTTTGATCATCGATGTAGTTCATTTACATGATCAAATTCTGTAAATTTCATTAAAATCGTCCAATAAATACTTTGTGCTCTGATTTTTTTGAAAGGCAGTATATATACATGAAACGCTGTAAATCGTCAGATAATCACTGCTTTTTCTTTAAGAGTTTAAGTTAAAGATATAAACGAGTGTTTTCCACTCCCAGGCTAAGCATGAAGTAAAATTTCGAGTTTAGAAAAGCCCCGTGAAAATTTGCCTCGGGTCGCGCAGCGACCCGAGACAAATTTTCGGGCTTTTCTAAACTCGAAATTTTACTTCATGCGCCACGCGTATAAAACACTAAAATATTGTGAAATTTGTGTATATTTGATCTCACTTAAAATCAGTGATTTATACGTGTGGCGCATGAAGTAAAATTTTAGGCTTTTCTGAATTATCTCAGCGCATCACCTCAAAATATTTTTTTCAAAGTTGAAATAATACAATAAAATCAACATTTTTTTGGAAAATCTTTTCATTAAAACAAATGTAAAAAATTGTGATGTGTCCATCATAGTACATTTTCCATTAACCCATTAACGGTCGAGCAAATATAGAGTTAACTTTAAAAGTTGATTTGTGGTAAAATTCTGCACTTCTCTTTATGATTTCAATGAATAACTTATTATTAATATTTTCGATTATTACTCATTAAAAAAAAAATCATTGTGTTTCTAACTTCACAATATTTCAGTGTTTTATACGCGTGGCGCATGAAGTAAAATTTCGAGTTTAGAAAAGCCCCGTGAAAATTTGTCTCGGGTCGCTGCGCGACCCACGATAAATTTTCTAACCGGGGCTTTTCTAAACTCGAAATTTTACTTCATGCTTAGTCTGGGAGTAGAAACACTCGCTCTAAACTTCATATTGCACGTTTTTATAAAACATCGATTATTGATTGAAAATTTATAGTGTATGCATTTTGCATATTTAAAAGAAAATTTCTCACTATGTACAATTTTTCTTTTAAATATGCAAAATGTATACACTGTAAATTTTCAGGGATTAATTAATCTTTTATAAAAACGTGCGATATAAAGTTTAGAACGAGCGTTTCCACTCCCAGACTAAGCATGAAGTAAAATTTCGAGTTTAGAAAAGCCCGCGTAGAAAATTTGTCGAGGGTCGCGCAGCGACCCGAGACACATTTTCATGGGGCTTTTCTAAACTCGAAATTTTACTTCATGCGCCACGCGTATAAAACACTGAAATATTGTGAAGTTAGAAATACACTGATGAAATTTTTGTTTAATGAGTAATAATCGAAAATATTAAATAACAAAATATTCACATTTGTCTTCATACATTTTCAAGTCAGGTCAAATAATATAATATACAAAATGAACAAAATGAACATTTAGTAATTTGGTTCATTAATTTTTCATTTGTTCAGGGAAATGAAGTCTGGCTCTTCACGGATGGCTCCAAGTCCGAAAACAGAGTAGGGGGTGGAATTTTCTCACATGAGTTCAACCTCAAAAAATCTTTTCGACTCCCAAACCACTGCAGCGTCCTACAGGCGGAAGTCATGGCTATCCGAGTGGCAGTGGACTGGATAGGTAAAACCGACCTTCAGGTAAACCATATCAGGTTCGTCACCGATAGCCAGGCCGCCATTAGGACATTAAATAGTCCCTACTGCACCTCCAAGGTGGTCAGAGGCTGCAGAAAAGTGCTTATCAAGCTCGCTAACAGCTGTGATGTGGGGCTCATCTGGGTACCAGGTCACAGTGATATCAAGGTAAACTCAATTGCCGACGGCCTTGCAAGGAAGGGGGCAAGGATGAGAGACCTATCTACTGAACTTTCCGCCGACATTCCTCTTGGGGAATGCAAGAGACTATTAAGGGACCAAATGACATCATGGGTTAACCTTAGGTGGAAGGAAGAAGACTCGTGTCACATAACAAGGCAGCTATGGCCTATGTGTGACACTATAAACAGTAAAAGATTAATTGCACTTAGCAGAATCGACATAAGGAAGGCAGTAGGCATCATCACGGGTCACTGTTTTCTGGGTGGACACGCACAAAAGATGGGTCTCAAATACAATGACTACTGCAGAGAATGCCTAGATGAGGAGGAGGAAGAAACAGTACTACACTATCTAGGTCAATGTCCTGCTCTTGAGGGGAAACGGATGAAGTACCTCGGTCTGCACCACGCAAGTGAACTGGCGGAGCTCTCATCTATAAAGGTGGGAGATCTGATCGGAATCATTAGGTGCTCAAATTGGGTTGTATAGGGGAAGGATCTCTCATGGTATCACAACGGGCTCTATGGGCCTAAGTGAACAGCCTCGGCTGTTGCCATATAAACCTAACCTAACCTAACCTAGTAATTTGGTTAACAGAAAATTTATAATGTTGCGTGTATGCACCAATGGCGCTTAATGGGTTAAACATCCAGTTTCAATCAGCAGGGTCTGTTGAAATTTGGTTAGATGCTTGAAACAAATACTTTTCAGAAATTCACCTACCCTATTTTTAAACATATTTTTCTAATTCCTGCAAAACTTTGTTCGTAAATCTCACCAATGGGTTTCCTTATCCACAAAATATGAATCATAAAAAATCAAACGACCTTCACAAATATCAATGCTTTCTAATTTAGTACAAAAAAAATCTAAAAATCTAAGATATTGCAATATATCGAGAAAAAAAAAAACTTTTCGGCTATAACTCGAAAACAAAAGACGATAACTAAATTTTGTTTTTACCGTTGAGTTTTTCTCTAAAAAAGAGGACGAGAATACGCCAACCGTAATTCTCTATCTCTTGTAGTTATTCAGATCACCTATACAAACATCGAATTTTGCCCACCCGGTACTGTCATTTGAGGCTTTACTAAAGGTAACAATTATATGCTGCTCATTATTTTTATTATTATTTCCCAAATTACAATATACAATAGTATAGTGTCAAATGCTTCTAACTCTAGTTGACTTATCCCATAATGGCATCAAATCTACTAGTTTGCTGTAATATGCTTTATTATAGTAAACTACCCAATGACAGTGAGTCTACTAGAGTTTACTGTCATGTATATGGTAGGTCTACTATAGTTTTTTGTCATTGACTCATTACTCAATGACATTTACTGGCATGTGCTGCTTCACCATCATATGCGGCTCACCTTTTTTTTTTCGAAAAGACAATGTACTCTTCGAGTTTTCTAGATTATGCTGCTTAAAAGGAGATTAGTCTTGTGCAGCTCCACTAGTTTACTGTTAATAACTGGATGTTTTTGAGTTTACGTGAAGTGATTATTACACTAAAAAAGACTGTATTCCTTACTTCACTTTTTAAAAAGTGAAGTAAGGAATAACAGTGTTTTTTAGTGTAGTTTACTGTTGCTCTAGCAACATATGCTACTGTACTAGAGTTTACTGATATATGCTGCTCTACTGGAGTTTGCCATTGACTTATTATCACTAACTTATTCACATGTATAATCTTTCAACAATTAGTAATACCTTACCTCTTAAACTCTTTAACAACAAAACTCTAAGTCGTAATAACTAAGTTGAAGATTTATAATGGGAGTCGCTCCTCCGCCGCGCGAGATTCATTCATAAGAGGAAGTATGTCTAATTACTTTCTAATTTCCTAATTAAACCGCACTTTGCCGAACATTCGGTTATCAATTAACATACATCCAAGGAGGCGAAGCAGAGCAGAAATCTCTCTCTGCTCGCCCCCTCCCTGGCCTCATCCGGAAACCGAGATAAGTTTAATTTAAAACGCCGATTTTCGTAACTTAAAAGATAACCTGATGTGAATTCGATCAGTCAGTTTAATTATCTCGTTTGATTCATTCTAATAAAAATTATTCGGCTGGATTGTTAAGGTGGAATTGATTTTTATTTATTGCGCTCGATTTTTTTTTATCTTGAAGGGTTTATTCAGTTTATAAACTTCGGTTGATTAAAATTATCATCTATAACACTCTATAAATGATTGAAAAATTAATCTCTTTGCCATAAAAAATATAAAATATATGGGGCTTTTATTTTAAAACTACAAATGTAATTGATTTTAAAACAAAAACGTAACTAAATTTGGAAATAAAATGTGTTGGTCCAATGGCGGCTCGTAAGAATTTTAGTTTCAAATATGCATATATCGATGCAGATGCATTTCGTGGCATTCTTTGATTATTTGAATGAGTTTCATTTAATACTACTAATAAGTGTTTCCACTCCTTGGTTAAGCATGAAGTAAAATTTCGATTTCGAATAATGTACTCTCCTCTACAAGATTATACCGTGCGATCGTTAAAAATATGATTTAGAATGGGCTTTGAACTTTAAATTCGATTGGCACTACTGACTTAACACATAGCTTACCATAACCTCAAATTTATTCTATTATTCAATTAACATTCTGGGCAACAGCACAAAAAAATGCCACCTCTAAATCATAATTTAAATGATCGCACTAGATCTTCTAGAAAAGCAAATAAAAATAATTAATAATATAATATTACTATTGTAAAAATGTACTCTTTTCTACAAGATTATATCTTCTAGAATAGCAAGTTAAAAATAAATTAATAATATACATGTTTGTATATGGAAGGTAAACCACAGATAATTTTTTTTTCAGAATACGTTTTTTATACTGTTGGAATCAGGACTTTTTTACAATATCGAGAAATAAATAGCACTGTAACATTTAAAAATGTGACTTGGTGTAGTTTATCTCCCAATACAGATTTAGACATGCTATATTAGATCTAAATAGTGTAATTTAGATTCTAAATAAATCGTTAAAAATATAATATTAAAACACTTAACTTTGTTTTACCACTTTAATTAACTTTTTACAGTGACTATAGTTTCGACTACAAGCTAGTCATTATCAAACTGAGTACCTAAAATACATTGTACATTGTTTTTATATTACAGCATCAAAGAGGGGAGTATACATTATGTCGGTCTGGTGTTTTAATATTATTTTATAAAGATGTACCACAAAGTGAACGCCAACCAAATCAAAGATTCGTTAAAAATATCATAAACTCACAAAAATTTTACAATGTTCTGCCAAAACTCATACGGTATTAAGTGCAATCAGTGAAACAAACCAATTGTTTTAATTAAATCAAGTTTCCATTATTAAAGTCATTTTGAAGTAAAAGCTTGTTAAGGGTTAGTTTAGATATAGATTTTTCCCCGTAAGGAAAATTTAAATTTTGTTGTAAAATAAGAAATAAAGATAAAATAATGATAGGTTAACTAATGTCTTGCTACACAAACTTAAATTAAAATGCATTAGATTTTCACATCAATTTCTAAACTCAAGCACACACTTTTCGTGATATTTTCAAAGTAAAACCACAGTCAATTATACGGATAGTCTGTTCAATGTAATTATTTGCAAAGATAATTTTGCAAGGATTTATTGCGAGACAGTTTTTGGAATCTAGAATTTCGATTTCGTATAATTATAATCCTGCTTAAGCAGTATATTTATAATTATGCTTAAGCAGTATATATTCACCTAATACTGATTCAGCAGCATATTTTGAATTTCGCGATATTTCAGTGATTTATACGCGTGGCACATGAAGTAAAATTTCGAGTTTAGAAAAGCCTGAAAATTTGGTTTGGCCGCTCCCCTTCGTGGAGCGACCAAACCAAATTTTAAGGCTATCTAAACTCTAAATTTTACTTCATGCTTAATCAAGGAGTAGAAACACTCGGTCGAAACTTCAAATTAAACACTGAAAAAAGGCAACTAATGCTTGAAATGTTTAGCGAATGCATAGTATAAAGTATGTACACTTTAAAGATAGAAATCTCTGTATGAATAAATAATTTAAATAGGTACCAAAATTATGGAAGAGTCACCACTGGTTTTTGTTGTTTAGCTCTAAATTTATTATAAAATAATGAACCAATTTTGAGTTATTAATAGTCCACATTGAAAGATAAAGAACAACGCTGCGTTTCTCTATTATTTGTTAGTCTTCTCCTATTCAGTAATTATTTGTAAAAAATAATGATTTTATTAAGAATGACACATCATCACATTTAATTTTTTATCTACAATGTTGATTTTGTTAGGTTTTAAATTAATGTATACGATATTAGTTTTTGTTTCTACCAGAATATCGAGTATTGCTTTAATTTATACAAAGTGCTTCCATCTCTTTCGGATTTTTTCTTCAGTTGGGATGGGGATGAATCTAAATGTGCATATGTATCTGAAAATCGTTGACAATGCGGAAGGGATGATATTCAAATGAGTGTCGCTTTTTTGCGGCAGTTAGCCGGAGATTATTCAGGTAGTTTAGTTAATTCCCCTTTGGCTCATTTGAATTTACACAGTGTACTGCAGATTTGTGCACCAGCTGAACAAGACGCGAACGCGTTTTATTCGCGACCGTTGCAGATGACGTTCAAACATGTATCAATTTTTTACAGTTGAACTACACATCATCATTTATTTTTTGTGTAAAATTTAAAGATGATTGATTTGAATAAATTTGGGTGAGTTACGTGAAGATGATAATAACTTGAAATAATACACGTTTAACCTTTCTTCACAAATTTATTCTTTACCAGATGTACATTTGGGACCAAAGTGACCATTATCAATGGTTTGATACTGATTAAAAAAAAAATTGACAATATATCGGGTGTGACTTATGTCAACTCTCGTTATAACTGAAATGTCGGCTACTTAACAAGATTTTTTTATATGATCAATATTAAAGAAAAATCCAAAAAAATGCTACGAGTAAACTACCGTGCGATCATTTAAATTATGATTTAAAGTAGGCGGCATTTCTTTGAGCGGTTGCCCACAATTCTAATTGAATAATGGAATAAATTTGAGGTTATGCTATACTATGTGTTAACAGTCAGTAGTGCCAATCTAATTTAAAACTCAAAACCGACTCTAAATCATGTTTTAAACGATCGCACTGTACTACTTGCAGTTTCCGTATTTTTACCAAAAGTTGATCAAACACTACTGTTGTAATAAAAAGCTTACGTTTATAGTATCATCTTAACAGCTCAATTGGTTTAGACTTTATCGTGGCGACAAAATCACAGAAGGACAGAATTGCAGAATTACAGACATGTATTGTTTTCAAAAATGCTCTTCATCAACTCGAGGGACCTCAAAATGGATATATCCACTAACCTTTTTGATTTGAAAATGTTCGCGAAAACAATACTTTTCCGTTGCTTCGCATGCGGGGGAAAGTAAAAATGGACTTGGTTCACTTTCCTTCTGATCCACTCGATTGTTCCAAGCATAATAATTATTGATGCTTTAATTCCAAGTAAACTACAACACATTTTTAATTAATCCTCAAAGTTTATACTCGTAATATGAGGAATGTTCACTCCTGATAATGCTGTAAAACGCGAAACTAGTCGAGTAAATAGTAAAGTAAAAAATTGTGAAACAAACCAAGTGTAATTTAATTTAAACCTTCATTATCAATATGTTTACGAAAATGATAAGAGTAGGGAAGTCTCTATCCATGCTTTCTCTAATTGGGTTTAAAGTACAAGAGCACAATTATTATCTGGAAATTTATAATCATTTAAGAGCTAAAAATCAAAATGAAAATACTTCAAAACTTTTATTTTTGGATTTATAAAGAACTGTGATTTCCTTTTTACAGTGTTACAAAAAATGTATAACAACAAAATGGTAGATACATATAAATTACAATATATAAATATCGCAGTAAACATTTAATAAAGTAAACTAAACACAAATATTGACAATATATAATAATACCGAGATCAATAAAAGATACGTGGCGTTTAAACACAATATATGAATTTAAGAATGTTATAAAATTTCGATTTAACATAAGTATGTTGAAATACAATCGCCTGTTACGAACAGTTGTATTTAAAACGAAATTAAAATTCAATAAAGAAATTAAATGACTGGCGTTCACAAGACCATTGATCAGCTTAAATTCATAACACATATCCAGTGTAACCCTTCGATATTGTAGAGATTTTAAGTTTTTTGTAGTCAGGCTGTACAATCGACTGTACACCTGACCAATGTCCATTCTAAATGAAACCAGCAAGATAAATTTATTTTGAACTTTCTCAATTGACTCAATGTGGTCTTACCAAACTAACATACAGAGTCCTAAACGTCTCCAAAGAGAACTGTTTGAAAAATCTGTCAATAAATCCTAACGTACAATAAGCTTTACTGGTAATATATATAAAATGGGAAACAAAAGTCCAGTGACTGTCAAAAACTACTCCCAAATCGCGAACCGTATCAAGACCGGGTAATCTACAATTGTTAATTGAATATCCAAATTTACTAAATCATCAATCAATCAATTTAGTGATCACAGTATTTTACAATCAGATTTAAATAATTTATCAAATTTGTGTTTGTGTTAGTATGTATTAATGTAATAACATTTACGGCGACTAAAAGAAATAGATAAACACTTTTTTAAATTAAGATGAAGATGATTTCTTGAACACCAGTTTAATAAATTATTTAAATCTGATTGTAAAATACTGTGATCACTAAATTGATTGATTGATGATTTAGTAAATTGTTTTAGTTTGTTCTTTAACTCAACTATTCATTACTAAATTGTTAAAAACAATCCATGGCATTTCTTTGTTTAAAATTATTTTTATTAAGCTGACTTACAGATTTATGTTAAAATCGGAGAAGACACATTTATAAAACGACACTCATTCACTTCAAAGCACTTCCGGATACTAACCGGTCTCCTCGAAACTCAAAAAGTCTTCCGCGTTTGACCTGCCCTTGCGGAAGGGTTGCTCTTGCATAATTATCGTTAACCCTTCTTAAACATGCAGGTAAGAAGGCATGTGTGGCCTCTTATTTGTTTGCATGTATGTACTTCCTTCTTCGAAATAGAAAAGAAAAGGGGTTTAATAAACCCACCTTAGGGTTTATAATTAAGTCGTTTCTGGTTTCTGAATTGTAATGAATTGATTACACAGGTCTACAAAATTAAATAAAAAATTGGTGTCGTTGAAATTTAAGTATATTTCTATTGCATTAGCAGTGGTAATACTGTTTCTGACATAAAACATTCAAAACTACATACCGGTTGTTGACTTGGCGGACGCAACATAGGAAATCCCATGTAAATTTTGTAATATTCAAATTTTGGCTCCCCTATTTATTTTAGAAACAAAATGTATTTACCTTTTTAATAGAGCGAAAAGTTCTGAATTCATTCGTGTTAACGTTTCTCTAAGTTAAAATAATTTAGAAAAAGTAATATGATTTGGCAAAAGATATCGCAGTCACTTGATTGAAGTAAATATTTTCGAATGTTTGCGTTGTTTTTTGTCGTTAATTAAGTAACAGCAATATTTTGTGCTATTTTGACATCCGTAATTGTTGTATCAATTTCATGGTATGTCATTATTTTTATAAAATCACATTACTTTTTCTTAATTATTTTAGATTTAAGTTTTCTGACATTTGTTACATTTTAAAGAGTTTGATTTGAAGCTTTAAACGAGTGCTTTCCACTTCCAGACTAAGCATGAAGTAAAATTTCGAGTTTAGAAAAGCCCCGTGAAAATTTGTCGAGGGTCGCGCAGCGACCCGAGACAAATTTTCTGGGCTTTTCTAAACTCGAAATTTTACTTCATGCGCCACGCTTATAAAACACAGATTTTAAGTAAAGTTCGAATTTACATAAATTTGACAATATTATAGTGTTTTGTACGCGTGGCGCATGAACTAAAATTTCGAGTTTAGAAAAGCCCAGAAAATTTGTCTCGGGTCGCTGCGCGACCCTCGACAAATTTTCACGGGGCTTTTCTAAACTCGAAATTTTACTTCATGCTTAGTCTGGGAGTGGAAAACACTTGTTTAAAGCTATAAATTAAACTTTAAAAAATCAGGAAATATCCGCAATTGTTGTATCAATTCCATGGTATGTCATTATTTTTATAAAATCACATTACTTTTTCTTCATTATTTTAACTTAGAGAAACGTAAAGTGTTAAGTATGAACATTCATAAATTTAGAATTTTTCCCTCTACAAAAAAGTAAAATACATTTTGTCTCTAAAATAAATAGGGAAGCCAATATTTGAACACTTCAAAATTAATATGCGATTTCCTATGTTGCGTCCGCCAAGTCAACACCCGGTATAGTTGTCTAGTTAAAAGCATTGTTTATATTTTCTTATATTTTCTTGTGAGCAGTTGTGTTAAAAGTTTATTTTTATTATCGCGTGATTTAAAACTTAAAAAAATAAATATAATAATAATGTTAACATCAAGACGATCCTGTTCACCGATCTAAATACATTTTTATAACAATTTAATTAAATCACTTAACTTTTACCACTTAGTTTGATAATGACTAGCTTGAAGTCGAAACTATAGTCGCTGAAAAGTAAAATAAAAGTGGTAAAACAAAGTTAAGTGTTTTAATGAAGTTGCTAAATACATTTTGTTACGTTTGTGGCAAATACACAGTGAAAAAGTGTCGGAAATTTATCATTGAATTAGTGCAAAATTCGTACTTATTTTAGCTTAAAAATTGAAGACACTGGCAACCTTTGGGTTCTAAATTGATTGTGAGTTACGTGAAGATCAAATTAATTTGACGAATAAAGCACTAATAACCTCTCTTCACACTTTCATTTGAATTACCAAATGTACATTTTGGACACAAAGAAAGGTTATTAGTGCTTTATTCGTCAAATTTGGGTTCTGAATTGTGTTAGCTAAATATGTAACGGATACTTAGGATAGTGGGCACATCGAAAAAAAAAAAACATCCAAGATAAATTCAAATTCAAAACTATTGAAATTCGAGAAAATAAGCTTACGCTTCTTATAGTTTGCACACTTTAAACATAATATATACAATTACGAACAAACTATGGAATAGTTTTTTCGTAATTTTATATATTATGTTTGAAAAACATCCACTTATTTACTGGGACAGTCAAGTTTATATATTTTATCTGCTTATAGAAAGGCAAGAATAAAAACGCACAGGAGTAAAACAATCTGGCGTGGAAGAAGAAAATTGACCATTGAAACACAGAATATTATTAGTTAATTCATATTATTTATTTATTTATTTATTTGGTAATAACCCAACAGACTGTAAAGTCTAATAACAGGGCTATATCATTATTACAAATTAAATACAATATAACTTATATAAATATATAACAAAAGATGCATGCAGAACAGAAATACATAAAACCATAAAGAAATAAACAATATTAAAAATTAACTCATAAACTAAGGTAACATAGATAATAATTTTATAGAATCACTAACAATATGCTTAAACACTTTGAATGTTGAAGTGAATATGTCGAGATTGTATGCGTAATGATTATAAAGTCGAGATAATCTTATAATAGGTGAGTTTGCATAATAATTATTAGTTGGAGTAGCATTAGGCCGAATAAGACAGTTCGTAAAAGCTGTAAACAAAAATGGCCAAAAAGAATAATTTTGCCTTTATTGCACATAAAATTAGATCGAATGAGACAGTTCGTAAAAGCTGTACACAAATGCAGCCAATATTTTATTTATATTGCCAGAAAATTCTCTCCTATAAGTAAGAAGAAAGTAAAAGGTGGTATTTTCGGCGGACTTCAGATCAGGCTTTAATCAAAGACAATAATTCCGTGCTTTCCATAAATATTTTAATTCATTTATTGAAATATTAGCCTGAATTTCTTTTGTCACTATCATGAACATTTTTTAGGAAATCACAAGTCTGACAATTATTCTGAACTGGTGCAAAGGATGTTGGAATGCTACAAAAAGCCCTGGTGTAATATGATCAATCAAGTCCACTACCTTTACAACGATTTGGACAAATTTTCCGAAAGCCTTGGCTCTTACAGTGAGGAACAATGGAAGAGGTTCCACAAAGACCTAACAAAATATGAAAGCAAGTTACCAAGGATGAGCACATGATGGCTGATTATTGCTAGGGAATCATGAGAGACTGTCTTGATAAATCTTAGACAAAGGAATCGCGAAATCGAAGGTTCCTCTGTATCCAATATTGAAATAAATGGTAATAGATACAAAGCATTGTGTTTCTTTGCACCTTCTCATATTTCCTAAGCTATACAGAGAGTTTTATGTAACACCGAACATTTTCATAACGAGAATGTTTCTTTGAAGTATCCATATGCATACGTTGCACTTTTTCTGATGCTCGGTTTATTAAAAGAATTCAATTTGAAGCTTTAAGCGAGTGTTTTCGACTCCCAGGCTAAGCATGAAGTAAAATTTCGAGTTTAGAAAAGCCTGAAAATTTGGTTTGGTCGCGTAGCGCGAAGCGCGGAGCGGCCAAACCAAATTTTCAGGCTTTTCTAAACTCGAAATTTTACTTCATGCGCCACCGGTACAAAACACTGATTCAATGTAAAGTTTAGCGGTGTGTTTTAAACTTCGTAATATGTCAGTGTTTTGTACCGGTGACGCATGAAGTAAAATTTCGAGTTTAGAAAAGCCTGAAAATTTGGTTTGGCCGCTCCGCGCTTCGCGCTACGCGACCAAACCAAATTTTCAGGTTTTTCTAAACTCGGAATTTTCCTTCATGCTTAGCCTGGGAGTGGAAAACACTCGCTTAGGCTTCAAATTAAATTCTTTTAATAACCGAGCATCGAAAAATGTGCAACGTATGCACAGAGATACTTAAAAAAAAATCTCGTTATGAAAATGTGCGGTGTTACATAAAACTCCCTGTATGTAGGGTCATGAAAAAAAGTTGCAGTTGCAATCAGCATGACGAGTATTCTTAAAAATAGT
Source organism: Philonthus cognatus (assembly GCA_932526585.2). Classification (NCBI taxonomy): domain Eukaryota; kingdom Metazoa; phylum Arthropoda; class Insecta; order Coleoptera; family Staphylinidae; genus Philonthus; species Philonthus cognatus. The sequence goes on along the minus strand of OW052241.1, from coordinate 30,209,679 downwards.
ATCAGTGTTCCTGGCACCAAATTCACTGTTGGCCTGTGTTATTAATACAAACGAATCAGAATTTTGATGGGCGATTTTGTTCATAAGTAAGTAACGATTCGAGTGCTAATAATGAAGTTAAGCTTGTATTTTAACTTCAGTATCAACTTATACTTTTTCCATAAAGTAAAATTGTATTTGGAAATTGTTTGCAGAATATTTACAAAACATAAAAACGAATTAAAATTAATACGGAATTTCTGAAAAAATTTAGTCTCGTTGATACTTTTCAAATAAGTAGTTGTTTCAATGAATATTTGACAACGATACTAAATTTTTGCGGAAAGATGATATTAATTTTTATTTATTTTTATATTTTATACTTTTATCAATGATTAGTAACTTTAGTAGCTTCCCTATAACCTATGAAAGTTTATCATTATTCTTCTTAACTTCACTGTTAACTTAATAGCAATAATAATACTAACTGTATTTGTTGCTTTATATTGTTTGTCAAAATACTGTCTACATACGTTTGTTATTAACCGTCTTTCTTTAAAAGATATTTGTCTGTGATATTTTATATACTCTCTTTTTAGGATCGATATTACATCTGTGATATTTAGCTTCAATTGTGATAGTATCTTTGTATTTATGGTTTGCAATATAAACTGTGATATTTCTATTTATAACAGTGATGCAATCTTTACTAGTTACTTGTATGTTTATTTATATAATTTTTGTTTGCACGGTACTTATTTATTTTTTTATTATCATTTATAAATGTATGGTTTGTTTACACTATTGTCAATTTATTATATTTATGCAATTTTTTTTAATGTATTTGATGTAACGGTTAAGAAACATTAATGTAAACCTTAGCTATTGAACCATTGGATAGTCATATGATAGTGATTAATCCCTTCAAGTTTATTAAAAAAACAATAATTTTGTAAGTTATTGGGTATGATAACTTATGTATAAATAACTGAATGTATTACATTTGTAAAAAAAGGTGTATTCCGTAAATAAAGTTTTTTTTTTTTGGCTTTTGCCTGGCCTTGGGAACTTGCCCATTAGCCATCATCAATCTATATATTTTTGTATCAATTAATTTATTACAATTTGTAGTATTTAACTATTCATTCGGACAATCACACACATTCATACTACACCCAGGGCCACGACGAGATATTATTTTTGAAATAAAGTCTCCCCGTGCACGGGAATCGAACCCGAACTTGTGGCTCACCGAGCGATACAGCCCGGCGACGTTACCGGTCGGCCACCACCTGCCCTAAATAAAGTTTATTAATAATGATAATTTTCTTTAAATAGAACATAAACTTATATCACGTGATCTTTATTTTTGTAATTTTGTTCTGTTTATATATATAAATTTAAGAATTTTTACTTTTGTAATATTACTCTGTAATTGGATTGTCCTGTTGGGTAATAAATATTATTATTTTAGATATGTTATTATAAAAAAAAATAATTTGCCCAGCTGATAACCAAATTCAGGACAAAATTAAATACAAAATATGTAACGAAACACTTTTAACTTTGTTTGTATAACACGTTTTATTTACAAACAAAGTTAAAAGTGTTTCATTGTGTAATTAACATATATAACGAAGTAGAAGCCTCCACAATACAGAATTTACAAAATATGTGTTTACAATGTTTAACAAATTACTGCGTAATATATTCAACATATCAATAATAGCGATAATGATTGCCAACCTCCGGATCGGAGAAGGCACCTATAGAAGAAGAAGCAGAATAAAAACAGAAATATGTATGAAGATAAACATAAATATTTGCCTCTTTAAACATTCCTAACAACTTATAAAATAATAGACATAAAACTTATATAATTTTTAAGACAAATTAGTTGTAGATTGCGAGAACAATCGCACTTTTAATGTTTTGAAGTATTCTACAACCAAGTATTGGCAAATGTTTGAAAGTGTAAACGCCATCTAATGCCCATTAGCTTAAATAACATCGTCAATAGCTGGCAAACTAAACGTTTGTATACGCAATTGTTCGTCCACAACAGGGCCTTATTTTAGAGAATACAAATAACAAGAATATGAGTTTGTGTTCAGTACTCATTCATTCACCGTATAACTATGTACGCGTTTCAGACTCCAACGCCATCATCAGTATAGTCCCGAACCAGTGCTTGAAGAATACTGAACATCTTTGACCATTTATTATGGCCTGTGCAATTTACAATTACAATTTTTTTTAGGTATACATTTCCTAATTTGTATCCTGTATTATTAAATAAAAGAATTGAGTCTCCTTTCTTCACAAGATTTATTTAAAATCGCAAATGTACATTTCGGTCACGATGTGACCATTATCAATGCTTAACTAGTTACAAAAACAAACGGAAACTTAATTTATACCACGTGGATACAGATTCGTGATTAGTGGGGAAGCGGTACAGGTAGGTAAAGGGCGGATTATAATTACACCATTTCGGGTGATTGGGATTAGAGCGCTGGGATCAGTTCTAGAAAAGGATTTACTAATGGGCTTGAATCAAAGTTCAATAGCCGGTTTTCCACTTTTTTCATTTCTATTGCCTCCAAGGTATTAAGCCGGTAATTACTGGAGAATTTTAATAATTTCATTTTATCTATTGAAATTTTGTGACCTGATTCGATGGCGTGGTGAGCTACCGCTGATTTATCTGCATTAAAGTTTTTGATGTGTAAGGTATGTTCTTTAAACCTGTTCTGCAAATTGCGTTGAGTTTGTCCAACATAAATTTTATCACAATTGCAGCACTCTATTGAATAAATGCCAGATAAAGAGAGTTAGCTTTTATTGTCAAACGTGTTTCCGAGATAATTTTTTAGTTTGGTATTAGTATAATAAGCTGGATTTTTATTTTGTTTGTTTGGCATAGGTTCTAGCCATTCAGCCACTAACGATGATTATATTAATTAATTTAACATATATTTGGACGTCACACACATTCACACCACACCCAGGGACACGACGAGAAATTATTTTTAAATAAAGTCTCCCCGTGCACGGGAATCGAACCCGCTTTTGTGGCTCGCCGAGCGATACAGCCCGACGACGTTACCGCTCGGCCACCACCTGGAATTAAGTTGAAATTTTTTACAAAGTTTATTAATCAAATATATTGCTATCCATATCAATTTTCGTTAAATTTAAATATTCTGTAATTTGTTGTTCTGGGATATTATTATTAATTATGGGATATTATTATTAATTATGGGATATTATTATTAAATAAATAATAATAATAATGTCCCAGAACAACAAATTACACAATATTTAAATTTAACGAAAATTGTAATGGATAGCAATATATTTGAATTCAATAGAACTTTTTACAAACAAACCTTTGGTACGGCAATAGGGAACCCGCTATCTCCCTTTTTAGCAAACATTTTCTTAAACCACTTCGAAAATTTAGCAAAAAATAACATTGACAATTTTCCCACCACTTGGTTCCGCTACGTAGATAACGTGTTTGCCATTGTCGATACTGATTTCAATATAATAATAAATAATAAAATAATAAAACGTTTATTTACGGCAGTGTCATTATTACAAAATAATACAATAAAAGAAATCCAAAAAGCTTTAAAAAAAATATAAGAAACAGAAAATAATTTCAAATATACATGCATGATTGATAACTAAAAATAAAACTTAATTTAAATAATTTAAATCGACTGAATATAAAATATAAATATTATTATAATACGCTTACGAAAAACGATTCAATCTAACCTTAAATTGTTGAAATGACAATCCAAAGAGATCAAACCAATGGTATTGGTTGTAGTCATTGCCGGTCTTCATTAGTCTGGTAATCGTGTTCATCGATGCTGAAACTGTGCGATGAGAGTCCAAATAAAATAATGTATTGGTCCGGGTGTTCCTTGTAGGCACATGCAAAGTTAAGGCATCTAACAGGCCGGGGGAATTAATGTGCCCATTGATTGACTCTACGATTTTGGAGAGTTGACAAATTGAGGTCTTCCATTACTTGTTTGTAATCACCGCGAGCATGGCGATGTCCGGATTTGTACTCAATACATCGCAAAAATTTCCTCTGTACTACTTCCAAACGTTCCATGTTGTAATTAGTAAATGGTGTCCAGACGGGCGACGCATATTCAAGATGAGATCTAACGAGGGAGCAGTATAAAGTTTTAAGACATTCCGTGTCCAGATTTTTAGTTATATGCCACACGAATCCCCACATTTTTAAAACTTTCGAAATAATATTGGAGATGTGGATGTTAAAAGAGAAACTTGAATTGAATATTACTCCAAGATCTTTAATTGTGTCAACTCTCTCAAGGTTTATTGAATTGATGTTGTATGTATGAAATATTTGACTTTTGTTATTACAGGTGGACATAGCGAAGCACTTGGATACATTTAAATATAAACGATTATCATCGTACCATTTGTAGAGCTGGTCTAGATCGGATTGCATGCCAAGGCAGTCATTTTTAGAGCGAATAATTTTGAATAACTTTAAGTCATCCGCAAACATTAGAAATTGGCAGTTTTTGAAGATATCTTGTAGATTATTGATAAATAATAAAAATAAAATTGGCCCTAAATAGATGCGTTTGTTAAACAACTTAACAGTTTCTATCAGAGTATCAACTTTACTTATGAAACAGAGATTAATAATTCATTACCATTTTTGGACTTAATGATTACTAGGAAAGGCAATAAATTCGATTTTAACATTTTTCGAAAAATCACTCACACCTTTAACTATTTCAGACTCACATGCCCCCATACAACATAAATTAGCAGCCTTTCACAGTATGATTCATAGAGCAATTCATATCCCAATGTCCGAAATAAATAGAAAATGAGAATTTAATAAAATCCGAAATACAGCAAAACAGTTAAATTACAAAGTTCATATAATCAATAAAATCATTAAAAAAACATACCCATAGATTTAAAATACAAAATTCAACAAAATTAACTTCAATTAAAGATAACCCGCAGAAACAATACATTAAAGTCTCTTATGTACCTAAACTCACTAACAAGATTAATAAACTTTGTAAAAATTTCAACTTAATTCCAGCTTATTATACTAATACCAAACTAAAAAATTTTCTCGGAAACACGTTTGACAATAAAAGCAACCTCTCTTTATCTGGCATTTATTCAATAGAGTGCTGCAATTGTGATAAAATTTATGTTGGACAAACTCAACGCAATTTGCAGACCAGGTTTAAAGAACATACCTTACACATCAAAAACTTTAATGCAGATAAATCAGCGGTAGCTCACCACGCCATCGAATCAGGTCACAAATTGTCAATAGATAAAATGAAATTATTAAAATTCTCCAGTAATAACCGGCTTAATACCTTGGAGGCAATAGAAATGAAAAAAAGTGGAAAACCGGCTATTAAACTTTGATTCAAGCCCATTAGTTAATCCTTTTCTAGAACTGATCCCAGCGCTCTAATCCCAGTCACCCGAAATAGTGTAATTATAATCCGCCCTTTACCTACCTGTACCGCTTCCCCACTAATCACGAATCTGTATCCGCGTGGTATAAATTAAGTTTCCGTTTGTTTTTGTAACTAGTTAAGCATTGATAATGGTCACATCGTGACCGAAATGTACATTTGCGATTTTAAATAAATCTTGTGAAGAAAGGAGACTCAATTCTTTTATTTAATAACTTAGTTCACCTTCACGTAACTCAACAATAACTTGTATCCTGTATTTCTTCGAATATTCGTTGTTTTTGAAATAGTTTAATTTGAAGCTTTAAATAAGTGTTTTCCACTCCCAGGCTAAGCATGAAGTAAAATTTCGAGTTTAGAAAAGCCTGAAAATTTGGTTTGGTCGCGTAGCGCGAAGCGCGGAGCGGCCAAACCAAATTTACAGGCTTTTCTAAGCTCGAAATTTCATTTTCATTTTAGAATATTCGTTGTTTTTTGAAATACATAGTTTAATTTGAAGCTTTAAATAAGTGTTTTCCACTCCCAGGCTAAGCATGAAGTAAAATTTCGAGTTTAGAAAAGCCTGAAAATTTGGTTTGGTCGCGTAGCGCGAAGCGCGGAGCGGCCAAACCAAATTTTCAGGCTTTTCTAAACTCGAAATTTTACTTCATGCGCCACGCATATAAAACTCTGATTTAAAGTGAAGTTAAAAGTATACTGCTTTTTCAATACTGGCTAAACAGTATATTTTGAACTTCACGATATTTCAATGTTTTATACGCGTGGCGCATGAAGTAAAATTTCGAGTTTAGAAAAGCCTGAAAATTTGGTTTGGCCGCTCCGCGCTTCGCGCTACGCGACCAAACCAAATTTTCAGGCTTTTCTAAACTCGAAATTTTACTTCATGCTTAGTCTGGGAGTGGAAAGCACTCGTTTTAAGCTTCAAATAAAACTCTAAAAAAATAAGGAATGTTTTAAAATTTAGAATAATTATATGTATACATAAATGAAAAAATCCTCGTATGTTCGAAAGCGTAAACGCTATCTTATGCCCAATATTCATTCATTAGGAATGAATGAATGAATATTCGGCATAAGATAGCGTTTTTTCAACTTATACTTCAAACAAAGATTATTAACTTTCTAACTTCGCCATAAACTTACACTTTTTACTTTTTTTGTACTATTTTTCTATATTTACAATTTTCTAAGAATCTGATTAACTACAATGTTTATCTTTTGAAAATATTTGTCTTTATCAGGAAAAGAGTTTTGATTTTCTGAATTAACCTTTGTATTTCACGCGGAAAGAAATTGGGATTGTTATGTAAGTAAAAATTTTCACTTTTATCGAGTTTTTATCGCACAAAAGGTGTCGCCGGTTCGTAATGAACACGAGGAGCTTGTTACACACATCAATTTTAACGACGGCACTTAACGTGTGTGTTCCACACCCAGCGAACCAATTATATTTTATATTTAATATTGAATTTTATACGCGCCAATAAACTTTATTGTCATCACGTGTGCCCTCTTCTTTCCGCCCGCTGACGAAAATATGTTTTCAACGCGTCAAGCATTTTTTTTTTTTTTTCGTTATCTTGTAAACGATAAATTACACAAGCACCTTCATATTCCTCAATTTTTATTATTATTAAAAAATATTAAACAAAAAATTTTTGGTGGAAGTAAACATACCTCGATGTGTACTCTGTAAATATTCAGGCATTTGTAGTTTTTGATGAGTGTTCAGTTTGAAGCTTCAACCAAGTGTTTCCACTCCCTGGTTAAGGATGAAGTAAAAGTTTGCGTAAAAATCACGATGTTTACGTCAGAAAAGACAAAAATGGTAATATACTCGAAAAACTGAAATTGACGAAAAGACCGTATTTGCTGATTTAAGACAAAGTCGATTTTTTTATTCCAGCGATTTTGAACAAAACAATTGATATTTTGGAAAATCCAGTAGACATATTTAAATTGCGATTGCAAGCAGTCAACGTTTATTAATTTTTGAGAAAGTTTATTCTTTGATATTGACTATTTTCGTTAGAGTTAGTTAATTCTGTAATTTAAATGTTAAAAAAGAACCGAGATGAAACTAAAATTCACTTTTTTCAAAGCCGAACCAAAAGTAAAGTATCTAAAAACAAAATCAGAGTGAGGGGACCTCAAAACAAATATTTCCGCACACAGTTTTGAATTAAATATTGCAAAAAAGTAGAAACTGTTGTAAAATTAAACAAATGTTCACGTGCGTGTTTGAACCGAAATAAACCGATATTTTTTTGATTTGGTTCAGTTCCGGTTTTCGTTTCAACAAGAATATTTTTTGTCGGTTTTCGGTTTACAGTTCAGTTCCGGTGCGAAATCCTGCATTTAAATAAAATCAAATTCGTGAAAATCGTCAAAATATTATTATTCTGAAGAAAATCATGAACTAGAACGATAGAATAGAATAGAATAGAAATTTATTAGTGCCAATACTTAACAGTTTACACAAATCAACTAGATGAAACGTAATTTAACAGTTTCTAAATACCCAAAAAGTCATCATCTCGAAGAAGTATTAAGATTGATGATGATATAAAAAAAAAATAGATTTTTTCGAAATAACCGAAAATCACCGAAATTAGCAAAGATGATCAATATCCAGATTTACTTTGAAAACCATCGAAAATGAGGAAAATAATCAAATTGACCAAAACATTTAGAAAATCAAGAACATTGTTTGAATTCAATATTTTATGGTTTTTCTCTATGTTTCCTTTTCTTAAATTCACTTCTAACAAGTGTTTTCACTCCTTGAATAAGCATGAAATAAAATTTCGAGTTTAGAAAAGCTTGAAAATTTGCATTTGCAAGGGCGTGCGAGCGAAGCGAGTCGCGCCCTGGCAAATCCAAATTAGCGGGCTTTTCTAAACTCGAAATTTTACATCATGCGCCACGCGTATAAACACTGATTTGTAGTAAAGTTCAAAATATACTGTTTAAATTAATTATGTAATCGATCACAATAACTTATTTGGTTTTTAATAAATTATCTTCATACAAAGTTAGTAACCGAAATATCCCGTGGATCAGTATTATGATTTCTAGATCAGTTTCGACGAATTATATATTATAAAAACTAATTACACTAGGTAATAGTTTATTTGTTTGACCACAACATCAAATATTTTGCGTATATGATAAAGTACTATTTTTATTTCTTATCAGAATCAGAAATAACTTAAAAAATATCTGAATTAAGTGCTTCTTATAAGGGAGGGTTGTAAAGAAATGCAAATGAACTTTCGCGATTCTCACTAACCCACTTTTTTCTCCTTCTTCCTTAATCATTAATTAACCTACCCCAATTTTTTTTCTAACTACCCTCCCACCGAAACTCATTGTTTTCTTTCTCGCGCGCGGCGTAAAACAGGTGGTTTACTAATCCCTCCCCGCCCGTAAATCTCTTAAAAATTCTTAATTAATGCCAATGATCTCCAGAATGTGGGGAGTGCCTCCCCCGGGGCACTACATGACGTGACATTACCCCGCTCGCCCTTTCTCCCACCCCTAGCCGGCTCCCCTTTATCCCTGTCTACTCCGGATAAGCATTGACATTTCGGGCCGCTTGTTAGAATGTGACGCCCTCTCCACATGCCAAGAGAAGGGAGCTAGCATAAATACCTTCGAGTATTTTTTTTTATAATATGCGAGACACAAGATATTGTTTTAAAAAAATCATCAACCGTATAGATATTAGAGAAACTGAGCAATAATTGTTAGTTTAATTGATATCTAATTTCCGAATTATTAAAAAGGGTTTCCCAAAATTAACGCAAGATTTAAATTAAATAGATAACACAGTTTTTAGTCTTTAGATTGTTATTTTTTTATTCAATCATAAAGTACATAGGATAGGGTTATTTATGGAATAACACATCGAGTAAATGGCCTCCATGGCTTTGCTGGTGCATACGCACTCTTTTGTCGAAATTTTCCATAGTCATTCTGCATAAATGTGGCTGAATTTCGTTGGTGCAGCGCTTAATTTCCTCCTGTAATGCACAAATGGTTGTGGGCTTGCTGACATAGACCTTTGGCTTCAAAAAAACCCCATTAAAAGAAATGTAATGGTGTTAAATCACACGATCTAGGGGGCCTATTCTGATCACCGAAAATAGAAAGTACACGACCAGAAAATGTCTCATAGAGTAATTGAATTGTTTCACGGGCTGTATGCCATGTGGCACCGTCTTGTTGAAACCACATATTGGCCACATCAACATCATCCAATTTCCAGAAAGAACTGTGTTATCATGTTGCGATATCGAGCACCCGTAACAGTCACTGCTTGACCAGCCCCATTTTCAAAAAAGTATGGTCCAATGATGCCTTGAGCCCAAAATCCGCACCAAACAGTGACACGTTGTGGATGCATTTGTTTTTCGAATAATGAAAACACGTTGTTATATCGTGTAACGCGCCAATTTTACTAATCCTAAACTCTCAGCTATCAAATTGTTTGTTTCAGGGTTGCCAACAATTTACTGCACAAATGGCGGCAAATTCAAATCTTGCGTTAATATTTTGACACACTTTATTTATGTGTTGTAAAATTATTATTAAGTATTTGTAATTCAGAAATAATGACGTTTATTTATATAACTAGTTATATGGATTATCGAGTCCAGTTACTTATTTTATGCAAAAGGATCACCGTTTCTCCAAAAATGAGAAATTGGACGTTAGGCACACATTTTATTATATATTATTTTTGAGAGTGGCTCTCTTGCCTTCGTTTGGGAATTATTGACACAGTTCATATACAGGGAGTTTTCCTTATAAGTATACATATGTATCTAAGTACATTTTCTGACATTCCTTATTTTTAAAGGAGCTCAATTTGACGCTTTAAATTGCTTTCCACTCCCAGATTAAGCATGAAGTAAAATTTCGAGTTTCGAAAAGCCTGAAAATTTGGTTTGGTCCTGTAAACGGTAGTGTCTTTGGGGATATCATTTTTATTAAAGTATTTATTGTTATCCTAACGAGTGTTTTCCACTCCCTGAATAAGCATGATATAAATATTTCAAGTTTAGAAAAACCTGAAAATTTGGATCGGTCGCTCCGTTCCACCAGGCGTATAAAACACTAATTTAGTGTAAAGTTCTACAAATACTTTATCCAACTCTTTAATGACATAAAACGAACCTAAAATGTATTAGAGATTGATATTCTGTGTATTGATGAACCGTCGATTTTTATATCGGTTTATGTAATTTGCAAAAATATAAAATTCGCAGGAAAACTTACTTCTGACTTTTTTAACCGCATGAAATCCATATGCACTTCCAGGAAATACGGACATCCTGTATATATATATATATATATATATATATATATATATATATATATATATACCGGGTGTAGACTTGGCGGACGCAACATAGGAAATCGCATGTTAATTTTAAAGTGTTCAAATATTGGCTTCCCTATTTATATTAGAGACAAAATGTATTTCACTTTTATGTAGAGGGAAAAATTCAAAATTTATGAATGTTCACACTTAACACTTTAAGTTTCTCTAAGTTAAAATAATAAGGAAAAAGTAATGTGATTTTATAAAAATAATGATATACCATGGAATTGATACAGCAATTGCGGATATTCCCTGTTTTTTTTTTAAGTTTAATTTAAAGCTTTAAACAAGTGTTTTCCACTCCCAGACTAAGCATGAAGTAAAATTTCGAGTTTAGAAAAGCCCCGTGAAAATTTGTCGAGGGTCGCGCAGCGACCCGAGACAAATTTTCTGGGCTTTTCTAAACTCGAAATTTTACTTTATGCGCCACGCGTATAAAACACTATAATATTGTCGAATTTATGTATATTTGAACTTCACTCAAAATCTGTGTTTTATACGCGTGGCGCATGAAGTAAAATTTCGAGTTTAGAAAAGCCCAGAAAATTTGTCTCGGGTCGCTGCGCGACCGTCGACAAATTTTCACGGGGCTTTTCTAAACTCGAAATTTTACTTCATGCTTAGTCTGGGAGTGGAAAACACTCGTTTAAAGCTTCAAACTGAACTCTAAAAAATCAACGAATGTCAGAAAATTTATAGCTAAAATAATTAGGAAAAAGTAATGTGATTTTATAAAAATAAAGACATACCATGGAATTGATACAACTGCGGATGTCAAAATAGTTGTTGGTTGAATTTCATGGCATGTTATGATTTTTATAAAATCACATTACTTTTTCCTAATTATTCTAACTTAGAGAAACGTAAAGTGATAAACGTTAACACGAATAAATTCAGGATTTTTCCCTCTACAAAAATGGTAAATAAATTTTGTTTCTAAAATAAATAAGGGAGCCAAAATTTAAACATTTCAAAATTTACATGGGATTTCCTCTGTTGCGTCCGCCAAGTCAACACCCGGTATATATATATATATATATATATATATATATATATATATATATATATATATATATATCCATATAATTTTGAAATAAAATTTGAACTTAATTATTAACTAATTAAACTCAGCTTCTAAATATCCAATCCCAGTTATTAATATCCATAAGTAACGCATAAATAAGAAGTAGGGAGGGGATTAAATGATTAAAACAAAGTAGCTCTGGTGGAATTTCCTTGAGCGCAACATAAATAAAACCCATAATATATAGTGATATATCGTACCAACTGGACAACAAAACTTGGAAAATTTAATACCCTAAGGGGCTTACTTCTAAGAGCGAGCAATATAATGTTTGCCGTGGAAACGCAATAAATAATATGCAAGTCTTTGAGTCAGCCCTGCATGCCTGTAGGTATCAAATAAAGTCGCCCAAATGAATATTCGAAACGCTTCGCGAGTGTTTGTTGAAGAAACGCGCGCTGGGAGTTTGCGTTCGGAGAAATGTTTCGGATCAAACAGAAAGCATATAGAGGGTGGTTACTGTTACATTCGCGCGATAGAATGTGATGCTAAAAAGATGGGCTTAATGTGGAAAGTTACATTCTTAGCTCGTATGAAGGGAGTCGCAGGGAAGTATAATGTATGTTAGAAATTATTTAGTGTGTATGAAATGAAAATAAAGGCAAATCAAGTTATTTAATAAAAAAATAACCAAATTGTGGGTATAAAAGTCATTAACCCTTTTAGCACTGGAATTTTTCTGGTGCCCAAAAGAATGTTTTGTACACTGGATCTTATTAAGCACCATCTCAACTATACAGAGAGTTTTTCTTTTATGTATATGTATACAGTGTAAATCCTCAGATATTCGTTGTTTTCACAAATATTTCAAATTGAACTTTCAATCGAGTGTTTTCCACTTGTCTATTCTACTAAACCAGTATACTAAAAACGTGTTTTCTAAACATCACATCACATCAGTGTTTAGTACGCGTGGCGCATGAAGTAAAATTTCGAGTTTAGAAAAGCCTGAAAATTTAGTTTGGTCGCGTAGCGCGAAGCGCGGAGCGGCCAAACCAAATTTTCAGGCTTTTCTAAACTCGAAATTTTACTTCATGCGCCACGCGTACTAAACACTGATGTGATGTGATGTTTAGAAAACACGTTTTTAGTATACTGGTTTAGTAGAATATTTTGAACTTCACCTAAAATCAGTGTTTTATACGCTTGGCGCATGAAGTAAAATTTCGAGTTTAGAAAAGCCTGAAAATTTGGTATTGTCGCTAAGCGCAAAGCGCTGACCGGCCAAACATGCTTAGCCTGGGAGTGGAAAACACTCGCTTAAAGCTGCAAATTAATTTTTTTTTAATAAACCGAGCGTCGAAAAATGTGCAACGTATGCATGTCGATACTTAAAAAAAAATTCTCGTTATGAAAATGTTCAGTGTTAGATAAAACTCTCTGTGTAACATTTTTCAAAAATAGTCAAAATGTCAATATAATTATAACTGCTGTAAAAATAATGCAAACATTTAATAACGATCAAAAGAGGGCAATAATATCAGAATTATTACAAAAAACAACTGTTTTATTATAACTATAATTGTTAACAAATTATGTAACAATCAAAATATATCATAACTGTCAAAAAAGTCATGATATTATAATTATCAAAGACTTTCCAAAACTATCGTAAGTGTCACAGAAAATCTACAAAACTGGTAAATTAAGAATACTTTGAGTTAAAGTTGTCGAAACTATAGTTATTTAATAAAGTCTCAGTTATACAAACAAAGTTATAATTTGCCAGGGCGCGCAAGCGAAGCGAAGCGAAGCGAAGCGAAGCGAAGCGAAGCGAAGCGCACCCCGGCAAATCCAAATTTTCATGCTTTTCTAAACTCGAAATTTTACTTCATGCTTAATCTGGGAGTGGAAAACACTCGTTTGAAAGTTCAATTTGAAATATTTGTATTTGCAACAAATATCTGAAGATTTACAGCGGATACAGTGTATTGGGATATGTATACTTAAAAGAAACACTTCGTGTATATCTGAGATAGAAATAAATAATATGCAGTGTACAAAACATATTTTTGAATCAATAAATTTATTTTATTCTATTCTTTAGAATGCAGGAGTAAAATGAATTACGAGTACCTTAAAAAAAATGCACGAAAGTATTCATTTGTTTAAAAATTAGAACACTCAGTGTATGTACAATATTTAATGTTTTTTTACGCCCACCATAAAAAACCCTTGTTATCCTGACTCAAATTTTATTCCTTTATATAATTACAAAAGACAAAGCGTGTTTTGTACATTTCATCGTGGCATAGTTGTTTATGATTTTGGACAACAATTACCCAACTCAGTGTAATAAAGCAATAACATTTAAACAACCCAGAAAGTTTTACATCCTAATAAAACCGTTCACCCACAAAATGCACACGTATTTATTATAATATAAAGTGCGATCTAAAAAAATGTTCTTGTGTATGAGAAGTGAAAAATTTCTAGAACTAGTGTCAAAAGAAGGATGTTTAAATTTCATGCAATAATCCGAGTATTCTATTCACTTGCGCGGTAGACCAATAATAATAATAATAATAATAATAATATACAGGGACTTTTTCTTTTAAGTATACATGTCCCAATTACAGGATATATGCTGTGAATCTTCGGATATTAGTTTTATTTTTGAATGAGTTCAATTTGAAGCTTTGAAACAAGTTTTCAGGCTCTCCTAAACTCGAAATTTTAGTTCATGCTTAACCTGGGAGTGGAAACATTCGTTTAAAGCTTATAACTGAATACTTAGAAAAACAAAAACACAAAAATATGAAGATTTACAGCATATAATTGGGACAGGTATAGTTAAAAGATAAAAAATTCACGTGTAATCATTTTTATATTTATTAAGGAATAATAATTATTTAGTAAAAAAAACATGAATCTGTTCAAAATAATAATAATTTTCTATCTTGGGCACTTCTACGAGTATATTAGCCCCTAATACCTACATAACTGTTAGACAAAGCACTGTATTAATTACTCAATGGTATTATTTTTTTAACCTCTTAAATATGCGACGAATCGCAATTTTGTATAAATATAAAAATCCGCATCTAACATTTTTTCCCTTCATTCCGGGAAACGTATTTTACATCGACACGCCCGTCCGAGTAGTTTGGCATGTGGAGTGGAAATTCTCGGGGAAAACATATATTCCAGCTTGTTAAAATAAGTCCCAAGCGAGTTCGGATGTCGGATTGGCTTTTATATTCGACTGTATTAAGAATACGTCAAGCGAAAGTGTTTCAAAATTGGAATTTGCCGTAAAATGGGTTACAGCCCCGAAACCGAGCATATTCCCGGTTACAAATACGCCGGCAATTCTAATATAATATGTTTACATAAAAATATACAGGAATGTGGATAGTATCATTTTCATGTAATAAACTCAATCAAATAATGTTTCAACTAGTTAGTTTATTCATGGTAAAATACGTGTATGATTGTTAAAAATGACTGAAAAAAATGCACATTGAATCATCCTTCTTTACTAGGGTGAATTTAATCATGTGCTGAATGAAAAATATTCCTTCCCCTCTGCCTGTGTCTATTGTGCGCTTCCTTATCCGGGCGGTATTTGTCCAAATTACTGTGCATTTCAGTAAGAGGACGGGAAACGGCGCAGGAAAACTGTACACTCCGTATTCCTGATTCAGCAGGAAACATAAACCGTCCATATGAAGGCAAACAAAACGACAAATTCGAGCTCCACCCACCCTCCCGGCATCTAACAAGGAACCACTGACCTCCCCCTTTTAAGCCAAGGCACAAGACGGGGAGCAATTCCTTTGTTATCTCTCGACTCCATCCCGCAGACACGAAATTCGCCTCCGTGACTTCAATGACTTCAATGACTTCACCCCCAGAGCCATGTAGCTGGATGGCTGAAGCGCCTCTGTTTAATTTTCATCTTCTAATCAACAACAATTTTAAATACTAACTACAATATATTTAAATTAACTAACGACAATATATTTAAATTACCTATATCTACAGGGTGTCCCGTTAATGTGGGGGAAATGGCTTAACCATAGCTTCCTGGGATCAAAATATGATAATTTAACACAACTTATCTATATCCAAAAATTTACGGTTAAGCCGGAATTAGTCATTAAAGTTAAAAAAGACTATTAATTTTATTTGTAATGACTGAGCGCTATATTCGATTTGACTGAAATTTATTATGATTGATTATGGTCATCATTAATTGACAAGAAGTATAAAAAACAGTAGTACCACAACGTGAAAACTAAAATATCTCCTTACTGGCGCACCTTACAAAAATTTAAAAAATATTACTTCAACGATGGGTGCATTTAAATGCTTTCTTGTCCGTTAATAATGTTTGATATCTTGTACGGTTTTGCAACAAAAATATAAAATATGAATATGGTGTCCTCAATTTCCTTAACAAAATCCTAATACAAGCAACTAACAGTGAATTTTTCTTTAAGGTAAACATATGCATAAGCTGTAAATTTTCCGACATTCATCGTTTTTTAAAAGACTTCAATTTGAAGCTTTAAACGAGGGTTATCCACTCCCAGACTAAGCATGAAGTAAAATTTCGAGTTTAGAAAAGCCCCGTGAAAATTTGACGAGGGTTGCGCAGCGACCCGACACAAATTTTCTGGGCTTTTCTAAACTCTAAATTTTACTTCATACACCACGCGTATAAAACACAGATTTCAAGTTAAGTATGAATATACATAAATCTCACAATATTAGTGTTTTATACGCGTGGCGCATGAAGTAAAATTTCGAGTTTAGAAAAGCCCAGAAAATTTACTTCATGCTTAGTCTGGGAGTGGAAAACACTCGTTTAATGCTTCAAATTCAACTTAAAAAAAAACAAGGAATATCTAAAGATTTACAGAAAAATAGGCTGAATTTGGAATACGTATACTTAAAAGAAAAACTCCTTATATCTGTTTGTTTCGGAGAAATATGAATAATTATAAACCCTAATGAAGATAACAATTAATCCTAAAAAAAACTCTTTAATTAATATTACACATAATTGACGTATGTTAAACAATGGCGGCGACAACTAAAAAAAATGTATTTTTAATCATCCGAAAAACTGGATTTCGTTTTTACTAAATAATAAAAAATAATGTATTTGCAATGTTTATGTGGCAAAACCGTACAAGATATCAAATATTACTAGGAGACAAAAAAGCTTTTAAATGAACTAATCTTTCAAGATGGATTTTTAAAATGACCAGATTAACTGAAATGATGTGTTATATTATGATAATCAACCAAAATAAATTTTAATCAGATCGAATATAGCGTTCAATTGTTATAAATAAAATTAATAATATTTTCTTGAACAACTTAAAGACTAATTCCGTAAATTTTTGGATATAAATAAGTTCTGTTAAATCATCATATTTTTATCCCAGGAATCTATGGTTAAGCTATTTCCCCACATTAACGGGCCACTCTGTATAAAATAATGTAAATCTTCAATATTTACTAAAAAACCAAAAATAAATGTTCATGCGATTTAAATTGCATTATAAATCTGCACCTTAGAGGTAAAGAATTGTATCTCCATTTTTGTTTGATAAATGAAGTTAATATAAATCAATAATTGTAGAAAGGTTACGTTTTATATCGAAAATGGTTTTTATCTAGAAATCGATCCCTCGCACATTTTTCGACAGTTGAGCGCAAAAAGGATACATGTTGTAATACATACAGCCTGAGAAATTAAGTTTATTAGGCCGTGGAATGCCGAAACGATACAAGTCATGACATATTTGTTCTGCAGTCAATGGGCCCGTTCATCAAAATGTTCAACATTCAACATGTTTGGATTTGTTTGTGATGTATGTTGGTATCCAATGATCAGTATTCCGGTCGGTCTATTTTGTAGGATTGCGAAAATCCCAAACATGTTCACAATTAACAATCCGGTCATCAGAGAATTCCCAAACAGTTGGCAGTAAACTCCCAACTGTTGTCTCTGATGATCGTGCCCAATGCTAGACATTGTAGGTAGCGCTGTTTGCAAACATGTGACAGTTACAGTTTGAAGCATTGTCAAGCCTGGGAGTATTTTCCACTCCCAGGCTAAGCATGAAGTAAAATTTCGAGTTTAGAGAAGCCTGAAAATTTAGTTTGGTCGCGTAGCGAGAAGCGCGAAGCGACCAAACCAAATTTTCAGGCTTTTCTAAACTCGAAATTTTACTTCATGCGCCACCGGTACAAAACACTGACATATTACGAAGTTTAAAACACACCGTTAAACTTTACATTGAATTAGTGTTTTGTACAGGTGGCGCATGAAGTAAAATTTCGAGTTTAGAAAAGCCTGAAAATTTGGTTTGGCCGCTCCGCGCTTCGCGCTACGCGACCAAACCAAATTTTCAGGCTTTTCTAAACTCGAAATTTTACTTCATGCTTAGCCTGTGAGTGGAAAACACTCGCTTAAATCTTTAAATTGAATTCTTTTAATAAACCGACAGTAAAAAACTGCCAAAATATATATTTTAAGAGTTAAAACGTTTTTGAACAATTTTTCTGCAATTATGATACATTTTAGATATTTTTGGAAGATAGAAAGAAAATATAATAGTGTTATAATAATAGAAAATAATATATTCTTGACAAATGGTGCGTAAAGTTTGTAATTGTACCCGTGTAAGAGACGTTTCCTTATAATCTTAGCAAATAAAAGTCAATGTAAACACGAATAGTTGACATTACACTCCCAGATTAAGCATGATGTAAAATTTTGAGTTTATAAAAGCCTGAAAATTTGGATTTGCCGGGGCGCGATTCGCTTCGCATGCGCGCCCCGGCTTTTATAAACTCAAAATTTTACTTCATGCTTAATCTGGGAGTGTAATGTCAACTATTCGTGTATAAATTGACTTTTATTTGCTAAGATTATAAGGAAACGTCTCTTACACGGGTATAATTATAAACTTTACGCACCTTTTGTCAAGAATATACTATTTTCTATTATTATAACACTATTATATTTTCTTTCTGTCTGCCAAAAATATCTAAAATGTATCATAATTGCAGAAAAATTGTTCAAAAACGTTTTAACTCTTAAAATATATATTTTGGCAGTTTTTTTACTGTCGGTTTATTAAAAGAATTCAATTTAAAGATTTAAGCGAGTGTTTTCCACTCACAGGCTAAGCATGAAGTCAAATTTCGATTTTAAAAAAGCCTGAAAATTTGTTTCAGGCTTTTTTAAAATCGAAATTTGACTTCATGCTTAATCTGGGAGTGGAATGTCAACTTCCATATGCTCGTTGTACAATATATTATTATTTTACTTCTTAAATATGCAACTACGACTGTTTGTTGTTCAAATATCGAAAATTTAGAATTTAGGTATTTTAACGGCGGGCACTTTATAATTGCTCCATTAAATAGCTTTTTTCTTCTCTATATTTTGCAAAAAGAAGTTATATTATGAGGTCAGGGAAAATAAAACTAGAATCAGAGAAGAGTCAGGGAAAAAAAACTAGAATCAAAGAAGAGTCAGGGAAATTTAGCATTTCAGATTGGTCGCCACCATGATTCAGTAATTAATAAAAGAATCGCGTCCTCTTCAGGTGGTATCTTTTTCAGTATTAATCATTGAAAAAAAAATTAAAGAATTTTCTTAAATAAGTCTTAAAATCGATTGGCTCTAATTTGATTAAATCAATCACCACATTAAAGCCCCTTTTAACAATTTTAATCGAATTGAAATATTATCGAGTAAACCAAGGGAAAATCAGTCAAGCGCTCGCCGAAGCTGAATTAATTGATCACAACCGAAACCATTTATATCCACCGGAAACAAACTCTTCACCCAACCCCCTCCCCTCTCTTTCAACTCGAGAAAAACTAAAAAAAAGTATCACGCGAACTTAAAACTCCCCAACTTATTTTACTTTCACGCAACTTCCGCCAACTTTTCCCTTTTTACAAACACCGACTTAAATGTATCATTACATCCTGAAGCTTATATTAATTAATCCACCGTTTAAATAATGTGCTTTATGTATGTACATATATGTATATATTACATGTGTGTGTGTGTTTATGTAGTATATATGGGGGATATATGTGTACCTTAAGTCGGGAGGCGAATGGGGGATTATGGATTTTAGATCCCCCTCGCATAGGGATTAGAAAGGCTTGTGAAGGCCGGTGGTATTTGGAGCGAGGGAGGGTCGGAGGAGGAGGAGGGGAGGGTTGGCAGGGCAGGGGCGGGGGATGAGTTGGGGCTCTATCGGACGCAAGTTGCCCGCGTGTTGCGACGCCTTACCTCCCCCAGAAAAGCCCGACTTACACGCGACAAATCCAGCCCTGGTTTATCCTTTGTTTCCCCGTTTCGAAATTGCTCGTAATTAGTATATTAGCTGGATTTATTTATACCGTACGTTTTCGTAAAGAAAAAATAAATTTGTAAATTTCAAGTTATTTAAGGCTGGGAGGTTAGAAGGTAAAAAAATAATTAGAAATTACATGGATACTCATAGTATTTGTATTTCAAATAAATCCCTAATTTGGGTTTTAATAATTTTGTTTAAAGTTTGTGTTTTTTTAAATATTTTCTGGATTTGTTGAAAATTGCTAAGGAAGTTGGAAAAATATTGCTCTTGAAGAATACACAAAATGTTCGAAATACCTCATAAGTTTTTTGTGTTATTTCCATCTGAACATCAAAAAGTATGTTTTTTAACATCCACAGTAAACAAACAAAATCCATGGAAAGATTTTCATCATATTTTTTTATACCACGAAAATCAGGCTGAAATTAACATAATTAATTTAATTTACTTTATTGACGGCTTATCACCATTTTACAATATTACAATATAAATTTAATTCATGATACTTAATGATATAAATAAAACAAATAGAAAATGTATCTATTTGTAGGCTGTGAACAAAAAAGAAATACATAACAATACATTCATATGAATCTAAGTCTAAAAAAAATAATAAGAATACATAACATTATAAACAGACGTATACATCAGTATTTAATAATAATTTTTTGAATTTATTAAATGTGTTACCAAAGATACAAATGTTTCTACTATCACATATTTTGTTCCAATATCGACACATTCTAGAAAGTGGTTCATTGTTTCCATAATTTGATTTAAACATTTTAATTCTAAAAGTTAGTTTGGATCTAGTATTGGTAGGGATACTAAAATTAATCATGTTAAGAAGCTCAACACAATCGCATAAACCATTTACTATTTTGTATAAGAGACATAAATCCAAATAAATCCTTCTTTCATGGAGTGATTTTAAATTTAAAAGTGCTAACATTTGTGATCTGCTGTAATTAACGCGAGATATGCCCAGAGTGAATGAAATATTTAATAAAAATTTGTTTTGTACTCTTTCAATGCTGTTCACAGAATTTTTATAATATGGCGACCAAATATTCGACGCATATTCTAGTTTGGATCTTACTAATGACAAATACAATGTTCGTTTAGTGATAATAGAAAATTTGTAGCCAAAACGTTTTATAAATCCAAGTGATTGTAGAGCTAAATTTGTAATACGGTTTATGTGATTCATAAATGTGAGCTTCGTATCAAAAATCACTCCAAGATCTCTAACGGAACCAACACGAGGTAGAATACAGTTATTTAGGATATAATTATGTAGTATAGGGTTCTTACTTCTGCAAAATGACATGACTGAACATTTGCTATAGTTTAATGAAAGATCATTGTCTGCACACCATTCACTTAAGTGATTAATATCTTGTTGCAGAAAATGTATATCGTCAATTGAAGAAACAGTTCGAAAAAGTTTAAAATCATCAGCAAAAAGCAAGAACTTACTATTTTTGATATAACTACCTATATCATTAATGAACAACAAAAAAAAAAAATATATAAATTACATAAATTAATTTCAGGTTGCAATTAACAAAATTTATTAAATAAAAGATAATCAAATACAGGTTGAAATTACTATAATAATGCCCGGTATTATAAATGATTAATAAATCATTAGATAACTATTCGTGGAGTAAATTTATTTACCTAGTAAACTAAAAAATTGCCTACCTACCGAATAAATAGCAATTCTAGAAATAAATAATATAATTAGTAGATTACAGACCGAAATTAAACATTTTCATTGTGGCCATAGCTGGAACCACCAATTTTTTAAATTGAATTGTCAATATTTCAAATTAAATTGTCAATCAAATTGGAAATATAGTTTAGTTCCTTATAATTATAAAGAATAAACGTGGAATAGGTCAGAATTACACAGAACAAGAAAAAGAAAGCTTATTAGAAATTATAAAAAACTTTAACGAGTGTTTTCCACTCCCAGGCTAAGCATGAAGTAAAATTTCGAGTTTAGAAAAGCCTGAAAATTTGGTTTGGTCGCGTAGCGCGAAGCGCGGAGCGGCCAAACCAAATTTTCAGGCTTTTCTAAACTCGAAATTTTACTTCATGCGCCACGCGTACAAGACACTGATTTCAAGTGAAGTTCACTTGTTCACAATATTTCAGTGTTTTTAGTGTTTAATACGCGTGGCGCATGAAGTAAAATTTCGAGTTTAGAAAAGCCTGAAAATTTGGTTTGGTCGCTCCGCGCTTCGCGCTACGCGACCAAACCAAATTTTCAGGCTTTTTTAAACTCGAAATTTCACTTCATGCTTAGTCTGGGAGTGGAAAACACTCGTTTAAAACTTTAAATGGAACTAATTTAAAAAAAGCGTATGCATAAGTATAAAAATCTCTGGTTATGGCTGATTTGAAAAACTCTAGGTCTTCGACTCCTTAGAATGTGTTGTGGTTCGAATTAATCATGATAACCGTAATGAAATTAATAAATACAAGTAGTAGAATCTTAAGTAATTATAATAATATAACAGACTTTTGACTTTTAACTGTCAAATTATTTAGAAAATAAAATGTACTTTGTAGAAAAACAAACAAATAATTTACTGAGGAGATTTATTAGCCAAATAAAGTTATTTTCTGTTTATAATACCGAAATCTTTGGAATAAATTAATTTATTCCTAAAGTAAATTTTATTTAGGGAATAAAACGTTTTATAATACCGGGCATAAGTAAGATAAATTAAATTCAGGCTAAAAACAAATATTTCAAGTTGAGAAAACCTTTAAATTTAGATTCGTCCAATTCAAATTATTAGGCTTTTCTAAACTCGAAATATTTACTTCATGCTTAAACAAGGAATAAAAGACACTTACTGGAATATCGTGGACTTAAAAAATAATAGATTAATTCTGTATTCTTAAAAATTCTAATTCATTAGATATTTCTTTTAATAATAGATGAAAAATCAATACGTTAGTAAATAATTTCAAAATCATTAGATTTAGTTAATAAATTAATTAATTATAATAAAAGTTTGCACAATACTCTTGTTTTTCCGGATTTTTCAATGAAATATCGAAATGTAGACGAAAAATCACTCGATAATTAAAAACTATTTGTTTTATACAATGAAATTGAGAATTTTATGCACTTAAATCATACTAGTTATTTTAAATATCAATCTCGAATATTCTGCTGACAGAACCTAATTTAAAATATACACGAATAATAATAATAAAGTTCGATTTATAAAGTAATTTTTATTAATGAAGTTTTTCTGTTTTTGTCGTCAAGTTGACAATATTAATTGGGATTTTTGGTTTTAGCGTCCAAAATTAATTCAAAAAATAAAATAGAGACGGAGACTTAATCGTAGAATGGAAATGTTTTTTATATTTTATTAAAAAAATATGTTTGTACCTATATATCGCCAAAAAAATAAATAAATAATTTGAATATTTACATAATTTAACGAACTTGACACCTTTTTACACTGCCTGACGTTAATTTTTGCCCTGACGAATCCCAAAAAATTTTTGGCGAAATATATTTACAAACAAATTTTTTTAATAAACAATATATTACTCCATTTAATTTTTTGAATTAATTTCCGCCGCCAAAACCAAAAAAACAATTATTATTGTAATTTTTATTATACAGGGTGAGCTGTTTTTCATGTTCTCTGATTTGAAAAAGTATACGATACAAAGAAACTGTTAAATGGAAAATGTAGTGCAGTTTTACGAGCTGAATATAAAAGCATTCGTAAAATTTTCGAAAAAGTCAAGGGTAACTAGATATTTTAAAAAAATGTGAAAAGTGACGTTTTTTTTTAAATCGACTTTTTCCGGTTATTAAAAGAGATAGAACAAAAGGACAAGGTTCTAGATAATTTTACACTAAATAATAAAATGTTTTCAAATTTTTCCTATCGATATTAGTTTTCTAGATATAACACATACAGTGTGATCAACAATGATTGTTGACAGGTTAAATTTCCCGCCAAAAAATGTTGGTAAAACTGATTATATGAAAAGAAAATCCCCTATATTGCTTTTCCATTGGCGTAGCAAACATTTTTTCCCAAAATAAATTAAATATTTAATCTTAACTATATATAAAATTTTTACAATTTTAATTAAATATACAAAGTAAATTAAGGTAAGTTAAGGTTTTGTGTATTTTTAATAAACGTAGAGTTAGCATCCCTAATTTTATAATAAATGTTGAAAATGATTGCCTTCATTTTCTAGGCAAATGTTAACTCTACGTTTTTTATTTTGAAATACTCGTTGAAGCTCCTCCGGATTTATGTTCCTTATCTCTTCTTCAATTGCTGCTTTAAGCTCGTTTCGGGTATGCATTCGATTTTTAAAAACCTTATTTTTTAAATGCCCGAATAAATAAAAATCGCACGGAATGAGGTCTGGCGAACGTGGTGGCCATAATCCGTCGCTTACCAAGCGATCATCGTAAAATTCCCTCAAGTAATTTAATGTCGCCAACGCAGTATGAGGAGTGGCTCCATCTTGCTGAAAATAACCCATTATCTGTTCGTCATCATGCAATTGATTCAAAAATTCATCTAGAATGAGTGTTCGGTAGCGCTCCGCATTGATCATTTCGTTGAAAAATATTGGGCCAATTATCCGACGTCTCGAAATTGCTACCTAAACACCAATTGTCTGTGGATGTAAATCCGTTTCAATAAAAGTATGAGGATTTTCTGTAGCCCACGTACGATAGTTTTGGCTGTTCACATATCCTGACAAGTGAAACCACGCCTCGCCAGTAAAAAAAGGTCTTGTCCAACATACCATTATCATTTAAATTCTGATTAAACCAATTGCAATAATCAATTCTTTTTTGGAAATCAAGTGGCTGAAGTTGTTGAACTACCGATACCTTATACGGGTGCAAATGCAGATTTTTTTTTGCGGCTTTTATGCAACTCCCATACGATACTCCTGTAAAAGGATTAAACATTAAAATTTGTGCGCACCTTAAAATTAAGAACATACCCGTTTGAGCTGAAAGTGTTCTTAAAGATTTTGTTGGGCTTTGTTCAAGCAACAACAACCTCTTCTGTTAAGATAGGCAGTCTTCCAGCTGACTTGCTCTTACAGATACAATTCTTTCCCTCAAAACGGTCAACAATGCGGGTTTTATGCGAGGAAAATGTTTTTGTAAGGAATGTGGACATCGAGGAAGGCTTAAATAAATTGATTCAGACACGATTGTAATGAGTAAGTCCATGTGCCATCTTCATTCATAGTTCCACTTCGATAATGAGCCTTCAGGATGAAAGCATCATGCTGTGGTGCAAACATCACGGTAAACACAAGCGAATTCTCTTAAAATCTGTAAATTTAGGATTAAACCTAAATTTTCTAATTTTCTAACCTTAAAAACAGCAAATCACTTACCACAAAACAAAGACTTATACAAAGTAGTCCTGATAAGAACTGATGTCTATGAAACAGAATGAAAAATAACTCAATTCGAAGAATGAATTAACACAATGGCAAAATACGACGCACGACGCTGCTAATGTCAAATCGAGTTACTGTTTATTAATTTTTCCTTGGCATGAACTTGGAGCGATCAAATTCCCCAGATTTTTTGGTGGGAAATTTAAC
Organism: Philonthus cognatus; assembly: GCA_932526585.2. NCBI lineage: Eukaryota > Metazoa > Arthropoda > Insecta > Coleoptera > Staphylinidae > Philonthus > Philonthus cognatus. The sequence goes on along the minus strand of OW052241.1, from coordinate 30,183,738 downwards.
TTGTCTACAATCATTGTTGATCACCCTTTACTTGTTAAAGATTTAACTATATAACAGTTGAAATTAAATAATGAAATCTTAACCAAGTGTATTATTTATCAAATTTTATTTAAAAGAAAACCCATTATCTACGTAATTATCCGTATTTAAATGCATATTAATATATATCAAGCAAATAATCATGTTAATTTAGGTTTAATTAAGTGTGTGTATAAAATTTCATATTTGGGGATTTTTTTTAATTTTAAAAATTTTTGTTCAGGCATTCGTTGTTTTTCAAAAACGTTTAATTTGAAATATCCAAGGAGTGTTTCCACTCCCTGATTAAGCAAGAAGTAACATTTCGAGTTTAGACAAGCCTTTAAGTACAGATTAAAGAAAAAAATCCTTGTAATTGTAATTTTAAATCGTAAATCAAATTATGAAAAAAACTTATTAAATTAAATATCAATGAGGGAGGATACAAAATTAGGTAATTCATTGCAAAATTGAATTTGAATTTAGTTCTCGTCAGTGTGGTGAAAGAACTTTAACTTTTTTATAGTCATGTGTTAATATGCATTTAAATGAATGACATGAACGCCATCTACCGACCAAGCCACTCAGAAAATGCACAATAGTTGGCGTTCACTCTAATAATTTATACACAAGACATTTTTTGTAAGTATATATACCCTGATGTATAAGCTGTCAATGTTAAAATATTCATAGATTTTATAAAATCGTTTAATTTAAGCTTCTAACGATGGTTTCTACTCCCAGACTAAGCATGAATTAAAATTTCGAGTTTAGTAAAGCCTTAAAATTTGGTTTGGTCGTGTAACGCTACGTGCTACGCGACCAAACCAAATTTTCAGGCTTTTCTAAACTCGAAATTTTACTTCATGCGCGCCGCGGATAAAATACTGATTTCAATTAAAAGTTCAAAATACGTGGCATAGGTTTGATCTCGTATTAATTAATTTTACAAATGTAGAGTGTATAAAAGTATAGTTAAAGCAAACAAAAAAATCCTTGTAAATGTAATTTTAATTCGTAAGTTAAATTATAAAAAAACTTATTTAAATTTCAAAGGGAGGATACGAAATTAGGTAATTCCTTGCAAAAGTCGAATTTTAGTTGTTCTCATCAGTGTGGTGGATGAACTTTGACTTTTGTATAGTCATGTGTTTATATGCATTTAAATTAATGATGTGAACGCCATCTATTGTTTATTGACCAAGCCAGTCATAAAATGCTTAATAAATGGCGTTCACGATAATAATTGATGCACAAGACATTTTTTGTAAGTATATATACCCCGCTGTATAAACTGTCAATGTTAAAATATTCATTGATTTTATATAAACGATTTTATAAAATCAATGAATATTTAAACATTGACAGATTATACAGCGGGGTATATATACTTACAAAAAATGTCTTGTGTATCAATTATTAGCGTGAACGCCATTTATTAAGCATTTTATGAGTGGCTTGGTCAATAAACAATAGATGGCGTTCACGTCATTAATTTAAATGCATATAAACACATGACTATACAAAAGTCAAAGTTCTTCCACCAAACTGATGAGAATTTAAGCTTCTAACAAGAGTTTTCACTACCAGACTAAGCATGAAGTAAAATTTCGAGTTTAGAAAAGCCCTAAATTTAGTTTTTATGGTTGGTTATTAGGCATAATTCAAAAGTCAAGTAGTACTTTCATACATAATTGTTAATATTAGATTTTATTTACAATTAATCATAGTAATCATAAAAATAGGCGCAGAATTTAAAATAAAATCAACTTTTTGAGTTAACTCTATAATTACTCGGCTGTTAATGGGATTAAAGCAATAATTATACTCAAAATGATAAAACCTTATCACCTTGTTGTATTTTAAACTTAGTAGTATACATAAACGTATTGTATTTTACATGTATATATTATTGTTGTATAAATGGTCTATTCCGTTAAATAAATAAATAATTGAAGTCACATATTTCGAATAACACTGGCCTCGTGGGGCTTACTGAATAAACATACAATATATAAGGAATTTTTCTTTTAGGTATACATGTTACGATTTTTCATGTAAATTTTCAGACGTTCGTGATCTTATTAAAAACTTTCAATTTAAAAACTCTAACGAGTGTTTTCCACTCCCAGACTAAGCATGAAGTAAAATTTCGAGTTTAGAAAAGCCTGAAAATTTGGCTTGGTCGCGTAGCGCAGCGAAGCGACTAAGCCAAATCAGGCTTTTCTAAACTCGAAATTTTACTTCATGCGCCATGCGTATAAAACACTGGTTTAAAGAGAAGTTCAAAATATACTTCTACTAAGTTCTGATCACATGTTCATTAATTTTACAAATGTTTATATGGTATATGTGAAACTATTCTTAAAAGAAAAAATCCTTGTATTTATTAAGTTTTATAATTTTTTTTAATTTTTAATTTCTTGAATTAATTTCTCATCTGGCACTTGGTGAAACATATTACACTATGTAAAGTTAATTAAAGGAAAGGCACTTGGTATTGTTTCACAATTAATTTTTAAATTTATTTATATTAAGTTTTATTTACTTAAAATTGAAATAAACGAATCGTGCTGTGTAAAGCTTTTTTTTCTGGCCACTTTGTATATTACAGGAATGTTTCATCAAGTAATCAATGAAAAACATAGGTGGTATTGAAATCCTTTGACTTAATACGTTTTATTTTTAAATTAAGCCTCAATCTCCTGATTTCGGGTGAAATTTAACTTGTTTCTATTTTTTATATTTGTCCAAAACTTAAATTTCTGCGCTGAATCTTTTATTTCAATTAATATTTTTATAATATCAAATTTAATACGTGGTAAGGGGATCAAATTACGTAAACCTTAATTAATGTTAGAACATAAGTTTTCGTTGAGGGGGGTGGCGGTGGCGGCGAGGGGTTGTGTAGAAAGTTGCGTTGGTTTGAGACCGGTTTTAAGGGGAGCCCCCATTGTGTGCGGGAGAGAATATTGAAAATGTTACTCTGTGAACGTGACTCGCGGTTACCTAGTCGTGGCACCCTATGGGGTTAGAAAAGGGGGCTAAAGGGGATGTTAGATAGGGGTGGGTGGCCACCCTCGCGCGTGAGGAACGACCGGGCAGAACCGATCGAAGACGGCTTCACTGCCTTCGCCCTTACATCGGCCTCGGGGGTGGTTTTGGGCTTTTGGGTGTGGCCCATGCGTAGTGGTCATCTGCCCTTATAAAACCGACAAGGGCAAGGGAAAATTGTTAATCCCGGCGCAACCACCATTTTGAATCAGTATTTCTGTTTTTTACATACAGATAGTTGCAATTAATTTAAATAAATTAATAAAACAGATAACTAATTGTATAAGGTCCATTTGTACCCCGACCAATTAGCTTTAATCATTCACTAAATATTGATTAAACCTCTGATTAAGTCACATTTCTAGAACATAAGAATGTTATAAATTTATAAGATATCCTAAACATGTCTCTTTCATCAATATGCAATTGTGTAAACAATTTGTAAATATAATTGTTGTGCTTTTAATAAATACTAATCACTGATTAAGTTAATCTTCTTGGGTGGAAACAGGCATAAATACATGTAAGGTAATAATAATTAACAGGTGTATTTTATAATATTAGGTGTTCATTTAAAAACACAATCCAGATAGCGTTGTTTTTTTTGATGGAAGGAAATGGAACAAAAAAGTGAAGTCGCAGCTTAATTTACGTTTTGTCATACCTGACATAAATGTCAAATTGTGTTAGTCGTCTGCCGTTTCATTGTACCAACTATGAAATTCACAATCCCATGGTTGGGATGATGAAATATTGCAACATTTTAAATTTCGACTCAAATTTCCATATATTTTGCTCATCTTTTAATTTGTTTAAGCGTTGTCTGATGGTTATTGACTTATCTAGGTGTATTCTTTAGTTTAGTACTTTTGGTAATGTTCATTTAAGTTGAATTTAATTTTTTTGTAATATATTTTTTAATTGGTGTGTATAATACTTATTTTTAGTTAAAATTTATATGCTTTTTGTAAACGAATTTAATGTATTATTGTTAAATAGGCGATGTCCGTAAATAAATAAATAAATAAATAGTCAGTAGTTCATTAGTTTGCCTTATCTTATAGTTGTTGTGCAGGCAGACTTACCTGCTTAATTTCCTTTGTGTGAGTGCGCATTGTAATATCTAATAAAATTAAACACATTTTTATAAAACTGGGTTAGTTTAACATTGACAGGAGCGACTGACAAATTCACGTACGACCTACTTCACAATGTTTTGAAAATTTCAGAGCCAACTCGATTGCGTTTTAACTGAACACCTGATATAATAAATAACAATATATTAAGTATTTAATTACTAATATTTTCATTGTTATTACAAAACAATACAAATATGATATAACCAATATTCCTATAACTAAACTACAGGGTGTATACGCTAAACCGTTCGTTAAAAGTTTATGGGGTTCCCGTTGCATCAAAAATTTGAAAAAAAATCCTTGACATTCGGTTGAATCAGATCTCCTCATGTGAAATATTTTCAACTTTATATCACTTCTGGTTCCACCGGAAGAAGCACCAAATTTGTTATTATAAATAAAACACCCTATCTATTAGTAATTTTTTGGATTCCTTGTTTTAATTGCAATATATTTTATTCGAACATATGCACACTTATCTCTTATAGTTTTCAAGAAAAAAAAAATATTTCTAAAATTTTTGTCTCTAAAAGGCATCTTGAAATCGGTCCGTAACTACTCTTAAGAATAAGATGAAAATATGATTTATATCTCTACTTGTACCTAGAAGATGCCTCTATGAGTAAAGTAATTAGAAAGTGTAAATTTTGACAATAAGTGTTCTTAAAATGTCAATATCGAAGTGCCTTCTTTAATATCTCGTAATTCAATTTTTTTAAATAGAATGACCCATTTTATATCACATGGTACGATTGAGAGCAAAATTTCCTACAAAAAAGTATTATACAACTATACTCGTAAAGCAAGTAGTTTTCGAATTATTTCAAAAGCCATAGTCGATGAGTTGTTGAATTTTTCGATTCGGTCGATAATAACGCTACAGTTAGTGAGTGAGATTACTAAAGGAGTAAATCTGAGCTAGACTTTCTCGTTTCTTGATCAAAAACAAAATAGCTAAGGTAAAAATTGTTTATAAAAATGTATGTGTTTTTTCGTTGGCTATAACTTTTGTTTGAGATAGTTTTTGATTAAGTTAATATGTTTCTATATTTTTTACTTCACTTGAAATCAGTGGTTTATATGCGTGGCGCATGAAGTAAAATTTCGAGTTTAGAAAAGCCCCGTGAAAATTTGTCTCGGGTCGCTGCGCGACCCTCGACAAATTTTCTACGCGGGGCTTTTCTAAACTCGAAATTTTACTTCATGCTTAGTCTGGGAGTGGAAGACACTCGTTCGTGAATTTTCGAATTATCATAAAATGTCGTTGTGTAGTTTTTCGTTGTCTGCAGCTTTTGTTTGAAGTTTTGTTTGATTGAATCAATAATTAAGCTACAATTGGTGAGTGAACAAAAACAATAGAGCTGAGGTTAAAAATGTTAGGTAAATCGGTCCGTAACTTCTCTTAAGAATAAGATAAAAATATGATTTATATCTCTACTTGTACCTAGAAGATGCCTCTATGAGTAAAGTAATTAGAAACTGTCAATTTTGACAATAAGTGTTCTTAAAATGTCAATATCGAAGTGCCTTCTTTAATATCTCGTAATTCATTTTTTTTAAATGGAATGACCCATTTTATATCACATGGTACGATTGAGAGCAAAATTTCGTACAAAAAAGTATTATACAACTATACTCGTAAAGCAAGTAGGAATTATTTCAAAAGCCATAGTCGGTGAGTTGTTGAATTTTTCGATTCGGTCGATAATAACGCTACAGTTAGTGAGTGAGATTACTAAAGGAATAAATCTGAGCTAGACTTTCTCGTTTCTTGATCAAAAACAAAATAGCTAAGGTAAAAATTGGTTATAAAAATGTATGTGTTTTTTCGTTGGCTATAACTTTTGTTTGAGATAGTTTTTGATTAAGTTAATATGTTTCTATATTTTTTACTTCACTTAAAATCATTGGGTTATATGCGTGGCGCATGAAGTAAAATTTCGAGTTTAGAAAAGCCCCGTGAAAATTTGTCTCGGGTCGCTGCGCGACCCGAGACAAATTTTTTACGCGGGGCTTTTCTAAACTCGAAATTTTAATTAATGCTTAGTCTGGGAGTGGAAGACACTCGTTTGTAAATTTTCGAATTATCATAAAGTTGTGTAGTTTTTCGTTGTCTGCCACTTTTGTTTGATTGAATCAATAATAAAGCTACAATTTATGAGTGAACAAAAACAGAAGAGGTGAGGTGAAAAATGTTCAGGTAAAAGTGGTTTATTTTTTCGTTGGCTACAACTTTTGTTTAAAACTGTTTTGATAATACTTAATTGTGGTGTAATTGGGAATGTTTCCTGTTGGGCAATGACCATTATTATTATTATTAAAACAGTAAACAGTGTTGCTAACTCTAAACCACCAAATGTCTAAAAAGTCTTTTGTTAAATAATCACCATAAATCATTACATTATTCTGTTTTTTATTAAACGAATTTCAAATAATTTCTTGAATTAATTTCTCATCTGGCACTTGGTGAAACATATTACACTATGTAAAGTTAATTAAAGGAAAGGCACTTGGTATTGTTTCACAATTAAATCTTTGTTCCGACTAGTTTTGGTTTGTTAGACCATTTTCAAAGGAATGTACAGAAAAAATTATTTCCTAAGTATATATACAATATTTTTGTTTCAGGTAATAAGAGAAGTCAGAATTGGGGAATTCCAAATCTCCTCGTTGTCGTTTACGGGGAAAAATATCGTAAACGACAACGAGGAGATTTGGAATTCCCCAATTCTGACTTCTCTTATTACCTGAAACAAAAATATTGTATATATACTTAGGAAATAATGTTTTCTGTACATTCCTTTGAAAATGGTCTAACAAACCGAAACTAGTCGGAATAAAGATTTAATTGTGAAACAATACCAAGTGCCTTTCCTTTAATTAACTTTACATAGAATTTCAAATATGTTAACAACGAAAAACTCTGAAATAATTAGGAACTTTCGGAGACTGATAAATTTTCAAAAATATTTTCATTTTATTTTTCTTTATTTTGACTTTTTTGACTTTTTTTGCTAATTTAAAACTTTTTTATAAAATTTTTCAAGCAATATCTTTTTGAAATTTTATAAATTTAATGCTTACTTATTCCTCTATGTATTACATTACTTTATAGTTTTTCAAAAAATGTTTTGAACAAAAGTTGTAGGTAATGAAAAAACACACAACTTTTACCTAAACACTTTTCACCTTAACTCTTTTGTTTATGATCACTATAGGAAAAAGCGTAGGGGAGATATTTATTTGATAATCACTTACAAATTGCTGCTTTATTAGTTACCTAATCAAAAAAAGTTTCGCACAAAAGATAATAACAAAACCCAACACAAAATTGTATATAATCACATTTCACCTCAGTTCTTCTTTTTATGAACTAGAAACTAAAAAAACTAGTTTAAATCAACAACTCACCGACTATGGCTTTCGACGTCTCAATCGAAAAATGTTTCAAACAAAAGTTGTATCCAACGAGAAAATCAACCACTTTTACCCTAACACTTTTTACCTCAGCTCTTTTGTTTTTGTTCAATAAACCGAGAAAGAATTATTTGATATATTTTGCTAATCACTCATTAACTGTATCTATTTTATCGATTCAATCAAACAAAAATTGCAGACTACGAAAAAATACACAACTTTGTGATAATTCGAAAATTTACGAACAAGTGTCTTCCACTCCCAGAGTAAGCATGAAGTAAAATTTCGAGTTTAGAAAAGCCCCGCGTAGAAAATTTGTCGAGGGTCGCGCAGCGACCCGAGACAAATTTTCACGGGGCTTTTCTAAACTCGAAATTTTACTTCATGCGCCACGCGTATTAAACACTGATTTCAAGGGAAGTGAAAAATATAGAAACACATTAACTTAATCAAAAAATATCTCAAATAAAAATTGTAGCCAACGAAAAAACCCACAAATTTTGTATAAACAATTTTCACCTTAGCTATTTTGTTTTTGATTAAGAAACGAGGAAGTCTGGCCCAGATTTATTCCTTTAGTAATCTCACTCACCAATTGTAGCTATATTATCGACCGAATCGAAAATTCAACAACAATAATTCGTTTTTTTTGTCGCATTTATGCATTTATGCGCGCATAAGTCGCAATTGAATTTTAGTAGGCAAGTAGTATGCTTTTGTTTTGTCGCGATTGTATTGCGAAATGTCAAATAATAAAAAGAATTAGTACAAAGTTTTACAGAAATCAACGAAATGAGTAATTACACAAATCAACAAATTATCAATTTATTCTTTATACATGGCAACTGCCAATTGAACAAAATTTGATTCCAATCTTCTAAATCTTGTTTTCTTCATCGGCGGCAAATGTGGATAAGTTTCATTAAATACTCTACATGTTCGAGTAACATTGCTATCGCCGTTGCCATGTATCGTATGTTCAATAAAAAAATCCTCTAGAGTGCCATGATTTTATCTGTTGTTCAATTTAAGTTGGCTACACGCTTTAGGAATTGACATGTAAAACGTCAGACATAATAATTATAATGTATAATTTCAGAGTTGCCCACCTACAATATTTTCCATGGCACTCTAGAGGTTTTATTTTATTGAACATACGATATAAAGAATAAATTGATAATTTGTTTATTTGTGTAATTATTAATTTTGTTGATATCTGTATAACTTTTTTTTAATTGTTTTTATTATTTGACATTTCACATTACAATCGCGACAAAACAAAAGCATACTACTTGCCTACTAAAATTTAATTGCTACTTATGCGCGCATTATTCCCTGCATAAATGCGACGAAAAACGAATCTTCGAAATAATTCGAAAACTACTTGCTTTAGGAATATAGTTGTATGATACTTTTTTGTAGGAAATTTTTTTCCCAATCGTACCATGTGATAAAAAATAGGTCATTCAATTTAAAAAAAAATAATTACGAGATATTGAAGAGGGCACTTAGTTATTGACATTTTAAGAACACTTATTGTGAAAATTGACTGTTTCCAATTAGTTTAATCATAGAAACATCCTCTAGGTACAAGTAGAGATATAAATCATATTTTTATCTTATTCTTAAGAAAAGTTACAGACGGATTTCAAGATGCCTTTTAGAAGTCAGAATTTTAGAAATATTTTCTTTTCTTGAAAACTATACGAGATAAGTGTACATATATTCGAATAAAATATGTTGCAATTTAAACGAGGAATCCAAAAAATTACTAATATATAAGGTGTTCTATTTGAAATAAAAAACTTGGTGCTACTTCCGGTGGAACCGAAAGTGATATAAAGTTGAAAATATTTCACATGAGGAGAACTGATTTAACCATATGAAAATTGACTGTTTCCAATTAGTTTAATCATAGAAACATCCTCTAGGTACAAGTAGAGATATAAATCATATTTTTATCTTATTCTTAAGAAAAGTTACAGACAGATTTCAAGATGCCTTTTAGAAGTCAGAATTTTAGAAATATTTTCTTTTCTTGAAAACTATACGAGATAAGTGTACATATATTCGAATAAAATATGTTGCAATTTAAACGAGGAATCCAAAAAATTACTAATATATAAGGTGTTCTATTTGAAATAAAAAACTTGGTGCTACTTCCGGTGGAACCGAAAGTGATATAAAGTTGAAAATATTTCACATGAGGAGAACTGATTTAACCATATGAAAATTGACTGTTTCCAATTAGTTTAATCATAGAAACATCCTCTAGGTACAAGTAGAGATATAAATCATATTTTTATCTTATTCTTAAGAAAAGTTACAGACGGATTTCAAGATGCCTTTTAGAAGTCAGAATTTTAGAAATATTTTCTTTTCTTGAAAACTATACGAGATAAGTGTACATATATTCGAATAAAATATGTTGCAATTTAAACGAGGAATCCAAAAAATTACTAATATATAAGGTGTTCTATTTGAAATAAAAAACTTGGTGCTACTTCCGGTGGAACCGAAAGTGATATAAAGTTGAAAATATTTCACATGAGGAGAACTGATTTAACCATATGACAAGGATTTTTTAGTACAGATTGAAAAAAAAGTTAAAGACAAAAGTTTTAGTATTTTTTATGATCTATTCAATCGTAATGTCAGAAAAACAGTTGAAAATCAAATAAACACGTGAAAGCTATTAGTTTCATTTTCTTTAATGGAACAGCTTGTATATTTTGTTTATTTCAAATAGGCATTAATATTAGCCTTATAATGATACCACATAAGTACCCCATTATTATAGAAATAACACGACAATTGCCAATAAATGAAATTTATCAGTTGACATGAATAACTATTTAAAGTGTCTGTTCAAAGTGACGTCCGTTGTTTGCAATACATTCTTCACATCTCTTCATTAAATTTCGTCGTGCTTTTTGCAACATCCGTGGTGTTATTTGGCCACATGCCATACGAATACGATTTTTCAGATCGTCTAGATTTTCTGGACGAGTAACATAAACTTTTTGCTTTAAAAATCCCCAAATAAAAAAATCTAAAATAGACAGATCTGGCGATCTTGCTGGCCAGTTTATGGGGCCACCATTTGCAATCAATTTCAAACCAAACTTTCTTTCCAAAATATCTTTGACATTTCTTGCGTTATAGGGAGGAGCTCCATCTTGTTGGAACCACATATCTCGACGTATTTCTAGGGGGATATCATCTAAATAATCTTCAAATTCTATCGTAAGAAAGTTGGCATATCGCTCCGCATTCAACGTTCCTTGATAAAAAAATGGTCCTATTATGGTATCACCTAACACATCAAGCCACACATTAACTGCAAATCTTTGTGGGAATCTGCATTCTCGAATCTGACGTGGATTCTCAGTATCCCAGTAATGGTCGTTTTTTCGGTTGGAGATTCCGTTGTTGTTGAAATTTTATTCATCACTCCAAAGAATTAAATTTAATAAATGTTGATTGTTGCTAAGCCAATTACAGAATACTATCCTCCTGTCAGAATCACCATCTCTTAAACCTTGTACTAACTTAATTTTATATGGTCTCATTTTATGTTTTCTCAGAATAGAAAATATTTTATGCATACTTATTCCTAAGTCAGCCACTGCTTCGCGTTTTGAATTACGTGGATGTGCTCTAAAATAGGCCAATATCAATACTTCATTATTATCTTCTCTTTCTTGTCTTCTCCTTCGTAATTTATTATTAAAACACCCATTTCTCCGTAAATTTTGTTCAAGTCTTGCAAAAGTGCAATAATGTGGTTGTCTTCTTTCTGGATACATGTTTCCATAAGTGATACTAGCTTCTCTAGAATTATCGTTGCATCTAACGAAGACCTTTAGCATATCCATTTTTTCATCATTAGAATAGTAATTATCACCCATCTCTAAAGATTTGAATCAACAACACGCAAGACGGGAAGTTAATACACCACTTTGACATTAAAGCGTTAACAAATTTTTTTATGTCAATTGTTATCCATGGCAACTGATAAATTTCATTTATTTGCAATTGTCGCGTTATTTGTATAATGAAGGGGTACTTATGTGGTATCATTATAAAGCTAAGGTTATTACCTATTTGAAATAAACAAAATATACAGGGTGTTCCATTAAAGAAAATGAAGCTAATAGCTTTCACGTGTTTATTTGATTTTCAATTGTTTTTCTGACAATGCTACTGATAGATCATGAAAAATACTAAAACTATTGTCTTTACCTTTTTTTCTATCTGTATTAATAACGGACATATGTGCTGTGTCACAATAAATCAAACAGACTGTGTATATATATATATATATATATATATATATATATATATATATATCTATATGATCAGGCATCATAATAACAAACAAACATTTACAAAAATAAATTAAACTAAACTAACAACAAGAATGAAAGAAAACACTATTTCTACTAAATTAAATATTTATTTATTAATAACCTTTATTATGCAACAGGATTTCCTATTTACAATACAATACACGGTGATTGAAATTATGTTTTAGGGTAGGTAAATATATCAATTAGAATATTAACACACTTCATACTTTCCCGCTATCTAAAATTGTGAATAATAATACCTATACACTTTATGAATATGCATAAGGCTTTAGGAAAACATTTCGCCGCTCGCGCTGAAAGGATATCCGGGTTAAGTTAAGTAGCGCGATCCGATATGGGAATTAGTAAACCGATCGATTTACATAAGGCTTAAGCCGGGAATTAAAATATGCTTTATGCGAATCGATTAACTATTCATTTATTCAAAATGTAGGTGTAATCAACCAAGGATTATACATTAATTGCGATTATGTAGAAAATTCTAAGAAACCTCTAATTTAGACCGATGAATTGCTAAAAAAAATCATTTAAAATGTACCAGAACTTCAGAAAATTAAATAATAATTTTTGTGAAATTACATACGTTTTCTTGTATTAATTTAATACGATTTTTGTGCAACATTACATGAAAACAATCATAGAAGGATTTTTTTTTAAGTATACATATTCCGATCAATACTTTAAAAATATTCAGAGATTCGTTGTTTTTATGAAAGTGTTTAATTCGAAACTTTTAATAAGTGTTTCCACTCCCAGATAAAGAATGAAGTAAAATTTCTAGTTTAGAAATGCCTGAAATTTTGAGGCTTTTCTAAACTAGAAATTTTATTTCATGCGCCACGCTTACAAAGCACTGATTTAACGTCAGAGCTGGGCAGGATTCGAATCACTCAGGTTCGAATCCTGGATTCGAATCCTTTTAGAGGATTCAAAAGAGGCATTCGAATACTTTACTTCAACTGGATTCGTGATCCGGATTCGTTACATTTTTTTAAGAGGATTCGTATTCGAATCCAAATGTGTGTGATTCGAATCCTTATAAAAGGATTCGAATATTTATAAAAGGATTCGAATATTTATAAAAGGATTCGAATACTCTACAAAAAAAAATTTGAATCGTCAAAAATAATTCTAATTAATTGTGAGGATTAACATGAAAAATGTCTTTTGTGTGCTTTTAAATGTCTCGTTAAATCACTGTTTTATACGCGTGGCGCATGAAGTAAAATTTCGAGTTTAGAAAAGCCCAGAAAATTTGTCTCGGGTCGCTGCGCGACCCGAGACCAATTTTCACGGGGCTTTTCTAAACTCGAAATTTTACTTCATGCTCAGTCTGGGAGTGAAAACGCTCGTTCGAAACTTCAAACTGAATGCTTTGATAAGAAGATTAAATTACTGAAAATGTTTTTAAAGATAATAATCTAGTTTTCAAAATTTTGTTTAATATTATTTGAAGTAAATTTGACATGGTAGCCACAATCGGAAATGTTAAATTTTTCCGACATTTCCTGATTCAAGATTTTTTTCCCTGGCCTTTTAATATGACTTTCTTCTGTGGGAGACCCCCATTTTGTTAAATTGTTTTCATTGTTTTTGTCAATATTTAAGTTAATTTTATAAATTTTGACGTGATTTTGACAAATTTTATATCATATGGCTTTTTTGTTAGTGTTTTGGTTAATTTGAATATAATTCCATGACTTTTCTCTGACTTTCCCGATTTTAATATTATTCAGTGAATTTTTTATTTACCTAATTTTCAGGCATTCGTCGATTTTATAATAAAGTTGAATTTGAAGTTTTGAACGGATGTTTCCACTCCCAGGCTAAGCATGAAGTAAAATTTCGAGTTTAGAAAAGCCCCGTGAAAATTTGTCGAGGGTCGCGCAGCGACCCGAGACAAATTTTCGGGCTTTTCTAAACTCGAAATTTTACTTCATGCGCCACGCATACAAAACACTGATTTGAAGTCAAGTTCAGAAACACACAAAGGCCTCTTAAATCAGAGTAACAGGGAGTCAGATATTTAGTCTGTTCAGTGTTAATAAATAATTAGGTTTTGAATATTTTTGATAAAACTACTGGTAAGGGTATTTATATATTAATGGTTGCAAAAAAAATAATAACATCAAATTTATTCTCAAAGGATTTGTATTCGTGATTCGAAAAAACAGGATTCGAATCATATTAATCCCTTACGAATCCTTTATTCGAGTATTCGTGATTCGAATCATATTAGGTGATTCGGATTCGTGATTGGAATCCTTTTTACAAGGATTCGTCCCAGCTCTGTTTAACGTGAAGCTTAAAATATACCGCTCTAGCATATACTACTTTAGCGGAATATTTTAAACTTCTATAAATTTGTTTGGGGGAAAAGTAGCAGAATTTAAAAATTATATTTTGTTTTTATTTAGAAAACTTTATTTGTGTTTTAGCTAATATTTCGCTGTATTATTTCCAGCTTTTTTAGGACAAGTTAAAAATATGTATGGGTTTCTTTAGATACAATTAAAATTTGTCAGATATCGACTTATAAGATGTTTGTAAATAAACAATTGTTTATTTACAATCATCTTATACGTCGATATCTGGGAAAAATCCAGTGAAATATTGGCTTAAATAAAAATAGGGTTTTCTTACTGAAACGACAAATATAATTTTTGAATTCTGACGTTTTTCCCAAAAATGTATAGAAGTTTTTGATAAGTTGACTGGGAAAGACTACTAAATGTCGAATATTTTAAACTTCAGACTTTTTCAATATTTTATAGTATATGAAAATAATTATACACAATAGTAACTAAATCAAATATATACATTTGTATAACGATAATTGCCAGTGTGATATATATGAAAAATAGTTATTATTTAGTGAATACGTTAAATAAAATAAAATATATGTATTTATACTTTTTCAAAAGATAATTTTTTGTCGAATAGCCCTGTATGTTCACGTATGTATTGTTGAAACATATATAAATTGCGTTTTAATAGACGTCTACTATTTAATCTTAATATTGTCTAACAAATAATCAGTTTACAAATTTTTTCAAAAAATCGATTTTATTTGTATGAAATCAAAGCTAAATATGTCTAGAATATGTGGGTAAAAGGATATTTCGATCCGGCAAATATTTACGTCGCTACAGGCCTTTGAATGCATCGCCGTCCCGAGCGGTATGGGTCGTGCAGGTATTACTTTAATCTCGAATTTCCTAAATTTTGATGAGTATGAGTATTTTGGTCCGCCATGTTGGATCCGCCATTTTGAATTTTTCAAATTTGACCTCAGATTCGTATTCAGCGACCCCGAAAACCTAGGTATTGACTACTGTTTGCGAATTTTCCGCCGAATACTTTGAATTACACAGAAAAAATGTTTCGCAAACTTTAAACGAGTTTTTCTCGAAACTACATTTTTCCAAACTGCGAGCATTCTAGCGTTTGAACGGTTCAACCAATTGACTTCGTTCTTTGCTTCCGTTATTGAAAACACTTTTCTTCATGGAATGAACTAACCCCGGTGCAATTTGCAATTTTAAAGATTTTTTACAGCCTGTCAAAGTCAAAAAATCGACCGAAAAACACGACTTATTTTTCAAATGCCCGCCATTTTGTCAAATTTTGAGTTTTTTCAAAATTTCGTAGTTCATTCCATTCTCTGAACTATACTCTTCAAGAAACTGAGCTGATTTTGATTCTAGGTGACGAATAGCGACCCCTAGGCTGCTCGCAGTTTTGGAACATTTCCGCCGGGCAGCCGTCATATTGGACGCCATTTTGATTTTTTTGACTCGACAAAAATCCCAATTGTAGAGCAAGGATGAATAAAGATTTTTAAAAAACCCCAGGTCTCTAACTCTTACCAGTTCCCTGGAAAAAAATCCAAAGTTTGGGTCAATTATACCCGAAGACCCCCTTAAGTGTGAAATTTGCAGCTTAAAAACGCATTGAATCTTTCTACTAACCTCTACAGCAACAAATGTTTAATGCAATCAACTTGATATGCACAGAATTTACTTAGAATTTTGTACACTTACATCTGCTTTAGAGAAAATTTAATAATCTCAGCGTATTTTCTTAAAATTATAAGTCAAAGTTACAATTAGGCAATAAAATCAATGGTTTTGGAAGAACGTTTTATTTTATTTTGATTAAATCATTTTTTTTTAAATAACAAGTCATTTTATTAAGATACAATTCATAGAATCCCAACGCCTTGATCTCCTATCCTTAACATTTGCAAAAAAAATCCTAACATCCCTAATATTATTAATCACCTCTGTATATACGCAACCCTAACATCAGTCCGGAATTCAAATTTCCAGTATCAACACTTCATTTAATCATCCGAACTTAGACAACGTTAGCGTTTGTGACCTTTGAAAAACCGACATGTTTCTGACAAAGAGAGGCTAAAAGATCTCTCATCGATAGCCATTTTGTGAATTTAGTTTGATTTTTTTTTTAATATTTTTTTCTATTATTTTTTTGTAAATATTCTCTATACAAAATTTCATAAACAAAGATATTTAGTTAGTACATAGAATCTACACAAATATGAATAAGCATTGATTGCTATAATTGCAATTTAAATATCCTCACTGGATTTTAAAAGATATTAATTAAATGAAAGATAAAACTTGATTTGATACACATACATATGTATATTTATTTTGTGAGTGTATTTGTTTATTAAATTAAATTCCATTCATTTTGAATAATTTTCCATCACTTTGAACGTTTGCAATTTTAAGTATAAATGAAATTGCCAATTCTTGGTTGCAGAATACTTCAAACATTAAAAGTGCGATTCTTTTCGCAATCTACAACAAGTTAGTCTTACAAAGACTATATCAAACACTCATTAAATCAACTACTTCCCGGGCTAATACCCCGACGGACATTGAATTATACAACAAGTGTTTGCTGTTACATACAGTAACCTACTGCAAATGTAACAATTTGGGTCAAATTATTCAGGCCATCTATAGACGCGTTTCGAGATTTATCTCTCATCAGTATAGATTTGCCATTCCCTCTAAACAATTTGACACCTTAGACTGGCGGTCACGTTACCGTTCAAACATAAGTATAAATGAAATGCAACCAAGAATTGGCAACTTCATTTATACTTATGTTTGAACGGTAACGTGACCGCCAGTCTAAGGTGTCAAATTGTTTAGAGGGAATGGCAAAGCTATACTGATGAGAGATAAATCTCGAAACGCGTCTATAGATGGCCTGAATAATTTGACCCAAATTGTTACATTTGCAGTAGGTTACTGTATGTAACAGCAAACACTTGTTGTATAATTCAATGTCCGTCGGGGTATTAGCCCGGGAAGTAGTTGTTTTAATGAGTGTTTGATATAGTCTTTGTAAGACTAACTTGTTGTAGATTGCGAAAAGAATCGCACTTTTAATGTTTGCAATTTTGTTTGAAATTGCTCGATTAATTTTTTTCCAACGTTACAATAAAAATTGTTGAATTAATAATTTGATAATTGGTGTGATTTTATTATTAAAATTGCTTCTTTTGTAGTTTATTTATTAAGCTTTATTTCACATAATTTCTGTATAATTTAAGCTTTTGCAATTTTTTTGCCGAATGTTTGACCCTGCAATAAAACAAACTTTGTTCATTCTTTATAAATTTTATCAGAGATTTTCAAGAGAAGCTTAGAAAATTATAAACGCCAACTTACTAAAACACAAATAATACACATACATTTGTGTTTATTCTTAGTTTGAACAAAAAAATATTAACTCTATTTATTTTATGTCATAAATTTTACAATTAAGGAAACTATAACATAAGTTTCTGATTGACCGTTTAACGAGGGGTTCCACTCCCAGATTAAGCATGAAGTAAAATTTCGAGTTTAGAAAAGCCTGTAAATTTGGTTTGGTCGCGTAGCGCGTAGCGCTACGCGACCAAACCAAATTTTCAGGCTTTTCTAAACTCGAAATTTTACTTCATGCGCCACGCGTACAAAACACTGACTTCTAGTGACGTCGTCAACCAATTGGTTAAAGTGAATAAATTTTAGTATGTCAATTAATAATATAATAATAATCTTTATTTTAAAGGTTTAAACATTTTCCAAAATGAAAATTTCGTCAGTTTGAGTTATATATTATTTAGATAATATTTTATACAAAATAACTAAAAATGTACAAATAAGTTATTTACAATTTAAAACACGTATTCATAAGAAACTCTTGTATTTTTTAAATAAAAAGTTACACCCTAACAAACTAAAAATAATTTCCAACAAATCCTTTTCTTATTGCACAACCCAATTAACCCCTGAGTTACGAATACAATAGATGTAAAGGGCGAAAAACCCTAATACGATAAATCAATGCACCTTTTTAACCCGAACAGCAATAAATAGTCGAGGAGTTTATTGCAGGTCCTCATCGCGTCTAGCACGCCTTATTTCAGCATATTTACGATCCGCCGCCGCTCCCGAAACCACCCACCGCCCCCGGTTAAATCTAATAGCGTATATATCATGAGTTTCATAGTCCTTCAGAGTATTATTCCCGTGTAAAAGCTTTACAACTTCCCCCCGACGCCGACTTATTAAATAAATAGTGGAATTCCGCGCGGCAGCCGCACAGAATCTTAAATATTGGATAAATTAAGATCTTTCGCGAGAGGCAGAGCCTTGATCCTTTGTTTTATACAAGGGAATCTGATTACTAACTAAAAGCTATCTTATTCATTAATTTGGTAAGGTAGAAAAAAAATGCTTTGTAAATTTTAAAAATTGAGTGTATCTCTATTTAAAAAGGAAATTCATTTTACAAGGATGTAGTTAATAGATAATTGAATTATTTTATAATGTGCTTTGTACACAAACCACCATTGTAAAAACCAGGGCTTAGAACCGTCATTTTTTGCGTTCAATTAATAATATATATATATATATATATATATATATATATATATATATATATATATATATATATATATAACTTGCTTGAGTTTTTTGGGCTGCTTTCTCGCGTTGGTTGGTTTATTTGCGCTCTACGTTTCGGCAGCATCACTTCTGCCATCCTCAGGAGCTTTTTTGTATACTGAGTGATGGATGTCACGTTCACTGTCAGTAAATTTGTTTTGTAAACTAGGGACTTGTAGTCTAGATCTGCTGCGTGTTATTGGTCCACTCGATGTAGAAGGTGCTAAAATTTCTTGATTTGTGTCCGATGTATCTGCATTATTGAAATTACTTGAATTTGTCTGAATATTCCGAAAATTGTTGGATATTGGAGGCAAGTCATTTTTTTGTTGTTTTATTATATTTATCAAAGGTAGAGCGCAAATAAACCAACCAACGCGAGAAAGCAGCCCAAAAAACTCAAGCAAGTTATATTTTGCTCGCGAAAACCTAAAAATAAATATATATATATATATATATATATATATATATATGTATATATATATGTGTATATATATATTTATATATTTATATATATCGGTTCGGTTCCGGTTTTCGTTTCTGAAAAAATAACGGTTTTCAGTTTTAGGTTCAGCTCCAAATGATTGTTTTAATTTTTGAAATGTTTTTATTTCATCCTAAACAAATTTTAATGTGTACATCATAGTCCATCATATCACTGTCCTGATATGATATAATGATTTAAATGCTAAGAATATAAAAATGGAAAAGTATCTCTAACTAAATGTGTTTTACTATTATTATCATCTCTTCACTTAAATCGAACACCTGACATAAAAATCACGGAGGTCCTTAATGCATTACAAACTCTTAAAGAAAACTATTGCCCTGGCCCCGATGGTCTGCCTGCTTCCCTATTAAAAAAATGTGCATTCGCGCTTAGTAGACCACTATGGTTACTTTTTAAATTGTCACTATCTAGTGGTTGTTTTCCATCTTGCTGGAAATTAACAAACATAATTCCAATATATAAGAATGGCGATAACAAACTTGTTCAAAATTATCGCCCTATATCCATAATTGCAACAATCCCAAAAATTTTTGAAAAATTGATGACGGATTTCTTAACTAATTAATTGCAATCTTCAATCTCTCACAAACAACATGGGTTTCGAGTGGGGGCATCTACGGAATCTAATTTATTGTTATATGATTCTTACATTGTCAACGCCTTGGAACGCGGTTTTCAAGTTGATTCCATTTATACCGACTTCTCCAAGGCGTTTGACTCTGTTGATCATACGTTATTACTCAACAAGCTTCATTATGTTGGCATTACTGATATTCTTTTACGTTGGATAGAGTCCTACTTAACAGATAGGTTGCAAGTGATTAAAATTGGGCAAATAACATCAAGACCCCTAAAGGTTACTTCTGGTGTTCCTCAGGGATCACACCTGGGTCCCTTGTTCTTTAATATATTTATAAACGACGCTACAAGATGTTTTCAGAATGCCAATTGTTTACTTTCCGCTGATGATATGAAAATTTATATGCGTATTGAATCGACTCTTGATGCAACGAACCTGCAAAAGGAACTGGATCACTTTTATAGCTGGTGTAACGATAACAGATTAACGCTAAACATCAAAAAGTGTAATATCATTACTTTTTCACAAAGTACAAGGTCGGTCATTACAAATTATGTTTTCAACGATGTAGCAATAAATCATGTTGATGGAATACGGGATTTAGGTGTCACTGTGGATTCAAGGTGGTCATTTGCACACCATATTTCAAATATTGTCACGAAAGCCTATCAGATGCTGGGTTTTGTAAAGCGTAACAGTAAGAACTTTATAAATAGTAGAACGCTGGTAACACTATATAATTCGTTAGTACGACCCCACTTGGAATATTGTTCAACGGTATGGTCTCCATACACTGAATGCGACATTAATAAAATTGAGCAAGTTCAAAAGAAATTTATAAGGTACCTTGCCTATAAATTTAGTACTGATCAGCCCTACTTGGATCTTTTGACGACTTTTGGCCTTCGCAGCCTTAAACAAAGGCGTGTAGAAGCTGACATTAAGTTAGTATTCAAACTACTTAATGGATATTTGGATTGCCCTGATCTGTTGGAATTGGTTGGTATACGGGTTCCACAGCGCTCTCTTCGGTCTGACATAACATTCCATATCGGCTACAGGCGCACGGATTATGCCAAATATTCCGCTTCTGTTCGCGTTTTGCGTCACGCAAATATATTAAATTTTGACTATTTTAATGGGTCTTTTTCATTATTAAAGCGCCTCTTAAAATATTTGTAAGTTTTCTTGCTTAGTTTTAAGTTTAGTTGTTTTTTTTTGTATATTGTATTTTTAATGTAAATGGCAAGCCGTTGAAATAAATAAATAAATAATTATTATCACATTTACAAAATATTCACAAAATAAATATTTTTTGCATTTTGTCGCTATATCTTAATAAATATCTGTCATCTCAGCAGTAGATATTTTCAACTTTACTTTGAATCAGTGGTTTATACGCGTGGCGCATGAAGTAAAATTTCGAGTTTAGAAAAGCCCCGTGAAAATTTCTACGCGGTGCTTTTCTAAACTCGAAATGTTACTTCATGCTTAGTCTGGGAGTGGAAGACACTCGTTAGTTTAAAATATGTCACAAGAAAATATGTGTCACAAGTGCCATAAAGAAAAATAGTAACATGGCCATCAAACAGGGAGGCATCTAATAGGGGATAATATCCCAAAATCCAAGAGTTACAGCAAAAGGTGTTACAGGTAAGTCAATATTTATTTATTTATTTATTTATTTATTTATTTATTTCCCAACAGATAATACATCAAATTACAGGGAAAAGGTATAAAAAAAACATTCTACTAACAGTGCGCAGTTTTAACTTAGATGTAATAATAATTAATTATGAACAAATAATATAAAAAAAAGAAAAATTAAATTAAATTAAAAACTAAAACAGAATACAACACAAATGAAATAATAACAATAAATCGCAATAACAATATTAATATTGATGTAACTTGTACACTCCTACAACAACGTACCTATTTGGCTTGTAAATTCTGTAAGACTACAATTAAAAATATCAACAGATTGCTCAATTCTTCCATACAAATGCTTCATAGTATTTACCGGTGAATGATAATACACATTAGTAAAACTTCTGTTGCAGATAAAGGTCGTTGGATGTCTGCAAGTTACTCTAGGCACATTAAAATTTATTAATTTTAGTAGGTTCGGATCGTCTATTGTGCAATGTACAATTTGGTATAGACATTTTAGGAGACTTGCATTTCGTCGTATATAAAGGGGATTAAGTTCAAACATAGAAAGTAATGTACTATACGAAACGTTAAAATCCGGATAAGTATGGAATTTTTTATAATACAAAAATTTTAGAAATATTTTTTGAACTCGTTCTAATAGCTGAATGTGAACATTATAATGTGGTGACCATACTGGGGCACAGTATTCTAATTTAGAGCGTACATATGCCACATATAATTTGATGATGGTACCAATATTACGAAACTGACTCTTCTGACAAATCCTAATATTTTCATCGATTCAGACTGCAATGCATGATAATGTAGATTAAACGATAGTTCTTTATCAAATAGTACTCCGAGATCTCTTACTGACTCGACGCGTTCTAAGTTTACATTATCTAATGAATAGCTATGGGAGATATACTGAGCAGTTCGAAAAAAAGACATACTTTTGCATTTGGATGCGTTCAGTTTTAATTTGTTAAAATTACTCCATTTATTAATTTTTATTAAATCTTGCTGTAAAGTTAGACAATCATAATGTGAATAGATACACTTAAAAATTTTTACATCATCCGCGTATATTAATATCCTGGAATCTATGCCATCTACAATGTCATTAATATATAAGAGAAATAGTAAAGGCCCAAGGTTTGACCCTTGGGGCACCCCACTAGTGGGGCGAAATTCAGTAGACATATATCCCTTATATTCAATGTACTGAGACCGGTTAGATAAATAGTTTTTCATTAAGTTTAGCAGGTTATCGGCAAATCCCCATAGCTTCAGCTTGGCTAATAAAATCGTATGATCAATAGTGTCAAAAGCTTTAGTAAAATCAGTATGTATCACATCGACCTGATGGCGTTGATCTAAGTGACAGGATACATATTCTGTGAAATTTAGTAAATTAGTAAGCGTTGATCTTTTTTTCATGAAACCATGCTGCTTTGTGGTTATTGCCGATTCTACATGGGTATATATTTTTTCAGTAATGATAGTTTCCAGGATTTTCGCAAAGTTGTTAATGATAGAAATTGGACGGTAGTTTTCAATTGAATGCCTATTACCTGACTTGAATACTGGAGTGATTTTAGCAGATTTCCAAATAGCTGGTAGATGACCTGAAGTTATTATTATATTAAATATATGGGTTAATGGTTTTGCTAAGCACAAAATACAGTCGCGCACTAAAAAAGATGGAATATTGTCGTGGCCACTAGTGAATTTGTTACTTAACCGTTTTGAAGCTTTAATTACGTCATCCTCAGTTATTGTTTGAATGCATAGAGTGTCGTTTAAGAACACGGCTGAGAATTCTTTTTCCCCATCAGGCGTATCATTGCTATGAACGGATGAAAAGTATTCCATGAAACTATTAACTATTTCACGAGGGAATATTAAACGTTTGTAGATTTTATTAAAGTGAGGATCAAACATAAGGCGTGGGTGTATTTTAAAATTCACTTCAAATCAGTGATTTATACGCGTGGCGCATTAAGTAAAATTTCGAGTTTAGAAAAGCCCCGTAAAAATTTGTCTCGGGTCGCTGCGCGACCCTCGACAAATTTTCAACGCGGGGCTTTTCTAAACTCGAAATTTTACTTAATGCTTAGTCTGGGAGTGGAAGACACATGTTAGTTTAAAATATATCACAACTAGAGAAGTGGGAATGGTCTAATTTTTCTGCAGCTTTTCTATATGTAACACAATAATAATAACTCGTTTTTTAAAATTTTTATTCAAAACCAAAACTTTGGTTTGAATTGCTCAAAAATCGCATCTTCAAAACTGTTTATATTATTATATATAATAGCTTATTCAATTGTCAATTAACTCTATAAATTTAAAAGTGAGATCATAATGGGTTCTTATTTTAAATAGAGATCTTTTTGTCGGCGTCTATTATATTTATTTTTGTATTTATGCATTAATGTGGCTACGACAATAAATAACAATATGAAATATGTCGACAATTTTACTACTTACAAATTTATTTATTCAATAATTTCTAAAATATTACATTTTCTAAATTTTTTGGAAAATTTGAACTATAAAAATCGATTGATAAGTAAAATTGCATAAAATTATATATATATTGAAGTTTGTGCTGCCATGATTTGTAAATTTAGGTATAATAAATAGGTTAAATAAATAATTTAAAGATATTTTTGCGTTGAACTAGATATTTTATTATAAAAAAATGCTCTCGCTCTATTGGGTTTGAACCCCGATAAACTGCTTGAGTGAAATTCCATATCAAATCAACACACTTGCAATTTTATATTTTTAATATTTTGTGCCTTTATTGTCTCTATACAGAAAAAGAAAAATATTTAATTTAAGGATCGTGTCAAGCCATTTTGAAGATACACCGTAGAATGCATGAGGCCGAGCTGACACAAACTGAGTGATTGTTGCAAAAAAATACTATTATACTATTTTCTTGTACAAGAAAATAGTGTCGTCTAATACAAGCTTCAATCCATTGGGTTTATTCCTATGGGGCCATTTGAAGACATTAGTGTACACTGCTCCAGTGCAAATTGAAGAAGATTTTAGAAATCGGATAATTGATGGGTGTAATGAAATAAGAAACACCCCTAGTGTTTATGAACGACTTCGGCAATGAGGCATCCTAGCTGGTGGTAGTTATTTTCAGCAGTTTTTGTAATTCTTGAAACTTAAAAGTAATAAAGTATTGCTTCTTTTTGAAAATATTGAATCGCCCTGTATCTTCGCGTCTTTCCGAAAATCATCCAAGTACAGAAACACCTTCAAATAGCCCAAGGAAAAATCCCGTTAATTTCTGTCTCATGTTTAGTAAACACCCTGTATAATACCTTTGCAGACTTCTTGATTAATCCATAAATTAAATGAAACTGTTAACTGTTGAGGCTTCTACTTCGTTATACATCATTATTAACATAAATAAGACAAACTTTGTTTGTATAACTGAGGTTTTTTATTGTGACTATAGTTTCG
Source organism: Philonthus cognatus (assembly GCA_932526585.2). Classification (NCBI taxonomy): domain Eukaryota; kingdom Metazoa; phylum Arthropoda; class Insecta; order Coleoptera; family Staphylinidae; genus Philonthus; species Philonthus cognatus. Next base: position 30,158,527 of record OW052241.1, on the reverse strand, counting down.
ACAACTTTAACTTGTCATTATCAGACTGCAAGTGTCGAAACTATAGTCACAATAAAATACCTCAGTTATACAAACAAAGTTTAAGTGTCTTAATTATGTTCATAAATTAAATATTCGATAAACACACATCAGAAAGTTTTTTTTAATATGAACCAATTACGATTCCGCTTTGAAATTTATTGGATCAACTAACAATTGTATGAACTATTATACATATTAATTAAAACATTTTTAAAGATGCGGTTTTTGAGAAGTTCAAAACCAACATTTTTATTTTCGTTAAGAAATTTAAAAAAAAACCGCTTTAGTTTGTGGTATATATTATAGAAAAGTTGAGGAAAAATGCTAAAAAATAAGATCTTTCCCACTTGTCTAGTTCAATTTGGAGAGCAGTTAGTGTATTTTAAAAATCAACTGTTTTGCATTCCTGCATCATTTTTACCAATTTTAAATGCGCATGTCTTTAAAACGGAATCACCTAAGGTTTGTCTCAAAAGTGTTGACACAAAATAGGTTGGCTTTGCAAACAAAAGTAATTCAATGATCTGTCATTTTAATAACAGTTAAGTTACCGAAATCGATTCCGTTGCAATGGCTTATAAATTAGATCTTAGAAAAAGCGTTTATAATTTAGTTGAGAAGATGCCGAAAGTTCAAATACTTCGACTTTTTAAAAAATCTGTGCGATAGCAGAATGTGAGCAAGGTAATTATTTGAGTTACGTGAAGATTTGAAGTCATTTAATTAAAACGCAGTTATATTCATTTCTTCAATTTTATTTCTCGATGCTAGATGTACATTGTGAGTACTATGTACCCATTATCAATAGCTAACTAATTAAGGTATACCATGCCTGAATCTTACGAAAAGTGGAAGACCTAATCTGTTAACTGAACAAAGAGCAAATCAGTTTGTCGAAAGTGCCAAGAATAAAATTGAACAGTCAGTGAAAAGACTTTCATTCACTACGTTGCGGTGTTTCCAAAAATACAATTTCCAGAGAACTAGAGAGAAAAGGTGTAGAATATCGCAAAAGAAAGAAATGTCCTAAATATACGCTAAATTAGTTACCTAGAATCTCGAGATGTTGCCATACTTTAAGACGTACTCATTTTGCAAATAACAAAGTCATCGTCATAGATGATCAAAAGTACTTTACTTTAAGTAATTCCGAAATTTAGGGAAACGTCGGTTTTTACGCATACAATGTCCAAGAGTGTCCAGATAATATAAAGTATAACCAAAATGCCAAGTTTGCTGAGGAAGTTTTAGTTTGGTGTGCGATATCAATTGGTGGGATTTGCACCTTATGTGGGTCGAGTTAAAGGCGAAGTTGTGGATATTCAAAGGTATACTAACAATTGCTTAACAAAATTGATTAATTTTATCCACCAGTATCATGCTCAAGATAATATAATATTTTGGCCGGACTTGGCTTCCTGCCATTGTGCAAGTGAAATTCAAAATTGGCTGAATGCTTGTGCCGAAAAACGACAACCCCCGAAACTTACGGCAGACTCAACCAATTGAAGATTTCTTAGCCATTTTTTCTCGAAAAGTATACGGTGGAGGTTAGGAAGCCGAAAATGAGCAACAATTAAGACGCCGGATTTTTAGAAAAAAACGAGAAATTGATGTTGAAACGGTCCAAGGTTTGATGCGACATGTTTCTAGAAGACTGCCTATTGTTAAAGACTATGAACTATTACATTTAATTTAAAGTAAATATTTTGTTTATAAAACTGATAATTATATCTGTTCTGAAAAATTGGCGTAAAAACATTCTAACTTTTGAAAATGTTCTAAACAAATTTGTGCCAAAAGTTTTGAGACATACGTTGTAATCCTGAAATTTGGAATTTTTCTTTACTTATATTAGGGCAAAGTGCACTAAATTTAATTAATATCTGTGATGGTAAGGTAAAATGACTGTGTTGATTTGATTTAGTTATATTAAATGTTGCCCACGGATACAAGGGTATACCATTACCAATTCACGACTATCAATCGGAGATGGACAGAATTCGAATCCTTTTAGAGCAGGGGTATCCAACCTGGTTCAATACCCCTGCTCTAAAAGGATTTGAATTCTGTCCATCTCCGATTGATAGTCTATCTACATTCACCGAGTGAATTGTTAATGGTATACATTCCCCGGAAATATACGCAATGCCAATGAAAAATTCGCAATATAAGGAGCGTTTCCTAATTTACTGAAATTTGAAATAGGTCTAAATAAATGAACAAATTCTCTTTTATTATTAAAACTCAAAGGATAATGATTAAATAATCAATTTCTTAATAATTCACCCTCCCCCTTTTGAGTTATAATTCAAAATTAATCGCTACAAGCCCAATTGTTCGACTTGCCTGGATTCATTTAAACAGTTCGAACACAATTACTCGTACTACACCCAGGATACATTTCCCATCCTTTCCGAAACGCGGAGTAAACAATTAATAATATTAATGACGTACTGAAACAAAGGACACCTTTCCGAATAAGTCTTCTTGTGCTGCGAGAAAGGGGGTGGCAGGCACAGAGCACAGACAGAATCCTTACAATGAGTGCTCCTACTTTATCAACAATATTAAACTACGACATAACAAGTCGGCTTATAACTCCCCGGCACATAAGCGCTTATATATACATGGACGTATGTAATACATAGAGGTTTGCGCGTGACGGGGACGCATGCATCAATACCTGTTAAGGCCATGTGCCATGCTTGAAATATTAATTACAGGCGGTGTTTGAAACTCCATACCGAACTTATATTAGTGTATTAGGAGTACAAGACATGTTTCGTTACACTTACTCCATCCAGCCAGTACATGCATGCTTCAACTGTTCTATAGATTAAAATATGGGTGGATGTGAAAGGGGGGATGGCATCTAATATATTCCTGAGATTCAGATTACCTGGTTAATATCCTTTCATCTCTCCAGACGGGAATCTTTCGTGCACATCCTACGAGAAGAAGCTAATTAAAATACATATAATTAACTGATCGCCTGATTTACATCCCTCACACTTAGCCAATTATTATTAATGGATCAAATTATGCAATTTAATCAGTTAACGCTAATTTCAATTTAAAAATTATGTACTGCGTATTTATAAAAATTGGAAACATCTTTTAAACTCAGCAGTTTCTATTTATGCCCTTGAGATAAAAAAAATTGAATTTGTCAATTGGTTGCAGAATATTTACAAAATATAAAATATAAATTTAAATTCGTTATTATATTTACGCCTTTTTGCGTTGGTTTTGTATTCATGTAATAATGTATTATAAAATGTGTTTAGAACTTTACACTCAATCAGTGTTTTACGCGTTATTTTTGCTCAAAATAATACATTTTGCATAAAATAATGCTTTTTAGCATAAAATAATGCTTTTTGTGCTAAAATTAGTACTATTTTTAATTTTTTGTGCTTTGAAATCCGAGCTCTATTAATCACAAACACAAATTGTCTAGTTTGAATGATATTTAATAAAAGAACATTTCAATGCGGCCTGTCAGAGCGTTTTAAGCCATGCAGGTATATTTTTTGTAATTGTAACTTCTGACACTGACGTTTTTCAAAAGTTACAATTACGAGAAATACACCTGGATGGCTTAAAACACTCTGATTAGTCGAATTAAAATATTCGTTTCTGGAATTTCGTTGAAGCTACAACATTTTTGTTTGTGATTACTTATTTGTTCTTATTTGAAGATTTCTCTTTCTTTCTCTGGGAAGCGAGTTCTGGGACACCCTGCAAAGTAACTTTTTAAATATAGTAGTTTTATTTCGAATGTGTCGACTTTATTTCATACAATAAATGACATTTATTTCTAAACAAATTTTATTCAAGAGAATATTATAATATCCTCTTTGGTTCTACCTAGATCTGAAGTTGCATTTTTTATTTTTAAATTAAAAACAACTATAATAATTTTAATATTAAAGAGAATATTATAATATCCTCATTGGTTCTGCTTAGATCTGAAGTTGATTTTTTTATTTTTAAATTAATAACAATTATAATAATTGTAATATTAAATAGAATATTATAATATCTTCTTTCGTTTTACCTAGATCTGAAGATGCATTTTTTATTTTCAAATTAAAAACAATTATAATAATTTTAATATTAAAAAGAATATTTTAATATCCTCTTTGGTTCTGCCTAGATCTGAAGTTGATTATTTTTATTTTTAAATTAAAAACAATTATAATAATTGTAATATTAAATAAAGTATTATAATATCCTCTTTCGTTTTACCTAGATCTGAAGTTGCATTTTTTATTTTCAAATTAAAAACAATTATAATAATTTTAATATTAAAGAGAATATTTTAATATCCTCTTTGGTTCTACCTAGATCTGAAGTTGATTATTAATATTTTTAAATTATAAACAATTATAACAATTCTAATATTAAATAGAATATTATAATATTCTCCTTAGTTCTAACTAGATCTGAAGTTGCATTTTTAATTTTTAAATTAAAAACAAATATAATAATTGTAATATTAAAGAGAATATTTTAATATCCTCTTTGGTTCTACCTAGATCTGAAGTTGAATTTTTATATTTTTAAATTAAAAACAATTATAATAATTGTAATATTAAATAGATTATTATAATATTCTCTTTGGTTCTACCTAGATCTGAAGTTGAATTTTTTATTTTTAAATTAAAAACAATTATAATAATTGTAATATTAAATAGAATATTATAATATCCTCTTTGGTTCTACCTAGATCTGAAGTTGAATTTTTTCATTTTTAAATTAAAAACAATTATAATAATTTTTATAGTCGTTAGTTTTTCATATTAAAAAAAGAAGCACTTTTAGTTAACCTCTTGATAATTTTATCAAAATTTAACTTGGAAGTGGTGAATTTTTTAGCATTTGAATATTTGTGCACTTTGAGTTTCTACACATTTGCATTTATTTTTATTGTATAACTAATAAATTTACCAACTTTTTCAGTTATCGGTAATTCTGTAAATTTGCGACTCAAAACTAGTTTGCCGATATTTTATCGGTAAATCACAGTATCGTTGTTTTAATGGTAAAAGTCATTAAATACTTGGATAATTAATAGGTCTAAATGACCTTTAACGAGTGTTCTCCACTCCCAGACTAAGCATGAAGTAAAATTTCGAGTTTAGAAAAGCCTGAAAATTTGGTTTGGTCGCGTAGCGCGAAGCGCGGAGCGGCCAAACCAAATTTTCAGGCTTTTCTAAACTCGAAATTTTACTTCATGCGCCACGCGTATAAAACACTGATTTATAGTAAAATTTAAAACCACGTGCACCATTTTTAATTATAAAAATTTGCAAAATTAGCAAATTTCGAGTTTAGAAAAACCTGAAAATTTGCTTAACCAAGGAGTGCAAACACTCGTTAGAAACTTCATATTTCACGCTTTTTATAAAAACAACGAATTCCTCAAAAAATAGCAAACACTGTAATCATCGGGATTTTTATATTTAAAACAAAAATTCCCTGAACGTAAATTAATTAAAAAATAATTATAGACAAAATGCGCAATGTTTTTGTTTGGAAATTTGCAAAAAACAACTCTATCAATATTGATTTAAGTAAAATTCACTTAAAATGTTTCAATCTAAAAATTCAATCACCTCAACACCTAATCGAAACCACTCACGAGCCAAACTTAAGAGAAAACGAATTTCCTCCGCAGAACATAAAACGCCAGTAAAACCCGACCACTAAACTCCCCATGCGAATGTGTACATCGAGCTTAACTAAGATATTAAATGATGGAGTAATAAAGCAGCCAATAAGAGTGTTGTATGCATGTCTTATATCCTTATTAACATATATATTAACTTTCGGCGTGAAGCTCGTTACGCGAAATTAGCGCTGTATTTCTATACTAGGTTCACACACATAAAACCTCACCCCCAGCCCACTTTGCACACGTAGTATATACAGCATTAGCTGCACGGGCCCTAAAGGGCGCATCAAAGTGCTAATAAACATGTTTAGTCTTCATTAACTATTAGTTATTGAATTAATTACCGTGCAAGATATATGAATAGTTTATTTTAAAACAAGGGTTTAAAGAGACAATCGATTCAATTGGCGAATAAATCAGAGTATTTCAAAAGGTCGTAGTTGCATTGAGGATAGGATAGGTTAACTTTACACAGGTTAGAAAGATTACTTACTTACGATGTATGAATATCACTCCTATATAAATCATTGAGTATTAGAGTATAATAATTTTCAAAAAATCACATAATGTCAACATTAGTTCAAATCATTAATATTCTAATCAAAATTCAAGAATAGTACTTGAAGAATACTGAACATCTTTGACCATTTATCATGGCCTGTGCAATTTACATATGTTCGAAATACACGACAATATATACAGGGTGCGGCAAAACAGAAAGTGCACGTTTCTTGAAAATGGCCGTTCTGCCATCGCCACCCAGCGGGCCTTCCGGCCCATAACGGTAAGAACACCCGAAAATGTAGCAAGAGTAAGAGAAGCTATCGAACGGTCACCTACGCGCTCTGCCCGGAAGCATGTAACTGCATTGGCCATTGCTGATCGCTCTCTAAGACGGATATTGCATGAAGACTCATTCCACCCCTACAAAATGATACTTGTTCAAAAGTTAATGCCCCCTGATTATCACAACCGCATGAATCGCTCCCAAGAAATGTTGAACCGGATCCATGCGAGGTCAACTTTTTTCAGTAGTGACGAGGCCCACTTCCATCTCTGTGGAGGGGTGAATAAACAAAATGTTCGATACTGGGCTGTAAATAACCCAAGGCAACTTCACGAGAGACCACTTCACTCCCCAAAAGTCACCGTGTGGTGTGCGATTTCCAAATTTGGGGTGATTGGGCCTTATTTTTTTGAAGAGGACGGACGAACCGTACTGTCACTGCTCAACGTTATGCTTTCATGTTGGAATTTTCTTTTTAACCCCGATTGGAAGAACTGATGGAGGAAGCAGATATGGGAGACATCTGGTTTCTGCTGGACGGGGCTGCGGCCCATACTGCTCGAGTGTCAATGACGAAACTGCGACAGGTGTTCCCTGGGCGCCTTGTTTCTCTGAGAGGTGATGTGGAGTAATCCGCACGCTCCCCTGATCTGAGCATTTGCGACTTCTTCCTGTGGGGCTACCTGAAAGAAAAGGATTTTAAGCATCGACCTCGCATCTTGAAAGAACTCAGGGATAGTGCCAAAATGCGGCCGAAAATTTCAGAAATCGCCTTGATCAATGTATCGCTGCTGGGGGTCATCATCTTTCTGATGTCATATTCAGGACTTAATGCATATAACGGCATGATGTACCGATTAAGATAAAATAAACACCATTTCTTGAAATTCCGCCGTTTTTTTAATAAAACTGCACTGTCTGTTTTGCCACACCCTGTATATCTTATAACTACAATATTAATGGAGTGTACTGTCGAGGGTCGGCCAGATTAAAGATTTTGGTATCGTATTTGATGACAAACTAAATAAAATTCTGAAATTGTATTACAAATATATAAATAAAGATAATGATAAGGAGAAAACAGTCCTATTCAACCATTTTTTTAAGAGACAATTTTCTTGGATGGCTTGTCTTGTGTAAAGAAGAAACCATAATTAAATAGTATGAATAAAAGTAAGTGGATTTTAATAGCGCAGTAAGTGCAGGGTGTCGTCAATTATCCACCAACTTTTTCTTTCCTCCGTCTCTCTCTTTCTTTCCCGTAAACAGTTTGCCGGTAACTCAATTTATTTTCTTTACCCTTCCCCGGTTCGAGGAGCTCTCGCTTGCGCCTTTTCCCCGCCGCTTATTTTTCTAATTATACCGTCTCGCGAACTCAACAGGTTGCAGTTCATTCTCGCGGATAATTTTTAATTTTCACTCTTAGTTAAAACTTATACTCCTTAACGCTAAGTAATACGCTTTCAATTTTTTTTTGCTTTTATTAAAAACGGCGTCGATGCGCGGGGTGGGGTAGGGGGGAGGTTGTTTTCATCCCCCTACGTCGGAGGTTTGCACTCTTTCTTCCTTTCATTTCTCCTTCCGGGCCATCGACTTACTCCCCAGCGAGCACATACATTTCCATTATCGTTTTATTTATTTAACTTATTTATTTTTACATGCTTACATTTAAACTAGGGTATAAATCAAACTCAAGTCTACAATATTTGTATGTATTTTACTTACAAATACCATTTTGGTTGAACTAACAAAACCTGACGCAAGCTGTAAGAAACGTAAGCTAGGTAAGATCTGTGTAGTGTAGGTTGCATCAGCATAAACTCGAAATTTTACTTCATGCGCCACGCGTATTTCAAGTGAGGTTCAAATGTACATAAATTTCAAAGTATTTTAGTGTTTTATACGCGTGGCGCATGAAGTAAAATTTCGAGTTTAGAAAAGCCCAGAAAATTTGTCTCGGGTCGCGCAGCGACCCGAGACAAATTTTCACGGACTAAATTTCACGAGACTAAATTTTCACGGGGCTTTTCTAAACTCGAAATTTTACTTCATGCTTAGTCTGGGAGTGGAAAACACTCATTTAAAGTTTCCAATTGAACTCTTGTGAAAAACAACGAATATCTAAATATTTAAAGAAAATAAGCTGAATTTGGAATAGGTATACTTTAAAGAAAAACTCCCTGTAGGCAACCTAGTATCGTTAAATGTATATTGTGTAGCCACAGCGAAATTGAGCACACGTATTTTCTAAAAAGTGTTAAATTTAGATAATAATAATAATAATAATACTTTATTTCCCAACGGAAGAACCAATACAGGGAAAGATTAAACATTCGCATGTAAATATGTAAATAAATATTATTCGATTACAAATAATAATAATAATAATAATAATAAATCAAACCTAAAAATAAATGACAAAATATGACAATGTACAAAAAATTAGATTATTAATTATTAATATAATAATAATAATAATAAGGAAATACGAGCAAGCCAATGATCAATGCAGTCGACGCTTCTCATATTGTCTTCCTCAAACGGAAACTAATAAATAAATTAAAAAAAAAAAAATAATAATAATAATAATAAATGAAACTTTAGAATAAATGACAAAATATAACATTGTACAAAAAAATTCGATTATTAGGTTACAAAAAATAATAATAATGATAAATGAAACTTAAAAATAAATAACAGAATATAACATTGTACCAATAAATATGTCGCGAAAATGCGTATTGGCATTTCCACTTATTGGTGACTTACCTAAAACATTTGTTTTCGCAGCTGGTGTTTAAAAGGTGTTTACATGTCTAAGGGGTATTTGTGGAACATAAAAGTTTACATCACTTAACATGTTAGGGCAATCAATAATGTTGTGAACTAGCTTAAACATGAATACTGCACTACATTCTTCGCGACGAGCCGACAAGGAGCAAACATCATGTATTAGCAAGAGTTGTTGGTAGTCAGCGTTTCTTTCCGGGTATACGTGATCGATTTTGTAGGACAGATACTTTAAAAAACGCCTTTGGACACGCTCAAATTTAAGTTCGTTGATCACGTAGCATGGATACCAAACATTTGAACCATATTTCAGCTTACTGCGCACAAAGGAGAAATAAAACTGATGTATTACTGAAACCATTAGCGGTGCGCATTAAAAACCCTTACATTTTTATTGCAGATTTAGTGGTATTATCAATATGTTCTGTAAAATGTAAGCGATAATCAAAAGTTATTCCAAGATCCGTCACACAAGAACTTCTTGGGGCCATAGTATCATCGATGTTATAATTGAAATAAGTGATTTGATGCTTGTGAGAATAAGAAACAACACAGCATATATCAACATTTAGACGAAGCTTGTTTGTACAGCACCATTGTGATATTTTATTTAGATCATGTTGTAGTAGCAGACAATTCTCTGGAGACCTTATCGAAGCGTAAATTTTAATACCGTCAGCGTATGCTAATGGCGGAGATGATAAAAACGTAATTAAGTCGTTAATAAAAGCTATAAACAGTAGAGGGCCTAAGTTGGAACCTTGAGGTACACCTGACGTCGAGTGGAACTCAAATGACTTAAATCCAATAAATGTATATAGTTATTTCGGTTTTTAAGGTAAGATGACATAAATATTAGGGTGTGTTCCGTTAGACCAAATTGACTGAGCTTGTTAAGTAAAATGTTGTGGTCAATAGTATCAAAGGCACGGGTTAGATCTGTATGGATAACATCGGTCTGACCTCTGTTATCAAGACTTTTACTAAGGTGTTGGGTAATTGTAGCCAGATTAGTTATCGTCGACCATCCAGACATAAATTCGTGTTGAAGTGGTGAAATATATTTATTAGTATGGTTATACAGAAAATAATATATGATTTGTTCAAATATCTTTGAAATGTTTGATAAGATTGCAGTGGGTCTATAATTTTAAAGAAGAGGGTGATCTCCTTTCTTAAAAACAGGAGTGCTAACAGCTCTCTTCCAAGTATTAGGAAAACATGCAGATTTTTTTGATAAATTAAAAATTATTAATAACGGTTTTACAAATATATACTTACAATCTTTTATAATAAAACAAGGCACAAGATCATCACCACGAATTATTGACATTTTCAACTTATTTATACTACGAATAACATGTGGTTCAGTAATTAGAGGAATAGAGAAACTTTCGCAATTAGTATGCACCGAGTTAATTGTCGAGGCATCATTGTCAAGAAATACTTCAGAAAAGGTATCAGCAAATGCATTTACGATATTTTGAGGAGTATCAAAGGTGTTATAATCATTTTTTAATTCAGTTGGTATTCTTGATATGCCATTTTTTTTGGTGTACAAATTTCCATAAGTCTCTGGGTCTGCTTATAAGATTATTTTCAATGTTTTGTATGAAGGAGTTATATACTGAATTTATTTGTGATTTAGTTATACTACGAAGTCTCTCAAATTCTCTGCGGTAAAACAAGGATTGCGTAGACTTCCACTTTTTATGATAGTAGTGTTTTGCGCGAACATTTTGAATAATTTCTTTAGAAAACCACGAGGGAAACTTATTAGAATTTGGATTGATATTATAAACGGGCACTGATTTATCAAAAATATTGTACAAAATTTTATAAAATTGTCCGACAGCTTCATTAACATCAGTGTAAGATTCTAAAATTGACCAATCTGCATTAGCTAAATCTTTGTACAAAGTAAGATAATTGGCCTTTCGAAAATTGTACTGCTTATTACTACTATTTTGAGGAAAAACTGGCTGCTTGCATTTAGTGACAATTTGTGCTGTACCCGATAGAGCAAGATGATACTGATCTTCTATCACAAGAGGATTTGTAGAGTGGCTTATATCCAAGCAACCATCAAAATTACTGAAAACTAGATCTAAGAGTCTACTGTTATAATTCTTAATATTATTATATTGATTAAGTTTTAAGATGTTCAGAAAGTCGCATAGGGATGAAACTTTATGTGATTTAGGGTCATCAAATTCTTCGAAAAGTGCAGGTATATTGAAATCACCAAGTAAAATAACTATTTTTTCTAAGAGCAGTACCTCCACAGCCTCCAAAAAAGTATCAAGTGTATCACTGTTCACGTCTGGAGGTATGTAGACGGCAGCGGTATAAAATATAAATTTTACACTTACATAAAATAAAGTCTATTAGTGGTGTTAGTTGTTGAATATGGCTAGTATTTACAACACTGTAAGATATACGTTCCGAGAATGTTATCAGAATCCCGCCGCTAGTAGTACGACCTGTCACATTAAAGTTTCTGTCCTTTCGAACAAAATTATAGCTATTATTAAACAGTTCATAACTATTGAAAGAGTCATTCAACCACGTTTCACTTGTGCATATAATATCATAAGTAACACAGCAGGAATTAACATAAAAGGTTTGTGTTTTAGAGCGTAAACCACGAGTATTTTGGTAATAGAATGTCAATACTGATTGTTTTCTTCCGGGCGCAGTCAGTTTTCCAAAGATCTCTTGACAATAGTGGGGATGCCACGGATATGCTTGATGATGAGGTCCGATTCACCGTTAGATACTCGTTGTAAAAGATCCACCTTCTAAGATTTATAAAACGCCGACTGCATTGGAGTTTGGTCACTGGATATGCTGACCGTCTTATATTTGCTTGTGTTTTGAGTTTTTTGATATTTCAGAATACCGTACTGGCACATGATGAATTTTGCAATAACACTCTCAGTGGGCGATTATTTGTTTTGGAAGGATCGTATTTTCCTAATCTGAATGGTCTCGGATTGTCATGTTGCACATTTAGTATAGTTAGTATTTCCGTAACAAGGGCAGAATCGTTTGTTTGGGTGGTGGTGGAGTCACCAGCAGTTTCCGGTAATTTTTAGATAATTATGTTACACTTTCTTTTCTCTCGTTCATATATTTCTTGAATGATCTTTTCAGACTCGATTGTGACAGAAGTAGCGGTTGAACATGTTAATGTAGACGATGACTTTATCATTTGAATATCATTTTGCAATGCAACAATTGCAGCCTTAAGTGCATTCATATCTTTTCCAAGTTCAGAGCATTTTTTACAAGACCAGGAAAGGCCACTCGTTGAATTAATTTTGCGCACCTCACTCTTTGTGATATTGATGCATTCTATTTTATAGGTTTTCTTACACACACAGCAATTGACTGCCATATGAGCGTCCGTAATAGCATTGCAACATGTACACGTTAAAATTATTTTTAAACGCAATTTATAAATTATTTATAAAAATAGATATGGATTTTCCTATGAGTCAATAAGTAAGACGAGACGTTGAACTCGACTGTTTTTGCACTTGATGAATCACTCAATGTAGAACAGTGATTGTTGGAGTATCGAACGAAGAATAGGTAAAAACACTCACGACCATGGGAGATTCAAGTCCAATTTTTTTTTTTTGGCTTTTGCCTGGCCTTAGTTGCTTTGACTATTAGCCAACATCAATTATTTATTTTTAACCTATATTATTTACTTTATAACTTATTTCATAAGTTGTATTAACATATATTGGACGTCACAGCACATTCACACCACACCCAGGGACACGACGAGTTATTATTTTTAAATAACAATTTCCCGTGCATGGGAATCGAACCCAGTCTGTGGCTCGCCGAGCGATTTACCGTCCGGCGACGTTACCGCTCGGCCACCACCTGCCCTTTAAAGTCCAATGATTCGCCGAATAATATTTTTCACGCAGTGATAGTGAGCAAAAATCAATGTTTACGCTTAAACGGTACCTTGCACTAACACAACATAAATTGTACACATGCGTAATGCCGTATAGCGTGTGTTTGTGAAAGATTATAGATTTGAAGTAACAATTTACTACACTGATTTTGTAAATAAGGCAGACCACTTTTAGCACAGGTCACTCACACAGGTTTAACTAATTAAAAAGAAAAGATTAAGTAATCGAAGTTAAGTAATCGAAGTTAATCCAATTTAGGCTAAGGCGTTAGATCTTCTAGCTTACGTTAGTTTAGTCCAGGGTTTTAAAAAGATTTTCTATCATCGACCCCCTTTGAAGGAATAGCTATTTTCATCGACCCCTAATGTTACAGAATCATTTCTATGCATTTGACTAGATACACAAATGCATAGAAAAGATTCGGTAACATTAGGGGGTCGATGAAAAAAGCTATTCCTTAAAAGGAGGTCGATAATAGAAAAAGGTAGGGAAATCCTATTTTATATATACCGGGTGTTGACTTGGCGGACGCATCTTAGGAAATCCCATGTAAATTTTGAAATGTATTTAACTTTTTTGTAGAGGGAAAAATTATGAATTCATTCGTGTTACCGTTTATCACTTTACGTTTCTCTAAGTTAAAATAATCAAAAAAAACTAATGTGATTTTATAAAAATATTGACATGCCATGGAACTGAAACAACAACTGCGGATGTCAAAATGTCAAAAGATATCCTAGTCACTTGATTAAAGTAAATGCTTACGATTTAAATGATTTACACTATACAAGAAAAATGTCATTATTTTTATAAAATAACATTACTTTTTTTTAGTTATTTTAGCTGTTCATTTTCTGACATTCGTTGATTTTTAAAAGAGTTCAGTTTGAAGCTTTAAAGGAGTGTTTTCCACTCCCAGACTAAGCATGAAGTAAAATTTCGAGTTTAGAAAAGCCCAAAAAATTTGTCTCGGGTCGCTGCGCGACCCGAGACAAATTTTTTGGGCTTTTCTAAACTCGAAATTTTACTTCATGCGCCACGCATATAAACCACAGATTTTAAGTGAAGTTCGAATATACATAAATTTGACAAAATTATAGTGTTTTATACGCGTGGCGCATGAAGTAAAATTTCGAGTTTAGAAAAGCCCAGAAAATTTGTCTCGGGTCGCTGCGCGACCCTCGACAAATTTTCACGGGGCTTTTCTAAACTCAAAATTTTACTTCATGCTTAGTCTGGGAGTGAAAAACACTTGTTTAAAGCTTTAAATTGAACTTTAAAAAAAACAGGGACTATCCGCAATTGTTGTGTCAATTCCATGGTATGTCATTATTTTTACAAAATCACATTACTTTTTCTTAACTATTTTAGCTGTAAATTATCTGACATTCGTTGATTTTTAAAAGAGTTCAATTTGAAGCTTTAAACGAGTGTTGTCCACTCCCAGACTAAGCATGAAGCAAAATTTCGAGTTTAGAAAAGCCCCGTGAAAATTTGTCGAGGGTCGCGCAGCGACCCGAGACAAATTTTCTGGGCTTTTCTAAACTCGAAATTTTGCTTCATGCGCCACGCGTATAAACGACAAATTTTAGGTGAAGTTCGAATATACATAAATTTGACAAAATTATAGTGTTTTATACGCGTGGCGCATGAAGTAAAATTTCGAGTTTAGAAAAGCCCAGAAAATTTCCACGGGGCTTTTCTAAACTCGAAATTTTACTTAATGCTTAGTCTGGGAGTGGAAAACACTTGTTTAAAGCTTTAAATTGAACTTAAAAAAATAACAGGGAATATCTGCAATTGTTGTGTCAATTCCATGGTATGTCATTATTTTTACAAAATCACATTACTTTTTCTTAATTATTTTAGCTGTAAATTATCTGACATTCGTTGATTTTTAAATGAGTTCAATTTGAAGCTTTAAACGAGTGTTTTCCACTCCCAGACTAAGCATGAAGTAAAATTTCGAATTTAGAAAAGCCCCGTGAAAATTTGTCGAGGGTCGCGCAGCGACCTGAGACAAATTTTCTGGGCTTTTCTAAACTCGAAATTTTACTTCATGCGCCACGCGTATAAAAGACAGATTTTAAGTGAAGTTCGAATATACATAAATTTGACAAAATTATAGTGTTTTATACGCGTGGCGCATGAAGTAAAATTTCGAGTTTAGAAAAGCCCAGAAAATTTGTCTCGGGTCGCTGCGCGACCCTCGACAAATTTTGACGGGGCTTTTCTGAACTCAAAATTTTTCTTCATGCTTAGTCTGGGAGTAAAAGACACTTGTTTAAAGCTTTAAATTAAACTTTAAAAAATACAGGGAATATCTGCAATTGTTGTGTGAATTCCATGGTATGTCATTATTTTTACAAAACCACATTACTTTTTCTTAATTATTTTAGCTGTAAATTATCTGACATTCGTTGATTTTTAAAAGAGTTCAATTTGAAGCTTTAAACGAGTGTTATCCACTCCCAGACTAAGCATAAAGTAAAATTTCGAGTTTAGAAAAGCCCCGTGAACATTTTTCGAGGGTCGCGCAGCGACCCGAGACAAATTTTCTGGGCTTTTCTAAACTCGAAATTTTACTTCATGCGGCACGCGTATAAAAGACAGATTTTAAGTGAAGTTCGAATATACATAAATTTGACAATATTATAGTGTTTTATACGTGTGCCCCATTAAGTAAAATTTCGAGTTTAGAAAAGCCCAGAAAATTTATTTCATGTTTGGTCTGGGAGTGGAAAACACTTGCGTAAAGCTTTAAATTGAACTTAAAAAAAAACAGGGAATATCCGCAATTGTTGTATCAATTTATTGGTATGTCATTATTTTTATAAAATTAGAAACAAACAACAAAAATTCTTGTCGACCAGATCAGAGAGTGTTTTTAAGCCAACAATCTATTTTCTAATATGCAGTATGGTTTTCGTAGGGGAAGGTCAACTTGTGGAGCAGTTATTGATTTTGCTGAGGAAATATTGAAGGGTTTTGAGGATGAAAAGTATCTCTTTGAGTCTTTTCTTGACCTTAGTAGGGCCTTCGACTGCGTGAGATTCTCTTGCGGAAACAATTCTGCAATAACTTCGTGCCATCTAGTTGCAAACTTATTAACTCTTATCTCACTGGTCGGCTTCAAATGGTACTGGTAGGGGACAAGAGATCGACGTGCTGACCTATAAACAATGGGGTGCCTCAGGGTTTAATTCTTGGGCCATTGCTATTTCTAATCTATATTAATGATCTGCCAAACCTATACAATAACTCGTCAGCTATTCTATACGCAGACGATACTACTACTATTACAGAATCAAATAGATTGGAGGTAGCTGTGGACCAAGATGTAGAGGCAAACAAACTTACCCATGAATGGTTAACATCGATCATGTTGTCATTAAATAACAACAAAACAATAAAGGTGACATTTTCTCTTAAAACGTAGACACCATTCCGAACAACCCACTCCAAGTTTCTAGGTGTGCACGTTGACTCTCGACTCACCTGGAATAAACACGGAGACTCTCTTGCTGCTTGTTACCGGGGATTATTTTAATCTCCGGCAACAAGAATTGTAAATAACATTTACAATTCTTCATTTATTTAAAATGAGTTCGTACCCAGCAATTAACTAATTGACGGTCCAAAAGATTATCTCCCGCGGTTCGAACCGTGCCCGGGCCACCATCTACCTGGGCAAGTGTGACGGATCGTCCCTCGGGTTTTTCGAAATCGGCAATTAAGGAAGAGGACTAATGACCACCGTTGCAAATTGAAAGAAGAGAGATTATAAATGTCTATACTTCTTTCAAATTGCAGCTGGATTTGAGGGTTCGCTGAAAGTAATTATGTTGTCTGCAATAATTACTTTCTAGCCAATTCTTTGCCAACGGTCACGTAGTCCTCAAAATCATCCCTTCTCTAAGCCATTTCCGTGGCATAAATACCGGGGGACGGCATCCAGGAAGGCAGTCCACTCTTGTGCTGTACAGGGGCAGCATGTGGATTCAGGAGGAACTACCGTTCCTCAACTCTTCTGTCTGAGCCAGGAAGCTCCGACCGACGCCAGACGTCCTAGCCGTCGTTCCTGCCGCCAGAGGAAGTTTCCAACACCAGGGAACAACCGACGCAGACGTTGGCCGTGCCAGCCTACGTTCCTGTTCTTGGACTAGGACGCCGAGAACCCGACAGTCGCCTCGACGCCACAACGACCCTCCAGTGTAGCGTTCGTTGCTTCTGCCGGATCCAGGCCAGGCGAGCAACCCACTGACGCCAGGAAACTTTGCCCGACGCCAACGCTAGCCGTTCCGCCGTCGTTCCTGACATCCCGCACTACGAGCGTAGTGTTTGTTGCTGCCTCCGGATCCAGCCAGACGCACCACCCCACCGACGCCGTCTCACACCGAGACGCCGTCTTGCTACAAGCACGCCGCCTCCCTCCGGAAGCCAGCACTAGCCAGACGCCACCGCTGGTCAAGTAGAAATTCCCGATCGCGACGCCGACGCCACACCAAGTCTGCCCTGTAACTCGTGCACTGTGCTTCTCTTGTTCTTATTCTGTTTGTTGTTTTAATGTTTTGTTTTCTTTTGAGTTTTTTTTGTTCAAAATAAATAATTTATAACAGCATACGTGTTTCAAAAGTTAGTTGCTTATATCTCTTTAACTCAACCAACCTGAGCTAGTTGGTAATCAGCGTGGAGTACCTTCCATCCCGTTGATATGCTAAGCTATGCAGAAGTGTTTATCTGTTAAGAAGACTGAATAGTTCTTTGCCCCAGATCGCGCTTAGTTCAGCTTACTTTGGATTATGCCAATCTCACATCTCATATTTTATCCTAGCATGGGGTCATTCTGGGATAAGTACGAAAATATTTAAGCTGCAGAGAAGAGCTATACGAGCTATTTTTAATTTACCATTTAGAGACGACTGTAAGCCCAACTTTATCGAGCAAAAAGTATTAACACGTCCGTGCATTTTTGCTCTTGAATGCTTAATTTACGTGAGAAAAAATCTTAACAAATATCAGACTCACGATCAATTGCATGGTCACAATACCAGACAAGCACTGTATATTTACCCACGCTGCCCAAGGTTAAAAAAACTCAAAATGGGATTAAATATTACGGGCCCAAATTATTTAATATGCTGCCCGAACAAGTAAAAAGCTTACCGCTTAAAAAAGTAAATCCACTATTAAAATCCATCTACTCACCAAAGCTTACTACAGCATGGAAGAGCTGTTATCAAGCAATATTCAAGAATTAGATCAATGTTAATCGATTTTTTAATCATACTATGCACAAATTAAATAAATGAATAAATAAATAAAATTTAATTAATTAAGTGTTTTTTAACGTGTTTTTTTATTTTGTATTGTTTTATATACACTTTTATTGTACTCTTGCAAGAACATAATTTTTAGATGTATCGCGTACTCTAAATATTAATAATATTTTTAACGTGTTTTGTAATGTCTTATATACACTTTTATTGTGCTTTTGCACAACCTTAGCTTTATATATATATTGTGTAATTTATCATATATTTTATTAACTGTATTATTGACTTGTGTAAACTTAATGTAACTGCACGAAATAAAGTATTATTATTATAAAATCACATTACTTTGTCGTAATTATTTTAGCTGTTAATTTTCTGACATTCGTCGATTTTTAAAACAGTTCAATTTAAAGCTTTAAACGAGTGTTTTCCACTCCCAGACTAAGCATGAAGTAAAATTTCGAGTTTAGAAAAGCCCCGAGACAAATTTTCTGGGCTTTTCTAAACTCGAAATTTTACTTCATGCGCCACGAGTATAAGACACAGATTTTAAGTGAAGTTCGAATATATATATATATATATAAATTTGACAATATTATATGTTTTATACGCGTGGCGCATGAAGTAAAATTTCGAGTTTAGAAAAGCCCAGAAAATTTGTCACGGGTCGCTACGCGACCCTCGACAAATTTTCACTGGGCTTTTCTAAACTCGAAATTTTACTTCATGCTTAGACTGGGAGTGGAAAACACTTGTTGAAAGCTTTAAATTAAACTTAAAAAAAAACAGGGAATACTCGCAATTGTTGTATCAATTCCATGGTATGTCATTATTTTTATAAAATCACATTACTTTTTCTTAATTATTTTAACGTAGAGAAACGTAAAGTGTTAAGTGTGAACATTTAGAAATTTACAATTTTTCCCAAAAAGTGAAATACATTTTGTCTCTAAAATAAATAGGAAAGCCAACATTTGAACACTTTAAAATTAACATGCGATTTCCTATGTTGCGTCCGCCAAATCAACACCCGGTATATGCATATTAATCGATATATAAATGAAGCATTTTTGGTAAGCTCGCTAATAATAATATTATCTAACCTATTGTAATATAACACTCAAAATTAATTAATATTAAATTATTTTTAACGGACTCTTAATTAAAATAATTAAAATCAAACAATAGGTTTAATTTCAGGCAGTCCTTTTTTTATTAAACAAACCAAATCTCACTGCGCCATTCTTTCCTACTCTACGAAAGTTTATTATTTAATTCCACCTATTCCAACATCCGTGCATTGCATCCGTATATGCATTGTTGTCACAGAGCTTTAAAGCTCAGTGGGGAAGCATCGATGAAACAACAGCACGACCAAAAAAGAGTCGGAGCCTTCTTTATATTACATCCACAAAAGCCCCAAACGAAAACCGGAAGAATCGACAGTTCGACTTTTACATCCCGCAGCGATTAGAAAATGCGCTTGTCTGATGTGTGTGTGTGTGTGTGATAAGAAGCATTCGTGTGTGCAGTAATTAAAATGTTGTTTTGTGTGTGCATATATTATAAGGGCATTGTTTTAATATCCAGCGGTTTTTTTGTTTCGTTGTTTATTTTCTGGCGAGTGGATAGGATTTTCTTGTTGCCTGGATATTTCCTCTTCGCATTTAATTAATACTTACTGGGTTGGCGTTATTAATAAATCATTTACAGGGTTGCGTACGCAGAGGGTGTTTGTTATTAAATTTTAATTAAATCCACGCATATATTGTGTTTATTGTTTTATCATCGTGAATTTTTTTAGATGGTTATTCAAATTAATTTTCTTTACGCAAAATATATACAAGCATAACTTAATTTAATTATTTTACATTAAATTAAAAAAATTCAATTGTATTAGTCATGGCTGCCCGCAAATTTTTTTTAGGGGGAATAGGGGGCAAATATAAAGGCGCACTATTGAAAATATTTACTCCTACGATCGCTCCCGAAAACAGACATTTCGTCGCTATACCTGTGCATTGAAAGGTGTTAATTGTTTATTTGTATTTTGACAAGTAACGTCACGCTTGATAATTGAATTTAATAAACTAGTTTTGAAACTGAAATCCTCAAACGTCAGTATCAAAATTATTAGAATAAAATGAGTAGTGACGAAGAACAATTAACAACGCCGCTGTTTGGTCGTAGGAAAAGCAGAGTGTTAAACACGTTTTGAAAGCTGCATTGCATGCTCATACCTTGCATTTACTCTTCCGTAAATGCAATTTGGTATTCGCATGCAATTCAAAAATGCCAATCAATCTACGAATATACGTGGTGTATCCAGAAAGTAAGTTCCGTTTGTATTTCTTGCCACTGTAGCGCTGTGATCGCAATTTCGTGCATGCGCGGTACTTGCCATAACCTATTAAAAATAAGTTGACGTTATTATAAGTTAGCTGCGTGTTGTGTACGCTTTGTGGTGCTTGTTTGGAATGGCGAATAAAACTGAAAGTCCCGCCGCATTTGAGATAAGGTCTACAATTCCTTTTCTCCATGCGAAGAACATCAAGCCAGTCCACATTCATCAACAGATCTGTGAGGTGTAAGGAGAAAATGTGATAAGTGATTCAATCGTAGAAAATGTTCGTCCATCGAATCACTTATCACATTTTCAATGAAGGACGTGATAATGTGCATAATGACGAATGAAGTGAGCGTCCGTCTTTATTTAGTGATAAACTGGTTCCTGCAGTGTACTATTTTTACTCTCTATCTGAGTCTTCTTGATAAGAGGTTCAACAATTGACGAAATTCGCCCACGGCGGTAGGTCTCCATTTTAGACAGAAATATGAAAGAAATTAATTTAGAATTTAGAACTTACATATCACAAAATTGATTGATCCAGGTATTCGAATTTTGATAAAAATAGGTGTAACATTTATTAATGCAATAACAGACATAAGTAGTGTACAGGGTGGTATTTTTTCGTTGATATTATAGGGTATAGGCTAAACGGTAAGAGATACAAAAAAACTAAGATATACAAAGAGTTTTATGTAACACCGAACATTTTCATAACGAGAATTTTTCTTTGAATTATTCATATGCATACGTTGCACATTTTCTGATGCTCGGTTTATTAAGCGAATTCAATTTGAAGCTTTAAGCGAGTGTTTTCCACTCCCATGCTAAGCATGAAGTAAAATTTCGAGTTTAGAAAAGCCTGAAAATTTGGTTTGGTCGCGTAGCGCGAAGCGCGGAGCGGCCAAATCAAATTTTCAGGCTTTCCTAAACTCGAAGTTTTACTTCATGCGCCACCGGGACAAAACACTGATTCAATGTAAAGTTTAGCGGTGTGTTTTAAGCTTCGTAATATGTCAGTGTTTTGTGCCGGTGGCGCATGAAGTAAAATTTCGAGTTTAGAAGAGCCTGAAAATTTGGTTTGGCCGCTTCGCGCTTCGCGCTACGCGACCAAACCAAATTTTCAGGCTTATCTAAACTCGAAATTTTACTTCATGCTTAACCTGGGAGTGGAAAACACTCGCTTAAAGCTTCAAATTAAATTCTTTTAATAAACCGAGCCTCGAAAAATGTCCAACGTATGCATATGGATACTTAAAAAAAAAACTCGTTATGAAAATGTTCGGTGTTACATAAAACTCTCTGTATGTCCCGTTCTCTTTTGTAGTGTTTAGTTTAATGGTGCAATCAGATCTAAGCTAACTAGATTGGTTTGCAAGATACAGGGTGATTCTCAAAATGTACCGATTTTGATTATCTCTTGTGATTTGGTTATTTATAGAGATAAAAATAAATTAAATACGAAAGTTTTATGACTTTCTACGTAGAATCCAGTAGTGTACTTAAAAAAATATAGATGTTTTCATTTTTTAGATATTATCAAAACTAACATTTTCTTAAATGGGACACCCTATATCTGAGTATCTAAAAAATTGAATTTTTTCTTGTGAATGCAACAATATGTAACACTTAATATTTTGCTCTGTCCTAAATAGCTACAATACTTTAAAATAAAAAAAAAATATTTTCTAGATGGTCATGAATTGAATTCTTTATGCGTTTGTTTTTGACTTTTTACATGTCATAAAATTCAATAACAATTACGTATTGGTTTTGATATTCCATTTTTAATGAAATATTTTCTATTATATTTCTTTAAAAAAGGAGTCAAAAATGTATATTTTTCAACGCTATGAAAAATTAAACATGTTTGAGATAATGAGAGTTATAAAAATAAAGACGCAACTTTAGACCTACATTTTGAGCGTTATCCGGAACGACGACAGCCAGAAAACAAATATTTCAAAGATTATATCACAACTTAAGTGAGTATCGATTATTTGGAAACCAAGAGATAAGATTTACCGAGAAGAAAATAGAGAAAGAGATGAAATAAATTTATTGACTTCTGTTATTGCTGATCCGACGGTATCTAGCCGCAATATTAAGGAAGATATTGCTTTAAATAGGTGTTTTCCACTCCCAGGCTAAGCATGAAGTAAAATTTCGAGTTTAGAAAAGCCCTGTGAAAATTTGTCGAGGGTCGCGCAGCGACCCGAGACCAATTTTCTGGGCTTTTCTAAACTCGAAATTTTACTTCATGCGCCACGCGTACAAAACATTAAAATATGGTGAAATTTATGTATATTTAAACTTCATTTGAAATCAGTGTTTTATACGCGTGGCGCATGAAGTAAAATTTCGAGTTTAGAAAAGCCCAAAAAATTTGTCTCGGGTCGCTGCGCGACCCACGACAAATTTTCACGGGGCTTTTCTAAACTCGAAATTTTACTTCATGCTTAGCCTAGGAGTGGATAACACTAATTTAAAGCTCCAAATTGAACTATTTTAAGAAGCAACGAATATCGGAAAATTTGCAGCGCATGCATATGTATACTTAAACGAAAAATTCGCTGTATAAGTATATGAGATAATTCTAAAGTTATTATAAATTTTTGTTTGTTTTTTTAAGCTGTTGTTGTTTTATTTATCAATGTTTCAATATTCTTGTTAACTGGGTTTTTAATATACCTATTATAAAAGAAAAAGAATAATCATTAATTTTTTTTTTTAAGAGTTTATTTCGTACAATTACAATGATATATATATATATATATATATATATATATATATATATATATATATATATAGTAACATAAGTTAAAATTATTTGTATTCATCTGCGCCTCATTGTAGTTGGTACCTTGGATTTCATTCCTTCTTTCCTCGCCTCGTGATGTCTGGGTAGTACCCGATCTCGGGCTAACGGTATTGAAGGATTCTTGTGAGTCTTACATTTTCATATTTTCGGTCAGTTTATTTCGTTATTTATTAGTAGGTTTTTTATTTTTATTTTGAATGGAATACATTTTAGAGATTTTACGTATTTTGGGAGTTTGTTGAAAATGTTTATCGTGTCTATCGTCAAGTATTGCGTGTACTTTTTGGTGTTGAATTTATCGGTTCTGAGGTCTGATTTTCTTCTGGTTTTATAACTGTGTAATTGTTTGTTGGGTTTAATTTTGATCCCTGTTTTTATTAAGTTATGTTGTATTTTGTATATAAGTAATAGGTTATTGTAAGTTATTAGTTTTTTTATATCTAGTTCTTTCGTGATTTCGAATTCATGGCCATCTTTTTTTTTTTTTTTTGGTATTTTAGCTATTTAGGACAAAGCAAAATATTAAGTGTTATCAAATGTTGCAATCACAAGAAAAAATGCAATATTTTGAGATACTCAGATACAGGGTGTCCTATTTAAGAAAATGTTAATTTTGATAATATCTTAAAAATTAAAATATCTATATATTTTTTAAGTGCGCCACTGGATTCTACGTAAAAATTCAAGAAACTTTTGTATTTAACATATTTTTTTATCTCTATAAATAACCGAGTCATAAGAGATAATATAAACCAGTAGATTTTGAGAATCACCCTGTATCTTCTAAACCAATCTAGTTAGCGTAGATCTGATTGCGCCATTAAACTAAACACTAAAAAAGAGAACGGGACACAAATTATTTTTTTTGTATCTCTTACCGTTTAGCCTATACCCTATAATGTCAACGGAAAAAAACCACCTTGTCAGTGCAGTGTATACGGGTGAGTTTTGATATATGCAACAAACTTAAATTATTAATAACGGACAAATATATATAAAAAAGAAGAGACACATATGTCAAGCTGTTATCGACATTTATTCATATGACCTTTTTTGATCATATAACCCCAGGAATCAGCTCTTAAAGTTTGTCGCTTATATTAAAAATCATCCTGTATATCACGAATTAAAAAACTACAAACATTCGATGTTTTTGAAAAGCGTTTAATTTGAGGCTTGTAACTCTTAGTTTTAGTATAAGTATCGGACCATGAGATCGTAAAAAAGATGATTCTGAGCAGGCCTTGACTAGAACAATACGATTGGTTACACTAGTTCTATAATGCCTATGAATTATAATGTGACAGTGACATTTCATATTTAAGTCAGTTTTGCAATCTTACTTGTTATATCAAAGCTGAAGGACCACATTTTGAACACCTACTCTAACATGTATTTATTGGACATTTCCTGTTTTTAATCAATTAGATAACTTCTAACCTACTGCCCTACTACTAACTTTTAAATCAGTCTTGCCAATCGTGCTGTGCTAGTCAAGGCCTGCTCAGAATCATTTTTAATCACTCTTAAAATTTGAATTTTGTTGGATTGATTTATTTTCCACGGTTTTTTAAAGTAGTAAAGAAACGGGAGAATGTTTTTTTATCAAGAGTTCTTTGTAAAGTTTAAAAGAGTATCGGTGAATTTTTCAGATTTTTAATTTCTCCTTAATGCCCATTAACTTATACCTTAAGGAGACACTGGTAGGGTGACCCCCCCCCCTCCCCCTTTTTCTGGGTCTAGCACCTCCTAGTTACGCCGCTGTGTGCTGCGCATAGAGCTTACATTAGACAAAATCTGTTTGTTTTAATTTTTGCTTATATCCGCAATTATTGTATCAATTCCATGGTGTCATTATTTTTATAAAATCACATTACTTTTTCTTAATTATTTTAGCTGTAAATTTTCTGACATTCGTTGACTTTTAAAAGAGTTTAATTTGAAGCTTTAAATGAGTGTTTTCCACTCCCAGACTAAGCATGAAGTAAAATTTCGAGTTTAGAAAAGCCCCGTGAAAATTTGTCGAGGGTCGCGCAGCGACCCGAGACAAATTTTCTGGGCTTTTCTAAACTCGAAATTTTACTTCATGCGCCACGCTTGTAAAAGACAGATTTTAAGTGAAGTTCGAATATACATAAATTTGACAATATTATAGCGTTTTATACGCGTGGCGCTTGAAGTAAAATTTCGAGTTTAGAAAAGCCCAGAAAATTTGTCTCGGGTCGCTGCGCGACCCTCGACAAATTTTCACGGGGCTTTTCTAAACTCGAAATTTTACTTCATGCTTAGCATGGGAGTGGAAAACACTCGTTAGTTTAAAATACATCACAACTGATGATGTATTTTAACAACAATTCCAGAAGTTGTCAAATGAGTGAGTTACTCAACTGTTTCCAAGGCGCTCTTTACTTGGAGTCTAAATCCAAACATTCAGGGTATACTAAACTCGAAATTTTACTTCATGCTTAGTCTGGGAGTAGAAAACACTTGTTTAAAGCTTTAAATTAAACTTAAAAAAACAGGGAATATCCGCAATTGTTGTATCAATTCCATGGTATGTCATTATTTTTATAAAATCACATTACTTTTTCTTAATTATTTTAACTTAGAAAAACGTAAAGTGTTAAGTGTGAACATTACTAAATTTACAATTTTTCCCTCTACAAATTTTACATTTTTTCTCTAAAATAAATGTTTCTTTTATTAGGAGTTCTTTGTAAAGTTTAAAAAAGAATCGGTGAATTATTTAGATTTTTAATTTCTGCGCATTTCTGGGTCTAGCACCCCCTAGTTACGCCGCAGTGTGCTGCGCATAGAGCTTACATTAGACAAAATCCGTTTGTTTTAATTTTTGCTTATCGTATTCAGGTTTAGATTTCTCCTTGAAGAATTGTATATGTTTTTCAACGCAAGTACACAGTTTATTTATTTCTTGAGAAACTTAATTAATTTAAAATAACGATTTTTGGTATCTTTAACTCAAAAAAAAAATTCTTTTCAAAGATGTTTTAAAAAAAATTATATCTCGTTCGTTCTCGGTAACTGAACTTTTTGCAATTTCTGATAATTGAATACTTTGCTGTACTAGTTAAAGTTTTTGCTTAAAATTTCTCTTATAAGATATTTTCGATTTTTTAAGTGTTTTAAACCTATATACAGGAAGTTTTTTTTTTTGGTATACATATCCCAATTATATACAGAGAGTTTTATGTAACACCGAACATTTTTATAACGAGAATTTTTCTTTGAAGTATCCATATGCATACGTTGCACATTTTTCGATGCTCGCCTTATTAAATGAATCTAATTTGATGCTTTAAGCGAGTGTTTTCCACTCCTAGGCTAAGCATGAAGTAAAATTTCGAGTTTAGAAAAGCCTGAAAATTTGGTTAGGTCGCGAAGCGCGGAGCGGCCAAAACAAATTTTCAGGCTTTTCTAAACTCGAAATTTTACTTCATGCGGCACCAGTACAACACACTGATTCAATGTAAAGTTAAGCGGTGTGTTTTAAACTTCGTAATATGTCAGTGTTTTGTACCGGTGGCGCATGAAGTAAAATTTCGAGTTTAGAAAAGCCTGAAAATTTGGTTTGGCCGCTCCGCGCTTCGCGCTACGCGACCAAACCAAATTTTCAGGCTTTTCTAAACTCGAAATTTTACTCCATGCTTAGCCTGGGAGTGGAAAACACTTGCTTAAAGCTTCAAATTGGATTCTTATATTAAACCGAGCATCGAAAAATGTGCAACGTATGCATATGGATACTTCAAAGAAAAATTCTCGTTATGATTATGTTCAGTGTATTTTGATTGAGTTACGTGAAGAGTTGAATATAATTTACTTAATAAAAGACTAACACTTTCTTCACTAAAAACATTTATTTTCGCTAAATGTACATTTCTAACACTACGTGCTCATTATCAATAGCTTACTGAGTAAATACAAAAAGAAGGCGGGATACTTATACCTAAAGGGGATTATGGGTAAAAACGTGGGCGAAGTTAACATTTGTGTTTGTCGGGGTTATTGGTCGGAATTACCTCTAATAAGGGATTGTTCAGGGGACTTAAATCGAAATTAAGTAAATGATTTTGGTGTTTTTTCATCTGTATAGCTTCCAACATATTTAATTTTTTATTTGAAGAATGTTTTAATAATTTTATATTGTTTTCCGAAAATACATGACCCGTAGTTATGGTGTGATGTGCAACAGCAGATTTATCAGGGTTAAGGTTCTTTATATGATATTTATGTTCTTTAAATCTAATTGCTAATGTTCTTTGAGTTTGTCCTATGTACAGTTTTTTGCAGTTGCAATGTTCAGTGTTACATAAATCTCTCTGTATAATAAATGATCAAATATTCATTGTTTTTTTTAAAGCTCAATTTGAAGCTTTAAATGAGTGTTTTCCACTCCCGGATTAAACATGAAGAAAAATTTCGAGTTTAGGAAAGCCTGAAAATTTGGTTTTAAATTTACTTTCATGTCCCATTTGTTCGAATTTTAAAAGCGCGAGCTTATAAGTTTTTCAAAACAAGTAGACAGTTTATTCAGTTCTTAAGAAACTATATTAATTGAAAATATTGAATTTTTAGTGTTTTTTTTCCTGCAAAGTCTTCATCTCGAAAAAATAATCCTAGTTATTTCTTTCCAAATACCTTTCTAAATATCTTCTAGCTATAATAATCTAATATTTGTAAATATTCATCTCACTAAAATTTAAATAGTGGTAGGCAAAACCTAGCATGGTTTCTTAGTAAGAATAATAATATATAGATTTTGATTTGGTTGGCGTTCACTTTGTAGTACATCTTTATAAAAGACGATATCATTGCATGCTTCAAAGGTACAGTTAGACAAGTCAACCGATTCCTAAATTATATTAATACAATTCATCCCTCAATTAAATTTACAGTTGAATTTGAAAATAACAACAGCCTGAACTTTCTAGATCTAACTATCACTAAAACCAACAGCATACTAACTTTTGATATTTTTCGGAAACCCACATACACCGAATCCATAATTCCAAATACCTCCCGTCACCCATACAATCAAAAAATTGCTGCATTTAACTCATTTATTAACAGAGCAATAAAATTACCCCTTTCCGATGAGTCCCGCCTCAAGGAATTTTCAATCATAAAACAAATCGCTACAAACAATGGCTACAATCCAGCTCCAATAGACAACCTTATAGCGAAACAAGAATTAAAACAAATTCAAAACTTGATTTATGCAACAAATAAAATAAATAAAAATAAATGTTATCCAATAACATGTTTTGGAAACATTAGCAACCAAATTAAAAGAACCCTTGAAAAGTGTAACGTCAACGTAGTTTTTAAACCATTTTCTAAAATAACAAATATTATTCATAATCCCAAAACAATTATAAATAGAAACAAAAAATCAGGTATTTATAAATTAACTTGCGAAACATGTAAAGGAGCATACATTGGTCAGTCTGGTAGAAATTTTGAAATAAGATTAAAAGATCATTTAAATTCAGTGCGCTTAAAGAATAACAAGTCCACTTTTGCAACTCACTTAATAGAAAACAACCACACCTGCACAGAAGACAGCATGCTTTCCGTAATCCATTTGTGGGACAAAGGCCGAAAAATGGATTTACTGGAAGCGCTGGAAATTCACAAGTTGAAAGCTAATCTTGAAATTCCCCTCATCAACGACCAGACCGACATAATGTATACTGTCCTCTTTGATGCTGTATTATAAAAACAATGTACAATGTATTTTAGGTACTAAGTTTGATAATGACTAGCTTGTAGTCGAAACTATAGTCACTGTAAAAGTTAATTAAAGAGGTAAAACAAAGTTAAGTGTTTTAATATTATTTAATAATATATGGGTTTTTAATTTAATTTCACTTGGTTTGTTTTACTAATATATTTGTTTTTCGAATATTTTCGGCTTGATGCCATTTTTAAAAAGTGACTAGTCGAAAAATAAATTTATTAGTAAAATAAACCAAGTGAAATTAAATTAAAAACCTATATATTAGTAGAACGATACCAAGTGATCAATGAGGAACAAGTTAACGATATATTAAGATTAATAAGTTGAATGCTAAAGCTTCAAGCAGATTTACTAAATAAATCTTCTAATCAAATAAATAACCACACCTCTATATCAAAAATATTTGTACAAACCGAAGTGGATGATCCGTTGCAATAGACCCAAGCCCAAATCCAGGTATAAACTTAAATTACTCCACCTGGGAATGATTTATGCAACGTCTGGCCAAGGGCCGGCAAACAAGGAGGGCTCGACCAAATTCGTTTCTAATATTCTTGCCCTCCTCGGGAATGATGGATGGTGTGTTTATATGGCGAGTGGCCGAGGACAAAGGTCAAAGGGAGGGTACTGGTCAGCGTAATGCCCGGTGGGGCGCGACCTTTAGGGTCAATTGGCCGGCACGGACCACAGGCCCTAACATATGTTAAAAACGTGTGCGGATTCATACGGTTAACCCTTCGCTTATTTACTCACTTTCTGACACTGTTTGAGGAACTGGTAGGAAGAAAACGAGGAAGCGGAAAGGAAGTCCACTCTATTCCGGTTCAATTGACCATTGCTTGTAACGAGTTTCTTGCACCGGCGATGTTTTTATGGTCATGTCAGTGTGTGACTTCATTAAAAAAGCATTTGTCATTTTTATTATATTTCACACACGGTTAATTTTAAATGAAAATATCCACAAATTATATTTCAATTATAAACTTGGAAAGATTTACTGTGAATTATTTTTTAAAGAACAATATTTATAGGGAATTTAACGCTGTAAATGTTCAAGCATGCGTTGATTATATAAAAACGTTCGATTTAAAGCTTCTAAGGAGTGGGAAACACTCCTTAGAAACTTTAAATCGAATGTTTTTATATAATCAATCAGAATTTTACTTCATAATTAAGCATGAGGTAAAATGTTTAGGTTTTGCTAAACTCGAAGTTTACTCCATTCGCCACGCTTTTAAAACAGTAAAATATTGTGATGTTCAAAATATATCACAGAAATAGTTGTGCGAGAAGGCCCCAAAATTATAGTTACGGTATTGGCAGCACAGCGTAAATTAATGAATGAAGTCTAATAAAATTGAGGCAAAATTTTACGAGGAGAGTTATTCATTACACCCCCTTCCCTTACCCCCGTTTCCCAGTTATTGAAATTGAATCAAGGAGACAACTTTCTCTCTTCCATTCAATACTTGCCGATAATGCGGAAATGAATGGAACACCGAGGAGGAGGAGAGCATGCACTTATTACTCCCCTTTTACATTTATTCTCAATCACTGATTAGTATTCTCACTCTCAGCTTTTAATCTCGAAATAACATTTTTATTATAGTCATGACACTTGTGTTTTAAATTACCCTATTAATACATTTTCGTAGAAAAAAATAACTTATAGGTAAATTAATCCCTACAATTTATTAATTAAAGCTATGTAAAGTTATTTAAATTAGAAAACACTTGGTATTGTTTCACAAATTAAAACTATATTCGGACTAGTTTCGGTTTGTTAGACCATTTTCAAAGGAATGTTGAAAATGGTCTAACAAACCGAAACTAGTCGGAATAAAGTTTTAATTTGTGAAACAATACCAAGTGTTTTTAATTAAAATAACTTTACATATTCTAATATGTTTCACCAAGTGCCAGATGAGAAATTAATTCAAGAAATTAACGCTAGTAAATGATAAATATAATATAATATATAATATAATTATCGTACATTTAATTATTTTTTTTTATCATTCATTCGTTTAAATTTAAATTGAGGTACATAAATATAATTAAAATAAATCAGTCAGGCGCTTAAATTTTTTAAGTTTTGGTTACACAAAAAAAAATTGTAATATCGTATGTACATTAAAAAACCCATTGAAAATATTGTTAATTGGCAACTCGGAAATTATATAAGAGTTTTGTAATTATTGTTTGACGTTGTATAGATATGTCAATTCTTGATGCGTGTAGCCAACTTAAATTAAAAAAAAGATTAAATCATGTCACTCTAGAGGTATCGTATGTTCAATTAAAAAAAAAACCTCTAGAGTGCTATGGAAAATATTATAGGTTGGTAACCGTGTCAAGTACTAAAGCGTATAGCCAACTTAAATTTAAAACAAGATAAAATTATGGCACTCTAGAGGTTTTGTTTTATAGAACATTTGATTTTATTAATTGAAAATACGATATTTAATAATCTGAAATAAAACATAAGTGGTATGCTGTTAACTTTACTTTAAACCAGTGTTTTGTATGGTGGCGCATGAAGTAAAATTTCGAGTTTAGAAAAGCCTGAAAATTTGGATTTGCCGGCGCGCCTCGCTTCGCTCGCGCACCGGCAAATCCAAATTTTCAGGCTTTTCTAAACTCGAAATTTTACTTTATGCTTAATCTGGGAGTGGAAAAGACTTGTTTATAGCTTCATATCAAACGCATTTATAAAAGCGTTAGGAGAAAAATTTAAAACGGTATTTTAATACTCACCACATCTCTA
Organism: Philonthus cognatus; assembly: GCA_932526585.2. Lineage (NCBI taxonomy): Eukaryota > Metazoa > Arthropoda > Insecta > Coleoptera > Staphylinidae > Philonthus > Philonthus cognatus. The sequence continues at coordinate 30,126,339 of OW052241.1, read as the reverse complement.
CCTGTATTCATAGTTTAGATGTTTTAGTTGATTTTTGTGAACTTCTGCGGCCTAAGATCATAAAAATCAATTAAAACATCTAGATGTTTAAGTTGATTTTTGGAAAAATAGTAAAAACTGACAAAAATATGTACTGCCTTTAAAAAAATCAAATCATCAAGTATTTGTTAAACGATTTGAATAAATTTGCCAGAATTTTACGACTTCGATTATCTAAAAATCAAATGTTGTGGTTCTTATTTATTTTTTTTTTTTCAAGATTTCACTATTTTGAAGAGCTTCTTTTTTTAATCCTAGCCAAATTAAAAAAAAAATTGAGAAAAGAATCCAAATTTCAGGCTCTTCTAAATTCGAAAGTTGCGCTTCCCGCGACAAAAACCATGCATTTCTAAAAACACGTTAAAAATTAAGAAACATTATAAAAATGTATTAAATCAACATAATTAGTAAAATTACAAATACGATTTGTAAATTTCTGTATTTTGTCGTACAATTCAATAAATATTAATTGAGTCCAATGAAAACGTCAACATCAACAATAAAATACGTAGTAAAGAACAAATGATAACATTTTTTTTAAATAATAATGATAATTATTATTTTAAGAGAAACATAATTAAAAAATTATAAAAATCTTTTGAATTGTCAAAAATAAGACATATATTGACATATACAGGCTGCAGCAGAGGAAGCGTGTGTTTTTCACAATTGGAAAACTGAAACCTTGTTTTATTAAAATAAAAAAAAACTTGGATGAGGTCCTTCTTCATGTTCCTTGCCCCCCTCGTTCACCCGATCTGTCGATGAGAGACTTCTGTTTGTGGGGCTACATAAAAATAAAAAAAAATCAATCGATGACCTCAAGATTTCCATTCGTCACAAAAAGGAAGCTATCCCGAACAACATGTTGGAGAGAGCGGTGCGTAACTTTAAGGAGAGGATCCAACTATGTGTCCGGCAAGAAGGACGTCATCCCGAAGACATCATATTTCGATCCTAATTAACGTGTGTAATGCAGTGTGATCGTTTAAATGATGATTTAGAGTAGGCGGCTCTTTTTTGTGCGGTTGCCCAAAATGCTAATTGAATGATGGAAAACATTTAAGATTATGGTAAAAGATGTATTAACAGTCAGTAGTGCCAATCTAATATAAAATTCAAAGCCTACTCTAAATCTTGTTTTAAACGATTACACGGTAGTATATAGGTATAGATTTCAAAAATGCAATAAAAGTACTATTTCTGAATGCAAGTTTTTATTTTTTTAATAAAACCAGGTTTCACTTATCAAATTATGAAAAACATGCGTTTCCTCTGCTCCACCTTATATTTATTTTTAGTATTACATATACAGGGTCATTCAAAAAGAAGGAACATATTTCAAACATTTATTTCTTCCAAATTGAGGTAGAACCATAATTGCAACGCTCCTGGACAGACAAAAGTTTAAAATTAGAACAATTCAGGCAGAAGTTCTAACTACCGCCGCATTGGCGCAGTTGCTTGTCATGTTGATTGTCCAGATCTCACTATTTGTGATTTTTTATCTGTGGGGTAACGTAAAAGACCGTGTTTTTATCCCCCCTGACACTTTCGAAAATCTGCAACATCGAATTGTTGAAGCTGTGAGTTCTGAATTCGATAACTAGAAACCAGCTGATTCGTGTGTGGCCAGAAATGAGCCACCGTTTTGATTTTTGTCACATGGTACTTATATTGAATGCATAGAAATGAACTTTTCTCTTTCCAGGAACGTTGGAATTGTGTTTCTATATTTTGTAATTTGGAAGAAATAAATATTAGAAATCTGTCCCTTCATTTTGAATAACCCTGTATAATGACTTGTATAAAACATTATGTTAAAGCACCGATTAAGGATAAAAAGAAATAACGCAAAATTTTACCAAATCAGCCAAATATACAAAAATCGGTAATTACAACAAAAACAGTACCTCAAAATTTATTCAAATCATAAAATATTATTCAATTCGTCAAAATCAACAAACGTACAAATAACAAACATCGTAAAAAAAATATTAAAATAAACTAAAATGAACAAAGAACCGATCCAGTTAACCCACACACAAATCTTTAACAAACCTAATTTACACGTCCGACTAAATTTTGAAGATATTTTAATTTTGAAGTTTTTTTATCGTTTTATGCATAATTGGTCAATTTCGGCGAATTTTTATTGAATTTGTCAACGTAGATGAATTGATTATTGAAAATTCTTTGAAATTGATAAATGCAACATAAAATGATAAAAATCTTGACAATTTGATTTATATTTGTAATATATTATATATTTGTATTTGTACGTCATATTTATTGTTTTAGTTATATTTTAATGTCTTTATATTTATATTAATAAATGTAGAATGTTATGTGTTATTAACATCTTGACTTACGATGTAAAATTACGTTTAAGATACATACACAGATTATTTTATTTTAAGTATCCTTTTACATATTCAGAAACAAACTGTGGAGTTCCAATTTAGTCAAAATAAACACAAACAATTTTTTTTTAACTTTACAATGTTTTTTTAGTGTTTCATACGCGTGGCGCACGAAGTAAAATTTCGAGTTTAGAAAAGTCTGACAATTTGGATTGGTCGCTCCGCTTCGCTACGCGACCAATCCTAGTTTTCAGGCTTTTCTAAACATGAAATTTTACTTTATGCTTAATCTGGGATTAAAAGCACTCGTTAGAATCTTCAAAATAAATGCTTTTATAAAAACAATGGATGTCTAAAAATTGACAGCGAAAAACAGGATATGTATGACTAGATGAAACATTTCCTGTATCATAAAACTGTACTTATCTATTTTGGAAAACAAGGTTAGTGATTGGAATTTAACTTAATTATGATGGACACCGTTAATTCAATAAATACAAATAAAATTAACAAAATAAAATTAGAAAATCCTGTAACCAAATTTTCCAAACCAAATGTTCAGGCTTTTTTAAACTCGAAATTTTACTCCATGCGCCAGACGTATACAACACTGATTTGAAGTGAAGTTATGATTATACTGCTTATTATATATGAGTGTGAATGATGCAAGAATATTTATAGCGTATACATTCGGAAATGCAGACTCAAATGAAACATTCCCTGTATGTCGATACTACGATAGCTGATGTTTCTGTTGATTGAAAGATATATTCTTTTGTTTTATATTATTTTGATGTTGAATGATATGAATATTAAAGTGTTGATTGCATAATGTATGCTATTGTTTTGGTTGCATGAGTATTTCGCCACGGGGGCTGTTCTTGTTTTGTTTGTGTGTGTATGTGTGTGTGTGTATGGGATGAAACGGGATCTCCATCTAAAGTGGATATAACCTGCTCGCAAACTAAATCTACATAAGAGCATGTATAAACTAAGTTCGAAATTGAAAACAAACAAGCTCGTATGTAGCAGGTGGGTAAACATGGCCGCCGTGACGCCATCTCGCAGAGCTACCCTCGAGGGCTGTTAGCGACCACACTGCCTAGCAACCCGCCCTCTCCCTAGCAACCGCTAGCCACTAGCCGCGGACACTTATTGATTACACTCTGTTCCTCTCCTCTCGCTCTCCACCTCGCTTCCTCACCTCACCTCTTCCTACGCCGCCGCCCCCCCCTCGCCCCCGCTCGTCCCTTCAACCTACAGACCACCCCTACTACCATAATACACACAACACCACCCCCCCATCTCCCTGCTTTTACACCGCCACTCTCGATACATTTCGCTCGGCTATTTATCAAAATGGAAATTAACATTCTTTACCACGTTACAATGATCACTCAAACAAATCAGCTACAAGAATCTTTTCAAAGGGGTGGTAACTTTCAGTTTTAAAATAAGATCATTCAACTTTTCAAACTTTCATAAGCATAAGAAAATAAGATCATTTTAATCCTAATGTTAGTTAAAAACACGTTATATATCTTTTTCCTGGAATTAAGAACGCCTCAATTGGAAACAACTTCTTAATAAGGCATAATAAACATAATATACTGTACATATCTGGATGTGGGAGGAAAACTACACTAAGTGACATTTTTTAAATATTACATTGCTATTTATCTCTCGATAGAGTAAACAATCCTGATTCCAATAGTATAAAAAACGTATTTTGAAAAAAATTGTGATTAGATATCTCGATGATCTTCTAGTATCTTTACACAGAACTAGAGATTTATTAATTCTGTGAAAGTAGCAAAAGATCACTACGTATCATTTTTATTTTAATAACATTTTTAGTCTGTGGTATCATCAAATAATTAAAAAGTTGAATCACAGACATTTTGGAAGTCATGACTATCAGTGAAATAGTGAGACCCGGACCAACTAATACTCTCGAGGCCCTTTAAAATTTAAATCAACAAATGATATTTTTCAAAATAGAATAAAGATTTTTTCCTTTTATATTAAAAGATTTATTTCAAATCTATAACTCCACTTTTCGCAACTACAGGTAATAAAATATGTAATAGCTGTTTTTGAACTTCCGCATGAATCAGTGTTTTATACGCGTGGCGCATAAAATAACATTTCTAGTTTAGAAAAGCCTGAAAACTTGGTTTGGTCGCTTTGCTTTGCAAATTTTCAGGCTTTTCTAAACTCGAAATATTACTCCATGCTTAACCTAGGAGTGAAAGACAGTCACTTTTTAATTTCTTGCAGATCAAAACATAAAATGGTGGTAGGTAGAAATACAACTTGGTTATAGGTCAAAATCTAACGTTATCGCAAGTTAAAATTAGGCTTGTAGTAGGTCAAGTTGTAATTACAATATAGCTTTGTTATGGATCAAAATATAACTTTGAAACAGGCCAACGTGGACCCCTGTCTCAGGTCATAATATAGTCTATCACAGGCAACATTTTAATTACCTTATCGAAGATCAAAATTTAACCTTAATAAGGGTGAAGGTATTGTAGTCTTGTCACATGTCAACTTTTAGCTTTGTGTCAAGTAAGTATGAGTAATTTATTGTATGTACTTTATCTTAAATTATTGACTCTTATTACTTGATTAAGGCCGTAGCCAGGGGAGATATGGGTCTTAAACCACCACTGAAATTTTCAAAATGTTAAATTTTTTTATCTAAAAGTGGCCCAGCGCAAAAAAAATATTTTTACCAATAAAATCCCTTCGGAATTTTTATAAGCCCCCCCCAAATATTTCTAGCTACGGCCTTGACTTGATTATATTATTAAAAGTGGAAACAATCTGAAGAATTCCCACTTTTCAATCGTGTCATTTGTGGGAAATGAGGACTTGGTGAAATCGAGCCCTTGTTTCTAATTGATAGTCTATTGTGTGTAAAGTAGTTACTAGGCTCAAATTGAAACTGCTATGCGCGTTTCTATTTAGCAGGGCGAAAGAGCGGAGGAGAAAGTCATTAAATTTTTATATTTGTTCGTCGTCGTCGGCGGTGACGCGATGAAGACGGTATTAAACCGATTCGGGGAGTATTAAGTGTGTTTGAAGGATTTATTTACTCTTAAAATAAGAGAAGAGGGTAACGTGTAGATTCTGGGGGTTTTCTCTATTTGTGTGCATGATTTAAAAAAGAGTTTCACTACGATAGTTCATTGTATTAACACTGAATTTCTTATTTAGTTATTTGATACAGACATTTTCTAAACTTTAAATATTTACTTCATGTATAATAAAGGAGTGGACTACACTTGGTAAAGAAACAAATAAAATACCTCAATAAAATGCCTTAAATAATAAACATGATGATAAACAGATATTCTTATTAGTATACATATCCCAAAGATTGTGTATATGCTGTAAAACTTCAGATATTAATTCCTCTTTTCAAAGAGTAAAATTATAATTTGAAGCTTTAAACGAATGTTTTCCACTCCCAGATTAACCCATTAGGCACCATTGATGCATATACGCAACATTATTCATTTTATGTTAATTAAAAATGTAAGTAAGTTAATTTAAAATATATTATTTGACTTGACTTGAAAATGTATCAAGAAAAAACGTAAATATTTTGTTATTTAAATATATCGATTATTACTCATTTAAAAAGAAATGTTTTCAGTGGATTTCTAACTTCACAATTTTTCAGGGATTCATACGCGTGGCGCATAAAGTAAAATTTCGAGTTTAGAAAAGCCCCGTGAAAATTTGTCTCGGGTCGCTGGCGCGACCCTCGACAAATTTTCTACGCGGGGCTTTTCTAAACTCGAAATTTTACTTCATGCTTAGTCTGGGAGTGGAAATACTTGTTCTAAACTTCATATTGCACGTTTTTATACAAAATCGACGAATGCCTTACATTTACAGCGTATACATTATGTATAGTTAAAAGTAAAATTCACAGTATGTAATACAACAAGTCATTTGCAAAAATCATTAAAAGAAGTGTAGAATTTTACCTAAAATCAACTTTTAGAGTTAACTCAATAATTGCTCGGCCGTTAATGGGTTAAGCATGAAGTAAAATTTCGAGTTTACAAAAGCCTAAAAATTTGGTTTGGCCAAACCAAATTTTCTAAACTTGAAATTTTACTTCATGCGTGGCATTTAAAAGAGTGAAATATTGTGAAGTTCATAAAATACTACTAAAGCAGTATGCCACGTACACTTTAAACCTCATTTGAAATCAGTGTTTAATACGCTATGAAAGTAACAAAAACTGTTTTTAGACAAAACTTATTTACTTTTCCAAATCTGTAAAAAAAGAATAGGGGTTCGCATTTAAGATTTCAAAGCTACCCCCTCCCCAGAGCCTATCCGTGGGAGTGGTAGTTGAATTTTCTTACATAATTGGATGTCCCCCCCCTCCCCCAATCAATAAACTTTTATTCAAAACAATGTTTTATTCGGTGCATGGTTCTGAAGATATTCCAAGTGGTACTTTAAAATGGGACACCCTGTATGTCAATTTTGACATGTTTTTGATCACTCTAATCAAGTATTTAGTTTACGAAAGCCCTAACGATAATCATACGGCACAATTTATTAAACGCTGTATAGAGCTAAATCGGTTGACTGTAAGGAAAGTTACAGCTATTTAAAAGTTGAATTTATTTTATATTGTAGAAAAATGTGTTTACTCAAACATAATACAAAAAATCAGTAGAACATTAAGTTTTATTTAATAACTAACAGAGATTATTTTGAAATAAATAATCTTTATTTTAACGTGGGAAGTAACAAATAAATAAACTTTGATTTATAGTAGGAAATAAGAAAAATATTCTCAAAACTGTGTATTGTTTTGAAATTACATAAAATGTATGTTTTCTTATTAAATCAACGATATTCATAGAAGTTCTTATGGAATAAATAATCTATATTCCATCGTTGAGAAAATTACAATTTTATGATTTTAAACAAAACTACAGAAATTACAAGATAATAAGGAAACTCCGAGAAATTATTAGAAAATGTTGTTATCGTTGGAAAAACAAATTTTATAAGTTTGAGCCAAATTACAGAATTTACAATTTTATTTCAAATTAAATAGGATTCGTATTTTTACTTTCCCCCGTATGTAATACAAAGGGAAAGTATTGTTTTCGTGAAAATTTTCGAATCAAAAATTTTAGCGGAAATATCCGTTTTGAGGTCCCCTGAGTCCAATAAGACCATTTTTGAAAAATGTCTGTCTGTCTGTCTGTCTGTGTGTGTGTCTGTGTGCGCTGTACCGCAAAAACCGCTAAAGATATCGAGATGAAACTTGAAACTTAAGCTTTTTGTTACAATCGAAAGAACTGAAAAGCTTTTGTTGAAAATCGGAAAACCGGAAGTGGTACTTTACTCTTAGCGTTTTTCAGTTTTTTCAGATTTTTTCAATAAATGTTCATCAAACAAAAAATTCTTTCAAATAAAAGTTGTAGATAATAACAAAATGAAGATGTATTGTTTATTTACTTTTTGTCATAGCACTCTTAGTTTTTAAGATATTTCAAAAGTTGTGTGTTTTATCTAGTTATTGGTGTGTGACAGTGTATGTGTCGATACAATTGAAAAATGTTTCAAATAAAAGTTGTTGGAAATAAAAAGCTTAAGATTTTTTGTGGATTTACTTTTTGTCATAGCACTCTTAGTTTTTGAGATATTTAATAAATAGTGTTTTTTATCTAGTCATTGATTTGTGTCAGTGTGTGTGTTGATACAATTGGAAAATGTTTCAGATAAAAGTTGTAGGTAATAAAATATTAAAGATTTTTTGTATCTTCACTTTTTGTCATAGCACTCTTAGTTTTTGAGATATTCAATAAATAGTTAATTTTATCTAGTCATTGGTTTGTGTCAGTATGTGTTGATCCAATTGAAAAATGTTTCAAATAAAAGTTGTAGTTATCAAAAAGTTGAAGACATTTTGAAAATAATAATGCTACAAATATTTTAAAAGTGATTTAATACGCAATTTACGGGGGAAAGTACTATGATGGATGCATCACCATTTTTTTATTACATCAAGGGAATTCATAGACATTATTAAGGAATAACTAAAGTTAATTCAATTATTGTAAAATCAACAAAGATGTAAGTAAAAATACAGATTCTTAAATGTATGTATTTCTTTTTACAAATTATATACAATTTGTTTGTGTTTTTTTTTTCTCGAATCAACGATTAGTAGTAGTAGTATTAGTATCAAACCATTGATAATGGACACTTCGTGTCCGAAATGTACATTTGGTTACAAAATAAAGTATTGAAGAAAGGTTCTAAGTGTTTTTTAATCGAATCAACGATATCCATGGAAAATATTAAGGAATTAATAATCTGTATTCCATCGTTGTACGAAAAAAAAAATGTAATGAATCGAAACAAAGTTACAGAATTTATAGGAAACAACGAAATTTTGAGAAATTATTAGATAATTAATCATTTCTATGAATTTCGTTGATTTATTAAAAAAAAAACAAGAATATTATATCATTTACAAAAAAAATAGTAAATACTGTACTTTTGCTCCAACTTATAAAAATTGTTTATACAACGTTAAAAAAAATTAAAAGTTGGAATAAAATTTTATAATTTACTTTTATTCCCCATTTTTTTTTTATAATTCGTGTTCTTTCATAAATCAGCGAAATTCAAAGAACTTATTAAAGTGAATTTCTGTCATCGTAATAAACCAAATTTAACGATGTCAAACAGAATTTATACAATTTTTATAGAATAGAAAGTGCAGGAAAAAAATGAATATAATTTTCAACTGGATGGACAAGAAAAGGATAAAATGTCTCAATATTTCTTGAGATCGATCACAAATACATTTTTGATAAACATCGTGATAAATTTGGAACATCAGCAAAGAAAATTGATAAATATAAAGACAAAGTTATAAGAATGGCATTATTTGAAATAAATAAAAACATTTATTTACAATGATACAAAATAAACAAGTATTATTTCTTTTATGACTTAAAGCATTGACAATAAATTTCAAAATTTTCTAAATTTTAAATATGAATATGGATTCCATGGCTAACTTTCACAGAATACATACATAATTCAAAATTATTGGGGTGAGTTACTTAAAGTTGGAGTGAATTAAATATCAATAAAAAAAATACAAGTTATCTGAACTCGCGAAGTGAAGAAAAAAGATTAATTATTATAATTTAAATTCTACTATAACATTTTTTAGCGTTCTTTTCAATCGTTGCAATATTAAACAAAGCTAATTAGTGTTGTAGCGTTAAAGTTTCTTATCCTAAGCTTTTGTAGTTTTTTTCTTCACTCAAAATATTGTTAACTTTAAATAATAACAATACAGTTTATTGAAATGCACCAATTACTAAGGATGCAGGGAGATTCATGCTAAAACAGATACAAAAAAACACTTATGATTTAAACATAAGTATAAACGAAACTGCCAATTTATTATAATTTATCTCAATTCAGAGATAACATCTGTAGTTTATTTTTTATCTTTAAGTTAAAATAAAACAAATTTAAATGTTTTTTATATTTTTATTTAAAATGTGTTCAAAATCTTTAAAATTGTATTTGTTAAAATCTGTTTTCTTGAAAATATGATTTACCTCATAAATCGTGTTTCTTATGCTCGAATCTAAGTTTTATTTTTTTGTTTGTTTTTAAAGAATATCTAATAAATCACAAACAGAATCTATAGATTAAACCCTCTCTTCCTGCGCGTTACCCACCCAGAGAAATTTATTCCTATTTCATTCCGTGCACGTAGGATTAAAATACATTACATGTATTTTGGTTAAAATTCCCTCCCCCTCACTCACCCCCTCTCTCTCTCTCTCTCTCTCTTTCCAGGGCGATGTAGATTTAAAGACAATAAGAGTACCCAACCAAGAAGTTAAAATTTAGTGTCGGCCCGAGCTGACTAGAAGCAATATGGAGTCAGACAGGACAGGGCAGGGGCGGCACCACACACACACACACACACACACACACACACACACACACATACAAACCATCTCTCACACACATAAACACACGCACACAGAAATCACCCCCGAACAGCGAACAACGTCGCTTCCTTTCGCTTTGATAAGCAGTACCGAAACGAGCGCTTGAATTTATAGCCGAAGTAAAACTCATTAACTGCGTAGAGAATCAGGGGGCACTTGATGATGTTTCGTTTTGGAAAGGCGATATATTGCATGCGCACTGTGCAAGTTATCAATAAACTGGCTCGAGTTGAAACAATGTCTTTGTTAGCTTTTAGGGTGTAAATTATTAATTCGATAAGTTATATAAGGAAAATAAAACAGAAATTAATTAGTTATTCAGGTATTAACTATTAATTACTCAGCTCTGAAGGGGTTTTAAACAATGAGAGTTATTCATATCGCAGCTAAACTGAATTTCATGCTTGCTAACTTCAATGCTAAATTGGTTATTGGATATAAATTAGATATTTAGTAATTAAATTAAGGAATGTGAATTGTTCTTAGATACAACGTCAAATATGTTAAAAAACATAATTATGATAAAAAGGGAATGCATACGCAGTAAACCTGCAGCTCGTTGATTTTTCGAAAAAAGTTCATTTGTCCGAACTGCAGTCACATTTAATAAAAAGTGTTACACAAACAAAGTATAATTCAATGTCCGTCGGGGTATTAGCCCGGGAAGTAGTTGTTTCAATGAGTGTTTGGTATAGTCTTTGTAAGACTAACTTGTTGTAGATTGCGAAAAGAATCGCACTTCTTTTTTTAAATATTTATTTTCACTATAATGCTTTTTACAATAATTAAATTAACAATACATTACACAAAATACGGCAGCATAGTGAAAAAAAGGCGGAGTTCAGCATATACATCTCTAGGAGATATTGCTGATCTTCCACTCAACCTTTAAGAACAAAACAAGAATATTTACTTAATTACTATAATAATAATAATAATAATAATATTTATTCGTGCTAAGACTTACAGGTTTACACACGTCAGTAAATATATGAGAAGGAATACCTAAACTGGATATACATTGCAGTATTGCAAACTTAAAATCTATTAATGAGTAAGATAAACTAAGTATATATATATATGGGCCATTAAACAACTATAAGAAAGGTGTGCAAGTAAAATAAAATAAGATCAGTGTATATATAAATAAAATACGGATCACTGTTAAACAGACCGGCAAAACATTTCAAAATTTAAGCGGTCCATCAGACTAGACTAATGGCTTAAATATCTTATTTATGATTAAATAAATTAATTAAAACTAGAAAATAGGTGTACAAGTGAAGTAGAATAAAATCAGTGTATATATAAATAACACAAAATCACACAAAATCACAAATCCACCAGACAAGCACAGACATTTTAAAAAAGAGGCGGCCCATCAGACTAGATAATTAATGGCTTAGAATAAAACTTTAAGCATTGATCATATAAAATAGGGTACACGTTACAATCCAAGATCGGAAAAGTTGTTTGAGATACAATCATCAATTGAAAAAAGTGCTTTATTTGTTAAGTAATTTTTAAGAATATTCTTAAACTTCTTATTGGGGAGAGATTTCGCTGTCTGTGGCAGGATGTTAAATAACTATAAGCCTAACAGTACATACGCATTTACATTATTTTTGTATAAATATAAACATACTCTGTGTGACAGATAATGTTAAGCTATTATTTTCAGAGTTACTTTAAATTTATTGTAGCTAGATGTTTGGAACAAGTCATGAGCCGAGTTGTAAGCCTGATAGATTTGATACGTGAAAGAGCGTTGAAATAAACAGGTTTTGTGTTTTAGAGGAGATATTCTTCCCCTGAATCTAGTGTTCAGGTGATGAACGTCATTCCTAAAGGTGATTTTGTTAAATAGGTAAGCCGGCATTTTGTTATTATTTATTTTGAAAAATAGACACATAGCTTGAGTCCTCCTTCTAGCTTCCATATCTAACCATTTAGCATCCGTTAATTTATGCGAGATATGGTCAAATTTCCTGAGACCATAGATGAAACGCAAACAAGCGTTCTGTACCCTTTGAATGCGTATGCGCGTGTTGCAATCAATCGCCGCGTGATATAAGGTTGAGCAGTAGTTAAAATGGGAGAGAACTAGACTTTCACATAATTTTATTTTAGTATTTGTACTAAGATAATGTCTATGCTGGTATAGACATCTTAAGTTGAGGTATGCTCTTGAAATATATTTATTAATTAACGTTCTAAAACGTAATGAGGTATCCATATAAACCCCTAGATTTTTAGCTTCCTCGGCATGGGGAATAGGTATTCCATTTATGCGAAGGTCTAGTTTCTCCGCTGTAATCTTACGAGCCTTACGATTTCCAAATATCAGAAAAGATTATTTTTTAGGATTTATGCATAGGTCTAAAGTTTTTGATATATTAAGAATGCTCATAAGATCCTTACTTATCTGGGTTTCACACATATCTATTGTTTCTGGCGGGAAGGAAAGGTAGATTTGGATATCATCCGCATACATATGACTGGAACAGTACGTTAATTGATCCAATATACCACTAGTATAGATAGTAAATAGCAGGGGTCCTAAAATCGATCCCTGCGGGACACCTCTCCGTATATCTATGAGATCAGAGATATTGTTATTAATTTTAACGCATTGTTTACGGTTTCTGAGATAGCAACTGAGGAGGTTTAGAGCATCTTCCCCAAGACCAATGTATCTTAAGATAAGTTGTAGAGTATTATGTGTTACGGCGTCAAACGCCTTGCTATAGTCTAGTAAAACAAGGACTGTAATATTTCCCTCATCAACAGATCTAATGATATCATCAGATACTGCAAGTAGCGCTGTTTCGCAGCTGTACCCTCTCCTAAATCCAGACTGTTGTTTCGGCAAAATATTCATGTCTGTCACAAAATAAAAAAGTTGTTCAGTTATAATTTTCTCCATCAGCTTTGATAAAGCTGGTAGGATACTAATAGGTCGTAACTGTTTTAAATCTGTTGGTTTAGGAACTTTAGGAATTGTACAGCATGCTTCCAACATTCAGGAAAGACCGAATGCAAAAAGCATGTGTTGATTATATGTACAAGATATGGCAATATAGTTGGGCAGCACATTTTTAGCATTGTAATATTGATTCCATCAAGCCCGTAAGAAGAGGTTTTTATTAAATTTAGGAAGTTTGCAACCACATGTTCATTCACTAATTGAAATTGAAATTTATTGTTATTATGTACAATAATTTGAAGTATTCTGCAACCAAAAATTGGCAATTTCATTTATACTTATGTTTGAACGGTAACGTGACCGCCAGTCTAAGGTGTCAAATTGTTTAGAGGGAATGGCAAATCTATACTGATGAGAGATAAATCTCGAAACGCGTCTATAGATGGCCTGAATAATTTGACCCAAATTGTTATATTTGCAGTAGGTTACTGTATGTTACAGCAAACACTTGTTGTATAATTCAATGTCCGTCGGGGTATTAGCCCGGGAAGTAGTTGTTTCAATGAGTGTTTGATATAGTCTTTGTAAGACTAACTTGTTGTAGATTGCGAAAAGAATCGCACTTTTAATGTTTGAAGTATTCTGCAACCAAGAATTGGCAATTTCATTTATAAAAGTATAAAGTGTTTTATTGTGTTGGTTATTTTCATTGATTTTTATCTCACTTTAACTTTACGTAACTGAAAGTTAGTCACGGAATCCATATTCATATTTAAAATTCAGAGAAATATATGTTTTTATTTATTTTAAATAGCGATGTTCTTATAACTTTGTCGATGTTATTTGCTAATGTTATTTCTTATTTTCAATTATTTGTATTGTATCTAGATAAAAAGTAAATTGTGATCAAATTATAGTAAACGTAACTTTTACATTTTTGGTGGATGCGCCGGGTTCGACGATCCATTATTTCAATACCATTACACTCAAAGTTGAGAAATTGGATTCATTTTGAGTGATATTAACAAAGGGTGTATTTCGGAAGGGCCCTGCTGTTAGCAGACATATGTGACTCATTCCTGAAGGGCTTAATAGGATCGGTTTATTTCAGGATTTATGAAACTCCACGAAGATTTCGCAGAGATGGCTTTAAACTTTACCCTATGTTTATAATTAGAAAATGTCTAAAAATAATACAGATAAGTATGAAAACTGAGGTGAAAGGGTAATTGGAGGGATATGTGATATTCCTGCAGGTTATAGGAATAAATTGATGGAAGGGCTTTAACTGTTTTGTGCTATAGGCGTTCACTTTGTGGTACATCTTTAGGAAATTTTGAGATTGTATTTTTTTTTAGATTTTTTAGTTTGGTTTTAGTTTAATAATGACTACTAGAAAGTCGAAACTATAGTCACAAATTAGGTGCAAAATACTTTGGTTAAACAAAGTAAAAACGTGTTTTATTTACAAGTGGATTTTTTAGTTTGGTTTAAGTTCAATATTGACTACTAGAAAGTCGAAACTATAGTCTCAAATTAAGTGCAAAATACATTGGTTAAACAAAATTAAAACGTGTTTTATTTACAAGTGGATGCTTTAGTTTGGTTTTAGTTTATTAATGACTACTAGAAAGTCAAAACTATAGTCAAAAAATAAGTGCAAAATACATTGGTTAAACAAAGTACAAACGTACAAACGATATCCATTAATAGTTTTCACATATTGGCTTGAAATAGTCAGCAATGTTCAGTATTCCTCAGCACTGGGTCGGGACCACACTGAAGAGGACCTTGAAGTCCGAAACGCGTCTGTGGGTATCTGGTGCCGGAATACTGAACACAAATTCAATTTTAAAGTACAAACGTGTTTAATTTACAAGTGGACAATGTGCCTTATTTCATATTTTGCGAGATAATGAATTATTATTCATACAATTTAACAATTTGAACATAACTGAATAATAATATAACATAACACAAATTAACTAGAAAACATACTTGAACTTTACATTAGATCAGTGTTTTATACACGTGGCGCATGAAGTAAAATTTCGAGTTTAGAAAAGCCTGAAAATTTGGTTTGGTCGCTCCGCTTCGCGGAGCGACCTAACCAAATTTTAAGGCTTTTCTAAACTCGAAATTTTACTTCATGCTTAGTCTGGGAGTGGAAACACTCGTTCGAAACCAAATTTTAAGGCTTTTCTAAAATAGAAATTTTACTTTATGATTAAACAAGGAGTGGATAACTGTGTAAACATAAAGTAGTAGCATGGAAAAAATATTAATTATATTTAAAGTTATTTTTGTGGTGTGGGAGGAGAAAATGTATCAGACTACTTTCAGTCAAAAGACTGAGAGACTACCGACTAAAACCCCTCCCACTTTACCGCGTCGACAACTAAGGTCATTGTCCGGTGAACTCATCATTTCTTGTGTGCTATAAATACAATAAATACATTTATAACTATTTTAAGCTTAATTCTATGGCAAAAATATCACAGACGACACAGAGTTGTAAAAGGACTCCGATGCCAGATTATAAATAAATATAATAATAAATTTCACTGAATGATCAATGATAAACAAGTTTAAGATATTTTCAATTATCTTCATATTTACAAAAAATAGAAAAGATAAACTGATGCAAGTATGAAAAACGAGGTAAAACAGCAATTTTTACAGGTGATATAATTCGTAATGAATTTTAAAGCGGCAGAGTGGCGAGCAATCCCGGACGAACGTGCCTCGAATCCCGGTCCTTCATGACTGAACAAAACCCCGCTTTTCCTCACACCCCCTCTTCCCGCTTCTTTGCGGAACTTTATCCACTATCCCCTGTACATGTGCATCCCCCTCTGTCTCCGCAATTATAGCCCCACGAGTGGAAGCGAGAGAAAAGTGTGAGGTTATGGGCAGGTTCGCGCTTCCTCTGCTTATCTCCTTAGCGCTGGAGACGATGATCAAATAAAATATTAAACTGGAACATGATTTTTATGCCCTTTTCGTGTTAAGGGTACTAAAACGGTTTATCTCACTTAGTGAGGACGGTTTTTTAAAATTTATTTTGTTTGCTTGATTATGTGTGGGTGGAAGACGGGTCCACCACTTGAATCTCAATCGAATGGTTTGTGCAAAAGCAGCATTATTCTTATCTGAATTTACAATTTCAGACAAATATTCAGGATTTCGTTATCTCAAAATTTTACTTCATGCTTAATCAGGTAGTGGAAACACTTGTTATTAGAAGCTTCAAATTGAATGCTTCTATGATCCTTCCGTTATTTAACCGTGCGATCATTTAAAAATGATTTAGATTAGGCTTTGAATTTTAAATTAGATTGACCGCTAACTCATAGTTTACCATAACCTCAAATGTGTTCCATCATTTAATTAGCATTCTGAGCAACCGCACAAAAATAATGCCGCCAACTCTATATCATAATTTAAATGATCGCATGGTATTTTACTTTATTTCAATTATTATACAGAGAGTTTTACGTGATACCGAACATATTCAATGTTCATTTTCAATGTTCATTTTCGTATGTTCTATTTATCAAACCAAAGCATGCAATACGATTTGACACCTTTAATTTTTAGGTTATGTGTAAATTGGGTTGCTTATATGACCATTGCAAATTGTAGCCAATCAATCGCAATTAATGCCTCAACTTGTAAATACAGGGAGTGTTTCTTTTAAGTAAACATGTTCCAATTACAGCGTATGTGCCGTAAAACTTAAAATAATCCTTGTTTTTTTTAAAGAGTTCAATTTGAAACTTAAAATGAGTGTGTTCCACTCCCAGACTAAGCATGAAGTAAAATTTCGAGTTTAGAAAAGCCTGAATATTTGGTTTGGTTGTGTAGCGCGAAGCGCGGAGCGGCCAAACCAAATTTTCAGGCTTTTCTAAACTCGAAATTTTACTTCATGCGCCACGCGTATAAAACACTCACATTACGAGGTTTGAAACACACCGCTAAACTGTACATTCCGTCAGTGTTTCGTACCGGTGGCGCATGAAGTAAAATTTCGAGTTTAGAAAAACCTGAAAATTTGGTTTGGCCGCTCCGCGCTTCGCGCTACGCGACCAAACCAAATTTTCAGGCTTTTCTAAACTCGAAATTTTACTTCATGCTTAGCCTGGGAGTGGAAAACACTCGCTTAATGCTTCAGATTGAACTCTTTTAATAACTGAGCGTCGGAAAATGTACAACGTATGCATATGGATACTTAGAAGAAAAATTCTCGTTATGAAAATGTTCGGTTTTACATAAAACGCTCAGTATGTTTCATGACGTCAAGGCAAAATGTCAATTTTCACACAAGTCAGTGATGAAGAAATATAGTGGAATTCGGGAGAGATGTCCTATGACTCATTCACGTGGAATGTGTGGTTTAAATTTTTTAGAGAGTATGTCGACAGTTGTACCTGCAACGATGTTTCCTAGTTGTGTCAAATTTTGACGTTACATGACAATGTCATACTGTTTAGGTCACGAGTATATTAGTGTTCTTTCTTTTAGAAAAGCTTTAAATCATAATTTCTTGTGAATTTTTTGTATTGAGTATACATATCACAATTACGTCTTGTAGATTTTTAAATAGTCGTTGTTTTCTTAAAAAAGACCACTTTGAAGTTTAAACGAGTGTTTTCCACTCCCAGGTTAAGCATGAAGTAAAATTTCGAGTTTAGAAAAGCCTGAAAATTTTGGTTGCGCAGCGCGAAGCGCGGAGCGACCAAACCAAATTTTCAGGCTTTTCTAAACTCGAAACGCGTACAAGTTACTGATTTCAAGCGAAGTTTACTCGTTCTCAATATTTCAGTGCTTTCAGTGTTTAATACGCGTGGCGCATGAAGTAAAATTTCGAGTTCAGAAAAGCCTGAAAAGTTGGTTTGGCAGCGTAGCGCTTCGCTTTTAAGGCTTTTCTAAACTCGTAATTTTACTTCATGCGCCCCGTGCGTAAAACGCTTATTTAATCCGAAGTTCAAAAACACACACAAACTTAAATAAATAGTTCTAAGAAGTTATTCCATGATTTTTTACAAACCTTTCAACAAACAATCGTATTTCTAGAAGAAAAAAGATAGCTACAAATAAACTTGAATATAGCAAAACTTGTTCAACATTTTTTTATCTAAAACTTTTAATCTAATGTTTTTTCTGTATTCTCATTAGTTATTGAGTTATTCGCTACTTTAGCAAAATACAAAAATAGCGAGCGCACTCGCGTAAGTTCTCGACATTTTTCAATTTTGACAAAAAACATTATAACCTAATAACTATTCAAGCTACAGAAATGTAAAACATGTGTTTCAGGTATTTTGACGAGATCTACAAGATAGGCGCCCTTGTTATTATACACTTTAGCAAAATACAAAAATAGCGAGCCCACTCGCGTAAGTTCTCGACATTTTTTAATTTTGACAAATAACATTATAACCTAATAACTATTCAAGCTACAGAAATGTAAAACATGTGTTTCAGGTATTTTGACGAGATCTACAAGATAGGCGCACTTGTTATTATACAAGGTAATCCATAAAGTATCTAAAAGAAAATGTCAATTGTTGTTTTCTAAACCAAGAAGGCGAGTGTTAATCAAAGTTACTAATATTGTAAATTTTCGAGTTTAGAAAAGCCCTAAAACTTTCCATAATTAGTACACATTTTTTTAATTTATGTTGATGCTTTTGATTTTCAGCATAAGCTGTTTGCTTAGAAATTCGAGCTCTAGTCATAACTATCAGAAAAAAACTTAATTGTAAAATTGAGAGAACGTGAAAGATTTGGTTAAATTAGATTTCATACCGGGAGTTTGGTAAACCTTGTCAACTTAGATAATATGAAACAAAATACACGAAATACTATAATTCCGCTATATTTACTACACTGATTAATTATTGGCTGTTTACATCTTGACAATATTGACTGCTATGGTGCATTTGGTTATACTGACAAAACGAACTACATAATAAGTGGCATTTGACTATATTAACTATACTGAAAATACTAATTACATATAGATTTCCATTTGACTATAATTTCACTATATTTACTATACTGATTAATTATTGACTGTTTATATCTTGACAATATTGACTGCTATGGTGCATTTGGTTATACTGATAAAACGAACTACATATTAACTGGCATTTGACTATATTGACTATATCGAAAATACAAACTACACATTAATAATCATTTGACTTTAATTTCGCGGTATTTACTATACTGATTAATGATTGACTGTTTACGTCTTGACAATATTGACTGCTAGAGTGCATTTGGTTATACTGAATAAACGAACTACATATTTACTGGCATTTGACTATACTGACTGTACTGAAAATACTAACTACGTATTGATTTTCATTTGACTCTATATTAACTACATATATTGACTAATATTAACTTTCACTATTCACAAATATCAATTTCAGCTGTTTACGCTATTATAACTAATGAGAATCATGACATTAGTTGATGTGAGATATCAATGACAATTTTGGCTTTATTTTAGACATGTTTTTTGTGTACTTAGAAGGTACACCTAATTGTATATAAACTTAGGGCACATCTTGCTATATATCCGCCCCAGGTAATAACAGTTCTAGTCTCTTAGGCTTTGAGTAAATAAATACGTTCATGTAATTAATTGAAAAGAAATTGTATTATTACCCCTGTTTTTACAATCTACATAAAAAAATCGCGATTCATTAAAACCCGTTGGTTTATGTTTGTAATATTGACGCCATTAAACGAGTATTTTATTAAAAAAGAACGCGGTATTTGCGATTATCCCGCTTTTTGTGCTTTCCCTCGCTGTTCGGTCGTTCGTGGTAGGCGTCCGTCGGGCGTCGCGATGCCGTGTTAGGGTCCGTCCAGACAATGGGGACTTGCCCGCCATTTTGTGCACGCACACCATCCGGTCGATTGACCAATAGGCTGTGCCCAGCATCCCTTTTACCCCACCGTAAAATTGATTTTTTACAAAATAATCTTGACCAGCGCAGCGTCCAGAAATGTTATTAGAAAATTACTGATATCTGATTTAAATATAAAATAGCAGGCAGTCTTCTACATTTAATATATTAGTATATGCAACTGATATTGGTCTAAAATCACCTGTCAGATTGTATCCAGATGTTTCAAACCAATTTCTTCTTTCTGTGATATATTTTACGATAAATTAAAAACTCTACTGAGAGTCCTAGACCAAGTACCATTACTATGAATTGAATTTGATTAAATGTAAGTAATTATTTGTATTGCATCTAGAAATATGTACTGCACATTCATATTGTATTATTTATATCGTCGTTTAAGTTTCAACATCGGATATCTCACTTTTCCCTACTTTACAGGAGAGCGAAAAAACTGTTTTGAGATATATGAAGATTTGTGATTTGAGATATGTGAAGACTATAAGAACCTCGATTGTGGCGCTTTCAAGCATCAGAACGATGAAGTATTTCTACCAACACAATGTCACGGAAATATAAAAGTATGCATAACTCAATTTCGGATTTTTTGAAATATTCTATGTTGAAACCTACACGACGATTTACAATTTTTATATATTTTAAAATTAATTTACATTACTTTTAACCGTATTGTCTTGTTATTAGGGTATATTTTCTGTTGGATAATATAGATTTATTATTATAATTATTCATAATATTTATTTAACAAAAATAATGCATATGATTTTATAAGTTTGCACTTATGTTGCGATCATTTGCTTTTGTCAATTAAAAAATTGTATTTTCTTATTCATAATATTTAGTTAACAAAAATAATGCATATGATTTTATTATTGTGCACTTTTCTTGTGTTTATTTGCGTTTGTCAATTAACAAATTGTATTTTCTCCGGCCGCTCGCGCGCGCGAACTCTTTAATAAATTCAAACAGAATTAATCAAACAGATTCCCTTTTATTACGTTTTCATCAGAAACTTTCAGACCGCGCGCGCGCCCCCGCGCCACGAATCTTTATGTACTCTTTGAAACTGAAACTAATTTTAAATACTTTCGGCTTATAAGCACTTCATTATCTGGAAGCGTTTTTGCGCGCCCCGCTATTAAATAATTAATACCGGGTTTTAGATGCGATTTTAAACGTGAATGTTTTAACAGACATTAATTACCTGTTTACTTTTTGTAATAAAATGATCAATTATTAAAAAATTATATCTCACTATCGTTTTATTTGTAATTAAATTAATAGTTAAATATTTTACTTATTTAAAACGCAACATTATCATTATATTAAAGATTTTTGATTATTGTAAATGTCGAAGATCCAGTTACAAATGATCGATTTATCAATACAGAAATATAAATCATAATGGCCCATTTGCACTTATATTTAAACTTATAATTTTTAGAAAATCATGGAATAGCTTCTTAGAACTATTTATTGGAATTTGTGTATGCTTTTGAACTTCGGGATAAATCAGCGTTTTAGGCGCGGGTCGCATGAACTAAAATTTCGAGTTTAGAAAAGCCTTAAGATTTGGTTTGGTCGCGTAGCGCGTAGTTACCAAACCAAATTTTACGGCTTTTCTAAACTCGAAATTTTACTTCATGCTTAGTCTGGGAGTGGACAACACTGTTATACATAATATTAGTAACTTTCATCAACACTCGCCTTTTTGATTTAGAAAATAACAATTGACATTTTCTTTTATATACATTATGGATCACCCTGTATAATAACAAATAATCCCATCTTGTTGATCTCGCCGAAATAGCTGAAATGCATGTATTATAATTTTCTGTAGCTCGAATAGTTATTGAGTTATAACGTTTTTTGTCAAAATTGAAAAATGTCGAGAATTTACGCAAGTGCGCTCGCTTTTTTGTATTTCGAAAAAGTTGCAAATAACTCAATTACTAATAGAAATTCAGAAAAATTTTTATAATAAAAGTTTTAGACAATAAAATTTTGGACATTTTTTCTATCGTTAAGTTTTTTCGTAAGTATCTTCTTTCTTAGAAAAAATGACAGTTTGTTGAAAGATTCGCCAAAACTTATAATTTCTTAAAATCATGGAATAACTTAGTATTATTTATAGGAATTTGTGTAAGTTTTATGTCTAACTTAAAATTACCAAATGTTACCATGTTTCCAGTGATATTAATATAAATATACGCTATTTTAAATTACCGGTAATTTAACATTACTAATTGTATAGTAATTTTAAAAAAATGTCAACACTAAATCGTTATAAAATATTTCATTTTCGCTAAATGTATCTGTGGTCGCTGGCCGTAGTTTGGAGACCCCTGGTGTATACCATAACTTGATTGAAAAAAGGCAATTTAATAGAAATTCAATTATTTTAAATAAATTAATGTTAAAAAATATGCGAAAGAACATTTAAAAAATAAATAATATCTAAAAACAACATTTTTTTCTATTAGGTAAAACTTTTGTAATTACACTTAGTTCTCGATTACAAATAACTTAATCCAATAACATTTTCCGTTAAAAACATAATTAGAGGCACTTCTTACTTATTATACCTTATGTTTTTCTTAATTTTTAAACGCCCTCTGTGGTTAAATTAGAATTTGGTAATGAAAATGTTGTGTTTGAGCAAAAAATAGATACCAATATTTTGAATCAAATAAAGAAGAAATGCTAAAAAACCTTTTTTTCTAAGAAACATAAAAGTTGGAAAGACTTTCAAAATAAATGATTGTGATTTACTTTCTTAATTTCTTAGCAGTCTATCAATTGTTAAAAATAAACCGCTTGTAAAAACCTGCACACTTAAAATAATCCAGTAACATACCGTGCGATTGTTTAAAACATGATTTAAAGTAGGCTTTGAGTATTAAATTAGATTGGCACTACTGACTGTTGACACATAGTATAGAATAACCTTAAATTTATCCCATCACTCAATTAGCAGTCTGGGCAACCGCACAAAAAAATGCCGCCTACTCTAAATCATAATTTAAATGATTGCACTGTAGATACAAATATTTTAAATCAAATAAAATAGAAATTCTGAAACCTTTCATTCTAAGAAACATAAATGTTGGAAAATCTTTGAAAATAAATAATTTTTTCTTGCTTTCTTAATTTCTTAACATTCTCTTAGTTGTAATTAATTAATAAACCAGTTGCAAAAACCTAACCCACCTGCACACTTAAAACAATCCAGTCCTCTCCTTCCACAATTTCCACTCAACAAACACACATTTTCCTCAAAGACTAACTAGAAAATATCTCACATATCACTCACACGAACTCTAAAAATCATCTACAGGTACTAAAAAATGAGAAAACGGTCACCGCTGTTGCATCTCCAGCATCCGACTGAACTTACCTATTGTACCGCATACATAATATATGCCCATTGAATTCAATCATATGCAAAAAGCCTATATGTTAGGTACGCATATATAATAAAAAGGGGTTAAACCGTCCCTGTCTCTCTCTCTCTCTTTCTCACCCGATGCGAACGTGCATTTATAATAAGGCCCTTTTTTGATACTTACCTGCTCGCACGCGGAAGGAAGGGTTGCACTATTTTGGGTTTCCGTGTCCGGACAACTAGTTTTAAATTGTGATTTTATATACACCGCTCGAAAGATACATTTCCGGGAGTTGAATTTTCTTGTTTTTTTTTTTGTTTTTTATTAAACTAAACTTGTTTTTTATAAAAAATTATTCTAATTTATAGTAGGTACCTAAAAAATTCGGTTTGGTGTAAAACAAGTTTGATTTTGAGGGAATTATGCTTTCTTGAAAATTAAACTTGTTTATTATTTAAAAAAAATGGATTATGCGTTATTTCTCTATTCAAAAATATGTGTACTTAAAAAATTTGTTTTGGTGTAAAACAAGTTTGATTTTCAAGGAATTATGCTTTCTTGAAAATTAAACTTGTTTTTTATAAAAAAATAAATGGATTATGCGTTATTTTTCTATTCAAAAATATGGAAATAAAAAAAAACCCTTTTGTAAAATGAAACTTGTTTACCATTGATAACATTTTATTGTACAGGGTTAATCAGAATTGTTCAGGGAAAGTGTTTTTATTAAAAATTGAATAGATTTTTAATAAAACACTTTCCCAGAACAATTTCGAAATTTATCCGCTTCAATACATCCCCCTTGATTTATTTCTCCGCACCCACTCGAACACTCACAATTAAGATAACATTATATTCAAATTACGGGCTGAAAACCCAATCTAGAAATCGGCTGGCCGAAAAATCTGGAGTGGCCCTTTTTGGCAACTCGACAAATCTCGATAAGGCCCGGGAGTGCAAGCGCACTTGAACGGGGACCCCTCGGATGCACCGAAAAAAAGGTGTGACAAACTGTTATTTATTCAAATGCACTAACCCTTCCTTACACATGTCGGGAATATTCGCGATTCGATCCGCTTCAGTAAGCTTTTTTAGAAATCGTTTTTTTACGGTTTAATTCGTCAAGTCGTAAATTTTCAAAAGCGTGAAATATTCGCAAATTGGATAAATGAGGCATTTAGTAGGTGGATAGAATGTTATAATAATAGATATAGTGATGTTAACTGAATATCACTTTTTTAAACACAAATTAAAAAAAATTAGCTATATGTTTGACTTGGGCCATAGAGTCAGAAGTAATATTCTTATAATGAAAGTTCTATGTACATCCCTTAATAATAATTAGAAATTGAAGTAAGTCGGAATAAATTAAATAGTTAGTGAAACAAACGAAGTGATTTTTAATTTAGAGTATTTTATTAACATAGTGTAATATTCCTAGGTTCAGTTCTATAAAAAAAGATTGTGTGGTCTAACTGCACGTGTTTTTTGGAATTAGCTAAAAGTTTTCAAAAGTGGAGAATGTGAGTTTTGCAGTTAGACCACTCGATTATCAGAAAGAAAAATTGAATTTGCCAATGGTTTGCAGAATATTTACAAAACATAAAAATGAATTAAAATTATTATCGACCTTCTGCAAAAATTTAGTCTCGTTGAGACTTCTCCAAACATTTTTTTTATTGTATAAGTTTTAACTATTGTAGAGTCGAAATTATTATCCTATTTTGAATTTTATTGTAATTTTAATATGTTTAGACTAGTATGTATTGAACGACCTGTGTAAACAATGTAAAAATTGTCTAGCACTAATAAAGCATAATAAAACATTTAAGTAGTTGTTTTAATGAATATATAGAAAAGTCTTAGCGAGACAAAATTTTTGCTGAAAGTCGATTTTAATTTTAATTCGTTTTTATAGATTATGTTAGATTCATTGCTTAAACACAGAAACAAATATATAAAGGTACTTTGTCTAACAATATATTAAATTTTATAGTTGAGGTTTACTTCAATTTCATACCTAAAATTTATTGTTTTGTTAAACAAAGAATCCATATAGATTTCATTTTTTCTTCTTTTGCTGATGATTTTACCATCTAACTTTACATTGAATCTTTTGTTAGACCTTCTGTGTTCCAGTTATAAATCTGTATATCTATTTACAACGTTATTGTAAGAAAATATATTTTAAAGTAGTTTAGCACTTGAATTAATTGTCAATCTTATTTTAACTATATCATTACTTTCAAAATGTTTTACAATGAAATATTTAAGAAAGTTGTCCAAGAAATATTAGTTCTTTGATCAACTAAAATGACAAAATTAAAATCAACTAGTAAAAGTAATTCATCATCAATTCAAGTAGTAATTAATTCGTTCAGTAAAAAACATATTTGGTTAAGATTTTTTCATTGCGCATTAGTTGCCACTGCAAAAAATGTTTCTCCACATAGTGGTTTCATCAGGCAGATGATGATCATCAATTATCTGCCTGATGAAGCCACTAATAAACAGTGAAATCTTAACCAAGTGTGTTATTTACTAAAAGTTTTGATTGGAATTTCACCAAGTAACAGCCTCAGCTATTAAATGTTTGTAATTAAGTTTTTAATTGCTTAGAAACTGCAGGTAGATTTTCTTAACATTACAAAATCATTCACTTTAAATGGCTTTTAAATAGAGCTTGGTTAAGTTGATTAACTCGTTCAATTTCTTTAAGAATATTTCGTTTTAATTTAATTTCAATTAATATAATTCAAATAAAATGATTTGTTGAGTCAAGAGCGATAGAAAAAAGTTTATTCTTTATATACAGAGATTTTTTCTTTTAAGTGTACATACATTCATTTTAAAAGAGTTAAATTTGAAATTTGAAACGAGTGTTTCCAATCCCAGGCTAAGCATGAAGTAAAATTTCGAGTTTAGAAAAGGCTAAAAATTTGGATTGGCCGCGTAGCGAAGCGGAGCGGCCAATCCAAATTAGGCTTTTCTAAACTCGAAATTTTACTTCATGCGCCACGCGTATTAAACACTGAAAATAGTGAAATATTATGAATGAGCGAACTTCACTTAAAATAATTGTTTTGTACGCGTGGCGCATGAAATAAAATTTCGAGTTTAAAAAAGCCTGAATTCAGGTTTTTCTAAACTCCAAATTTTACTTCATACTTAGCCTGGAAGTGGAAAACAATTGTTTAAAAACATTTTGAAGAGAAAACGAAAATATGTCAATTGATTTTTCCGGAAAATCGCGTTAAAGTGGGGTTTTGTTAAGACAAAGAAAATGTCGAGTTTAAGCTGGAATTTGTTTGAAGAATTTAAAAAAAATGCAAGCGTCACTTTCTAAACTTGAAAATTACAGCGTTAACGAGTTTTAACATGATGAAAAGAAAATGCAAATATGTCTAATGGTTTTTCCGAAATATTGCGTTAAAGCGAAATTTTGTTGAAACAAAGATAACTTTGTGTTTAAGCTGGAATTTGTTTGAGAAATTCTACTAAAACGAACGCGTCACTTCGTAAACTGCGAAATTACAGCATTTGTTTCAAAATTAACAAACTTCAACATGTTGAAAAGAAAATGCAAATACGTTAATTGTTTTTTCCGAAATATTGCGTCAAAGTAGAGTTTTGTTGAGATAAACAAAAGGTCGAGTTTAAGCTAAAATTTGTTTGAGGAATTTAAGAAACCTGAACGCGTCACTTCGCAAACTTCAAAATTACAGTGTTTACTTCTAAGTTAAGGAGCTTCAATATCTTAGAAAAAAAATGCAAATATGACAGTTGGTTTTTCAGAAATATCGCGTCAAGGTGGAGTTTTGTTAAGAGAAGGAAAACGTCGAATTAAAGCCGGAATTTCTTTGAGGAATTTATAAATATTAACGCGATATTTCGTAGATTTCAAAATTACAGCGTTTGCTTAGAAATTAACGAGCTTCAACATGAAAATGCATATATGTCAATTGATTTTACCGAAATATTGCGTCAAAGTGGAATTTTGTTGAGGTAAATAAAACATCGAGTTTAAGCTGAAATTTGTTTGAGAAATTTTGACAAAATGAACGCGTCACGTCGTAAATTTCAAAATTTAAGCGTTTGCTCGAAAATAAACGAGCTTCGACATTCTGAAAAGAAAATGCAAATACGTAAATTCGTTATTCCGAAATATTGCCTTAAATTGGGATTTTATTGAGACAAATATAATGTCGAGTTTAAGCTGTAATTTGTTTGAGGAATTTGAAAAGAAACTGAAGGCGTCACTTCGTAAATTTCAAATTTGCAGCATATTTTTTAAATATTAATGAGCTTCAACATTTTGAAGAGAAAATGCAAATATGGTAATTGGTTTTTCCAAAATATCGCGTCAAAGTAAAATTTTGTTGAAATAAAGGAAACATCGAGTTTAAACTAAAATTTGATTGAAGAATATAAAAAAATTAACAAGTCACTTCGCAAACTTTAATGCTTGAAGATTACCAAACTTTAAGACGTTGAAAAGAAAATGCAAATATTACAATTGGTTTTTCTGAAATATCGCGTCAAAATGGAATTTTATTGAGACAAAGAAAACGTCGAGTTTAAGCTGAAATTTGTTTAAGGAATTAAGAAAATGAATACATCACTTTGTAAACACAATGAAAAAACTGTTTTTATTCCTTACTTCACTTTTAAATAAAAGTGAAGTAAGGAATAAAAACAGTTTTTTCATTGTGATTAAATACTCCACATAACTCAAATCAAACAATTAGTCACTTTGTAAACTTCAAGATTACAGCGTTTGCTTGAAAATAAGCGAACTTTATTATTTTGGAAAGAAAATGCAAATATGTCAATTCGTTTTTCCAAAATATCGCCCCACGTGGTATTTTATTGAGACAAATGAAACGACTAGTTTAAGCTGGAATTTCTTTGAGGAATTTAAAAGAAATGAACGCGCCATTTCGTAAATTTCAAAACTGCAGCATTTTCTTGGAAATTAACGAGTTTCAACATATTGAAGAGAAAGTGCAAATATGTCAATTAGTGAATTAATTTCTCACTTAACCCGTGGTGAAACATATTTAATTAATACGCTTTGATTAAAACACTTGGTTTGTCCTTATCTCCTTATCTCCTTGAGAATGACCTAAGGTCGAAACTAGTTGGAGTAAAAATAAAAAATCAGTGAAACAAACCAAGTGTTTTAATCAAAGCGTATTATGTCAATTAGTTTTCCTTAAACATCGCGTCAAAGTGGACTTTTGTTGAGCCAAAGAAAACGTCGAGTTTAAGCTAGAATTTATTTGAGGAATTAAAAAAAAATAACGAGTTACTTCACAAATTTTAAAATTACAGCGTTTGTTTGAAAATTAATAAGCTTCAACATGTTAGACAGAAAATGCAAATATATAAATTGGTTCTTCCAAAATATCACGTCAAAGTGGAATTTTGTTGAGATATAGAAAATGCCGAGTTTAAGCTGGCATATGAGGAATTAAAAAAAATAATTCGTCGTTCTCTAAATTTAAAAATTACAGCGCTTGCTTGGAAATGGAGGATCCCCAATATTTTGAAGAGAAAATGCTGTGGGATTTTGTTGAAACAAAGATAACGTCGAGTTTAAGCTGGAATTTGCTTAAGGAGTTTAAAAAAATTGAACTTTGTGTATTAGAAACAACAGCGTTTCCTTGGAAATTAACAAGCTTCAACATTCTAAAAATAAAATGCAAATATGTCAATTGGTTTTTCCGAAATATCGCGTCAAAGTGGAAATCTGTTGAGACAAAGAAAACGTCGAATGCATCGATTTTGTTTTTTTAACACTAAAGTGTTGTGAACAAGTGAACTACGCTTGAAATCAGTGTTTTGTACGCGTGGCGCATGAAGTAAAATTTCGAGTTTAGAAAAGCCTAATTTGGATTGGCCGCTTCGCTTCGCTACGCGGCCAATCCAAATTTTCAGGCTTTTCTAAACTCGAAATTTTACTTCATGCTTAGTCTGGGAGTGGAAAACACTCGTTTAAAACTTTAAATTGAACTTAAAAAATCGAATATCTGAAAATTTACAGCACATAAACTGGGATTTGTACACTTAAAAGAAAAACTCCCTCTATATTATTATTCTTAATATTATTATCTGTGCATACTGTTGTATCGTATGCTGAATTAAAAAAATACCTCTAGAGTGCCATGGAAAATATTCTAGGTTGGCAACTCTGAATTTATATATTAAAATTATTGTGTTTGATGTTTTGTATGTCAATTCCCAATTCCACAAAAATATCTTTATATTTACTATAAATATCGCATGTTCAATAAAAATAGCCTCTATAGTGCCATGATTTCATCTTTTTATAAATTTAAGTTGGCTAAATTTAAAAAAAGATGAAATCATGGCAACCTAGAGGTTTTTTTATTGAACATGCGATATTGACACTAAATACAAAAATATTTTTTCTGTCCCTCTTGACTCATCAAAAATAAAATTATTATATTTTTTATATATTAATTATTTTATTTTTAAAATCGATTTTTTTTTTCTTCAATTCAACTAGTAATGACGTTACGGAAAGTGATTGAAAATTTTCACATTGGCTACAATTTCCCGATGCAAATGAGTTCTCCTCCTGTTTTCAATTGCGCCCGCATACGGTTGTTTATTGGGGTGAGGGTGAGTGTCTGTGGCAGTCATGTATGCGTTAATTTAGCACTTTGGATTGGGGAAAAATGCATATTCATCGCCAGTATTGCCAACTTGACTCACGCAGAAAAAAATTACAAAGGTGTAATGAAATAATTGGCTTATCTGTTAGGATATTGAAGAATCATAAATAAATTTTATAAAACTTAATAAATACCTCATTAACTTAAAATAAGTTTAGTGGCATATCATAAAAAAGCTAATTATTTATAAAGATATTAGTATTTTTAGTTTTCAATCATCTCAATTTTAAAAAAGTCTAAGTTGTAATTTTTTTTATTTGAAATCCTCACAGCTTCAAATGCAGATTAAATTGTAAAACACGAAATAAATACCTGGGACCTTTCGCTATACTTAAGTTATGAAACTAAAAATGGAAGTAATGGGAATATAAATTCATTTCCAGTTCTTGGTTGCAGTTTCAACTGTCGTGAACTCGTTTGTGGAATAAAATTGGTGTATAAAATTCAATCATATCAAAAACTCACTATTTACATATTAATGTCTAGCACTTACAATTATATTATAAGCTCTGTTTATAAGGCGTTATAAAATAATTATCTCCTTTCCGATTAATTAATTTCCTAATAAAGATGAAGTTTGTAAGCAAATACAAGTAAATTCCGTTTGATTTACAGTTGACTGAGTCTATAATTAAAAATAATTAGGTTAGATTAGATTACGATATTCTTTATTAGTTTTAAATAATACAGTATAATTTGATACAGTATGAGTGTATCAAATTATACTGTATTATTTAAAACTAATAAAGAATATCGTAATCTAATCTAACCTAATTATTTTTAATTATAGACACAGTCAACTGTAAATCAAACGGAATTTACTTGTATTTGCTTACAAACTTCATCTTTATTAGGAAATTAATTAATCGATTTAGAACAGTTTTTTTCTTTAAATTATACAAAGAAATCATTTGTGGTTTTGTTACCTGAAATATTGGGATGTCGGTGTTCGGGTGAAGGGTGTAAATAAATCAAGTCTGGCAACACAACTCCACATTTATTCAATATTTGGGTCATGTATTGTGATGCCTACAGTTTATCTTTGTATCTATTCTTCATTGTGTCGTCGTGGATGGCAAAAAAATAGGAGAGGAACCGTTTCCTATAAATGCGTGGTGTAATGTTAAATTAGAGGGTCGGATTTTTATAACGAAAGTGGGCTACTGGAAACATTTGTATGAACATCCTGCCAATTTATCGATTAAAAAAAATGTAAGAAAAAAATACGAGGTATTGAAGAGGTTGAATAGCACAGTTATTAGGCGTCATTTTATACAATTTGAAATGAAAACACTTGGTTTGTTTCACTAAGTTAGTGAAATAAACCAAGTGTTTTTATTTCAAATTTAAATTTAATCATGTTTTATAACTGTAATTAATAGAAACAAATCCGAAAGCAAATCTTCAGAGGTTTGAATTTCCGAAGAGTTGGTTCCACGAAATATACATTTCTAATATTTGTTTACCTGAAATGACACTTAAACAGCATATTTTAAACTTCAATTTAAATCAGTGTTGAATATGCGTCTCGCATGAAGTAAAATTTCGAGTTTAGAAAAGCCTAAGACCAAAGACCAAACCAAATTTTCAGGCTTTTCTAAACCCGAAATTATACTTCATGCTTAGTCTGGGATTGGGAAACACTCGTTTGAAGCTTCAATTTAAACAATTCTATAAAATCAGCTAATGCCTAAAAAAATACATTGGTTTAAATGTATACCAAAAAAAAAATCCCTGTGGGGTTAATACAAATTTTAATAATAATTATTTTATTTATCTTTAGTTAATTTTTTACTTCTTTTATTTAATTGAAAGTATATGTTTATTTGCTGCACTCATTTTTAGGTATTTATTCCACTTTTTTACTTGTTTTAAAGTATTTATTCAACTGTTTTACATAATTCTAACCATTTCCTCAATTATTTCACTAAATCCTATTCATTTCATCAAAATGCCTACGTATTACGTACTATTTAATACCTTTTAAGAAGAAAGTGTATGAACAAATCCGAAAGCAAATCTTTAGAGGTTTAAATTTTCGAAGATTTGGTTACACGAAATATACATTTTTAATATTTGTTTACCTGAAATGACACTTAAGCAGAGTATTTTGAACTTCAATTTAAATCAGTGTGGTATGCGCGTGGCGCATGAAGTAAAATTTCGAGTTTAGAAAAGCCTGACAATTTGGTTTGGTCGCTCTGCTTCGCGGAGCGACCAAACCAAATTTTCAGGCTTTTCTAAACTCGAAATTTTACTTCATGCTTAGTCTGGGAGTGGAAACACTCGTTCGAAGCTTCAAGTTTAATAATTCTATAAAATCAGCGAATGCCTAAAAAATACAGTTGTTTAAATGGATACCTAAATAATAACCCCTTGTGGTTTATACAAATTTAATTATTCATTTTTTTATTTATCTTTAATCATTTACTTACTTTTTTTATTTAATTGAAAGTGCATATTCATTTTAAGCATTTGTTTCATTATTTTACTTGTATTTAAGTTTTTGTTCAACTGTTTTACATAATTCTAACCATTTCCTCAACAATTTTACTAAATTCAACTCATATCATCAAACTATCTACGTATTACGTAGTATTTAATACCTTTGAATCTAAAAAAGCAGTAATTTAATGATCATTATTTTCCTTTATAGAAAACTCTCAACTTATTGTGAGAGTGCTGCAGCCCTTTATTTATATTTCTGTCCCTTTACCTGCGGCACACAGTGGCTACAAAACGGTAGTACTTCTTTCGCTCACCCCTGAACGAGGCTAGAAAAAAGGGGGAGGGAATTGCGGTGTTAGCATAGAGGGTAGAATGCACCCCATTGGATGAAATTAATTATCATAAAACCCTCATCTCTATGATGATTGTATCAATTAGCCGGAATTACCGAGCGCGTATTGTGGTCTTTCGCAACTTGCATAATCACCATTAATTAGTAATTGAAGTGTACACGGATAAAAGATACTAACAAATAATAATAATGGGAAAGAAAGTGACAGAAGAAATAATTTTATAGTCTTCAAAAGCAAAGGCATTTAAATTCTGTATTGTAAAGGCTTCTACTTCGTTATACATGTTAATTTTACAATAAAACATTTTTTACTTTATATAGATGGCTTAAGAGAATTATTATTCATTCCCTGTAATTTGTTTAATTTATTTCTATTTCCTGTTGGTTCATTTAGTTTGGTGCGAGAATAATTTGACCTGACGTTGCATTTTGCATATAAATTATGCATAGAACAATAAATCTGTCGTGTAACTCAAATATACATTGTATAAATTAATATCTGTCTGGGTATTAGCTCGAGAACTATTGTTTCAATGAATATTTGGAGTCTTGTCTCAATGAGACTACATTTTTGTGAAAAAAATTGTTGCAGAAAGTCGATATTAATATTAATTTGTTTTTATACTTTTTACTTTGTTTGTATAACACTTTTTATTAAATGTGACAGCAATTTCGACAAATTTAGCTTGTTATTATCATACATGAAGTGTGAATGACAAGCTAAATTTGTTGAAACTGCAGTCACATTCAACAAAAAGTGTTATACAAATAAAGAAAAAGTGTTTTATTCTCAAAGGCATTTGGTATATGAAAGACTCTTCCTTCATTTTTATATTAGATCTGACTGATAATCGGGTGGAAATCATACAGGAAGTTTTTCTTTTAAGTATACATGTCCCAACTACAGCGCATATGCTGTAAATCTTAAGATATTAATGTGTTTTTTTAAAGAGTTGAAAATTTAAACGTGTGTTTTCCAATCCCAGACTAAGCATGAAGTAAAATTTCGAGTTTAGAAAAGCCTGAAAATTTGGTTTGGCCGCGTAGCGCGAAGCGCGGAGCGGCCAAACCAAATTTTCAGGCTTTTCTAAACTCGAAATTTTACTTCATGCGCCACGCGTCTAAAACACTGAAATATTGCAATGTTCGTAATATCTCTAAAACTCTAAAATTGAGGGAAATGTCACTCATGATAATATTGAAACAAATAAGAATTCAACACTTTTGAATGAATTAAATAGAAAATAAAGATACTATAGTGGATTTCACAAAATGTATTTAATCCAGTAATCCAATATTTAGAAGATTTTCTGATTTACTTAAATTTTTGTTTAATTTAAAAATGGGTCTTCATATATTTCCATAATTTTAGTTAACGTTTGAAATTTCTACGATTATTCGTGAATTTACACTTTCGAAAAATTTGAAAATCCAAAATGTCGCCTATAAGAAAAACAAAAGTTAGCTATGGTTCCTGCGTAAATGTTATATAACAAAAAAAGATATTTTAAATTTTTTTCGGATTATTGGTGGGCCCTAAAATACCCAACTTTTCCCAAATTTAACCGACTTTCTATATCCTAAAATAACTGAGATCCTCATACATTTCGTTGAAATTCGGCACCCTGTATATTACAAAGGTGACATAATAAATAAATATTGTAAAATCGCACAACTTAGGCCTCAAAGGGTATATATATATAAACTTGTTCTAATAATTATACATACTACAAGAGGTGTTGGGTCTTATTCATAACTCGGCTCGAATGGTTAAACTTTAATACCGTACTAATAATAGTTAAACTTTATTACGAAACTTTATAAATATAATTTCATTTGTGTGGCAATATACTAATTTTATAACTCTCAGCACAAGAATCTCATATTTTTTAATTAACAACTCTATAATTAATTTAAAAAATGGTCATGTATCTATCGTAGAGCTTTCCGCGTCATTTAAACAATTGATATTTAAATCGATATTTCAGAATTTTTACTAAAAAGTATTAAATTCTATAAATGAAATACCGGGTGATTCATTTAACCTGGAATAGCGTATATCTCGAAAAATATGCGCCTAACAGAAAAAGTAGTAAAATCTTAAGTTTAATATTTTCGTGTGAGGAATCGGTTAGAAGTAAACTTGGAGCTCCCCCCCCCCTGTAGGCGGAGTTAAAAATTATGCACTTTTTATTCGAAACTTTTTCTTCGATTCACTACAGATGGCCCTGTAATCATCTTTACATTTTTTTAAAACTTTTTAAGCAGTCTATTTTAGAATTTTTAATTTGAGTTTTGGTTTACAACTCGAAAACAATTAAAGATAGAAAAATGTTGATTAGGGCCATGAAATATGCTCTAAAAAAGAGCTCTGGAAGTTTATGTTAGTTTTTGTCATCATTCATAATTATGGTATTTTACTTAAAGAAACCATCGGAAATGCTGCACCTTGTACAGAGAATTTTTTCTTAAGAGTACAATTATATCAATTCAGGAGTCTTAAAACTTGTCAAAAAATCAAATTATACCAAAAAACTTACTGATTGTTAAACGTTTGACTCGATTAAGACTTGGTAAAATATGATTGTTTACAAAGTATTTAAACTATATTCAAATGTGATATTATTTTTAAAAAAACGTATATATAAAAACATATGCTTAAATATGGTCAATGCGCCAGG
Organism: Philonthus cognatus; assembly: GCA_932526585.2. Taxonomy (NCBI): domain Eukaryota; kingdom Metazoa; phylum Arthropoda; class Insecta; order Coleoptera; family Staphylinidae; genus Philonthus; species Philonthus cognatus. Next base: position 30,090,463 of record OW052241.1, on the reverse strand, counting down.
TATTATTAAAATCTAACTGGCCGATTCACCAAAATATTTTGTCATTTATAGTAAAAATCGTAATTGATGTTTTTCGATTCTATAATCTTATTGCATTAATTATTGAGTTCCAGGTAAATTTGTAAGCTGGTCTTTTTTCAAATTAAATATCAATGATATGTAAAATCGTGTCGAATTAGCAAGTTAATAAATCCCTGCGGTGTTAATTGAGCGGAAGTAGCTTAAGTTAAAGCCGTAAAATGTGCTCGAGAGCTAGTAAAAATAGATTTTACGAATGCCCGAGTTGATTTTCCCCGAACACAGGCAAGTTCTAGGCGTAAACGAAAATTCCCAGTGAATGAAGCGTCGCCCTCGTCGGGCTGAACAGTTACTGATCACGACTCCACCACCACCACCCGAAAACCCAACCCAGCCCCAGCATGTACGCCATCCATGCATAATTTAGAACAGAGAATACTAACCTATAGAACTTACAATAGTACGACAAGCTCCGCTTTAACTAATTAAACTTTCTAACTAGTGCGGCTTAGCTATACCTAGGCAGAGTGCGCACTACGTGTGTTCGCCGCCCCGCATCCGCCTCCCAGCCACCCCCCGGGAAAAGGGGGGTCGCCCTCAACCCACCGCCCGGCGTATATGCTCAGCCCTTCAGCCCTCCTTTATACTCATAGCCCCCGGGCAATGCCGCCCTGGAATATTCAAGTGACTAATGATATGTACACATCAGCTTATCTATGTAACTACTGCATGGTTTATATCAAAATATTTGATATCTTGTCAAGGGAAACGGAAATTACATACAAAGAAAATAATTATTCACCAATTATTTATGTTTATAATTAATAGCATAACAACAAGTAATAATGATATAATAAATACTACCACAAACTAAATTCTATGACTGGTTAAAAGGGTCTAATTGGCAGAGCGATTAAGCAAATACAAAATAAATAGATCAAACCTAAATTCTTAGAAGTAGAAGTCATAAAGTGCTATTAAAATAATATCTACTTAATAAATCTTACTTTTAAATCAACAAAATAACTACAATAATATAACATTATGACATTTCTATAAATGAAATTGCCAATACTTGGCTCCAGAATACTTCAAATATTTAAACTGTGATTCTTTTCGCAATTTAGAATAAATTTGTTTTAAAAGACTAAATTAAACACTTATTGAAACAACTACTTTCCAAGCTAATATCCCGATGGAGATACAATAAGTGTTTGCTGTTACACACAGTAATCTACGACATTCATTTTTCCCGGCGCAGCCACCATTTATACAACATTTTCCAGGGTTCGGAAATATCATGATATTTATATAGGTATTAAAACAAGGGATATATATCGATATAAATTAGATATATTTTGACTTTTTGATAATTATTCTTGCTCATATATATATTAATATCAATTGTTTTGTGTTGTAGGCGTTCACTTTGTGGTACATCTTAGATACACTTGTAAATAAAACAGTTTTACTTTGTTTACCCACTGTATTTTGGACTTAATTTGTGACCATAGTTTCAACTATCTAGTAGTCATTATCAAACTTTAAGTTAAAGTTGAAGTTTGATAATGACTACTAGATAGTCGAAACTATAGTCACAAATTTAGTGCAAAATACAGTGGTTAAACAAAGTAAAAAGTAATATATAAAATTACGAAAACGTTATTCGTGAAAATGCAAACAATGTCTTCATTAATAAGACAACTTAAAACGATAAATATCAAACTACTTTCCGTGCAAATATACCTCCGGATATTGAGGTGTATTTGCACGGGAAGTAGTTGTTTCCATGGATATTTATCGTTTTAAGTTGTCTTATTAATTAAGACATTGTTTGCATTTTCACGAATAACATTTTCGCAATTTTATATATTATGTTTAAAGTGTGCAAACTATAAGAAGCTTATTTTCTTGAATTTAAATAGTTTTGAATTTGAATTTATCTTGTTTGAACTTAAAACGTGTTTTATTTACAAGTGTATTAATATTAATATTTATATTATTTATTAATTATACAAAGAGTTTTTAAAGTTGTAAAGTGGTTTACTAATAATGTTTATTTATAAGTGTTAATACTTGATTAAATAACTTATACTGTCTAATAGTTACCTATTCATAAGCTTTTATTGAACCGCCAAGATTGTTTATTAATAAAACAGCACGTGTTTTAATTAATTGTTCATTATATAGAGAACATTAATTATTCCAAATAAAGTTTTAAATCAATTACGTCAATAAATGATATTAAATAATCGCGATACCGGTTTTACAAGCGGTTTTACGAAATAAAAAAAAAAGTTAAAAACACTGAAAAGAAAACTCTCGTAAAAGCCGTTGAACGCTCGCTCGCGCGCCGGCAAACTTTGCGAAAGAATTTAAGTTCATAATCTTATTGTGTCACGACCTATTTTTCTCTCTCACCCAAGGATGTTAATGAAAATCAGAGAAGTGAGTCAAGGCGAAGGCTGCAATTAAAAATCGATCCCGCCGCCTTGCCTCGCGCTTTTCTCCCACTCCTCTGCCATATTTTTTTCTTCTTCTTTCCGTTGCTTTCGCCTCCTCTCATTCTTCCACCACTTTCTCCTCACTTGTAAATAATGGCGCATTCAACAGATTGTTGCTCATCACCATTTTATTATTTTCGGAATAACTTCCTTAAAGCGTTTCAATTAACTTCCCTTCTCGTTTTCACGTGTTTTTGGGGGGAAAAGTTGAATTATATCGACGTTGATTCAGAAAAGGATTTCATAATGTTAGTTGTTGTTTTATTCAATCGATGATTATACTATTTTTTTCACTTTATAAAGCATTAAATTAGAGGACACCTAATTTAATGATTTTTAAAGTGAATAGAAATAGTATAACCATCGATTAAATAATATAACTACTAACATTATAAAATCTTTTTCTCAATCAACGTCGATATACTTTAACTTTTTCCTTTCAAAACACGTGAAAACGAGAAGGTAAGTTAATTAAAACGCTTTAATGAAATTTTCCGAAAATAACAGACCTAATATTTTTTTTTTACTCCTAGTTTATACTTACTTAAGTAGAGTTTCGAGTTTAACAAAGTTTGACAATTCTGAATTGCCAACGTGTTTTAAACTTTAATTTAAATCAGTGTTTTACACGCCTGCCGCATGAAGTAAATATTTCGAGTTTAGAAAAGCCTGAAAATTTGGATTGGTCACTCCGCTTCGCGGAGCGACCAATCCAAATTTTCAGGCTTCTCTAATCCTCTCTTCTCTAATCCAAATTAATCCAAAAAATAAAATTGAGACGGAGAATTTTTCGTAGAATGAGTATGTAATTTATTTTTTATTAAAAAAATATGTTTGTGTTTATATTTCGCCAAAAAATGTTTTGGCTTCGTCAGGGCAAATAAATGTTATTATGAAATATAGCTAGAACAAGTTGAATTATCTTTCAAAGACGGTTGAAAATTTTGGTTAAATTCCACTTTGTAAGTTTACATATTTGCTGACTTAGTGAATTTTTACATTTGTGTCAATTTGTCCTGATTGTCAGAGTTCTGAGGTTTTTGTAAAATTTGATGTGTTGGTTTTGATCATTTTAATTTAAATATTATTAATTATTTAAAAGTTGTGATTTTTGGTCATTATTGAGATACAAAAATATTTTCTTTTAAGTATACTTGTACATATTCCATATAAACATTTGTAAAATTAATAATCATTTAATCAAACTTGAGCAGCATATTTTGATATATTTTAATCAGTGTTTTATTACTCCTAGTGTATACTTACTAAAGTAGAATTTCGAGTTTGCGAACGCGTTTCAAACTTCAATTTAAATCAGTGTTTTATACGCGTGGCGCATGAAGTAAAATTTCGAGTTTAGAAAAGCCTGAAAATTTGGTTTGGCCGCTCCGCTTCGCGGAGCGACCAAACCAAATTTTCAGGCTTTTCTAAACTCGAAATTTTACTTCATGCTTAATCTGGGATTGGAAACACTCGGTAGAGGCTTCAAATTTAAAGTTTTTAATAGAATAACGAATGTCTGAAAATATACATCGAAAATTTACATCGAAAAACATTTATATACTGTTTATAATTATAATTTTTTTAATTCCAATACTTATTTTTTATAAAATCATAGTATTTTATATTTTGAATTGATCTCGAAAGTTAATAAATCAATGCAAATATATTGGTTTCGTAAATCATAATACTAATTTTGTTTCACTTATATGTATTTAATTTTTCAACTAGTTTTGGCATGATGCCATGATCATGAACAATGGCATAGGGGTATTAAGGCAATAAGCAGAAATTAGTGGAAAAATAAAATAGTTATAAGTAAAACAAAACCAGGTGAATTTAATTTAACTTGGTTTTGTTTCACTTATATATATTTAATTTTTCAACTAGTTTTGGCATATTGCCATTATCAAGAATAATAGCATTAAGTTATTAAGGCATTAAGCCGAAACTAATAGGAAAATAATATACCTATAAGTGAAAAAAAACCAAGTGAATTTAATTTAACTTGGTTTTGTTTTACTTATATGTATTTTATTTTTCAATTAGCTTCGAATTAAGGCCAGTATCAAGAATAATGGCATTAAGGTATTAAGGCATTAAGCCGAAACTTGAAGAAAAATAAAATACACCGATTCTTTATCTTTTCAATATAGGACCAGTTGCACTAAACAATGAACTGGTTCAACTCTGAACTTGAGTTCAAAGTGACATTAGACCAATAGGAACTTCCATCTTGAACTCGAGTTCAACATTTTCGGTGCAACGAGGCCTAAGAGAGATCCCTATAGTGCCGGTAGAAAAACGGGAAAATGTTTTGCCAAGTGATTAACGAGAAAAAAAGTATCCGATATAAAATACATTCAATTTTATCGATTTGTACGAAAAATTACAGACATCGATTATAATTGCATTTTTTGGTTTAAATTGTCAATATTTAGTAGTTTTATGTATTGGTAAACGTTTGATTGCTCCTTTTGACGATTTCATTTAAAATTAATGTATTTTGGCAACTTTTATTAGAAAATGTATTATAATTGATTTTGATTACTTTTTACTATTTTTATTAAAATTAACTTTTTGTTTATCAATTCTATGACTTCATCGATTTCTTAAAATCCTAAAATGCTATTTTTCTTCAAATGTTGATGATTTTTCAATCTTATTTTTTTAATAAATCAATTTCAGTCGTTTCTTTGTTGGTATTTGTTCACTGAAGTGAACAAATGCCAACAATGAAAAATCGTCTTTAATTTATTATGATGTTTACCTATTTTTGTCATATTTTCAACTTTGCTTCAAATAATGAAATCTGTTTTTGATCGATGATAAAAGTTTCTAGTAGATTTTTAAGTTTTATGTTTATTTTCTCAAGTGTCACAAATCTTGTTATTTTATTAGTATTTTATTGTAATTTTAAAAATTCTCATTATATTTGAGTACCCTAGAAGTTAATAAAAAGTGTGGAGATGGGTTTCTAGATACATTCAATCATTTGTTAGATTTGATACCAGCGCTTCTATTAAAAGAAACATCAACAATTCTATGTAATCCAGTAACACATCTATATCAACTAATTCTGAAGACAGGTGTTTTTCCTACTAAATGGAAACAAGTTCGAATATGCCCTGTATTTAAATCTGGTTCAAACAAGGCCATCGAGAATTATAGACCTATCGCCATCCTGAGTAATTTATCTAAGAGTTTCGAATCGCTATTAGCCGATTATATCTACAGTAAAGTTAATCCCTATATTTCCACTCAACAACATGGCTTTGTAAAATCTCGATCAACGACAACAAATCTTATAGGAATAACGCAGGACATACTCGATGCTATGAATGACGGACACCAAGTTGATGTTTTTTATGGTGACCTAACGAAAGCCTTCGATAAACTGGACCACAAGATTATGTTTCATAAGTTGATATCATTTGGCCTAAATAATAATATTTTGAATACTATCACTTCATATCTACATAATCGCAGGCAACTTGTTGAGATATACGGTCACAAATCCAAATGGTACGTTGCATCCAGCGGGATCCCCCAAGGATCGAATTTGGGACCTCTGCTGTTTTCATTGTTTATGGATGATGTGTGTGCAACTCTGAAATGTAATATGGTGCTATATGCGGATGATATTAAACGTTACAGTGTTGTTAGTAAAATTGATGATTCTATGCAATTTCAAAATTATATACTCAATAACATTAGAAGCGTAACACCAAGAAGGAATGATTTTTTTGAATTCATATTTTAGCAACAGAGTGACTATATTTAAAGCATACATTGATAACAATTTCAACCTTGTGCCTTTTATATTTATTGTGAAAAAAATATATATTTCACTTTTTCTTTTTTGATAAAACTATTTATATGAGCTGTTTAGTACAGATGTTTTTAGTTTTGGTGTTTCCGTTGAGTGTGTTAAGTTTAAATAAAATGCCTCGAGTCCGAAGATGTCCACAATATCACCATTTGAGCGATTTTGACCGGGGTCGAGTTGTTGCTTATCGAGATGTCGGTATATCCTATCGCGAAATTGCCCGCCGTATTGATTCCACTGCAGCAACTGTAATACGTGTGTATCAGGTATGGACAGAAGAAGGTAGAGGAGCAAGAAGAAGCCCAATTGGTCAACCAAGGCGTACCACAGAACGTCAAGATCGGCGCTTAAGACAAATAGCCCTGCGAGACCGTTTCGCTACTACGCGTCAAATCGGTGATCAATGGATTGGAGAAGAAGGTAGGCCCGTTAGTATGCGAACCTTATATCGCCGCATTCAATCCTTTGGGCTTCTTTCGTACCGTCCAAGATTAATGCTTCCTTTAACAGCGAGACACTGTCGCCAAAGGTTGGACTGGTGCAGAGAACGGCAGCATTGGGAGGCAGAATGGCACGATGTCGTATTCAGCGATGAATCACGATTTTGTCTAGGCACGCATGATGGCCGTAGAAGGGTACGACGCTACCGTGGAGAACGACCTTATCTTAGGTTTGCTATTGAGAGGCATGTACACAGGACTGCTGGAGTAATGGTTTGGGGGGCTATTGCTTATGGTAGTCGATCGCCTCTTGTATTCATTCGAGGCAGTATGACAGCTGCGCGTTATGTTGAAGACGTCATACGACCGACTTTGTTGCCTTATTTAGATGGCCGCCCAGACGTACTTTTTCAACAAGATAACGCACGTCCCCATATTGCTCGTCGAACTATGAACTTTCTTAATGAAGCTGGTGTTAATGTTTTGGCGTGGCCGCCCCGTTCGCCGGATTTAAATCCCATTGAACATGTATGGGATATCATGGGAAGAAGAATATTCTCTTTGCACCATCCTCCACAGACTCTAGCACAGTTGATCGATGAAATTCAAGTTGCTTGGAACGAGATGCCTCAAGAAGACATCGACCATCTCATTTTGTCGATGCCCAGACGTCTACAGGAGTGTATACAGCAAAGGGGTCGCCAAACACATTATTAATTTTTTTTAGATTGTTTTTTAATAAAATTTCTTGAAAATGTAATCATTTTATTCTTGATGTAAGACTACCATACTGGCAAAAAATCAAGTTAAAATAATAACTCCTTCTGGGTGTTACGCTTCTAATGTCATTGAGTATATATTATGTAAAATATCGTCAGTACAGATTTGACATACCCTACAATGACCTACTTGCTGAATTTGATTTAATTTCTATCCACAGCAGAATTTTACTTATAAATATTTGTTTTCTTTATAAACTCATGAATAATATAATTGACGACATACAGTTTTTGAATCGTTTTAAATTTAACATTCCTAGAGTGTGTTCTAGATTTTGAAAAACTTTTGTGTATGCTACTCCAATTAATAATTATTATGCAAACTCACCTATTATAAGATTATCTCGACTTTATAATCATTACGCATACAATCTCGACATATTCACTTCAACATTCAAAGTGTTTAAGCATAATGTTAGTGATTCTATAAAATTATTATCTATGTTACCTTAGTTTATGAGTTAATTTTTAATATTGTTTATTTCTTTATGGTTTTATGTATTTCTGTTCTGCATGCATCTTTTGTTATATATTTATATAAGTTATATTGTATTTAATTTGTAATAATGATATAGCCCTGTTATTGGACTTTACAGTCTGTTGGGTTATTACCAAATAAATAAGTAAATAAATAAATAAATAAACAAGATATTACTGATATTGGTAAATAAAAGGTAATTCTATTTTAATATAAGACAATAATTGCAAATAAAATTTAGTTTACTTTCTCTTCTCAACTTTCATTTTTTTTAAATCTATTTATTCGTAATAATTCGTTTTTATATTTTGTAAATATTCTGGAAAGTATTGACTAACAAAATTTTTCTTTATGTTAAATTTTTCTTTATATTAAATCTATTTGTATGTACTTGTATCTCTTGGCTTCTAGAGTCCTCAGTTGTAAGCTTTATAATTTATCTAAATAATTTTCACGGTTTTTAACAACTTTGATATTTTCAACGAATTTTGTAAATTTGATTACCTATATAAAAGTCGTCAAATTTTTTATTATCCGCAATCCTATTTAGTAATTTGGTCAATTTTTACAATTCCAATTTAGCCATGTTTTTACTTTCCCCATATGAAAAACAAAGTTCTGTGTGGAGTTTATTTATGTGACTAATTAGGTAATAGTCGATGTTGTCGTCAAATGATAGTCAAAATAGTGAATACAGTCAATATAATCAATATGTAATCTAGAAGATTAAATGACAGTAAATTTGACTATCACGACATTTTTATCATTATATAATCACTGTCTCGTTAACTTAAATTAAACTTACGCTTAGTCGGCTGTTAATTGATTGAATTATAATAACCTGATTATTGATTAGTGCAACATTGATTACAAGTAGTCCAAGTATGATAGGATTTTGTCATTAAATTACTCGATTGACTGTATACTGACCTTTGTGACTTTTGAATCTTGATAAATTAATTGACTGTTTTGACTAGAGTAACACAGGATTTTGTCATATTATATATTTATTAAGCATGTTTCGACTATTGTGACTAAGTCACTTGATTGACTGTCTTTTGACTATGCTAGTCGGCGGTAGCCGACATTTGAACTATAAAGAAAGTTGACGTAAGTCGGCACCAGCCGACATTTAGTTCATCGTGTCAACTTGCCATTAGTCGGCGTAAGCCGACATTTGGACTATAATAACAGTTGACATAAGTCTGGGCCAGCCGACATTTGGACTATAACAGTTGACATAAGTCAGCGGTACGGACATTTAAACTATAATGACATTTGACATAGCTCAACATTTAACCAATCGTGATAACTTGACACGAGTTTGAATTGAACTATAATACGATCGCTATGTTATTTTTTTTCTTCCTTGTGACAGTTACGATATACATTTTAAAACTTGTGAAATATTTTAAAATAACGAGTGTCTTCCACTCCCAGACTAAGCATGAAGTAAAATTTCGAGTTTAGAAAAGCCCCGAGTAGAAAATTTGTCGAGGGTCGCGCAGCGACCCGAGACAAATTTTCACGGGGCTTTTCTAAACTCGAAATTTTACTTCATGCGCCACGCGTATATAACAATCATTTAAAGTAAATTTCAAAATACACCCATCCATTATGTGTGATCCTCACTTGAATACAATCTACAAATGTTTAATATTGACTTACCTGTATGTACTTATAACACCTTTTGTTGTTACTCTTGGATTTTGGGATATTATAATTTTCATATTTAATCGTCATTATATTAACGAGGGAATAGTAAACCTTTTTCGTTTAATTTGGATGTTGATATTAATCGCTTAATTTTCTTTTTTCTCACATCAAAGCATATTTTATTAATATTTTTTTAAACATCTCTAATACAACAACAACAATAACATATTTATTGGTAATTCAATGTAGTAAAATAACAGTATCACAATAATGGTAATATTAGCTTGAATTGACAACGGGATAACGACCAGTGGTATTTCTGCCTATATTTATATAGTTTATTGAGTCTGGCTGTGCAAAATATTTTGTAAAATAATAGTTAAGTGTTTGATTGTGTTTAGATTGTTGTGTTGATAAAACTATATTTCTTTGACTAATTACGAGTGCTAGAATAAAGCTGTACTTTTAAATTTAATTACATATTATAGTATGATTACCTTCATGAGAAAACCTTCTCTTTGCATAAAACCTACCTTCAAATTGTACTTCATACTTAATCAAGGAGTAGAATCAATTATTATAAGTTTAAAATTAAGCAATTTTATAAAAGAAAAGAATCCTTGAAGATTTGCAACGTATACATCAATATGTCTATAAGTACTTAAAAGAAATATTCCCTGTATGCTGGCTTCAATTAATGCAACTGTGAACTAGATTATGATTTAAGTACAAAATTTTATATATTTTAGAAAATTAGTTGATATTTAGAGGTACACACTGTCGCAGGGTGCGTAAGAATAAGGGAGAATAATATTCTCACCCGGCGCATTCACCAAATCTAAACAAGGATAATTTTTATTAATATATTTGAGGTCGAAAGAAATTGCTCACGCTTTTGGTTTATTAAACTTTAAATATAAAAAATAAAATTGTATTGAACATATTTGGATTTTAATGTCAACTAATCATGTGAATATAATTTACTCGAACGAAATAAAAAATATATAACCATGATCTTAGTATACAAACTTAATACACAGCTTATAGAAACTATCGAAAACTCGATAAATTCCACTTATTACAACAGCACACTAAGCAACGATATTAAGAGATAAAGGGATGCGTTTTATAAAGTGGAAAGGGTGGTTTTCGCGTACACTCGCCCCACACTCTCACACATATAAGAAAACGCGGGTGGGTTTCGTGTAGGTGGATGAGAAAAGGGGGGTAAAAGCCGCAACAACTAAACTCAACTAGCGCGAGGAGTTGCGGTTCGAACCCATAGAACGAACAGCCCGGGGAAGTTGAAATTAATTTAGGTCCAAACTACTTCATGACGCCATCTTGGGATCCTCGCGTGTGTGCTAGTATTTAATTACCAGAGTCCTGGGCTAAATTGGAAGGGCTGCTTGCCATTATTACACTGCTTTGACTGAATTACTGTTACTGCTTGTAAGACACTTCAACTCGCATATTCTCCCTCTCACTCCCTCTTTGTGTGTATGTGTGTGTGCCCGGGAAAACCGCCTAATTCAATCCGTGAACTATGCTATGTTCGCTTGGTTTATAAAATATCCGCCCTTTTTGGCTTCTAATTACGGTTTGGATGAGATTATTTTCCTGGGTTTTCATGCGACGGAAAGTAACGCTTATTTCACATCTATTCAAATTAAAATTAAATTAATCTCATTATAACTAAACATACGCTTTGGATAGAACATAATTGTTTTAGTCTAATTTTCTGCAGTATACTGATGCTTTTTGAGCTTATATAAAGTGTTCCGGCAAAAAATGACCATCTATGAAAAATTAAAAAGGTTAATAAAACCAACAAACAAATCTCAACAGACTCAATATACGAGTTCATGTTAGTCTTACAAAATATCATGTGTGTATTTTTAAATGTCGTGCTGAAGCAATGTTGTATAAGCATAGTGTGTGAAATACTTATTTAGAGCATTACTAAACTCGAAATATTTACTTCATAAAATCCAAATTAAATACGATCAAGATTTTAGAAAAATTAAATGTGTTTAAATTTGTGAAATTATGCAATTATATACAGGGTTTCCCATTAGTGCGTTCTTGAAGGATTACTTGGCTCACGTTAAAGATAGAAAATAAAATGGTAATATGTCCATTATAAGACTTTCCCCGTTAAAAATATGATGATTTAAATATCAACAATATGGAAATGTTGCTTAAACTAAATCTTTTCTACTTCTATTATTTCTATTCTAAAACCATTCACAAAAAAAGTATTTCTTGCATTTTTCGCTACATCTTGGTAAATATTGACCACCATTACATCTAAGCTCATATATTTTTATAATGCGTACCGCATGAAGTAAAATTTCGAGTTTAGAAAAGCCCTGTGAAAATTTGTCCCGGGGCTTTTCTAAACTCGAAATTTTACTTCATGCTTAGTCTGGGAGTGGAAGACACTCGATACTTTAACATATGTCACAAGTGTGCCGGCAAATCCAAATGTTCAGGCTTTTCTAAACTCGAAATTTTACTGCATGCGCCACGCGTATTAAACACTGATTTAATGCAAAGTTGACAGCATACTGCTTAGGATATATAACTTTACTTTTGTAGAAAGATATAGTTGTTTAAGTTATTTTTATTGTATATTTATTATATAATTATTGAGAAATAAGCCACTTTCTATTTGTAATACAAACATAATTTTCTTAACTTTTTTTACACAGTTTAAAAGGAGGGGGAGGGAGGTCGTAAAAAAAGTCGATCGCGTGAAAGTGTTTAAAACTACTAAAAGAAAAAAACATTTGATTAAATGTGATTTGGACGTTTGTTTTTAGATCATATAGATTATACAATCATCTTTACTTTTGTAGAAAGATAACGTTGTTTAAGTTATTTTTATTTTAGATTTACTACTATTATTGAGCAATAAGCTACTTTCTATTTGTAATACAAGCATAATTTTTTCCTTTACTTTTTCTACACAGTTTACGATGGGAGGGGGGGTCTTAAAAAAAGGCCGATCCTGTAAAAGTGTTAAAAACCACTAAAAGAAAAAATCCATTTAATTAAACGTGATTTGAATGTTTGTTTTTAGAACATACAATCATTTTCTATTTGTAATACAAACATAATTTTCATAAATTTTCTTTCTTTACTATTTTTATACAGTTATAAATACAGCGTAAAAAAGGTTGATCGTGCAAAAGTGTTATAAACCACTAGAGGAAAGAAAACCTTTTTTTTATTATTAGACAAAAGTGTGTTACACAGGTCCAACTAATCTAATCTGTACTAATCTATTCTACGGTCATCCGATTTGATTAAATGTGATTTGGATGTTTGTTTTCCGACTATACAACAATCATTTCCAAACACAAATTGTGACATTTCTTCATCATCATTCATTCATCATTATGCTGAACAATACTCATTATGCTGAACAATACTCATATGCTCATATGCTGAACAATACTCATTATGCTGAACAATACTCATATGCTCATATGCTGAACAATACTCATAGAGTAAACGCCTCAAATATTCAACAATTGCTTGTAAGCTAATTAATTTAGTAATTAAAAATATGACAATCCATTTACTAACCCAACAATCCCACACCGAGTTACTTACAAGAAAATTTGAATTTTCTGCATGCGCCGGGTGATCTTTCTTCTCAGTTTTTAAATACCTGCAATTTAAATTGTTGCCAGGCGCATTCACCAAAATTGTTAGACCTCAAGTTGATTATAATAATCATTAATAATATTATAAATAGTTATTTTTTCTTTGACTTCCCGTATAAATTGTAAATAGTATAGTTAAAATATCATCATAACATCTAATTTTAAATTTGGTGCATGCGCCGGTAAATTTATCTTCTCAGGTTTTAAATACCTGCTATTTAAATTGTTGCCAGGCGCATTCACCAAAATTATTAAATCTACAAGTTGATTTCTAATAATTTGTACAATAAATATTAATAATAATATAAATAGTTAATTCTTCTTTGATGCCCTGTAAAAATATGTATATATCATAGTTAAAATATTATCATAAAAGTATATCATTAACGAGGCGCACAATATCGGCTCTGTAAACCCTCTGCTGTTCGCGTTTGAAGTGCTAATATTTGTGAAGTATAACGCTGTGTTACAAAGTAAATATCTATTTGTAACGTTACACGTATATATTCCACGTGTCTATTATAATTGAAACACAAAGGGTATGTGTGTGTGCAGTTGGAGCAGTTTGGAACTGTTAGAACAAGGAAACCGAGCACACCTCAACCATACTACAAATGAATTATACACAAATTATACAGCTGTGTCACTCAGCGGTAAAATATACACGAGTTCCATGTTGTTTGCATATGGTATTTAACATATTTATATATTTTATTGTGTTATTCAGTTAGAATTAAGGTTTATTATAGCTACAAGGGTTGTTAAAATTTAATAAACAGTCAAGAGAAAGTGTAAAGTATACATAAATTTAGATTTTACGCATCTTGATCAAGTTTGTAGACTTTTTATAGGAAATAATATAATTGAAGCCAGTGTTTCACTTCTTGATTAGGCATGAAGTACAATTTCAAATTGATGAGTGCTTGAAAATTTAAATTTGTCAATGAGATTTGATAAATATACAAAACTTGTATCAAAAATTCCAAAAGTTTTTTTACAAAGCTTGTTGGAATTCTTGTTTTGAGTTTTGAGGTCTTTAATGTATCTGTCCACTGCTGTTTTTTTTAATGTATCCTAGGTTTTTGATTTTTTGTCAAGATTTAGTTATTTTTAGAAATGTTTATGAGCTTGTAAAACTGTATTTCAACTAGTTTCAGTTTGTTAGACCATTTTCAAAGGAATGTATACAACTTTATATATTGTAATATATATAATTGATGAGGCGGATACATGATGAAACTCCATAATACTATTTGAAATAAAACAACGCAGTTGGGAGGGTTTCACTTTTATTGTTGAACACTGCAACATGTTTCACCACACAATGGCTTCATCAGGCAGATGAAATAATCTTTTCGTTATTTCATCTGCCTGATGAAGCCACTGTGTGGTGAAACATGTTGCAGTGTTCAACAATAAAAGTGAAACCCTCCCAACTGCGTTGTTTTATTTCAAATAATATTGTAATATGTTTCACCACGTGCCAGATGAGAAATTGATTCAAGAAATTTTTAAGAGAATGAAGAGCTTCGATTTCAAAATCAAAATGAAAATGACAATGTCACTATGACATTTATTACTAATCAGTTAGAAAATTCCCTATAATAAAATATTGTATTTTGCCAACTTAATAACAATTTGAGAATAATTATAAAAATTAAATGAACTTTATTAACAATATCTGTTAATATGATCAAATAGTTGACTATCTGTAATTTTTTTATGAGACAATTTAAAAAACACTTGGAATATTGCACTTTTAAATAATTATTGAGTCTGCGTCTTCAAATAAGATGAACACATATCGTATGTTCAATAAAAAAGCCTCCAGAGTGCTATGCAAAATACTGTAAGTTGGCAACTCTGAAATTATATATTATAATAATTATGTCTGACGTTTTATGTGTCAATTCCTAAAGCGCGTAGCCAACTTAAATTTAAAAAAAGATGAAATCCTGCACTCTAGAGGTATTTTTTATTGAACATACGATATAAATATAATGTGAAAGTGGGAATTTCAGTTGATTTAACATATTACATATTATTTAAAATGAATAACAATTAATTCTAGTCTTATTAAAGTACTATGAGGAATATATGTATATTCCTTATAGTACTTTACGTTTTACATGTTTGCATATATTTCTCTCGTCTACTTTTTTTATTATTTATACCCATATAATAAAAAAAGTATAAAAGAGAAATATAAATTCCTATTAAATATTAATAACACCTTGATTCAGGTTTTACATTCGTTAAACTCAGTTGTATTAGCATTGTAGAACTATTATAAAATTATAATCGAGTTTTAAGGTGATTACGTGAAAGTTTTGCGCACGTGTGTGTGTGTGAAGGGCTGGGATACATTTTGGGCGTAAAATGTATACATAATAAATTTTCCTTGTTAAACTCTTGTCGGCGTAAGAGCATTATATACTCATTGATTTTTAAAGCGAATTTTCTTCGGGTGTGTATTCCGTGCGGCCCGTGTTAAATGCGTTTATAAATGATTGATAGTAGTTTCGAAAACCGCTCGCGGCTCAGGCTCCGAATTAAATATTGACGTCGTTTTCTTCAATTTTTCAAACGCTTTCTCTCCACACACACACACATACACACATACACATACAAAACGAAACGTCAAACTTCGCAACGATCGATTCAATAAAAATCAATTCTGCTAGAATGAAAAAATTGGTGAATGCGCCGTGTTTTTGCTACAATATACACACAGAAGTTAAACGTTCACTAAATAATAATATGTTATATGTATTAAAATTAAACTAAATTTATAATAGTATATTTTCTTGGCGTTCAAAATATTTTTTATGACTTTAGTTTCGGCTTCTTACAGTAATTTAAAAGAGTAATGTTATCATTATGCCATTAATGTCAAATTAAAATTTAGCTGAGTTCTAAATGTGTAAGTCATACATTTACAACTCAGCTAAATTTTTATATGAAGATAACGGCATAATTACAAAATAATTCTTAAATGACTGTATAAGTCATACATTTAAAATTCAGCTAAATTTTAATTTGAAGTTAATGGCATAGTGACAAAATAATTCTAAAATGACTCTATAAATCATACATTTGGAATCAGCAAAATTTTTATTTGAAGTTAATGGCATAATGACAAAATAACGATTGGGGTTCATTTTGCCCCTAAAATTTCTCCCCCGGCAAATTTTCCCCTTATATTTTTCCCCCGAATTAATATTCCCTCAAATTAATATTCCCTTAATCTACTTTTCCCCCAAATGAATAATAGCGCAACAATCAAATTAATTAAGTTATATTACAAAATTTATAAAGTTATATTACAACCAATATTTCGTAAATAATCTAAAAGTTTGTCTTCCTCCCTAAATCATCATATTTCGCGACTATGTTTTTGATTCGACGTTTAATCCTTCTCTGCTCATGCGATTTGGCTCTTCTAATGGGCTGTCCTAGCGAGAGTTGTCGCATCATGGTCATAACAAGTGTTTGTACTCCATGATTAAGCATGATGTAAAATTTCGAGTTTAAAAATGTCTGAAAATTTGGATTTGTCGGTGCAAGCGAAGCGAAGCCCGGCTAATCCAAATTTTAAGGCTTTTCTAAACTCGAAATTTTACATCATGCACTAGACGTAGAAAACACTGATTTAACGTTAAAAATTTAGTGATTGTAATATTTATATTTGAGTATTCGAATATTTGAACTATTTATATTTATATAAAATATCATATTTTTCAAATATTAATAAAAATAAAAACAAAATAGTTCTACTTAGCTCAAACATTATCTACGCAACTGATATTTAAGCTATAACTTTTCAACTTCAAATTGAGACTAATTAACATCAAATTCTGATAAAACAATTTCCCATTGGAACTTAAAACATTGCTGTCAATTAAAACGCAATCGAATTGGGAATACGCAATTTAACATTTTTAGTTTCTTGTTATTTAGTCTGGGGAGTTTTAGGTGAAACACCCTTTATATTCCTTAAATATTTAAAAAAGAATCCTTTGAGTTTGGCTTATATAACATTTGCTACAATCATTGCAGGTTAGGTTATTTTTCCCCGCGCTATTAATTTTGAACTCAAATTTTCCCCCGGCTATTATTTTCATAAGAAGATGAAACTTAGACTCAGAAATGTATTCAATTGCGGAATACATTTCTGAGTCTAAGTTTCATCTTCTTATGAAAATAATAGCCGGGGGAAAATTTGAGGGCAAAATTAATAGCGCGGGGAAAAATAACCTAGGGGAAAAATTGAAAGGGAAAAATGACCCCCAAAATAACTCTTTTAAATGACTGTAAGAAATCGAAAGCAGTGGTTTCTTCTCGGTGGTTCACAGGTAGTCAGCGAGAAGTAAAATATGATCTACGGGATGTTATAAAAACATTCAAAATTTGATTAAAAACACACGTTTTGACCTTAATTTGGCAATATCACGAAAACTCTCTCTCTCTAAAATCATATTTTAAAATAGCAATCTTATCTTAACCTATTAAGCACCATTGATGCAACAACGAAGCATTATTAATTATTTCTTATTGAATTAATACGTTGTATTATTTGACATAACTTGAGAATGTGTTATGTAAAATGTATATATTTTGTTATTTAAATATTTTGATTATTACTCATTTTAAAATAGTAATTTTAAGTCTATTTCTAACTTCGTGACATTTCAGTGGTTTATACGCGTGGCGCATAAAGTAAAATTTCGAGTTTAGAAAAGCCTGAAAATTTGGTTTTGCCGCTCCGCTTCGCGGAGCGACCAAACCAAATTTTCAGGCTTTTCTAAACTCGAAATTTTACTTCATGCTTAATTTGGGAGTGGAAACACTCTCTTGAAACTCCAAATTGAACGGTGATATAAAATCGACAAATGCATTAAAATTTATAGCGTATACATTATGTGTATTCAAAAGAAAAATTCACAGTATATAATATAATAAGTCATTCATAAAAATCATACATAGAAGTATTAAATTTTATCTCAAAATTTTAACTCTATTATTAGAGGCTGTTAAAAGGTTAATATACTCAGATAGTTTCAGAAAGATTTTATTGATAATCTAAAAGTTATGACTGTCTATTTTTTCAAATCCATATAATTTTAAACAATAATAATTCAAATTCAAAACTATTTGATTTCGAGAAAATGGGCTTCCGCTTCTTATAGATTGCACACTTTAATAATAATATGTAACATTACTATGCAATAACAAAGCATCATTTATTTTTGCTTATTAAACTACTAAATAAGTTAATTTATTAATACATTGTATTATTAGACCTGACTTGAGAATGTGTGAAGAAAAATGTATATATTTTCTTATTTAAATATTTTGATTATCACTTAATTTAATAAAATAATCTTGAGTGTATTTCTAACTTCACAATATTTCAGTGTTTTATACGCGTGGCGCATGAAGTAAAATTTCGAGTTTAGAAAAGCCTGAAAATTTGGTTTGGCCGCTCCGCGCTTCGCGCTACGCGACCAAACCAAATTTTCAGGCTTTTCTAAACTCGAAATTTTACTTCATGCTTAGTCTGGGAGTGGAAACACTCTTTCGAAACTTCAAATTGAAAGCTGATATAAAATCGCCGGATGCCTAAAAATTTGCAGCGTATGCGTTATGTATATTCATAAGATAAATTTCCAGCATGTAATATATCAAGTCATACATAGTAATCATAAATAGAAGTGCTGAATTTCACCTAAAATTTAACTCTATTATTAAACGCCGTTAATAGATTAATATACTCAGAAAGTTTTAGAAAGATCTCATTGATAATTTTAAAGTTATGACTGTCTATTTTTTCAAATCTATATAATTTTAAACAAGAATAATTCAAATATTGATGAAGGTTTGAATTAAATTACACTTGGATTGTTTCATAATTTTCTCTTTACTATTAACTCGACTAGTTTCGCGTTTTACAGCATTATCAGGAGTGAATTACAAAAGACACCGGCAAGCTTATATATTGTCAGTTAATAAGGGATTTTAAGATTGGGGAATTCCAAATCTTCTCGTTGTTGACGAGGTGTTTTCTGTCTATTATTGCCCTATTTATTTCTAGGCCTTCTCTGAGAAATATAATTCAAATTTAAAACTATTTTAATTCGAGCAAATAAGCTTCCGCTTCTTATAGTTTGCACACTTTAAATATATGTAAAATTACGACAATGTTCGTATAAAATGCAAACAATAAGTCGATAAAATTTTAAATATTTCATTGTATAATTCAATTTCCGAAAATGTATTTGCACAGGAAGTAGTTGTTTGAGTGTGTATTTACTGTTTCAAGTAGTTTTATTAATTAAGACGTATTGTTTACAGTTTATACGAACGTTGTTGTAATTTTATATACTTTATAATTTATCAATTAATCAATATTAAGAAGTGTTTCAATGTTTTATATTACTTCATTTTAATATTTCTACTACCCGAGCTTCGATAGATTTAGTGTCGTTTTCAAGTTTGACAAATTTTATTAAAAAAACACACTTTTCAATATTCAGATGGGAATTACTTGAAAACAGTCGATGAGTTATTTCGAAATTTTTATATATTCTGAAAGAGCAATAGTTTTTTAATTTTCCTACAAAAATCATCTTCATGGATTTTTGTGGGAAAATTAAAAAACTATTGCTCTTTCAGAACATATAAAAATTTCGAAATAACTCATCGATTGTTTTCAAGTAATTCCCATATGAATATTAAAAAGTGTGTTTTTTAATAAAATTTGTCTCGAATAATGTCTTAGTTGTAAATGTTGTAAACTAACCTCCCCAAATATTTCCATAAAACTCTATTTTTTCAACGTTCGCTTCATAATAACTCGAAAACTGTGAATGCCGTATTTGTTTGTGGCTTATTTTAAACGAGCATTGATTTAAATTTTCATGTTCTGAAATAGCAACGCTTTCTTAATATCCATACAAAATTCCATGAAGATATCTCAATCAATGTATAAGTTGTGAATGTTTTTACTTGTAGTTTCGATAATTATTTCTACAAAATTCATTTTATTCGACGTTCATTTGAAAATAACTCGAACACTGTCGCAAGATTTTTGTTTTTGTGATATTTTAAAGCTGCACTTATTTCTTAATATTCACACAAAATTTCATGAAGATATCTCAAAGAATTTCTATATTGTGAATGTATTAAACTTTCATTTTCCTGAATATTTTCATAACATTATATTTTTTCCACTTATAATTGAAAATAACTCGAAAACCGTCAATTGTATTTGAGATAACCTACAAGAGCAATGTCTTCTTAAAATCCGGTTATGAAGTTTTTAAACTGTAACTTCCTTAAATATTTCCATAAAATTCTATTTTTTCAACGTTCATTTCAAAATAACTTGAAATCTGTCGATGCCAATTTTGGTTTTTGGCTTATTTTGAACAAGCATTGATATAAATTTTCATGTTTTAAAATTGCAATGATTTCTTAATATCCACACAAAATTCCATGAAGATATCTCAAATAATGTATAAGTTGTGAATGTTTTAAACTGTAATTTCGGTAAATATTTCTACAAAATTCTATTTTTTCCACGTTTATTTAAAAATAACTGAAATACTGTCGATGCAGTATTTTTTTGTTTTTGTCATATTTTAAACAAGCAATGATTTCTTAACCCATTAACGGCCGAGCAATTATAGAGATAACTCTAAAAGTTGAGTTTAAGTAAAATTCTGCACTTCTTTTTATGATATCTATGACAGTATTTTTTTATTTTTCTCATATTTTAAACAAGCAATTATTTCTTAACCTATTAACGGCCGAGCAATTATAGAGATAACTCTAAAAGTTGAGTTTAGGTAAAATTCTGCACTTCTTTTTATGATATCTATTAAAGACTTATGGTATTAAATACTGTGAATTATTCTTTTAAATACACATAGTGTATATGCTGTAAAATTTCAGGCATTCGTCGATTTCATATAAAAACGTGCAGTATGAAGTTTAGAACGAGTGATTCCACTCCCAGACTAAGCATGAAGTAAAATTTCGAGTTTAGAAAAGCCTGAAAATTTGGTTTGGTCGCTCCGCGAAGCGGAGCGGCCAAACCAAATTTTCAGGCTTTTCTAAACTCGAAATTTTACTTCATGCGCCACGCGCATAAAACGCTGAAATATTATGAAGTTGGAAATACGAAATACATTCACATTATTTTTTTTTTAAATAAGTAACAATCGAAATATTTATTTAACAAAATATTTACATTTTTCTTCATACATTTTCAAGTCAGGTCAAATAATATAATATATCAAATTAATTTATTTAGTAATTTAATAACCATAAAATTAATAATGTTGCGTGTATGCATCAATGGCGTTTAATGAGTTGATACGCACACACAAAATTTCATGATGGTATCTCAAACCCATATTCTGAATGTATTAAACCTTTATTTTTCTGAATGTTATTATAACATTATATTTTTTCGACTTTCAATTGAAAATAACTTAAAAACCGTCAATAGAGTATTTTTTGTTTTTGATATATTAATACATCTCAATGAATTTTTATATTGTGAATGTCCTAAACTTAATTTTCCTAAATATTTTCATAAAATGGAATATTTGCGATATTCAATTGATAATTGCTCGAAAACTATGCATGAAGTATTCGTTAATTTTGACAAATTACATAGCAATAATGTCTTCTTAACATCCACAGCAAATTTTGTAAATATCCAAGAAGGGCTTTTTAACTTATGATTTTTTTAACATTTAATATCTACGAAAGTGTTCCCGGCGCATTCACCGAATGTAAAAAGCATTCTGTACACAAAATCTACATTTGTACTAAATATACTCCTTTATACAAATAAGTTATTATATATAATAAAATATCAAGTTAATTTTCATTGATTACCTAATGAAACATTTTAATAATCAATACAATCCAAGTACAATTTTATTTACATTATATATAAAATTACGATACTGTTTGTATAGTAGATTCTATATTAGAATATTTTATATATACTCAATTCATTTTAATCTTATTTTTTTATATTCTAGTATTTTTTAAACGTTATAATTATAGTATCTTTTTTTATATTTTACTGTATATGTATTACTTTTGTAATTTTATGTGATGTTTTCTTTAATGTATTTTGATTATGTATCATGACCTGTGTAAAACGATTGTTACGAGCACCAATAAAGTATTATTATTATTATTATTATTTTTATAAACTGCAAACAATAAGTCTTAATTAACAATACCACTAACACAATAAATATCCATTGAAAAACTATTTTATTCACATTTGTTTTACAAAAGTATTGTTTAACGTTTGGATTATTTATTGAAAAACAAAACTCAAGCTGAAAAAAATGAAAATCGTGAAAATTAGTAAATATAACACGTCGGTTGAGTTTGTGGTTGCGAGAGGAGTGAATTTTAAGTAAAACGTAGTGGTCGTAGCGGGTGTAATAGGAACGCGCCATTAAAATGCTGAGTAAAAGCCTTAATATTATAATTATTCCGGGTTCTTAACCAGCGCAATAAAATTAAAATTAGCTTCCCTTAACAAGTTTACCGTCGCTTAACATCAAATGCTCATTCTTCACTAATTCGTTTGATGTTTATTTAAACTCTTTTAAATTTTTATGCGCGCCGCAAGAATGCTAATTGGGTCCTCTCGTTCTCTCCCTCTCTCTTTCTCTCTCTCTCTCTTCCTTCTCTTAAAACTCGGCTCTTTTCCACTCCTCGGACGGAAAATTCACAAAACTCCGGTTGAATTAATCAGACTAATCATTTAGAAAAAAATAATAACATTAGTAAACATATCAAATCATCAAGAATTGGTTTTATGGTAAAATTAATTTTTATTTATCCACTTGATAACCCTAGAGTAGTGGTATTTAATCGGTATTTTGTGAAGTTCTTAGAGAATGTGAAAAAAATGTCAACAACTAAAAATTGAGAAATGGAGTTAGAACTCTTTCACAATAAACGGCTTAACCCACTATGTGCCATTGATGCATATACGCAACATTATTAATTTAATGTTGATTAAATTACTAACTAACTTAATTTGATATATTATATTATTATTTAACTTGACTTGAAAATGTATGAAGTAAAACTTAAATATTTTGTTATTTAAATATCTTGATAATTACTCATTTAAATTAAATGTTTTTAGTGTATTTCTAACTTCACAATATTTCAGTGTTTTATACGCGTGGCGCATGAAGTAAAATTTCGAGTTTAGAAAAGCCCCGTGAAAATTTGTCTCGGGTCGCTGCGCGACCCTCGACAAATTTTCTACGCGGGGCTTTTCTAAACTCGAAATTTTACTTCATGCTTAGTCTGGGAGTGGAAATACACGTTCTAAACTTTATATTGCACGTTTTTATACAAAATCGACGAATGCCTTACATTTACAGCGTATATATTATTTATATTTAAAAGAAAACTTCATAGAATGTAATACAATAATCATTCGTAGAAATCATAAATATCATTCGTAGAAATCAAATAAAGAAGTGTAGAATTTTGCCTAAAATGCAGAAGTGTTAGCTCTATAATTGCTCGGCCATTATTGGGTTAAGTAAACAAAATTACAAAGGTATTGTGTTTTCTAAAAAAAATATAAAAATCATCTGAACCTATGGTTTTTCCTAGTTTTCTTACTCAAAATAAAAATTAAATAACAAATGAATATATAACATGATTTTGTTTCTTTTATCAGTTTTATTGCAAATAAAGTTTAATATATAGGCATAAACAAATCGCGCAACTGTAAACTAGTAGTATTTTAATAAAAAACGGTTTAACTTTGTTTGTATAACACAATTTATTTTTATGTGACTGCAGCAAATTTAGCTTGCCATTATCAAACATGTATAACGAAGTAGAAGCCTCCACAATACAAAATTAGTAGTATTTTAATTGAGAGCGGTTGGTAACCAATTTATATGGATATGATTTAAAAAATAATAATTAGCGAATCATAAAGAAATTTTTCAGTGAATACTATTAAAAAATGCTCATTATTTTTTGAAAAATAATTACTACTCTCTTTTACCATTTTAACAAATTGGAAACATCTTGTAATTATTTGTTTGCTTAAAGCCCGTTTTCATATTAAAATTGTCTATGTCTCGATGAATATTATTTATATACGACATTTTCCAGGAGAAATTCTTCGTTTTTTCAAGGGGTATCTGATAAATGAACCCCATCGATCGAATGTAGTTTTAGCCACCCGCACACGCATAGAAGAAAAAAAATTAAGGGGGGAGGACGCAAATCGCGTTCCATTATAAAGCGAAAAAATGGCAAATTCAATTTCCATTTAATACCTTCACCCTGTTTACTCTTACTCACTCCCCCGCACGAAAAAGGGAAATGCCCGAGACGGGGGGACGGGTGGGAAGGGGGAAGGGTTTTCCTGATCCCATTACGGAGGGAACGGACAGCAAATGGCAGTGACCGGAAGTGATACGCCCACACACACCGGAAACTACCGAATGGGGGCGAGTCGGTGGTCATCGGGCGAGGGTGGAGGAAATGGGGGAGAGGGGGGGGGGGTTGTTTTTTATGTTTGCGAGCGCGAACAAAGGGATTTTAGGGATTTTGCTGTGGTGAAAGGCTTGCGCCCGACAATGTAAATATTCTCGCGCTGCGTTTCCTTTTTTTCCTGCACTTTTTGTAATTAGGGAGAAGAGGGATTAAGGATGATAAAAAAGTGGGTGTATTATTTGAAATGTTGAAATGAAATTGATGTATATAAATGTTAGTTGTTTAAATAAAGTAAAATTTCGAGTTTAGAGAAGCCTGAAAATTTGGTTTGGCCGCTCCGCGCTTCGCGACCAAACCAAATTTTCAGGCTTTTCTAAACTCTAAATTTTACTTCATGCTTAGCCTGGGAGTGGATAACACTCGCTTTAAGCTTAAAATTGAATTCTTTTAATAAACCGGGCATCGGAAAATGTGCAACGTAGGCATATGGATACTTCAAAGAAAAATTCTCGTTATGAAAATGTTCGGTGTTACATAAAACTCTCTGTACATATTTTATACGCTGAACATTTTCAGTTATCCGTCGATTTTATATAAAAACGTGCAATATGAAGTTTAGAATGAGTTTCCACTCCCAGATTAAGCATGAAGTAAAATTTCGAGTTTAGAAAAGCATGAAAACTTGGTTTGGTCGCGTAGCGCGAAGCTTATTAACACATATAGTTAGGTAAACTATTTGTTTTTTTTTTAAATTTACAGGCACAAAAAAGTTCAATGACATAAGAAAATACAGAGAAATGATCTTTTTTTAAAATATCTTAAAAATCTAACAAGTTGTTGATTTTCTACGACATTTACCATGGATTTTGTTTCATTGTGGAAATAATTAAGTCGAATTTCAGAGCTCAGAGGCGATAAAAAAATTATTTAGTTTTAATAAAATCTGACATTTGGGCAATAGGCATGTTCTAAATATTAAAAAATTGTAGTTAAATGTTAACTACAATTTTTTAACATGTATGCGTGTTTTGTTTTAAATGGTTATTTTTTCTTAACAAATACGATTATGTAAACTATTTGATTTTTTTTTAAATTTCCACTTCCGTACGAATTACGAAAATGTTTAATGACGTAATAAAATACAAAGAATCATTATTTTATTTGACAATTGATGTTTAAAAATTGAAAAAAAAAACATTTTTAGGAATCTAGGATTTTTATGAAAGGTTTCTACAGTCATTTCACTCCTTGGTTAACCATGAAGCAAATTTTTAAGTTCAGAAATGCCCGACAATTTGGTTTGGTCGCTCCGCGAAGCGGCCAAATTAAATTTTTACGCTTTCTAAACTCAAAATTTTACTTCATGCACCACGCGTGTAAATCACTGAAATATTGTGAACTTCTAAAGCACCCATCATTGTCTTAACCCTTTCGACCTGACGCACAGTGGGCTGAAACAAATATTCAGCCGGAGAAAAGTCTTAATACCTAAAACGTCGATGTAAGATTGTCGAAATTATGCAAAATACTTTAAAAAATAAAGTAGAAACTTTCACATCACGTTTTGTTGGTATCTAGAGGCGCTGGCGAGCAAACAAGTTGAATGTTTTGTACTGCAGTAAAATAGCTGTTATAAAAAACAGTGTGTTGTGATCAGTTGAAGTGTTCTTCATTATTATTATAGTCTCCCGAATACTCAGATAGCTGTTTGGTGGTTGAAGTAAGATATGTTTGAATAGAACTATTTAGTAGCCGAGAGTAGCAGCAAGGTTAAATTATATAAATAATCTTCTATTAATAAGGATGACTTATGTACAATTTTATCGTCCAATACCGTCCTATTTAAAAGTTACAATAACCGATTTTAAAAACTGATATTAAACATTGCTACTTTTTAATATAACTGATTATAAACTGTAATTACGGTTCAAAATATGTAGCAACGTGATTCAAAAATAACAATTATGCCCATCTCTAATCTTTTAGGTGATGAATAATATTATTATAATTATTTATACCGGTATTCAGAGCATCCATAATATTCTGCAATGCGAGTGGTATTAATATACGATAAAATTTCATTACAAGCATGAATTTCGCATCGATTGTAAACTTTAATTCATTACTACTTTGAAGGCAGCAGAAAGCGGCAGGCAGGCAGGCAGGCAGGCAGCAGAAGCAGCAGAGTATGGAGTGTTAGCGAGGGGGTGAGTGAGAGGAGAGTTCTGGGAGCAACAAAGGTGGTTTTACTTGGGGCATGTGAATAGCTTAAAGACGTCGATACTGTCGCACGTAAGATATTCTAAATACGTAGGACATTGTATGTTCCCAAGCTGCTCCCCCGAAACCCCGCGTTGCCAGGGGTAACACGGGCGGGTTGGGGGTTGAGGGGGGTGTGGGTCGGTTTTCCGGGGGATATCTCTCCCAGAGGTAAGAAGGAGATTAATTGGAGCCGTTTCTCTTTACAATCGGATAAATGGGCTCGCGCATTTTGGAAATAGACACATTAACCATTTCGAATTTCGGGCTGGCTGTTCGGGTGGATAGGGCCGGCCTTATCTACTTTTATGTACCTTCGGCTCATTTATTTGACTCACGTCGCGCTGGGGATGTTACGACCAACATCTCAATACTTCAAGCCATCAAAATGTGCACAACTCGGGTCGTTTACCATCCTGGCTTTGCCCCGATAAATTTTCAACAATCAATTCGTTCACTTTCACACATTTCATCACCATATGTAAATAAGAAATAAAAATCTTCACACAAATTCATTTTATTTTTAATAAAACCTCATTACATCACACCTATTGAATAATTTATGAGAAATCATTGAAAATCAACGAAAAGCCATGCTTATTAAAAATTATTTAATTACAACTCGGGTCGTTTACCATCCTGGCTTTGTCCCGATAAATTTTCAACAATCAATTCGTTCACTTTCACATATATCATCATCATATGAAAAGTAGAAAAAATAATCTTTACACAAATTTATTTATTTCATTTTTAATAAAACATCATTACATCACAGATATTGAATAATTTAGGAGAATTCATTGAAAATCAATGAAAAATTATTTAATAAAAAATTATTTAATTATTGGTATTCGAAAATTTATGGATATGCTTTAACTAATTATCCAATTTCTATGACACTAGACTACTTTTGTTTAGTAACCAAATTTAGTATGAATAAATAGTTAAATAAGTGGAATAAACCAAGATTTTTTTTTCACATTAAAAGACTGTTAAGGACTGTTAAGGAATAACAGTCTTTTGATGTGTAATAATTCACGTAAACTCAAAAACATACAGTTATTAATTTTTCTTCATTTAAACTTGAAAAATATTTATATATTTCGCATGATACAAACATAAATATTATTAACGTTGATATTGTAATGAAAAAAATCATTAATTTCTCATATGAGACAAATTATTAACCTATTAAGTGCCATTGACGCATACACGCAACATTATAAATTTTTTGTTAATTAAATTACTAAATAAGTTAATTTGATATACTATATTGTTTGATCTGACTTGAAATTGTATTAAGAAAAATGTATATATTTTGTTATTTAAATATTTCCATTATTACTCATTTAGAAAAAAAATAATGTCAGTATATTTCTAACTTCACAATATTTCAGTGTATTATACGCGTGGCGCATGAAGTAAAATTTCGAGTTTAGAAAAGCCTGAAAATTTGGTTTGGTCGCTCTGCTTCGCGGAGCGACCAAACCAAATTTTTAATCTTTTCTAATTTCGAAATTTTACTTCATGCTTAGTCTGGGAGTGGAAACACTCGTTCTAAACTTCATATTGCACGTTTTTATATATAATCGACGAGTGTCTCAAAACTTACAGCATATTGATAAGATATATTTAAATGAAACATTCACAGTATGTAATTATGAATAAGTCATTCATAAAAATCATAAAAATAAGTGCAGAATTTTATCTAAAATTAACTTTTAGAGTTAACTCTATAATTGCTCGGCCGTTCATGGGTTAAGGTATTATCAGTTTTAAAACTGAATCTCATTTGTTTTATTAGCTGTTTAGTGATCTCTTATAGTTTGAAATACTCGATAAATCGATACATTGGACCCTGTATCGATTTATTGAGTATTTCAAATTTTATATAAGTTAAGTGGAACAGCAGTTGATCTGACTATTAGATCGACTGAACTTCGCCTATGTAATTTTACTGTACATTCTACACCTAGTATCTTTTTAACTTTATGTAAAGACGTTTATTTTTAATATTAATTTAAACAAAATGGTTATATTATAAAGCAAAGAAGACAAACCAATAGTTATCTTAATTTAAATTTTAAAAAAATATATATTCTGCGTGATACAAACATAAACACTGGTAACTTTAATAATATATTAAATAAATTATTAATATCTAACATGAGACTAATTCTTAAGGTATTTTCAGTATTAGAATTGAATAGCCTAATTAAAATGTTCATACTGTAAAGCAAAAAAGACATTCCGCAGCTTTAGTATGTTTGTGGCCTGGCGCATTCACCATATTTCAGAACTAAGTTTTACACGTCAAATCCTTGGAACAGTTAATCAAGTCTATATCTAAATCAGTTTAATTGTTTGGAAATATCTTTTTTAAGTTAATTTTAATATCCAGTATACTTTAATTTTGTTATATGTATGTATACACTAAATTTTAATTAAGTCCGTTGACTGAATAAATAAATAAATAAACATAATAAATGTACAAATATACATTTCGTCTAACCAGATCTTACGCATTAAAAACTACGGAGTAAAATGAAACAGTGGGCTATTTTTTTGGTGAACTTGACAAATAAATCCCTGTATAACATATAACATATAAAATGTACAAATATACATTTCGTCTAACCACATCCAAATACACATTTCATCTAACCAGATCTTACGCTTTAAAAACTTCGAAATAAAATAAAACAGTGAGCTATTTTCTTTGGTGCACTTAACAAAAACAAAATACAAGGATTTTTTTGTCGAGTTCACGAAAGAAAATAGCCCACTATTTTATTTTACTCCGTAGTTTTTAAAGAGTAAGATCTGGTTAGACGAAATGTATATTTGCAGCTCACTGTTTTATTTTACTCGGTAGTTTTTAAAGCGCAAGATCTGGTTAGACGAAATGTATATTTGTACATTTTATTTAAATGAAACACGACCAAACCAATTTTTCAGGCTTTTCTAAACTTGAAATTTTACTTCATGCTTAATCAAGGAGTGGCAGAACTCGTTCGAAGCTTCAAGTTGAACATTAAAAAAAAACAACGAATGTCTTAATTTCCAGCGTAACCGTTTAAGTGTACTCATAAAAAAAATATAAATAATATCTGAATAAAATTGTCAATACTTGGTTGTAGAATATTTCAAAAATAATTTGTATAGTTTTTGTCTATCATAATAATATTTTATTATGATGCCAATAATTTGCTTTCGGCTTTTTCAGGGCAAAAAATCTGCAATAAATACAAAGATATTTTTTGTTGCATCACAGCCACGATTGCCCTAATATCTTTTTTCGTATCATAAACGTATACAAAACAAATATTACAAACTTGTGTTTCTTAATTTGTCCAACATAAGCCTTTAAATTGCAATTCGATCGTTATTTTAAAATAACTCATTTTTTTCAAATAGCAACATGGCTGATCATAATGATTATTTCAAAGGTAAGCATACTAAATATCCAAATGTATTTATTTGAAACTTGTAAATAACTAAAAAAGTATTTAATTTGGCAACTGCGGTATTTTTTAATTATATAGGCCAAGTTTAAATAACAATGAAATATAAAGTAGGCTACGTCTGGTATTTAAAACGATCAAATGAATGATATATCAACAAACTGTAAAACAAAACTTGTTTTTATCTAACTTCATTTGTCCGTGTGTATTTTTGTAGTAACATTATTAAATGTAAGCAAGTTTTAAACGCTCTTTCTGTTATAAAACAATTTGATGCAAATGCTAAAAAACTATAGAATGATCTAAACAAGGAATATAACCAATTACTTAAGCAAACAAAAAGCAACATCATAGCGAAAAAAATTATTGAAAGTGATAATAAAATAAGAGAAACTTGGAACTGTGTTAATCAATATCTAGGTAAATCTAACAAAAATATTAATTTTCCTTATAGTGCAACCGATTTTAATAACCATCTCAGTACGTCCATGCAGAAAATAATACATGAAATACCAAACTCTGACGAACCACTATTTAATAATATAACAAGAAATAATTACAGCTTATTTTTGAAACCTGTATGTGAATCGGAAATAATAAATATAATAGGTAATTTGAAAAATAAAAAATCGGTAGGGTACGATGAAATCAAAACCCAAATGATAAAAATGAATGCTCAAATACTTAAACAACCTTTGACCTATCTGATAAATAGATCGTTTGAGCAAGGGATATTTCCAGAGTGCCTCAAAATTGGTGTAATTAAACCAATATTTAAAAAGGGAGATCGGCTTGATATAAATAACTATAGACCGGTAACACTATTAAGCATATTTTCTAAAATTGTTGAAAAAGCTGTTGCAGCAAGACTCACTAGTTTTTTCTCAAAACACAGTCTTTTTAATACCACACAGCATGGCTTCTTAAAACAAAAAAATACAAACACCGCAATATTTGATTATACGGGGTGTCTATAAAAGAACTCCGGGGTTTTAAGACAAAATATTTTAATAAAGTAAAAAACGTACATACATGTTTTATACATGATTAGAAAGCTTACATTTTCTAGATTTTTTAACAACTTAGTAAAGTTCAATGTGAGCTCCGTTAGTGGCACGGCACACGTCGAAACGGTAATCTACCTCTTCCCATGTCCTGGCGAGCATGTCTGGGGGAACGGACGCCACGCAATTCACTATTCGTTCCCTGAGATGGATAACATCTCGAATTTTCTCTGCATACACAAGATTCTTGATATGCCCCCAGAAGAAAAAGTCCAACGGAGTCATATCAGGGCTCCTTGGTGGCCATGGAATAGGTCCTTCCCTTCCAATCCACCTGTTACCGAAACGAGCGTCCAGTGACTCACGCACACGCAAACTGAAGTGTGGCGGCGCCCCATCTTGTTGGAAGTAAACTAAACCTTTCTCCGCCTCAATGTCATGCAACTGAGGATAAACATACTCCTCTAACATGTCACAATAGACATCACCATTGATAGTCCTTTCGGCAAAAATGAAGGGACCTATGACTCTGTCATGCATAAGAGCACACCAAACATTCACTTTGGGCGTGTCACGTTCGTACTCAATAAACTCATGGGGCGGCTGTGAACCCCAAATTCTGCAATTATGCCTGTTTACAGTTCCGTTCACATGAAAAGTAGCTTCATCACTAAAAACCACACTTTTTAAAAAATCATTATCTTCATTAATTTTATTCAGCATGGAAACAGAAAAGTCGAATCTCTTAACCTTGTCTGCCGGTTTGATATGGTGTAAAAGTTGAATCTTGTAGGCAGTTAAACGAAGTCTTTTACGAATTACCTTATGGACTGTTGATCTTGGTAACCCCAATTCCAGACTGCGTCTTGTTAATGATTTCTTAGGGCTTCGAGTGCATGAAGCTCGGATTCTGTCAACCTTCTCTTGAGACACACGCGGCCTACCCGGCGACTTTTGCTTCAAAACACTTCCTGTTTCCTTGAACGCACTTAACCACTGACGAATTGTTTTGTCTGTAGGCGGGTCAACACCATAGCTACGACGAAAGTTTCTTTGTACAGTAACAACAGAATTAGTTTCTATGAGCCAAATAACACACTGAGCCTTTTGTTGAGGCGTCGCCATAGCGCGGCAGTCCAGACGACACTGACTGCCTGCCGCAACCGCTACGTAATTTCAAGGTCAACGCTCCGCAGCGCTGCCAACTGTTGAGAGAAACATTCCCAATTGGTATGAGTAAAACTGTTTGAGCTGCTTGTTTCAAAGGAATTGATCAAATTTTGCTATCTTTTATAGTTTAAAAAATATTAATTTTTTAAACCCCGGAGTTCTTTTATAGACACCCTGTATAAGTAATATTGCGAATGCTTTGGAAAAAGGTGAAAATCCCCTAGGAATTTTCATAGACTTGTCGAAGGCATTCGACACTATGAATCACAATATTTTATATCAAAAATTCATATTTAAAGCTACAGGTGGGTACGGGGAGCACGCCAAATGGGTACAAGGGAAAGCGAGGAAAGCATGGGGTATTGTAAGGAAGAAGTGGGGAAAATGGTTTGCTGGCAACTTCCAATTGGCGTGCAAACTGTGGGATGCGTGTGTGAAGCCCATTTTGTTGTATGGAGTGGAAGCATGGGGTATAAATGAGTATGAATGCATTGAAAGAGAGCAGATGTGGTTCCTGAAGCAGATTCTGGGGTTGGAAAGGTCAACCCCTGGATACATTCTGCTTCAGGAAACAAATAGAATGAGTATACATGGTGAGGCAATGGAGAAAGTGGTGAAGTATGAGATGAAGTTGTGTGAATTGAAAAGTGAGAGACTGGTGAAAGAGGTATGGAGAACGTGCAAGGGATTAGGGAGGAGTGAGTGGAGTATGAAGCGCAGAGAGATGTATGAAAGGGCAGGAGAGTCTGCGGATAGGGTAAATGAATGGTTAGAGAAGGGGGTGAATGTGGCAGCTTGGATGAAAGAGAAGTGGAAAGAGGTGGAGATGCAGGAGAGGCAAGGGTACATCGGGAGGAGCGGATACAATCCAATGTACGAAAGATGGCAAGTGCATGGGAGAGTGCCAGGGTACCTATCCAATAGTGACCTGTCGAATGAGGCGAAGATAACCCTGGCAAGAGTTTAATGTGGTTCGGAGGAGAGAGGAAGGTCTGGATGGGGGAAAGGTATGGTAAATGTGTGTTGTGCGCAAGTGGACGAGATACATGGAGTCATTTGGGAGAGGAGTGTGAAGGGGTGAATGTGGAATGGCTGGGGGGAAAAAGGAGTGTAACGGAATGGATGAGAGAGGACGGAGCTGGCGTAAAGATGGTAACAGTACTGGGTTGGCGGAGAGCGGAAAAAAGAAAGGAAATGATTTAATTTTTTTTGT
Organism: Philonthus cognatus; assembly: GCA_932526585.2. Classification (NCBI taxonomy): domain Eukaryota; kingdom Metazoa; phylum Arthropoda; class Insecta; order Coleoptera; family Staphylinidae; genus Philonthus; species Philonthus cognatus. The sequence goes on along the minus strand of OW052241.1, from coordinate 30,056,461 downwards.
TCTATTATTATTTTGTTATTATTATTTATTTTTGTAATTTTATTTTTTATATGCCAATAAAGGTCTTTTTTTTTATATCAAAAATTAGAAATGTATGGTGTAAGAGGTACTGCATTAAATATTTTTGAATCTTACTTGAAATGCAGGCCACAAAAGGTTATTCTAGACACATCAGAGTCTAACATCACGTGTACAAATATCGGTGTTCCTCAGGGAAGTATTTTGGGGCCAATTTTATTCGTTATATATGTCAACGATTTCGAGCAAACCATGAGGCCTTTTCCGTGTTCAATAGCTTCATATGCAGATGACACAAATATTATTATAAACAGAGCTGACAGTGATGTAATACACAATGCAAATGCAGTGTATACCGAAGTACAAAATTGGATGTCACAAAACAAATTAATTATAAATCATAAGAAAACCCATGTGCTTCAGTTTTCTGCGAGAAAATTAAACAACATCTCTAATGAGATTATTTTAGACGGAATAGTGCTTCAAATAAAAGAAAGTACAAAATTTCTAGGAGTAAAAATTGATGCACAACTAAATTGGCAAACCCACTGCATTCAACTAATTAAATCTCTGAATATAGTATGTTACACTATTCGAATCCTAAAAAATATATTTGATCATAATACATTAATAATGATCTATAGATCAAATTTTGAATCTCTCGTGAGGTACGGCATTATATTCTACGGAACATCTTCCTTTGCTCAAAAGATATTCATAGTACAAAAGAGAATACTTAGAATTATTAATAACTTAAAGCCTACAGATTCATGTAGAGAATACTTTAAACGAGAAAATATACTCACATTCTATAGTATATATATATATGAAATACTAGTTTTTCATTTTAAATATAAATTAAAATTTGATACGTATAAAATTCAACACAGTTATAACACCAGACGGTTCAATGAATATGAGTATCCATTACATCGGCTAACTCTATACGAAAAAACACCTACATACAATGCAATAAAACTGTACAATACATTACCTACTTACATAAAAAATACAACCTGTTTAAATACGTTTAAAAGGCAATTACGAGAATTCTTGATTAATAAAGAATTATACAAAATGGAAGAATTTTAGTTTCCAACAATTTTTCGCTGCATGATTATTTTGGTTTTTGATTGTTTGTTTGTTTTTGGTTATATTTATTATTTATTTTAAATGTTATTTGTAATTTTAATGTGTTTACTAGTTTATTTGCAATACACTTGTATTATATATGTTTTTTCTTTCTCTAATCCATATTGTGTATTAAGCGATCCATTTACTTTAGGATGTATTCGATATAGTGATATATGTAACAAATGTATATTAACTAATTTCTTGAATAAATGAATTTGAATTTGAATTTGAATTGAACAATTTATTATAATGCCTTACAATCAAATCTTGTACAAAGCCGAAAGTTTATGCAAGGAATGATGTCCTAACAGACGCTATCCCGGACGACACTATTTTGCAAATTTTGAAAGGAAATTTAGAAAAGATGTTATTGAAGTTATTATTAATAGTAATTATGAGTAGTTAGTTTTGTTTTTGTTATTTGTACAAGAATACATTATAGCTTGCTTGATAAAAAAAACTAATAAATTAAATTCCTGATTTTACAATTTTTTTCTCTATTCACTAGTTTCATAAGTCTCAAATGAATACATTTGAATAGGTAATATAAAAACATTTACAAAAATCCAAAATGATTCGACTTATTGCTATTTAAAAAATTAGTTATGTAAAAAAACGATCGAATTACAATTTAAAGGCATCTGTTGGCCAAATTAAGAAACACAAGTTGGTAATATTTGTTTTGTACACGTCTATGATATGAAACGAAATATATTATGGAGATTACAGCAACATAGATGCACCATTATTTTTGAAAAATAATATGGCACTTGTATTTTTTCATCAATTCATTTGTATTTAAAATGAGATTCTGTATCCAAATACAAAAAAATATATAGGGTGTTCAATTTAAAACTTAAAAATTGAAGTCACTTCCAGTGAAACCGGAAGTGCTATTAAAGTTTCATAATCACCACTGAACTCGAAATGGTGTTTAATTCAAATGTAGATATCAAATTGATATCTCAAATAATAAAAAAAACTAAAGGGGGTCTTTTGTGTTACACCCGGTATATTAGCTAAAAGTTCTAAAAACATATTGATCTTTGCTTGAATACTGAAATTTGATTTTTCATATCAGAATTATGTATTATGTATATTTTTAAAACATAGTGATTTTTGTCTTAAACATTTAAATTTGTAATAAAAATGTTATGTCACATACAGTTTTTTAACATATTTCTATTAATATACACATGTTTTGTAATAATTTCAACTAGAAATAATTTAAAAGAAAAAATCATGCATTTAACGGTAAAAAAAAATATATTCTTATTTATTACCATATTTTTTTTAATTCTGTGTTGTGGAGGCTTCTACTTCGTTATACATGTTAATTTCATAATAAAACACTATTTTCTTTGTTTGTATAACACTTTTTATTAAAATTTTGCTCATAAAATAGGTAATACGTTAAGGTGAATATTTATACTTAATCTCAGTTAAAAATATGTTAAGATTTTTTATCGATAAATAAATCATCTTTGTTGTTTGTACTAGATTCATGCAATTGTAATAACTATTCTACATCACCACATTTTTTTGGACATTTTTTCATTGATATACACATATTTTGTAATTATTTCTACAAAAATATAATGTTAATAAAAAAATTATGAATTTAAGGGCTAAAACAAAAAATCCCCTTCTTTACACCTACTTTTTTTATAAAATGGGTAATACGTTAAGAAAAATATTCATATTTAATCTTAGTTCAAAATATGTTAAGATTTTCTATCGATAAATAAATACCCTTTGTTGTTTTTGCTTGATAAATTAAATTGTATAATTTTTGATTGTTTTTCAAACAAAACTTGTCATTTCCTGAACTGATAACCTTATTAAAACGTTATAAATCTTACTAGGGAATAAGTTGATTAACGTGAAACATACCAACAATATTATTTTTATCAGTAATCAAATAGACATTTTTATGAGATTCTTTACGCCGGAAAATCCAAATTTTCAGACTTTATTAAACTAAAAATGTTATTATTTGCTTACCGAGGGAGTGGAAACACTTGTATAGTTAAAAGAAACATTCTCTCCATATAATTCTTTTTCATCTATGTTTTACCCCGGCGCATCCACCATATATGCCAAATCGTTCATAGTTCGTGCTAATCCCTAATTATGAGCTACTAGAAGAAAAGGAACATACTAAGATATTGTAACTATCAGTTGTATAATGTTAATTCTACAGAAACATTAAAAACTATATTTAACATAAAGAAGAATTGAGTTTGCCAATATCTTTAACAATCAATTATTTTAAAAAATATTTTATAAAACAATTAATTCAATTGCTTTCATACTTTTAATATTTTAATTATAATGTGCATAAAATCAATATTTTTTAAAATTAAAACAATTTTCTACTGAAAAACCCTAGAAACAGTCTTCTAGGGTTTTTCAGTAGAACATTGTTTTGGTATAAAGAAATATTGATATTATGCAGAATTTATAAATTCTAATTGCTTATTTCCTAATTTTCAAATTAATAAAATACTATGTTCTACAGGAAAACCTAAGGAAAAATAGAGTTTACAGAAATATAGCATTATATTTAATAATGGTATACTATATTCCGTCATATCAAGTGGTTTTAAAAGGTGATGAATGCAGAACTTCATCATATTTGTTTATTTTCTGTGTATTTACTAAAATATTTCATTTCAATTTGGATCTCATTAATCACTTGTTAATAGTTACTACGTTTGTTGACATTTTGAAAATAAAGACATATTATTATTAATATTGGTATTATTTGTTTCACTTGGAAATGACGATAAGAAAAAACTAATCGGAGATAATAAAAACAGAACTGAATTTTATTCAAATACACTGGCCAACAAAATAAAACTGTTTGTCTGTTTCCTGGTTCTAAATATAAAAATCGTATTCAATTTGGGTCGAGAAAAACGAATATGCCAATGACAAATTTTTTTAGCTCCTGTTTCTAAGATACTAACAGTCCACTAAAGACATACATTTAAAGGTAAATTTAAGAAGAAAAAAAGTCTGTATAATAAATATATTACAATAGCTCATGTTTCATCAAACAATGTTCATTTTTCAGCTGCATAAAAAATGAGTGTTCGACTTTATCCTATTCGTGTGGACGTTTCCTTTTGGATTGCCTTTTACGGCATGTTTATCCACTAGCTCTGATACGAAAATTAACGTTTTTAGTGGTCTGTTAGAGTGATTAAACACTTGAAACTTGATTCTAGGTTTCAAAAATGCCCCAAAAAGTCAAGATCCAAGTAGGTTCTGTATCTTGAAGACAAAAGCTAATCTGAACTTTCGTGTATAGCGAAACAAAATACTTCGGCAATAGTTACTTTTGAGTATGATTTAATAATGAAAACACTTGGTTAAATTTCACGAATATTATGTTTTTTTATTTCAACTAGTTTCGACTATGAGTCATTCTCAAGGAGTACAGAGCCCGAAACATTTTTGGTGTTGGCCATGTTATCAATAGAATTATTCATATTTATAACATGAATAACTACACAATTAAACACTTACCTTATTTAACTACGTAATTAAACACGTACATTGTTTAACCCTGTTCTCGTCTTAATAAAATTAAGAAACGAACTGTTTACAAAAAAACCCAACCTATTTCATCTTCTTTTATCTTTCTCTTTCTTTCAAAAGGGGTTTTTTATGCACGGGTGCTATCACTCTTAAGCGGGTCTTGAGCACTCTTTTATAAAGTGCGGGCAATTAAAAAAGGAGTACATAGCTAATCTAATTAGACGCTTTAATGTTAATTAAAAATTCGCGGCCGGTTGCACGCGCCCCGAACAACCACCACCCGTATGGTGGCGCCCTCAAGCGGAGGGTAGCTCAAACTACAGCGCAGGGGGTGAGCGCCCTGCGTGCTCGTTCGCATGAATGCGGAACTGCGTAAAATTATTCACACATATAATAATCAAAACTATTAGATATTTAGGTTTATGATTTCGGCTATAATTGTTTTAATGTTTAATCACACGCTAATAAATATTTAAAATGTAACCAAGAACATTCATGAGATAAAAGATTAATAATGTAAGGAGTAATACAAAACTTGATGTTAAATAACGACGAGATTTTTTCTGTTACGTGTACCTACTAATATTGCAGCAAAGAAAAATAAACTTTTAAAAATTTAATAACGCATAAAATAAAAACATTTCAAAAATTAAAACAATCACTTGGAGCTGAACCGAAATCCACAAAAACGTAATTTTTTTCCGGAACGATAACCAGAACCGAACCGATTTATATCAGATGTTAAATAAATAAAAACTCCAGAGTGCCATGTAAAATATTGATGGTAGGCAACTTTAAAATTGAATATTATAAAATTTATGTCTGACGTTTTATATTTCAATTTCTAAAGCATGTAGCCAACCTAAATTTAAAAAATGATGAAATCATGGCACTCAAGAGATTTTTTTATTATTGAACATACGATATTTTATTAATTGAACCGGAACGAAGACCGGATTCCAAAATATATAATTAATCTTTCAACAGAGCAAAGGAACTCAAGTGTTTGTTTAAATTGGGAGGACCGAGTCGTAATTTATGGCGAGTTCGCCGCACGCCAAGGAAAAAATTTGATACCCGACTTTGCCCCTGTTAATCCGAGAGCTATGATTAAAGTCCCAATTTAAAATTGCTTATTTCCAATTTGATATTGATAAGCTTAAATTTGAAGTTGAAACGGTAGCTAAGGTGTTTCCATATTTTTTTATTAATTCATTCAGCTAAACAACCTCAATCTAAAGTATTGGAATTCGAGCGATCTTTGATGGGCTATGTAGTATGAGAATTGAACTTTAATTTTTTGGTTCCGAGCTTTATTATCTTCATCTCGTGTTAAAATTCTAAATCCATTAGCAAAGCATATTTTTCCCGAAAACAAAAACATCTTTTCAAGCAACAAACAAAGCAGCATTATCCGCGATATTCATACCCTGTCAATATCGCAACAGACAAGACATATCTTTATCTCACGACCCCGTGTAGCTGTACACCGTTGTATTACGTTTGTCTGAATTGTCTGAAGCGGTATAATTACAGTGTTAGACTGATAGGTGGACATAACTTTCTACACTCGAGAGGCTTGAAAGAGGCTCGCGAGAGGAGTGATGTGCGAACGTTAGCGGTTGCAATCATTACATCCATTCAAGTAATCGTTTTTTTTTTCACTTTTCTTTTTGACTTCGGTTAGAGGAATCGATAGATTATCCACCTCCCATTTTAAGCTCAATACACGTGTACGTTAAACGCGGCTATTTCAAGAATCTCCTTTGCGTGTGCTTCCTTATAAGAATTTGTATTGGATTGTGTTTGAATTTGTTTAGAGAGTTGAATAATGAAGACGAGTTATTTTCTGAATGTTAAAACCTTAACCCTTACAGCCCTGGAATTTTTCTGGTGTTCACAAAAATGTTTTTTACACTGCATATTATTTAGTACTATCTTAGATGTACAGAGAGTTTTTCATTTAAGTATACATATCTCAATATACTGTATATGCTGTACATTTTTAGATATTCGTTGTATTTACAAATATTCCAAATTGAACTTTTAAACGAGTGTATTCGATTCCTAGATTAAGCGTGAAGTAAAATTTCGAGTTTAGAGAAGTCTGAAAATTTGGTTTGATAGCGTAGCGTTCGATTGAAGATGTTAAAACTTGTTTTTTTTTATATACTTGACTTGGCGGACGCAACATAGGAAATCGCATGTTAATTTTAAAGTGTTCAAATATTGGCTTCACTATTTATTTTAGAGGCAAAATGTATTTCACTTTTTTATAGAGGGCAAAATTCTAAATTTATTAATGTTCACACTTAACACTTTACGTTTCTCTAAGTTAAAATAATTAAGAAAAAGTAATGTGATTTTATAAAAATAATGACATACCATGGAATTGATACAACAATTGAGGATATTCCCTGTTTTCTTTAAATTTAATTTAAAGCTTTAAACAAGTGTTTTCCACTCCCAGACTAAGCATGAAGTAAAATTTAGAATTTAGAAAAGCCCCGTGACAAATTTTCTGGGCTTTTCTAAACTCGAAATTTTACTTCATGCGCCACGCGTATAAAAGACTATAATATTGTCCATTGTATGTATATTCGAACTTCACTTAAATCTGTGTTTTATACGCGTGGCGCATGAAGTAAAATTTCGAGTTTAGAAAAGCCCAGAAAATTTGTCTCGGGTCGCTGCGCGACCCTCGACAAATTTTCACGGGGCTTTTCTAAACTCGAAATTTTACTTCATGCTTACTCTGGGAGTGGAAAACACTCGTTTAAAGCTTCAAATTGAACTATTTTAAAAATCAACAAATGTCAGAAAAGTAACAGCTAAAATAATTAAGAAAAAAGTAATGTGATTTTATAAAAATAATGACATTTTTCTTGTATAGTCTAATCATTTCGAAAACATTTACTTTAATCAAGTGACTACGATATCTTTTGCCATTTTGACATCCGCAGTTGTTATTTCAATTCCATGGCATGTCAATATTTTTATAAAATCACATTATTTTTTCTTAATTATTTTAACTTAAAGAAACGTAAAGTGTTAAGTGTGAACATTAATAAATTTAGAATTAACACGAATGAATTCAGAATTTTTCCCTCTACAAAAGAGGTATATACATTTTGTTTCTAAAATAAATATTGGAGCTAAAATTTGAACATTTCAAAATTTACATGGGATTTCCTATGTTGCGTCCGCCAAGTCAACACCCGGTATAAGAAATGGTAAACTATATTTTTTAGGGAATAAACCACAACTTAACTTAAAATCGTTTTTATTAGTGAGTTCTATTAATAATTTTCTTATATGAAAACATTTTTTTCAGTTTTTTTTATAGTTAATTAACTTTTGTTGTTTTTTATAGTTAATTAACTTTGTTCTAAATATGCATTGATCACGTGTACTCAAATATGTCTTCTATCAAATGCGAAACAATAAGCAACCATATATCTGATCATGAAACAATATTATGTAATTTAAATATTTCAAACAATAAACAATCAACACCGTTAATTATTAAACGGCCTTTTAATGACTAAAATATGTTTAATTTCATACATAATATAAGTCAGGAAAAATGGTTCGATATGTATTCAGCCGATAATTTAAATGACAAATTTGATGTCTTTCATAACATATTTGTATATTACTTTAACATACATTTCCCTCCATTTAAATACCATAAATGTAATAAAAATAAAAATTGGGTAAACACAATTGTCAAAAAATCTAGCAGCGAATTACGTAATCTCTTTCAAATACAAAAGCATTTTCCGCACCTTAGAAGTGAATATCTAAAGCGAAAAAAACTTCACAATGACATTGTACGTAATACTAAAAAGATATATTATCAAAACGTCATATTTAAATCAGATAACATTCAACAAACATCATGGAGAGTTATAAATGAACTCTCTGGTAAACAGAAATCAAATGTGGACATAGAACTAAATTATGAACATTCTACTGTCAGTGATCTCTCAGAACTGTCGGAAATTTTTAACGAATATTTTATCAATGAACCCTTAAAATTACAAAGTTCCTTAAATTCGACTAATTCTACAAATTCACTGCCAGATATAATCGCTGACATTATATTTCTAGAACCATTTACAGAAAATGAATTAATTAATATATTACTTTATAAATTAAATAGTAATAGGTCGCCAGGTTTTGATGAAATCCCCGACCGGGTCATAAAAAAATCGGCATATTATTTAGCGAATCCACTATGTCACTTAATTAATTATTCGTTGGAAACGGGAACTTTTCCAATGAAGCTGAAATTAAATTTGGTGACTCCAATTTATAAAAAAGGAGATCATTCCGATGTTCAAAATTATAGGCCAGTCTCATTAGTTTCAGTATTTCATAAAATATTTGAACTTGCAATGTTAGACCGCATGTTAAAATTCATAAAAAAACATAATATCTTGACCAATAGTCAGCATGGATTTTTAAGCGGCCGATCCACTATTACTGCAATACATGCGCTTTATGATAAAGTAATAAACTATCTAGACCATGGAGAGTGTCCGATTGGATTATTTTTTGATCTTAGTCGGGCGTTCGACTGTGTAAATATTGACATATTACTCGATAAATTAAATAATTATGGGTTTAGAGGCGTTGCTCAGAGTTGGCTTAGTCAGTACTTAAAGAATTGAAGACAATCTGTCCGGATTGTTAAGAACGGTCGAATTTGTATGTCAAATACTGCATTAGTTAATATTGGGGTACCGCAAGGGTCTATATTAGGGCCGATCTTATTCATCCTATATATCAACGATATTGTAAACACAATACCTGTTAAAATGTTTATTTATGCAGACGATACGTCAACTATTCTGAGTGATATTGATGACGAAGCTCTGAGCAACAAATCTATTGATTTGATACGTTCACTACAAACTTGGTTTTCCAGCAATAATCTATTTCTAAATACGAACAAAACATTTTGTATAAGATATAAAACAAATCAATTAACAATAAACTCAAATATCAATATTACTTTAAATGACATAAATATACAGAAGTCAAACGCAATAAAATTCCTTGGAATAGAAATGGATTATTGCTGTGACTGGAAAAATCAATGTGATACGATTATAAAACATCTAAATAAAACTTCATTTCAAATGAGATGTTTAAGAAATGTATTGAGTACATTACAATTGATACAGGTATACTATGCTAATGCTAATTCACGACTTATATATGGTGTATGCTTATGGGGAACTTCGGTTCATTGGAACTCCGTATTCATTGCACAAAAGCGAATCATAAGATCGATGGCAGGCATTCGGCAAAACCAATCCTGCAAGCCATACTTTCAGTACTATAAAATACTACCATTTCCTTGATTAGTCATGTATGAGCTAGTGTTGTATACTCGCAAAAATAAACATTTATTCTCAAAAAACAGTTATATACATAATTACAACACAAGGCATTGTAATACATTTAGCATTGAAAATTGTCGACTAAATATAAAAAAACGTTCACCAAACGTTCTCGGGCCAAAACTATACCATAAATTACCACATTATATTAAAAATGCAATATCCACCCAATTATTTAAAATTAAATTAAAAGAATTTTTGCTTGATAAATTATATTACACTTTGGGTGATATGTTATAATTTTTAATTGTACATCTATGATAATTATGTTTTGATGTAATTTGTCTGCTCTCTTTAATTTTTTATTTGATTGTTTGACACTTCCAAAATTGTAATTGTATATTTTTTGTATATGATCTACAGTCAAAGGAAACAAATAAAAAAAAAATATGAAAACGAATTAAAATTAATGTCCACTTTCTGCAAACATTAAGTCTCGTTGAGACTTCTCCAAATTTTCATTAAAACAACTACTTTTCAAGCTAATAGCCCGACATATATTGAATTATACAATAAATATTTGAGTTACACGACAGATTTACTGTTCTATGCATAATTTATATGCAAAATGCAACATCAGGTAAAATTATTTTCTCACCAAACTAAGGCCCAGTTGCACCAAAAACGATGAACTGGTTCTACTCTGAACTTGAGTTCAAAGTGACATTAGAACAATAGGAACTGTCATCTTGAACTCAAGTTCAGCTTGAACTTGATTTCAACGTTTTTGGTGCAACTGGGTCTAAATGAACTAACAGGAAATGGAAATGAATTAAAAAAAAAATACGGGAAATGAATATTAATTGAAAGAATCTTAGGCGATGTTAAAGAAAAAGTCTTAGGCCATCATCCACGAGAGACTCCACGTCCTTGGATGTTTCCAGAAGTTCTGGATCATTCATGAGCGCTATGAATAAAATATATATATTTAGATATACTGTCCTCCTTGCACGCTCGCTTAATAAAATATATTTTTTAATAAAAAGTAATGTGTGGTTTATTTAGACGCGAGATTTGCCTCTCATCAGTATAGCTACGCTTTAGACTTTCAATACAAAAAGAATTAATATAAACAGAAAACTAACTTTGTTTTGTTCTTCTGATAAATAGTGATAATAGGTGTGAATCCACCCTTCTACTTATATTTTCCCTATGATTAATAAAAGTGACACCAATTGGGGTTAACTAAGGAAAATAAAAAAAAATAAAAAATGAAATTAAAAAAAGCGAAGGCAGAAAATTGCTGTTTGATCAATACGAGTGTGACCCGTGGGCACTCGCGTGCCCCAGGCGTGTTAACGGTGTACCATCAGGTGCCAGGGGGTTGTTTTATTTTCAGGTCGCCGGGTCGGTAATCATCCCCGACTGTCACGTGACCTCTGGCTAGTCGCGTGCGGACTCCACGGTCACTAAAGCAGGAATCAGTTTCTTTCGGACCTGGTGCCGCCTGACACCGACCCACCCTTAAAAAGAAAAAAATAATGTTGAAATAAGGGTGAATTTATGATACACTAAATTAGAGTTCATATATTAATAATGTTTTTATTTACGGAATAAAAAAAATATAAAAGTTATAAAGAATGTATACACAGGGCTGTTTTCTTTTAAGTGTTCATATCCCGGTGTATACATACTAGAGTCCTGCACGAGTACGTAAAAATATATCTTGTTAATAATCGCCGATTACGTTGCTACGTGATACGATTACATACTCGTGGAGCGGCATCGTCGGCATCGTCGCATCGTAGACCTGTAACGATTAGTAATCGGCGATTACAATTTAAACATAATCATGTCAGATCTGTCAGGCTGTACAGATTTTTAATCAAAAATAATAATTTGATTTAAACTCTCAGTATCGTTTGACATTTGAGGAGTTGGATGGAAAAAGGACACTTCCATGGAAATGCCCTTTCTCCGTAAATTGGTTTATATCACAAAAGAAACCTTCCTTTACCGGCCTTTGGTTCTGTTGTTTTCATACTTCGCATATAAGTGGCACTGTGAGCCAATCTGTAAAGCGCTACAAGTGCCCTTCTTTCATAGAACGTCAAATTTCACATGTGCTTAACCTAATTTTTATGCATATTTTATTGCTAAGTTAAAAGGGCACAATGAGCTCTGAAAATGACTCAAATAACGCTGAGGACAGTAGTTATGAAGAAACAGAAAGTAGCTGTGATTTGGAATCTGATCATCTTGAAAGAAAAAACTTAGGTCGAAAACAAATAATAAACAAGGAGCAATGGACAAAGAATAGGAAAAAATAGCAAGAAATAGCGGAAAAAAGTACATTACTACCAATAATTTTTATACTCAGAGATATTAAATTTTCAGGTGTGACAGTGCATGCAAAAACCTTTGCTGCAGTTCTTGTGTGCTGTAAGAAGAAGTGTTATGAGGTTATACCAGGCAGACTACAACAAGAATTTTTTGAAAATTTTATGATCTTGGCAGATAAGAACGAACAGGATAATTTTCTTCTTGGTTGCATGTCTCCGTTTCAACCAAAAACAAGGGTTACAGCTCCCAAATGTCAAGCAAGGACTAATTGGAAATATGTTCTCAAAATAAATAGTTCCTCGATTGAGGTGTGTAAACACTTTTTCTTGAATATTTTTCAAATTGGGTACAAACGTATATGGACAATCCACACGAAGTCGTTAAAAGACGGAAATATTTCTATTAGCGCCAAAGAGGCCAACATAAAAACAGGCCACACAAAATAAACCCAGAAACTTGGTATTTGGTAAATGAATTTTTGGCACAGATTCCAAACAAAGAATCTCATTATAATCGGTCGAAATCCAAAAGAAAGTATTTCGAAAATCCTGCTCAAAATGTAAAGAATTTGTTTACAGGATTCCAGCAGTATTTCTTTGAAAAAACTGGTCGTACACTAGGCATGCAGTACTGTACTTTCCATCGATGGTTTTGCGAAAACTCCGAGTATTCTTTCCGGAGTCCACGATCTGACATTTGTGATTTTTGCGAAGAAAACAAAATGAAGCTTAAGTTAAACCCAAACGATTCTTGCAAAGTGATACAATCAGTACACGACAAAAAAGTGCAAGCATACAAAGACATTAAAAAAGAAATAATAGAAAATTGTAGACATGATAAATCAACTTTAGTTGTCGAGTTTGATTACGCGCAAAATTTGCCTTTGCCAAAACTCATTGTCTCTCAACAGTTTTACAAACGCCTTTTATGGTTGTACGTGTTTAATGTACACTGTCACAATGATAATACAAGTTCGTTTTATTGCTTTACAGAAAATGAAGCAAACAAAAATTCAAATTCGGTGATTTTTTTTGTTGATCATTTTTTGCAAACTGCGGTGGGACATGACCCGAATATAAAAATTCTGCACATTTTTCCAGTTCGTGGACATTCTTACTGCGGTTGCGATAGAAATTTTGGTGTTTACGGAAATTTACTGAAACGACTAGAAACCGTCAAAACTCCAAACGTTTATTTGCAAATTATGCAACAGTGTAGAGAAAAACCGACGCACTTTGAGGTTATTGAAGGCGCGCCGCTAATTAAAGACTGGGGCAAGAGCTTAAAAGATTTTTTCATGAAATCTGTAAATACTAAAAAACAAAGTTTTACTTTAAGAAAGTATTGTCAGATAAAATATAATGCTTTAGGTATTCTGAGTGCAGCAGAGTCATATAACGGCTTTTATACTTCATTTGATTTTTGGATTACAAGAAAAAAAGATAACTTGGAAGTAAATTTGGAGTCGGTTCCACCAGTTTTTATCAAATCTAAACAAATGCAGAACTTAAAAGATTTATTGAAATTTTTGGAGTTAGATGAGTCAGAGTGGTATAACAAAAATGTGTTCAAGGAACAGGTGAACCTGCCATCTACATCTACTCGAAAAACGACCAACAAAACAGTGACAGTGATTTAGAATGGTAGTGTTTAATACTTTTTTACGTTTATATTAAACAAAAGTTATGTTCAATAATAAATATTTGCTAAAATTAATCTTTTTGTAGTATTTATTAAGATCTATGGAAAAAGGGCACTATTTCAGCTGTTATTTTTAACGATTTTAGGTATGTTAGGCAAAAAATAAAATGTTTTCAAAAAAAGTTTTCAATAAAACCAACATGTGTTGTATAAATATAATTTGAAAGAAATACAGGTTACCTTAGAACAACAAACTTTTGATGCTTCAAATACTTTCAATAGTTCTAACTCAAAATGCCAATTTTGTAGAAGTGCCCTTTTTCCACCCAACTCCTCATTTGTAATACATTGTGTCATATAAGTGGTGATCGATATATTTCGTTGTTTGTTGGTAAACAATATCAATTACAGATTTATATTTCCGAAAAAAAATAAAATGTTTTTTTCTAAAAAGATTGTCAACAGTGCAACGAAAGAAATCGAACTGTTCGTAATATATGTGGTATGTAAGAAGATATTTCAATTCGGAAAAAGGTGCAGTCCTTCAAATTTGAAGAAGAATGCTTGTTCTAAAAATAAATACAACCACGAGGATGACACGCGTAGGTAGGAAATAATGAACAATTGTGTAAAATTTGTGGCTCGTGATCTACGTTCTTTTGATGTTGTAAATAGGGAAGGATTTAAAGCTTTGTTTAGTCGCTTGCTGAAATTGGGGTTAATCTTGAAACAAAAAAATTTCAAAATTGATGGTGTTTGCCACACCATTTTCTTTTGATTTCAAAAATTAGAACAAATATAATTATTCTAAAAGACCATAAGGTAGTATAGTATAATAAGATACTACAGAAAATAAACTATTGCGTTTGATTCATAAATAATCTCTATAGAACTTTTACCGTTTGTTGGGGACCTTAAAGTGCTTCAAGGCCATTTTATGCCATTTCATGACGAATCATCTTTTCATGTTTTATGTTTATTGTAAGTTAATCGTGTTTACAAGATGTAATGAATATTTCTGTGTTAAATTCACGTTATTTTTGTATGTAAAAAAAATGGCGATAGTAATTAACTAAATCCGATAGCCAAAGTGCCAATTTTTGATATATTTTTGTTAAATTTATTAAAATTATTAAAAAAAGAATATTAATCATGAGAGTCATTAATAAAATGAATTACCGATGAATCATTGACTGTTAAGTGTCCGAGTTACAGACAGTGTTGGACTCCGACTACATTGGCCGGCCAGAACTTTATTAAACTTAATCTTCAATTTATCAAAACAATAATAATAAGACTGACGCCGTATAAATTCCAAATACCTCCCGAGTCGCTTATGTCGGGAAATTTCTAGCGACTTATTATATTTTAATTTAGCACAGAACACAAGTTTAACCATTGCTGAGCAGAGGATCATGTGCCCAAAAATGACTTAAAACAATTTTTGTGTGTGAAATAAACGTAGACGTTGCAACACATACTCCTTTTAAGATTATTTATTTTTGCAATTGATGTGCTTTGCTATGTTGAGTGAAAACAATATTTTGTATGTAACAGTTGTATCTAAAGATATTAATAACTGTTTAAAATCATTGACAAAAATGTACCTGTATAACCGATTACTCATACGATTCTGCATAAATTAACGATTATAATCATGTAATCATGAGTACGATTACGAGTATGTTTATACTCATCGTCGCATCGCAACGATGAGTATTTGTATATGTAATCGCCGATTCTATACGTACTCGTGCAGGTCTCTAATACATACAGAGAATTGTATATAACACCGAACATTTTCATAAAATACAATTTGACACCTTTTATTTTTAGGTTATGTGTAAATTGGGTTGTCTATATGACCATTACAAATTGTAGCTAATCAATTGCAAGTAATGCCTCAACTTGTACACTTCTGTGCAACAAAATTAAGCACAAGTCTTATAACTATTTTTCACTATATTCTAGTTGGATAATTCAGGTCTGTTTTAATTGCCTAGCAGCAGTTTCAATAACTAATAAATCACCATAACACTTCTTTCCTGCTCCTAAAGTTTCCAATTCTGAAAACAGTATCTTTACTGATGTTCACCAACCGAGCAATTTGTCTAATAGAAAAACTATCTTCTATTTTAGTTAGGATTCGAATTTTTGAATTGTTGTCTAAATGACGCGGCATTTTAACAATACGGCTATTGACATATTTACGTAACTAGGAAACTCATCATGTCCGGCTTAAACTATAACATATTTTGTGTACTTAATTTTATTGCACACAAGTGTACATACAAGGACTTATTCTTTCAAGTATACATGTCTCAATTACAGCGTATATGCCGTAAATCTTTAGATAATCGTTGTTTTTTTTTTTAAAAGGAGTTCAATTTAAAACTTAAAATGAGTGTGTTCCACTCCCAGACTAAGCATGAAGTAAAATTTCGAGTTTAGAAAAGCCTGAAAATTTGGTTTGGTCGCGTAGCGCGAAGCGCGGAGCGGCCAAACCAAATTTTCAGGCTTTTCTAAACTCGAAATTTTACTTCATGCGCCACCGGTACAAAACACTGATTCAATCTAAAATTCAGCGGTGTGTTTTAAACTTCGTAATATGTCAATGATTTGTACCGGTGGCGCATGAAGTAAAATTTCGAGTTTAGAAAAGCCTGAAAATTTGGTCTGGCCGCTCCGCGCTTCGCGCTACGCGACCCAACCAAATTTTAAGGCTTTTCTAAACTCGAAATTTTACTTCATGCTTAGCCTGGGAGTGGAAAACACTCGTCTAAAGCTTCAAATTTTATTCGTTTAATAAACCTAGCGTGGTAAAATGTACAACGTCTGCACACGTATACTTAAAAGAAAAATTCTCGTTATGAAAATATTCGGTGTTACATAAAACTCTCTGTATGTTATAAATGTTCAGGAATTCGTTGTATTCATAAAAGTGTTCAATTTGAAGATTGTAACCAGTGATTACACTCCTTGGTTAAACATGAAGTAAATTTCGAGTTTAGAAAAGCCTGAAAAGTTTAAATTTTTCGCGTAGCGAAACGAAGCGACCGACCCAAATTTTCAGGCTGTTCTAAACTCGAAATTTATTCCATGCGCAACGCGTATAAAGTACTAAAATATTGTGTGATTTTTCTAAAACACTGATTCAATGTAAAGTTCAGCGGTGTGTTTTAAACTTCGTAATATGTCAGTGTTTTGTATCGGTGGCGCATGAAGTAAAATTTCGAGTTTAGAAAACCCTGAAAATTTGGTTTGGCCGCTTCGCGATTCGCGCTACGCGACCAAACCAAATTTTCAGGCTTTTCTAAACTCGAAATTTTACTTCATGCTTAGCTTGGGTGTGGAAAACACTCGTCTAAAGCTTCAAATTGTATTCTTTTAATAAACCGAGCGTGATAAAATGTACAACGTCTGCCCATGTATACTTAAAAGAAAAATTCCCGTTATGAAAATGTTCGGTGTTACATAAAACTCTCTGTATGTTATAAATGTTCAGGAATTCGTTGTATTCATAAAAGTGTTCAATTTGAAGATTGTAACCAGTGTTTACACTCCTTGGTTAAACATGAAGTAAATTTCGAGAGAAAAGCCTGGAAAGTTATTTTTTTTTGCGTAGCGAAACGAAGAGACCAAACCAAATTTTCAGGCCTTTCTAAACTCGAAATTTATTTCATGCGCCACACGTATAAAGTACTGAAATATTGTGATGTTCAAAATATATGGCATGTATAAATATGCTTGAAAGTTTGAAATTGGAGATTAGAGAAAGTGATAGTGTTTTTATTCCAAGTTTGAAATTGGAGTTTTGAAATTGGAGATTTTTTCACGCGATACCGTAATTATTTTATATACACGGTCCTGCAACAGTGTGTCGGGCTTTCCTAGCGCCATTCCCGTGAAAAAAACAAAAAAATGTTTCGTACAAAAAATTATTGATTTAAAAATATTTATGGCGTAAAATTATTTTCAAACATACAGGGTGTCCCAATTTTGCAGTATAACAAAAATATTTGTTCAAACAAGATAAATTCAAATTCAAAACTATTTGAATTCGAGAAAATAAGCTTACGCTTCTTATAGTTTGCACACTTTAAACATAATATATAAAATTACGAAAAAACTATTCGTGAAAATGCAAACAATGTCTTAATTAATAAGACAACTTAAGACGATAAATATCCATTGAAACAACTACTTTCCGTGCAAATACACCTCCGGATATTGAATTATACAATGAAATAATTAAAATCTTATTTAATTTGATTTGTTACAACGCTCTATTAAAGTATATGTAACGTTTAGGTCAAATTCTCTTCAAACCAACTAACAATACAAATTTAAAATAAAAGGAGAGATAGCAACAAATTAGAAGTGAAAGGACTTGGATTAAAACTAATGTCTTAGGCCATCTATAGACGCGTTTCGAGATTTATCTCTCTTCAGTATAGCTTTGCTTATGACGTTTAAAAAAAATTAGGAATAAAATTAAAACAAACTTACTTGGATAAAGTGGTGTGTGTGCAATGAACAGGTACACAGAAATGGAATGAGTGAAAATGATGGTCGGTATTTATAGGTAAAAAAGGGGATTATGTCATTAGCAGGTATGAAGAATGTGAGACCTTATTATTTACCTTACGGTACAGTTCAATTTATCGTCTTAAGTTGTCTTATTAATTAAGACATTGTTTGCATTTTCCGGAATAGTTTTTTCGTAATTTTATATATTATATAAAAATATTTGTTTTTTTAATGGAACACCCTGTATTTATTCAACTTTTCTAATGACATTTTCAACCTCTACATTGTTGTCCATTTAGTTTTTTATTATGTTACAGTGTTGCCAATTCACAATTTTTTTCTTCAAGTATCATGCATAAGCAAGCTCAACTTTAAAAAATCGTAGCGACCTCGTTTTTTAAAGGTAAGAATAACTTTTAGCAAATATCTCAGTGTGGTTAATAAGCAACGTTTTATTAATGAGCAATTTAAATTTAGTAGTACAGGGTGTTCAGAGAAACATGCCAAACTTTTCAAATTTCAAAGCGGTATAACCCATTTTTTTTAAATGGAATACTCCCTATTTTATGTCATTATTCGATAGGTCTTTTTCTTCTCTTCAATTTGATGGGGCATATCTTATGTCTAAACCCCATAGTTGTTGAGATATTCAATAGTTTTCACAAAAGTATCCATTTAATTACATTTCTATGCACTCTAGTAGGCCAAGCTGCGACGAAACAACTGTCAAAATGTAATGTAAGTGTCAGTGTGACATTTGATTATGTCGAAATTCGAAACGTTAATTTGTGATTTGTAAAGTGATTCTTCGTTTCGTGGTAAAATTAGACAGCATATAATTTCGATGAATTTCGAAAAAGACGAACTAGTCGATATGATTTTTGTATTAGGGGAGACTGATAGAAATTGTTTATTGGCGGCTAGAATTTACGCGACACGTTATCCCGACAAAAGACATCCGGAACAGAAAAGTTTTAGGAACCTGCTCAATAGATTTATTGAAACGGGAAGTGTACATTACAGAAAACAAGAAAGAACAAAACCTATCACCAATAAGGAAAACCAATTTTCAGTGCTCTTAACAGCAACTGAGCATCCCAACTTGAGCCAAAAAGACATCTGCGAAGCAACCAGCATAAGCGAGAGGTCAGTACAACGCATTCTGAAGAAAAATCGATATCATGCATATCATATTCAGTTACATCAAGAACTGAGTAATACTGATTTTCAGTTTCGTTCCGAATTTTGTATCTGGGCAAGACTAAAAATACAGGAGGATCCTGCGTTTTTCCAATATGTTTTATTCACGGATGAGGCGACGTTCCATAACAGCGGATCTGTCAACAGGCACAATTTTCTTTATTATTCAACTGAAAATCCACATGTTATGAGACAAGTTGATCATCAGCATCGATGGTCATTGAATGTCTGGGGAGGAATTATTGGAAACCATGTGGTAGGTCCACATTTCTTCGAAGGCCATCTAAATGGGCATATGTATTTGCACTTTATGCGAAATGTATTACCCGGGTTATTAGCTCATATACCTTAACATACAAGAAACAGGCTGTGGTTTCAACAAGACGGGGCACCTGCGCACTTCTCGCGAGATGTGAGGACATTTCTTGATGGTATTTTCCCCAACCAATGGATTGGTAGGAATGGAGCCACTAGATGGCCTGCTAGATCTCCGGATCTAACAAAAATTGATTTTTTCTTGTGGGGATATGTAAAAGAAATTGTTTATAAGGAAGCACCAACAACCCCAATGGATATGCAGCAACGAATTGTTAATGCTTTTGCAAGTATTTCACCTGAAATGTTAGGAAGAGTGAATAGGTCTTTTCAGCGGCGAATTAATTTGTGCCTAAATGAAAATGGAAAACATTTTGAACATTTACTGTAGTATCGTTTCTCTTTTGTATTAATAATTTTGAAGTATTATCTGTATTTATTCATCTCACATTGACTTTTACTTACATTTTGACAGTTGTTTCGTCTCAGCATGGCCTACTAGAGTGCATAGAAATGTAATTAAATGGATACTTTTATGAAAAATATTGAATATCTCAACAACTATGGGATTTAGACATAAGATATGCCCCATAAAATTGAAAAAAAGAAATAGACCTTTCGAATAATGACATAAAATAGGGAGCATTCCATTTAAAAGAAATGGGTTATACCGCTTCGAAATTTGCAAAGTTTGGCATGTTTCTCTGAACACCCTGTATTTCTAAATTTAAATTGCTCATTAATAAAACGTTGCTTATTAACTACACTGAGATATTTGCTAAAAGTTATTCTTACCTTCAAAAAACGAGGTCGCTACGATTTTTTAAAGTTGAGCTTGCTTATGCATGATACTTGGAGAAAAAAATTGTAAATTGGCAACACTGTAACATAATAAAAAACTAAATGGATAACAATGTAGAGGTCAAAAAATGTCATTAGAAAAGTTGAATAAATACAGGGTTCCATTAAAAAAAACAAATATTTTTGTTATACCGCAAAATTGGGACACCCTGTATGTTTGAAAATAATTTTACGCCATAAAGATTTTTAAATCAATAACTTTTTGTACGAAACATTTTTTTGTTTTTTTCACGGGAAAGGCGCTAGGAAAGCCCGACGCACTGTTGCAGGACCCTGTATATATAAACATCTTTATTGTGCATTAACAGAATTTACTGTTTGTTTATTTTTACATTTATATTTTATTTTAAGATCCTTGGCTATGGACCATCAGTCTTTCAGCCTAAGTTTTAGTTGTCCTTGTCTTGTCAGTTAGTTAGGATTCATGTGAGATGAGATGAATTGATGAATGGTGGTTTCTGGGTTGTTGAATTTGGGAGAAATATTTGGGTTTCGTACTAAACAGAGGTGATAAAGAATGTAATGGATGTGTGGGTTAGATGCGATTTTTTGGGACAGGTGGGTAAGTCGTTGTTGGATAGGGATTATTTCCGTTTTTTCATACAATAAGGTATTGGAGGGGTTGTGGAATGGGGTAATTATTTTAATTAAATTGAATTATAATTTTATATTTAGTTTTAATTTACTTTTTCTAGTCATAAAAAAACTCACTCAAGAATAAAAAGAACGTGCGAAAGGTGCGCGTCTTTTAAACTTACACTATTTCTTTTGATGGCGGCTCGAAGGACGAGTCCGTAAATCGAATCGGAATAACGTGAGACATTTCACGACAGAATCATGATAATCTGCAGGTTAAATCAATCCTCTTTGTGTGCACGGACTTTCTAAATGCGTTCTTTAGACATGTATCGTCCTCAGGTGTGCGCGAATGATAACACTTTGATAATCATGGCGCAATTCTATCTACAACAAAAAATCTTCATTTTTATTTCAAAAATATAATAATAAATTTACCACAATACTTGGAAAAGTTACAAATATCACTTAAAACATTGAATACTTTATTTCATTTCTTAGGATTTTGCTGTTTTTATCAATACGAACATATTTGAAATTTAAAACTACCTAGTAACAAGTGTTTCCAATCCTAGATTGAGCATAAAGTAAAATATTGAGTTTAGAAAAGCCTGAAAATTTGAATTTGCAGGCGCGCGAGCGAAGCGAGTCGCGCCGGCAAATCCAAATTTTCAGGCTTTTCTAAACTCGAAATTTTACTTTATGCGCCACGCGTATTAAACACTAATTTCAAGTGAAGTTCAAAATATAGAAACATATTAACTCAATCAAAAAATGTCAGAAATTAAAGTTGTAGCCAACGAAAAAACACAAAACTTTTGTATGAACAATCTTCACCTTAGCTATTTTGTCTTTGATCAAGAATAGAAAAAGTCTAGCACAACTTTATGATAATTCGAAAAATTACGAACGAGTGTCTTCCACTCCTAGACTAAGCATGCAGTAAAATTTTGAGTTTAGAAAAGCCCTGAGCAAAATTTGGCTCGGTCGCGCAGCGACCGAGCCAAATTTTGCGGGCTTTTCTAAACTCGAAATTTTACTTCATGCGCCATGCGTATTAAACACTCATTTCAAGTGAAGCTCAAAATATAGAAACATATTAACTCAATCAAAAAATGTCAAAAATAAAAGGTGTAGCCAACAAAAAACACAAAACTTTTGTATGAACAATCTTCACCTTAGCTATTTTGTCTTTGATCAAGAATAGAAAAAGTCTAGCACAACTTTATGATAATTCAAAAAATTACGAACGAGTGTCTTCCACTCCCAGACTAAGCATGAAGTAAAATTTCGAGTTTAGAAAAGCCCTGAGCAAAATTTGGCTCGGTCGCGCAGAAATATTGTGAAGTTCAAAATTACCTTTATGTTTGATCTAATGTTAATAAAATGTCACAATTTTTTAAAAAAATAATCAGGTTTCCCGTTTGTCCATTGACATTATTAGATAGGAGTAATTTAGTGTTAATATTAATTTGTTATTTTCGACATCTGATATTTTCATTGTAATGTTTTAACCCATTAACTTCCGACCAATTATAGAGTTGACTCTAAAAGTTGATTTTTGTTAAAATTCAGCAGTTCTCGTTATGATTTCTATGAATAACTTATTATTAATTTTTTCAATTATTACTCATTAAAAAAAAATACATCAGTGTGTTTCTTACTTCACAATATGTCAGTGTTTTATACGCGTGGCGCATGAAGTAAAATTTCGAGTTTAGAAAAGCCCCGTGAAAATTTGTCTCGGGTCGCTGCGCGACCCTCGACAAATTTTCTACGCGGGGCTTTTCTAAACTCGAAATTTTACTTCATGCGCCACGCGTATAAAACACTGACATATTGTGAAGTAAGAAACACACTGATGTATTTTTTTTTAATGAGTAATAATTGAAAAAATTAATAATAAGTTATTCATAGAAATCATAACGAGAACTGCTGAATTTTAACAAAAATCAACTTTTAGAGTCAACTCTATAATTGGTCGGAAGTTAATGGGTTAAAACATTACAATGAAAATATCAGATGTCGAAAATAACAAATTAATATTAACACTAAATTACTCCTATCGAAATTTTACTTCATATTACACGTTTTTATAAAAAATCGATTAATGACTGAAAATGTACAGTGTATACATTTTGCATATTTAAAAAAATGGTGATGTGTCCATCATAGTACTATCCCCCGTAAATTGCGTATTAAATCACTTTTAAAATATTTGTAGCATTATTATTTTCAAAATGTCTTCAACTTTTTGATAACTACAACTTTTATTTGAAACATTTTTCAATTGGATCAACACATACTGACACAAACCAATGACTAGATAAAAAACACTATTTATTGAATATCTCAAAAACTAAGAGTGATATGACAAAAAGTGAGAATACAAAAAATCTTTAAAATTTTATTACCTACAACTTTTATTTGAAACATTTTCCAATTGTATCAACACACACACTGACACAAATCAATGACTAGATAAAAAACACTATTTATTAAATATCTCAAAAACTAAGAGTGCTATGACAAAAAGTAAGTGAACAATATATCTTTATTTTGTTATTATGTACAACTTTTATTTGAAAGAATTTTTTGTTTGATGAACATTTATTGAAAAAATCTGAAAAAACTGAAAAACGATAAGAGTAAAGTACCACTTCCGGTTTTCCAATGTTTACCAAAAGCTTTTCAGTTTATCCGATTGTAACAAAAAGCTTAAGTTTCAAGTTTTATCTCGATATCTTTAGCGGCTTTTGCGGTACAGCGCACACAGACACACACACACACAGACAGACAGACAGACAGATAGACAGACATTTTTCAAAAATGGTCTTATTCGACTCAGGGGACCTCAAAACGGATATTTCCGCTAAAATTTTTGATTCGAAAATTTTCACGAAAACAATACTTTCCCTTTGTATTACATACGGGGGAAAGTAAAAAAAAATCACAGTATGTAGATTTTTCTTTTAAATTTGCAAAATCTATACACTGTACAATTTCAGGCATTAATCGATTTTTTATAAAAACGTGCGATATAAAACTTGAACGAGCGTTTCCACTCCCAGACTAAGCATGAAGTAAAATTTCGAGTTTAGAAAAGCCCCGCGTAGAAAATTTATCGAGGGTCGCGCAGCGACCCGAGACAAATTTTCACGGGGCTTTTCTAAACTCGAAATTTTACTTCATGCGCCACGCGTATAAAACACTGAAATATTGTGAAGTTAGAAATATACTGATGTATTCTTTTTTTTTAATCAGTAATAATCGAAAAAATTAAATAACAAAATATTCACGTTTCTACATTTTCAAGTCAGGTCAAATAATATAATACACAAAATTAACTCATTTAGTAATTTGGTTAACAAAAAATTTATATTGTTGCGTGCATGCACTAATGACGCTTAATGGGTTAATAAAAAAGTAATAATTTGCTTTTTTAAAATTTCTTAAATTTCTTAAAAATAAATTAAGTTTCTTGTTTGTCCAATTTTGTACAAAAAGCGAAAGATTAAAATTTACA
Organism: Philonthus cognatus; assembly: GCA_932526585.2. Classification (NCBI taxonomy): domain Eukaryota; kingdom Metazoa; phylum Arthropoda; class Insecta; order Coleoptera; family Staphylinidae; genus Philonthus; species Philonthus cognatus. The sequence goes on along the minus strand of OW052241.1, from coordinate 30,031,420 downwards.
TATAAAATGTACAATAAACTATAAGTGTGCAACATTATTGAATTTGTTTTTTACTATTCTTAATTGTATATTTTAACTTAAGACTGTATATTAAATGGACTTCCGTATAAATAAATAAATAAATAAATAAATAAAATTCAGAAAAAATATTCTTCCAAAAAATATGAAAATCCAAAATGGCGAGTATAAGAAAAACAAAGATTAGCTATGGTCCCTGGGTAAATGTTATAGTTATCTTAAAATAAAATATGTTACTAGTTTTCTCGTTAAATAGTGATATTTGAAATTTGTTTTTAGATTATTATTAGGCCCTAAAATATGCAACTTTAACCGGCTCTCTATCTCTTCAAATAACCGAGATCCCCATACATTCTGTTGAAATACGGACACCCTGTATGTAGGAGTAATTTAGTGTTAATATTAATTTGTTATTTTCGACATCTCATATTTTTACTGTAATATTTTACTAAAGAAGTAATACTAATTGTTTGATTTGAGTTATGTGGAGTATTTAATCACAATGAAAAAAATGTTTTTATTCCTTACTTCACTTTTATTTTTATGTGTTAGATGTACATTTCGAGTGCTAAGCACTCATTATCAATAACTAATGCTCTTACAAACTAGGTGCGCAATTATATATACCTGAACAAAAATGGTGGAAACGGGAAAACCTAAATATAATTACATTTGTGTCGCAAGGTTGAATAACATTAAGGGGATTATATTATGGACTGTTGAGGTTATTACGATTATTCGGGTTTTTCAAGAGATTTAAGAGTGGATTGTCTAACGGGCTTAAATCGAAATTCAATAATTTATCTTTCTGTTTGTGCATTTCTATGGCCTCCAACATATTTAATCGGAAATGTGATGATTGATTTAGTAATTTAATATTATGTTTCGAAAAAGAATGTCCTGTCTTTAAATTATGGTCAGCTAAAGCGGATTTATCTATGTTTCTATTTTTGACGTGGTATATGTGTTCTTTGAATCTTTTTAACAAATTCCTTTGGGTTTGGCCTATGTAACATTTGTCACACTCATTGCATGCAATTGAATAAATTCCGGACTCTTCTAAGTGGCTCCTTTTTGTAAATTGATTGCCTAGTAATGATCTTAATTTGTTGTTATTATAAAATGCAGGAGTCATATTGAATTTACTCAGGAGCTTTGAAAATTGGTTAACCGTGCTGTTGTTGTATATAAACCTAGTAAATTTGTTGTTTTTTCTTTCTTTAAACGGTGTGAGATTTGTGGTCAAGCTATTTTTCTTATTAGTGTTAGTTCTGTTTTTCTATTTTCTGTTGAAAGAGGCAGATTTAGGGTTCTAAATATCATACTATTAAAAGCTGAGAGTTTATGTTTAAAGAAGTAATAATTTGCTATATTAAAATTTCTCAAATTTCTTAAAAATTAATCAAGTTTCTTGTTTGTCCAATGACAATAATATATAGGAGTAATTTAGTGGTAACATTAATTTGTTCTTTCGCTATCTGATATTTTCTTTGTAATATTTTAATGAAGAAATAATAATTTGCTATATCGAAATTACTTTGACACGCTAAATGATTATAATTTACCTGTATAGGAAATTAATGCTTGCAATGATTGAAGTTTTTCATCCAGCTCTTCTTCAATTAATTAAAATCGCCTTATCTGCGACCTGTGTCTGCTGAAGGTGTAATGAATATAAATAACAGTTATTTCAGGATTTGTTAACATGTTACATCTCCTCGCGATGCCTCATCAATCGCAGATAGCGGCTAATTAACAAGTGTACAGCCAGTAGTCACGTACTAAATGTACACACCACAAATTATTTATAAGTGCATGTATTTACCTTATTAAGTTATAATTTACAGAGAATGCGATAGTAATAATTAATTTAAGTAAATTAATCTTTTGATTTCATTCATTTCTTATCCTGTTAATCTTGATAGCAAATATTAATTGCGATTCACGAAAATACACTTTAATAGCAATTAATCTTGTCTTGATTTTGCTGAGTTAAGTAATAATTTTATTACTTCATATTACTTTAATTTGCTGGCGAAAGTTTAGTTTATGAAATGTATAAAATTAAAATATTATATTTACTGTTTTGTGTTGTAGGCGTTCACCTTGTGGTACATCTTAAATACACTTGTAAATAAAACACTTTTTATATCTTTCACAATGTTCTCATTAATCCCTTGGTGAAACATGATTAAAATAAAATTTGAAATAAAAACACTTGGTTTGTTTCACTAACGTTTTACTTATTATTCCGACTAGTTTCGGCTTCTAGCCATTATCAAGGAATGTACAGAGAATACTTTTTTACACGATATTTATAAACAAAATCAGGTAATAAGGGCGTTCATTATTGGGGAGATCCATAGCTCGTCATTGTCATTGACCACATGTTTTCCCGATTTTATTGCTTTATTTATCTCCAAGCCTTCCCTGAAATTCAGTATACGACCCTTATTGCCTGTATACAATATTTTAAAATTATTGCTGTTGTATAGATGACCGGCTGTGATGCAGTGTTTGGACATACCCGTTGATTGTTTTTTATTTAGATCATCTTTTTTAAACAATAAATGTGCGATTCTTTTCGCAATCTACAACAAGTTAGTCTTACAAAGACTATATCAAACATTTGATATAGTCTTTGTAAGACTAACTTGTTGTAGATTGCGAAAAGAATCGCACTTTTATTGTTTGAAGTATTCTGCAACCAAGAATTGGCAATTTCATTTATACACATCTTTTTTATGTTCGTCAAGACGGATTTGGAATGATCGTCCGGTCTGTCCTATATATACTGCATCACAGTCGTTACATCTTAATTCATAATCACCTGATAGTTCTATTCTATCGTTTTTAAAATTATTATTCACTAATAATTTACTTAAATTAATGGGGTTTGTTAGAATGATGTCAAATTTGTTGTTTCTCAAAGTATTTTTTAATTTTACAGAAAGGTCTGCCACATAATCTATTATTTGCCAGGTGTTTTCAGAATTTGGATTGGTTGCGTAAAAATATTTTAGTAATTGACTTTGTTATTTCTTTTTTTATAAATTATCTATTAACTGTTCTGAATATCCGTTGTTATTTGCTATTATTTTTATAATATTTAATTCAGATTTGAAATTGTCGGCGTTTAGAGGGATATTTAATAATCTATATATTAAGGAATGGAAAGTGTTATGTTTAATTTGGTTTGTTGTATTTGACGTAGATGGGATAATTGACTCTGAAAATGTTTGTTTCCTGTAAATTTTATAAACTAAATTATTCTTTGATTTAGTTATTGTGAGGTCTAAAAAGTTTAGGCTATTGTTTGTTTCCAGTTCAAATGTGAATTGTATTTTAGGCTGAATTGAATTTAAAAATGTTGTAAATATATCTAGTTGTCTAACGGTGCCCGTCCAAATGCAAAAAATGTCATCGACATATCTGGCCCAAAAGTGTATAAATTTTGTCTCCTGTTTCCTGAACAAAGTTGTTTCGAAATCTGCTAAGAAAATTTCAGATAAAAGAGGAGATAGGGGTGATCCCATTGGTAAACCATCTGCCTGTGTATAAATGATGTTGTTAAATTGAAAGTAGCTCTGATCGATGCAGATTTTGATCAGTGATTTTAATTCGTTCTTTAATTCTTGAGGGTGGTCGGTATTATTTATTTTCTTGTCTATAATGGACTTAAGTTCTGTCACTGGAATTGAGGTGAACAAACTTTTCACATCAAATGAGACTAGTTTTGCATTTGGGGGTATCGATATTGTATTTAACCTATTTACCAATCCACGCAACCAACCAATCCAAATTCTAAAAACACCTGGCAAAAAATAGATTATGTAGCAGACTTTTCTGTAAAATTAAAAAATACTTTGAGAAACAACAAATTTGACATAATTCTAACAACCCCCATTAATTTAAGTAAATTATTAGTGAATAATAAGTTTAAAAACGATAGAATAGAACTATCAGGTGTTTATGAATTAAGATGTAACGACTGTCATGCAGTATATATAGGACAGACCGGACGATCATTCCAAATCCGTCTCGACGAACATAAAAAAGATGTTCTAAATAAAAAACAATCAACGGGTATGTCCAAACACTGCATCACAGCCGGTCATCTATACAACAGCAATAATTTTAAAATCTTGTATACAGGCAATAAGGGTCGTATACTGAATTTCAGAGAAGGCTTGGAGATAAATAAAGCAATAAAATCCTGATTTTATATATAAATATCGTGTAAAAACGTATTCTCTGTACATTCCTTGATAATGGCTAGAAGCCGAAACTAGTCGGAATAATAAGAAAAACGTTAGTGAAACAAACCAAGTGTTTTTATTTCAAATTTTATTTTAAACACTTTTTACTTTGTTTAACCACTATATTTTGCACTTAATTTGTGTGTTTGTATTGTTTTGACTATCTAGATAGTCGAAACTATAGTCGCAAATTAGGTGCAGAGACAGCCAGACTAGAATCGGTTCAAAGGAAATTCTTGAAGGCTATGTATTTTCGCAAATACGGTATTTACCCAATTCGCGGATATCCTTACATTGAACTTCTAAATGAATTTGATGTTCCTGCTCTGTATAATCGTCGTAAAATTGCGCAAATTACATTCATTTTTAAGTTAGTTTCTGGCAATATTCATGACGGAAATTACTTCAAAAGTTAAATTTCTACGTTCCTCGTATAAATAGCAGATTGAAATATCCATTTTATTTAAGTAAATGTAATACAAATCATCGTTTGTGTTCCCCATTATTCTCGATGTGCGAATGTGTTAATCAATATTGCATTAATATAGATATCTTCAATGTATCACAGAAACAATTAATGAACTATTTATCTGAATGTATTTAATAGCTTTAATTTAATAAGCTTTTTACTGTGTCTGTCTTTAATTTGTGTGCAGATGTAGCACTTATTTTTAGTATAGTCTTAGAATTAATTATATATTTTTCTTAAAATTATCCTGTAAGTTAGTTCTTGTAACTGTTGGATAATAAACTATTATTATTATTATTATTATTATAAATATTTTATTCTCGTTCGTACTTTTTCTTGTAACTTTTGATGCAAGTACCTTAAAAACATGTGGTTTACACTAGTATGTTTCAATTTTAACAAGTTATTAAATACCAATGAAATATAAAGGGCGTTCCATTTAAAAAACGGTAACTTTGTTACCGTTTTTTAAAAATCAATCACCCTTTATATTACCAAACCAAATTTTCAGGCTTTTCTAGACTCGAAATTTCACTTCATGCTTAATCTGGGAGTGGAAGACACTCCCATTATTTATTAGTAGCTTAAATTAGTAGCTACATTTTTTATTTGAAACATTGTTTTCTAAACTCATCAAAAAGCGAGATACGCATTTGTAACGCAAGTATTTTTAAACAACAAAAATCAATCAACCATTTAACAAAATTATAACCACATAAATTTAATCGTAGAACTAATCATTTAAATGCGAGAATAATTTTACGATCCGAAATTCAATTGCGATAATAAATTATTTAAAATTTTAAAAACCGGAACTTATTATGCTAGTTTAGAAATAACAAAAAGAAAAACATGCGGATAAAAAATAAATACACTGGATACAATTAAATTAACAACGTACACTAACCTGTTTGTAAAGTTTTTTTCTTTTTCATTAAATTTTTCGGTTACGCATAAGGGCTGTTTGTGTGTGCCCTATCTCGGTAGATCATGGGTAATTACAAAAAAAGGTTTTGATGCAAACAATTTTCCTCACCCAGAGGATTTTTTTTATTGGGTTTTATCTCGGTGGGAATTGAGGGGAGATGTTTTTTTCTTGGTATGATAGGTTTGAATATAAAATTCATTAAGTGGGTTCAGTATGCTATGCACTTAATGGGTTTTGTTTTTTAGCCGGTGATATTTAGTTTTAGTGAGGCTAGTTTGCATAGAATTTATATTTTTCTTCAGGGGTGACGTTTTTTTGCATTTATTAATAATGAAGGTGATAGTTTGGATAGAATTTATATTTTTCGTCAAGGGTGACGTGTTTTTGCATTTATTATTAATGAGGATAATAGATTGCATAGAATTTATATTTTTCTTTAGGGGTGAGGTTTTTTTGCATTTTTTTTTTCGAGTTAATTTCTCTAGTGAGGCTAGTAGTTTACATGGAACTTTTTAGGGCTAATATTTTTTCGCATTTATTTTTGGTGAAGCTAGTTTGCAGACAATTCTCTTTTTTCTCCAGATATGACTTTTTTTAATTTTAATTTTAGTGATGCTACTTTGTATAGAATTTATATTTTATTCAGGTATGTTATTTTTTATATTCAATTTTTGTTTGCACCGAACCTATTTTTTCTTTTACATTTATTTTTAGGTGCGCCAGTTTGCATTGAATTTATATAATTCCTCAGCCATACGTTTTTTGTGTGGGTACATTTTTTGTCTTAGTTAGAATTAAAATATATCTTGTAATTCTTTTGTTAACCTCTAATAGTACCTGCACATAGCCTCCACTGTTGTTTTCATCATGAAACTTAATGTTGTACGAAATATCATACAAAGAATGTAGAATTTATATTTTAATTCAGGAATGTAATTTTTTGTATTCAATTTTTGTTTGCACCGACCCTTTTTTTTCTTTTACATTTATTTTTAGTTGCGCTAGTGTGCATTGAATTTATATAATTCCTTAGTCCCACGTTTTTTGTGTGTGTACATTTTTTGTTTTACAGATGAAAGAGTAAATAAAAACAAATTTACGTTAGTTTGTTAAATTAAAAAAATGTATTTTTACGAAAGAAAATCAACAAATAAGTCTATAGAACTTATGATGTGACCAATGAAAATGTGTCATTAGGTGGCAGCCAGTGGAGTAGATAGCTTTTTGTGATAGGGGACATTTGAGTTAGTATTTTGTACATTAAAAGTGCGATTCTTTTCGCAATCTACGACAAGTTAGTCTTACAAAGACTATATCATACACTCATTTAAATAACTACTTCCCGGGCTAATACCCCGACGGAATTGAATTATACAACAAGTGTTTGCTGGTACATACAGTAACCTACTGCAAATGTAACAATTTGGGTCAAATTATTCAGGCCATCTATAGACGCGATTCGAGATTTATCTCTCATCAGTATAGCTTTGCCATTCCCTCTAAACAATTTGACACCTTAGACTGGCGGTCACGTTACCGTTCAAACATAAGTATAAATGAAATTGCCAATTCTTGGTTGCAGAATACTTCAAACATTAAAAGTGCGATTCTTTTCGCAATCTACAACAAGTTAGTCTTACAAAGACTATATCAAATACTCATTGAAACAACTACTTCCCGGGCTAATTTGACCCAAATTGTTACATTTGCAGTAGGTTACTGTATGTAACAGCAAACACTTGTTGTATAATTCAATGTCCGTCGGGGTATTAGCCCGGGAAGTAGTTGTTTCAATGAGTGTTTGATATAGTCTTTGTAAGACTAACTTGTTGTATATTGCGAAAAGAATCGCACTTTTAATGTTTGAAGTATTCTGTAACCAAGAATTGGCAATTTCATTTATACTTATGTTTGAACGGTAACGTGACCGCCAGTCTAAGGTTTCAAATTGTTTAGAGGGAATGGCAAAGCTATACTAATGAGAGATAAATCTCGAAACGCGTCTATAGATGGCCTGAATAATTTGACCCAAATTGTTACATTTGCAGTAGGTTACTGTATGTAACAGCAAACACTTGTTGTATAATTCAAACTCCGTCGGGGTATTAGCCCGGGAAGTAGTTGTTTCAATGAGTGTTTGATATAGTCTTTGTAAGACTAACTTGTTGTAGATTGCGAAAAGAATCGCACTTTTAATGTTTGAAGTATTCTGCAACCAAGAATTGGCAATTTCATTTATACTTATGTTTGAACGGTAACGTGACCGCCAGTCTAAGGTTTCAAATTGTTTAGAGGGAATGGCAAAGCTATACTAATGAGAGATAAATCTCGAAACGCGTCTATAGATGGCTTGAATAATTTGACCCAAATTGTTACATTTGCAGTAGGTTACTGTATGTAATAGCAAACACTTGTTGTATAATTCAAACTCCGTCGGGGTATTAGCTCAGGAAGTAGTGGTTTCAATGACTGTTTGATATAGTCTTTGTAAGACTAACTTGTTGTAGATTGCGATAGGAATCGCACTTCTAATGTTTGAAGTATTCTGCAACCAACAATTGGCAATTTCATTTATACTTAGTATTTTGTTTCATACATTTATTTTCCTGAAGTTATACCGTGTGATCGTTTAAATTATGATAGGAGTAGGCAGCATTTTTTTTGTGCGTTTGCCCAGAATGCTAATTGAATGGTATAATAAATTTGAGGTTATGGTAAACTATGTGTTAGCAGTCAGTAATGCCAATCTAATTCATAATTCAATGCCTACTCTGAATCATGTTTTAAACGATCGCTTCTTCAGGAAATGTAAATAAAAAATATATATTGTAACAAATTAAATCGCTAACAGAAAAAACACCTTTTATTTTTTTCTCCTATTTTTCAAGACCCACGTGGGAGGGAATTGATCCTCTAAATCCCCCCCTATCTACGCCACTGGTGGCATCACAATCCAGCTTGATGATACTTAACTGAAGACTTTGTTGAAAAATTAATCTTGTTATCTCTTATTTCTCCGAGTATTTTGTTTTTATAAAACTTTGACCTAATTATTTACAATGCAGGCATTTTCAACAATTTTTAAATTATACTTTTTACGTGCTAAAACAAAGTTTAATCATTCCTCAACAATCTTTGTTAATTTAGTCAAAATCCTACGTATGTTCAACGTTTTACGAGGACCACTGAATCAGTGAAACAAAACCAAGCGTTTTAAATAAATTTGGGATATTTAGATAGTAAAATATTTCATTACAGATTAAATGATAAATAAATTAAATGTATAATCTAAAGTTAATTGAACAATTGATTCTTTGTACTAAAGAATGATTGAAATGTACAGTTGCCAGAGAAAAAACCTAGTACAGCATGGAGATTTAGCCACTTTATTATTTATTATTATTAGCATTGTCTCTAATGCTAATACCGTCTCTAAACGGGTCGTTATAAGTCATCAGTCAGTTGAGGAGCATCGACGTTAATTAAATTTCGTTTGACATTTCTGCAGATTTGTCAATTCGATTGACAACTTGAAAAATCAAAGGAACATAATATATAAAATTATGAAAATGTTATTCGTGAAAATGCAAACAATGTCTTAATTAATAAGACAACTTAAAACGATAAATATCTATTGAAACAACTACTTCCCGTGCAAATACACCTCCGGATATTGAATTACACAATAAAATATTTAAAATCTAATTTAATTTAAATAAATCATTGTATAATTCAATATCCGGAGGTGTATTTGCACGGGAAGTAGTTGTTTCAATGGATATTTATCGTCTTAAGTTGTCTTATTAATTAAGACATTGTTTGCATCTTCACAAATAACATTTTCGTAATTTTATATATTATATTTAAAGTGTGCAAACTATAAGAAGCGTAAGCTTATTTTCTCAAATTCAAATAGTTTTGAATTTGAATTTACCTTGTTTGAATCAAAGGAAGTCTAATTCACATAGCCAAATATTTGTCTGTACTAGTTTTTTTCACTCGCAACTCAACTTCTCTATTTTATTGGAAATATTTAAATCACATACTCATTTAAATGAAACTTATTGGCAACACTGTGCAATATTAGATGACGCTTAATCCGCACGCTTATATTCATAAATACGGGGGTTAGAAAAGTACGTTCGCTTGTGCAATTGTGGTAGAAAAAATTGGGGTGTTTTTATTGAAACACGAACGGTACAGTCGGCCGAAATGAGGGTGCGTTTATAAACTGGCCGCATTCACGTTGACCATTTTATGGGGGTGATTGTATTAATAGTTAGGGGATGCGGAGAGGTTAAAGGTTAACTTCCTTCCTGCCGGACAGTTGCCGGTTTCCGCAAAAAGCGAGAAATGACCATCGGAAAAAGAGGGTTCGTTTCGGCCCATTATTTGCATAAGGGTGGGTTTTATTTTTATAACCGTTGTTATATACCACTTTGGTAGGACTAGATTTATCTCGATGTGGAAAAATATTTGTACTTATTTGTATACATTTGTTTATATACAGAGAGTTTTATGTAACACCGAACATTTTCATAGCGAGATTTTTTCTTTGAAGCATCCATATGCATACGTTGCACATTTTCCGATGCTCGGTTTATTAAAAGAATTCAATTTGAAGCTTTAAGCGAGTGTTTTCCACTCCCAGGCTAAGCATGAAGTAAAATTTCGAGTTTAGAAAAGCCTGAAAATTTGGTTTGGTCGCGTAGCGCGAAGCGCGGAGCAGCCAAACCAAATTTTCAGGCTTTTCTAAACTCAAAATTTTACTTCATGCGTCACCGGTACAAAACACTGATTCAATGTAAAGTTTAGCGGTGTGTTTTAAACTTCTTAATATGTCAGTGTTTTGTACCGGTGGCGCATGAAGTAAAATTTCGAGTTTAGAAAAGCCTGAAAATTTGGTTTGGCCGCTCCGCGCTTCGCGCTACGCGACCAAACCAAATTTTCAGGCTTTTCTAAACTCGAAATTTTACTTCATGCTTAACCTGGGAGTGGAAAACACTCGCTTAAAGCTTTAAATTAAATCCTTTTAATAAACCGAGCATCGAAAAATGTGCACCGTATGCATATGGATACTTAAAAAAAAATTCTCGCTATGAAAATGTTCGGTGTTACATAAAACTCTCTGTATACAACATCTTTATTTACAGAATGCATAGTAAAATACAATAGTTTATAATATGTAATTACAATAAATTAAATTTAAATTTTGTAAACTGGCTATCGACCCTGGGGTCTTTTAGCCAGATTTGTTTATTTTTTTTATAAATATTATTCATAATATTATTTTATTTTAGTAATAAAAGATGGTTTTATGAACTCGACTCATCTACAAGTTAAACCTACTCATTTCATACCTACTCAATAATTTTCCTTTTTACTTACTTACTACGAAATAAGCGAATGAAAGCAAATATTTTATAATTAACGATATGAATTTGTTCGCGTGTTTTTTATATCTATACGTATGTTTGTTTTCTACAGGTTTACAATGAATAATGGCGGCGTATTTGAAATTAAAAGACCAGTAACTGATAAGATAACGCGAATGGCATTACTGTCCGAGCCAGACAGAGCACGATAATAACTAAAAAGGCAAACATTGATAAGATACGGTCACCTAAATACGAGCCCACATACACATTTCCATTTTTCCTTTTGCGTCACTTTGAGTGAAATCCAATTAAAAAAAGTATATATTCGAAACATGCCAATTATAACGGCCAGCGTTCCAAATGCATAATTGTTTAACTGGAAAAAAGTGACCCGAGTTTTATCAATGAAATAATTCATACATTTATGCAATATAAAAAAGTGAGATTAATGTTGTAAATAATGTTGGTGCAACAAAACATTCACTTAAGTGACTAGTATGCGATATTTGTTTACGAATTATCAGATTAATTAGATTAGTTTGTCTTTTGCATCTGTAGATTACATACACATGTTTAGTTTCCCCTGTATGTAATTAATACAGGGTGGGGCATTTAAGGTGTTTTTCGCAACTATTTCGAAAACAAAGCATTTTACGCAGAAATGACCTAAGTAAAAAATAATCGTATAGAAGGGGGCCACAATTATGTAATATTGGTTTTCTCACAGGTGGAGCTGTTATCAATTAAACAAGGTCAACTCAATTTTTTTTTAATGGGAAAATATAAAAAGAATTTATTTAACTTATTTTTTTGTCAGCCTGATAGATGGCGCTGTAATCGAGACAGATGAAACATTAACGATGTTCTGGTGTGTCAGAATGAAACGCTTGTTTTTAGAGTGTCAGCACGTTCAAATAACAAGCAGCATTAACATTTTCACGATTAAAAATTGTATCATTTTACCTTATAAAATATAACTGGAATTTGACCAAAATTGCATGTTTTGTAGATAATTTCTTTAACTGAACAAAAATAAAAAATAACTTTTGTAGAAAAGTCCAACATCATTTAAAAACAGGGTCACAAATTGTCTGGAAGTGAATGGTCATCATTTTGAGAACCTGCTCTAGAGATTATTTCAGGTAAGTAAAATACAAGCGCGCACTTTTAAGACAAATACGCACAATCTGCCCCTTCTGACCGGCCTTCCTCTTTCGGCTTCCTGTAAGATGGCTCAGCTCGGACATTAATCTGATCGACCTGGAGAAAGGCTTTATTTGTTTTTTTAGCCAATATAACTCAAATTAAATCTACCCACAAATCACATCCGAACGCATTATCATTTTTCGCGATTACAATGCCATCTATCAGGCTGTTAAAGAAATGAGTTAAATGAATTGTTCTTATTTTTTTACGAGGAATCTGAATCTGCAATCAAATATAGGGGTTTCCATTAAAAAAATGAGTTGACATTGTTTGAGCGACAACAGCGCCACCTGTGAGAAAATCAAAATTACATAATTATAGCCCTCTTCTGTATGATTATTATTCACTCAGGTATTTCTGCGTAAAATGATTTGTCTTCGAAATATTTGCGAAAAACACGTTAAATGCCCTACCCTGAGAAGTATTGTTTAAGTAAACACTTTTAAAACAAAACTTGTAGTGGATGTATCCATTTTGAGGTCCACTAAATTGATTAAGACCATTTTTGAACAAATGTCTATCTGTCTGTCGGTCCGATTGTGCCGTACAGACTAAACCAATTGAGAAATTAAAATGATACAAAAAACTTAAACTTATTACAATTCAAGGGACTAAAAAGCTTTAGGTGACAATTTGCAAACAAAAAGTGATACTTTATTCTTAGAGTTTTTTAGAAATTCCTTGATATTTTGGTAAATATTGATATTGTGGAAGAATAAAATATGCAAATTTTTTTGTATTTTCCCTTTTTGTCGTAGCCCTCTTCGTTTTTAAGTTGTTGTAGAAAATTGTTTAGAACAAAAATAACACTGGTCGGCATGAAAATCGGCCCTGACACCATTCCTGCTGATTCTTATGTAAAATGACCTCCTGAATCCGAATATGACCCCCGTTTTCCCCCATCACCCACCGTTTTCGGGGGAGGCCCCCCACCTATTTTTATCACTTTTCGATAATTTGGAGGGATGACAAGGATTATTTTAGCCTTTACATTTCTTCTGAGGGGCTAGAGAGGTGAAATGTTCCAAAACATGAACATTTGTAGCAAGGAGGTAGATTTGGGGGGGGGGGGTGGATTTGCCCCCTTAAATTGTAAAAAAATCCTTAAAAATGATCGATTTTTCCGTTTTTCTCGCAGTTTTTTCACTTATTTTCTACATATTCCAGCTTCCATCCCCTTCATCCTACCCCAAATAATAAAAATATATAGAAACAATATATAGCACCAATAATAAAAATATATAGCAACAATAATAAAAATATATAGCAACAATAATAAAAATATATAGCAACAGTTCGGAAGATTCACTGTACCACGCTGGCGCTCTCAATACCTCGCGCACACAGGTTTGAATCGAAAAGAAAAACGAGCTTGGATTGCATTCCAAAACGTGTGTGAGAACTTTTTGGGTAACAACAAAAGTGATGATTATGTCGCTCATGTCGAGGAATTGCTGTCAGCATACAAGGCCATGGGGTGTAACATGTCTCTTAAAGTGCATTTCCTTCACTCACACCTGGACTTCTTCCCTGAAAATTTAGGAGCAGTTTCGGATGAACACGGGGAACGGTTTCATCAAGACATCTCTAAGCTCGAGAGGAGATTTTCGGGGAAGTGGAATGCGAGCATGTTAGCAGAGTACTGCTGGTTTTTGATACGAGAAACTTCTACCTCAGGGTACAAAAGGAAAGCAAGCACCAAATGAAGGTACTTATCTTAGTTATTTATTATTCTTTACATTTATTATTTTACTTTTTATTTATTATTCTTTACAGCTAAAATAATCTATTTCACCCCTCCGATGGATGGGGGAAACGGGGGGAGTATTGAGAGGGCCAGCGTGGTACAGTGAATCTTCCGAACTGTTGCTATATATTTTTATTAATGTTACTATATATTTTTATTATTGTTGCTATATATTGTTGCAATATATTTTTATTATTTGGGGGTGTTTGGGGGAGGATGAGGGGGAATGGAAGCTGGAATATGTAGAAAATTAGTGAAAAAACTGCGAAAAAAACGGAAATAATTGATCATTTTTAATGATTCTTTTACAATTTAAGGGGGCAAATCCCCCCCCCAAATCTACCTCCTTGCTACAAATGTTCATGTTTTGGAACTTTTTACCTCTCTAGCCCCTCAGAAGAAATGTAAAGGCTAAAATAATCCTTTTCATCCCTCCAAATTATCGAAAAGTGATAAAAATAGGTGGAGGGCCTCCCCCGAAATCGGTGGGTGATTGGGGAAAACGGAGGTCATATTCGGATTCAGGAGGTCATTTTACATAACAATCAGCAGGAATGGTGTCAGGGCTCGAAAAACAATTTTTTTTTGCAGACCAGTGTAATTAATCAATTTGCACGATTTTTGATTGATTTTCCACCGGAACGTCCTGTTTTACAGGGAAAGTACTGGGATGGACAGCACCATTTTCTGGAGACGAACTCCTCTTTTAGTTGTATTCCTCGTTCGCGCCGGGAAATCCAAATGTCTAGGCTTTTCCAAACTCGAAAGTTTACTTTACACCTTATTTTAAAAATTCAATAAAATAATTAAATTGCGATGTTAGGCAACTATTTAGAAAAAAACACTGCGGTAATCATTTATAAACATAATTTATAATCAGTGGCCTATTTCCTACTAGGCTAAGTAGGCTGAAGCCTACGGCAGCAAAATTTTAACGGCGGTAAATTTTCGACGGATCACTAATTTCGACTTTGAAATTTTATGATTTTTTATTTAGACGGGAAACTTTATTTCTCTCGGCTAAATACCCCTGGGGGGCAGTGTTGCCAAATCTAAACAATCGAATGTCTAAAAGTCTTGTGTTAAAAATCACCAGAAATCATTAGATTTTTCGGTTTTATATTAAACGAATTTTTTTGTGTTAGGAACGAAAAACTCTGAAATAATTTAAAACTTTGTGAGACAGGAGAATTTTCAATAGTAATATACAGGGTGTCCCCGAATGGTCTGTACAACGCTCTACCACATATTCTCTGAAACAAAATAAGACGATTTAACTAAACTTATCTCTATCCAAAAGTGGTTCCTAAGCCATCTACGAGGCCTCAAAGATATTATTTTTTTTCATTATTTTTCAAATATCTTTATTTTGGACTTAGGTAAGAAAACCTAATTTGGCACATTTAATTACATTGATACCATGCACTTTTTGCGATATGTTTCTTTATCCTACGTTTAAAGTAAGTGGTCAAACTAGGACCATCGCCTTCTTAAGATACCTAAATATTTTTATTCAACAGGTCAAATCATAAGGAATACTTTTTTCTGCAAGATCATTCAATTTTACGTATTTTTTGTCTCTTATAAAATTTTGCTATTTTCCCCACAAAAAAATATTTTTATTTGTCAAAAAAATGTAATAAAATTATGAACAATATTTTGCTTCTCAAAACAATTAACAAAGTAGAAATAAAGATAGGGACCTAACAATAAACACAAATTTATTAGTTTCACAACAAACGTTCAAACTGATTGCCATTTTTAGCAATACAACAATTTACACGTCGCAAAAAATTAAAATGGACACGTTGTAAAACACCAACATTGTTTTTAACTGTTTGAAACGCATTCTGTATTCGCGGCCATACCTAATTCCAAAATAAAAAAATTTGAAAAATAATGAAAAAAAAAATAATATCTTTGAGGCCTCGTAGATGGCTTAGGAACCACTTTTGGATAGAGATAAGTTTAGTTAAATCGTCTTATTTTGTTTCAGATAATATGTGGTAGAGCGTTGTACAGACCATTCGGGGACACCCTGTATTAAGTGCATTAAAAATGATCGAACATTTTGCACGAAAAGCCGTTGCCTAGAAACTGCATGAACGAATGTAGTTTCTTAAAGGCAACGAGCTTTGAGTACTAAATTTTCAGAGCATTTTTAATGCACGAAATGTATTTAATAGACTATTTCCTGAAAAATACGATTTTTAATCAAGTTGACGTATTATTTAAAATATTAATTATCAATCAGTGTCACTTAATGTGTCAACATGAATCGCTTCGGAAGTTTTTCTTCGAAAGATATATCGAAAAATATCGAGAAAAATTCATCCGATAATACAAGAAAGAGTAAAGAGTTCGTTTGGAGACAATTTATGACATTCTGTGATAAAAGAAAATACGAGTTAGATCAAAAAACTTCAGATGCTTTCTTGGCAGAAATGCTCAAAGACTGGGCATATAACATGAGGAAGCAAAATGGAGACGACTATAAAGAAATGACAGTCAAGACAATATGGAATACAACAGCTAAAATATTAATGGACAAATATTATAAACAATATGGGCGCAATAGAATACAAAGAAGCGAGGGAGGCACGAAATTAAAAAAGAAATGAGTTACAAGTGATGCCTTCAAAACGCAAGCAGAGTTCAGCCTCCCTAACTCATGATGAATTTAAAAAACTTGTAAATTTTTGCGATGAGGATACCCCAGACGGTCTCCAGAAAACGGTTTTTTATATGCTGTCATATGAATTAGCTTGGAGGGGAGGTGAAGGGGTTAAGTGCTTACTAAATTATTTTCATGAAGAATTGGATAATTTGGGAAACAAAACCAATAGGATTGAATATAACCCAATTTTTGAAAAAACTGCACAAGGGGGAAGTAAACGCTGTGCCGAATCAAAATGGTTAATTCCTAATGAAACTAATCTGAATTTGTGACCTGTAAGATTATATAGTAAGTTTATAGAAAAACGACAACATGTAAAAAGCAATCGTTTTTTCTTAACAGCAAATCCATATTGGCAAGTAAATAATAATTGGTATAAGGATGCCCCAGTTGGCAGAAACGAAATTTCAAAGTGGACTCTAAATACTGCAAAACAAATTGGCCTCAATACTGTAACAACAAAAATTACGAATCACTCACTACGATCATCAGCTGTATCTAATTTAGCCAAGGAGGGAGTAGGTGAACAACAGTTGCTTAAAATTACTGGTCATTCAAGCACCAACTCAATTAAACCTTACCTTTAATTGGATAAAGAACATCACCAACAGATAAATAAGAAAATGAGAGGCGAAGGTTATTTAGAGTAGGACAGCAATAAGGCAGTTGATGTTTCAGAGTCTTTGTCTAATCAAGAAACACACAACACAATACAAGCAACTGCATCTACATCAAAAAATAATTCCATAATTTATAATAATTGCGTTTATAATTGTACTAATGTAAATGGTTCCAATTTTAGTAATATGTTAGATTAATTAAAAACCTTATTTTTAGTTCTGGAAATAGTCGCATAAATTATTCTCAATACTTTCCAGATTCTTTTAAAAGAAAAACTTTCGAATCGATTAATTTTGAAAGATTGAGAGAAATTGATTGATACCTGACATGTGACGTCACAACAGTGCAATTTTCGCTGTAATTTTTCGTAGAATTTTCACCTACTATGCAATTTTCGCTGAAATTTAATTGTGATTGGGCAATGAAAATGAATTCTCGTAATATGATTGGTAGACATTTTTTGAAGGAAATAGTCAACAAGATTTTGATAAATAGTCAACAAGATTTTGATATTATTTTTCTTTTTTGACATACGGGGCATTTTTCTTTTAGGTAAAATGTACAGCATAAGCTGTACATTTTCCGACATCCGTTGTTCAATTTGAAACTTTAAACGAGTGTTTTCCACTCCCAGACTAAGCATGAAGTAAAATTTCGAGTTTAGAAAAGCCCCATAAAAATTTGTCTCGGGTCGCTGCGCGGGTCGCTGGGCTTTTCTAAACTCGAAATTTTACTTCATGCGCCACGCGTATAATACACTGATTTCAAGTGGGCTCAAGTATTCATAAATTTCACAGTAGTTTAGTGATTTATACGCGTGGCGCATGAAGTAAAATTTCGAGTTTAGAAAAGCCCAGAAAATTTGTCTCGGGTCGCTGCGCGACCCGAGACAAATTTTCACGGGGCTTTTCTAAACTCGAAATTTTACTTCATGCTTAGTCTGGGAGTGGAAAACACTTGTTTAAAGTTTCAAATTAAACAATTTTGAAAAAACAACGAATATCTGAAGATTTAAAGAAAATTAGCTGAATTTGGAATACGTATACTTTAAAGATAAACTTCCTGTATATTTGCTGATTCAAAACTTTTTTATAAACATTTTTAAGCGATATCCTGTTAAAATTATATAAATTTAATGCTTACTTATTCTGTAACGTATTGCATTATTTTATAGTTTTTCAAAAAATGTTTTAAACAAAAGTTGTAGATAATGAAAAAGCACACAACTTTTAAAAAAGCCTAGGGGAGATATTTATTTGATCATCACTCACAAATTGATGCTTCATTAGTAAATTAATCAATATAAGTTTCAAACAAAAGATAATGAAAAAAACACAACACAAAATTTTGTATAATCACTTTTCACATTGGTTCTTTTGTTTATGAACTAGAAACTAAAAAATCTAGTGGAGATCAACAACTCGCCAACTCACAATCAAAAAATGTTTCAAACAAAAATTGTAATCAACGAAAAAAATAAACCTCTTTTACATAAACACTTTTCACCTCAGCACTTTTGTTTTTGTTAAATTAATCGAGAAAGATTTGTTTAATATATTTTGCTAATTACTCATCAACTGTAGCTGTGTTATCGATTCATTTAAACAAATCTTCAAACAAAAGTTGCAGACAACGTAAAAATACACAACTTTATGATAATTCGAAAAATTACGAATGAGTGTCTTCCACTCCTAGACTAAGCATGAAGTAAAATTTCGAGTTTAGAAAAGCCCTGAGCAAAATATGGCTCGGTCGCGCAATGACCGAGCCAAATTTTGCGGGCTTTTCTAAACTCGAAATTTTACTTCATGCGCCACGCGTATTAAACACTCATTTCAAGTGAAGTTCAAAATATAGAAATATATTAACTTAATAAAAAAATGTCTGAAATAAAGTTGTAGCCAACGAAAAAACACAAAACTTTTGTATGAACAATCTTCACCTTAGCTATTTTGTCTTTGATCAAGAATCGAAAAAGTCTAGCACAACTTTATGATAATTCGAAAAATTACGAACGAGTGTCTTCCACTCCCAGACTAAGCATGAAGTAAAATTTCGAGTTTAGAAAAGCCCTGAGCAAAATTTGGCTCGGTCGCGCAGCGACCGAGCAAAATTTTGCGGGCTTTTCTAAACTCGAAATTTTACTTCATGCGCCACGCGAATTAAACACTCATTTCAAGTGAAGTTCAAAATATAGAAACATATTAACTCAATCAAAAAATGTCAGAAATAAAAGTTGTAGCCAACGAAAAAACACAATACTTTTGTATGAACAATCTTCACCTTAGCTATTTTGTCTTTGATCAAGAATCTAAAGTCTATCACAACTTTATGATAATTCGAAAAATTACGAACGAGTGTCTTCCACTCCCAGACTAAGCATGAAGTAAAATTTCGAGTTTAGAAAAGCCCTGAGCAAAATTTGGCTCGGTCGCGGAGCGGCCGAGCCAAATTTTGCGGGCTTTTCTAAACTCGAAATTTTACTTCATGCGCCACGAGTATTAAACACTCATTTCAAGTGAAGTTCAAAATATTGAAACATATTAACTCAATCAAAAAATATCAGAAATTAAAGTTGTAGCCATCGAAAAATACACAAAACTTTTGTATGAACAATTTTCACCTTAGCTACAGTCCGCGCCCCATACCTTGGCGAGTGGCTCGGATGCGCAGTGCTATATTACTCCCTGCGACATTTTAAAAATTCCAGCGGCGCCGCGGCGGCGAATAACATGCGATAGAAGTAGCGACGAAAAGCAGTGGTATTGGGCATGTATTTTTAATACAATTAACGTAATTGTAATCTAGTAAGGTTATTTAGGACAAATTACCTGTCCGTCAGGTGGGTAAATAAATACCAAAAGGGAAATAATCCCCTACTAATTACAATTACAATTACAAACAAAATGTAGCAAAAAGAAACACCACGTTCAAAATACAAGATACGTGGAAATTGGCTGAAGAAGAATTTGTAGCAATTACCGCAGAGGAGTGGAAAAAGAGGTGTGACCATGTCATCAAAATTGAAAATGATTACCTGGCTAATGAAATCATTCTTGATGTCCGCACCGAGGAGCTTGTTATTACATTAAATGAAGATTTGAGCCACGACGACGATAGCGACTATAACGACGACGATTGTAATGACGATTAGGACAATTTAAGCGAGAATTGTGATTTAATTTAATTTACGATTTTTAATTTGTATTTTTAAGTATTGTATTTCATAAAAAAATTTAAATTAAATGCCTATGTTATTTTATTCAATTTTGTTTATTATTAAGATATATGTAATTTTTATTACTTGTTTTGATTCGATCGATAACGTTACAGTTGGTGATTACTAAAGGAATAAATCTGGGCTAGACATTTTCGATTCTTGATCAAAGACAAAATACAGTCCGCGCCCCATACCTTGGCGAGAAGCCGCGCAGCCCGAATAGTCCCGAGTGCACCGTTTATAGCCGACCGACAAATGTAAAATGTATCGCGCGGCGGTCAGTGGCGTAACGCAGATTCTTTAGCCCTTTTGTTGTATGAAAATCACTTATAATAAATAAGTGGTTTTCATACAACAAAAGGGCTAAAGAATCTGCGTTACGCCACTGACAGCCGCGCAGTACATTTTACATTTGTCGGTCGGCTATAAACGGTGCACTCGGGACTATTCGGGCTGCGCGGCTTCTCGCCAAGGTATGGGGCGCGGACTGTATTTTGTCTTTGATCAAGAATCGAAAATGTCTAGCCCAGATTTATTCCTTTAGTAATCACCAACTGTAACGTTATCGATCGAATCAAAACATTTCAAACATAAGTTGTAGATAATGAAAAAACGAACAACTTTTATCTTAACAGTTTTCACCTTAGCTCTTTTGTTTTTGTTCAATAAACAGAGAAATATATTTTCGGATATATATTGCCAATCACTCGCCAACTGTAGCTTTATTATTGATTTTGACATTTTATTGATTCTTGTACAGTCAGTATGCGATTTGAATGTTCAGTACAGTCAAATGGCAGCATTGCACTCAATATTGTCAAGATATAGAAAGTCAATATACAATGCGTTTATTTTAATTCTCAGAACATACAAATTCAAAGCATATAAAATTTCCTGCGTTCAGTTTCAAAAATTATCAAAATATGTCAAAATTATCAAAATTAGAATAATTCCAATTCAAAAATATTGGAATTCGAGATAATAAGCTCACGCTTCTTATAGTTTAGATGGCCTAAGACATTCGTTTTAATCCAAGTCCTTTCATTTCTGATTTCTTGCAATTTCTCCTTTAATTTTTCATTTTTATTTGTTATTTGGCTCGAAGAGAATTTGACCTAAAAGCTACATACTCTTCAATAGAGCGTTGTAACAAATCAAATAAAATAAGATTTTTAACATTTCATTATATAATTCAATATCCGAAGGTGTATTTGCGCGGGAAGTAGTTGTTTCAATGGTTATTTATTGTCTTAAGTAGTCTTATTAATTAAGACACATCGTTTGTATTTTACACGAAAAACATTTTCGTAATTTGATATATTATATTATAAAAATTATTTAAAATTGTCAAAAACATTAAAACTACCAAAATGTCAAAAATATCAAATAATTTAAAACTCGTAAATATAAAAATATCAACACGCCGAATGTTTGAGGTGTTTGATATTTTTTATATTTTTTTATATTTAAATCGATTTACGTCAAAATTATCGTATGTAATACCACAAGAGGTTGGTTTTGGCCGGATATTTTTTTTATTTAGACGAGTGCGTGGTTGCCTAGCAATTTTAACGAGAGAAAACTTGGATGACAAAAACACGAGAGCGAAGCTCGAGTGTTTTTGTCTATACAAGTTTTCTCGAGTAAAATTGGAAAACCACGCACGAGTTATTAAATGAAAAAATATCCTCCCAAAACCAAACCTCGAGTGGTATTTGATAAGATAATTCCATAACAAAGGTGTATTGTCATTCTAAAATCTGTCATCCGCTCTTGCAGCGTTGCCAATGTCCTATTAAATTTCTTTTAGTTTGTAGAAACGTTTCGCGCAAGAATAATTTATATTCAATGCATTAGTAATAATTAATCAGTTACGCACTTTTAAATTAAACAGCAAACCGCTATTAGAAAGTGAGGATTATTTTTTCTCTTTATTGGGTCCAAATTGACGATTTACTTTTGTTGGTATTTAGCGGCACTGTTAAATTTATATTACTTATAATTTCCTCCTTGGAAATTGTTCCGAAACGATTTGTGTGACAATTATGCATTACGTAGTGATTTGACGGATTGAACTTAACGTCACTAATTCAGCGCGATCGTACAGTCGTTGGCATGGAGAACGTAAATAAGATAATTTTAAAATATCCACTTGCATTTTTACTTCTGCGATTTTGTTTGTTAGCAAATATGCATGATTTTAGGTTGGAATGGAATTATCATTTTATGTCAGTACGTGACAGTTTGACGTTTTATTACAAAAACTAAAATTTCTGCCAAAATCAGTATTAATGTCAAAAATGTTATCTGATAATACCCACTCAATTCTACTTGTCCCAGGATGCTACATAAATTGTCTAGTTCGAATCTTAAACTTAACTATTAAAAAATATTTGTATTATTATTATTATTATTATTCTTTATTTTCCCAACAGATATACAAGTATCCAATTACAGGGAACTTAATCTAATATAATGCTATGTAACATAATTTTAAATCATACATACAGTGCGCAGAGAAAGAAGAGAAAAGAAAAAAAAAACAAACTTAAAGCATAAAGATTTATAACAATATCACTGGTACCGATAAGTCTGACATTATTTCGATGAGGGATTTTCTGGTATCTACGAAAATATCTACTCTATTATTTAAACTATTAAACCTTCTAATCATTTTTAAAACGGGTGAATTAAATTAAAAGCTAGCGTATTGGCATGTGGTTGAAAAAATAGGTTATTACTGCGAGATGTTAGTCTAGGAACCTGAAACTTTAGCTTACCTAGGATGTTAGGGTCATCAATATCGTAATTTACTACCCCATATAAAAATAGAATTGAAGATTTCGTACGCCTGTCACTTAATCTTTCGACATTAAATGTTTGTAAGAGGTTATCATATGTAATGGATACAGGTGGATATTCCTTAAATTTTTTAAAAAACAACATTTTCAAAAACTTTTTTTGAATTGCTTCGATTTTACTTACAGTATTTTCATGCGCCACGCGTATAATACACTGATTTCAAGTGAGGCTCAAGTATACATAAATTTCACAGTAGTTTAGTGATTTATACGCGTGGCGCATGAAGTAAAATTTCGAGTTTAGAAAAGCCCAGAAGATTTGAAGATTTCGTACGCCTGTCACTTAATCTTTCGACATTAAATGTTTGTAAGAGGTTATCATATGTAATGGAAACAGGTGGATATTCCTTAAATTTTTTAAAAAACAACATTTTCAAAAACTTTTTTTGAATTGCTTCGATTTTACTTACAGTATTTTCGTAGTAAGGTGACCAAATAACAGAGGCAAATTCGAGGTTAAAACGAACGTATGAAAAATACATTTTTTTTTAAAACGTCAATGTTATGAAAGTCCTTACAAGTGCGATGTATGGAGCACTTTTCAAGATTCGTTGTTTGAATTTATTATTAAAACAGTGTTAAAAATACATTTATTATTAGAGAACGCCTCGCGACTAAATTAAGCAGATTATCCCTAAATATAAAATACCGAGGCGGCAACCTGTTGCTCGTCTTCCACTCTTTATGCCTGGGGAGGGAACGAATAAAAAAAAACTGGCGCAATTTCATGTAGATTAAATCCCCCAGAAATTAGGGAGGAGGAGCTTTTTTATGTTGTTGCGCTTTGCGTGTTTTTAGCATTAATCGTGGTATTGTGTGTGTTTGT
The DNA here is from genome assembly GCA_932526585.2 of Philonthus cognatus. Classification (NCBI taxonomy): domain Eukaryota; kingdom Metazoa; phylum Arthropoda; class Insecta; order Coleoptera; family Staphylinidae; genus Philonthus; species Philonthus cognatus. The sequence goes on along the minus strand of OW052241.1, from coordinate 30,007,210 downwards.
ACACAACCTAGTTCAGTTCATTATACTAAACATGTTGGTGTCAAAAAGTACAAATGGATTACACCAATAATATGTTTACTTTAATATGCGTAACATTATACATTTAGTTTATTTGTTTATAAACAAACCCTGTAATTTTTGACGATTGTAAACCTGCATAGGTTTTTAACAAGAATAAACTACTTTACTTTATTGTTTTTAGGTTCTTAAAATTAAAATCAATCGAAACTTCATTATGGACAGACAATTAAAAATAAATTATCGTTTTCCTTATAAAAGCAATCTTTTTAATAAAAAATATATGCTTTTTTACATCATTCGTATTCATACCGCTGCTTTAAAGTTATAGGCTTCTATGTTGCATGGTAATTTAATGACACATAGAACCTTATCATTTTAATCCAGCGATATAATAATAATAATAAATCATTTATTGACCGATAATATACATATATTTTAAGGTATATAGGTACACAATAATACATTCTAATATCGTCAAATGGACCTAAATCAGTGCCATTAATTCCAATTTCTTGGTGATTAATAGCACTGTTCTGCCTTTAGGCCAATGCAAGACTAAATTTAAGTACAACATGACACATATACACACATACAACCGTTACAATGAATACTGTGGTGGTTGAGCAAGAAAAATAGTAATCAAAAATAGGCAAGTATATATTAACCTGGGGTGTCAGTAATTGGTGATAGATTCACGAAGATGCTTCGCAAACAATTTGCGGAAAACCATAACACTACTTTCCTTATACACAGGAGGTAGTTTATTATACACTTTAGAGACTTGGACCGAAAATGCTCTTTCTGCAAAGGTTGATTTGTATTGAGGCAGTGTTAGCAAGCCTCTAAAGCGTAAATTTAGAGTATGCACATCAGAACGAAATTTGATATTTTCGTACAGGTAAGGAGGTGTTTTACAGAGAATTAATTTATGACAAAACACCGCGAAGTGCAACAGACGCCGATCACTCATATTAAGCCATTCAATTTCTTTTAGTTTGTGACTTATATGTTGGTACTTTCGAATGTCGAAGATCAATTTTAAGCAAGAGTTTTGTACTAGTTGAATTTTATGGATTGTCTTTTTGTCTAAACAGAAACTGAACACAACATCGCAGTAATTGAAGTGCGATAACACTAGTGAATCACACAATATAGTCTTCAGCCTCTGAGATAAACAGTGACGATTTAAAAATATGAGTCTAAGATTAGCATATGCTATATTAATTCACTTGGATATGTGGTTGTAGAATCTAAGATCAGAATCTATTTAAAGCCCAGGCTTTTTACACATGCTTTTATCACAACATTATCGTTGTTCATCGTTATTGATATTTGAGGTAGAACTCTCTCACGTATTTTTTTGGGACCAAAGAGTATTGCTTCCGTTTTGGAATTATTAATTATTAGTGCATGATCTCTGCATTTAGCTGATATATTGGAAAGATCCATATTAATTTTGTTACATACAGAATTTACATCCTTCTCCGCAAGTGTGTATAGCAGTTGGGTATCATCAGCAAAGAGATGGACGTTATTTATATTGAGGCTAGAAAATATTTGTGAGGTATAAATAGAAAACAAAAAAGGGCCCAGAACTGATCCTTGAGGGACACCTCTATTTACTTCTACTTCCTCAGACATAAAATTATTAGATTTCACCATTTGCGATCGATTTTGTAGGTGGTTTTTAAACAGATTGCAAGAAATCAGATCAAATCCGATAAAGGACAAAATAGATAATAATGTGTTATAGTTCAGTGTATCGAAACCCTTGGAAAAATCTAATAGTATCAGCAGTGATAAAAGACCATTGTCCTGAGAAAGGATAATTTTATCAGTAATATCTGTGAGGCTAGTGACACAGCTATGGTTTTGACGAATCCCTGACTGTGTCATTGGTAGGATGGAGTTATCAGACAAGTAACGTTTTATTTGCGATTCAATAGCTTTCTCCATAACTTTAGAAAGGGTACAAATTAGGCTAATGGGCCGTAGATCACTCGGATCAGAGATAGTACTTTTTTTGTGTAGTGGCACTATGTATGATTCTTTCCAGGCCGAGGGGAAAAATCCCTGGGCCAGGCAAGTATTGAAAATATGTGTAATGTACGGAGTAATAAATGGACAACACAACTTTAGCATTTTTGCACTTATGCCATCGGAACCTGGCGAGGATTCAGATAGGTTATCTATAATTCTAGTTATTTCTGACTCGCTAAACTCTGCAAATGAGAATTTTTCCAATAACGGGTTTAGTGAATTTGATTTATGGTAGTGATCCAGATCATTGTTTACTCTAGTAGATGGGATAGAGTTTATGAAATAATTATTGACTACATTTACATCTAATACATTACTGACTTTCTTATCATTTTGGTGACTACTCTGTATGTTTAATTGCCTCAGCTCTTTCCATAACTCTTTCGGGTTATTTGACTTGAGACAAAATTTAAAGTAAGATTTTTTTTCATTATTAATACTAGATGTATTGTGATTTTTATTATTTGATTTCTTAAATCTGTTCAGCGCATTGTTTCCAAGGTTAATTAATTTCTTAATATTGTCAGTAAGCCAAGGAGAATATTTATTTGTAAATGTGGATGATTTGAAAGGTGCATGGAGATCAAATAAGTCTAATAATATTAAGGTAAAGTATTCAACTTTATCATCAATGTTATCTAAATAATAAATAAAATCTAAGTTGCAATAATTAAGGTCGTTGGTAAGATTAATAATATTAATGTCCCTGATAAAACATAGATAGAGTGTGGATTAGAAATGCAAATGCGTAAGCTTTATTTTAAGGTTGGAGGGAAAGGAATCAAAGCGATGTTAAGAAAATTACATAAGTATAAATTTGAGTATTTAAAATAAAAAGATGTCGAAGAACAAAAAAAGGAAATAAACAAAGTTAAGAGAATAAAGAATAATTGTTTTAAAACCATACGAGTTTTATTTTCGTTGTGACATTCAGGGTCACACCGAATTTAAAAATAGGCAGGACTCATCACGCAGTCAGTAATCACATTATTTAGATTTCTTCTTATTCGAATGTGGCGACTATATTGATTTATGGCTTTATATTTAAAATACCATTAATAATTCAACATTTTATGACAGCTTTAAGTACTTCTAGTTTTGATTTATTTATATTAAACGTTTTTTATATTTATGATCATTTAAATTGTAAAATTAAAATAGGAAGGTTCCACCGAGATTTGAACTCGGATCGCTGGATTCAGAGTCCAGAGTGCTAACCATTACACCATGGAACCTTATATCAGGCAAAAATAGCCCAAAGCACGCCACGTTGGCATATGTTCCAAACCATTTGGTACAAAAATTAGATATAATATGTTGAGTTGAATATTGAATGCTGGCAGTTCTGAATCACCTAAAACTAGTTGAATAAATATTTAAGCTGTAGTTCATCTTCAGATACAAATTGTCTTTTATTTTCAATTCAAAGAATACTTGTATGTTCTTATTTTAATTTGTTGTTGAATAACAACAAATTAAAATAAGAACATACAAATATTATTTGTTTAGTTTTAGTTCAGTCAAGTTAGTTTTTATATCATTCTAACCATTGGAATCTCCTAAAATATTAAAGATAATCAAATTTCAATAGGATTTTTTTTTAAATATAGCTAAACATTGAAAATATGCAACATTTTCTTTCTGCCATAATATATAGTGTTTTTAGTACCAATTTTGAAGTAACAGTTGTTTTAGTGACTTAACGGCTTCTTAAACACACACAATTAGATTAGGGACTTGTCATGTCAAATGGCCGACATCTAAATCATTATTCTTAGGGCATTGGTGGAGTAACTTAATATTTAAAACAACTAGTGGCGGCGTAGGATCACACATATTAATTAATTACATAATATGGAATATAATAATTTATATGGACGTTATGCTGTTATGTTATTATTATACAACAAAAAGTTCTACAAAACATTATACAAATGTTATCTTTTTTAGCAACTTGATATTTATTTAGAAAAAAAATTCTTTTCAACCTGCTTTCAGGCGTTTCCAATAAATAAAAGCAAGACGGAAGCTTTTTGAAGCTATAGCCCATTTCCTTAATTCAAAAATATAGAGAACTTTTCGAGATCTAAATTTCTGATAATTCTTCCATAAATTGTCACTGAATAGTTTCTAAAGTGATATTTTTCTTTCGGGCATACATTTTGTAAATCACTGCCCTTAAAAAATGTAGAGTATTCTTCGTAATTCGAGTTTTGCCCAGGGAAACGTTTGCAGACATATTCTTTCTAAATTCGAAATCCGTTGATCTGTTTATATCTTGTAGGTTGTATGATGTGCTTTGTAAAACTTTTAGGACTTAGGACGCTTTTTGAATTGTCTTTAATCGAGATCCTAATTCATTTTGAAAATAACTCACTACCTTAAGTATTAGCTTTTTGGATTCATCGGAATATCACATTTTAGTAATGTATTTTTGCGTTATTTATGCCCGGTATTATAAAACGTTTTATTCCCTAAATAAAATTTACTTTGGGAATAAATTAATTTATTCCAAAGATTTCGGTATTATAAACACAAAATAACTTTATTTAGCTAATAAATCTCCCCAGTAAATTATTTGTTTGTTTTTCTACCAAGTAAATTTTATTCTCTAAATAATTTGACAGTTAAAAGTCAATAGTGTATTATATTATTATAATTACTTTAGATTCTACTACTTGTATTTATTAATTCCATTACGGTTATCATGTGTACCATATCATCCGTATCAGATTTAAGTTCGCTCATAGTATCTTCCCTGACAGTGGTTAATTCGAACCACAAGACATTCTAAGGAGTCAAAGACCTAGAGTTTTTCAAATCAGACATAACCAGCGATTTTTATACTTATGCATACGCTTTTTAAAATTAGTTCCATTTAAAGATTTAAACGAGTGTTTTCCACTCCCAGACTAAGCATGAAGTAAAATTTCGAGTTTAGAAAAGCCTGAAAATTTGGTTTGGTCGCGTAGCGCGTATCGCTACGCGATCAAACCAAATTTTCAGGCTTTTCTAAACTCGAAATTTTACTTCATGCGCCACGCGTATTTAACACTGAAATATTGTGAACAAGTGAACTTCACTTGAAATCAGTGTCTTGTACGCTTGGCGCATGAAGTAAAATTTTCAGGCTTTTCTAAACTCGAAATTTTACTTCATGCTTAGCCTGGAAAACACTCGTTTAAGTCTTTTATAATTTCCAATAAGCTTTCTTTTTCTTGTTCTGTGTAATTCTGTGTTATTCCACGGTTATTCTCCATAATTATAAGTAATTATACTAAATTTCTAATTTGATTGACAATTTATTTTGAAATATTGACAATTCAATTTAACAAATTGGTAGTTCCAGTTATAGCCACAATGAAATTGTATAATTTCGGTCTGTAATCTACTAATTAAATTATTTATTTCTAGAATGGCTATTTATTTGGTAGGTTTGCTTTATAATACGCAATTTTATTTGTCCATTAGTTTACTAGGTAAATAAATTTACTCCACAAATAGTTATCTAATGATTTATTAATCGTTTATAATACCGGGCAATAGTGAGTTTTTTTTATATTCTCTATTAGTATTTCGGAATATAAGAGATAGAGAAATGGTTATAACGGCAAAGTAATGCAGATTGTAGAGCTGAATAAAAAGACACTTGTAAATTTTTCAAAAAAGTCAAGTGTAACTAGATATTTTGAAAAATTCTTTCACATCCATTTTTCTTAGTTAATAAAAGAGATAGAAAAAAATACTGTAAAGAGCAAATATTTAGATAATTTTATACTAAATAGTAACATTTTATGAGATATTTTATATTGACATTAGTTTAACAGAAAGAAAAATTGAATTTGCCAATAGTTTGCAGAGTATTTACAAAATATAATATTGAATATAAATTAGTATCGACTTTCTGCAAAAAGTTTGTCTCGTTGAGACTTCTCAAAATATTTCTTGAATAATTTTCTCACTTATCACTTGGTCAAACATTTTTAAATATTGATGAAGGTTTAATTTAAACCTCAGAGAAGGCCTAGAAATAAATAGGGCAATGAAAGACGTAAAACACCTCATCAACGACAACGAGGAGATTTGGAATTCTCCAATCTTAAAATCCCTTATTACCTGACAATATAAAAGCTTGTAGGTTTCTTTTGTAATTCACTCCCGATAATGCTGTAAAACGCGAAACTAGTCGAGTAAATACTAAAGTGAAAATTGTGAAACAAACCAAGTGTAATTTAATTGAAACCTTCTCAAAGTATTAAAATTTTTACAGAAAGTCAATATTAATTTTAATTTGTTTTTATCTGTTGACATTAGTTTTTGAGATATAACACAGACTTTATTTTTTTTAAATAGAAACCATAGTTAGCCATGTCATTAGAAAGGGATTTTTTTACTTTGCACTAATTTGTTTCATTAACATTTTCTCTATATCTTATAGTTTCCAAGATCCTCATAGAGAGAGAACAAAAACTTACTCTACATACAGCGATCATTTCAAAATCTTTTGTTAATAAAAGTGTGTGTATTTTAATTTTATGAAAAATACTTTGGATATTCTTGTGTTATGTTAACTATTGGGTATATCATTTGTAAATATCTCTGAGTGCCTATATACAATTTTTCCACTAAAATCATGTAACCAAAGTAACCACTTGAAAAAACATTTTAATAAAAAAAAAACGTACACAATCGGTACACCCAACCACCCTCAAAACATCACTCCCCGAGGCTTTGAAATCCTGCTATTATAATAGTTATAAAGCGGTTATTAGCGTCAGCTGTCTAACTGACCTAAGATAACATTCTCGCATGCTGTCGATAAACATATACTCGAAAAAGAGGCAAAGAACGGAGGAGAAAAAAGATTGCCGACTGGTGGACAATGTTGTATAAATTAAACACTTCTTCTCCGCCAAGAAAACAGCTTGTGAACGGATATATTTTGTGGGCATGTGTCCCGTTGATTTATCGGAAGGATTATTTTAATATGAATTAGCTATTTTGAATTTTAATAAAAATAAGTACTTAATAAATTAATAGTGTCAGCGTTGGTTAGCTTTTTTGTAAATAAATTTACGTATTTCAAGAGCTGATTAGATTATTATCAGAGTTGATGAAACCAGGCAATACATGATTTCTTGCATTAATTTCTCATCTGGCTCTTGGTGAAACATATTACACTACAAAATATAAAAACGAATTAAAACTAATATCGACTTTCTGTAAAATTGTAGTTTCATTGAGACAAGTCTCCAAATATTTATTGAAACAACTATGCTTTATTATGCTTTATTAGTGCTAGACAATTTTTACATTGTTTACACAGGTCGTTCAATACATACTAGTCGAAACATATTAAAATTACAATAACATTCAAAATAGGAAAATAATTTCGACTCTACAATAGTTAAAACTTATACAATAAAAAAAATCAAACGATACATATGTTTAAAAAGAAAGTTCACTTGTCATGACATCACTTTATAAAAAGCTTTTGATATTAAATACAGCTTAATTTTTTGTTTGAAATTCTTAAAATCGAGATTTCTTATATGCTCTGGCAGTAAATTATATATTATTGGTCCATAATATCGTGGTCCATTTTGTGACTATGTAAGTCTGCTGTGGTCAGGTCTTATTGAGTCAATATTTCTAGTGATTTAATAAAGAAAACACTTGGTTAAATTTCACTAATATTTTGGTTTTTTATTCCAACTAGTTTCGACTTTGAGTCAATCTCCTTGAGAATGACTCAAAGTCGAAACTAGTTGGAATAAAAAACCAAAATATTAGTGAAATTTAACCAAGTGTTTTCTTTATTAAATCATAGTTAAATATGTTGCACCACGTGAAAGATGAGAAACCTGTTCAAGATATAATATTTCTAGTATTATATTCGTGGAAATTCTTATTGGTAAAATATTGTGACTGGTGCTTCCTTGTCCATAATAAACACTCGAGTATATATTGGCTAGGATGAGTGGGAATTCCAAACTTGCTGAAAATCGATTTGCAATCTTCTCTATAACCTAGGCCAAAAACCACTCTAACAGCTCGTCTCTGTAAAGCAAATATTCTGCTTGCGGTCGCAGAATGTCCCCACAAAAGAACACCATAAGATAAATGAGAATGTACAAGTGAAAAGTATGCTGTTTTTACCACATCGCGAGATAAACATTTAGTTAAATTTCGTAGTAAATAGATGTTCTTACTTAGTTTATTAGCAATATTTTCCACATGCACATCCCACCTCAGGTTGGCATCTATGTACAAGCCAAGATATTTTGTATGTTCAGAAAGTACCTCATGGTGTTCTTTGAGAGAAAATATCATTCTAACTGTTTTTTCGTCGTTCATACTTAATTTATTGTATACAAACCAGTGTTTCGCTTCTGTGCGAGCATATGTCTCTTTTTAGATTAATTCATGTATATGTCTATTTGTGATTGAGATCGTATTATCATCTGCAAACTGTGTTATTTTTATATTAACATCAGAAAAAGCATATGGAAAATCATTTGCATATAAAATAAACAACAAGGGCCCCAAGTGTGACCCCTGCGGAACCCCACATGTTGCGGGTATTTCTGCAGATACATCCGACTTGAATGATGTTGCCTGTTTTCGTCCTGATAGGTAAGACATAATCAGTCTGCAACTAGCTGGTACAAAGTTGTAATAGTAAAGCTTTTGAACCAATTTATTATGGGCAACGCAGTCGAATGCTTTCCACAAATCCATAAAGTTGGTTAAGACGTATGATTTATTTTCCAGGCTTCTCAAACAATCATCAACTAGTTTGACTACCGCCTCTATCGTATTTTTTCCCTGTCTAAATCCAATCTTGATATTTGGAGAGTAGATCATTTTCCTCTAAATAGAACAACATTTGATTATATAATACCAATTCAAAGACTTTGGCTAATACAGGTATGATAGAAATCGGGCGGTAATTATTTGGATCATTGGGATCACCTTTCTTAAATATCGGTACACATTTTGATATTTTAAGAGAGTCTGGAAATATATTTTCCTGAATGCACCGATTAATAAGCTTCGTCAGTGGCAGAATGATTATGTCTTTTACAGATTTAATAAGCAGTGGTGAAAAACCATATATATTTCGAGATGTTTTATTTTTAATTGAGTTAATTATATCTCGAATTTCTATAGGGGAGACCTCACGAAATTCGAAATATTCAGAAGCTACTGGTGTTGATAATATGCTGTCATTAACTGATCGAGTACTAGAGATATTTTGGGTTATATCGTCTATTATTTTAATAAAATTTGTATTAAATTGATCTGCAGTAATACCCGTACCATGTGTGACATTAATATTATTTACACGTCGTTCATTATTGATTAAACTACTAAGCTAATACCCCGACAGATATTGAATTATACAATGATTATTTGAGTTAGGCGGCAGCTTTACTGTTGTAACTCAAATATTCATTGTATAATTCAATATCTGTCGGGGAATTAGCCCGAGAAATAGTTGTTTCAATGAATATTTTGAAACTTGTCTCAATGACACTACATTTTTCCGGAATTTGATATTAATTTTAATTCGTATTTATATTTTGTAAATTTTCTGCAAACTATTGACAAACTCAATTTTTCTTTATGTTAAATGTTCTTTATATTACACTATGTAAAATGTTATTGAGAGGAAAAACACACAAATTAAAAACTGCATTTACCAACAGTAAATAGTTTAATTTCAAACTTTAAAGTTTTCACACTGTTTATTGTAGTGTTGTATTTGATTTTTAAATAAAAGTGCCCACTCCTTGATTAAGCACAAAGTAAAATTTCGAGTTTAGAAAAGCCTGATAATCTGAATATAACGGCGCGCGAGCAAATCGAGTCCCGCCAGCAAGTCCAAATTTACAGGCTTTTTAAACACAAAATTTTACTTCATGCGCTAGGCGATACATTACTTATTTAAAAAAGAAATTCTAAAGTGCTTACTTTATTTAATAGTATAGTAAATGACGAATGGTGTAAACTTGAAAAGATTGTCTCGAGAAACAAATATCTGTTATTTCAATCTCACATAAAATGATTATATGCAATAGTTTTATTTGTTAAAAATATTTTATGTACAAGTGGATTTTTTTTATTTAATACCATTCAACGTAACTATTTATATCTATGGAATATATTTTAATCATTGTATTAGATAAACAACAAACATTTAATATTGGAAACAAGATAAATTCAAATTCAAAACTAGTTGAATTCGAGAAAATAAGCTTACGCTTCTTATAGTTTGCACACTTTAAACATAATATATAAAATTACGAAAAAACTATTAGTGAAAATGCAAATTAAGACATTGTTTGCATTTTCACGAATAGTTTTTTCGTAATTTTATATATTATATTTAATATTTGTTTTGTATTAAGTTTTTTTTTATAAAATTAGGTTAGGTTAGACGACAAGCTGCGATGAAACTAATATTACTTTTCTAACCTAACCTTTCCCTATTTTCATCATGACATTTTGACTATACTCGACGTATTTGAATGTCCTTAATCATTGTGACATAACTGTGTGTCAATTGTTTATTACCCATTATGAAATTTTGTCTTAAAATCACTTAGCCTTTTGACTGTGGTAGTATTTCATCAATAAATGACTATTGTTAACATTTTGACGGTCATTTCACTATTACAGCATTTTGATAGTATTTCATCATTTAATTGACTGTCATTTAACTATTATCTTTTCAATCCTGTTTAACTTGTATCAAAATTGAAAATAAATTGATTGATAATTGACACACTAAACTTGTTTCACTTGTCAATTGGTTAAATTTAAGACCATTGCACATTAAATTAGCGTTTTATACGCGTGGCGCATGAAGTAAAATTTCGAGTTTAGAAAAGCCTAATTTGGCTCGGTCGCTCCGCTTCGCTACGCGCCAAATTTTCAGGCTTTTCTAAACTCGAAATTTTACTTCATGCTTAGCCTGGGAGTGGAAGACACACGTTTGATTTATCATTAAAAGAATTGAAAATTGACGTAATACGTATATTGTCGTTTTATTGACGAAGAACGTTCTGTATTGTTAAAACGGAACAGTACAGAACGTTATTCGTCAATAAAACGACAATAAACGTATTACGTCAATTTTTAATTCTTTTAATGACAGAACAAACGTGTGTCTTCCACTCCCAGGCTAAGCATGAAGTAAAATTTCGAGTTTAGAAAAGCCTGAAAATTTGGCTCGGGCGCGTATCGAAGGGGAACGGTATAACGGAGTTATTTTTTCGGTCGCTCCGCTTCGCTACGCGCCCGAGCCAAATTTTCAGGCTTTTCTAAATTCGAAAATTTACTTCATGCTTAGCCTGGGAGTAGAAGACACACGTTTGTTTTATCATTAAAAAAATTGAAAATTGACGTAATACGTATATTGTCGTTTTATTGACGAAGAACGTTCTGTATTGTTAAAACGGAACAGTACAGAACGTTCTTCGTCAATAAAACGACAATAAACGTATTACGTCAATTTTCAATTCTTTTAATGATAAAACAAACGTGTGTCTTCCACTCCCAGGCTAAGCATGAAGTAATATTTCGAGTTTAGAAAAGCCTGAAAATTCGGCTCGGGCGCGTAGCGAAGCGGAGCGACCGAGCCAAATTAGGCTTTTCTAAACTCGAAATTTTACTTCATGCGCCACGCGTATAAAACGCTAATTTAATGTGCAATGGTCTTAAATTTAACCAATTGACAAGTGAAACAAGTTTAGTGCTTCAATTATCAATCAATTTATTTTTATTACTGACATTGTTAAAAATTCTAAACTTTTAATCAAAGAAAGGTAATTTTCTCACGTATTGTCATAATTATAACGATTTATATTAATAATGTGATTCTCTGACTGCAACAGAATCTAATTTTCGACAAATATATTGGCATTTTTGACAGTATTGTATTACTAATGTTTTTTTGAGTCATTGTGATATTTTTGGACATATTTGAATATTCGAATATTTGAATATTAAAATATTTGAAAATTCAACTATTTGAATATTTAAATACTTAAATTTAAAAAATTCTCAGCCTTAGTCTTAACTATGGCTTTATTTTAGGATGAAATATTTTAAAAGAAATATTATAACGAAAGTACGTAACCATCTTATTAAAATGTTTCCTACTCTCACAATACCTACAACAAGTAATAAAAAATAAATTCGGTCACATTGTAAAAGATTTTGCGAAGATTTGTGATTTTTTTATTCATATTTACTTAAATAATGTCACCAGCATGTGGCGCGTAAAACAGTTTTTCAAATATTCGGAAAATTCAATATCGCGTGACGCGACATTCCAGTGAATTACTTGTAGGATACAAACAAATACATAAAAAAACACAAATCTTTGCAAAAGTGGAGAACCAAACCAAATGTTCAGGCTTTACTAAACTTGAAATTTTACTTCATGCTTAATCTGGGAGTTTATTTTGAAAGTGGTCTAACTTCATTTCTTAATTTCTGTTGTTGATTGAAATAATCTTTATAATTTGAGTTTATATGTTATAAACAACAATTTGTGGCTAAGTATGTGCAAAATATAACGAGTGTCTATAAACTGTCGGCATATCAGTAGGTTCCGACTTCAGAAATATACGTCGTAATTAGACATATAATTAAATGTATTTAACGTTTCCGAGATTCACTAAATCGTATGACTTTATCTAAGATATATAATTTGTTTTTTAAAGCAACCAAAATGCCGACAGTTTGTAGACACTCGTTATAATAAATATATTTAGTATATTTAAGAACAAATTGTTGCTTATGACTAAAAAAATTAATCAATTAAAAGGCTTATACAGTCAACAATAAAACATTGAAAATGTGTTAGGCCACTTTTTAACAAAATAATATACTTGTGCATTACTTTTATAATTACTACAAAAAATTTTTGTTTTTCTCTATTTTATTAATAGTTCATAAGGTACATAGTTGCCCCGTGGTCTTGGAGTATTGAAAACAGATAAAATTCATTTATTATTACACTAAAAAAGACTGTTATACCTTAACTATTTATATCTATTGATTATATTTAAATTATTGTATTTGGTAAACAACAAAAATTTAATACTTGTTTTGTATTAAGTTTTTTTTTAAGGTTAGACGACAAGCTGCAATGAAACTAATATTTCTAACCTAACCCTTCCCTATTTCCATTATGACATTTTGACTATACTTGACGTATTTGAATGTCCTTAATCATTGTGACATAACTGTGTGTCAATTGTTTATTGGCCATTATGAAATTTTCTTTGAAAATCACTTAGCCTTTTGACTGTGGTAGTATTTCATCAATAAATGACTATTGTTAATATTTTGACGGTCATTTTACTATTACAGCATTTTGATAGTATTTCATCATTTAATTGATTGTAATTTAACTATTATCTTTTCAATCCTTTTTAACTTGTATCAAAATTGAAAATAAATTGATTGATAATTGACACACTAAACTTCTTTCACTTGTCAATTGGTTAAATTTAAGACCATTTCACATTAAATTAGCGTTTTATAAGCGTGGCGCATGAAGTAAAATTTCGAGTTTAGAAAAGCCTAATTTGGCTCGGTCGCTCCGCTTCGCTACGCGCCCAAGCCAAATTTTCAGGCTTTTCTAAACTCGAAATTTTACTTCATGCTTAGCCTGGGAGTGGAAGACACACGTTTGATTTTTTATTAAAAGAATTGAAAATTGACGTAATACGTTTATTGTCGTTTTATTGACGAAGAACGTTCTGTATTGTTAAAACGGAACAGTACAGAACGTTCTTCGTCAATAAAACGACAATAAACGTATTACGTCAATTTTCAATTCTTTCAATGATAAAACAAACGTATGTCTTCCACTCCCAGGCTAAGCATGAAGTAAAATTTCGAGTTTAGAAAAGCCTGAAAATTTTGCTCGGGCGCGTAGCGAAGCGGAGCGACCGAGCCAAATTAGGCTTTTCTAAACTCGAAATTTTACTTCATGCGCCACGCGTATAAAACGCTAATTTAATGTGCAATGGTCTTAAATTTAACCAATTGACAAGTGAAACAAGTTTAGTGCGTCAATTATCAATCAATTTATTTTTATTACTGACATTGTAAAAAATTCTAAACTTTTGATCAAAGAAAGGTAATTTTCTGACGTATTGTCATAATTATAACGATTTATATTAATAATGTGATTCTCTGACTGCAACAGAATCTAATTTTCCATAAATATATTGGCATTTTTGACAGTATTGTATTACTAATGTTTTTTTTGAGTCATTGTGATATTTTTGGACATATTTGAATATTCGAATATTTGAATATTAAAATATTTGAAAATTCTACTATTTGAATATTCAAATACTTAAATTTAAAAAATTCTCAGCCTTAGTCTTAACTATGGCTTTATTTTAGGATGAAATATTTTAAAAGAAATATTATAACGAAAGTACGTAACCATCTTATTAAAATGATTCCTACTCTCACAATACCTACAACAAGTAATAAAAAATAAATTCGGTCACATTGTAAAAGATTTTGCGAAGATTTGTGATTGTTTTATTCATATTTACTTAAATAATGTCACCAGCATGTGGCGCGTAAAACAGTTTTTCAAATATTCGGAAAATTCAATATGGCGTGACGCGACATTCCAGTAAATTTATTGTAGGATACAAACAAATATATGAAAATAACACAAATCTTTGCAAAAGTGGAGAACCAAACCAAATGTTCAGGCTTTACTAAACTTGAAATTTTACTTCATGCTTAATCTGGGAGTTTATTTTGAAAGTGGTCTAACTTCATTCCTTAATTTCTGTTGTTGATTGAAATAATCTTCATAATTTGAGTTTATATGTCATAAACAACAATTTTTGGCTAAGTATATGCAAAATATAACGAGTGTCTATAAACTGTCGGCATCTCAGTAGGTTCTGACTTCAGAAATATACGTCGTAATTAGACTTATAATTAAATGTATTTAACGTTTCCGAGATTCACTGAATCGTATGACTTTATCTAAGATATAAAATTTATTTTTTAAAGCAACCAAAATGCCGACAGTTTGTAGACACTCGTTATAATAAATATATTTAGTATACTTATAAACAAATTGTTGCTTATGACTAAAAAAATTAATTAATTAAAAGGCTTATACAGTCAACAATAAAACATTGAAAATGTGTTAGGCCACTTTTTAACAAAATAATATACTTGTGCATTACTTTTATAATTACTACAAACATTTTTTGTTTTTCTTTATTTTATTTATGGTTCATAAGGTACATAGTTGCCCCGTGGTCTTGGAGTATTGAAAACAGATAAAATTTATTTATTATTACACTAAAAAAGACTGTTATTCCTTACTTACATTTTTAAGTGAAGTAAGGAATAAAGTATTTTTTAGTGTAGTAATAACTTTACGTAAACTCACAAATTAAAAACACTATTTGCCAACAGTAAATAGTATAATTTCAATATACATGTATAAATATTAATTTAAATAAAAATCACTTGGTTTGTTTCACAAACTATTTGATTTATTTTGACTAGTTTTTGCTTCTAGCCATTATCAAGGAATGTTCCTTATATTTTATTTCATTTAATTAATATTCATACATCTAATCATGTTTCACCAAGTGATTAATAAGAACATGGTAAGAGATAGTTTAATTTCAAACATTAAAGTATTCAAATCGTTTATTGTAGTGTTGTATTTGATTTTTAAACAAAGATGTCCACTCCTTGATTAAGCATAAAGTAAAATTTCGAGTTTCGAAAAGCCTCATAATTTGGATTTTCCGACGCGCGAACGAAGCGAGTCTCGCCGGCAAATTAAAATTTTCACACTTTCCAAAGGGCTTACTTTATTTAATAGTATACTAAATGAGGAATGGTGTAAACTTGAAAAGATTGTCTCGAGAAACAAATGTCTGTTATTTTAATCTTACATAAAATGATTATATGCAATAGTTTAGTATAAAAATAAATAAATATATTTAGTATATATATATAATAAATATATTTAGTATACTTAAGAACAAATTGTTGCTTATGACTAAAAAAATTAATTAATTAAAAGGCTATTACAGTCAACAATAAAACATTGAAAATGTGTTAGGCCACTTTTTAACAAAATAATATACTTGTGCATTACTTTTATAATTACTACAAAAAAATTTTGTTTTTCTTTATTTTATTTATGGTTCATAAGGTACATAGTTGCCCCGTGGTCTTGGAGTATTGAAAACAGAAAAAAATCATTTATTATTACACTAAAAAGACTGTTATTCCTTACTTACATTTTTAAGTGAAGTAAGGAATAAAGTCTTTTTTAGTGTAGTAATAACTTTACGTAAACTCAAAAACATACAGTCATTTATTATTGTCTACTTTTTTAGGGAGTATTTTTGTGTGGTTTAGTTCTTGTGGGGGCGGTAGGAAAGTAATGTCTAGTGCTCCTAAACAGGTTAATCCAGCCTTGTCTCTTTATCAGATTACCGTTTTTTTTAGTGATTATAGTTTTAAATCATCAAACATATGCTGGAGAAGATTTAATCTTAAAAACCACCATTTACTGTAATCTTAAAAAAAATAACTCCGTTATACCTTTTTTTATACATACAGGGTTAATTCCGTGTTAAATTAGAAAACCGAGCGCCTTCTGACCACAATATACAAGAGGGTGTGTTGTTGCATAGGTGGAAGTGGATGGACAGGTTGCAAGCGGCGAAATTTTTCAGGACACACACCGAAATTGATGAGGGTCTGAAATTAATGTCCATGGTCAGAAATTCACCCTTAACTGTGTCCAATTTCAAGGGTGAAAATGCAAGATCGAGACAGGTGGTTTTTATATGTATAAAAGACGGGGGGCGAAAGACCGGACATACGAGAAATTCGAAATTACACAAAAGGCGGATTAATTATTGCCGTGTGGAGATCAACCTGTTGTTTCGCAATTATAATTTTGAGGATGATGCGAAAAAGGGGGAAAGAAAAAAACGCAGTTTGATTCACAATCTGTTGTTAATTAAAATAGAATGGAGAGCATAATTGTGGGTGTTAATATTTATTTGAATGGAATAGATGAAAATACTTATAAATAATTGCATGTGGTGAACAGGTGGTTGACAATATTAAGTTTGGATAAGAAAATAGAGGTAATATATAAAATTACGAAAAAACTATTCGTGAAAATGCAAACAATGTCTTAATTAATAAGACAACTTAAGACGATAAATATCCATTGAAACAACTACTTCCCGTGCAAATACACCTCCGGATATTGAATTAAACAATGAAATATTTAAAATCTTATTTAATTTGATTTGTTACAACGCTCTATTAAATCAAATTAAATAAGATTTTAAATATTTCATTGTATAATTCAATATCCGGAGGTGTATTTGCACGGGAAGTAGTTGTTTCAATGGATATTTATCGTCTTAAGTTGTCTTATTAATTAAGACATTGTTTGCATTTTCACGAATAGTTTTTTCGTAATTTTATATATTATGTTTAAAGTGTGCAAACTATAAGAAGCGTAAGCTTATTTTCTCGAATTCAAATAGTTTTGAATTTGAATTTATCTTGTTAGAAAATAGAGGATTCAAAATATTTAACCATGTTTCTCCAGGTGTCTAATGAAAAAGTATTTCAAGAAAAATTACAATATTAATTTCGTCGATTATAGAATACAAGTACTTTACCTTTTTTTTTTTAGATGACTAAATAAAACTTTTTAAACCTGTTACTAAGGCTAGAAGATTGTAACAAATGATTTTTGTATTCTTTATTCAAAATTATAGTTTTCTCTCTATGTTAAACTGACAATTTTCTTTTTAGATTTTAGAGATCGATGGGTTGAGCACCCCTGCTATAAGATATTAAATAAAGATTTAATTGATGAGGCGGATACATGATGAAACTCCATAATACTATTTGAAATAAAACAACGCAGTTGGGAGGGTTTCACTTTTATTTAATGGATAAATAAAAGTGAAACCCTCCCAACTGCGTTGTTTTATTTCAAATAGTATTAAATAAAGAATATTATTACTATTATTATTAAGGCTAGAAGCTTATAACAACTGAATTTTGTATTCTTTATTCAATGATAATTTTTTCGTTACAATAAATTGACAATTTTCTTTTTAGATTGTAGATAATTTGTGTTGATACGTGAATTAATTTGTATTGTATGGATCAAACGGTGTTATTTGCGTGTCTAGTCAACTTTTTGGGGGGTTTTGGTTCCAGCTCGTGCCATGTCCACGGGGTTATCGGTTTCCCTACTTTTTTTAATGCTTGCCACCCTTTCAAGTTATCTGATGTCAGTGTCGTTGGTGGTAAATTGCACCCCTGGTCCTAATTAATGATTTCAATCCATTACAAATATTCATTTCCTCTTTTAAACGATCTATTTGCATGAAAGATTATTTATTCAATATGCAAGTCCAATATTTAATAAAAATGTATATTTCATTTTAATTTCTATTCTTAAAATTACCTGTAATTTATTTTAAATATAATAATGACAATTCTCGATGTTCAGTTAAGCACTTTTAGCTTGATGCAAACAGAGACTTATGTTTAGGGATTGAACACCACTAAATTAATCAATTAAATTATAGTGATTATTTAATTCAAATCTAAATAACGGAGTTTGATCGGTCTTTTCGTGAAAACATTTGCTATCGCAGTAGTTTTTCCAAATTTGTCTTTCCAAATTAGTCTTATCAATTTTTTTATTGCATATGTAAATCTGTCAACTGTTATTATTTAATATTTAATTTATTTAATCATTCATTTTTAAACGAATCGCTTCGGAAGTAACACTGATCAAGAAAATAAGCTCACTACATCGTATACTCACAAAAAAATCTGTGTTTCCATGCACAGCAAAGACAGTTCGTTGAATGGATTATTGAATATCAACAAGTGGATGCTGATTAAATTATGAACTGTGGAGGCTTCTACTTCGTTATACATGTTAATTCAATGAAATAAAACACTTTAACTTTGTTTGTATAACACACTATTTTTATTTTCGTGAAGGCAGTTTCGGCAATTCAACTTGCCATTATCAAACTCTGTTTGTTTTTGAGTTTACGTAAAGTTGGCAAGCAAACTCTGTTTGATAATGGCAAGTTGAATTGCCGAAACTGCAGTCACGAAAATAAAAATAGTGTGTTATACAAACAAAGTTAAAGTGTTTTATTTCAAGTGGATGCTGATTTTTCGAGCAAAATCATCTTAAACTATAAAGCACATTTTCACCTTGATGGCTTTGTTAATCGCCAAAATTGCCGTGTTTGGGGTTCGGAGAACCCACATGTGATTGTCGAATAACAAATGCATCCACAACGTGTCACTGTTTGGAGCGGGTTTTGGGCTGGAAGCATTATTGGACGATACTTTTTTGAAAATGAGGCTGGTCAAGCAGTCACTGATATTGGTGCTCGATATTGCGACATGATAACACAGTTCTTTCTGCCAAAATTGGATGATATTGATGTGGCCAATATGTGGTTTCAACAAGACGGTGCCACATGCCATACAGCCCGTGAAACAATTCAATTACAACATGAGATGTTTCCTGGTCGTGTACTCTCTCGTTTCGGTGATCAGAATTGGGGTTATTTCAAGTCAAAGGTTTATGTCAACAAACCCACAACCATCCGTGCATTACAGAAGGAAATTAGCCGCTGCATCAGCGAAATTCAGCCACATTTATGCAGAATGGTCATGGAAAATTTCGACAAAAAATGCGCATGTTTCAACAAAGTTGTGGAGGCCATTTGCCCGATGTGTTATTATATAAATAACCCTATCCTATGTACTTTATGATTCAATAAAAAAAAATAACAATCTAAAGACTAAAAACTGGCGTTAGCTATCAAAATCCATTAATAGTTTTCACACGTTGGCTTGAAATAGTCAGAAATGTTCAGTATTCCTCAGCACTGGGTCGGGACCACACTGAAGAGGACCTTGAAGTCCGAAACGCGTCTGTGGGTATCTGGTGCCGGAATACTAAACACAAATTTAATTTTTAAGACTAAAAACTGTGTTTTTTATTTAATTCAAATCTTGAGTTCATTTTGAGACACCCTTTCTGAGGAAAGTTAACTTTCAATTTTGAATTGATATGATTTTACAATTATTACCTATTTGTGTGTGGTCGGTAACCACAAAATAAAGCTTGCACTTCCCAAAGCTCTGCCGAAAGTGTCAATATTAGGCAGATATACCTCACGTAATCCCACTATACCGGATGATAAATACTTATTGTTAAGGCACTTTACGGCTGAACGACGCAAAGAATTACCTTATTATTGTGCAAGAAAGGGCCCGATTTAGAAAAAGGTCAGAGTATGCCCAGCTGTGTATCCGATCCGTGACCATCGTCTCTATTTTCCGGATTACGAAAAAAAACGTGTGCTTTTTACGTGTGGAATCGTGTGTAAGGGATTTTTTTTAGAAAAATATAAAGAATAGTGCGTTTGTGGGAAAGTTTTGATTTTTTTAAATTTTTTTTTGATTATATGTATGATAGGCGTGAGAAAAAATATCGACAATTTAGGATTGTAAATTTACTGATATTTTCAATTGGATTTTTTTTAATACAGTAAATGTGTCCTTTATTTAATAATAATAAAAAATTGTGAACAATCCATATAAAATTATCATAAATTATTAAGAAATAATGCTTAATCTAGGAGTGAAAAATACTCGTTTATAGATTTAAATCGAAAAAGCGTATGTATATGTATACTTTAAAGCAGAGCTGGGATGAATCCTTTAAAACAGGATTCGAATCAGGAATCCGAATCACCTAATATGATTCGAATCACGAATACTCGAATAAAGGATTCGTAAGTGAAAAATATGATTCGAATCAAAGATTCGAATCCTCATTTTTGAATCACGGATACAAATCCTTTAAAAATAAATTTGAATCTATTATTTGTAACCAGTAATATTTTATTCCATCAGTTTCTATTAATCAAAATGTTCATTTACCGACTAAATATCTGATTATATAATGATTTTAATTAATGATGATATATGTGTTATTGAACTTCGTTTTAAATCTGTGTTTGATACGCGTGGCGCATGAAGTAAAATTTCGAGTTTAGAAAAGCCTCGTGAAAATTTGTCTCGGGTCGCTGCGCGACCCTCGACAAATTTTCTACGCGGGGCTTTTCTAAACTCGAAATTTTACTTCATGCTTAGTCTGGGAGTGGACAACACTCGTTCTTAGAAGTTTCAAATTAAAGGATCACTCTAGATTACTAAGTTTATTACCATTTTACAAAGGCTACAGCTCGAAGGACCAATCATGGTCTTCGGAGACCGAAGGACTACAGGGAATCGAAGTTTATTTACAAGAAAACAACGAATATCTTAAGGTTTACAGCATGGATAGGAAAGAAAACATCCAATTTTGAAAAAATATCGAAGTTGGGTTGATTTTCAGTGCGTTTTTAACTTCACTTTAAATCAGTGTTTTATACGCGTGGCGCATGAAGTAAAATTTCGAGTTTAAAAAAGCCCCGTGAAAATTTGTCTCGGGTCGCTGGGCGACCCTCGACAAATTTTCTACGCGGGGCTTTTCTAAACTCGAAATTTTACTTCATGCTTAGTCTGGGAGTGGACCGTCAAGATTTTCTACATGTCGAGATTTTCGATATTTCTAGATTTATGTCGATTTATTCACAGTTTGTTATTGTATTAAATGCAACTTTAATATTAAATAAAAACGTTTTCTTAGGAATAGAATATTCACCCATTAAGAGCCGACCAAATTATAAAGTTAACTCTAAGAGTTAATTTTAGATAAAATTTTGAATCTTTTTCTATGATTTCAATGAATGATTTATTATATTACATACGTCGATTTTTGAAAAAAGTTAAATTTAAAATTCAAACGAGTGTTGTCTACTCCCAGACTAAGCATGAAGTAAAATTTCGAGTTTAGAAAAGCCCCGCGTAGAAAATTTGTCGAGGGTCGCGCAGCGACCCGAGACAAATTTTCGCGGGGCTTTTCTAAACTCGAAATTTTACTTCATGCGCCACGCGTATAAAACACTGATTTAAAGTGAAGTTAAAAATGCACTGAAAACCAACCCAACTTCGATATTTTTTCAAAATTAGATGTTTTCTTTCCTATTCATGCTGTAAACCTTCAGATATTCGTTGTTTTCTTGTAAAAAACTTCGATTCCCTGCAGTCCTTCGGTCTCCGAAGACCATGGTTGGTCCTTCGAGCTATAGCCTTTGTAAAATGGTAATAAACTTAGTAATCTAGAGTGATCCTTCAATTTGAAACTTCTAAGAACCAGTGTTGTCCACTCCCAGACTAAGCATGAAGTAAAATTTCGAGTTTAGAAAAGCCCCGCGTAGAAAATTTGTCGAGGGTCGCGCAGCGACCCGAGACAAATTTTCACGAGGCTTTTCTAAACTCGAAATTTTACTTCATGCGCCACGCGTATAGAACACTGATTTCAAATGAAGTTAAAAATATACTATTAACGTTGGATATTTTTTATGGTTAAGTAACCAAATATCCATTCACAAATATTTGAATTATTCGAAAATTTCAATATTTATATTCAAATATGAATAATTTAGTGATTTAAATATTCATATTAAAATATTTAACTATTTGAATTAATCGAATTCGAATCCCAGCCTGAATAGCGATGATTCGAATTATTTAGGAGGATTTGAATCCGTGTATGAGGATTCGAATGCTTTTATAAGGATTCGATTCCTTTTATAAGGATTCGAATCTTTTTATAAGAATTCGAATCCTTTTATACGGATTCGAATCCTTTTATAAGAATTCGAATTCTTTTATAAGGATTCGAATCATCTACGTGTGGATTCGAATACGAATCCTTTTAAAAAAATGGAACGAATCCGGATCACGAATCCGTTTTCACTAAAGTATTCGAATACCTCTGTTGAATCCTCTAAATGGATTCGAATCCGGGAGTCGAATCCTGAATGATTCGAATCCTGCCCAGCTCTGCTTTAAAGTATATAGACGTTGTTCACCTTGTTACACAGCTAATTGCAACAGAGGACGTAATATGAAAAGAAATTAACACCGGGTGAAATAAGCAAAATCCATTTACACAGGGTTCGTAATGAGACCTGGCGTACACAAGAAACCGTTTTATTATCCTGCACTGAACTCGACCGAACTAGCTGGCGTTGTATAAATTTTCGCGAAATGCACGCTCTGAAAGCAAATTTAAAATTACTCCACTTAGAAACGCAATTAGAGATATTTTAATAGCTTTAAACCCATATTACAATAAATAGTTTATGAGGTTTTCATAAGTTTAATATTATATGTGTATTTAATAATTATTAAAACACGAAATTTAAAACTTGATTTAAGCTTGTTTGTTCACTTAACATTTAGAAAAATCATGTAATGAAATTCAACAATAAATACATTAATGCCCGATATTATAAACGATTAATAAATCATTAGATAACTATTTGTGGAGTAAATTTATTTACCTAGTAAACTAATGGGCAAATAAAATTGCGTATTATAAAGCAAACCTACCAAATAAATAGCAATTCTAGAAATTAATAATTGAATTAGTAGATTACAGACCGAAATTAAACATTTTCATTGTGGCCATAGCTAGAACCACCAATTTTTTAAATTGATTTGTCAATATTTCAAATTAAATTGTCAATCAAATTGGAAATATAGTATAACTCCTTATAATTATAGAGAATAACCGTGGAATAGGATAGAATTACACAGAACAAGAAAAAGAAAGCTTATTAGAAATTATAAAAGACTTAAACGAGTGTTTTCCACTCCCAGGCTAAGCATGAAGTAAAATTTCGAGTTTAGAAAAGCCTGAAAATTTGGTTTGGTCGCGTAGCGCGAAGCGCGGAGCGGCCAAACCAAATTTTCAGGCTTTTCTAAACTCGAAATTTTACTTCATGCGCCACGCGTACAATACACTGATTTCAAGTGAAGTTCACTTGTTCACAATGTCTCAGTGTTTTCAGTGTTTAATACACGTGGCGCATGAAGTAAAATTTCGAGTTTAGAAAAGCCTGAAAATTTGGTTTGGTCGCTCCGCGCTTCGCGCTACGCAACCAAACCAAATTTGCAGGCTTTTCTAAACTCGAAATTTTACTTCATGCTTAGTCTGGGAGTGGAAAACACTCGTTTAAAACTTTAAATGGAACTAATTTTAAAAAAGCGTATGCGTAAGTATAAAAATCCCTAGTTATGTCTGACTTGAAAAACTCTAGGTCTTCGACTCTTTAAAATGTCTTGTGGTTCGAATTTATCACTGTCAGGGAAGAAGCGAACTTAAATCTGACATGGATGATATGGTAGACATTATAACCGTAATGAAATTAATAAAAACAAGTAGTAAAATCTAAAGTAAATATAATAATATAATAGACTTTTGACTTTTAACTGTCAAATTATTTAGAGAATAAAATTTACTTGGTAGACAAACAAACAAATAATTTACTGAGGAGATTTATTAGCTAAATAAAGTTATTTTGTGTTTATAATACCGAAATCTTTGGAATAAATTAATTTATTTCTAAAGTAAATTTTATTTTAGGAATAAAACGTTTTATAATACCGGGCATAAATAAATTGTTTTAATTTATGCCCGGTATTATAAAACGTTTTATTTCCTAAATAAAATGTACTGCATGAATAAATGAATTTATTCCAAAGATTTCGGTATTATAACCCCACAATAACTTCATTTGGTTATTAAATCTGCTCAGCAAATTATTTCCTTGTTTTTCTACCAAGTAAATTGTATTCTCTAAGTAATTTGACAGCTAAATGTCAAAAGTGAAGTATATTATTATAATAACTTTAGATTCTACTAAAGTCAACACATTACCCTTTTACCCTGAAGTCACAAAAAATAAAACACAGTATCATAAACGCATGTCCATGTTTTTGTATGATTTTATTACTTTATATATTTGACAAACCTGTCAGTGAGCAATCTATTTCAATAGAAAGAACGAGAACGAACTGACAAACACAGAACAGTAAACATCAGTTAAACTGGATACTAACAATGTGCTCAGTATTGTATTTGTCATAAAATTCAAGAAAATATACATTTACAATCATAATAATTTTCTCTTGGTTCTCCGGAAAATTGTAAGTGTTCAATCTCTATGGGTCCTGTTAATTTCTAACTCTATGGATCCCGTATCCACCCATTTTCCCGAATACATTTTCCCGAATATGTTTCCCGAATTACGTTTTTCCTGAATAATACATTTCCCGAAAACACTTTCTCGAATACTACTTTCCTGAATCAACTTTCCCGAATGATGTTTTTCCCGGACTAAACTATCAAAACCCAAATAGGGTTTTTCTAGTTTAGGTGAATACTTCCAGAAACTGAAGTCAGAATTTAACTTATATTTACTGTATAGTTGAGGCTGTTGGTTGTTAAAACTCCATAATATCACTTTAATAAAACACTTAATTTGTTTAGGATAGTAACTAATTTTAATCACAAGAAATTCTAAGGCGTCGAAGACCTAGAATTTTTCAAATCAGAAGCAACCTGTTGACATAACCAGGGATATTTTCGTTTATGTACACTCGACCGCAAAAAATACGCGCCACTTGAAAATTCACGTTTTTTCGTGAATATTCAAACAGCCATAACTTTAGTCGATGTGGATGAAATTTGATGAATTTTTGAGTTTTTGGAACGCTAAAGTTTCCTCATTAAGGACACATAAGTGGATATAACGAAATTTAAGCATGTCTGCATTTAAAAGTCCTACCAACAAAAAAATGTTCAGAATGTTATAAATGCTAAAAGTTGAGAAGTTATACTGTGCCCAAAAAAAATCGTAGCTCCACTTCAAAAAGAGCGCAACAAAATTCCATCATTTTCCTTTGAAATAAGCGAAAAATCATGTCGATCCAATGATTTGGCTCGAAGTTATGGCAGTTTTTTTAAAAAGTGTATTTTGGGGCATAACTTTGGCGGACAGGCATAACTCTGCTCGCAAACCTGTGACATTTTTCACGGGGCTTTTCTAAACTCGAAATTTTACTTCATGCGCCACGCGTATAAAACACTGATTTACAAAAGTATTTTCACCTTTATTGTAAATCAGTGTTTTATACGCGTGGCGCATAAAGTAAAATTTCGAGTTTAGATAAGCCTGCAAAATCGAATTTTACAGGCTTTTCTAAACTCGAAATTTTACTTCATTCTTAACCTGGGAGTGGACGACACTCATTAGTTTAAAATATTTCACAACTTTTAAAATGTGTGTCGTAATTGTCAGAAACAAACAATCACGAACTTTTTTATTGTTACTTCAAAAATGTTGAAATTTGTACATACTAAATCGCAATAAAAAATCAATGTTGGATTGATTTTATTAATTTTCGACATGATTTTTCGCTTATTTCAAAGGAAAATGATGGAATTTCGTTGCGCTCTTTTTGAAGTGGAGCTACGATTTTTTTGGGCACAGTATAACTTCTCAACTTTTATCATTTTTAAAATTCTGAACATTTTTTTGTTGGTAGGACTTTTAAATGCAGAAATGCTTAAATTTCGTTATATCCACTTATGTGTCCTTGAAGAGAAAATTTTAGCGTTCCAAAAACTCAAAAATTCATCAAATTTCATCCACATCGACCGAAGTTATGGCTGTTTGAATATTCACGAAAAAACGTGAATTTTCAAGTGGCGCGTTTTTTTTTGCGGTCGAGTGTATACATATTTTTTTTCTCTCGAAACTGTACGTGTAATTGCGAGACTATAAATTTAATTGATTTTGTATTCAAGTATTGTAAAGATGAATTTTTCATAAGAAAAAGCAAGGGTTCATAAGTTACATCCAAATATGATTAATTGATAAAATTCATCTCAAAAGCACTTGATGGATAAACGGGAGAGAAATGTAGAGGAATAACATTTCTCTCCCGTTTATCTGCTTTAAAAGATCTTTAAATACAACAGTTTTAAATTAATTAAAATTGACCATTGAGTTCACGCTTTTTTTCCTTATCCTATTTTCTGGCTAATTTCGAAAATAAAAAAAAATCGTTCTCACACAACAGTGGCCAGAGAGATCGTTAACAATCGCCAGTCTCACAATTACCGGCCGGAAGTGGATCTACTTTTCTCTGCACACTCCCAGCGACAATGGACACATCTTATGGCATATATATAAAATAAAACAATAACCCATCTAATTAGAAACACTTACCGTCCACGAACACAACTAAACACACACTAATTATTACTTTTTTTCGTTAATGAATAAACAACAAGTTTTGTTAAAATGAAAACAGTACAACGTTCAGGATTTTTTTTTTTAACAAATAGTAATAATAAAAAATAGACACCTCAAATTTCAATATTTGAAAGAGCAAATAAGTATGATACATTTGGACTATAATGACAGTTGATATTAGTCGGTGCCAGCAGACATTTGGACTATAATGACAGTAGACATAAGTCGGCGCTGGCCGACATTTCGACCATAATAACAGTTGACATAAATCGGCGTCAGCCGACATTTGGACTAGAATCTCAGTTAACATAAGTAGGCGCAAGCCGACATTTGGACTATAATAACAGTTGACATAAGTCGGCGGCACCCGACATTTGAACTATAATGACAGTTGACATAAGTCATCTCTAGCCGACATTTAGTGCATCGTGTCAACTTGACATAAGTCGCCGTCAGCCGACATTTGGACTATAATGACAGTTGACATAAGTCGGCGCCAGCCAACATTTTGACCATAATAACAATTGACATAAGTCGGCGGTAGCCGACATTTAAACTGTAATGACAGTTCACATAAGTTGGTGCTAGCTGACATTTAATCAATCGTGTCAACATAACACGAGTTTCAATTGAACTATAATGAAATCGCCATGTTATTTTCTTTCTTTGTGATAGTTACGATACACATTTTAACACTTGTGACATATTTTAAAGCAATAAGTGTCTTCCACTCCCAGATTAAGCATGAAGTAAAATTTCGAGTTTAGAAAAGCCCCGCGTAGAAAATTTGTCGAAGGTCGCGCAGCGACCCGAGACAAATTTTCACGGGGCTTTTCTAAACTCAAAATGTTACTTCATGCGCCACGCGTATAAAACACTGATTTACAAAAGTATTTTCACCTTTATTGTAAATCAGTGTTTTATACGCGTGGCGCATAAAGTAAAATTTCGAGTTTAGAAAAGCCTGCAAAATTTGGTTTGGTCGCTCCGCTTCGCTACGCGACCAAACCAAATTTTACAGGCTTTTCTAAACTCGAAATTTTACTTCATGCTTAACCTGGGAGTGGACGACACTCGTTAGTTTAAAATATTTCACAACTTTTAAAATGTGTGTCGTAATTGTCAGAAATAAACAATCACGAACTTTTTTATTGTTACTTAAAAAATGTTAAAATTTGTACATACTAGATCGCAATAAAAAATCAATGTTGGATTGATTTTATTAATTTTCCTTAAAAAAAATGATATAAGTTGATCAAAAAATTCATCCAATTTTTTTTTAATTTGTTTTGTAAATATAAATCCGTTTTCTGAAATATAATCTGAAAAATAATAATAATAATAATACTTTATTTACGGACTAAACCTTTTTACATAATTTAAATTATAATTTTACACACTTATAATATATAATAACAATCAATACACAAACATACATACTCGATATAATTAATACAATATACTCCCAAGCCCTGTAGACAAAAACAATTAAACATGGTTGTATAAAGATGGATCAATCAGCTTTAATCGTTTCATAAATGATTTAAAAGATACACCGTACAGCTCAAAATGTGGCGATACACAAACCAAATTGCATAATTTTGTCATACGACAAAGTGCATTATTGCTTGTGTAGTTGTTACGATAAACACTTTCTCTAAAAATTAATTGTGAACGTGTATTGGATGGGATTAGAAACTTTAAACCAGTCAGTAATTCATTGCAGTACATTAGGCCGTTTACTATTTTGAAAAGAATTCCCAAATCAGATAGAACACGTCTCTCTTTCAAAAATGTCAAGTTTAAAAAAGTTAACGTAAAACTGCGACTGTAATGAATTCTAGAAATTCCCAATCTAAAGGATATTGACAACAAAAATTTGTTTTGTACCCTTTCTATTTGATCAATTTTATTGTTATAAAATGGTGACCAAACAGAGGAAGCATACTCTAGTTGAGTTCTTACAAGAGAAATAAATAAATGTTTGTACGTGTTCATTGAGAAATTCTTACCAAATCTGTTTATAAAGCCAAGCACTTGCAATGCTTTGCAGCACATGCTGTCAATGTGCTTCGTAAATGACAAGGTACAGTCGAATATTACTCCTAGGTCTTTGACATGTGGAACTGTAGATAGCTGGTAACCATTGATTTCATAAATTGATTTAATGACATGACCACGACCAAAGGAAATAGATACGCACTTGTCATTATTAAAATAGAGACGGTTATTCAAGCACCATTGATAAATGTTATTCAAATCTTGTTGCAAGACTGTGATGTCGTTAGTGTTTTTAATTTTACGAAAAATTTTAAGATCGTCTGCAAAAAGAAGAAATTTACAATGCTTGACATAAAACTTCAGATCATTAATGAAGAGTAAAAACAGTATTGGTCCACAATGCGACCCCTGCGGTACACCTGACGTGACATTTATTTCTTTAGAAATAAAATTATTGATTTTAACATACTGTAACCTGTCTGACAAAAAGCTCTGTATCCATTTAGTGATTTTTACTCCAAAGCCGATTCTCTGCAATTTATGCATTAAAATATCCTGCGAAACGCGATCAAAGGCTTTGGAGAAATCGGTGTACACCGCATCAACTTGGCAATTACATTCAAAGGCATTTAAGATGTACGATTGGTATACAAGCAAATTTGATATTGTGGATCTCCCGGAGGAAAATCCATGTTGCTCTTCACAAATAACATGTTTGCAATGAAACGATAATTGATCAGCTATCAATTTGTCAAACATTTTTGGTATAACAGATTGAATGGATATTCCTCTGTAGTTAGCAATATTTTCCCTATTTCCACTTTTGAAGATAGGTCTTATAAAGCTTCGTTTCCAGGCGGAGGGGAAATTTCCCTGATTTATTGATAAATTGAATATTGTGTGCAGGGGTGTACATAATGAATAAATACATTGTTTTATAAAAAACGATGGTATGCCATCGGGACCAGGTTTACATGAGTTTTCTAATGAATTGATTGCACTGATCATTCACAAAATTGTTACACACCCCATCGGGTATTGGCGCGCTGTCATTGGTATATACACCAGAAAAATAATCTGCAAACAACTCAACACAATCATCTCCAGAATCACTTGATTTTTCATTGAAAAACATTACCTTAGGGAATCCATCAATTTTCCTGGATTCATTCACATAGTTCCAAAATGATCTAGGTTCATGGGAAATATTTAATTCAATTTTTTGACATAATTTTCATGTAACTGTTCGCTGAGTAAGAATTGTAAGTTACTCAGCGAACAGTTACATGAAAATTATGTCAAAAAATTGAATTAAATAACGGTAGATTTTGAATTGTTCATAATCATAAAATGTACCACTTCTTTTGTACTTTGTATGAGCTTCTTTTTTCTTTTTAATCATATTTATGAGAGTGCCATTGAACCACCTTGGGTAAGAAGATGATTTAATAATTTTAATGGGAACGTATTTATCAATTGCATACAAACAAATATCATAAAATTTGTCAAGGATTACATTTATGTCAGAGTGCTCAAAAATCTCTTTCCATGAAATTGAAGACAAAAATAAATTTATTTCATTATAATCTGCGGCTTTGAAATTATATGTATAATCAACATACTTGAGTGGATCTTTGATATTGTTAGTATTAATCAATATGGTATAAGGTATATGATGAGTACTTTGAGTAAATAAAGGATCATCAGATGGCGATACGTTAACATCTTCAATATTTGAAATATTTGAATAATGAGCGAGTAAAATGGATTTGAAAATAATTTTTGGTAATTTTTATTACAGATTTTACCGCGTTTTTTGTCTATTTTTACAGTGTATACCAAAAGTCTGGAATAAATTTAGAATATTCCAAACTACACATTTTTGACAAAATTCCTCGAACATGTCGATTTTAGATAGGTTAGAATTCATTTTTTAAAGTTATTATTGATTAGATTAGATGTATTCTGTGGAGTTCGATTAGGTTAGTTTAGGATATTTTATGGGATAACCTAATCCCATAAAATGATAACCTGACCTAACCTAATCGAACTCCACAGAATACATCGAACTGATTTTGTAGAGTTGGGTTTAGTTAATTTAGATGTCACTTTGTGGGGTTGAGGTAGGTTAGGTCAGATATCTCCTTATGGAATTGGGTTGGATGTCAATTAACAGAATTAGGTTAGTGGAGTTAGGTTTGGTTTAGATGTCATGTTGTGAAGTTAGGTTCGATTAGGATAGATGTCACTTTGTGAAGTTAGGTTACACACATCTAACCATAAACTCTATTTCTGAATTCTGGAATTCTGAATTCCGATAGGCACTGTTGTCGGTACTTGTTTCAGGAGTCACAAGACATACATTTTTATTATTTGCGATGATGCGCATATAATGGTATTAAATGGTAGAAAAACTATTCGTCTTTGATACGTACATAAATTAATGACGTTAATGCCATGATTCCCGGAATAGACTGTTATGTATGTTGGGTTAGATCAGATTCAGCTAGTAATTTTTAAATTTCTTGCTATGTATTATTCATATCTTTCAGAATTATTCTAACAAGTGACGTATACTATTTCCAGGTTAAGCATAAAGTAAAATTTCGAGTTAAGCCTACACCGAAAGGTAAAAGGCAAATGATAATATATATATATATATAACTTGCTTGAGTTTTTTGGGCTGCTTTCTCGCGTTGATTGGTTTATTTGCGCTCTACGTTTCGGCAGCATCACTTCTGCCATCCTCAGGAGCTTTTTTGTATACTGAGTGATGGATGTCACGTTCACTGTCAGTACATTTGTTTTGTAAACTGACAGTGAACGTGACATCCATCACTCAGTATACAAAAAAGCTCCTGAGGATGGCAGAAGTGATGCTGCCGAAACGTAGAGCGCAAATAAACCAATCAACGCGAGAAAGCAGCCCAAAAAACTCAAGCAAGTTATATTTTGCTCGCGAAAACCTAAAAATAAATATATATATATATATATATATATAAAATTTCGAGTTTAGATAAGCCTGAACGTTTGGATATGTACGCGTAGCATCCAAATCCAAATTCAAGCTTCTCTAAACTCGAAATTTTACTTTATACAGCACTATTGAACTATGTATAAAATAAACGTGGCAACATTGCATTTTAATGTGTTTCAATCCAACTTTACTCTAATCAAAAAATGTAGAGGTTATGTTTCAATGTTTTTGTTTATTTTCATAAAAATGCATTTTTTAAATTGAAAAGTGTTGTCACGAGTACTTAAGTACATTTATGAGTAGAAAGTACTGAATACAATAAATGAAAATACGAATACCTATAATTTAGAAATGTTTTAATATATTTTAAACTTAACACTAAATTCTACGTGAGGTGTATTAAGTAAAATTTCGAGTTTTGAAAAGCCTGAAAGTTTACAGTAATGAATACTTAATAGAAACATTGCCTGTATGTATAAGGGTACAAGGATTTGATTGGCAATTTTTTCCCAAGAATTTTCTGAATATGGTCTTTCTACAAAATTTCTTCGGCATTATTGTTTAAAATGG
This sequence comes from Philonthus cognatus, assembly GCA_932526585.2. Lineage (NCBI taxonomy): Eukaryota > Metazoa > Arthropoda > Insecta > Coleoptera > Staphylinidae > Philonthus > Philonthus cognatus. The sequence continues at coordinate 29,974,276 of OW052241.1, read as the reverse complement.
AAATCAAATTACGAGTATAATAATCGTGATTACATAGTAAAACCTTAAGTTAACATTTAAAACAAGAAATCAATTTATTTAAGGTGTTCTAGATTTTCCTATTGGTTCAATTCTACATTCATACAAGTAAACATAATTCCTTATTTTATTCAAATTGTTTTCCTAACAAGCAGGTAAACACACTTATAACACTCACACCTGAATGGCGAGCACCTCTTAATGACTAGCACCTCATGAATGGACGAAATCTTCCCGATCCTCCGAAAGGCATGTGCAATTATGTGGGTGCGGTGGGTCTCCCTTTTTACATAATCTCTTCTTAATGGCCAGATTTGCGGTCTACATTTTTTTCAGCATTCACGAAAACACGGTTTTATTCGGGGTGGTCTCGGGGAATTAGCACGTACCACCTTTTGTACGGAAATGTGTCACATATTTGTAACAGCGCAACATTTCGAAAGAAAGGATAACACAACACGTCGTTTGATCCTTCATTCTTGAAATAACATTGGGGGTGGGGTTTTTGAAAAGCAAACGTACGTGAAATTACGTTTTAAATGTTTATTTGAACTAGATGTCTGTCCTAACCATGTTGATATATTTTCTAAAATCTATAGGTAAGGAACAGTGGCGCATATAGGGAGGGGGGTTAGGGGGTTACAACCCTGCCCCCAATTTTTAGCATACTTACATTTAAGACCTAATACCAATTATAATGAGTTAAAATTGAAACACAACAAGATAAATATTATTAGACTTCATTAAATTTAAATCTTAGTTGTTTTTTTTAAATTTTATTTTATTTATATTAAATTTATTACCTGGTTAGAAGTAGAGATGTTAGATAAACAGAGAGTTTCATGTAACACCGAACATTTTCATAACAAGAATTTTTCTTTTAAGTATACATAAGCATACGTTGTGCATTTGCCGACGCTCGGTTTGTTAAAAGAATTTAATTAGAAGCTTTAAACGAGTGTTTTCCACTCCCAGACTAAGCATGAAGTAAAATTTCGAGTTTAGAAAAGCCTGAAAATTTGGTTTGGTCGCGTAGCGCGAAGCGCGGAGCGGCCAAACCAAATTTTCAGGCTTTTCTAAACTCGAAATTTTACTTCATGCGCCACCGGTATAAAACACTGACATATTACGAAGTTTAAAACACACCTCTAAACATTACATTGCATCTTCAAATTAAATTCCTTTAACAAACCGAGCGTCGGCATGTGCACAACGTATGCTTATGTATACTTAAAAGAAAAATTCTCATTATGAAAATGTTCGGTGTTGCATAAAACTCTCTGTATATCGATAACTTAAAGTATCAATATTTTTAAGTAAAATAATCGATATTTATATCGATATTTCCTTTTCCGATATATCGCTAATATTGATACCGTATGGTCGATATGTTTATACCATACTAGTTATTCATTAGACGCCATCTATTGTATTGCCGAAAAGAAAAAGTAAACAAAATGCAGGATAATATATAAAATTACGAAAAAACTATTCGTGAATATGCAAACAATGTCTTAATTAATAAGACAACTTAAGACGATAAATATCCATTGAAACAATACGAATAGTTTTTTCGTAATTTTATATATTATGTTTAAAGTGTGCAAACTATAAGAAGCGTAAGCTTATTTTCTCGAATTCAAATAGTTTTGAATTTGAATTTATCTTGTTTAAAATGCAGGAGTTTGTATCTTTTAACTATACCTACATATCTCAAATCAAATTAATTGAGACCATCAGATTTAAAAGATTTGATATGTGTTATATTTTGAGCTTGACTTAAAATCAGTGATTTATATGCATGGCGCATGAAGTAAAATTTCGAGTTTAGAAAAGCCTGAAAATTTGGATTTGCCGAGGCGCGACTCGCTTCGCTCGCGCGCCCCGGCAAATCCAAATTTTCAGGCTTTTCTAAACTCGAAATTTTACTTCATGCTTAACCTGGGAGTGGAAAGACTGGTTGGAAGTTTCAAATTGAACTTTCTTACAAAAAAGATTTAATACTTGTGGATGTTAGTAAAGCTTAGTAGCTCTTTAAAAATATTTTAAAATCAAGAACCCCCGAATTATTGTGAATTGTATTGATTTCTATTAAATGAAAATTTTAAAAACTACTTATGGATTTTCTTGAAGTTAAAATAAATTCAAAATTTCTTGTTGTATTCAGTTAATTTTAGAATTCTATTTATTTTAATGAGCGATTGATCTTTTTGTTAAATTTAACATTTTAATACTTATTACTTAAGCGGTAATTTGAGCGTATAAACAATTGAATATGAATATGAATATGTAAAGTGCGATGTCGTGCGATGCGGACAACAAAGTTAATTTTTGTATTGTGTGTTATAAAATAGCAGTGACCGGCGCTACTTGCTTAATATGTGGTAGAACAGCTCACAGTAGCTGCTCGAAACGGGCAAAATCCTGCTGCGGAATAACAATGTCTCTGAATGAGGAAATGTATCAAGAAACCATCAATGAGTGTGTTGATATCAACCTGATCAAACTGTTACTGATAGAACTAAGAAAATCAAATAAATTGTTGAGCGAAAAAACAATTAGACTAGAAAACGAAGTCAGTGTATTAAAATCTCAACTAATAAAACCCAAACCCAATAACCACGTTAAAATGATGGAATCAAATACCGAAGGTAAACAAAAAACGACCTCGGCCGGGTCGAAAGATCAAATATTGACCGATAGTGCTACGGTGGCCACGAAAATTCAACCTGAGCCCACTGCGCGCTCAACTCGCGCGCACAGCCAACGCAGTAATTCGTCCAGTGGCGGATCATCACTCTCAAATGGGAAGCAAATAAAACCATCAGAGTCAAGGATTTCTACAAAAAAAGGACCACAGGAAAAACAATCAATCGAAATATCTGTTACGATCGACGAAAATAAACAGTCATCTATGGAAACAGAGAAACAAAACAAACATGCTGAAAATGTACCGGGACCAACACCCGGAAAGGAATGGAGCTTAGTTAAACCTAAAAAGAAAAGAAGAATGTCCCAAAAAACGGTAGTGGGTTCAAAAAACGGCACTAGGATGGCACCTGCAAAAAACGCGTGGATATATATTGGAAATTGTTTAGAAACAGTCACCCCGCAATCAATTGAAGGCTACTTAAAAGAAAACAGCCCGCACATCTTGGTTAAGGAGATTTGTGAGCTTAAAACAAAAGGCAAACATAAAGCATTCAAATTTGGAACAGATTACAAACACCTAGATGTATTAATGTCAGCTGAAACCTGGCCCGAAGGAATAAAAATAAGAAGATTTAACTTTCCAAAAAAATGCAACGAAGACAGGAAATTTTCCGACAGAATCGGCCACGCTGCAACTCACTTGAATCACCCGGGGAAAAAAGCTACTCAGGAAAGTGACTACTTGGACATATACCTTTTTAACATACAATGCATCCGCAACAAAACAAATGAGTTGGATGCTTTTTTGATTGATTATAAATATGTATTTGATGTAATCTGTATTTGTGAGCATTGGCTTCGCAAACTAGAGGTGGCACATTTTACTTTAGATAAGTATAAAATTGCAGCAAATTTTATTAGGTCTCAATACTCACATGGAGGTGTTATGCAACTTATGAAACACAATGTATCTTTCAGTGAAATCCATACTACAGTGATTGAAAAACATTGTGAGATAGTTGCATCTCACCTCCCACTACATGATATAATCATCATAAATAGTTACAGATCACCCATAGGGGATTTAAATACATTCTAAAATGTCTTAGTAAACACACTGAATAATATTTCTCTTGACAAGAATATTATACTAGGGGGAGATTTCAATGTACACTTTCTTACTGAAGATTACAGAGCAGCCGACGTAATCAATCTCCTGGCCTCATACGGACTCCGTCCCTTGGTCACTTTTAATACTAGAATGAACAACTGCCTGGACAGCGTATTCACGAACATGCAAGAAACAGAAATTAATGTCACACGCTTAGACTATTGCCTATCCGACCATGCTGGTATCCATATTAGAGTGTCCAGAAGGATTTCGGAAAAAAACGCCACTCATACGCGTATCACGACCCATACCAGAAAAGGGAAAATTCAAATTGTATCAGGTACTACAAAATACAGATTTTTCATTTATTAACAATTATCAATGTGTCAGTTCGGCGTTCGAATCATTTCTACAGTTGCTGGAACAATACTTTTTAAACTGTTTCCCAACTAAAAAAACGTTAGCCAGAAATAATCATGTTGTTTGGTATAATAACAAATTAAAAACTATGCGTGAAAACCTCTCGCTAGTAAAGGAGGCAAGTACAAGACTTCCTGAGCTTAAACCAACATTTAACAAATTGAAATCAGAATATAAGACTGCCCTATGTAACTCTAAAAACAAGGCTAATGCAAATTATATTGATACATGCACAAATAAACCAAAGGCAAAGGCAATGGAACTGTGATAGCAATAACTGTGATATAGAGCCGGACGATTTTAACGTGTTCTTCACCACCGTTTCGGAATCCATAAAATCAAACCTACCGCAATCTCAGACAAACCCACTAGAATTTATTAAAACTGATACTTCCCTCACAAACTACCTCACATTTGAAGAAGTGGGCGAGATTGACGTACGTGAAGCTTTAATGTCTTTAAAAAACTCAAATGCTCGAGACGTGTACGGTATGACATGTGGCTCAATTAAATATGCGATAGACGTAATTATAACTCCTCTAACCAAATTATTAAATGGTTGCATTCGCAACAACGTATTCCCAACCTGCCTAAAAAAAGCAACGGTCATACCTGTACATAAAAAGGGCTCCGTTGCAGATTTCAATAATTACCGCTCGATTTCTCTTTTGCCCATCATTTCAAAAATATTTGAGAAATTGCTTTTTAAACAAATTTTTCATTTCTTGGACGAAAATAAGATACTAACGGATAACCAGTACGGGTTTCGCGGTGGACGTTCTACGGGGAGCGCAGTTATTGCTTTTGTTGAGGAAATCATGACTGGTTTCGAATCTGGTCAATATTCAGCGACCCAATTCTTCGACCTCAGCAAGGCTTTCGACTGGGTTCCTCATGACGTCTTGCTGCGAAAGTTGTACTTTTATAATTTTAGTCCAGAATGTTGTCGGTTAGTGTGCTCATATCTATAAAATAGGACACAGCGTGTCACATTTAAAAACCGCACATCAGCACTTGCTGAAATCACATGTGGTGTACCCCAAGGGTCGATTTTGGGACCACTGCTATTTTTAATATATGTCAACGATTTACCTCCACATATCAGCACCGGTACAATAATCATGTATGCAGATGACACAACTTCAATAAACAAATCTAGTTACTATGATCATGCGCTGCAACACAGAGATTATATAAATAACAAAGTCGCGATATGGTTCAACTCCAATAAGCTCTCTCTCAATGCAGCTCAGACGGAAAAACTTACTTTTTCACTCAATGCTGGCAATGAAGAACACGGGTCTTGCAAGTTCCTCGGTTTATGTCTTGACACCAAGCTAAGTTGGAGAGAGCATGAAAAAGACCTGAGCAGTAAGCTTACTGGCGTCACGTTCTTACTTAGAATGCTAAGTAAGTCTGTACCTTTATCAACACTTATGGCTGCGTATCATGCTCTCTTCCAATCGAAAATCAGGTAATGTATCTTGGCCTGGGGACACTCGAGTATTGCTTCTCGTGTGTTCAGTTTACAACGTCGAGCAGTCCGTATCCTAGCGGGTACAGGATATAGAGATGAATGCAAGAACCACTTTCAAAGCCTGAAAATCCTTACTTTGCCAGGCCTGTTCGTTTTAGAATGTCTACTGCATGTTCATAAAAATGCAGATAATTATGTCACACATAACCAAATTCATGGACACAATACCAGAAGTCGTGATCAAATTTGTCCCCTAAAATCAAGACCATCTAGGTGCCAGAACAGCTCAAGATTTTATGGGCAAAAGTTATTTAACATCCTGCCACAGACAGTGAAATCTCTCCCCAATAAGAAGTTTAAGAATATTCTTAAAAATTACTTAACAAATAAAGCATTTTTTCAATTGATGATTGTATCTCAAACAACTTTTCCGATCTTGGATTGTAACGTGTACCCTATTTTATGTGATCAATGCTTAAAGTTTAATTCTAAGCCATTAATTATCTAGTCTGATGGGCCGCCTCTTTTTTAAAATGTCTGTGCTTGTCTGGTGGATTTGTGATTTTGTGTTATTTATATATACACTGATTTTATTCTACTTTACTTGTACACCTATTTTCTAGTTTTAATTAATGTATTTAATCATAAATAAGATATTTAAGCCATTAGTCTAGTCTGATGGACCGCCTAAATTTTGAAATGTTTTGCCGGTCTGTTTAACAATGATCCGTATTTTATTTATATATACACTGATCTTATTTTATTTTACTTGCACATACTTAGTTTATCTTACTCATTAATAGATTATAAGTTTGCAATACTGCAATGTATATCCAGTTTAGGTATTCCTTCTCATATATTTACTGACGTGTGTAAACATGTAAGTCTTATCACGAATAAACATTATTATTATTATTATTATTATATTATTATTAAAATAAGGCCTAAGCAGAGCTGCATTCTTTGGCTGTCGTTTGTATTTTGTTTCATAAAAATGTTAAGTTTTTAAATAAGGTGGCACTTAATTGTTTGAGTCGGAAATTTTAATTAAATGTAATAAACAGAGCGACAAAATAGTGATTTTGACTTAAAATTTAAGAGTTTGTGTATGCGTAACAACAATTGAGCTTTACCCAATTTTAAAGCTGCATTCTTCGGCTTTTGTTTGCTTTTTGTTTAATGAAAATATTAAGTTTTTGAAAAAAGTTGTGCTAAATTATTTGATCTGCGATTTTTATTAAAGTTACACGCAAAGTGGAAAAACAGTGGTTTTGGTTCAAAATTTAAGCCTTGATTTGAGCCTAAAAACAATCAAGCTTTAAGTCAATTAAAAGCCTTGATATTCGGCTATTGTTTGCTTTTTGTTTAACAAAAATATTATATTTATGAAAAAAGTTGTGTTGTTATTTGAGCATGCGATTTTTATTAAAGTTATTTGTACAGTGAAAAAAGCAGTTGTTTTGGTTTAAAATTTAAGCCTTGATTTAAGCTTGAAAACAATCAAACTTTACGTCGATTAAAAGCCTTGATCTTTAGCTATTGTTTGCTTTTTGTTTAACAAAAATATTATGTTTCTGAAAAAAGTTGTTTTAAGTTATTTGAGCGTGCGAACTTTATTGAAGTTATTTGCTCAGTGAAAAAAGCAGTTGTTTTGGTTTAAAATTTAAGCCTTGATTTAAGCTTAAAAACAATCAAGATTTACGTTAATTAAACGCCTCGATCTACTGCATGAAACAAAAATATTATATTTATGAAAAAAATTGTGTTGTTATTTGAGCATGCGATTTTTATTAAAGTTATTTGTACAGTGAAAAAAGCAGTTGTTTTGGTTTAAAATTTAAGTATTGATTTAAGCTTGAAAAGAATCAAATTTTACGTCGATTTAAAGCCTTGATCTTCAGCTATTGTTTGCTTTTTGTTTAACAAAAATATTATGTTTGTGAAAAAAGTTGTTTTAAGTTATTTGAGCGTGCGATTTTTATTGAAGTTATTTGCTCAGTGAAAAAAGCAGTTGTTTTGGTTTAAAATTTAAGCCTTGATTTAAGCTTAAAAACAATCAAGATTTACGTTAATTAAAAGCCTCGATCTACTGCTGTTTGCTATTTGTTTTATGAAAATGTTCTATTTTTGAAAAAAGTTATGCTTGATTTTTTGTTCGAACGATTTTCGATATCGATATTTTTCAATATGATATTTTGCCGTATCGATACTCTACTATATGATATTATCGATCCTCAATATCGATACATTTTTTGAGATCGGAACATCCCTAGTAAGATGTCATAATAAATTCTGATAATTACATTTCTAAAATAAAACAACTAGACACGAACTCTTTTGGATTTATCCTTCCATCCAAAGAATACTTTAATAAACTCCGATAATTACACCTCTAAAAAAAAACACAACAACACTGTATTATCTCTTCTTTTGGATTTATCGTTTCATCCAAAGAAGACTTTTAAATACGGTCCGATAATTACGTCAAACGCAAACGGTCAGTTTGTTCACAAGAATCCGGTCTTCTGGAGGCTAGTCGGCGAAGAACTGAGGCGAATTTCAGATTCCTTTACTGAATTTTGAAATTGTTGCAACGAGCGCGAACACGGATAAATGTACGCGTGTGTGTATGTGAGTGCATTTAGAAAATTGATTCGTGTTATTTTATTTGTGCACAATGCGCACACGGGGATTAATTAGGCGTAGTGCGGATGGAGCCTCGGGCGATTAGCGGAAAAGGGCATTGGGATTGACCCCTGGCCATGGGGACATGAGCCTAGTCTGTAATCAATGCATCCTGTGTTTTTAATTAAAAGTAATACGGACACTATCTCTCTATTTTAGTGAGAACGTTTCACACTCGAGTTTATTATTCAGAATTGATTACACTGAATCACTTTTCATGTGTGTCATAAAATTTAAATTAAAATTATTTAAATTTGATGAAAATTATATTTATTGTATTTAATGTCATCATTCTTTGTATATTATTATGTAATAAAAAAAAACCCTAAACAAGTTTTCGAGGAATATATGTTTAATAACATTTAGTAGTTTTTTGCCGTCAAGTTATTAAAAACTTCTATAAACTTTTGGGGAAAAGCGTCAGAATTCAAAAATTATAGTTCTATTTTATAGCCAGAACTTAATTTTAATCAGCAAATATTTTGCTATACAATTGTCAGCTTCTTCATTGTATTTATTTATTTTAGTTTAAACTTTGCCTTGAAAAAGCTGACAAATGTATATCGATATATTGGCTAACTAAAATAAAGTTCTGGCTAAAAAATAGAACTATAATTTTTGAATTCTGCCGCTTTTCCCAAAAAGTTTAGAGAAGTTTTTATATGTTTAATATCCACACAAAATATTATGTAAATATCTAGAAGAAAGACTAAGATATGATTTTATAAAACTTTTGATAAAAAATTTTTGTATTTCTGCATATTTTGAAAGTGCAATATTTGATTTATATCGACACAAAATTATATGTATTTATATAATCAGCTATTAATTTTATTTTTAAATTGAATTACAAACAACTTAAACAAATGTTTCAAAATTACCACCTGTCATGATGTATAAATTATTGGAGCATAAATGATTAATTTAAATGTTACTCAATTTATTTTTATTGAAATCAACATCCCATTCATCAAACAGATAAATAATAACGACCAAGCTCCTTTTCCGTTGCGCATAAAATACCCCTTAATTAAAACCCATTACCCTAAAAGAATCGCACCATCTAATATTTCAATACCGCGCACATGCCATAAACATATACAAAAAAAATAAATCACTTTCGAAAAAGGAAAAAAACCGTCCCGCATAAAAAGGGTTTTTTATACGCACCTGGCCCTTTCATTGGGCTAAGTATGCGGGCACAAAGGGTAAAAAAAAGGATGCACTCACACACAGAATGGGAGGGCAGAAAAAAACGGAGGTGTACCCGTTGGCCAGGGGGACACTTTTTTGCCTGAGTAAATAGAGTCTCTTTTTTTCTTTTATTAAGTTTCCTGTGCTAATATTACACGGGACTCATTTAGGTATTTCCTATTCAGCGGCGATTTGAATTACAAAGGGGATGTAATTAATTAAATTAAATTTATTGCGGGCCCGGACGCGCGAAACGGATTTTTATACAAATATTAACACTTAATCATATCCAAAGTTTGGTGCGAAATTTTTTGTTTATTATAATTTAAATTTTTATTATTTAAAGTTAAAAAGGATTAAATATTATTCACTCTCATATACCTACAAATTTATTATAAAAATAATACAAAAGAAATGATACATGAACTAACACTTTTTATATTTAAAAATAAAATAAATTGGCTAATTATCATTTCCAAATTATTTAAAGAAATATAAAAATGCGCTTTCCACTAATACTTTTTTAACTCATTGAGACTTTTGAATATTCATCAATGTTTTTAAGAAAAGCTCATCTTAACTCCTTGACTATCGATTTAAAACTACATTTATGAAACAGATAGCCGTTTATTTCTTTTAAGTATATCAGGTGTTCAGTTATAAACCCGATCAAGTTGGCTATGAAATTTTCAAAACACTGTGAAGTGGGTCGTACTTGAATTTATCAGTCGCTCCTGTCAATGTTACTAGTTTTATAAAAGTTTTTCTTAATTTTATTTGGCATATTAATGCCAACTCACACATCAGAACAAGAAACAACACAACTATAAGAATAAGGTAAATTAATGAGCTACTGAATAACACAATCTGATATTTATATCAGATATGACAGAACGTAAATTAAGCTGCAACACCGCAACGCCTTCTCGATCGTTTTTTTTTTAAATAAACACCTCATACAATTACACATTCCAAAACAAAGACGTTCGACTTAATCAAAATAAACATTTGTAATAGTATATTACGTAACGAGAGTGATATGCAGCATATTACATATGAGCGGACATGTTGCCCACGAGCCGCTCAGCGGCGAGTGCAGTATTCCGCGAGTATATAATTGCCAGACCACTCGAGTAATGTACGATACTTTACCTACGCCCTAACAAAATAAACAATGAACATGAAAGAACAACTAATTTATTGCAATAATTTTTAATAGTAACATGACAATGATGAAAACTAAATTACTACTTGATTAATATACAGGGAATTTTTGTTTTAGGTAAACATATGCATAAAGCTGTACATTTTCTGGCATTTGTTGATTTTTAAAAGTGTTCAATTTGAAGCTTTGAACGAGTGTTTTCCACTCCAGGACTGAGCATAAAGTAAAATTTAGAGTTTAGAAAAGCCCCGTGAAAAATTGTCGAGGGTCGCGTAGCGACCCGAGACAAATTTTCTGGGCTTTTCTAAACTCGAAATTTTACTTTATGCGCCACGCATATAAAACACTGATTCCAAATGAGCTTCAAATATACATAAAGTTCACAATATTTTAGTGTTTTATACGCGTGGCGCATGAAGTAAAATTTCGAGTTTAGAAAAGCCCAGAAAATTTGTTTCGGGTCGCTGCGCGACCCTCGACAAATTTTTACGGGGCTTTTCTAAACTCGAAATTTTACTTCATGCTTAGTCTGGGAGTGGAAAACACTCGTTTAAAGCTTCAAATTGAACTCTTAAAAAAAAAACAACAAATAATTAAAGATTTAAAGCAAATAAGCTGCATTTGAAATACGTATACTTTAAAAAAAATCTCCCTGTATAACGCATATAAAACACTGATTCCAAGTGAGGTTCAAATAGACATAAAGTTCACAATATTTTAGTGTTTTATACGCGTGGCGCATAAAGTAAAATTTCGAGTTTAGAAAAGCCCAGAAAATTTGTCTCGGGTCGCTGCGCGACCCTCGACAAATTTTCACGGGGCTTTTCTAAACTCGAAATTTTACTTCATGCTTAGTCTGGGAGTGGAAAACACTCATTTAAAGCTTCAAATTTAACTCTTAAAAAAACAACAAATAATTAAAGATTTAAAGCAAATAAGCTGCATTTGAAATACGTATACTTTAAAAAAAAACTCTCTGTATAACGCATATAAAACACTGATTCCAAGGGAGGTTCAAATATACATAAAGTTCACAATATTTTAGTGTTTTATGCGCGTGGCGCATGAAGTAAAATTTCGAGTTTAGAAAAGCCCAGAAAATTTGTCTCGGGTCGCTGCGCGACCCTCGACAAATTTTCACGGGGCTTTGCTAAACTCGAAATTTTACTTCATGCTTGGTCTGGGAGTGGAAAACACTCATTTAAAGCTTCAAATTGAACTCTTAAAAAAAACAACAAATAATTAAAGATTTAAAGCAAATAAGCTGCATTTGGAATACGTATACTTAAAAAAAAACTCTCTGTACATCAAAGAAATGTCATTTGGTTATGCGGCAAGCAATCAGCTGTTCAGCTGTCAGCACGTAATGTACTTGTCAAAGCTATTACGTGCATGTGTAATGTCAATCATACTTGTCAAGATGACAGTGTGGTATGATGCGGTTACTAGGTAAAATTAATCAACATGAGATCAAACAGAAGCAGTATATTTTGAACTTCACTCGAAATCAGCGTATTATACGACTGGCGCATGAAGTAAAATTTCGTAAAAATTGAAATATTCAATGCTCAAACTCAAATGGTCAAAATTCAAAGCTCCAAACATGAAAACCCAAAATTCGAAGCTTAAAGTTAAGAGCCTTGTCTTTAACACAAAAATTTTATTTTATTTCAATCTAACTTATTATGTATAATAAAATTTACATAATGAAGGTTAAGGCAAACTTTTTTTTTTGTAATCCAACTAATCCGCGATTAATTCAAATAACACCCCACAAACACAATCAGAATCAAAATTTGATTTACAACGTGGGTGCGAATAAATAACCAACACTACACAGACAAAAAAAACCGACACATACAAAGCGATAACGATCTTGCTGAAAGGGTTCTTTATTAAATTGAATTAAATCCCAATTATAAAACTGTTACGCTCGTGTTTTTTTTTGCATCTCAACCCCGCAGAAAAAAATTACCTAAGCAATTTACAAACCGTCACGATTTTTTCACCATCATCCCTAATTTGCATCCGGGTCCGGGTTTTTTAGGGCCGGGAGAAAAAAGTCTAGGGGGTAACTTTTTCCCACAAGTGTCCGGAGTTTGCACCTTTGAAAAAATGAAGTAACGGTGGTGCTTAAAAAAAAGTCTCACCCCTGAGGTTTTTTTTTAGGTGGGCTTTCTCACGGGGAGAGGTAGTAATCTATATGTTTTTCTTTTTTGGATTTATCTCGTGCGGGATTTCTTCGTTTTCTTCCGGTGCGTTGGGAATATCGTTACTCATCAATAATGATTAGAGTTGCAGAATATGCAACGGTTTTTGTTTGGTCGGTTAACCCTTTTATTTTCAGGTTTGAAACATGCTTCTTTTCTAGAATTATTTTTTCTTCTCGTCTCTAGTTTTTTTAATATCAACGATATTTTATGTTATCTCACTAACTTCTGCAATTTCGTTTCTTATTAATAGATTTTTAACCTTAGAACAACGTTTGTTCGTTTCCTAACAACATCTCTCTACCTTAATTAATATACAGGGATTTTTTTACTTCGATGCATTTGCTGTAAATTAGGGGCTTTAATTGTTTTTAAAAAAGTTTAATTTGAAATTTCTAACGAATAATTCCACTCCCGGAGCGGAGCGACCAAACCAAATTTTCAAGCTTTTTTAAACTTGAAATATTACTTCATGCGCCACGCGTATACAACATTGATTTAATGTGATGTTCAAAATATACAGTCTAAGCACACTGATTCAAAAGTATATTTTAAAATTCATTTTGAATCAGTGTTTTATACGCGTGGCGCATGGAGTAAAATTTCCAGTTTAGAAAAGCCTGAAAATTTGGTTTGGAATTCCCCAATTTCGACTTCACTTATTACCTGAAACAAAAATATGTATACATATATACCTAGAAAATAATTTTTTCTGTACATGCCTTTGAAAATTGTCTAACAAACCGAAACTAGTCGGAATAAAGCTTTAATTTCTGATACAATACCAAGTGTTTTTAATTTAAATAACTTTACAAATTCTTATATGTTTTACCAAGTGCCAGATGAGAAATTAATTCAAGAAATTAATAACAGATAACTTATATGTATGTATGTATATTCCTAATGATTATTTATTAGTGGCTTAAATCATCACAAAGCAAGATATCAAGCAGTTACATAACTTTTGTACACCCAGTATAAAACACAAGCTTCCAATTAAACCAATTTTTTCTTCTGCAGATTTACTAGTGTGATTAGTGTGGAATAATCCGTGCAAGAAATTCAAGTCCGGCGGTTAATTATTTTCCTGTGTAGGTTTTTCCCTCTGGTCTTTTAGGGGCCTGTTATCAAAATCTGATAAGAGGGCAAACATCATTTGTTAAAGGGACAATACCGCCATTGTCTGACGTCTGGTTTGTAGTTTTTGCGGTCAAATATTGATTTTAATTATTTGCTGCACTTTTTTCCTTCCACCATACTCAAAATGATTACCTTTAATTATCACGATTAAAATAAAATGTAATTAATTGTACTCCTATAGCAATCATTTTGTCTGGATTCGCACACCTTGTGATATTTAAATATAAATTGTAACAGAAAAAGTCACTGATTGCATTAATTCCTAAAAACATTATTTGATCCAGAATTTCTTGACTTGAAAAAAACCTTAATTAGAAACTAATTACTGCTATTTTTACACCAATAATATTTTATTTTAGCTACTTCAATGTAAGTTTGATGGTCATAACTATTTATACCTTTTTACTTGTCTACGTTATTTATTAATCTATTTATGTGCTTTAATTTTACATTAGTGTTTATATAGGGTTATAATAACGTGTTGACAGTACTTCTAAAATTCTAGTCAAATATATAAGTTCCTGTAATTTTAGTGTTTATCAGTCGTTTATTAATTTATCAACGTTATTTACTTATTAATCTAATATATGTGATTTAATTTTACATTCGTGTTTTCTTTTGTTTATATCAATTTTTTTTTTGAATCAGCTCTAGTAAGACTAGTCAGATTTTGTTTTGTAAATTTACTCATACCATACTATCCATTACTATACATTTTTTTATATATTATACTGAGCAAACTATTATGTTAAATTAGATTAAACTAAGTTTGTATATTTAATTTTAACTAATTTTATATATATACTGCCTTTCAAAAAAATCAGAACACCAAGTATTTATTGCACGATTTTAATAAAATTTACACAATTTGATCATGTAAACGAACTGTATCGATGATCAAAAAATCAACTTGAAAAACATAAAAACAAATGAATAAAAATTAATAATGTGTTGGGCCTCCACGATTTCCCAAACACTCATTAACACGTCGAGGCATGCTAGAAATCAGGCTGTCAATATCGACTTGGGGTATTTCATTCCAAACTTCGATAATTTGACCTCTAAGTTCCATTACAGTGTTAGCGGGGCGCTGTAAGTTACTTATTCTAACACCTATCATATCCCAAACATGTTCTATTGGCGATAGATCTGGAGAACGAGATGGCCAAGGTAACAAATTGATTTCGGCACTATCAAGAAACTGTCTTGTAATGGCCGCTGTGTGAGGTCGAGCATTATCTTGCTGAAAAATGGGGTTCTGCAAGTCATTTACATAGGGCACTAACACTGGCCGTAAAATGTTGTCAATATACCAAATCGCGTTAAGACTTGCTTCTAAAAAAACTAGAGGAGACCGACTACCATATGCTATCGCCCCCCAAACCATAACTCCCTGTGTA
Organism: Philonthus cognatus; assembly: GCA_932526585.2. Taxonomy (NCBI): domain Eukaryota; kingdom Metazoa; phylum Arthropoda; class Insecta; order Coleoptera; family Staphylinidae; genus Philonthus; species Philonthus cognatus. The sequence continues at coordinate 29,958,804 of OW052241.1, read as the reverse complement.
GGAGCCGTATGTCTTTCAACAGCAAATTGTAAAATTCTGCGTTCACCGCGTCGACGTCTCACTCTTCTGCAACCATCATGAGCCTATAAACAGAATAATGTTATTCCATTCATGGGTCCAATGTTGTCTTTCCCTGCACCAATCAAGTCTTGCTCTGCGATGCTGCGGAGTAAGAGGTAGACACAATTGTGGACGGTAGGATCTTATACCAAAACTGCGGATTCTTCTGTAAACAGTAGCCATGGATACTCTTTGGCCATTTAGAGCCAACCAGTCATTTCGTTGTAAATCTGTCCCTTAAAGTTGTAAGACGAAGAGCTCGATCTTCACGCTCAGTGGTGCTTCTTGGACGTCCTGATCCAAGTCTACGTCGATTCTCCCCAGCTTCGGACCATCTAGACCAGCAGCGTACGATCACCGATACACTACCGGCCTACCCTTTCAGCAATAGCACGAACCGAAAAACCCGCTTCTCGCATTCCAATAATGCGACCCCTTTCAAATTCACTTAGATGATGATATTGTGCACGCCGACGAACACGGGGCATCTTTTTATGTTTTACAAACTGAAACCTCAAACTACTCAGAGGCTACTTGGATATTAGAAGCAATTACATTAAAAAATCAGCAGCTCTTCATAATGGTGAAATCAAGGAAAAATACCATTAAATAGTAACCGAAACAATTGATTTTTTGATCATCGATGCAGTTCATTTACATGATCAAATTCTGTAAGTTTCATTAAAATCGTCCAATAAATACTTGTGTTCTGATTTTTTTGAAAGGCAGTATATATATAATTATACTACCTCTCTATGACAAGTGTAAAACAGTTTCTGTTAGTAACACAATAAAGATATACTTATTTATTAAAAACAAATATCTTACAGCTTCTTAAATGATTTTTCCTATTCCTATCCTGAAATTCATATTATATTTGCACACTAAAGTGTAAAGATATAAGCATCATATCCACTCTTATTAGGATATAAAAATTTGTTAGTTGCGTTTTTTACGTATCCGGGTAACAACTCGTACTGAGTCGATTGAAGTTTTATAAACGACACATTTCAAGAGATTCCGTCACAAGAAAATTTTCAAATTGTCGTTATAGTTAATAACATTATGGATAGTGAGTGTGAAAGTGATTCGTATACTTCCTCGGAGTTAAGACATTTTGCCAAAGATACAGAGCAAGAATACCTGCCCAAAAAATCGCGCGAATAATATTAAATTTGCATATGAAAACCAAATCCAAAGGATATACAGAACATTTTTCTTTTAAGTAAATATGCGCACAACTGTAAATTTTCCGACATTGTTTTTAAGAGTTCAATTTGAAGTTTTAAACGAGTGTTTTCCACTCCCAGACTAAGCATGAAGTAAAATTTCGAGTTTAGAAAAGCCCAGAAAATTTGTCTCGGGTCGCGCAGCGACCCGAGACAAATTTTCTGGGCTTTTCTAAACTCGAAATTTTACTTCATGCGCCACGCGTATAAAACGCTGATTTTAAGTGAGGTTAAAATATACATAAAGTTCACAATATTTAAGTGCGATCGTTTAAAACATGATTTAGAGTAGGCGGCATTTTTTTGTGCGGTTGCCCAGAATGCTGCTAATTCAATGATGGTTTTATCGGTTTGATTTTTTTTAAATACATGTTTTTATTTTTTGTATTTTTAAATACAACAATTTCACTTAAATCTTACACAATAATTGAACGTACTTTTTCTACCTACATCGATTTATAATTCAATTCGTAATCTAAAACCTAGTTCTGTAAGAAGCTTTTATTGCATCGAGGGAGTAAAAGGATAGGATCTGATGGTCGAGTCCTCACCATTGTCCACCCACCCTTTCACATCTCTTTCAATCCTTATAATAGTAAAAAACACCGGCCCCGGCATAAATCATAAAAGAAATTAAATTCAAACTCCTCCGAAAAGGAGAGCGATTTGATCCCGTGAGGACAGGCATAATGGAATTACTGGACAAAGCTCTTCCATTTTTTTCCTTCTTCTGCTTCTACAACTCAGATTTTATCGCGCAAGCTCTATTTTTTGCCGAACGCATGAAAAGGTTCCTTCTGTTGTGTTCGAGTTTTCTCACATTTTTCTGCAGTAAGTTGATATTATTTCGAGCCGCGTGTATTGACACATTTCATTAAAAAGAATGGAAATAGGGTGCCAAGAATGGAAACAGTATTAAACAGATTTTGCCGATAAAAAAAAATCTAGATTATTGCGTATTAGAAAAGATGCATTTTATTAATTAAAGAAAAATAGAAAAAGTGAAGAAAGGGAAAAAGTAAGAACAATTATTGTATTGTACCCACTGAGCAAACACATTAAAGTAATGTTTCATCAACCTTTAATGTTGCTACAATGTTGATATAACGTTATTTGTTTGTTTTTTTTGCTCAGTGATAAAAAAATCTAGATTATTGCGTATTAGAAAAGATGCATTTTAGTAATGAAAGAAAAATAGAAAATGTGAAGAAAGGGAAAAAGTAAGAACAATTATTGTATTGTACCCACTGAGCAAACACATTAAAGTAATGTTTCATCAACCTTTAATGTTGCTACAATGTTGATATAACGTTATTTCTTTGTTTTTTTTGCTCAGTGTGGTAATTATTGCGTGTATTGACACATTTCATTAAGAAGGATGGAAATAGGGTGCCAAGAAAGAAATCAGTAATAAGGGACAACCTCACAAAAAATGCTGTTTACTCTAATTTATAATTTAAATGATCGCGCGGTACAATAGTTTATTAAATTTAAAATTTACTTTCTTACAATATCATAAATTAATCCTAAAATTAAATTTTCTAAAAAAATCAAATCTTTATATTCTTACATCCAGTATAATGTATGTCCTAAAATATAATTTTAGACCACTGGCGTTGTCTTAAATTTAGGGGGTTTGAAAATGTGTATAAATAGTCGTCGTTTTCGGGGGGTGTGTGGATGTATGTTCGAGAGGAAATGCCCTTGTCTGACCTTTCGTCTACATATTCACTTCCATGTGTGGGAGAAATTTTTAAATTTGAAAACACTGTCGTTCCAGACCGGGCTTATCTGATTGGCACGCCGAAAGGTCAGCCCCGGTTTGTGCATAGGCGAACCTCTTTAAAGATTGTCTATCGTTTTAAAAATAATATAATTGTAGTTATCTTTTTTTAAATATATTGTTACGATGAGTTAAAAATAAATTGTTGTTCTGATTTAATAGTAAAAATTTATTGAATACATCTCATTTGAAAACGTAAATTCGTGAAACAGTAAATGATTATTTATTATTTACAGTTAATTTGTATTCTAATTAAATTTATTAAATTATCAAACTAAGCTGTGATCGAAAGCAAAGTAAAATTATGTGTTCGTTAATAAATTACAAGAAATTGACGAGATATGAGACTGCTTATAGCATTTTCTGCAATCAAAGAGATGAGAAGAATTATTCCAATTGCTATTGATACAAATAAATATTATTTTTGTATTATGTGCGCAAAATCAGTGTTTTTTTTTTTTTGGATGCATCGAGAATGCATTTTTTAGTTAAGGTCGCAGGACGAGACTAAAAATGCATTCAAATCCGTCAAGAAAACATACTGATTTCTCGTACCAAATACAAACAATTTTTTTTCTACAACCGCAAAGGAAGAAATTCTACTATAAAAAGGTTTTATCAATTGAATAACTCATTTGAAAGATGTGTTATATACGTGGTTGCCTAAGTTAATGTAACCATGAAGACGAGTTCGACAACAAAAACATTATTCAGTGACCAAATTTGTCAGAATTTCTACCGTTTGCGTTCATACAAATTATGATGAATTAAGACGATTTTAGTGATAGTGATACTTCCATGGAGATCAGGGATGAAGCAAATGCGACAGTGTCTGATTTATTGCCGAAGAAATCAAAAACGCAATACAAAAACAACAAATTGGCCTACTGAGAAGAGAAATCAACAAAATCAAAACCACCAACATTATGAGCACCTATGGACAAATAATTACTAGGTATCGCATTAAATAAAAGTTGTTCGTTTATATGTTCTATTAATTGCCGCCATATTGGAATTTATCGTGAAAGAAAGATATTTTTTCACTATGGACAAATAATTACTAGGTATCGCATTAAATAAAAGTTGTTCGTTTATATGTTCTATTAATTGCCGCCATATTGGAATTTATCGTGAAAGAAGGATATTTTTTTCACGATAAATTATTACATTTTTTTACGATGAATAAATAGCCTACTTTGCAAATTTAAGACTTACTTGTAGATTGCGAAAAGAATCGCACTTTTAATGTTTGACCTATTCTGCAACCAGGAATTAGCAATTTAATTTATACTTATTTTTGAACGGTAACGTAACTGCCAGTCTAAGATGTCAAATTTTTTAGAGGGAATGGCAAAACTATACTGATGAAAGATAAATCTCTAAACGCGTCTATAGATGGCCTCAATAATTTGACCCAAATTGTTACATTTTCAGTAGGTTACTGTATGTTGTATAATTCAATGTCCGTCGGGGAATTAGCTCGGGAAGTAGTTGTTTCAATGATTGTTTGATATAGTTCCTTATATATATATATATATATATATATATATATTAAACATTTCTATTCGAATGATTATTTTAGTTTATAGTTGTTACTCTGTAATTGGGTTTTTGCCTGTTGGGTAATTAAGATTATTATTATTATTATTATAGTCTTTGTAAGAGTAACTTGATGTAGATTGCGAAAAGAATCGCACTTTTGATGTTTGAAGTATTCTGCAACCAAGAATTGACAATTTCATTTATACTTAGGATATTTTTGTCGCGATAAATTATTACATTTTTTCACGATGAATAAATAGCCCACTTTGTAAATTCAAAAGGGTGTGTCAATGTCACTTTTTCTTGACCGTTGTAGAAAACAATATTTTTCAAAACTAATTAAAATAATAATATTAATGATTTCGATGGCTAACGCCATCTAATGCTTCATAGTGGCATCGTCAGTGACAAGAATGCACAAAGTGCATATACAGGTCACTGTTTCGTCCACGAGCGAGCAGAACTCTGTTTGTGAAACCAGAAAACAAATATCAAAATTGAATTTGTGTTCAGTATTCCGGCACCAGATACCCACAGACGCGTTTCGGACTTCAAGGTCCTCTTCAGTGTGGTCCCGACCCAGTGTTGAGGAATACTGAACATTTCTCACTATTTCAAGCCAATATGTGAAAACTATTAATGATTTCGATGGCTAACGCCATCTAATGCTTCAACACTGGGTCGGGACCACACTGAAGAGGACCTTGAAGTCCGAAACGCGTCTGTGGGTATCTGGTGCCGGAATACTGAACACAAATTCAAAATTATAATAGTTTATTGGTATTTCCATAATAAGTTTACTCACGAGCAATTTCCAGCAATCATCAAGATGTGAGAAAAGTATTGTCAATTTCTGTAGACTAAATATTTGTTGAAATTAAGTGACATTTATTTAATGATGTATTTCACTTTTACACTAAAAACATAAGGTTCCACCGAGATTTGAACTCGGATCGCTGGATTCAGAGTCCAGAGTGCTAACCATTACACCATGGAACCTTTACAAAATTAACAACCGCTAAATTTAAAATTAAAAACCGCTTAATTTTCATATACCTGAAAAAAAATTATAAAAACTCTTTAAATTGGCTACAAATGGGTTTTTTTAATGTTACCAGTGATTTTTTTAAACTAGGCTGATAACTAAAGCCCATTTTATATTATCTCATTTTATGAGACAGACATTTAATACCTACATTTTCATATACTAACAAAGTAACAAACACAGTGGCGTATTTATAAGGGGGGACCTGGAGGCCTGCCCCCCTATCAACTTTAAAAACAATATAATCATTATTAAAATAATATACATACTTAACAGAAATAATGATAATATACATAACAGATGTGTGATTCATGCTATGAATATGTGTAACATTTGTTTTAGAATCGTCTTAATGGATTGACAGTCTTGAGTATTCATCGACGGCATGAAATCGATTTACAGAGAGTTTTAGATAATCTAGCGAGGCAAAAGAAAAGACGATTTAAAATATTATTGTAAAATTTTGGCTACACATTAAGTTAATATATTCATACTTACTAAAATGAAAGATATGTTACTATATAAGTCCTCTAGCCTAAATTTCTATGTACGCCACTAAACAGACACACACCTAAATGCGTGCAATAGGAGGTGATACCGTGCAATCATTTAAATGATGATTTAGAGTAGGCAGCATTTTTTTGTGCGGTTGCCCAGAATGCTAATCGAATGAAGAATCAATTTGAGGTTATGGTAAACTATATGTTAACAGTCAGTAGTGCCAAACTAATATTAAATTCAAAGCCTACTCTTAATCGTATTTTAAACGATCGCACGGTATATCCGTGAACATATCTAATATTTATGTATTTAGTATTTCATTTTTGTCTTTATTATGTTGTGGAAATACCCGTAAGCATTGGCGCCCGCACATATAGGCAAGGGGGGCACTTAATACCCCTCTCATCCCCACTTCCTGGGATTTAGTCTTAGGGGGATTAATCAATTTCACAAATTATATGTAAGGTAAATTAATGTAATATTAGAATACATTAATATATTTTAATATACAAGGCATTGCTAATTTGTAGTTTTTGTAATTAGGGTACGTAGAAATATCAACAATTTCAAGAAATGTTCAATAAAGTTAAGATTGTAGAAAGATTTACTGTTTAGACTTGAGGAAAATTATCAACTGTTAGGCAATTTGTTAAATAACCAGAGTGAAGGAAATAAAAATGGTAACATTCAATATATTTATATAAATATTAATATTAGGAATCATATACTGTTCTTTTTTTCATTTAGGTATACTTTTACATATTCCATATAAACATTTGATAAACTAATCAACATGAGATCAAACCTAAGTAGTATATTTTAAACTTAACAATATCAGTGTTTATACTCGTGGCGCATGAAGTAAAATTTCGAGTTTAGAAAAGCCTAATTTGGATTGGTCGCTCCGCTTCGCTGCGCGACCAGTCCAAATTTTAAGGCTTTTCTAAACTCGAAATTTTACTTCATGCTTAATCTGGGATTGTAAACACTCGTTAGAAGCTTCAAACTGAAAGATTTTACAAAAACAACGAATATTTAAATTTTCAGCGAAAAATTGTGATATGTATACCTATATGAAAAATTACCTGAATATTGCATTATTTATCAAATTAATTAATTAAACAAATTGAAGATATTTTTATAATAAAATTGCCTGATAATTTTATAAGTTATTGAAATCCTAGAAAAATCACGAATTCATAAAAATCACAGAAATTGGTTAAAATAGGAATATTTAACTGACATTTTTTAATAAGAAATGTTTAATAAATTTAAGATTGTAGAAAGATTTAATGTTTAGACTTGAGAAAAATTATCAACTGTTAGGCAATTTGTTGAAAATAACCAAAGTGATGTTAATATAAATGGTAATATTTATTATATTTTTATAAATTTTAATATTAGGAATCATATACTGTTTCTTTTTTTTTCATTTAAGTATACTTTTACATACTCAATATATACATTTGACAAACTAATTAACATGAAATTAAAACTAAGTAGTATATTTTGAACTTTACAATTTCAGTGTTTATACGCGTCTAATTTGGATTGGTTGCTCCGCTTCGCTACGCAACCAATCCAAATTTTCAGGCTTTTCTAAACTCGAAATTTTACTTCATGCTTAATCTGGGATTGGAAACACTCGTTAGAAGCTTCAAACTGAAAGATTTTACAAAAATAACGAATAACCTATGTGAAAAATTACCTGAATATTGCATTATTTATCAAATTAATTGATTAAATAAATTGAAGATATTTCTATAGTAAAATTGTCTGATAATTTGATAAGTTAATGAAATCCTTGAAAAATCAGGAAATCTTATAAAAATCACAGACATTGGTTAAAATAGGAATATTTAACTGAAATTTTTTAAAAAGAAATGTTAAAACAAGTTAAGATTGTAGAAAGATTTAATGTTTAGACTCGAGGAAAATTATCAACTGTTAGATAATTTGTTGAAAATAACCAGTGATGTAAATAAAAAGGGTAACATTCTTTATATTTTTATAAATATTAATATTAGGAACTATCTACTGTTTTTTTTTATTTAAGTATACTTTAACATATTCCAAATAATAATAATAATAATAATAATAATAATCGTTTATTTCTCAGCAGAATAAATTCTATTTACAGAGAAAAATATATATTTTTTTTAAAATATACTAACTAAAAATATACATTATTACTAAAAATAAACATTACTACAAAATGGTAGAACTGAATCAAACACTTACTATGTTTTTACCACAAAATATTTATTGTATGTATATATATTATATTACACAAATATACACATAAATTCACGACTTAAGTTTCGACGTTTGACGGTCATTATCAAGTGATTCAGTGATCATGAATTACCACGTAGTTACGGTCGCAACCATCATTATGATTAAAATGGTAGAAATAAAGTAGAGTAGTGGATAAATTATATGGCATATTTGATAACAAAAAACAAAAGAAAAGACTTATATTAACGGTGACAATGAGGTTCTGATATCAAGGGAGGTTACATTAAATATATCCATGTCTGGAACATTGTTACAGTGTCGTACCATGCAGTTTAAGGGAGAATAAATGACAAATGACCATTTGATAAACTAATCACCATGAGATCAAACCTTAGTAGTATATTTTAAACCTAACAATTTCAGTGTTTATACGCGTGGCGCATAAAGTCAAATTTCGAGTTTAGAAAAGCCTAATTTGGATTGGTCGCTCCGCTTCGCTACGCGACCAATCCAAATTTTCAGGCTTTCCTAAACTCGAAATTTTACTTTATGCTTAATCTGGGATTGGTAACACTCGTTAGAAGCTTTAAATTGAAAGCTTAAAAAAAATAAATCAGTGCCTGAAATTTGACAGCGCATCCATCGAAATTTGTACACTTAAATGTAATACTCCCCGTACACACACCGGAATGAACATTTATTCAGATATTTTACTTATGCCCGGTATTATATACCGTTTTACTTCCTAAATAAAATTTAGTTTAGGAATAAATTTATTTATTCCAAAGATTTCGGTATTATAAACACAAAATAACTTTATTTGGCAAATAAATCTCCCCAGTAAATTATTTGTTTTTTTACCAAGTAAATTTTAATCTCTCAATTACTTGACAGTTAAAAGTCAAAATTGTATTAAATTATTATAATTACTTTAGATTCTACTGCTTGTATTTATTAATTTCATTACGGTTATCATGTCTACCATATCATCCGTGTCTGATTTAAGTTCACTCATAGTATCTTCCCTGACAGTGATAAATTCGAACCACAAGACATTCTAAGGAGTCGAAGACCTTAAGTTTTTCAAATCAGACATAACCAAGGATTTTTATACTTATGCACACGCTTTTTTAAAATTAGTTCTATTTAAATTTGTAAACGAGTGTTTTCCACTCCCAGACTAAGCATTAAGTAAAATTTCGAGTTTAGAATAGCCTGAAAATTTGGTTTGGTCGCGTAGCGCGAAGCGCGGAGCGACCAAACCAAATTTTCAGGCTTTTCTAAACTCGAAATTTTACTTCATGCGCCACGCGTATTTAACACTGAAAACACTAAAATATTTGGATTGATTGAGTTACTTGAAGATAATTATACTTTGATTACAAAACACTTAGAACCTTTCTTCAATACTTTATTTTGTAACCAAATGTACATTTCGGACACGAAGTGTCCATTATCAATGGTTTGATACTAATACTATTATTAGTATCAAACCATTGATAATGGACACTTCGTGTCCGAAATGTACATTTGGTTACAAAATAAAGTATTGAAGAAAGGTTCTAAGTGTTTTTTAATCAAACTAAAATATTGTAAAAACAAGTGAACTTCACTTGAAATCAGTGTCTTGTACGCGTGGCGCATGAAGTAAAATTTCGAGTTTAGAAAAGCCTAATTTGGATTGGTTGCTCCGCTTCGCTACGCAACCAATCCAAATTTTCAGGCTTTTCTAAACTCGAAATTTTACTTCATGCTTAATCTGGGATTGGAAACACTCGTTAGACGCTTCAAACTGAAAGATTTTACAAAAACAACGAATGTTTAAATTTTCAACGAAAAATCGTGATATGTCCTATATGAGAAATTCACTGAATATTGCATAATTTATCAAATTAATTTATTAAGGGCGGAAAGACCTATGGTCGATAGCCCTTGCAAATGAGGAAAGTAAAAAAAAATACTTGTAAATATATTTATAAATTATATTTTATTATAATGCATTTCTCTCTTTTTCAATAAAGATGATATAGTAGTAATTCATTAAATAAACTGAAGATATTTCTATAATGAAATTATCCGATAATTTTATAAGTTAATGAAATCCTAGAAAAATCACGAAAACTTAAAATATAACAGACATTGGTTAAAATAGGAATATTTAACTGACATTTTTTAAAAAGAAATGTTCAAACAAGTTAAGATTGTAGAAAGATTTAATGTTTAGACTTGGGGAAAATTATCAACTGTTAGACAATTTGTTGAAAATAACCAGTGATGTACATAAAAAAAAGTAACATTCATTATATTTATATAATTATTAATGATATTAGGAACTACCTACTGTTATTTATTTATTTAAGTATACTTTAACATATTCTATATGAACATTTGATAAACTAGTCAGCAATGAGATTAACATGAGTAGTATATTTTGAACTTAACAATTTCAGTGTTTATATGCTTCGCTACGCGACCAATCCAAATTTTCAGGCTCTTCTAAACTCGAAATTTTACTTCAAGTTTAATCTGGGATTCGAAACACTCGTTAGAAGCTTCAAATTGGAAGCTTTACAAAAAATAAATCAGTGCCTGAAACTTAACAGCGCATACATCGGAATTTGTACACATAATTGAAATAATCCCCATATAAACACTGGATTGAACATTTTTTCAGATACTTTACTTATGCCCGGTATTATATAACGTTTTATTCCCTAAATAAAATTTACTTTAGGAATAAATTAATTTATTCCAAAGATTTCGGTATTATAAACACAAAATAACTTTATTTGGCTAATAAATCTCTCCAGTAAATTATTTGTTTGTTTTTCTACCAAGTACATTTTATTCTCTCAATAATTTGATAGTTAAAAGTCAAAATTGTATTATATTATTATAATTACTTTAGATTCTGCTACTTGTATTTATTAATTTCATTACGGTTATCATGTCTACCATAATATCAATGTCAGATTTAAGTTCGCTCATAGTATCTTCCCTGACAGTGATAAATTCGAACCACAAGACATTCTAAGGAGTCGAAGACCTAAAGTTTTTCAAATGAGACGCTATTTTTAAATTTTTAAACAAGTGTTTTCCACTCCCAGACTAGGCATGAAGTAAAATTTCGAGTTTAGAAAAGCCTGAAAATTTGGTTTGGTCGCGTAGCGCGAAGCGCGGAGCGACCAAACCAAATTTTCAGGCTTTTCTAAACTCGAAATTTTACTTCATGCGCCATGCGTATTTAACACTGAAAACACTGAAATATTGTGAACAAGTGAACTTCACTTGTAATCAGTGTCTTGTACGCGTGGCGCATGAAGTAAAATTTCGAGTTTAGAAAAGCCTAATTTGGATTGGTTGCTCCGCTTCGCTACGCAACCAATCCAAATTTTCAGGCTTTTCTAAACTAGAAATTTTACTTCATGCTAAATCTGGGATTGGAAACACTCGTTAGACGCTTTAAACTGAAAGATTTTACAAAAACAACGAATGTTTAAATTTTCAACGAAAAATCGTGATATGTCCTATATGAGAAATTCACTGAATATTGCATAATTTATCAAATTAATTTATTAAGGACGGAAAGACCTATGGTCGATAGCCCTTGCAAAAGAGGAAAGTAAAAAACAATACTTGTAAATATATTTATAAATTATATTTTATTATAATGCATTTCTCTCTTTTTTAATAAAGATGATATAGTAGTAATTCATTAAATAAACTGAAGATATTTCTATAATGAAATTATCCGATAATTTTATAAGTTAATGAAATCCTAGAAAAATCACGAAAACTTAAAATATAACAGACATTGATTACTTTAAGTAAAACACTTTGTTTATAACTTTCAAAAATTGTTTATTTTGTATTCACAGCAAATGGTTCGCCACCCTGTGGCTTCTTCAGGTGAAGAACAAGTGATTAACTTAACCTAATTACAACGTATATGTAGGGCTAGCTGATAAGTAAGAGGGGTGGGGGTTACAGTTTAAAATTGAGCAATAGGGAGTTATTAATATCTGTCTGATCGTTTAGTAATTGATTGCTGAATTTTCTTTTGTTTATTTCGGTGCTTTCCAGGATGTTTTAAGCACCGAAATAAACAAAAGAAAATTCAGCGATCAATTACTAAACGATCAGACAGATATTAATAACTCCCCATTGCTCAATTTAAAACTGTAGCCCCCACCCCTCTTACTTATCAGCTAGCCCTATATATACGTTGTAATTAGGTTAAGTTAATCACTTGTTCTTCACCTGAAGTAGCCACAGTGTGGCGAAACATTTGTTGTGAATGCAAAATAAACAATTTTTGAAAGTTATAAACAATGTGTTTTACTTAAAGTAATGAATATGAACTTTCAACAACTATCAGCCACCTCGATTAATAGTAACAGACATTGGTTAATATAGGAATATTTAACTGACATTTTTTAAAAAGAAATGTTCAAACAAGTTAAGATTGTAGAAAGATTTAATGTTTAGACTTGGGGAAAATTATCAACTGTTAGATAATTTGTTGAAAATAACCAGTGATGTACATAAAAATAAGTAACATTCATTATATTTATATAATTATTAATGATATTAGGAACTACCTACTGTTATTTATTTATTTAAGTATACTTTTACATATTCTATATGACCATTTGATAAAGTAGTCAACAATGAGATTAACATGAGTAGTATATTTTGAACTTAACAATATCAGTGTTTATACGCTTCGCTACGCGACCAATCAAAATTTTCAGGCTCTTCTAAACTCGAAATTTTACTTCATGTTTAATCTGGGATTAGAAACACTCGTTAGAAGCTTCAAATTGGAAGCTTTACAAAAAATAAATCAGTGCCTGAAACTTGACAGCCCATCCATCGGAATTTGTAAACATAAATAAAATAATCCCCATATAAACACCGGAATGAACATTTTTTCAGATACTTTACTTATTCCCGGTATTATATAACGTTCTATTCCCTAAATAAAATTTACTTTAGGAATAAATTAATTTATTCCAAAGATTTCGGTATTATAAACACAAAATAACTTTATTTGGCTAATAAATCTCCCCAGTAAATTATTTGTTTGTTTTTCTACCAAGTACATTTTATTCTCTCAATAATTTGATAGTTAAAAGTCAAAATTGTATTATATTATTATAATTACTTTAGATTCTGCTACTTGTATTTATTAATTTCATTACGGTTATCATGTCTACCATAATATCCATGTCAGATTTAAGTTCGCTCATAGTATCTTCCCTGACAGTGATAAATTCGAACCACAAGACATTCTAAGGAGTCGAAGACCTAAAGTTTTTCAAATGAAACATAACCAAGGATTTTTATACTTATGCATACGCTTTTTTAAAATTTTTAACGAGTGTTTTCCACTCCCAGACTAAGCATTAAGTAAAATTTCGAGTTTAGAATAGCCTGAAAATTTGGTTTGGTCGCGTAGCGCGAAGCGCGGAGCGACCAAACCAAATTTTCAGGCTTTTCTAAACTCGAAATTTTACTTCATGCGCCACGCGTATTTAACACTGAAAACACTAAAATATTGTGAACAAGTGAACTTCACTTGAAATCAGTGTCTTGTACGCGTGGCGCATGAAGTAAAATTTCGAGTTTAGAAAAGCCTAATTTGGATTGGTTGCTCCGCTTCGCTACGCAACCAATCCAAATTTTCAGGCTTTTCTAAACTCGAAATTTTACTTTATGCTTAATCTGGGATTGGAAACATTTGTTAGACGCTTCAAACTGAAAGATTTTACAAAAACAACGAATGTTTAAATTTTCAACGAAAAATTGTGATATGTCCTATATGAGAAATTCACTGAATATTGCATAATTTATCAAATTAATTTATTAAAGGCGGAAAGACCTATGGTCGATAGCCCTTGCAAGAGAGGAAAGTAAAAAAAAATTACTTGTAAATATATTTATAAATTATATTTTATTATAATGCATTTCTCTCTTTTTCAATAAAGATGATATAGTAGTACTTGATTAAATAAACTGAAGATATTTCTATAATGAAATTATCCGATAATTTTATAAGTTAATGAAATCCTAGAAAAATCACGAAAACTTAAAATATAACAGACATTTATTACTTTAAGTAAAACACTTTGTTTATAACTTTCAAAAATTGTTTATTTTGTATTCACAGCAAATGTTCCGCCACACTGTGGCATCTTCAGGTGAAGAACAAGTGATTAACTTAACCTAATTACAACGTATATATAGGGCTAGCTGATAAGTAAGAGGGGTTGGGGGTTACAGTTTTAAATTGAGCAATATGGAGTTATTAATATCTGTCTGATCGTTTAGTAATTGATCGCTGAATTTTCTTTTGTTTATTTCTGTGCTTTCCAGGATGTTTTAAGCACCGAAATAAACAAAATAAAATTCAGCGATCAATTACTAAACGATCAGACAGATATTAATAACTCCCCATTGCTCAATTTAAAACTGTAACCCCCACCCCTCTTACTTATCAGCTAGCCCTATATATACGTTGTAATTAGGTTAAGTTAATCACTTGTTCTTCACCTGAAGTAGCCACAGTGTGGCGAAACATTTGTTGTGAATGCAAAATAAACAATTTTTGAAAGTTATAAACAAAGTGTTTTACTTAAAGTAATGAATATGAACTTTCAACAACTATCAGCCACCTCGATTAATAGTAACAGACATTGGTTAAAATAGGAATATTTAACTGACATTTTTTAAAAAGAAATGTTCAAACAAGTTAAGATTGTTGAAAGATTTAATGTTTAGACTTGGGGACAATTATCAACTGTTAGATAATTTGTTGAAAATAACCAGTGATGTACATAAAAAAAAGTAACATTCATTATATTTATATAATTATTAATGATATTAGGAACTACCTACTGTTTTTTATTTATTTAAGTATACTTTTACATATTCTATATGACCATTTGATAAACTAGTCAACAATGAGATTAACATGAGTAGTATATTTTGAAGTTAACAATTTCAGTGTTTATACGCTTCGCTACGCGACCAATCCAAATTTTCAGGCTCTTCTAAACTCGAAATTTTACTTCATGTTTAATCTGAGATTAAAAACACTCCTTAGAAGCTTTAAATTGGAAGCTTTACAAAAAATAAATCAGTGGCTAAAACTTGACAGCGCATCCATCGGAATTTGTACACATAAATGAAATAATCCCCATATAAACACCGGAATGAACATTTTTTCAGATACATCACTTATGCCCGGTATTATAAAACGTTTTATTCCCTAAATAAAATTTACTTTAGGAATAAATTAATTTATTCCAAAGATTTCGGTAATATAAATATATAAAATAATACAAAATAACTTTATTTGGCTAATAAATCTCCCTAGTAAATTATTTGTTTGTTTTTCTACCAAGTAAATTTTATTCTCAGCTGTAATATAACAAGTGGTATGATTATCATCGATAATATTTATGAGTGAAACCGAGCTGCAGATTCAACGAGCCCGAAGGGCGAGATGAATGTGCTGCTCCGGTTTCACGAATAAATATTATCGATTATTAATCATACCTCGAGTTATATTCGATGAGAGAATATAACGAATTTTACTACATTTCCGTCTTGTAAACCTCACCCCATCGCCCGGTTGACACTTTTAATTATCGACTGCCAGATTTGACAAATAATTTTCGTAGCAACGACCAAAACAAGGTTATAGGATTCTATTACCGCTGTGATAACATGTATCTATGGAAATACGCGATTCAGATTGGAGGAAATGTTGTCATGTGACGCTTGAGTTATATTCTCTCAATAATTTGATAGTTAAAAGTCAAAATTGTATTATATTATTATAATTACTTTAGATTCTGCTACTTGTATTTATAAATTTCATTACGGTTATCATGTCTACCATAATATCCACATCAGATTTAAGTTCGCTCATAGTATCTTCCCTGACAGTGATAAATTCGAACCACAAGACATTCTAAGGAGTCGAAGACCTAAAGTTTTTCAAATCAGACATAACCAAGGATTTTTATACTTATGCATACGCTTTTTTAAAATTAGTTCCATTTAAATTTTTAAACGAGTGTTTTCCACTCCCAGACTAAGCATGAAGTAAAATTTCGAGTTTAGAAAAGCCTGAAAATTTGGTTTGGTCGCGTAGCGCGAAGCGCGGAGCGACCAAACCAAATTTTCAGGCTTTTCTAAACTCGAAATTTTACTTCATGCGCCACGCGTATTTAACACTGAAAACACTGAAATATTGTGAACAAGTGACCTTCACTTGAAATCAGTGTGTTGTACGCGTGGCGCATGAAGTAAAATTTCGAGTTTAGAAAAGCCTGAAAATTTGGTTTGGCCGCTCCGCGCTTCGCGCTACGCGACCAAACCAAATTTTCAGGCTTTTCTAAACTCGAAATTTTACTTCATGCTTAGCCTTGGAGTGGAAAACACACGTTTAAGTCTATTATCATTTCTAATAAACTTTCTTTTTCTTGTTCTGTGTAATTCTGTCCTATTCCACGGTTATTCTCCATAATTATAAGAAATCATACTAAATTTCGAATTTGATTGACAATTTAATTTGAAATATTGACAATTCAATTTAACAAATTGGTGGTTCCAGCTATGGTGACAATGAAAATGTATAATTATGGTCTGTAATATACTAATTAGATTATTTATTCCTAGAATTGCGATTTATTTGGTAGGTTTGCTTTATAATACGCAATTTTATTTGCCTATTAGTTTACTAGGTAAATAAATTTACTTCACAAATAGTTATCTAATCATTTATTAGCTTTTATAATACCGGGCATTAGTTTAATTTTTGTAGGCAACATTTGGAATGTGCAATTTTAAAGCTTTTAAAACGAATTTTCCTTACTAATTTGACTATTTCATTATAATATTGAATTAGTAAACAATCAACATGTCTTTTAACTATTCTTTATAACTATAAAGAATAGTTAAAATAGACGTTGGTTGTTTACTAATTCAATTTTTTGTTTGGGGCTTATATAATTATTAAAGTTCAATTTAACCAACAGAAGTAAGTTAAATTATTGCGAAAAGAATCGCACTTTTAATGTTTAAATTAATTGATTGTGAGTTACGTGCAGATCAAATTAATTTGACGAATAAAGCACTAATAACCTTTCTTCACACTTTTATTTGAATTACCAAATGTACATTTCGGACACAAAGTGACCATTATCAATGGATTAACAGAAGCAAGAAGTAAGTTAAACGAATGGTGATCTAAATGGCATTTTCATAACTGACTTAGAATGATATATGATACATTAACTGAAGAAATGTTAGTGCAATCAAGCATAAGAGTAATTTTCTGTTGGTTATATATTTTACTCTTAGTTTAATTGTGGAAGAAAAATGTTAGGTTCCACCGAGATTTGAACTCGGATCGCTGGATTCAGAGTCCAGAGTGCTAACCATTACACCATGGAACCGTTGAAAATGACTGAAAATAAATCCATTGTTTCCGTGCCAGCTATTTTTACTAAAAAGAAAATAGGTAAATAATTAAGCTAAAAATGAGTTTAATTAATAGAAATAGAGAAAATTATATTCAATTTAAATCATTAAAATTGCAATTTTTTAGGAGAATTACGTTTTAAGAAATATCACTTCAAAGATTTATACCCATGGTTTAATATATTCTCTAAATACTTGTAAGTGCCAGGATATTCAATATATTTAATTGTTCTGGGAAAAAAAGTGATTCATGCATACACAATTTCCTTCACAAATCAATAATTCGAATAAAATCAATGGGGATATTAATAATTATCATCCCCCGATATATAAGTTGATGTGTGTGCGTGTGTATTGAAAAGGTCCATTTAGAACGCTTGCGGGGTACCATTTAGGTCCTTGTACATCGGACACCGGGGTGGACGTATTAAAACGGACAAAAAGGGGCCACGCGACGTATTTTTTTGGGGGAGAGCCATTGACCTAATGTAATTCCGCATAATGCACTGTCCACTCTCCTGCATAACAGCTGGAGGCTACGCCAAAATCCAAAAGCGAGAGAGGGTGTATTAATGACAAAAATTACGTATTCAAATATTGGAATAGTGTTTGTTTGGATTCGGGGTTTCGGGATAAATAAATATTACCAGTAATGAATACAAAAAGTGTTAAAATTACAACTTTTTACGTGCGGATTAAATCACAAATATATTGAGGTTAGGTCCTAACCTAACCTCAATATATTTGTGTGTTTAAATTCAAGTTTTTGATTAAGCATGAAGTAAATAACCTAAACTAACCTATTAGGTTAGGTTATTTACTTCATGCTTAATCAAGGGGTGAAAAACCCTTGTTAAAGATAAATCATTGAAAAGTAAGTTGATTGATTGAGTTACGTAAAGATCAAATTAATTTGACGAATTAAGCACTGATAACCTTTCTTTACACGTTTATTTAAATTACCAAATGTACATAAATTTCGGACAAAAAGCGACTATTATCATTGGATTAACACTGTGTTAATCCATTGATAATGGCCACTATGTGTCCGAAATGTATGTGCAGTTGCGAGAAAAAAAAACTAGTACAGCAAAATATTTGGCTATGTGAACTGGGCTCACTTTGATTTTTCGAGTTGTCAAACAAGTTGACAAATCTGCGGAAATTTCAAACGAAATTTATTTAACGTCGACATGCCTCAACTGACTAAATCGCAAAAAGCGATAATACCGGCCCGTCTAGAGTCGGTATTAGCATTAGAGATATTGCTAATGAAGTGCATGTTAACAAAAGCACCGTCTTGTTGGCTAAACAAAAATTGTTGTTGACCTCTACATGACAAGTTTGTTTTACAAAAAAAAATACGATATTTTTGCAGTGGCTTGAACTGTGGCAGTTGTACATTTGGTAATTCAAATAAACGTGTGAAGCATCACACGTTTATTTGAATTACTAAATGTACAGTTGCGAGTGAAAGAAAATAGTACAGCAGGGAAGTAGGGGTACAGTATTACCACTCCAAATTTACCAATCCATTTTTACCACCGCATTTTTACCACCATACTTTTTTACCGCTATACAGTTTTACCACTAATATTTGTACCAATAAATATACAATAAAACACTTTTTACAAATAAAATCAGTTTTATTCAAAATTGTATGTTGTGACCGATCGCCCTTAAGTATTCTGCAATTTCCCCTTCTTCTTTTCTGACATCGTAATCTCGGACTATATTTGTAATCCTATCCTCAGTTTTAATTCTGGCAAGGTTTTCCGTACGTTTAATTTTTCGCCCAAGGTCCAATTCCCGGAACATTGCCTCGGTGTCGGTGTTTTCCGGATACTGCTTGCATCTCCAAAATATTCTTCCTTTTTTTTCTTCCGTTTTGTGATACATATATCCATCGATATGGAGGAATGGATTTTTTTCGCCTTGTAATAACTCAACAGTTTGATAACTTGCCATGATTTACAGAACGATGCAAATTTTGACGAGTGACCAACTATTTAGGCGAATGACAAACCGATAATGACATTGACAGGTTACGAATTGAAGTTGTCAGTTGTTATTCTAATTCGATTTTAAATAGCGGTAAAATATTGGTGGTAAAAAGAATACGGTGGTAAATACGTTGGTGGTAAAAAGAATTGGTGGTAAAAAAGGGACGGTGGTAAAAATGGAGTGGTAAAAATGGGGGCCAGTCCAGCAGGGAGTTCAAGCTACTGCAAAAATATCGCATTTTTCACCGGCTCGCAGCCTAACTTCAGGGTCGGCCACAGCGCCAAGGCACACAAAATTTGAGGTTGGGATCGAGCTTTATAATTACAAGGAATTGCACAACAAAGTCGCCTTTCAATAACGGATACATATTATCTTGGGTCTCTGGCCTACCCTGAAGTTAGGCTGGGAGCCGCCGCTGGTGTGAAGAAAGGTTATTTATTAGTGCTTTATTCATCTAATCATTAAATACTATTATTAATTTTCCATGTTTAATTAAAATGTACCCCTCTTGGTGAAATGTATTGAAGATGGATGCAATATAATTCTTTATAGTCAATTACGGGTGCCGTTACGTAAAACGTCTTTTGCGCGCGTGGTCGTGAAAAATAATGCCCATCGTGTGTGTCATAAGGTAGTCGGTATCGCGATTGGCGCTTTTGATTTTTCGCCCGTTTTCCAGTGCATTTTATCAATGGTTTTGCATAGAAAGCTCCTCCGCTTTGCACACGTGAGTGTGTATATGTGTGTGTGTAGGTAGGAGTCATGGAAGACGATGTTTGATGTCAACCGAGAGTGCGCTGATACCGAAGAAAAGAAGTCCCCCGAGTTCATGTCGTGACGTGTCAACACGTGATGGCACCGTAACTCACGCGTGAGCCACGAATACGTACACAACCGCCAACTACTTCCGACCTACAACACAATTATTCTTTACAATCTTACCCAACATTTCAGAAATATATATTTACTGCAGATTGTAATGCATAACATACAATTATTCATAAATGTGTGTCTCACGTTATTACAACCTTAAAATGCAACCCAATATACACTATACACAACCACAATTGTATATTGGGTTGTGTGTGTGTATAGTGTATATTGGGTTGCATTTTGAGGTTGCACTAACAAATAATTATATTTAATGCAAAAAAATCTATAGTAATCCAAATTTTTTAAATTCTGGGTTGTGACAATTAATCCGTGCTATTTGCTTTTGTTATTCAAGTGAGTAGAATACTATTACAGGATTTTAGAGTAAAATTTTCGTTTGGAAAATTAAAAATCAGCTCTGTAAACTAACAGTTATGTTTTATAAATAAATTCACGCTTCGTCTTGTAGAATTAATATTAATTAAAAAATGAAAAATTCAGTTGCTGACGTGGCGCTAATTTTCAGTTTTTCTTAAACGCATGAGGTTCCATGGTGTAATGGTTAGCACTCTGGACTCTGAATCCAGCGATCCGAGTTCAAATCTCGGTGGAACCTAAGTTTTTTTCAACGTTTCCTCTTTTTATATAAAATATAATTATTAGTATTGTCAATGTTATAAAAAATCCTCTAACAAATTTTAATATAAGTATGGATACTCATATTAAAACCCGTTGTAGGTTTTTTTGTTGAAATAAAATTAATAACTGTTCCCATTTTCAAATTATTAAAACGACGGAAAATCGATTTTTTGCAAACTCGATATGAATAAATGTTTGTAAAATGCCGCTATTAATTCGTTTTTGTATTTTGTAAATGTACTCAAACAATTGGCAAATTCCATTTTACTTTAAGTTCTTATATTATTTTAAACATTGTTGTAAGAGCCTTAGCCTTAGTTTATAAATAACCGAGCCGGCTATATGAGGCATTCTTTTACAAATCGAAAGGATTTTATAAAAAATATTGGGTCTATTTTTTTATTTGCTTCAATTTTTTTCATGCGTTTCTTATACAAAATAAGCCGACCCGTATTTCTGCGATTTTTTTTTTCATCAGTATTTTCGAAAATACAGACGGTTAAAGGTTTGAAAACTCGCTGATTATGCATTTCTTTAGATCGTGATATCTCCGCTTCTGATCATCGTATAGAGCTTAGCTAGGGCTCACTTTATAGGTAATAGAAGTATCTTCTTAATAGTGTTAATTATTATTACATTTGTTGTTAATTTATAATTATTATTAACAATTAAAATATTTAATGTCATATTTCTTCTAGATGTCGACACAGTAAAAAATTTAAAACAATACCATCGTATTCCTCTTTTCATTCTATATAAAAATCATATCTATTTAGAATGGTCATTTGGTTCCATCAGTATGAAATACAATAATTTGTACGGTAGAACGCAATATGCGGCGCGCGGCTGCAGGAGCTGGGTCCGTGGCGTCGTACTGTACCTGTCATTAAATGTGAGAGAAATTAAAAAAAAGCTCAAAAATATAATAATCGACCATTATTTATTATTATTCCATAAAATAATAATAATGATACGATTTTTAATAGTATGATTGATATTAAGATAATAATGAAACTGGCAGTAAGGAAAGAAATAGGTTGGGCAAACTTTAAATAAATAAGTGAATAAATCCAAAATAAATTAATAATCTAAATATATTTATTAACCAAACGTCACTGATTTATTATACATTATCCATGTTTACTTTTTCATAATATTTGCATATATAAATATGTCGTGCAATGAAAATTGTTTCGCTTGCAATTTGTTTTTGCTTAATGGTATTACACAATGAAACCCTAAAGTACCTTTGATAGTCATAGCTTTCTTGAAGCGTGTTTCTAGAATGTTTTCTTCCTTGTCATACTCTTCGTTAGTAACAAATCGGCAAGCAATATTTGGCAACGATTCATTTGCCCAAGTAAACAAATCTTGCGGAGTTTGAATCGGATTGTTAATCCGTTGAAGGCTAGCCCTAGAGGCTAATCTTTTCAAAGTTCCACCCAAACCATCACACGGTCCTTTGCCATGGGACGTCGGGAAGAAGTGCCATTCTGCTGTTAAGCCAAAGTCTTTTTCGTGGTGACATAAATTAATGAAATTCTTCTTATTTTTATACTGTGCGCTTGCCCCATCAGAAAAGTAAATAATTTTTTTAATGTCTATCAAATAAGTTCTTATAAATTGAATTAAATGTCTTTGAAAAACGTGAAACGCAATGACATCATGGTGCAAACATTCAGAAATAATGATCAAGCTTTTCATTTTTATTTCATTATCAGTATCGCGATAATATATTGCAAATGGATGCACTGTTGCTTGGTCATTGTTCCAGTGTATGCCTTGAATGGAATTTTGGATTACAAAAGCGTAGTTTTTTTACAAGAAACGAATGTAGTAATAATTTGGATAAACCATTTTCTAGCTTTTCTAAGTACTCTTCAAAGGGAGATATTAAGGTCTGCAACGTAGTCCTGTCAACAGTGGTCCATTGCTTGTATGTTACAGAATCAATGAGATTATCGTCACACGATTTTTCTATTTGTTGTATAACGTTTGTGATACGAGGACACGTGTCACATTCTCCTAGATAACATACTGTTGAAGATGGATTACAAATCATACGATTTAAACAGTCATTGTATTTTTTTAATGGTTGCGGTGAATCTCCTGTTAATCTTCCAATATTTGCACCATCAATTAATAACTTAACATTTTCATGGATGGCGCAAACGCAGACAGAATGGGTACCACTTGCTCCCGCTAATACGCAATGTTTTGGTCGCAAAGTTGCAAATTTTGAAAAACTGCACTTCACACCTGGATTTGCAGTCTTAAATTCTTATAATAGTTCTTTTAAGTTATTCAAAACCAATCTTATTTGCATGTGAACTTTTTGTCCATCGATTTTTACGGAAACTGTATCCGTTTGCCCGGGCAATACTCGGCTCTGCGTATCCGATTGATAAAATGCAATTATAGATTCTATTACGCTCCTTTCTAAGGTCGCATGGGTTTTAGGATTTGGAGTTGATAGTATTCCCTTTTCAGCGGCAGTTCTTTTTGCAACGATAATCATGTGATTTGTGGCTTCAAAATGTTGTTTAATTTTTCGTAAAGACCAATGACTGAAAATTGTCAGTATTCGTATCCGCATGGTTCTATCTTCAGTTGTATTGTATCGTTCTTTGAGTTTTTGTATAATATTGGCCTCATTTTCATCTTCATCTTCATCGCCGGCTTTATCACTTTTTCTATCAAGAGGAATATTACTAAAAACTTTCGTTTTTAGTGCTTCAGTTATATTTTTTAATTTTTTTGAAGAATATCACGTTTGACGCATTTTGTCTTCTTTGATAGGGGAAGTTCCTATAAAAATCAACCCTTTATTTAGCTCTCGCACTGACATTTTTGAAACTTGTGGGTCTTCCGTTGAATATGGTGAACTCTCCACTTTCAACGACGTTTTGGGCATCTTCACTTGTACTCGAGGACTCTGCCGCTCCAGGACTTTTCTAAAATGTACAATTCTATAATTGCCTTTAGAATTACCCTTTCTTTTATAGGACATTATTCGAGAAATCAATGCCGTATTAATAAAATTAACTACGACAAATAAAATAAATGACCTATAAGAGGAAGTAATTCATGAATACCTGTTGGTTTTCCCTCACAATTGTACTGGAAGGTGTACCTTGTCGGATTCGACAAGAGGTACAAATAAGCATTTGTAGAAATTCTTCTGTACACGGTATGTTTAATTCACTTTGTCACTTTTCTCAATGTCTGTTGTCTCGTTTTCGGATGGGGATCCAGTTTATATGGATTACAGCACGCATCCCTCCAGACTTTCGGCAATTTTTTTGATGTTTTCGGCATTGTAATACAATCTTCACTGTAAGTATGTACACGATAGAAAATAGAACTCATTGGATACTAAATTGCGCTTCATTGCATGATAATACGCTACTTACATTTGATCACAAAATATAACACTTCAAATCACATACTGCATTTAAAAATGCACACTGTTAAAATTAAGTCAGTGTATAATAAAACTTAAACTGTAAGAATCGAATTCATTTACATTCAACAGTCAAGGCTATACTGTCAGATTTAACGACACCAGGCGAGACAACATACAGATGTTTACAAATAGAGAGAGAGATGTTTAGTGTTTTAAAATAGACTACCGTACAAATTGTTTTATTTCATACTGGTGGAATCAAATGACCATTCTAAAAGGATATGATTTTTATATAAAATGAAACGAGGAATACGATGGTATTTTTTTTTAATTTTACAGTGCCGACATCTAGAAGCAAAATGACATTAAATATTTTAATTGTTTATAATGATTATAAATTAACAACAAATGTAATAATAATTAACACTATTAAGAAGATAATTCTATTACCTATAAAGTGAGCCATAGCTAAGCTCTATACGATGAACAGAAGCGGAGATATCACGATCTGAAGAAATGCATAATCAGAGAGTTTTCAAAACTTTAACCGTCTGTATTTTCGAAAATACTGATGAACAAAAAATCGCAGAAATACGGGTCGGCTTATTTTATATAAGAAACGCATGATAAAAAATTGAAGCAAATAAAAAATAGACCCAATATTTTTTATAAAATCCGTTCGATTTGTAAAAGAATGCCTCATATGTAGACTTGTGCCATTTAATCACGACTGGGATATTGTTTTCATTTAATAAATATGGTATGTCATGTTAATATATTTTAGTTTTTTCTGCGTCAAATGTCTACCTTCGTATTACGATCAGACATTCAGCTTACCCTGTATAGCCACCCTGTCTACTGAATGTCTGATCGTAATACGTAGGTGGGAATTTAGTATCCAGCTTATTTTTGCTAAAATATTAAACATACAAATGAAATTTATCATATGCAACGTGATCTACAAGATGGAACAAATATTTTTATTCCATGACCTACCTATTTTCCTGAAAGATTTCAACATTTATTTCTTTCAATGTAATGCTCTGTATATTTTTTTGAAAATCAAATTCTCTTTACAATGATATACTATAAAAACCATTTCACTTGAAAAATAATTCTCAATATTTAAAATAAAAATGCTGATGTGTCCATCATAGTACTTTCCCCTGAAATTGCGTATTAAATCACTTTTAAAATATTTGTAGCATTATTATTTTCAAAATGTCTTCAACTTTTTGATAACTACAACTTTTATTTGAAACATTTTTCAATTGGATCAACACATACTGACACAAACCAATGACTAGATAAAAAACACTATTTATTGAATATCTCAAAAACTAAGAGTGCTATGACAAAAATTGAATCCACAAAAAATCTTTAGTTTTTCATTTCCTGCAACTTTTATTTAAAACATTTTTCAATTGTATCGACACATACACTGTCACACACCAATAACTAGATAAAACACACAACTTTTGAAATAACTCAAAAACTAAGAGTGCTATGACAAAAAGTAAGTGAACAATACATCTTCATTTTGTTATTATCTACAACTTTTATTTGAAAGAATTTTTTGTTTGATGAACATTTATTGAAAAAATCTGAAAAAAACGCTAAGAGTAAAGTACCACTTCCGGTTTTCACCAAAAGCTTTTCAGTTCTTCCGATTGTAACAAAAAGCTTAAGTTTCAAGTTTCATCTCGATATCTTTAGCGGTTTTTGCGGTACAGCGCACACAGACACACACACAGACACACAGACACACAGCCAGACAGACAGACAAACAGACAGACATTTTTCAAAAATGGTCTTATTCGACTCAGGGGACCTCAAAACGGATATTTCCGCTAAAATTTTTGATTCGAAAATTTTCACGAAAACAATACTTTCCCTTTGTATTACATACGTGGGAAAGTGAAAATTATAACCTGTAGATAGCACAGTGCATTGCAGTTTTAATTATTATTCATTTTTCTTAAATAATTAAGTACATCTATAGAAACTTATTACTGTTAAATGACAAGTATTTTTGGATAAAATAAAATTTTACAATAATTACAATAAATAAAATAATATCTAAGGCTGGGAATTTTTCAAATTTAAGAGTTGAATATTCATTCAAAAATATATTTAAATATTCGAATTATTTAAATATTCGAATTATTCAAATATTCAAATTATTCAAATATTCGAATTATTCAAATTTTTCAAATATTCGTATTATTGAAATATTCGAAATTTTTAAATTTCTAGGATATTCAAATGGTCGAATATTTAAATATTGGAATATTTAAATATTTAAATATTCGAATATTTAAATTGTCGAATATTCAAATATTTGAATACTCGAATATTGGAATATTCAAATATGTCCAAAAATATCACAATAGTCCAAAAGAAAAAACAACAACAGTAATACACAATACTATTAAAAATGCCAATATATTTTTCGAAAATGAGATTCTGTTCCAGTCAGAAAATCACAGTTACAGTCAGAAAATCACATTAATAATAATTAATAATTATAATTTTGACAATATATGAGAAAACTACCTTTTCTTGCGTCAAAATTATGAATTTTTAACAATGACAGTAATAAAAATATATTGTGGGATAATTGACATACTAATCTTATTTCACTTGTCAATTGGTTAAATTTAACACCATTTCTTATTAAATCAGTTTTTAATACACGTGGCGCATGAAGCAAAATTTACAGTTTAGAAATTTTGCTTTTTTTTACAATGACAGTATAAAAATATATTGAGGGATAATTGACATACTAAACTTATTTCACTTGTCAATTGGTTAAATTTAAGACCATTTCTTATTAAAT
Organism: Philonthus cognatus; assembly: GCA_932526585.2. Lineage (NCBI taxonomy): Eukaryota > Metazoa > Arthropoda > Insecta > Coleoptera > Staphylinidae > Philonthus > Philonthus cognatus. Next base: position 29,931,150 of record OW052241.1, on the reverse strand, counting down.
CAGTTTTTTATACGCGTGGCGCATGCAGTAAAATTTCGAGTTTAGAAAAGCCTAATTTGGCTTGGTCGCTCCGCTTCGCTACGCGCCCGAGCCAAATTTTCAGGCTTTTCTAAACTCGAAATTTTACTTCATGCTTAATCTGGGAGTGGAAGACACTCGTTTTAGTATTAAAACAATTGATATTTGACATAATACATTGATTCTTGTTTTATTGGCGGAGAAAGTTTTATAACGTCAAAACAGAATGTCAATTTTGATCAGAGCTGGGCAGGATTCGAATCATTCAGGATTCGAATCCTGGATTCGAATCCTTTTAGAGGATTCAAAAGAGGCATTCGAATACTTTAGTTAAACTGGATTCGTGATCCGGATTCGTTACATTTTTTTAAGAGGATTCGTATTCGAATCCAAAGGCGGGTGATTCGAATCCTCATAAAAGGATTCGAATCCACATAAAAGGATTCGAATATTTATAAGAGGATTCGAATACCTACAAAAGGATTCGAATACTTACAAAAGGATTCGAACCGTCAAAAATAATTCGAATTAATCGTGAGGATTAACATACAAAATTTGTTTTGTATGTTTTTAAATTTCTCTTTGAATCACTGTTTTGTACGCGTGGCGCATTAAGTAAAATTTCGAGTTTAGAAAAGCCCCATGAAAATTTGTCTCGGGTCGCTGCGCGACCCTCGACAAATTTTCTACGCGGGGTTTTTCTAAACTCGAATTTTACTTCATGCTTAGTCTGGGAGTAGAAGACTCTCGTTCGTAAATTTTCGAATTATCATAAAGTTGTCATAAAGTTGTGTATTTATTTTCAATAAAATCTTTCTCGGTTTATTGAACAAAAACAAAAGAGCTGAGGTGAAAAGTGTTTAGATAAAAGTGTTTTTTTTTTCATTGGCTACAACTTTTGTTTGAAACATTTTTTGATTTAGACGTCGAAAGCTCGGTGAATTGTTGATCTCCACTAGGTTTTTTTGATTCTAATTCAAAAACAAATGAGCTGAGGTGTTTAGGTAAAAGAGTTTTATTTTTTCGTTGGCTACAACTTTTGTTTTAAAACATTTTTTGATTTAGACATCGAAAGCCATAGTCGGTGAGTTGTTTATCTCCACTAGATTTTTTAGTTTCTAATTCAAAAACAAAAGAGCTGAGGTGAAACGTGTTTAGGTAAAAGTGTTTTATTTTTTCGTTAGCTACAACTATTGTTTGAAACATTTTTTGATATAGACATCAAAAGCCATAGTCGGTGAGTTGCTGATCTCCACTAGATTTTTTAGTTTCTAATTTATAAACAAAAGAACTGAGGTGAAAAGTGATTAAACAAAAGTTTGTGTTGTGTGTTTTTATTATCTTTTGTTTGATTTTGTTTTGATTAAGTTATTAATAAAGCAGCAATTTGTGAGTGATTATCAAATAAAAAAAAAGCCTAGGGAAGATAACTTTTTCGTATAGTGATCATAAACAAAATAGTTAAGGTGAAAAGCTGTGTATTTTTTATTATCTCTTTTTCTCTTCTTAACTTTGTGTATCTCTTTATAAAATATCATTGTATTTATTTATTTTAGTTTAAACTTTTCCCTGAAGCTAACAAATGTATAGCGAAATATTGGCTAATTAAAATAAAGTTCTGGCTAAAAATAGAACTATAATTTTTGAATTCTGCCGCTTTTCTACAATAGTTTATAGAAGTTTTTTATTATCTTGTTTGAAACATGTTTTTGAAAACTATAATGTGATACATTAAGGTAAAAGTAAGCATTAAGTTTATAAAATTTTGAAAAGGTATTGCTTAAAAATGTTTATAAAAAGGTTTAAATGAGCAAATATATGCCAAAAAAGAAAAGTAGGAACCAAATCTTTTTAAAAATTCTTTAGTCTCAAAAAGATCTTAATTATATTAGAGTTTTTCGTTGTTATCATAATTGAAATTCGTTTAATAAAAAAACATCTAATGATTTCTGCTAATTTTTAACACAAGACTTTTAGACATTTGATGGTATAAGTAAAATTAAATTACTGAAATAAGTATTTATTTTTTAATATATTCGTAAATATTCGGTAAACAATGTAAAATATTTATTTAATTATAATATTTAGGTAATAACAATACAATACATTTTATATTATGATTATTATTATTATACAGGGTGTCCGTATTTCAACAGAATGTATGGGAATCTCGGTTATTTGAAGAGATTAAGAGTCGGTGAAATTAAAGTCTCATAACTATTTTTTACAATATTCTAATAGTATAATTCGGGTCTGTGTTAATTGCCTAGTAGCAGTTTCAATTAATATTAAAACACCATAAATTGAAAATAACACCTTCATTAAAAAAACCAAAACACTGACCTTTCAAAAAAACTCTTGTAATAAATACAAGAAAGACGAAATAGAAAAACCATTTTCTATTTTACTTACAATTCAAATTTTAGAATTGTTGTTTAAATGACGCAGCATTTTGACATTACATATTTACGTGGTTTTGTAACTAGGAAACTCATCACGTCCGTTATAAACTATAACATATTTTGTGTGCTTAATATTATTGCACAGAAGTGTACGTTTTATATGTAAAATTTTAATCTTTTAGTTTTTCAAAGAGTGCCTTGGAAACAGTTGAGTAACTCACTTATTTGGCAACTCCTAGGAGCCATAATTCGCGTACATATCACCTCTGAAGACGGGCATCCGATGATACATACTTTACCAGTTGTAACATATTTTAAAGTAACGAGTGTCTTCCACTCCCAGACTAAGCATGAAGTAAAATTTCGAGTTTAGAAAAGCCCCGCGTAGAAAATTTGTCGAGGGTCGCGCAGCGACCCGAGACAAATTTTCACGGGGCTTTTCTAAACTCGAAATTTTACTTCATGCGCCACGCGTATAAGCCACTGATTTGAAGTGTAGTTCAAAAGCACACAAATACATCTTTAATCAGAGTAACACAGGTATTTAGTCTGTTATCAACGATTTTCAGTGTTAATAATAAATAATTAGGTTTTGAATATTTTTGTTAAAACAACTGATAACGTTATTTATATGTTAATGGGTGTAAAAAAATAATAAAATTAAATTTATTCATAAGCGATTTGTATTCGTGATTCGAAAAAACAGGATTCGAATCTTTGATTCGAATCTTATTTATCTCTTACGAATCCTTTATTCGAGTATTCGTGATTCGAATCATATTATAACCCTATTGTGGTTTACGCAGATTAACATATGTGTCTTTGTGCATATTTGTGATTCATGTTTTGTGTCTTGCATTTTAGTTATATGTTTTTAGCTTTACATTGTAAATGGCTTGTCCGTTAATAAAGAATTATTATTATTATTATTATTAGGTGATTCGGATTCGTGATTCGAATCCTTTTTATGATTCGTCCCAGCTCTGATTTTGATATAAGTTAAAGAGGAAACAATCGTTTTTTTATGTCAGACGTCAAACGACAATTCAGAGTTGATCAAGAGACTTAACGTCAAAAATGCCATTATAGTGAAAATACAGTCAATTTAAGAAATTTACACTCAAAATGTTACAATAGTCGATTAATGAAATTCTATCAGAGTTGAAAGACTAAGTGATTTTATTAGTCAAAAAACAATTGACACAGTGATTAAATATCCTAATGACAAATTAATCTAGCTTGTTTAAATTATATCAAAATGTTATGAAAGTTAAAAGACAATTGAAGTTACAAAAATATGTTTATTTTTTTTCGTTTAAGTTGGCGGTTTTAATATTAATTGTAACTAAGTTCACAACTTGTCACCTAACCTAACCTAACTAAGTTTCAAACGAAATAATGTGCTGTAATGTCATAGTTGGCCAAATTGTTTTCACGTTGAAAATATAAAATTATTCGAAAGAAAAGAAAATGTCCATTTCGTTCAAACGAATTGTTTTCAGCATAATTCGATATTTTTAACACGTAATGATAATGTATGTCAATTGTGACAAGTTACACTAAAAATATCAATTTATGTAAAAAACTTGAAATTGTGTTATAAACGGCAAATTAACTCACTATAATATATGTCAATTTTTGATATAAATATCAAATTGACAATGTATGTCAATAGTGACGAGTTTCACAAATAAATCAATTTATGTAAAAATATTGAAATTGTGTTTTAAACGGCAAATTGTCTCACTATAATAAAGAGAGAGTTATATGCCGGGTATGTCAATTTTTGATATAGATGTCAAATTGACAATGAATGTTAATAGTGACAAGTTACACAATACAAATTATTTAAAAAAATTGAAATTGTGTTATAAACAGGAAATTATCTCACTATAATAAAGAGAGAGTTATATGCTGTCTATGTCAATTTTTGATATAAATGACAAATTACATTACGTGTCAATAAAAATGGTTGAAGGTTTCACTTTAATTTGTTAACATTTTCAACATAACAATATTTAAATATTTAAATGCACGAATATTCAAATATTCGAATATTCATATATTCGAATATTCAAATATTTGAATATTCGAATATTTAATTCAATTAATAATTTGGTAATTAAAATATTCATAATTGAATTTGTGTTCAGTATTCCGGCACCAGGTACCCACAGACGCGTTTCGGACTTCAAGGTCCTCTATTCCCGACCCAGTGCTGAGGAATACTGAACATTTCTGACTATTTCAAGCCAATATGTGAAAATAATATATTCATATTTGAATATTTAAAAAAAAAAAAAAAATAAAATCACTTGGTATGTTTCACTAATTTAAAAATAAGTGAAACATACTAAGTGATTTTATTTTAAATTTAATTATTTAAAAATATTTAATCATGTTTCATCAAGTGATCAATGAAAAACAAGTTGAAAATATTCATATTTGAATTTTATAATATTCGAATATTTGAATTATTCGTATTCAAATCTCAGCCTTCATAAAATCAAATGACTTTACAAATTCCGTTTTTAGGAGTAATTTAAAAGTCAAGTAGTACTTATAATACATCATTGTAAGGAGAGTTTGACTAAGAATCTTATTCTCATAAAATATACAGGACATTTCACTTAAAAAAAATAATTGACATTCTGTTTTGACGTAATAAAACTTTCTCCGCCAATAATACAAGAATCAATGCGTTATGTCAAATATCAATTGTTTTAATGCTAAAACGAGTGTCTTCCACTCCCAGATTAAGCATGAAGTCAAATTTCGAGTTTAGAAAAGCCTGAAAATTTGGCTCGGGCGCGTAGCGAAGCGAAGCGACCGAGCCAAATTAGGCTTTTCTAAACTCGAAATTTTACTTCATGCGCCACGCGTATCAAAAAACGGATTTAATGAGAAATTGTCTTAGATTTAACCAATTGACAAGTGAAATAAGTTTAGTATGTGAATTATAGCTCAATATATTGTTATTACTGTCATTGTTAAAAATTCATAATTTTGTCAAAAAGGTAGTTTTTTTTATATATTGTCATAATTATAACGATTTATATTAATAATGTGATTCTTTGACTCTAACAGAATCTCATTTTCCAAAAATATACAGGACATTTCTCTTAAAAAAAAATAATGTTGACATTTTTCTGGAAAATAGATGTTCCATAGAAAAAAAATTATGTATTTCATCTTGTAGATCACATTGCACACAATAAGTTTCATATATTTTTTTTATTATTTTTTTTTATTTTGGGTTTTACGTCATCTATTTCCGCTGCTAAGGCCAATCATGACGCCGGAGATTAGGTCTACAGCTATCCGGGAATTTTGCCGAACCCGGTGGGAGTTCCAACCCACCGGTAGGGATCTTAAACGTGCACGCAACATCCAGGCAGTACACGGGTCCTACATGCATTTACCGTCATATCCGAGAAGACGGAGTGTTTGGCATTTTTATCCTAACCTATATAAATGCAGACAACTTGTTAGGCCGGTATTTGAACCCCGGTCCGTGGCGTGGCAGTACAACACTCTAACCACTACACCACCTGGACAAAGTACCTATCTTCCTATACAAAACATTACCTGCAGCGAAACAATACTTAATCGAACATACATTTAAAACCTTGAATCGACAGTATGTGATAACTTCGGAAGACACCCGAGCCAAAGTTGTATTGTTATTCAAAGCAGGTAATGAAAGCGAACCAAGTAACGACCGACCGATAGCGCTTCTTAACACGGATTACAAAATAACTACGAAAGTAATAGCGAACACAATCTTATCGGAATTACAAGACTTCGTCATACCAACTGACCAACTAGCGAGGAGGAATGTATAGGGCACAGTCCAAGGAATGCTCCTGGATAAGTCGGTCTCACAAATGGCCAGGATGAGGAAACAGGAACACCATTCTGCCTGGTTCGACTTTAGGAAAGCCTACGACACCATTCACCATGGCAAACTGAAACAGCTCGTACATTCCTTACCAATACCGCAGAAAATGAAGTCCCTAATCAACCAGGCCATAAGCCTGTGGAATATCACACTGATTAGGAAAGATAAACCCGGAAGGAGCATACCAGTAAAAAGGGGAGTATATCAGGGAGACTACCCATTCTGCCTGGTTCGACTTTAGGAAAGCCTACGACACCATTCACCATGGCAAACTGAAACAGCTCGTACATTCCTTACCAATACCGCAGAAAATGAAGTCCCTAATCAACCAGGCCATAAGCCTGTGGAATATCACACTGATTAGGAAAGATAAACCCGGAAGGAGCATACCAGTCAAAAGGGGAGTATATCAGAGAGACTCCCTGAGCCCACTTCTCTTTGTCTTAATGACAGCTGGTATACTGCACGACACGAACACCGACCCAGATATATCAAGAAGCTCAAAAGGACAACACCACCTACTAGCGTTCATGGATGACATTAAGTGCCATGCGCCAAATGCAGAAACGATCGAAAAAATAACCAACAAAATCAAAATGCAAGGCAAGGAAATAGCTCTTGAGCTAAATGAGCAGAAATGCGGCCACTACACCAAAAACGTCAGCGAAGAAGACCAATCGTTTCTACAATCTATTAGACGTGGGTATAAATACCTGGGGCTGGAACAGCTAGAGTTAGATACCCAAGAGAACGCTGACAAATTGGAAGAGAAGATAATGGGAAAGGCGAAGACCATCTTGGGATCCAGGTTAACCACTTACCAGAAAAGGCGGATTTTCAACATGACGATCATACCAGCAGCAGTGTACGTAATGGGCAACACCCATCCAAATGAATCAGTCAGAGGTACACTGCTAAAATGCAGGAAAATGGATGGGAAAATTCGTCAGATTATGACTGGTGAGAACTTCAAAACCAGGCCAACGTCAAATCAGAGAGCATACTTACCTCATACAGTCGGAGGATTGGGATTCAGAACTATTGAAGCCGAAACTGAAATCCAGTACTTGAGGAAGTATGCTTATCTGACAACGCATCCTGCAACGAAAGAGGCCCTGAATAAATACAAAAAACTGCACGCAGCAGGCCACCGACCCCTATTGGCGACTTCCAATTTGTCATCAGCAAATACAAATTAACAGACCCCGGCACCACAAACGCACCACTTGAATTTAAGAGATACTCGAGAGAATTAATCAAATCTTACAAAAAGGAGGATATGCGGGTGAGGATGGGTGACTGGACAAAGGCGATGCATTACCCAAAGCTAGTGATGGATAAATCTGAGACAATCAGCTTCCCAGCTGCAACCTATAACAAAACAGATTCCTCAAAGCTATCTTTGATTAATGCAGCAGCCGAGGAACAGTTATTCATCCTCAACGCACACCCTGCCTCTACTAATGACAGATGCCGCCTGGGTTGCAACGAAAGAGAAACAGCCTACCACGTGACTTCGGGATGCAAGAAGAAGAACCTGAACACTAGACACGACCAGGTAGTTTACTGGCTTCTAAAAACGATCTTTGAAGTCACAGGAGCACCGGATCACGTGGCGAATAACCTACAATTTGGGAAAGCGACTTGTAATGTCGAATATAATTCAGGTGAGACAACTTACAAGATTAGAGCTGGCCAATGTATATTAACTGAGAAGAAACTAGTCCACAATAAACCAGATATTATGGTACAAAGAATAGGCCACAAGCCCAAAACGTTCCTATTAGAAGTTTCAGTCCCACACTTGCAGAATTATACCACACAGGAAAAGATCAAGAAAAGATCTACTCATGTGTAGAAATATCTCACCAAAACGCCGAGACCATGCATCGAGATCTGAACTTGTTGGACGAGCTAAGAAATAAGCTCAGATGCGAAGCAGAATTGGGAATATTTATAATAGGTACGTTTGGGGAATTACTAGACACAGAGGAACATAAGAAATTCAAAGGAATATTGACTGAACTAGGAGCAACGAAATACAAAATTATGAGTTTGCTTGAAAAATCCGCTTACAGTGTTATCACTTCCACATCCCAACTAATCCTAAAACATTCCCGATTACCTTCAAACAGCTAACCTTCCCGAGGCAATATTACATTACATTAAATTACCTGAAAATAAACTGTGATTTAGATAAATAAAGTTACCAAGAACCAAAAAAAAAAAAAGAAATGTTATGTACATATTAAAACATTTAATTTTGCAAATTTTATATATATATACTTTATTTACCCCAATTGATTTGATTATATTATGTAATAGTTTATTTTAATTGTATATGTGTTAACCTTTTATTAATGTTATGTATATACACATAGTTATAAAAATTGTACATAGAGATTTTATTATATTTATAGATTGTGTAAGCCAAAAATAGCAAATCGAATTTTTTTATGTACTATATTTATTTATGTAATGTAAAATTCAAATGATTAATAAATTACTATACACCACCAAGCTGCCCAGTTTCATATTAATCTTTATTCTGTGTTTTTAATATTTTAGCCGATATAAGCTGAACACTAAAAAAACAGCCATCCTGTATACATGCATACACAAATATATAAAAAATAATTATGTGGTTAACTAATTTAACAAATGGATATCCTGCGAATGCTCGACCCTCCAAACTTCACCGAAACAAAATCCTTGATCCTCTTGAGCGGTCACGTTTATCTCTTTTGGTCATACATCAAGTTACTAATACATTTTTTTTGTCTTCGATATTTCTGATTCGGGAAAATTATACGGAGAAAGCAACGCGCATGCCATGCCTATTGATAATTAATCGATTTGTACACAAAGAGAGGCCGAGTGGGTGTAACTAATTCCACAACTGACCACTGCCCACTGGAATAAAATGGCGGTTAATTGTTGAATAAGTAATGTAAAGTAGTATAAATATACACGTTCGAGTTGAATTTGATTTATGGTTCTTTGTGAGGTTGGATTAATAGCATTATTGTTTTAAGTATCCATGTGCACACGTTGCATATGTTCGATGCTCAGTTTATTAAAAGAAGAAGAAGCTTTAAGCGAGTGTTATCCACTCCCAGGGTAAACATGAAGTAAAATTTCGAGTTTAGAAAAGCCTGAAAATTTGGTTTGGTCGCGTAGCGCGAAGAGCGGAGCGGCCAAACCAAATTTTCAGGCTTTTCTAAACTCGAAATTTTACTTCATGCGCCACCGGTACAAAACACTGACATATTACGAAATTTAAAACTCACCGCTAAACTTTACATTGAATTAGTGTTTTGTACCGGTGGCGCATGAAGTAAAATTTCGAGTTTAGGAAAGCCTGAAAATTTGGTTTGGCCGCTCCGCGCTTCGCGCTACGCGACCAAACCAAATTTTCAGGCTTTTCTAAACTCGAAATTTTGCTTCATGCTTAGCCTGGGAGTGGAAAACACTCGCTTAAAGTTTCAAATTAAATTCATTTAATAAACCGAGCATCGAAAATAAAATGTGCAATTTATGCACATGGATACTTAAAAAAAATTCTATTAATCCAACCTCACAAAGGTACCAAATAGTGTAACAAATAGAATATGTCATATTTCCATTATACAAAACTACAAGATTCGCCTTTGGTCATATTTTGTCCATTACACCATGATAGAAAATAGTATACTATTTTCTTATACAAGAAAACAGTGTCGTCTAATACAAACTTAACTTCTATTAATCCCACCTCACAAAGAACCAAAAATCAACGGTATATCGTAAAAAAATATTTTTGAAAATTGACCAATAATTTTCCAATTTTTTACCGGTATTTCAGAAAATTATATGAAGCTATTTGATTGGAATATTACATGCATTTGTTTTCTTGAAAAAATATCTGATAAACCCGCTGCTATAAAAAAAATATGAATACTGTATGTAAGAATAAGCACCTAATTACTATATACAGAGAGTTTTATGTAACACCGAACATTTTCATAACGAGAATTTTTCTTTGAAGTATGCTTACGTTGCACATTTTCCGATGCTCGGTTTATTAAAAGAATTCAATTTGAAGCGTTAAGCGAGTGTTTTCCACTCTCTGGCTAAGCATGAAGTAAAATTTCGAGTTTAGAAAAGTCTGAACATTTGGTTTAGTCGCGTTTGGTCGGCCAAACCAAATTTTCAGGCTTTTCTAAACTCAAAATTTTACATCATGTGCCACCGGTACTAAACAATGATTCAATGTAAATTTTAGCAGTGTGTTTTAAATTTCGTAATATGTCAGTGTTTTGTACCGGTGGCGCATGAAGTAAAATTTCGAGTTTAGAAATGCCTGAAAATTTGGTTTGGCCGCTTCGCGCTTCGCGCTACGCGACCAAACCAAATTTTCAGGCTTTTCTAAACTCGAAATTTTACTTCATGCTTAGCCTGGGAGTGGAAAACACTCGCTTTACGCTTCAAATTAAATTCTTTTAATAAACCGAGCATCGAAAATGTGCAACGTATGCGCATGGATACTTAAAAAAAAATTCTCGTTATGAAAATGTTCAGTGTTTCAGGCAAATTTTCAGGCTTTTCTAAACTCGAAATTTTACTTCATGTGCCACCGGTACAAAACACTGATTCAATGTAAAGTTTAGCGGTGTGTTTTAAATTTCGTAATATGTCAGTGTTTTGTACCGGTGGCGTATGAAGTAAAATTTCGAGTTTAGAAAAGCCTGAAAATTTGGTTTGGCCGCTTCGCGCTTCGCGCAACGCGACCAAACCAAATTTTCAGGCTTTTCTAAACTCGAAATTTTACTTCATGCTTAGCCTGGGAGTGGAAAACACTCGCTTAACGCTTCAAATTAAATTCTTTTAATAAACCGAGCATCAAAATGTGCAACGTATGCGCATGGATACTTAAAGAAAAAATTCTCGTTATGAAAATGTTCAGTGTTACATAAATCTCTCTGTATATTTATAAGGTAAATTTGCTGTAGGTTGCGAAACAAATCCCAGTTTTAATATTTTTCAAATATTCTACAACCAAGTATTGGTAATTTCAGTCATACTTACTTTTTTAGAATTATTTTATTCTGTATTTTGCTAAGATTACTAAATAAATAAATAATTTGCAGACAGTCTGCAAAATCCGTGTATATTTTAAAGTTTATATTTTCTGTCATATTTTCAGTAATTTATAAAATATACCTAAGGCTGGGATTCAAATGCGAATAATTCAATTAGATGAATAATCGAATATTCAAATATAAGGATTTTAATTGTCATAGCGTAAAAATGTACATAAAATAATTGCATGGAATAATTGTATATAATTAAATGTATTTTGTTTTTAATACCAAATAAAGGTTATATATATATATGTAGGGGTTTTAATCAGTAAATTATTTGAATATTCGAATATCAAAATATTCAAATATTTGAATTTTTAAATATTGTAATAATTCGAATATTCAAATATTTGAATATGTTTTTGAACGAATATTAAAATTCATGCGCATTGCACATTTTCTGATGCTCGGTTTATTAAAAGAATTCAATTTGAAGCTTTAAGCGAGTGTTTTCCACTCCCAGGCTGAGCATGAAGTAAAATTTCGACTTTAGAAAAGCCTGAAAATTTGGTTTGGTCGCGTCGCGCGAAGCGCGGAGCGGCCAAACCAAATTTTTAGGCTTTTCTAAACTCGAAATTTTACTTCATGCGCCACCGGTACAAAACACTGATTCAATGTAAAGTTTAGCGCTGTGTTTTAAATTTCGTAATATGTCAGTGTTTTGTACCGGTAGCGCATGAAGTAAATTTTCGAGTTTAGAAAAGCCTAAAAATTTGGTTTGGCCGCTCCGCGCTTCGCGCGACGCGACCATACCAAATTTTCAGGCTTTTCTAAACTCGAAATTTTACTTCATGCTTAGCCTGGGAGTGGAAACACTCGTTAGAAGCTTCGAATTAAACGCTTTTATAAAATTAATGAATGCCTTAAAATAAATAATTATAACTGGGTTTAGTTTTAATTTTAAATTTGGTTTATTTGATGAATATTTGGTAAAATGTCAACGAGACAAAATTTTTGTAAAAAGTCGATATTAATTCTTATTTATATTTAGTAAGTGTTCTGCAAACAGTTGGCAAATTAAATTTAACTTTATGTTAAATTTTATGTACATATTTGTTATTATTTAAAATTGTATGTATTTATTAAAATAATAACCATTTTTAATTTTAAGTATGAATAAAACACGTGTATTTAAGATGTACCAGTGTCGTCAAGCGCTGGTCTTTCACATATGGCCGCTGACGCAACGTTTGCGTTATTTGTGATGGATGGGTTAACCAGGGCCGGCGCAAGAAGTATTTGTGCCGGCCCCTGTGTAAACAAGAAAGATCAAAAGTTTACTAGATTTGATCAAATGAAATAAATTAATAATCCACTCTTGTACACTAGTAAAAGCCACTAATTAAAGGTAAACCCAGATTACATATCTTCACTAGCAGCGTAAAACTCACGAAGCGCGAGCGAAATTAAAATCACTTAATGACTTTTACTTCCAAAGCGATAGTATCTTGACGAGCATAAACAGACCAATTTGTATTCAGCAGAGCGGGCAATCGCGGAAATTTTTGCCTTGGCGCACAAAAACGATAACGCAAGAGCTTTTGTGTGGTTGATAATTTATCATACAGTTCAATTAATGCTGCGGCTCCAAATGAATTCCATTCTCTGACCAGCGCCGGGTCCACTATCTAACATATTGCGTAGGGGTAGTCAAATGTCGAAAATACAATGAGCAGTAGTCGTACAGTTCGGGCGTTATCCTCGGCACAATCGGAATTGATTTATTGTTGTGTTTTATACAAATGGGCGATTTGTTGCGCGCGCGCTCGCGCGTGTGTTTGTGACAATTGGATTTTTTCAACGTATGAATATATTGAGATTAGTTGGGGATGCTGTCTCCCTTTTAGTTTGACCGGAGCTGGTTTTAATTGACGTGTACATTTTTTTTGCTCTGAAAATATAGGTGAAGAACATTGTAGAATGAATACAAAAATTATATACCGAAATTTCAAATAGTGGGACGACAAAATATTAAACGAAAAAAGGTTGTATATTTAAAACACTACATCCTCGTTATTAAAATGACGATTAAATATGAAAAAGATATCTCAAAATGCAAGAGTTACAAAAAAGGGTATATAAGTATATTAGTAAATAGTAAACATTTGTATGATGTATTGACGTGAGTATCAAACATAAGGGGTGAATGTATTTTGAAATTTATTTTAATACGCGTGGCGTATGAAGTAAAATTTCGAGTTTAGAAAATCCGGAAAATTTGGTTTGGTCGCGTAACACGAAGCGCGGAGCGACCAAACCAAAATTTCAGTCTTTTTTAAACTCGAAATTTAACTTATTGCCTAATCTGCGATTGGAAACTCTTAAAAATTCGAATATGAATTACTAACATACTGATATCTTAGCTGCATACTGAAAACAAAAATTCCCTGTATAATAATAATAGTATTTATTTCCCAACAGATACAGACTATCCTGTTACAGGGAAAAAGTATTTAAAATCATATTACAATAACATTAGAATAATTTCATTATTGAGTTCATCTATGGACTTTTCTAGGCTTTATCTCAATATTTATGTTTTTATGCAAATTGACAAAAATTGTGAATTGTCGATCATTTTATTTTTATTTCTCAAATTCTGAATGAAATCCAGAGATTCTCTATGACCTTAGTAACAACGTCAGTTTGGTTTTCTTCTGGAAAAATGTTTTTTATAACATTTCAATTACTTCTTTAATCGCCAGATAACTCCTAGAAAAAAGACAACTTTAAGCGTCCTGGAAGAACACAATTTTTAATGTTTACAAATACGAGTTACACAAATTTAAAGTTAATGTAAAGTGGATTCAATTTTAAGTAATTAAATATCTGTTTGTGTTTAAATTACTTTAAGCAATTGTTGTAAGAACAGTATGCAAATAATCATTATTTCTTTTTTGGATATTTTAAATCAAATGTAGTTAAAAAAAATTGATTAAAAAAACACTTGGTATGTTTCACTAATAATATAGTTAGTGAAACAAACCAAGTGTTTCTTAACTGAAATTATTATCCATATAAAATTTAATTTAGTTAATGTAATATTTATTTATTACTCCCATTTTTGTGTTTAGAAACAACTGAAAACTCTTTGCGAAGGATCCAATAAATACACATTCTCCTTTCACGAGTAAGGTCAAGAGTGTGCACTTAGGATCGGCCGGGCGATGAATATATAATTTTATTACGAAATATTATTCTCGCCGTTTCGTAATTTAATATAGTATTAATCGGGAAATAGAGATGAGGGCATCGGGATTTATGTTATTGCGCGATCTTGAAAATTGGGAATACCGTACATACATCTACGCAAAAATATTCGCGCGATAATGGATATAATAGAAAATAAATGGCAATCAAACGCAAAGGAGGAAAGAAAGTTCGGTTCATAAGTGGGCGGATTTTATGATTGGAATAACTGAGATTTTAATAGTGCAATTCGCAACGGATTTACGGTAGCGCAAAGAATAATATTACATTTCAATAGAGATTTTTGTAGTATAAAAAAGTGTTTAGTTAGTTTCAATTTCAATTTATTTATTTAGCAAAAGACATGTACAGTTTTCACACGTATTGCATTTGTCATACAGATAAAAAACAGTAACATATAGCATATAAACGATTACATAATGAGTTAAATTAGTTTATAATTTAGATATAGCAGACTTTTCGGAACAATTGACTACTACAATAATTACGTATATAATGTAGACATTTTTAAGCCAACGTTTTCAGTATTTAAGCTTAATGTTAGTGATTATATTAAAATATTATCTGCGTTACCTTAGTTTATAGTTATCTTTTCATACTGTAGTAATTCCTTATCCTTATGTTGCTTATTGTATTTATATTGTACTAATGATATGACCCTGTTACTGGACTTTTACAGTCTGTTGTGTTATTAAATAAATAAATAAATAAATAAACATTTTGCCCTCCCCTGGCGCCCATAGAGGACGGGCGCCAGGAGAGGGCAAAATATAATAATAATCAGGGTGTAGCCAAATGAGGAGGAAGAACTTAGAAAATATCGAGAATATAGAAATAAATTGAAATTTATTTATTAAGTTACTACAATTCTTAGTTATTGAAATTTTTAAAAATTAATATAACTGATGAAAATTCTACAACAGTCGATAAATGTCGTAAAATTTAATGATTTTCGTAAATTTTTCGTAAATTAGTAAACATGTTCGCGAAACCAACACGACACATTTGGATACATAGTTAAAAATCATAGAAAAGTGTCGACAATTAAGATGATCGAAAACATTGACAAAATAGATGAATTTCATCAGCATTTACAAAATAATGAAATATTTATTCATTATTTTTTAAAAGAGTTCCAATTAAAGCTATAAACGAGTGTTTTTCACTCCCAGATTAAGCGTGAAGTAAAATTTCAAGTTTAGAAAAGCCTGAAAATTTGGTTTGGTCGCGTAGCGCGAAGCGCGGAGCGGCCAAACCAAATTTTCAGGCTTTTCTAAACTCAAAATTTTACTTCATGCGCCACCGGTACTAAACAATGATTCAATGTAAATATTAGCGGTGTGTTTTCAATTTCGTAATATGTCAGTGTTTTGTACCGGTGGCGCATGAAGTAAAATTTCGAGTTTAGAAAAGCCTGAAAATTTGGTTTGGCCGCTCCGCGCTTCGCGCTACGCGACCAAACCAAATCTTCAGGCTTTTCTAAACTCGAAATTTTACTTCATGCTTAGCCTGGGAGTGGAAAACACTCGCCTAACGCTTCAAATTAAATTCTTTTAATAAACCGAGCATCGAAAATGTGCAACGTTTACGCATGGATACTTAAAAAAAAATTCTCGTTATGAAAATGTTCGGTGTTACATAAAACTCTCTGTATATTTATAAGGTAAATTTGCTGTAGGTTGCGAAACAAATCCCAGTTTTAATATTTTTCAAATATTCTACAACCAAGTATTGGTAATTTCAGTCATACTTACTTTTTTAGAATTATTTTATTCTGTATTTTGCTAAGATTACTAAATAAATAAATAATTTGCAGACAGTCTGCAAAATCCGTGTATATTTTAAAGTTTATATTTTCTGTCATATTTTTAGTAATTTATAATATATACCTAAGGCTGGGATTCAAATGCGAATAATTCAATTAAATGAATAATCGAATATTCAAATATAAGGATTTTAATTGTCATAGAGTGAAAATGTACATAAAATAATTGCATGGAATAATTGTATATAATTAAATGTATTTTGTTTTTAATACTAAATAAATGTTATATATGTAAGGATTTTAATCAGTAAATTATTTGAATATTCGAATATCAAAATATTCAAATATTCGAATTTTTAAATATTGTAATAACTCGAATATTCAAATATTTGAATATGTTTTTGAACGAATATTAAAATTCATGCGCATTGCACATTTTCTGATGCTCGGTTTATTAAAAGAATTCAATTTGAAGTTTTAAGCGAGTGTTATCCACTCCCAGGCTGAGCATGAAGTAAAATTTCGAGTTTAGATAAGCCTGAAAATTTGATTTGGTCGCGTAGCGCGAAGCGCGGAGCGGCCAAACCAAATTTTCAGGCTTTTCTAAACTCGAAATTTTACTTCATGCGCCACCGGTACAAATCACTGATTCAATGTAAAGTTTAGCGCTGTGTTTTAAATTTCGTAATATGTCAGTGTTTTGTACCGGTAGCGCATGAAGGAAATTTTCGAGTTTAGAAAAGCCTAAAAATTTAGTTTGGCCGCTCCGCGCTTCGCGCGACGCGACCAAACCAAATTTTCAAGCTTTTCTAAACTCGAAATTTTACTTCATGCTGAGCCTGGGAGTGGAAACACTCGTTAGAAGCTTCGAATCAATAAATGGTTGAAAAATTACAGTGTATACATCGGAATATGCATACTTAAAGGAAAAATTCACATATAAATAATTGTAATTTTATTTATAATTATACGTATTTCTTATTCAATTCGTATATAATCAAAACAGGCCATTAGCTATTACCTACACTAGAAACAATGCTAAATACCAAACAGTTATTCCGCTCGGGACATAAATATGCGGACTTTCTTCCTGGAACGACTTAATTAATACGTTTCCGCAACTAATTTATTCCCGGCTCGGGCTATTTGTCTCGACTGTCGAAAACCAGCATTTCAATATCCTCATTTTTGTAAATTTATAAAATTAACGTTCGCCGGATTTATTCATAATTTTCACATTAGGAAATAAATTATTTTTAAATAATCATTAATTTCTCGCTAGAATTGTTCATTAATTTTTCCGCTACTTTAAGGATCATTAGTTTTTTTTTTTGGGTGTCGGTAATTTGATATTTTAATTGCTATCGAGAATACGGGATTTTTCGTGTGAGTGACAGACTGGGATGTGAAAAATTATATGTACGAAATATGGAAATGGTTGGATTATTTGTCCGTTGTTTGACAATGGGGTATTGTTGTCGTGTGGCAGTTGCATCAGTGGGGGTCTGCTCTTTGGATTTCGGAAAAATGTATATTTATTATTTTGAAATTGTGAGGAGGAATAAATCATATTTTTCCTAAAACTGGCATATATTATTATTTCATGATCTCTAGAAAATATTCTTTGCTTGTAATGGGACAATTTTCCTCTAGATAACGCACAAACGCAAAGAATATTTATGAACAAAGAATAAAAGTGGAATAAAAAAGTTAAGTGTTTTCTTTATATCAAAACTGAAAATGTACCACGAAGTGAACGCCTCCAAAATTCAAGAACAAGAATAATTATCAAGAATTTGATATACAGAGAGTTTCACGTAACACTGAACATTTTGAATATTCATTTTCGTATGTTCTGTTTATCAAAACAAAACATATAATACGATTTGACACCTTTAATTTTTAGGTTACTTGTAAATTGAGTTGCCTATATGACTATTATAAATGGAAGCCAATCAATTGCAATTATTGCCTCAACTTGTATATACAGGAAGTTTTTCTGTTAAGTTTACATGTCCCAATTTCAGCGCAAATGCCGTAAATCTTTAGATAATCGTTGTTTTGTTAAAATAGTTCAATTTGAAACCTATAGCGAGTGTGTTCCACTCCCAGACTAAGCATGAAGTAAAATTTCGAGTTTAGAAAAGCCTGAAAATTTGGTTTGGTCGTGCAGCGCGAAGCGCGGAGCGGCCAAGCCAAATTTTCAGGCTTTTCTAAACTCGAAATTTTACTTCATGCGCCACCGATACAAAACACCGACATATTACGAATTTTTAAACACACCGCTAAGCTTTATATTGAATCAGTGTTTTGTACCGGTGGTGGCGCATGAAGTAAAATTTCGAGTTTAGAAAAGCCTGAAAATTTGGTTTGGCCGCTCCGCGCTTCGCGCTACGCGACCAAACCAAATTTTCAGGCTTTTCTAAACTCGAAATTTTACTTTATGCTTAGTCTGGGAGTGGAAAACACTCGCTTAATGCTTCGAATTGAATTCTTTTATTAAAATGGATACTTAAAAGAAAAATTCTCGTTATGAAAATGTTCGGTGTTATGTAAAACTCTCTGTATGTATATCGGATAAATATCGACATATATCCGACATTTTGATATTTATATAATTATCCTTATATTTCAACACAACATACAAAGTGAAACACAAGAAAGTGTGATCTTTGTATTAAGAAATGTAGTAAAAATCATTAACGATTATTTTTTTTTCTATATTGATAATAGAATAAAAGTCACGTGGTTTATTTTACTACAGTTTTTATTTTCTCCGACTAGTTTCGACTGATCGTCACAAACCAAGTGACTTTTATTCAATTATTAATTTTGTAAACATGTTTTATCAAATGATTAATGAGAACCAAATTGAAGATATTTATTTCTTCTTTCATTTTATACTGTGTTCTGTTTTTTGGCGACTTTTAGTTTTAATCAAAGAATATCTTGTCAACACTAACGCGCTTGACATATTAACATAAATGTAGTGTCAAACCTCCGCTGTAAGATATGAGTCGTTTTAATCTGGAACAACGTTGGGAAATTTAGAAAAATTACACTGGTCGGCATGAAAATCGGCCCTGACACCATTCCTGCTGATTCTTATGTAAAATAACCTCCTGAATCCGAATATGAACCCCGTTTTCTCCCATCACCCACCGTTTTCGGGGGAGGCCCCCCACCTATTTTTATCACTTTTCGATAATTTGGAGGGATGAAAAGGATTATTTTAGCCTTAACGTTTCTTCTAAAGGGCTAGAGAGGTGAAAAGTTCCAAAACATGTACATTTGTAGCAAGGAGGTAGATTTGGGGGGGGGGGGGATTTGCCCCCTTAAATTGTAAAAAAATCCTTAAAAATTATCGATTTTTCCGTTTTTTTCGCAGTTTTTTCACTTATTTTCTACATATTCCAGCTTCCATCCCCCCTCATCCCCCCCCCAAACAATAAAAATATATAGCAACAATATATAGCAACAATAATAAAAATATATAGCAACAGTTCGGAAGATTCACTGTACCACGCTGGCGCTCTCAATACCTCGCGCGCACAGGTTTGCCCAGGAATTTTCATGCTTTGACAGGTTTAAACTTGCATTGCTCTTGTCACTATAGACCTGCACTGTAATTCTTATCTTCCCTCAGTACATCTCTAGCGATCGTAGAGTCTAGGCGGGGATTCTGTGTTTCCAAGTTGTTTAAATTGTGTATAACGGTAGACATTTTTTAATTCCGGCTTTTTCCAAGTGAATTGCAGTACGTGGGTGTGAGTTGTGATCAATATCGAGCATTTATTTACTGTTCAATTATGCCACGCGAGTGTAAAAATCATCCCGATAGCTTCTGCTATGTTTGCGGGAAATTGACTTTAAAAGCGCAACGAAAACCCCTTTCTCCGCTTCTTAAAACTGCTTATAAATTTTACTTTGATTGCCAAGTTGGCGATCAGGACAAGAATTGGGCTCCAACAGTTTGCTGCACTACTTGTTACAGTAGCTTGACCAAATGGCTCAAAGGTACCCGTAAATCAATGCCATTTGCTGTGTCCATGGTTTGGCGCGAACCTCGCTGTCATCTCACAGATTGTTACTTTTGTATGACTTCCACCGTCGGGTTATCTAGCAAAAGTAAGCATACAATTCAGTATCCTAATATCCCTTCAGCTCTAATACCAGTTCCTCACAACGAATCTTTGCCAATCCCAGTGCCCCCAAAAACCTATACTCTAGAGCCAGAAACGGATTTGAAAGACTTTGAGCCACAGCCTGGACCATCTTATGATACGTTCACCGATGATGAAGAGTGTTCTGCTGATTCAACTCATCGAAAACCTCACCTCGTTACTCAGTCGAAATTTAATGATCTCGTCAGGGATTTGGAGTTACCTAAGAGTAAATCTCAACTTCTTGGATCTCGACTTCAGCAGTGGAATCTCTTAGAAAAGAGTGTAAAAATCTCTTCTTACAGGACTAGGCAGTCAACCCTGAAATTATTTTTTTCGGCAGATGAAGGCTTAGTGTTCTGCCCCAATTCAAATGCATTGAAGATGCCATGTGACCCAGACAAATGGAGACTGTTTATAGACTCATCAAAGACAAGCTTCAAAGTTGTCCTATTGGCCAATGGGAATGAGTTACCATCACTCCCGATTGCATACTCTGTGGATATGAAGGAGACGTACGAAAACATCAGCCGGATCCTTGATAAAATCAAATACCATGATTATAATTGGAAACTTTGCGCTGACTTAAAAGTTGTTGATCTACTCATGGGCCTGCAATCGGGCTTCACAAAATACTGCTGCTTCCTATGCGAATGGGACAGCCGAGCCCGAGACAAACATTACATCGTACGGAACTGGCCTCTGCGAGAAAGTTTTACTCCCGGTCAGAAAAACGTCGCTCACGATCCTCTGGTCCCGAAGGAAAATATTTACTTGCCGCCTTTGCACATCAAACTCGGATTGATCAAACAGTTTGTGAACGCAATGGACAAGACCGGTGATGCATTTTAATTTTTGAAAACTAGATTCCCTCGTCTTAGTGAGGCTAAAATCAAGGAAGGAGTTTTCGTGGGCCCCCAGATTAGACAACTTTTCAAAGATTCGACGTTTATTGAACACCTGAATCGAAAAGAAAAACGAGCTTGGATTGCATTCCAAAACGTGTGTGAGAACTTTTTGGGT
Source organism: Philonthus cognatus (assembly GCA_932526585.2). Taxonomy (NCBI): domain Eukaryota; kingdom Metazoa; phylum Arthropoda; class Insecta; order Coleoptera; family Staphylinidae; genus Philonthus; species Philonthus cognatus. The sequence goes on along the minus strand of OW052241.1, from coordinate 29,909,545 downwards.
AACAACAAAACTGATGATTATGTCGCTCATGTCGAGGAATTGCTGTCAGCGTACAAGGCCATGGGGTGTAACATGTCTCTTAAAGTGCATTTCCTTCACTCACACCTGGACTTCTTCCCTGAAAAATTAGGAGCAGTTTCGGATGAACACGGGGAACGGTTTCATCAAGACATCTCTAAGTTCGAGAGGAGATTTTCGGGGAAGTGGAATGCGAGCATGTTAGCAGAGTACTGCTGGTTTTTGATACGAGAAACTTCTACCTCAGGGTACAAAAGGAAAGCAAGCACCAAATGAAGGTACTTGTCTTTGTTATTTATTATTCTTTACATTTATTATTTTACTTTTTATTTATTATTCTTTACAGCTAAAATAATCCTTTTCACCCCTCCAATGGATGGGGGAAACGGGGGGAGTATTGAGAGCGTCAGCGTGGTACAGTGAATCTTCCGAACTGTTGCTATATATTTTTATTATTGTTGCTATATATATTTTTATTATTGTTGCTATATATTGTTGCAATATATTTTTATTATTTGGGGGTGTTTGGAGGAGGATGAGGGGGAATGGAAGCTGGAATATGTAGAAAATAAGTGAAAAAACTGCGAAAAAAACGGAAAAAAATGATCACTTTTAATGATTTTTTTACAGTTTAAGGGGGCAAATCCCCCCCCAAATCTACCTCCTTGCTACAAATGTTCATGTTTTGGAACTTTTCACCTCTCTAGCCCCTCAGAAGAAATGTAAAGGCTAAAATAATCCTTTTCATCCCTCCAAATTATCGAAAAGTGATAAAAATAGGTGGGGGGGGGCTCCCCCGAAAACGGTGGGTGATGGGGGAAAACGGAGGTCATATTCGGATTCAGGAGGTCATTTTACATAAGAATCAGCAGGAATGGTGTCAGGGCTCGAAAAAAAAATGTTTTTTTGCAGACCAGTGTTATTACCACAGTGTGATGTGTCGCAATGGAGTGCGCTACAGAGACATGCTGACTGATTTTTGTGGCCGAAATAAGACGATTTAGACTTGGACGAGCTTTGGCTTCAGCAGGATGGAGCAATATGCCACACCAGACGTAAAACTATCGATCTTTTGCACACTAAATTTGATAACCGTGTTATCAGTCGTTTTGGAGACATTAATTAGCCATCGCGTAGCTGCAATTTGTTGCCGTTGGACTATTTTTTGTGGGGGTATGTTAAGGACCGTTGTTACTTCAACGATCCACAAACAATTGACGCACTGAAGGAATACATTCGTGGAACTATTCATCAAATAGAGCCACAAACAATCGAAAATGTACAGCAAAATTGGGTGAAAAGGATGGACTACTGTCAAGCAAGCCGTGGCGGCCATTTAACTGAAATTGTATTTCATAAATAATCGGAAGGTGTACTTTCTTGAATGCAGCATAAATCATTTAAAAATATTCAAAGGTGTAGTTTTATTAGCAATTTCAAAAAGAAACCATCAGATGGCCCACACAGTTGCGAGATAAAAAAAAAAAGAATACAGCAAAATATTTGGCTATGTGAACTGGACTCACTTTGATTTTTCAAATTGTCAATCAAATTGACAAACAAAATGTTAAATGAAATGAAACCGACTGAAACGCTATTAGCATTGGAGACATTACATGTCAACAAAAGCACCCTTTTGTTGGCCAAGAAAAAATGTTTTGTTCACCGGTACATGACAAGTCTCTTTCACAAAAAAAAATATATTTTAGACGTAGCTGTATTTGTTTTCTCTCTCGCAACTGTACATATTAATGGTAAAATACATTTTTGGCATAGTAAAATATATACTTTATTTTGAAATGATTCACCTAATTATTGGAAAAGAGATTTATTAAAAAACGAATAATTTCTTATGTCATTGCTTGAGAAATTTACTAACTGTCTTAGGCTGTGATAACTCTGAAAAACATTTTTAACATAGTAAAATATACAGAGAGTTTTATATAACACCGAACATGCTCATCCAATACAATTTGATACAGTCCGCGCCCCATACCTTGGCGAGTGGCTCGGATGCGCAGTGGTATATTACTCCCCGCGACATTTTAAAAATTCCAGCGGCGCCGCGGCGGCGAATAACATGCGATAGAAGTAGCGACGAAAAGCAGTGGTATTGGGCATGTATTTTTAATACAATTTACTATATTCCATAATAAAGTCGCATAAGCATCAACATATTCAGTACAAATTTGACGCATTGTTTGAACGGTATGGACATTCAATTTTAAGACTTCCACCCTACCACCCGGATCTAAATCCCATTGAACTATTTTGGGCTACAGTCAAACAAAATGTAGCAAAAAGAAACACCACGTTCAAAATACAAGATACGTGGAAATTGCCTGAAGAAGAATTTGTAGCAATTACCGCAGAGAAGTGGAAAAAGAGGTATGACCATGTCATCAAAATTGAAAATGATTACCTGGCTAATGAAGTCATGGTTGATGTCCGCACCGAGGAGCTTGTTAGTACATTAAATGAAGATTCGAGCGACGACGACGATGGCGACTATAACGACGACGATTGTAATGACGATTAGGACAATTTATGCGAGTATTGTGATTTAATTTAATCTACGATTTTTAATTTGTTTTTTCAAATCTTGTATTTCATTAATAATTTTAAATTAAATGCCTATGTTATTTTATTCAATTTTGTTTATTAAAACGTACATTATTAAGATATATGTAATTTTTATTACTTTTATTATTTTCATACAACAAAAGGGCTACAGAATCTGCGTTACGCCACTGACCGCCGCACGGTACATTTTACATTTGTCGGTCGGCTATAAACGGTGCACTCGGGACTATTCGGGCTGCGCGGCTTCTCGCCAAGGTATGGGGCGCGGACTGTACCTTTATTTTTTAAGTTATGTGTACATTGGGTTGCCTGTGTGATCTTTAAAAATTGTAGCCAATCAAGCGCAATTAATGCCTCAACTTGTACACACAGGGAGTTTCTCTTTTAAGTATACATGTCTCAATTACACGGTATACAGAGAGTTTTATGTAACACCGAACATTTTCATAACGAGAATTTTTCTTTTAAGTATCTATATGCATACGTTGCACATTTTTCGATGCTCGGTTTATTAAAAGAATTTAATTTGAAGCTTTAAGCGAGTGTTTTTCACTTCCAGGCTAAGCATGAAGTAAAATTTCGAGTTTAGAAAAGCCTGAAAATTTGGTTTGGTCGCGTAGCGCGAAGCGCGGAGCGGCCAAACCAAATTTTCAGGCTTTTCTAAACTCGAAATTTTACTTCATGCGCCACCGGTATAAAACACTGACATATTACGAAGTTTGAAACACAATGCTAAACTTTACATTAAATCAGTGTTTTGTACCGGTGGCGCATGAAATAAAATTTCGAGTTTAGAAAAGCCTGAAAATTTGGTTTGGCCGCTCCGCGCTTCGCGCTACGCGACCAAACCAAATTTTCGGGCTTTTCTAAACTCGAAATTTTATTTCATGCTTAGCCTGGGAGTGGAAAACACTCGCTTACAGCTTCAAATTGAATTCTTTTAATAAACCGAGCATCGGAAAATGTGCAGCGTATGCATAGGATACTTCAAAGAAAAATTCTCGTTATGAAAATGTTCGGTGTTACATAAAACTCTCTGTATGTCGTAAATCTGTAGATACTCGTTGTTTAAAAAAATCAATTTGAAACTTGAAATGAGTGTCTTCCACTCCCAGACTAAGCATGAAGTAAAATTTCGAGTTTAGAAAAGCCTGAAAATTTGGTTTGGTCGCGTAGCGCGAAGCGCGGAGCGGCCAAACCAAATTTTCAGGCTTTTCTAAACTCGAAATTTTACTTCATGCGCCACCGGTACAAAGCACTGACATATTACGAAGTTTAAAACACACCGCTAAACTTTATATTGCATCAGTGTTTTGTACCAGTGGCGCATGGAGTAAAATTTCGAGTTTAGAAAAGCCTGAAAATTTGGATTTGCCGGGCTCTCTTCGCTCCGCCCGGCAAATCCAAATTTTCAGGCTTTTCTTAACTCGAAATTTTACTTCATGCTTAGCCTGGGAGTGGAAAACACTCGTTTAAAACTTCAAATTAAATTCTTTTAATAAACCTAGCATCGGCAAATGTACAACGTATGCTTATGTATATTTAAAAGAACATTTCTCGTCATGAAAATGTTCGGTGTTACATATAACTCTCCGTATAATTTATTTTAAAATGATTCAATTAATTATTGGAAAAGAGAGTTATTGAAAAACGAATCATTTCTTATGTCATTGCTTGAGAAATTTACTAACTGTCTAAAACGTTGATAACTCTTACAAAAAGTCCATAATAATAATTTAAGTAAAACACTTAATTTTTAACTATTTTTTTGTGTATTTCACGACAATTGATTTATAACGTTGTTGCTTCTTCAGGTAAAGAACTCATAATATGTACAGATTTCTTAAAACTATTCTTATATACAAATTTATAAAGTGGATGGGGGTAGGGATAGGGTAAAACCACAGTGGAGAGCTCTGTTTGCTCATTCTGTAAATTTAAAGATGGAAAATATCTGTTAATTTCTATGGTTTGTAGTAAAGTCAAATTTCTCTCTTTCTTCTCTTCGTGGAAGATTTTTAAATTAATAATAAATAAAAACTCTTTAAATGTTATTTGTTTCTTCTATTTTACACTGTCTTGTATTATTTGGCGAATTAGTTTCTCCCGTTTTTTGATAAGCGATTCTTTGGTCTTTAATTTTATATTAAACGATATTTCTTGAATATAACGGATGGGCCATCTAGTGGTTTCTTTTTAAAAGTGCAATAAAATGAACAAAAGTATTTTTTTCCATGTATTATGGCTATATTAGTAAGAGCAAACATTCCCATTAATTATGGAACACAACTTCGTTCAAGTGGCTGCCTCGGCTGGCTTCGCAGTAGCGCATTCTGTCTCTCCAATTATCCAAGACCTTGTTGATGGTTTCGTACTGTAGCTCACGGATTGCTTGGATGATATTGGCCTGAAGTGCTTGAATCGTTTCTGGATTGTTGGCATAACATCGGTCCTTCACGGTTCCCCACAAACAAAAATCCAAAGGGGTTAAATCGCAGCTCCGAGGCGGCCAATTGACATCGGCAAGACAGCTGATAACACGATTTGGGAATTTGGTGCACAAAAGATCGATTGTGGCATGGGCTCTGTGGCATGGCGCGCCATCCTGCATGAACCAGAGGTCGTCCAAATCCATGTCTTCAATTTCATTTAAAAAAGTCGGATAACATGGCTCTGTAACGCTCACCGTTGACCGAATCGTTGTTTTCAGCCTCATTTTTGAAGAAAAATGGTCCAATGATGCCACCACCACAATCCGCATCAAACTGTCACTCTCAGGGGATGCATTGGCTTCTAAACAATAACGTGCGGGTTTTCCGTGCCCCAGATGCGGCAATTTTGTTTGTTAACGTAGCCGCCAAGATGAAAATGAGCCTCGTCAGAAAAGACGATTTTTCGCCCAAAATCGTTGTCCAATTCAAGCTGCTCTAAGGCCCAAACTGCGAAGCGATAACGAAGCGGATGGTCATGCGCCTTTAATTGCTGAGTCAATTGGACCTTGTAAGCGAATAATCCGAGATCTTTGTGCAGAATTCTACTCAGGCTAGTACGTGCAATGTTGAACTGTTGAGATCAACGGCGAGTTGATGTTCGTGGATTGAGTCTCAGACTCTCGGTTACAGCAGCCACATTCTAGTCTGTGCGCAACGTACGAGAACGAGGACCATGAGTGTTGTCCACTAGCATGCCAGTCTCGCGAACTTTTTGTACAAACTTACGTACAGCAGGCGCGGTGGGTGATTCATTTCGGCCAAAACTTATTTTCAACAACCGCACTGTTTGGGCTACACAGCACTCACTTTGGAAACAAGTTTACAATATTTCCCAACGTTGTTCAAGCGCAAAGCGACTCATTTCGTACCGCGGAGGAATGATACCGACTTTCTGTCAAGATTTCGAGCGGGAAAAAGATGTCAGTGTCAAAATAACTTATGATTTAACAAGAAACCACCAGATGGCCCACCCGGTACATATTATTTAGAAAATGGTGCATATCATTTTTAGCATAGTATATAAATAACTTATTTAATCTTTGTATATTATTGAGTGTCACTACGTGGTAATCTATATTAATTAATCAATATTGAAACACTTCTCAATATTGATTACTTTTTTAATCAATTATTGGAAAAGGGAACTTTTAAAAAACGAATGATTTCTTATGCCATTGCTTGAGGAATTTAAATTCTCCGTTTTCTTTTTGCAATGCTATAAGAGTTTGGCAACAACTTGACCAATTATGTAAATTGATTGACACGCATTTTATAAAGCTAATTCCTTTAATTGCCTGACGCTTATCAAGTGTAATTGATTGCTCATTAAGAAAGTGCGTCCGCGAATGTAACGGTTGTAATTTACTGCTCTTTCCCATGCACACAAGAATATTTATGCTTGTAATTGTTGTGCTAAACATTTTTATAACAATAATACCAGAGAGATTTTCTACTCAAAATAATATCTACTTAAGAATAAAAAAAAAGGAACAACTGGTTTCTATTGCAAAGTTATGACGAGACTTACTTATAGTATATCTGTAAAACAATTGAAAAATTGGTTGCTTCTTTTTGAAAAACAAAGTTTACAAAATACCATCTGTTAACTTAGAACATTTATAAGAAAACTCAGATATGCTTGCGATGAACTATCTAGAGAAATGTTACGTAAGGCTTTAGTAATATAAGTCAGGCGGAGATTCGGTAAGTGTTTAGAAGCAGGGTTGTTATGTTTAAAAAACGTTTTTAAACAGTGTTTTAAACATGTTCAAAAACAGCCGTCGGTTTTGTTATAAACATGTTTTAAATCTTAAATTTGTTTAAAACGTTTTCTTTATTATCATAAATTTACTAACTTACGAGGGTTGCCTTTTATATTTCGGGATTAGAGAACAAAAATAAATATTAATCATTGAAAATTGCTTTATTGTTTTTCAAAATATTCCCCATTAAGATCTATACACTTTTGCATGCGTTTGACCCAATTGTCGAAGCACTTTTGCCACTCTGATTGAGGTATCTCCAAAACTTCATTCTGAACGCATCAACCGCTTCTTCAGGTGTCGAAAAACGTTAACCTCTCATTTTATTTTTTACGGATGGGAATAAAAAGAAGTCATTCGGTGCCAAGTCAGGACTATATGGCGGATGACTCATCAAATCGATGTTTTACGTGCTCAAAAATGCAGTTGTTTGAGCCGATGTGTGAGAGCTCGCATTATCGTGGTGAAGAGTGATCCGTTTTCGGCGGTTGGTTTTCCTGATTTCTTGGATGACAACTGGCAAACAAATGGTTGTGTACCACTCAGAATTGACTGTTCTGCGTTGTTCTAGTGGTACGGTTGCGACATGTCCAGTTTTTCCGAAAAAACAGGCGACCATTTGCTTGGAAGTGCTTCGTGCGCGAACAACTTTTGTTGGATTTCGCTCATCTTGAAACATTCATACGGTCGACTACTGTTTACTTCCGGGCTCATACGCGTAAATCCATGATTCATCACCTGTCACGATGTCATAGACGTGTTTCGAAGCACCGCAATCGTATTTTTTGAGCTTTTCTTTGCACCAATCGACACGAGCCTTTTTTTGAGCGATTGACAAATTGTGTGGGATCCAACGCGAACAAATATTTTTGACAGTCAAATGTTCATGCAATATTGAATGTATGCTGGTCCCACTAATGCCTAAGGTTGTCTCAATCTCACGATAGGTCACATGACGATCTTGCAATATTTGTTTGCGCACAGCATCAATGGTTTCCGGAACAACAACTGATTTTGGACGACCTCCACGAAATTCGTCTTGGAGTGAACTACGACTTCGGTTGAATTCACCATACCATCGATAAACACTGGTCCTTGATGGAGCTTCATCGCCAAAAATTGAATTAAGTTCATCCATGCACTGTTGTTGAGTTAATCCACGTCGAAAGTTGTAAAAAATAATCGCACGAAAATGTTCATGATTTAATTCCATTCTTTGGCCGAGATAAATCTTTTAAGTTAGTGTAAACGACACAAATAACGCTCATATGTCAAAACGTTCTGAGTACGTATAACCTCAAAAATGTCAAACTTTACTATAGAGCTCTCAGTTGCCAGATTGCAACACTAGGGTTGCCCAATCCCGAAATATAAAAGGCAACCCTCCTATATATTTTTTTAATTTTTTGTTTACATTTTGAAATTTTAACTAAATTGTTGAAGATATTTGAAACTACATTAATATACTTAACATTTTATTACACGTATAAAACACTGAAATATCGCAAAGTTTCAAATATACGGCTTTAGCAATCTAATATGTAGATGTGAATAAAACGTAAGTCAAATTCTGCGCTGAACAAATTGTTTAAAACAGTGATTATAGGCAACCCAATAACTCTAACGTATATTAGGTTGCCTATAATTGTTGTTATATGTGTGTGTTTTTAAACTTCACTGTAAATAATTGTTTTGAGGCGTGGCGCATGAAGTAAAATTTCGAGTTTAGAAAAGCCTAATTTGGATTGGCCGCTCCGCTTCGCTACGCGGCCAATCCAAATTCTTAGGCTTTTCTAAACTCGAAATTTTACTTCATGCTTAGTCTGGGAGTGGAAGACACTCGTTAAGGTCTTTTATAATTTCTAATAATCTTTCTTTTTTTTTTTGTTCTGTGTAATTCTATCCTATTTCACGGTTATTTTCCATAATTATAAGGAATTATACCAAATTTTTAATTTGATTGACAATTCAAGTTGAAAGATTAACAATTCTATTCACTAATTAAATTATTAATTGCTAGAATCGCTATTTATTTGATAGGTTTGCTTTATAATACGCAATTATATTTGCCCAATAGTTTACTACGTAAATAAATTTACTTTACAAGTAGTTATCTAACGATCTATTAATCGTTTATAATACCGGGCATAAGTAAATATAATTATATTTATATTGATTTTGAATTAAAGGCACTTCATTTGTTTCACTTATATTATATCTCTATTTCTCTAACTATTTTGGACTTATCGTCATGTCCATTTGACACTATTCCTTGAGAATGACTATAAGTCGAAACTAGTTCGACAAATAAAGATATAAGTGAAACAAACCAAGTGCCTTTAATTCAAATTCAATATTAGTTCAAATGTTTCATTAACTCATCAATGAAAAACAAGTTATATTACTTACCCAATACTGTAATTCTAAAAGGATTTAAGTTGGATTTTCTTTTTCTTGTGATTTTTTTTATAAACATATCTTTATTTGTATTATTTTTTGAATATTAACAGATAATGATGGGTATATCGAAAATGAACTTCCAAATATATTAGTGATTTGTGTGCCTGGTGCATGAAGTAAACATTTCGAGTTTATAAATGTCCGAAAATTTGGTTTAGTCGCTCCGCGAATGTTTCATATGATTTCAGCTTACCTAAAAACATATTTAATCATTCATCATTCAATCATTCATTCATCATGAAATCATCAATTCAATCATTTAATCATTATTTAATTAAATTTTATTGGACATTTGTAGATCTCAACAATATACACTATACTTTAGCAACATTTTAATTGTCTTTATATTATTTATAAAATATGGTTAGTAACAGAAATATGGTTAATAATAGATCGATAACAAAATTAGTTCAGTTTTTTTTAAACTATCATCATTTCTTTATCATTCAAACAGATATATTATTTATCATTACTAGAAATTAACAAAAAAAATTAAAGTTTAACATAATATATAAAATTACGAAAAAACTATTCGTGAAAATGCAAACAGTGTCTTAATTAATAAGACAATTCAAGACTATAAATATCCATTGAAACAACTACTTCCCGTGCAAATACACCTCCGGATATTGAATTATACAATGAAATATTTAAAATCTTATTTAATTTGATTTGTTACAGCGCTCTATTAAAGTATATGTAACGTTTAGGTCAATTTCTCTTCAAACCAACTAATAATACAATTTAAAATTAAAGGAGAGATAACAACAAATTAGAAGTGAAAGGACTTGGATTGAAACTAATGTCTTAGGCCATCTATAGACGCGAAGAGAGATAAATCTCTAAACGCGTCTATAGATGGCCTAAGACATTAGTTTCAATCCAAGTCCTTTCACTTCTAATTTGTTGTTATCTCTCCTTTCATTTTAAATTGTATTATTAGTTGGTTTGTAGAGAATTTGACCTAAACGTTACATATACTTTAATAGAGCGTTGTAACAAATCAAATTAAATAAGATTTTAAATATTTCATTGTATAGTTCAATATCCGGAGGTGTATTTGCACGGGAAGTAGTTGTTTCATTGTCTTATTAATTAAGACACTGTTTGCATTTTCACGAATAGTTTTTTCGTAATTTTATATATTATGTTTAAAGTGTGCAAACTATAAGAAGCGTAAGCTTATTTTCTCGAATTCAAATAGTTTTGAATTTGAATTTATCTTATTAAAGTTTAATATAGATGAATTTAAAAAAAAACTGTTCACTGTAGAGGCTTCTACTTCGTTATACATCATTATTTACACAAATAAGACAATTAACTTTGTTTGTATAACTGAGGATTTTATTGTGACTATAGTTTCGACAACTTTAACTTGTCATTATCAAACATAAAGTTTACTTTATGTTTGAAAATGACAAGTTAAAGTTGTCGAAACTATAGTCACAATAAAATCCTCAGTTAAACAAACAAAGTTAATTGTCTTATTTGTATAGATGAATTTATTTAAAATCTTGGTTATAATAGAAACATAACCAAGATTTTTTATTAATTCATCTAAATTAAACTATATTTTTTTGGGAAATTTCTAGTAATAATAAATAAATCCAACAGCTTCTGGCGAAGCTAATCATCCTAGTCCAACACAAACAGGCAACAAACAAGAAGAATACGAACAGTACGTGTTGAATATACCGTAGGCGATTTGCATAATTACGGTAGCCTGTGAAAAATTCGCTTTTATTACACTGGCACACGGAATATTTAAGATGTTCATATAATTTTATGCGTTTACGAGCGTATGGAAATGTTTACAAATTTTACACCGACCGCTAATATTTATAGCCAACTCGATTCTCTTTCTCTCTCTCTCACCCTCCAGCTCTTTTCAACTTCAACATTCGAATTGACGATTATTCCAAGCATTAAATTATCACCAGATAAGAGCTTGGATACTATACGATCATCAAAGTGTTTTCGTAATGATGAAGTTATATATTCATACCTGTGTGTTTGTCTATACATATACACACACATACATATGTACAAATATGTGTGAGAGAGTGTAAAATTCAGGAGGATAAATTACGTTTGTTAACGGATTTTGTAATAATGGTAATAATTATCAATATGGGTTTTTGGTTGTAAATTATATTAATGAGTGGTTAAGTTGATTGAAGACGGATGAACATTATTCAAAATAGGATGAATTGCTTAATTAACTGCGTGTCATTAAATTTTAGAAAGTTTGGATTTATATTTCTGAATTTTCATCAAAATAATTTGATGTATTTAAATGTAAACGCATAAACAATCAATACACCAGACAATGTTTTAGAACATTGATTACATGAAGAAATAACATACAAATATGTATTTTTTAGTCTAGTGCCCGTTTGCACACAAGTCGATTAACTTATTCAGTGATTAGTACTTTTTACAAACAAATTGTTTACGCAATTGCATATTGATGAAAGAGACATGTTCAGGCGTATCCGCCCATTTTCCCGAATACATTTTCCCGAATATATATTTTCCCGAATTACGTTTTTCCTGAATAATACATTTCCCGAAAACACTTTCCCGAATACTACTTTCCTGAATCAACTTTCCCGAATGATGTTTTTCCCGAATGGAATAAATTTGAACAAGCTCCAATGTCAAACCGTTTCCATATAATCCCATTTGGTGCGATACTTTTTACGCACTCTTTGTAAATAAATTCTTCTTGATAAAGATCTATCGACTAGAGGTCTTTCGCCGTTACACATTTTATTATGATTAGATTAACTAGAAATTTAAAAGTAGTGACAGGTTTGTGTGCTTTTTTCTTCGAATTCCTTTAAATGTATTTCTCGTCCACCGATCTTGATGTAAGGATTAGACAAGACCTACATTTAAGAGCTAGGTTATATGTGGATTTAAGTGCTAGGTTAGTTCTGGATTTAGTGTTAAGTTAGACCTGGATTTAAGGGTTAGGTTAGTTCAGGATTTAGTGTTGGTTAGACCTGGATTTGAGAGTTCGCTTAGATTAAATTGATTCAAGGGCAAGGTCAGATCTGGATTTGAGAGTTAGGTTAAATGTGAAATTAAGGATTAGATCAGAATCTTTTGTAACTTTTGTATATAAAATATATATTTTATTCAGGAACAATACCTTTCGGGAAATTGGATTCGGGAAATGGGATTAAGGATTTCTATTTTCAGGAAATATGGCGTTCGGGAAAAAGGTCATTCGGGAAAATATATTCGGGAAAGTGTACGGTAACCTGTTCAGGATATGTTACAAATTTATAACATTTTTATGTTCTAGAAATTTGACTTAATCAGAAGTTTAATCAATGATTAGTGGATGTTTAAAGCTAGTCGGTCGAGGTGCAAATAGACGAGTAATTTAAAATTTGTTGCTTGTACAGGGTGAGCGAAACTCAATGTCTCAGATCTATTATAAGAAAAGGAAAAACGATAGAAAAAATCTAAAAAGCAGTTCATAAATAGGATTGAGTAAGGTCCATTTTAAGGCAAAATTGCATATTTTTCTAAAATTGGAAACCGATTTTTTTATTTTTTTTTAGAAACATACCTATATTTTTGGATATTTAAAAAGAACTGATTTTTCTGAATAAATTTAGCACAGAAAAAAAATTGTTATCTTCTTCCGTTAAAAAATATAAGCAAACTTAGAAGAAAGTATTTTCAAAAATTCACAATTGTCACGATTTAAACAAGTAGCAAATATCAAAGTCGCATTTGTCAGTAATGAAACATTATTATTTAATATTATTAATTATCATTAATTAAACATTAAAAAACACATAACATGTTACTATATTACAATTATTTATCTAATAATCTACGGGTTTATCCTTTCTACAATATTACAAAAAATATATAAAAACAAAATTATAATACGCATAAGTTACAATAAATAAATATCGCGCTTAACACTAAACAAAAAACACTAAACAAATTAATACGGAAAGAAATAAAGCAATCACTACAACAGGGTTGTTAAAAAAACGTTTTTTTTTTCTTCATTTTAATTAAAACAAACAGAACAAAACAAAACGTGTTTTTTTCATCGAAACAGCGTTGGAAACATTAACGATTAAAAACAAATTTAAAACGTGTTTAAAACGTGTTTAAAACATGTTTAAAACATGTTTTAAACACGTTCAAAACGTGTTTAAAACAGAACAATAGGGCTTTTTTTTAGTATGCATGTCCCGATAATTACAGCGTTTTTTAAATTTGTGGGATTTCGTTGTTTCAAAACCGTTAATTTGGGGCTTTTAACAAGTGTTTTCCACTCCCAGACTAAGCATGAAGGAAAATTTCGAGTTTAGAAAAGCCTAAGAATTTGGATTGGCCGCGTAGCGAAGCGGAGCGGCCAATCCAATTTAGGCTTCTCTAAACTCGAAATTTTACTTCATGCGCCACACTTAAAAGCACTAATTTACAGGGATGTTTAAAAACACACACATACAACAACAATTATAGGCAACCTAATATACGTTAGAGTTATTGGGTTGCCTATAATCACTGTTTTAAACAATTTGTTCCGCGCAGAATTTGACTTACGTTTTATTCACATCTACATATTAGATTGCTAAAGCCGTATGTCTTAAACTTTGCGATATTTCAGTGTTTTATACGCATGAAGTAAAATTTCGAGTTTAGAAAAGCCTAATTTGGATTGGCCGCTCCGCTTCGCTACGCGGCCAATCCAAATTTTCAGGCTTTTCTAAACTCGAAATTTTACTTCATGCTTAGTCTGGGAGTGGAAAACCCTCGTTTAAAGATTCAAATTAAAATCTTTTAAAAAACAACGAATGTCGTAAAATTTACAGTGAATGCATACGTATACCTGAAAGAAAAATTCCCCGTATTTAAAAATCACATTACTGCACACACAGTTGTGATATTTTATTGTAATAAAATGTTAAGTAAATTAATGTAGTTTGAAATATCTTCAAGAATTTAGTTAAAATTTAAAAATGTAAACAAAAAATTCAAAAAAATATATAATTTAGCAAACTTACGATAATATAAAAAACGTTTTAAACAAATTTAAGATTTGAACCAAGTTTAAAACAAAACCGTTTACAACCCGACGTGATTAATTCGAACCACAAGACATTCTAAGGAGTCGAAGACCTAGAGTTTTTCATGTCAGACATAACCAGGGATTTTTATACTTATGCATACGCTTTTTTTAAATTAGTTCCATTTACAGTTATAAACGAGTGTTTTCCACTCCCAGACTAAGCATGAAGTAAAATTTCGAGTTTAGAAAAGCCTGAAAATTTGGTTTGGTCGCGTAGCGCGAAGCGCGGAGCGACCAAACCAAATTTTCAGGCTTTTCTAAACTCGAAATTTTACTTCATGCGCCACGCGTATTAATCACTGAAAACTCTGAAATATTGTGAACAAGTAAACTTCACTTGAAATCAGTGTCTTGTACGCGTGGCGCATGAAGTAAAATTTCGAGTTTAGAAAAGCCTGAAAATTTGGTTTGGCCGCTCCGCGCTTCGCGCTACGCGACCAAACCAAATTTTCAGGCTTTTCTAAACTCGAAATTTTACTTCATGCTTAGCCTGGGAGTGGAAAACACTCGTTTAAGTCTTTTATAATTTCTAATAAGCTTTCTTTTTCTGTGTAATTCTGTCCTATTCCACGGTTATTCTCCATAATTATAAGGAATTGTACTAAATTTCCAATTTGATTGACAATTTATTTTGAAATATTGACAATTCAATTTAACAAATTGGCAGTTCCAGCTATGGCCACAATGAAAATGTATAATTTCGGTCTGTAATCTACTAATTAAATTATTTGCTATTCATTTGGTAGGTTTGCTTTATAATACGCAATTTTATTTGCTTATTAGTTGACTAGGTAAATAAATTTACTCCACAAATAGTTATTTAATGATTTATTAATCGGACATTAAAAGTGCGATTGTCTTCGCAATCTACAACAAGTTAGTCTTACAAAGACTATATCAAACACTCATTAAAACAACTACTTCCCGGGCTAATACCCCGACGGATATTGAATTATACAACAAGTGTTTGCTGTTACATACAGCAACCTACTGCAAATGTAAGAATTTGGGTCAAATTAATTAGGCCATCTATAGACGCGTTTCGAGATATATCTCTCATCAGTATAGCTTTGCCATTCCCTCTAAACAATTTGACACCTTAGACTGGCGGTCACGTTACCGTTCAAACATAAGTATAAATGAAATTGCCAATTCTTGGTTGCAGAATCTTGTCTTTGTAAGACTAACTTGTTGTAGATTGCGAAAAGAATCGCACTTTTAATGTCTGAAGTATTCTGCAACCAAGAATTGGCAATTTCATTTATACTTATGTTTGAACGGTAACGTGACCGCCAGTCTAAGGTGTCAAATTGTTTAGAGGGAATGGCAAAGCTATACTGATGAGAGATAAATCTCGAAACGCGTCTATAGATGGCCTGAATAATTTGACCCAAATTGTTACATTTGCGGTAGGTTGCTGTATGTAACAGCAAACACTTGTTGTATAATTCAATATCCGTCGGGGTATTAGCCCGGGAAGTAGTTGTTTCAATGAGTGTTTGATATAGTCTTTGTAAGACTAACTTGTTGTAGATTGCGAAAAGAATCGCACTTTTAATGTCTGAAGTATTCTGCAACCAAGAATTGGCAATTTCATTTATATTTATTAATCGTTTATAATACCGGGCATAAGAAGATTTATTAATCAAATAAAGTTATGTGTTTATAATACCGAAATCTTTGGAATAAATTAGTTTATTCGTAAAGTAAATTTTATTAAGGGAATAAAACGTTTTATAATACCGGGCATTAGTCAATAAAAAAAGTTTGAGAAAATTAAATCTCCACAAAAATGGATTTTAACGAGAAATATTTGATAAATACAATAACAAGTAAAAGAAAAAGCCAACGAAAATCCATTAAGAATAGTCTTAGAAAATTAAAATCTGGAGTAAAATAGTTATTTCTCGTTTTTTTGTTTTAACAAATAGAGAGTATAAAACTTGCATTAATGAAATGTTGCTGTATACTTGATAAAATCGTGATCTTACTTGATCCATATTCATTTCTTAGAACGTATATCCTTTCTTCTATTACTTTTTCTTCAAATATCAATTAACACTTCTTTCGAAAATGTATTTTGATATCAGAATTATTATCAAGAACAGTAACTTTTTAATCAATCAATTTAATCTGCGATTTTATTTTAGTGGAAATGAAGACACGTGATTTAGCACTTAATTAAACGAGGAGGAAGTTAAACAGCGCGTTCGCATAAAAGCATCGCTCACGCACACGTACACATATCTCGGTCTGTGTAAATACTTAAATACTTTCTTGGTGTAATTAGAAGCGCCTCCATTATTTCCCTAACAATTGATCCTCTTGAGAGATGCCATGCATATTTATAAACTTTACTTTCCCACAGAAAATTATTAAGTGCCGACCACTGATAATCACAAAAATGAAATTATGTTAAGAAAATAAATATTCCAGCGTAAATGTATTAATCATAATCTAACAGGTTTAATTACAATTTTATAAACGATTTTAGATTTATCCAGGTTTTAATAGATATATAGTAAGTCTTTATTCAGAAAACAATTACAAATAGATTTATAACACTTTTATATACATATCAATAAATAGTTAGTCTGTCTGGGCTATCCACCAACGGTCTTTCTGCCCTGTTTTGATAGATTTTTCTATATTTTATAAAAAAAATCAGCTACATTTTTATAGATTCTTTTCCTGATATTCACTGTTTCACCGAAAATTCAGATGAATATACACATCCCGATGCATACTTTGTAAATATTCAAGCATTCGTTGTTTTTATAAAAATTTTCCACTCCCTGATTAAGCATAAAGTAAAATTTCGAGTTTAGAAAAGTCTGAAAATTTGGTTTGGTAGCTCCGCGAAGCGGAGCGATCAAACCAAATTTTCAGGCTTTTCTAAACTCGAAATTTTACTTCATGCGCCAGGCGTATAAAACACTGATTTAACGTTAAGTTTAAAACACACCACTCTTGAAGTATATTTTAAACTTCACAATATTTCAGGGTTGTATACGCGTTGTAAATGAAATAAAATTTCGAGTTTAGAGAAGCCTGAAAATTTACTTTATGCTTAAGAGGAAGTCGACCGCTCTCTAAACGTATAAAACTAAGCATACTGCCGTCTTAATTACATCCTTGTTTAGGGATGAAATATTTTGAAAAAATGGGCATACTTTAAGGAAAGTGGAATCTTAACGCCTGTCTTAGTAAAATATTTCTCACTTTGACCGTTCTTTTATAAAAAATATCTAACATTGTTAGACTAGCGTAATCGCATCTTCAATATAATTTTTTTCTGCAACATTTATAAAAAATATTGGGAAACTAAAGCAGTTACATTGTAGAAGAATTCTTTTCGAAGAATTTTAATTTTTTCCAATTATTTCTATCGTACAATAAATTCACTGGGATGTGGTGCGATATTGAAGTTTTAGAAAATTTGAAAAACTGTTTTACGCGCGACATCCTAGTGACTATATTTAACCAAATAAATAAATAAAAAAAAAATCACATATGTTTGCAAAGGAATCTATAATGTGACTGATTTAGTTTTTCAATATTTTTTATAGATACTGCAGACAAAAATAAAATTAGGAACGCGATTTCGCTAGTTTACCAATGTTTGATATTATTTTATGAAATAACGGTAAAAGTATAAAATATTTTATTGAAACGGGCTTAAAGATTGTACTTTCCTTGAAGTATACCTATTTTTTCAAAATATTTCATCCCTAAACAAGGATGTAATTAAGACGGCATTATGCTTAGTTTTATACGTTTAGAGAGCGGTCGACTTTCTCTTAATCAGGGAATGAAAACACTCGTTAGAAGTTTCAAACTCAACTCTTTTAAAAAAACAACGAATGTCTAAAAATGTACAGAGTGCTCATCGGAGTATGTATACTTAAAAGAAAATTATATCTATTATATTCTAGTAGATTTTCAATAATCCCTGCAGCTTCTTCCAAAACGGGAAAAAAAAAACCGGTAAATGAGTGCGAAGACATCTGGCACTCCCCCATCCTCACTGCCATTACTACCTGATTTTGTATATAACTCTGTAGACAAATATTTTCTGTATATTATTCCCTGAGAATGACGATAAGTCGAAACTAGTTAATAATAAAGAAATTCGTGAAACAAACCAAGTGCCTTTAATTCAAATTCAAATATTAGCTTCTTCCATAACCTTTTAAATTGACTTAGGATATTGCTACATTAATGTGCGATTATTTAAATTTTACTGAAATTTATTAATCTCATCAATATTCGCAAAATCAACTGAAATAACCTCAAGTTCACAATGAGTGACTATATTACGTTAGTGTATAATTTTCTGGGTCGTTAAGAAAGGTGTTCTTTTTTTTCCCAACAAAAAAGAAAGATACGTATAATTTATCTCGCGTGCTGTATTAGGACGTCCGGAGTGGAAAAAAGGTCAGCCCGGTTGGGGTCAGTGGTCATCCGGAGTCCGTGGACACGACGTCGTGGGAGCAATCGCACGGCTTCCATACTTACCCATTGTCGGGAGTGCAGACTATGAGAATCGTCCGCTCTTTTGCGGATGCCTTTATTAACTACTTACGGCTAAAACTATTAAAAACATCTCTGCAAGGAGGTCAGAGCCGTTACGGCAAACAGAAAACAGTGAAACAATGATCAGACTAAAAACGATTTTTGTATCATGATGTGTAAGAAGATAGAAAAGAGTAAGATCGCTCACAAGTTTAATTGGATTTATATGAATAATTAAACCGTATTGCATATTAATATTACTTTTAATAATAAAATGGGATTTAGATACCTAAAATTCTAAAATAAACAAGAATTATTTTAGCAAGAATAATTTCAATTCAAAAATAATTGAGCTCAAGAAAATAAGCTTACGCTTCTTATAGAGCGCACACTGTAAACATAATATATAAAATTACGAAAATGTTTTTCGTGTAAAATGCAAACAATGTATCTAATTATTTTAGCCTTTTGGCATATCGATCTGTAGCATAGACACAAACTACAATTCTGAATGTTCTGTTCGAAATAAACCAATGTTCAGAAATAAATCAAGGTTCAGAAATAAACCACGGTTCAATATTGAACTTAAGCAGTAAGCTATTGATAATGAACACGTAGTGTTCGAAATGTACATTTAGCGTAAATAAATGTTTTTAGTGAAGAAAGTGTTAGTCTTTTATTAGGTTTATTATATTCAACTCTTCACGTAACTCAAACCAAATATATTGAACTTAAGTTTGGAATCAGTTACTCATAAGTAAACCGATGGATATGAACTACAATTTTGAATTTCTAGTCCAGAAATAAACCAAAGCTTGGAAGAGGACTACAGTTCAATATTGAACTTAAGTTCAGAATCAGTAACACACAAGTAAACTGTTGTTAAGAATCTACATGTCAGAAGAAACCAAACGAACCAGAACCTCAGAATCTGCAATTTAAAATTAGCAAATTATTATTTTTCAGGGAATGTAACTCACAAGTAAACTAATACTCAGAATATACGATTTAGAAGGGTACCAAACAAACTGTAATTCAGAATTAAATAATACGCATACGTATGTAACAAGCAACTAAACTAAAGCTTAAAATCTGCTATTTGGAAGGGAGCCTGTTCACTTGTGAGTTACGGAATTTGTAACTCTTAAGTGAACTAGAGCTTAAAATCTGTAATCCAGAACCATTCCAACCAGAATCTCAGAATCTGCAATTAAGAAATGAGCTTTAATTCAGAATCTGTAACTCACGAGTGAATTAGACCTTAGGATCTACGAAAAATAAGCTATTCAGACTCTGCAGTTCAAAAGTGAACTAGTGTTCAGAATATACAATTCAGAGGTCAACTAGTTTTTAGAATCTACAATTTCAAAGTGGACTAGTGTTTAGAATCTACAATTCAGAAGTAAATCAGAGTTAAAAATCTACAATTGAGAAACAAATTTCACAATTACATTTCAAATATTGAATGCGTTTGCCAACCAGAATCCCACAACCTGTAATTAAGAAGTGAACTTTAGTTTAGAATATGTAACTTACACGTGAACTAGACCTTAAAATCTGCAATTCAAAATGGATTATTCAAACTAGAATCTCAGAATATCCATTCAGATTCAAGCGGTGGACTTAAGTTCAGTATTTGTATCTCACAAGTCAACTAGAGCTGAGAATCTGCGATTCAAAATGGATTATTCAAACTAGAATCTCAGAATATCCATTCAGATTTAAGTGGTGAACTTGAGTTCAGTGTCTGTATCTTACAAGTCAACTAGAGATTCTGCAATTTGAAAATACGTCTAGTTCATTTCTAAATTGAAATCAGCAATTCAGAATCTGCAGTTTAGAAGTGAACTAGTGTTCAGAATCTACAATTCAAAGGTTAACTAGTGTTCTGATACAATTCAGAAGTGAACTAGTGTTTAGAATCTTTAATTGAGAACTGAACTAGTGTTTAAAATCTACAATTTAGAAGTTGTCTAGTGTTTAAAATCTACAATTCAAAAGGAAACTAAAAAAAGGTCTCGTATGTATCACAAATTGAAATTTTGTAAATAATGTGTCATTTTTGTCGAAAATTGTCCATTCCTTATAAATTGATATTTTTGTCATTAATTTACTCTTAAAATAAATTGACAATTTTAACACAATTGTTAGTTTTACAGAAAACGATTTAATAAATCGTCGGTTTCTCATAAATTGAAATATTTGTTCTATATTTTCATTAAATATCATTTAAAATTGTTCTCAGTATGTCGTCAATCAATGTTAATAATGAGATTCTGTGACTATAATGAAATGTCATTTTCAACATATGGATAGGCATTTTTTGACAATGTTGTAGAAATTGTGATTTTTGTTGTGTATTTTCATTATTAACATTAATTGACGTTTTTTTTATATAAGTATCATCAATCTGTGTTAATAATGACATTCTCTGACTATAATCGAATGTCATTTTTGACATATAATTTGGCATTATTTGACAGTATTGTATGAATTATGATTTGTTTCGGCTATTGTGATATTATGTTTTTTGACAATTATAATACATTTCCGATATTTTTGGCAATTGAGGGGTCCAATGCAATAATCAGCCTAGTCCATTTTTATGAGAAAATGGTTTAAGTATTCAATATTCTTATAAAGTTTAAAATTCTGTGTTATAGCATACAACAATCTGGTTTAAATTTGCAGTGCATTTATTGGTGTATTGTTAGTTGCATGTATAATAATCATTATGTTATTTCTTTCCTGTATGTAAACAGTTTTTTGTCTCTCCTCAACATTTTATAAAACTGGACTTGGCTGGTTATTGCATTGGACCCTTCAATTAGAAAAAAAAAGATGATAGAGTGTTTTAGTAATAGAGAATAGTCTAATCTTGACAAGAGTGGCGTCAAGTGTGTAATTATGTGAGTAACTATTCCTTTTAATCTTAGGAAATAAATGTCAATTTAAACATGAATAATTGACATTTTATTTTTTAACGTAGGTGTCCAGTCCGAGATTAAGCATGAAGTAAAATTTCGAGTTTAGAAAAGCCTGAAAATTTGGATTTGTCGGGGCGCGCGAGCGAAGCGAGTCGCGCCCCGACAAATCCAAATTTTCAGGC
This sequence comes from Philonthus cognatus, assembly GCA_932526585.2. Taxonomy (NCBI): domain Eukaryota; kingdom Metazoa; phylum Arthropoda; class Insecta; order Coleoptera; family Staphylinidae; genus Philonthus; species Philonthus cognatus. Next base: position 29,887,498 of record OW052241.1, on the reverse strand, counting down.
TTTTCTAAACTCGAAATTTTACTTCATGCACCACGCGTATAAAACGCCATTTTAAAGTAAAGTTTAAAATATAGATTACTTATATAATTTAAAATATCTCATATAAACTTATAAAACCTCTGACTTTCATGGCGCCCCTCTGCTTGATGCGCCTGGGGCCGTCGCCTCCTTGGCCCTCCCTTACTGCCACCCTGGTTCAGAATCTTTAGTACAGAAATAGTTAATAATCTACAAATCAAAAATAAATCAATATTCAGAATCTTTAGTTAACTTTAATTTAGTTGTCCTTATGGTTATTATTATATTCTTAAGCTACTTGCTGATTTATTTACTGTGAGAAATGTAAAAGTTGTGTTACATCATAATAATATATAATTGCAAAAAATTACTTTTAAAATTAAAATTTAAATATTTTATGCGTATATAAAAATTAATTAATTAATTATAAACAAGTGTGTAAATGATTGTATATTGTAAACATTATAATGGAGATTTCCGTAAATAAAGTTAAAGTTAACTTTAAACTACATTGTGTATTACAGTAGTTGTTTAATAATCCGAATGATAATTTACGGCGATTACTTGCAAAACTTGCTTAATAATAATTACAATATCTAAGATTTAAAGCGTTTCGTCTCTTTACATATTCAAAGGATTAATGTCAAAAGACTATCCCATTCACGTCCACCCAGCATGATGTTAATCAAGCCGGTCAAATGATAAAGATCCGTGGACGATGGGCAGGACTACCATACAATGACTTTTCACATTCTGGCTCATTAGCTATTCAAAGGTGCGGACGTGCATTTCTGAAAAAATCCACCATCCATATGAAATGTGCTTTGGTCGGGAGAAGGCGCGAAGTTTTATGCATGGAATTAAGCAGAAATTTTAGTGCCAAAAGTGGGTCAGTGGGATTTTTGCAGTGGGAAACAACCTATGGGTGATTATTTACCACACCCACATGCATGTTTAGGTTTTTTTTTATATGAACAGGATAACGGAATAAAGTGTAAATATTTGAATTGATATTCACGTTAAGATTAAAAAAGATGACGAGAAATTTAGAGAATCAGGTTTTGCAATGTAACCAAGAACCTAAATTTCTACAGGACAAAATGTGGTATCAACAATAGGTTTAGTCAATTTATACGTTATGCTAATCATTTTTCTCTTAATTCTAATATTGGAAAATATGTCTTAACAATAATTCATGCGTTATATAAAAGTTGTCGGCATTAATGCACTGACAAATATGCAATCATTTAATTATCTATTCTTCTTTTAATTTTTTTACATCAAATTTTGTAATGATTTGTCATTAACCCATTAAGCGCCATTGGTGCAATAATGCAACATTATTAATTTGTTGTTAATTAAATAACTATATAATTTGATTTAATACATTGTATTATTTGACCTGACTTAAGAATCTGTAAAGAAATATGTAAATAGTTTATTTAAAAATTTCGATTATTCCTCGTTTTTTTTTTTTAAATATGTTTTCAGTGTATTTCTTACTTCGCAATATTTAAGTGTTATATGTGCGTGGCGCATGAAGTAAAATTTCGAGTTTAGAAAAGCCTGAAAATTTGGTTTGGCCGACCAAACCAAATTTGCAGGCTTTTCTAAACTCGAAATTTTACTTCATGGTTAGTCTGGGAGTGGAAACACTCGTTCGAAACTTTATATTGAACGCTTTTATAAAATCGACGAATGTTTAAAAATTTACAGCGTATACATTATGTATACTTAAAAGAAAAATGTCCAGTATATACTAGTAATAAAGGGTGTCCCAACAAGAGCGCCGGATTTAATTATAAAGAAAAACATATTTATTTTTTGAATTAAGCAAACATATTTGTTTCAACATAAAGAAAAATAGTTCCGATTAAACATGAAATAACATGAATCAGGCAAATGGCCACCACGAAACCTCTGGCACAGGGTTATTCTTTTGTTGAAATTTTGAATAACGTTTTCGCATAAATGTGGCTGTATTTCACCAATAACACGCCGGATTTCCTCTTTAAGATGTTGAACTGTTTCAGGCTTATTTGCATACACCTTTTGCTTCACATAGCCCCAAAGAAAAAAGTCCATCGGCGTTAGATCGCACGATCTTGGTGGCCAATGTTGATCGCCAAATCGAGAAATGACACGGCCTGGAAATTTGGTCTGCAGTAACACCATTGTTTCACGTGCTGTGTGGCAGGTCGCACCGTCTTGTTGGAAAAACATGTGCTCCACATCAATTACATCCAATTCGGGCCACAAAAACTCCGTTAACATTTCCCGATACCGCACACCAGTAACAGTTAGCGCATTTCCAGTCGCATTTTCAAAGAAATACGGCCCAATTACTCCGCCAGCCCAAAATGCGCATCAAACCGTTACTCGCGGTGGATGCATTGGCTGTTCGAGTACCACACAAGGATTTTCAGCACCCCAAATCCGACAGTTTTGTTTATTTACGTATCCGTCGAGTTGAAAATGTGCCTCATCTGAAAAAATCCGGATTAATTTGATGATGTTCCAACACCCAATCAGCAAATCTACGGCGCTGCTCATGGTCCCTTGGCTTGATTTCTTGCACCAATTGAATCTTGTACGCGTGCAAATGCAGATCTTTTACCAAAATTCGTTGCATAGTGGTTTTGGAAATTACACAATGAAACACTTTTAACTTTGTTTGTATAACACGTTTTATTTAATGTGACTGCAGTTTCGACAAATTTAGCTTGTCATTATCAAACATGGAGTAACTTAAACTAGAGGTTTTACAGGTATATATACACAATTACAAGACAGCGGTAAAAATGGGGGTGTACATTAGGTCAACCTGGTCGTTAATTAAGGGAATTCCCGGATTAGCGCGGGCTTTGTGTATCTCTAGTGCTTCTAGCAAATTCATTTTACGACCCTTTTCGGCATGATGGATTATGGTAAGTACATCTTTTTCAAAAGTGTGATTTTCGTCTAAAAGGTGTTTTGCAAAAGACGACTTATCACTCTGTTTAAGCCGAAAAGAGCGCAAATGTTCCCTCAATCTTATGTTGAAATTACGACCAGATTGGCCAGTGTATATCCCTTGACAATCTGCGCAAGTTAATTTATATATTCCGGATTTATTAAATTTATCTAATTTTGTTTTACTATTAAAGATATGGTTATTGATTTTACAGTACGGTTTAAATGCAACTTGAATATTATGCTTTTTTAGGATATTTTTAACTTGAAAACTGACATTACCAAAATAAGTTAACGATTTATATTTAATTGTTTCTTTTTCAAATGATATTCCAGCGTATAATAGATGTTTGATGTTATTAAATTTCTGTTTTTTAAGAAGTCTATCAACCAAATCACAACCATAACCATTGTTAATAGCCATAGCTCTAATCAAGTTAATTTCCTTCTCGAAAAAATTAGCTGACAAAGGGATTTTTAAGGCTCTATGAATCATTGAATTGAATGCAGCAATTTTATGTTTATAGGGATGTCTGGAATGGTTAGGGATAATTGAGTCGGTAAAGGAAGGTTTTCTAAAAATGTCAAAAGAGAGTTTGTTATTTATTCTGGTAATAGACAGATCTAAATATTTAATGTTGTTATTGATTTCGGTTTCAGCTGTGAATTTAATTTTAGCTAGTGAAGTTTATTTATGAAATCTAAAAATTGAGTGAGTTGTCTATCAGTTCCCTGGAAACAAGCCAATATATCATCGACGTAACGGTGCCACATTTTAATATGTTTTTTAGCTAGTGGCGAATTTAATATTAAGTCCCTTTAAGTCCATTGCTAGCAGATATATTTATGCATAATTTTACAAAAATAATATTAAATTCGCCACTAGCTAAAAAACATATTAAAATGTGGCACCGTTACGTCGATGATATATTGGCTTGTTTCCAGGGAACTGATAGACAACTCACTCAATTTTTAGATTTCATAAATAAACTTCACCCTAAAATTAAATTCACAGCTGAAACCGAAATCAATAACAACATTAAATATTTAGATATGTCTATTACCAGAATAAATAACAAACTCTCTTTTGACATTTTTAGAAAACCTTCCTTTACCGACTCAATTATCCCTAACCATTCCAGACATCCCTATAAACATAAAATTGCTGCATTCAATTCAATGATTCATAGAGCCTTAAAAATCCCTTTGTCAGCTAATTTTTTCGAGAAGGAAATTAACTTGATTAGAGCTATGGCTATTAACAATGGTTATGGTTGTGATTTGGTTGATAGACTTCTTAAAAAACAGAAATTTAATAACATCAAACATCTATTATACGCTGGAATATCATTTGAAAAAGAAACAATTAAATATAAATCGTTAACTTATTTTGGTAATGTCAGTTTTCAAGTTAAAAATATCCTAAAAAAGCATAATATTCAAGTTGCATTTAAACCGTACTGTAAAATCAATAACCATATCTTTAATAGTAAAACAAAATTAGATAAATTTAATAAATCCGGAATATATAAATTAACTTGCGCAGATTGTCAAGGGATATACACTGGCCAATCTGGTCGTAATTTCAACATAAGATTGAGGGAACATTTGCGCTCTTTTCGGCTTAAACAGAGTGATAAGTCGTCTTTTGCAAAACACCTTTTAGACGAAAATCACACTTTTGAAAAAGATGTACTTACCATAATCCATCATGCCGAAAAGGGTCGTAAAATGAATTTGCTAGAAGCACTAGAGATACACAAAGCCCGCGCTAATCCGGGAATTCCCTTAATTAACGACCAGGTTGACCTAATGTACACCCCCATTTTTACCGCTGTCTTGTAATTGTGTATATATACCTGTAAAACCTCTAGTTTAAGTTACTCCATGTTTGATAATGACAAGCTAAATTTGTCGAAACTGCAGTCACATTAAATAAAACGTGTTATACAAACAAAGTTAAAAGTGTTTCATTGTGTAATTAACATGTATAACGAAGTAGAAGCCTCCACAATACAGAATTTAGTAAGGTTTTGGAAATGTTTAATTCTTGACCACGATGCCGAATGAAAGTTCCTGGATTCTCGGCCACAGATTCCCTTACTGTGTCTATATTTTCGAGTGACCGACAAGGACGACGACGAACAATGGTCTTCTGATCCATCAGCGTAAATTTGGTCTCAAATTTTGTAATTAAACGCCTCACTGTCGATTCATTTGGCGCATAATGGCGACCGAAAACTTGACGTAATATGCGAATTGTTTTCGCAAAACTTTCACCATTTTTGTAATATGTTTTTACAATAATTAAACGTTGTTCGTTTGAATACTTCTCCATATTCTTAATTCGCGTGGTCTGTACTTGACAACTGTCAAAAAAAAAATCACCGTACAACTCGTATTAACAAAATGGCGGCAAATTTAAATCCGGCGCTCTTGTTGGGACACCCTTTATAATAAGTCAATCATAGAAATCATAAAATTAAGTGCAGAATTTTACCTAAAACCAATTCTGAAAGTAACTATATAATTGCTCGGCCGTTAATGGGTTAAAGATATTATTAAGTGTTATTTCCTTGTAGTGTTTTACTTATTAACCCTTTCTTATGCAAATTATTAAATTATTTTAGTAAATTTTTACTTATTTTTTCGTATTTTTCTGACTTGTTTTATTAAAAATAAAAATGAAAAATATTACGGGTAATTTCTCGTTGCGAGGCCGCATAATTAAATGTTTTCGTCGTACGCTGGTAATTGTTGGAAAGTACATGTTGGGGTCATGATTGAAACACTGGCTATTCAGACAGACACCTTCTCGTGGAAATATATTGTCTATAATTAGTTATTTATTGGCTGTTTGCGCGTTTTATTGAATTTTTCTTTTTAATAAACGCGCGATGCATAAGAGTGACCGTTACTGTTTGAATCCGTTAGATATTTATTGGTGATTAAAAATTGTGTTTACTCTTATACGACATCATAACTTTTTTATAAATCGAACATTGTGCATAGTATGTAAATTAAAAAAATTACGCAATAAATTAAAAAAGCGGAATACACAGCTTAAATGGGTCAATTTTATTATTGACTGTGGTTTTACCCCACTGCTTGATTTTCAAAATGTTTAATTTAACATATACAGGGATGTTTTCTTTTATGCGTTTATGTGTACTTCGTAGAATGCCAGTTTGAAACTTCTAAGGAGTGTTTCCACTCCCAGATTAAGCATGAAGTAAAATTTCGAGTTTAGAAAAGCCTGAAAATTTGGTTTAGTCGCGTAGCGCGTAGCGCTACGCGACTAAACCAAATTTTCAGGCTTTTCTAAACTCGAAATTTTACTTCATGCGCCACGAGTGTAAAACTCTAAAATAGTGTGAAGTTTAAAATATACTGGTAAAGCAATATCCTAAAGCAGGTAACACTTTTTTTATGGTGATTCATGTAACACAACTATAACACTATGATATTATCAATTGTTTTGATAAATTTAGGAGTTACTAGGTATTTAGTTTATGCATTTATTTATTTATTTATTCAGTCAACAAAGTCCGTTTAAAATATATATATATATAATATAGTACAACTATAGATATAAAATTACACATTAAAACCTAATTTAAACTATAAATTAATTAAAAATGACGACACATGCATAATCACAGTTTAAAATAAATAGTAACTAAAAACATAAGTTACAGAGGTAAAAACAAGACAAAATATTTTAAAACTCTTATGCCCGTTTGCACCCAAGTTGATTAAGTTAATCAGTGATTAGTACTCCTTAAAAACACATCAATTTTATGTATAAATTATCTACAAAGCCACATAATAATAAAAGAAACATGTTTAGGATATCTTACAAATTTAAAACATTCTCATATTTTAGAATTATGACTTAATCAGAGGTTTAATCGATGATTAGTGGTTGGTTAAAGTTAATCAGTCGGGGTGCAAATGACCCCTAATGCGACATATTTGACAGTGGCAAACTATTTATTTAAGATAATCGCATTTTAACAAATAGAAAACACGATTTGATATAAAAAATGGCAATTTAATGGACGTGTGTTGAAGTTTTGTTTGTAGCTATTATAAAACATTTTTCTAAATTTACTGTTCTTATAACGGCACGATGACGGCATTTGATGTAAAAATTGGCTTTTTTATCCGTAAGTTTATATTTTTTTATGTCAATTGTAATATTTTTGGAAACATTTTGTTGTGTAAAATCTGATTTATTCTGATTGTTGTTTATTTTAGTATATTTTGCCTTTTACAGTTATGGTGTATTTAAAATTGAATTCCCCTCAGTGAATAATCTAAATGTCATATGACATTATAAAGTAAATTTTACATTATAGACTAACTGTCAACTGTCATGAGCGTACGACAGTTGACAGTTAGTCTATAATGTAAGATTTACTTTATAATGTCACATGACATTTAGATTATTATAACAGTTGGTATTAATGATATTTCTCAATATAAAATGCCAACATCTTTACTTTAAATCAATAATTCGTACGCGTGGCGCATGAAGTAAAATTTCGAGTTGAGAAAAGTCAGAATTTCCAAATTCTGAAGGCTTTTCTCAACTCGAAATTTTACTTCATGCTTAGTCTGGGAATAGAAGACACTCGTTTGGTTTATTTGCAAAATGTTGATGAACTTTTGATGAATTTTCAAGGTTTTTGTTAATTTTTATCGTGTTTCTTAAATGTCTAATATTTCCTTTAGTTTTCAAACTTCTAGCGGTTTTCCTGAATTTCATAAATTTTCGTTGTTTTCAAAAATTAAGATACTTTTTATGAATTTTCAAAATGTCCTACAATTTTCAAATTGTCGACAATTTTCATGAATCTCCTAAATAATAAAATCTAAGTCCTCTCTTCCTGCTTTCCGGATAGGTGCCGACTTTAAATATCACAACGCACTAATAAATCCTAATAACTGGCCGGAAGGTATCACTGTATCTCGATATATTTTTCGAAGAACAAATATTGCAACAAAAAAAACCTAACAATAGACACACACTAAGTTTCCTATATTTTAATACCCAATGTATTAGAAATAAATGTAATCAACTTGAAGCATTTTTAATAAATCACAACAATATTTTTAATATGCTATGTATTTGTGAGCATTGGCTAAAACAAACCGAAGCAGAGACTTTGTCCATCGGGTTGTATAACATGGTGACATGCTATGCGCGTGTTAAGTATCAACATGTTGGGGTGCTTAATCTCACTAAATTTAGTACGGTTACAAAAAACCTAGTTGAATAAAATAAACTTTCAGAAGAAAAACACTGTGAAATTGCAGCTACGTACATACCGGCGAACAATGTTATTGTTGTAACTCTCTATCGCTCACCCTTGGGGAGTTTCAATGAATTTCTATCTATTCTTGCAAGATTACTTGATAGCATTGATCTTAATAAAATTGTAATAATAGGTGGCGATTTCAATGTGAATTTTAATACTATTATAAATGATATTCGAGCTTTGCAGATACTAGATGTTATGGCCTCGTATGGTTTAGTCAGCCTGGTAAATTTTAAAACTCGATCAACCAACCAACTTGATAACGTTTTCTCAAATACAGAGGAAAATATTTCAACCCATCCAATGGATCCAAGACTGTCGGACCATATAGGCATCCATCGATTATGGTATTACAAAGCTAGTCAAAAAAACACTGCGCCCCATTACTAATGTAGGTAAGATAGAATTTTATAATTATCTTGCACAAATTAGTTGGAGTTTTCTTGATACAGTGAACATTAGCACTGAAACTAGATTTGAATTATTTATACAAACAATACAGGAAGGTATCTATGAATCTTTCCCACAAAAAAAGTAACTTCCAAACCAAATAAAATCGATATTAAATGGTTTAACGACGATTTAAAGCAAATGCGCGAGACGTTATATTTAATGCGAGAAGCATCTATAAGATACCCTGAACTGAAAAATAACTATTTAGGATATAAGAAAACATATCATTTAGCACTAAAAGATGCCACAATAAAGGCAAATCATAACTATTTAGTGAATTCCAACTTTAGACCGAAATCTATGTGGAATATAATTAACTCTAGCTAAAACAAAACTAAACCTAAACAAATCTGTGATATGAATCCAAACGAATTTAACTCATTTTTTAGCAACATTGCTGAAACACTTATAAATAATTTACCACAGTCAAACACCGATCCCATTAAGCTTATGATGCAATCCAGTATTATTAACAATACACCATATTTTTCATTTAGGGAAGTGAGTCCTAGTGAAGTAAAATTCATAATAAAACATCTAAAGAACACGAACGGCAGGGATATGTATGGGATTAAAGTGGGTCTTCTGAAGTGTGTCGCTGATCTAATCAGTAATCCTCTCACCAAATTAATTAATGCATGTATAAAATCTAGCACCTTTCCCGACAACCTAAAGAAGGCCTGTGTCATTCCTATACATAAAAGAGGCAATACCTCTGACATAAACAACTACCGTCCTATATCACTGCTTCCTGCAATCTCCAAGATCGTGGAAAAAGTACTAGCCAACCAGATCAGTAAGTTTTTTGAAGCTCATAATATTTTTTCTGATAGACAGTATGGTTTTCGTAGGGGAAAGTCGACTGGTGGTGCTGTTATCGGTCTTACTGAGGAAATATTGAAGGAATTCGAGGATGGATTGTACTCTACTGCCTCTTTTTTAGACCTCAGTAAGGCGTTTGGCTGCATTTCACACAGTGTTCTCCTGAGAAAGCTATACTGCTACAACTTTTTACCATCAAGTTGTAAACTTATTAATTCATATCTCACTGATCGGTGTCAAATGGTAATGGTAGGAGATCAGACCTCAACGAGCATACCTATTAATAACGGGGTTCCTCAAGGGTCTATTCTTGGCCCATTGCTGTTTTTAATTTACATTAACGATCTACCAAACATATATAATGATTCGTCAGTTATCCTGTATGTTGATGATACAACAATTAAATCAACTTCTAAGAATTTACAGGCAGCAATGGACCAAGACGTGCATTCAATCAGGAGCACCCAGGAATGGTTAACGTCGAACATGTTATCATTAAATGATAACAAAACAGTACGTGTCATTTTTTCTCTGAAAACGTCTGTCCAATTTGAAATTAATTGTTCCAAGTTTTTAGGTATGATCGTTGACTCAAAGTTGAATTGGAGCCAACATGGCGATGCTCTAGCTGCTAAGCTATGTAAAAGTGTTTACTTGTTGAGAAGACTCAACAATTCACTGCCTCTCGTAGCTCTTCGTTCGGCTTACTACGGATTGTTCCACTTACATATCTCGTACTGTCTCCTGGTATGGGGACATTCTGCGATTAGTGGTAGAATATTTGGGTTGCAGAGAAGAGCTATAAAAGCTATTTGTAACTTACCTTATCAGGAAGATTGCAAATCAAATTTTATCTCGCTAGAGATTTTAACTCTCCCATCCATGTTTGCACTTGAATGCCTGGTATATGTCAAAAACAACACCCACAAATACCACACCCATAATCAAATTCATGAGCACAATACAAGACATGCGTTGAAAATACCTATATCCACGCTGTCCAAGATTAAACTAAACCCAAAACAGGATCAATTACTATGGACCAAAACTATTTAACAAGTTGCCTGAGCGAGTAGAAAACTTATCGCTGAAGAAGTTTAAATTAACTATTAAACGTCATTTTACTTCCCAAGCATACTATAGCATGCACGAGTTATTATCAAGTAATCTTCAAGGTATAGATTCATTTTATTATAATGTTTTAATGTTTATAGTATTCTTGTTACAATTTATTTTAATATGTTGTACTGTTTTATATACATTTTATTATTTTATATTTATTGATATCATCTTTCATTATTTTATTATGTTGTACTGTTCTATATACACTTTATTATTTTATATATATTGACATTATCCGTTTACTATTTTAACATGTTGTACTGTCCTATATACACTTATTACTTTATACTTTATATTTATTGATATTATTCATTTATTATTTTAAGATGTTGTACTGTTTTACATACACCTTTTAATTTATTTAATTGATATTATCGCATTGTAAGTGATTTTCCTTAATTGTGTAATTTTTAACATGAACCATGACCTGTGTACACTAAAATGTAATAGCACGAAATAAAGTATTATTATTATTATTATTCGTTAACGTTAAAAAGATTCCAAGATTTCCATTAATTTTCAAAATTCTGACGGTTTTCATAAATTTCATAAATAATTACTGTTTTTAAAGATTTGGATGCTTTTCGTAAATTTTCAAAATTTCCTTAATTTTTAAAATTCTTTGCAATATTCATGAATAATGATATCTGTTAATTGTCAAAATATTGATGTTTTTTGTAAATTTAAAACTTTTCAGTTAGCTTTAAAATTCTTAAAGGTTTTTTTTTGATACTTCCTAGATTTTTGATGATTTTCGAAATCCTGACGATTTGCGAATACTTGTTTATTTCATGAATACTTACTTATGTTTTTCATTCATATCCAAGATTTTGACAGTTTTTTCCTTATAGTGTCACGGGATTTTGAATATTTTTTAATATTATGAAAACGGAATCAGGTTGATTTTCAAAATCTTGATGCTGTTTCAAGATTTTCGTCGATTTTTAAATGTTGACGCTTTTCGTGAATTTTTCGAACCCAGGCCTGCGGTGGCGTCGATACGCCACTGTATGTAGTATTGAAAACGTCGCGATCTATCAAATTTTTAATATTGTAAGGATGTTTCATCTGTCCTGTCATTTTAATAAATAAGTAATAATACTTGATTCAATTCAACATTTATGAATAATCATCAATATCTCTCAACATCCATCCATGTACACATGCACAAACCGAAAATTTTTCCCCTCGACAAACTCCGCGGCAATTAATCACGCTAATGCCACGACAAATAACAAACATTTTACCGTAGATATTCTCGCTCGAAATCGCGCATGTTGAATGCCATCCATGAAAGCAGTATTAATCAAACAATAGGTTAAAGCAAAAGGTTGCTTCCTAGCGGTCACTTCCCACAACCGGCCATCTTCGGATCTTCCTCTTAACCGCGCAAAAAAATATATATAGAGGAACGGCATTGACATTGTTTCACTGTTTCTACGAAAATTATCGTTCTATTGTTTTATGGATATGTGCATGCGCGATTGTGACACCTTTTTGCGCAAAATGAAAATGCTAAGGATCGTTTTGTAATGGAAGATTCATAGATCAGCACACCGCGTGATCCACATTGTTTCGTACGATTTGTTGGTGCTGTTGTCACGCGTAAACACACCTGTTATTCATATTAGTCGATATTGGGAAATTATTCACATTAGAATTTATAAACGTTTGAGTATTTTATATCTTCTGGTTAAAGGTAAAACTCTTCGTCTTATAATAATGGCTTGTGCAACTAAAAAAGTCACTACAAATATGAAAACAACTAAACTTAAGAAATGTAATTAAGGTCATTATTAATTAGTACTTGTGTTTTGACGAATAAAGCAGTAATAATCTTTCTTTACACGTTTATTTGAATTACCAAATGTACATACATTTCGGACACAAAGTGACCATTATCAAGGGATTAACCTCCACACACTATAGTCTGTGATACAACCATCTTCAGAGCTGGGCAGGATTCGAACCATTCAGGATTCGAATCCTGAATTCGAATCCTTTTAGAGGATTCAAAAGAGGCATTCGAATACTTTAGTTCAACAGGATTCGTGATTCGGATCAACATGTCCCTCTGGCGCATCTTGCTACAAATCCCCCCTGACCACCACACACTATAGTCTGTGATACCACCATCTTACAGAGCTGGGCAGGATTCGAACCATTCAGGATTCTAATCCTGAATTCGAATCCTTTTAGAGGATTCAAAAGAGGCATTCGAATACTTTAGTTCAACTGGATTCGTGATTCGGATTCGTTACATTTTTTTAAGAGGAATTGTATTCGAATCCAAATGTGGGTGATTCGAATCTTTATAAAAGGATTCGAATATTTATAAAAGGATTCGAATACTTATAAGAGGTTTTGAATCGTCAAAAATAATTCAAGTTAATTGTGAGGATTAACTTGAAAAATGTCTTTTGTGTGTTTTAAAATTTCTCGTTAAATCACTGTTTTATACGCGTGGCGCATGAAGTAAAATTTCGAGTTTAGAAAAGCCCAGAAAATTTGTCTCGGGTCGCTGCGCGACCCGAGACAAATTTTCACGGGGCTTTTCTAAACTCGAAATTTTACTTCATGCTTCGTCTGGGAGTGGAAACGCTCGTTCGAAACTACAAACTGAATGCTTTGATAAGAATATTAAATGACTGAAAATGTTTAAAGATAATAATCTAGTTTTTAAAATTTTGTTTAATATTATTTGAAGTAAAACTGACATGGTAGCCACAACATATCATCCTTTTCATTCAATTCTATAAACCAAATACGTACTTATGAGAAAACTTATTTTTATAACCGGGCAGACTACATTTCAATTAATAACTTTTTTAATTCAATCGATTGGAGTTTTATATCCTCAAATAACAACATTGACAGTATTATAGATTTAGTTTATGATATTCTTCACTTTGCAATCGAAAATGTTGTTCCCTTCAAGTATGTTTGTCAAGAAGATAGGAACTATCCAAGGTGGATGTCAAAAGAATTAGTAGCCCTAATATAAAAAAAGAAACAAGCTCATTTGAGATTCAAGCAACACGGTCTTTATAACGATTATATCACTTTTTCCAGTTTAAGAGAAAAGTGCAAAACGACTTCGAAAAAATGTTACAAAGACCACTTATCGAGAGTCGGCTCATCTTTGAAATCAAATCCAAAATTCTTTTGGAAATACGCTAAAGATCTAAACAATGATAGTGGTTACCCAAGCGAAATGAGATACAAAGATGCTGCTGCGGATAATGGCTTAAGTATTGTCAATCTATTTTCCCAATATTTTTCTTCAGTTTACAATCCATCTAGTGATATAAATACTACACCTCTTGATTGTCAATCTCATCAGTTACAAAACTGCAATCTCTCAATTCGTGTTCAAGAGGTCTTTAACGCAATTAGTAGCCTGAAACCGACATTTTCTAGTGGCTCCGACTTAGTACCTAATTACTTTTTACAAAATTGCATATTCTCGCTATGTCGGCCAATTCATGACCTGTTTATAAGATCTCTAGCTGATGGTATGGTACCGTCTAAATGGAAAACAAGTTACATAATTCCACTGTATAAGAAAGGCCCTAGAGATCTTGTTGAGAATTACAGAGGAGTATGTATTCAGGCGGCTATCCCAAAGTTGTTGGATAAATTGGTTGCCGATAAATTGGCTTGGTTCTCCAGACAATTACTATCTACTAAGCAACATGGTTTCGTTAATGGCGGTTCCACTGTTACTAATTTACTAGAGTACAAGCAGTTTGTTTCAAGGGCCTTAGAAGAACGTTATTAAGTTGATACAATTTACACTGACTCCAATTTTATTTTTATTATTTATCAATAATCTACAGGATATCTTTAAAAACTGCCAATTTCTAATGTTTGCGGATGACTTAAAGTTATTCAAAATTATTCGCTCTGAAAATGACTGCCTTGGCATGCAATCCGATCTAGACCAGCTCTACAAATGGTGCGATCATAATCGTTTATATTCAAATGTATCCAAGTGCATAGCGAAGAAATGGAAATTGGCCCTAAATGCGACCCTTGATGTTATGTGTATAGGATTTGAAATAAAATTTTTAATTTTTACAAACTGGACACGATCTTTCAAAACGGAAATTAGCCAAGCTAAAGTATTGTCACAGAAACCCATAGAATGCAACTTGCTCAGAAGAATGCTGGTATCAATTCTGTCAAAGGCCTTAATGAAGTCAGTGTAAATTGTATCAACTTGATTACGTTCTTCTAAGGCCCTTGAAACAAACTGCTTGTACTCTAGTAAATTAGTAACAGTGGAACCGCCATTAACGAAACCATGTTGCTTAGTCCACCTGTAATAACAAAAGTCAAATATTTCATACATACAACATCAATTCAATTAACCTTGAGAGAGTTGACACAATTAAAGATCTTGGAGTAACATTCAATTCGAGTTTCTCTTTTAACATCCACATCTCCAATATTATTTCGAAAGCTTTAAAAATGTGGAGATTCGTGTGGCGTATAACTAAAAATCTGGACACGGAATGTCTTAAAACTTTATACTGCTCCCTCGTTAGATCACATCTTGAATATGCGTCGCCCGTCTGGACACCATTTACTAATTACAACATGGAACGTTTGGAAGTAGTACAGAGGAAATTTTTGCGATGTATTGAGTACAAATCCGGACATCGCCATGCTCGCGGTGATTACAAACAAGTAATGGAAGACCTCAATTTGTCAACTCTCCAAAATCGTAGAGTAAATGCCGACATTTGCCTTTTATATCGGATAATCAATGGGCACATTAATTTCCCCGGCCTGTTAGATGCCTTAACTTTGCATGTGCCTACAAGGAACACCCGGACCAATACATTATTTTATTTGGACTCGCATCGCACAGTCTCAGCATCGATGAACACGATTACCAGACTAATGAAGACCGGCAATGACTACAACCAATACCATTATTTTGATCTCTTTGGATTGTCATTTCAACAATTTAAGGCTAGATTGAATCGTTTTTCGTAAGCGTATTATAATAATATTTATATTTTATTTTCAGTCGATTTAAATTAATTTTTATTTTTAGTCATCAATCATGCATGTATATTTTGAATTATTTTCTGTTTCTTATATTTTTTTTCTTTTTTCAAGCTTTTTGGATTTCTTTTATTGTATTATTTTGTAATAATGGCACTGCCGTAAATAAACGTTTATTTATTTATTATTTATTACAATCTGAAATGTTAAATTTCTCCGACATTTCCCTGATTCAAGACTTTTTTCCCTGGCCTTTTATTATAACTTTCTTCTGTGGGAAGCCCCAATTTTATTAAATTGTTTTTATTGTTTCTGTCTATATTTAAGTTAATTTTATAAATTTTTACGTGTTTTGTAATTTGCCTGCTGATTTTGACAAATTTAATAATATCATATGGCTTCTTTGTTAGTGTTTTGGTCAATTTGAATATAATTCCATGACTTTTCGGTGACTTTCCCGGTTTTAATGATATTCAATACATTTTTTATTTACGTAATTTTCAGGCATTCATCGATTTTATAATAGAGTTCAATTTGAAGTTTTGAACGGGTGTTTCCACTCCCAGGCTAAGCATGAAGTAAAATTTCGAGTTTAGAAAAGCCCCGTGAAAATTTGTCGAGGGTCGCGCAGCGACCCGAGACAAATTTTCGGGCTTTTCTAAACTCGAAATTTTACTTCATGCGCCACGCGTACAAAACACCAGAGCTGGGCAGGATTCGAATCATTCAGGATTCGAATCCTTTTAGAGGATTCAAAAGAGGTATTCGAATACTTTGGATAAACTGGATTCGTGATCCGGATTCGTTACACTTTTTTAAAAGGATTTGTATTCGAATCCGAATGCGGGTGATTCGAATCCTCATAAAAGGATTCGAATCCTCGTAAAAGGATTCGAATCCTCATAAAAGGATTCGAATCCTCATAAAAGGATTCGAATCCTCATAAAAGGATTCGAATCCTCATAAAAGGATTCGAATCCTTATAAAAGTATTCGAATACTTACAAAAGGATTCGAATAGTTACAAAAGGATATGAATCGTCAAAAATAATTCGAATTAATCGTAAGGATTAACATGAAAAATTTGTTTTGTATCCTTTAAATTTCTCGTTAAATCACCGTTTTATACGCGTGGCGCATGAAGTAAAATTTCGAGTTTAGAAAAGCCCCGTGAAAATTTGTCTCGGGTCGCTGCGCGACCCGAGACAAATTTTCTACGCGGGGCTTTTCTAAACTCGAAATTTTACTTCATGCTTAGTCTGGGAGTGGTAAATTTTAGAATTATCATAAAGTTGTGTATCTAGTTTTAAAAAAATCTTTCTCGGTTTATTGAACAAAAACAAAAGAGCTGAGGTGAAAAGTGTTTAGGTAAAAGTGGTTTATTTTTTCGTTGACTACAACTTTTGTTTGAAACATTTTTTGATTTAGACGTCGAAAGCCATAATCGTTGAGTTATTGACCTCCACTAGATTTTTTAGTTTCTTATCCAAAAACAAAAGAGCTGAGGCGAAAAGTGTTTAGGTAAAAGAGGTTTATTTTTTCGTTGGCTACAACTTTTGTTTCAAACATTTTTTGACTTAGACGTCGAAAGCCATAGTGAAATTCGTTTAATAAAAAAATATCTAATGATTTCTGGAGATTTTTAACACAAGACTTTTACACATTTGATGGTATAATTAATATTAAATTACTGAAATAAGTATTTATCTTTTAATATATTCGTAAATATACGATACACAATGTAAACTATTTATTTAATTAAAATATTTAGAAAATAACAATACCCTGGCCTACCCTGAAGTTAGGCTGCGAGTCCCTGTGGTAATTTACCTCTATAATTACCGTAAATTATAGTATATAACCCTGATGTTTCAGTAATATTAGTAACATTCTTTCGCGTGCATGCGCAAGGGATAAGAATATGTCAAAAATGTTTCCCAAAGTAAATTAAATTTTATTTTAATTAACTATTACATAAAATATACCCGTTGAAGTGATTTATTTTAAAAATAATTAATTACAGCATACTTTGAATTTCACTAGAAATCAGTGTTTTATACGCGTGACGCATGAAGTGAAATTTCGAGTTTAGAAAAGCCTAAAGTTGGATATGTGTCCAAACCCAAACGTTCGGGCTTTTCTAAACTCGAAATTTATTTCATGCTTAATCCGGGATTAGAAAACAGTGATTAGAGAACAATCGATGACTTTTTCGACTTTGACTTTTTCAAGTTTATTCATAATTTTTAAAAACTCGACGGTTTTTAAGATTTTCCTCAACTTTGAAAATTAAATAGTTTCCGTGAATTTCCATATGTATCAGTACTTTATACATTTTTGTTAATATTCAAATTCACGTTTTTCCAATCAATTTTTTATTCACAGTTCTTGTGATTTTCCAAAACTTCATTTAATTTTCAAAAATTTTACGGAAAACCGATACTTTTCATGAACTTTCAAGATTTTTGTCAATTTTTGTGGTTATCCAAAATATTCGTTGACTTTAAAAATGCTGACGGTTTTCGTGAATATTCAAGAAAATAATAATAATAATAATATGTTTAGTTAATTTTCAAAATCTAATTATTAATTAAAAAATGTAATTAATGATTGGATTTCTGTAAATTTCCATGATTATCATTATTTATTTAATTTTTGTTAAAATTCATGAATTTCCATATTTATAGTCAATTTTTTAAATCTTCACGGTTTTTGTGAATTTCCAAAACTTCATTTAATTTTCAAAATTCTGACGGTTTTAAAATTTGGCGTGATTTTGGTTGATTTTAAAAAATCCGGTAAAAATATTGTTTTTGCTCTTTCTTGGCCGCTTTTACATACAAAAATTTTACATTTTGAAAATTCCGGGAAAGTATTTGAATCCCCTTACAAAGTCAAAATCTTGGAAAATTCTCGAAAGTCGTGGAAACGTTGAAAATTAATCTTGGAAATTTGCGAAATTAGTCAATATTTTGAAAACCAACGGAAATCTTGCGCGTCCAAATTGCCAATATTTAAGTTAATTTGCCTGCTGATTTTGACAAATTTAATAATATCATATGGCTTTTTTGTTAGTGTTTTGGTCAATTTGAATACAATTCCATGACTTTTCTCTGGCTTTCCCGATTTTAATAATTTTCAGTGAATTTTTTATTTACGTAAATTTCAGGCATTAGTCGATTTTATAATATAGTTCAATTTAAAGTTTTTAACGAGTGTTTTCACTCCCAGGCTAAGCATGAAGTAACATTTCGAGTTTAGAAAAGCCCCGTGAAAATTTGTCGAGGGTCGCGCAGCGACCCGAGACAAATTTTCGGGCTTTTCTAAACTCGAAATTTTACTTGATGCGCCACGCGTACAAAACACTGACTTTAAAAATGCTGACGGTTTTCGTGAATATTCAAGAAAATAATAATAATAATATGTTTAGTTAATTTTCAAAATCTAATTATTAATTAAAAAATGTAATTAATGATTGGATTTCTGTAAATTTCCATAATTATCATTATTTATTTAATTTTTGTTAAAATTCATGAATTTCCATATTTATAGTAAATTTTTTAAATCTTCACGGTTTTTGTGAATTGCCAAAACTTCATTTAATTTTCAAAATTCTGACGGTTTTCCAAATTTGTCGTGATTTTCGTTGATTTTAAAAAATCCGGTAAAAATATTGTTTTTGCTCTTTCTTGGCCGCTTTTACATACAAAAATTTTACATTTTGAAAATTCTGGGAGGGTATTTGAATCCCCTTATTCCCCCTTGGCTACGGCCTTGACGGTGATTACAAAGTCAAAATCTTGGAAAATTCTCGAAAGTCGTGGAAACGTTGAAATTTAACGATAATCTTGGAAATTTGCGAAATTAGTCAATATTTTGAATACCAACGGAAATCTTGCGCGTCCAAATTTCCAATATTTAAGTTAATTTGAATGCTGATTTTGACAAATTTAATAATATCATATGGCTTTTTTGTTAGTGTTTTGGTCAATTTGAATACAATTCCATGACTTTTCTCTGACTTTCCCGATTTTAATAATTTTCAGTGAATTTTTTATTTACGTAAATTTCAGGCATTAGTCGATTTTATAATAAAGTTCAATTTAAAGTTTTGAACGAGTGTTTCCACTCCCAGGCTAAGCATGAAGGAAAATTTCGAGTTTAGAAAAGCCCCGTGAAAATTTGTCGAGGGTCGCGCAGCGACCCGAGACAAATTTTCGGGCTTTTCTAAACTCGAAATTTTACTTCATGCGCCACGCGTACAAAACACTGATTTTAAGTGGAGTTCAGAAACACACAAATACATCTTTAACCAGAGTAACAGGGAGTCAGATATTTAGTCTGTTATCAAAGATGTTCAGTGGTAATAATAAATAATTACGTTTTGAATATTTTTGTTAAAACAACTGGGAACGATATTTATATGTTAATGGTTGCAAAAAATAATAACATCATATTTATTCTTAAAGGATTTGTATTCGCGATTCGAAAAAAAAGGATTCGAATCTTCGATTCGAATCATATTTATCTCTTACGAATCCTTTATTCGAGTATTCGTGATTCGAAACATATTAGGTGATTCGGATTCGTGATTCGAATCATTTTTACGAGGATTCGTCCCAGCTCTGCAAAACACTAATTTGAAGTGGAGTTTAGAAACACACAAATACATCTTTAACCAGAGTAACAGGGAGTCAGATATTTAGTCTGTTATCAACGATGTTTAGTGGTAATAATAAATAATTAGGTTTTGAATATTTTCGTTAAAACAACTGGTAACGATATTTATATATTAATGGTTGAAAAAAATAATAAAATCAAATTTATTCTTAAAGGATTTGTATTCGGATTCGAAGAAACAGGATTCGAATCTTCGATTCGAATCATATTTATCTCTTACGAATCCTTTATTCGAGTATTCGTGATTCGAAACATATTAGGTGATTCGGATTCGTGATTCGAATCATTTTTACGAGGATTCGTCCCAGCTCTGCCATCTTATATATGTATTTGGGAATATATTGCAATTATGTCAAAATTTAAAAAAAAATCAACAATAATACTCAAAACATTAAAAGTACGATTCTTTGCACAATCTACAACAAATTGGTCTTACAAAGACTGAATCACTTATTGAAACAACTACTTTCCGACCTATCCAATGTCGTCGGGGTAGTAGCTCGGGAAATAATTGTTTCGATGAGTGTTTGATTTAGTCTTTAGATAAGTTTGTTGCAGATTACGTAAAGAATCTCACTTTTAATCGATTGGATTTATTGTTACAACAATATGTTTACGTAAAATATAGGGTTAATTATTTGAAACCATAATTCCTTCAGAAATTAATTACAGACACATTTACTTTCTTAACAATTCGTTCAATTTTATTGAAATTTCCCAAAGTACCGTAATTCCTTCCCATATATGTGAATTATTCGCTTACACACAAACAATTTGTCTGCTGTGCAAAAGCAAACTCTCGGCAAGTGCATTTGCCAATAAATTAACGAATTAAAAATCGGATGAATGGGGAACGGGAATCATTCTTGTTTGCGAGTCGGCTGTTGTCCTATTAAGAAGAGTGTTCCGCAAGTGAGCGGCTGTTCTGTTCCCATGGCCGGTTATCTGAAGACATGCCTGCACGTGGCCACTATCGGCCCCGGCCATCTCCATCTCCGACTCGCTTCCTGGAGCACACCGCGTCTCGGAGTGGGTGTCTCGGGCTCCCTTAAATTTCATGTACGAGGCGATATCTGCTTGTAGATCTACGAGAAGATTGTGTATTACAGTAGTTGAAGTAAAACAGTTTTATTTTGAAGATGAAATGGATAATTTAACACAGCTAATTGATGTTAGAACAATAATTGAAATTGGATTACAAACATACGTTGAAAGAAAGAAGAAACGTAGAAAGAAGAAATGATTAGTGTTTATGCTAGTTATTGAAAAAACTATTCAGTTTGATTAGATACTTTCAAAATATGTCATAAATATGATTAAACAAAAAAAAACAAAGTTTAGAAAGTTCTATCCATCTATAGAAGCTAGGTGATTTTTTTTAGGTATACATATTTTGATGTATACGCAGTGAATTTTCAAGCATTCATTGCTTTTATAAAAGCGTGCAATTTAAAGCTTCTATTGAGTGTTTTCACTCCTTGATTAAGCATGAAGAGAAATTTCGAGTTTAGAAAAGCCTTAAAATTTGGTTTGGTCGCCTAGCGAACGAAGCGACCAAACCAAATTTTCCAAGATCAGGGTCAACGATCAGGGTTCTTGGATATGGCCACAACTGCTTTTCACTAACTTGTTCAATCACATATTCCATACGGCATTTTTGTATGGGGTTATTCCTCTATTACCACTGATATATTTAGGCTTCAACGGCGAGCAGTGAGAATTATCGCAGGACTGTAATACAGGCAAGATTGTCGTGAAGCGTTCAAACACTTAAACGTTCTAAAGGTACCTTGTCTATTAATACTTAAATGCTTGAATTATATCAAGAAATATCAGCACACATTTACAATCAAGAGCCACATACATAAGCACAATACTCGTAAGCGGGATAATATCCGCCTAAATTCATTTCGTTTATCGAAAGCTAAAATAGGTCCCCGTTATTACTCGATTTATCTACTAAACGCCATCTAATATAAAGTCCCTACCGACAAAATTATTCAAAACTAAAATCAAACAAATACTCTTAGAAAACGCAGTCTACTCATTTGAAGAATTTTTGCAGAAAGTCAGTGAAGGCATATGATGTTTTGTGAATCCACTGGTGTCGCGATGTCTTTTTCTATTTTCTTATATTTTTTGTATTTCTTTAAATGTTAGTATAACTTTATTTTATTGTTTATTTTTTTAATACTATTATAGAAAATATTAATTTTATTTGACGTGTATAAGACTTTATGCTGTTAGGACTAATAAAGATTTCTATTTTATTCTCTATTCTATTCTAATATCATAATTGCCGCCAATCATAAATGTTGGATATTTATGCCTAAAACCGAACAGTAAATACGATGGCGCTGATTGCTTCATTATGGATTATATTGATGGCGTGTTAAATGCGTAATCTAAAGATTTTCCATGGCAATTCATTTTAATTTGCCGCTCATATTTTATGCAAATTTGCTTTGGTCATTTATTATAACAAAATTTCCATTGCAAATTCCGACTGCTCATTCACGCAAAAATGAAATAAGAGTTTCGGAAATTTATATGAGAAGAGACATTTATTTTAAAATTTACCTCTGGTACTTTCAAACGTTGAAGGGCTATGAGTAGAATTATATGAAAACTCAACATTAGAATACAGTACACGACATTTTTTGTGATAATATAATATTTCTTCAAACGTTCAAATAAATTGTAAAAGTACATATGTTAGAAAGCGTAAACGCCATCTAATGCCCGTTAGCTTAAGTAATGGGCATTAGATGGCGTTTACGCCTTCGAACCTACGTAAATTGCACAGGCTGTAATAAATGGTCAAAGACGTTCAGTATTCTTTAAGCACTGGTTCGGGACAATACTGATTATGGTGTTGAAATCTGAAACGCGTATATAGTTATCCGGTGAATGAATGAGTACTGAACACAAATTCATATTCTTGATATTTGAATTATAAAAGTGTTCATAATTCTTTATATTTTATAGATTTAGCCTAATATATTTATAAAGCATAAAACAGGGAGTTTTTGTTTGAGGTATACACATCCCAATTGTGTGCTGTAAAATTTCAAACATTCTTTGTTTTTATAAAAAGATTCAATTTGAAGCTTTAAACGAGTGTTTTCCACTCCCAGGTTAAGCATGAAGTAAAATTTCGAGTTTAGAAAAGCCTAAAAATTTCGTTTGGTCGCTCCGCTTCGCTACGCGACAAAACCAAATTTTCAGGCTTTTATAAACTCGACATTTTACTTCATGCTTAATCTGGGAGTGGAAAACACTCGTTTAAAGCTTCAAATTTAATCCTTTTATAAAAACAAAGAATATTTTAAATTTTACAGCTTCAAATTAAACTCTTTTTAAAATATGCGTATGTATACTTAAAAGATAAATTCTCTGTATATAAAATTACGATAATGTTCCTATAAACTGCAAACAATATGTCTTAACTAATATAACTACTGAGACAATATATATCCATTGAAACAAATACTTCACGTGCAAATACGCCGCCGAATATTAAATTTTACAATGGGATATTTCAAATCGTATTTTATTTGCACTAACCTTCAATAACCCTCAATCAGTTGTTTGATTGAGTTACGTAAAAATCAAATTAATTTGACTAATAAAAGCATTAATAACCTTAATTCAAATAAACGTGCGAAGAAACGTTATTAGTGCTTTTATTGGTCAAATTAGCCCTCAATAACTTTTAGTCAAGGAAACGAAATTCTCCAGTGCCAGAATTGATTTAAATAATAAATTTCTGTTACAGAAAAATTTCTACAGCAAAATTGGTTATATACGAGGGTAGATTGAAAAGTTTCCGGAATGGGCAATAGATGGCGCGCGTATCGGAAAATTGTTATGATGGTTGCCAAGGCTAACCTATTTTAGGTAAGTTGTCAAATTTTCAGACACGTGCGTCGTTCCGTTTTTGTTTACTAGGATATCTTGTGAAGCAAGTCAGGCACCTTTGGAAAAATGGATAAAAACGAATTTCGTGCAGTCATCAAACATTTCTGGATGGATGGGAAAAAGGCGACGGAGATACGAGATATTTTGCAGGAAGTTCATGGCACATCCACACCTTCATTTTCGACTATTAGTTTCTGGATGAGCGAGTTCAAACATGGCCGTACGAGCACCAAGGATGAACCACGCAGTGGACGTCCAAAAACGGCCGCAAATGAAGAAATGGTCGACAAAGTCCATGATCTCGTGTTAGCCAATCGACGAGTGAAGTTGCGCGAAATAGTAGAGACCACGGGCATCTCATATGAACGTGTGCAAAATATCGTGCACGAACATTTGGGCGTGAGGAAGCTGTCGGCGCGATGGGTGCCGCGTTTGCTGACTATGGACAACAAGCGAAATCGTGTGACCACTTCGAAAGAGTGTTTGGCCTTGTTAAAGCGTAATCCAACGGATTTTTTTCGCCGATTCGTGACCGTGGACGAAACATGGATCCACCACTACACACCAGAAACCAAGCAGCAGTCGAAACAGTGGATTTCTCCAGGCGAATCTGCTCCGAAGAAGGCAAAGACTGTCCCATCGGCTGGAAAGGTCATGGCCACAGTTTTTTGGGATTCACAAGGTGTGATACACATCGACTTTTTGCAGAAGGGAAGAACTATCACGGGACAATACTACAGCGATTTATTGGATCAATTCAACGGCATATTGAAGGAGATACGGCCTCATTTGCAGCGGAAAAAAGTGGTCTTCCACCACGACAACGCGCCGACCCATTCATCCCGAATCGCCAATGCTAAATTGGTTGAATTGGGCTACGAGGTGGTGCCGCATCCCTCGTACTCTCCAGACCTGGCCCCGTGCGACTTCTTTTTGTTCACAAACATGAAGACTTGGCTCGGAGGCAAGCGCATATTTTTCTGAAGAGCACCGCTGGGAAAAGTGTATCGCCCTGCATGGGTACTATGTTGAAAAATAAAAAATAAAACCTGTTAAATTACTGCGTTTTCTTGCCCATTCCGGAAACTTTTGAATCTACCCTCGTATAACAGTAAAAAAAACAAAAATATGTATATAAAAAAAATGTTATTAACCCAAGTGTATGTAAAATTGAAGTAAAATTCTTTTCAAACCAACTACAAAGCATTAAAAAATGTTACTAATTAAATTAATTACCATTAATGAAAAATATTGTGAAAATATCGAATTGTGAGTCCAAGATTGTAAACCCAAAGTTATAAAACTTTAGGCTCACAATCTTGCACTCACAATATAATATTTTCATAATATTTTTTTGTATTCCATAATTGTACGTTTATTTGAAGATAATGAATAAATTATATTATGTTCTTGTATATTTTTTCATCTATAGAATCATTGTCTTGAAAGTAATATTGCTGTGAACATCATCGTCTCGAAAGTAACAATCAAAAGGTGCTCGCGAGAGAAACACGAGATGGACTGGCGTAAATGTTACACGTTGCTGATTTTTTTAATAATATTAATTACACCATTAAGGATACACCCATTTATCTATTATTATAATCAGCGATAATTTATTGGGAATTATAGATAAGTGGTGTTAATGTGGGACATGATCGATGACTTCGTGACCGAAACATTATTGTCTTGTGCATAAATGATATAATTACTATTGCAAATGCAAATAGCTAATAAAGTCATTTATATTTTTTTCTAGCGATTGATTGAAGATAAATACAATTAGTATTTATCAATGTTATTAGCAAATTATTTTATGCTTACTAATATAGGGTCAAGTTACAAGACAGATGTGATGTGATGTTATAATAGATTAGATAACATATTGGAACAGGATTGATAACGCGTTGTGATAGTTGGGTAGGCTAGATGTTAAGTTAGGTGACGATTTAGTCTAAATTATATCATATGTTCAATACAAAAAAAACCTTTAGAGTGCTATGATTTAATCTTTTTTTTAAATTTATTTTTGCTACACGCTTAAGGAATTGTGATATAAACCGTCAGACATAATAATTATAATGTATAATTTCAGAGTTGCCAACCTACAATATATTCCATAGCACTCTAGTGGTTTTATTTTATTGAACATATGATATAATTTAAGCTAAATCGCCACCTAACCTAACATCTCACCTATCCAACTATCACAACCTGTTATCAATCCTGTTCCAATATGTTATCTAATCTATTATAACATTACATCACATCTGTTAAACAGACGATATATGCAACAGTTACTTGTAAAGGGTATCCCAAAGTTTACGCAAGATTTGAATTAAATAGAAAACACAGTTTTTAGTCTTTAGATTGTTATTTTTTTATTGAATCATAAAGTACACGGGATAGGGCTATTTATGGAATAATACATCGGGCAAATGGCCTCCACGGCTTTGCTGGCACATACGCACTCTTTTGTCGAAATTTTTCATGACCATTCTGTATAAATGTGGCTGAGTTTCGTTGATGCAGCGTTTAATTTCCTTCTGTAATGCACGAATAGTTGTGGGCTTGTTGACATGTTATGTTGTTATGTTATGGGGTCGGTGGATCGTTTGGCCTCTGGGCCTTCCGAAATTACCTCGACCTAAAAGATATTCTGTAATTACTGACCTACTTGAGTCCCTTAATGTATAGACCTCTTGCGTAGTCCACAGTAACTTGAGGGTTAATGTGTACCATTTCATCAGGCTTTAAAGTGACCGATGACAGGCAGCTCTATCTTTGAAGGGACATGGCAGAGCATTCACAAAGTAGGTGCTCTGCTGCTTTTCGTGCCTCGTTGCAGAATCTGCAAGTGGCATCAGTTGTCTAACCCATCTTAGTAAGGTGGTATTTCAGAGGACAGTGTCCGGTAAGAAGGCCCGTTACAAGCCTTAGGTTGCCCTTGCTTAGCCTAAGAAACTGTTTGGGTCTTACGGCAGAGAAAGCGATAAACGTTTTCGCCTGCCTCAATCAAGGTGTGTTTCTCAGGTGAGCACTTTTGGCAGCATCTTCCCACTCCTGGATTATTCCCTTAATGCGGACTTTAGTTATTCCACTATAGGATTCTGGTCCAACAAATGGAGTTTTGGAGCCTTCTTTGGCAAGGCTGTCGGCAATTTCATTACCTCTGATCCCTGCATGACCTGGAACCCAGAGCAGTTTAACTCTGTTGTTCCTGGCCAGCTGCTTTAGGGATAGTTTGCACTCTCAGACAGATTTAGACTTACATTTAGGTGATTTTATTGCCTATAATGCAGCCTGACTGAGCATATGCATATCCTCTTTTTGTTGTAGCCCATTTCTAAACATACTTGGGTGCACGTGTTCAAGGCCTCGATTTCTGCCTGAAATATCGATGGGGACCGTCCTCAGGTCCTCGATGACTCGAATCGAGGACCTGTGATACTGATTTCGACTTCATTTTCAGTTTTAGATCCGTCAGTGAACCAAACTATCGAGGAACCTTGTAACTGCTTGACTTTCGCTGCAACATTATGGCGGCCTTGTATAGCCACTTCAATCGTTTATCGATGTCGTTGACAGTTGACATGTAGTCTTTGGGCATGTATACCGCTCTTTCGCATACAGTGCTGAGGATTTTTAGGTGCCCATTAAAATTTCTATATTTTGGAGTACCTCTCTGGATTATTCTTAAGGTATCTAAAGCAGCTTTCCTCCATAGCCTCCATTGCTCCAGTAGGACAAGTGATGCCCAAACATGCCATCCTTTGAACCTTGCTGAGCTTTGTTTGAGTTGTACTCTCCGTTGTCTTTGTCCATCAGACAACGGAACCATAAGTGATTATCACCGTTATGAAGAGCCAATATATCATCTAGGGGTGTAAACCCCATATTCTGCCAAATAGTTTACGGCAAGCCCATGTTGCCCCTACTACTTTGGCGGTGATGTTGTCTACATAGGTTTTCCAAATAAAGCTAAATCGACTTTCAATCGCCACTGTACATTGTTAAAACTAGTATTGTAAGCGTTAAGCACTTGTAAGAAATTCCAAGATAAAAGTTCACCGCAGGAATAAAAACGTAATCAAAATGTAAACAATGCACGTACATTCTACGATAATAATCTTATCTTGTAAAATTTGTCACGGCGTATAAAACAATAATTTAACATTAATAACATTTAATTACACGTTGGATACTAATGTATGCATGATTAAGTAAAGATGTTCGTACAAGAACGATCTGACCATTATCGATGGTAATTGGGCGTAATTATTTATTCAGTACACAATTAGAAAGGGTTGGGTGTTATATGGGCGCACACCTTTCTTTGTATTATTTAAAAGATGGTCTCGTGGGCGAGACAATGGTCAGCGTATACATGCATATACGTTCATGCATCATGTATTATATTTATCGGTATTCGCCAAAGTGATGGTGTTAGAGTTATGTGCGGTTAGAAAGTGTACATTCAAGCAAAAGAATTAAGTGATTGTAATTATTATTATTGGGCTAATTAAAACTAAATTGTAGACAAAAAACGCAGTTCATTTCTAAAAGTTGAGCTTTGGTGAGTTTTTATGACCATAAAATATACAAACTTACTATAAAATTTCAGGAGTTTATTGCTTTTTCAAAACCGTTCGATTTGGAATTACGAACGTGTGTTTCCACTCCTTGGTTAAGCATGAAGTAAAATGTCGAGTTTAGAAAAGCCTGAAAATTTGGTTTGGTCGCGTAGCGCGTAGCGCTACGCGACCAAGCCAAATTTTCAGGCTTTTCTAAACTCGACATTTTACTTCATGCGCCACGCGTATAGAACCTTAAAAAATTGTGAAGTTCGCAATATGCTACTAAAGCAGTAATCTACAGACGTATATTTTGAACTTCACTTAAGACCAGTGTTTTAAACGCGTGGCGCATGAAGTAAAATTTCGAGTTTAGAAAAGCCTGAAAATTTGGTTTGGTCGCTCCGCGCTTCGCGCTACGCTACCAAATCAAATTTTCAGGCTCTCCTAAACTCGACATTTTACTTCATGCTTAATCTGGGAGTGGAAAACACTCGATAACGCTTTAAATTGAACACTTTAAAAAAAACAATAAATATCAAAAATGTACAGCATATAGGCTGTATTTGGGATATGTATACTTAAAAGAAAAACTCGCTGTGTTTTTTTATTTGTGTACCTACATCACGATTACAGTATAATCTAATCGAGTTCGTGGAGCGCGCATTTTCAGCACCGCGCAGCGGTTTTGGTTAAGTGACGTAAACAATGGGCGAGCGTCATTAAATCAGCGCGCGTTGCGTTGCTTGCTTGCGAGGGAGATGCGCAAGAGTCGGTGAAAAATTGCGGTGAATTGACGACGGGAAAGCGCGCCGCGCCGGCGTTTCGCGCATGATCTAATAAATCCGTTCAATTACAAGGCACCTATCTCTTGACTGGCTGCTTGCTCACTTGTCGGTTGCGACATACGCGTTCTTAATGGATCGCGAAATCCAATACAGTAATGCTTAAAAGGTCTTAAGTCACTTTCAATTAAGAAAAATAATCAACAAAAAATCAATTTTCTGAAGATATAATGTTGCATCTGGGCGACTCATGTATTATCCATGTATTCCAATCAACATAAGATAAAGTATAGTTACGAGAGAAAAAAAACTAGTACGGCAGGGAGCTTCAGCCACTTCTAAAATATCGTTTTTTTTTTCTTGTACAGGTTACAGGTTAACAAAAATGTTTTTCTTGTCCAACAAGACGGTGCTTTTGTTAACATGCACTTCATTAGCAATGTCTCTAATGCTAATACCGTCTCTAAACGTGTCGTTATTATCGCTTTTTGCGTTTCAGTCAGTTGAGGCATGTCGACTTTAATTACACTTCTGTGCAATAAAATTAAGCACAAGTCTTATAACTATTTTTCACAATATTCTAGTTGTATAATTCGGGTCTGTGTCAATTGCCTAGCAGCAGTTTCAATAAATGATAAAACATCATAACTTAAAAATAACACCTTTATTAAAAAACCAAAACTAAGACCTTTGAAAAAAAAAAACTTGTAATAAATACAACAAAGCCGAAATAAAAAAACCATCTTCTATTTTAGTTAAAATTCGAATTTTTAAATTGCTCTCTGAATAACGCAGCATTTTGACATTAAGGAAATTGACATATTTACATATTTTCGTAACTAGGAAACTCATCATGTCCGTTTTAAACTATAATATATTTTGTGTGCTTAATTTTATTGCACAGAAGTGTACATTTCGTTTGACATTCCCGCAGATTTGTCAATTTGATTGACAATTTGAAAAATCAAAGATGATCCAGTTCACATAGCAAAATATTTGGCTGTACTAGTTTTTTTTCTCTCGCAACTGTACATATCTACTATTTTTTCAATTTTAGTCTGATTGAAAGATCACAAAATTTGTTAGACAATTCATCGTTACAAACGTATAATCCTCTATATAATTTTAACTTAATCTCATAATCCAACTGGAGTAAATATAAAATGTTTTAACCTGCAATAAAAATCCTTATCATCAAAAACGATTACACAAACTGGGCCGAGTTTTCCTGACTTGTAAGCGGCTTAAACGTGTGAAACGCCGGATTTATATTTATATACACAGATGGGTGTGTTTTGGATAACGATCTCTGGGCCTCAACTTTTTTTTCTTCTCTCCGGCATAAAGATATTTATCCATATTTCCCGAAATTATTGTTGTCGTGCTCGGACAACAATAAAATGCGCCATCATTTATAATATCGGCCAAGTGACAGCGTCTATACAACCGGACCAAATCGCAACGAAAATGCAATGTGGGATAATACAATTTGCTAAATCATCGTCTGATTGTCCGATTTTTCGAACATGTATACGTAACGAAAACATTTGGCTGTTGCGTTACAGGACTGTAGTTGCCCAAAATGTATATGGTACATTTTAATATAAGTAGTACATTTTATTGAATAATTTAAAGATTAACAAATGACTAAATAAACAATGTATAAATTTGAATGTAAGTAAGACACTCTAATAAATTCAAACATTAACAAACGACCAAGGATCTAAGTATTTTAGTTAAGCTTAAATAAGTCTATATAGTAATGTAGTTACATGTACAGGTCTTGTTTAATATTTCTTCGGTTTTTGTTAGAAAAAAAATAATAATGTAACGGCAATCACTTGTTGTATAATTCAATGTCCTTGGTGGTATTAGCTCGGGAAGTAGTTGTTTCAATGAGTGTTTGATATAGTCTTTGTAAGACTAACTTGTTGTAGATTGCGAAAAGAATCGCACTTTTAATGTTTGAAGTATTCTGCAACCAAGAATTCGAAATTTCATTTATACTTATGTTTGAACGGTAACGTGACTGCCAGTCTAAGGTGTCAAATTGTTTAGAGGGAATGGCAAAGCTATACTGATGAGAGATAAATCTCGAAACGCGTCTATAGATGGCCTGAATAATTTGACCCAAATTGTTACATTTGCAGTAGATTCCTGTATGTAACAGCAAACACTTGCTGTATAATTCAATGTCCGTCGGGGTATTAGCCCGGGAAGTAGTTGTTTCAATGAGTGTTTGATATAGTCTTTGTAAGACTAACTTGTTGTAGATTGCGAAAAGAATCGCACTTTTAATGTTTGAAGTATTCTGCAACCAAGAATTCGAAATTTCATTTATACTTATGTTTGAACGGTAACGTGACTGCCAGTCTAAGGTGTCAAATTGTTTAGAGCGAATGGCAAAGCTATACTGATGAGAGATAAATCTCGAAACGCGTCTATAGATGGCCTGAATAATTTGACCCGAATTGTTACATTTGCAGTAGATTACTGTATGTAACAGCAAACACTTGCTCTATAATTCAATGTCCGTCGGGGTATTAGCTCGGGAAGTAGTTGTTTCAATGAGTGTTTGATATAGTCTTTGTAAGACTAACTTGTTGTAGATTGCGAAAAGAATCGCACTTTTAATGTTTGAAGTATTCTGCAACCAAGAATTCGAAATTTCATTTATACTTATGTTTGAACGGTAACGTGACTGCCGGTCTAAGGTGTCAAATTGTTTAGAGGGAATGGCAAAGCTATACTCATGAGAGATAAATCTCGAAACGCGTCTATAGATGGCCTGAATAATTTGACCCAAATTGTTACATTTGCAGTAGATTACTGTATGTAACAGCAAACACTTGCTGTATAATTCAATGTCCATCGGGGTATTAGCTCGGGAAGTAGTTGTTTCAATGAGTGTTTGATATAGTCTTTGCAAGACTAACTTGTAGATTGCGAAAAAAAGTGCGATTCCTTTTAATGTATAAAATTAATCTCAAATATTCCCTTTTTTTAAACTTTTGATAAATAAGGATTTCACTTACATATTCTTATAATTAGTGCACAATACTTTTACCAGTCTACTTTTATTTTCATTCATTGATTTCAACAAATTTTCTCTCAATCGTTTACATTTACCATTTTTTTACTTCACCTTCCTATTTCATCCATTTTTTGTTCTCTTGGAGCGGATATCCCATAACAAGATTAAAAACATTTGAGAATTTTCCGTTCGTCTTGGTTGACTCCGAATGGAATGAGACTAATCCGAAATTATTCACGGTCGCGTGTGTTGCGTGCGTGTGTGCATTCGCAGACTTGTTTACAAGAGCGTTCCTAGCTGTCAGATTTGCGACATTTTCCATACATTGGTGCGATGGCACAATGCGAAAGGACGGTCCATCCATCAAACAAACACCATAATGCCATAATGCTGGGTTACTGACCATACCGACAGGACCGTACCGTGAATGATTAGATAAAATTATCCGCAACAACAACAAAAAAGAAGAGAAAAATAATCTTTTCAGTGGAATCTATAGAGTTTAGTTTGATTTTTAGGCCAGTGATTTTTAATTTGTTCCAGTTGCTTATGTATTTAGATTTGGAAGAGAAATATGAATTATTTCAGTCAAATATAACTGTTACAACAGTAATATTATAAATGAATTTATCAAAATTAGGTAAAGTAAATCACTTGTTTATTGTCTTAGTAGTCTTATTATTATGGACGTATTGTTTATACGAACATTATCGCAATTGGGGATTTTTATTTTAGGTATACATATGCATGCATTGTAAATTTTCCGATATTCGTTGTTTCTTAAAAAAAATTCAAGTTGAAACTTAAATACAGGGAGTTTTTCTTTTAAGTATATATATATATATATATATATATATATATATATATATCCTAATTACAGCGTATACACTTAAATCTTCGGATGTTTGTTAAATAAATTTAATTTGAAACTTTCAATTCGTTTTTTCCACTCCCAGACTAAGCATGAAGTAAAATTTCGAGTTTAGAAAAGCCCCGTGAAAATTTGTCGAGGGTCGCGCAGCGACCCGAGACAAATTTTCTGGGCTTTTCTAAACTCGAAATTTTACTTCATGCGCCACGCGTATAAAACGCTGATTTCAAGTGAAGTTCAAATATTCATACATTTCACAATACTTTAGTGTTTTATACGCGTGGCGCATGAAGTAAAATTTCGAGTTAGAAAAGCCCAGAAAATTTGTCTCGGGTCGCTGCGCGACCCGAGACAAATTTTCACGGGGCTTTTCTAAACTCGAAATTTTACTTTATGCTTAGTCTGGGAGTGGAAAACACTCATTTAAAGCTTCAAGTTGAACTTTTTTAACGAATATTCGAAGATTAAGCCATATACGGTGTAAATGGGATATCTATACAAAGACAAATTTTCTGGGCTTTTCTAAACTCGAAATTTTACTTCATGCGCCACGCGAATATAACGCTGATTTCAAGTGATGTTCAAATATTCATACATTTCACAATGCTTTAATGTTTTATACGCGTGGCGCATAAAGTAAAATTTCGAGTTTAGAAAAGCCCAGAAAATTTGTCTCGGGTCGCTGCGCGACCCTCGACAAATTTTCACGGGGCTTTTCTAAACTCGAAATTTTACTTTATGCTTAGTCTGGGAGTGGAAAACACTCATTTAAAGCTTCAAGTTAAACTTTTTTAACCAATATTCGAAGATTAAGGCATGTACGGTGTAAATGGGATATCTTTACTTAAAAGAAAAAATCCCTGTATTAACACTGATTTCTTTTCAAATGTTTATTTTTTTAGGGTCTAAATAAAACACTTGTTTTGCTCCCATATATTTACAATTCTGTTGTACAATATAAGTTATTATAATTTCACATTAAATCACTTTTTACTTTGTTTGTATAAAACTTTTTATTACAGTTTCGACAAATTTAACTTGTCACTATCAAACACTTCATGTTTGATAATGACAAGCTAAATTTGTCGAAACTGCAGTCACATTCAATATAAATTATTATACAAACAAAGTAAAAAGTGTTTTATTATAAAATTAACATGTATACCGAAGTAAAAGCCTCCACAATCCAGAAGTTAATATAATAATTACTTTTAATAAGGGAGGGATAATTTAAAAATTAATAATTCAAAGCATTACATATTTTAAACTTCACGTTCAATCAGTGTTTTATATGCGTGGCGTATGAAGTAAAATTTCGAGTTTAGAAAAGCCCAGAAAATTTGTCTCGGGTCGCTGCGCGACCCTCGACAAATTTTCACGGGGCTTTTCTAAACTCGAAATTTTACTTCATGCTCAGTCTGGGAGTGGGAAACACTCATTTAATGCTTCAAGTTAACCTTTTTTAACGAATATTCGAAGCATATACGGTGTAAATGGCATATCTATACTTAAAAGAAAAACTCCCTGTATTAACACTTGTTTTGTTTCAAATTTTTAATTATTGTAGAGTCAAAATAAAACACTTGTTTTGCTCCCATATTTCTTAAATTCTGTTGTAAAAAAATAGTATATTGTGTATCTAGTGCGTGAAGTAGACTTTTTTACACAAGCGTGAAGATTGCGAAACGAGCGAAGCGAGTGAAGCAATCACGCGAGTGTAAAAAAGTCTTCACGCACGTGTTACACACTATACTTTTTCTATGACTACACGATTTAATAAATTCCAAAACACAAACAAACTATTAACGTAAAGTATTTATTTATCTTTATAATAATTATTATTAATTGTTACAGTGCAGTTGTTTAGGTACATTACACCAGAACTTTCGTTGGATGTAGTATTTAGACAACTATTGTTATTATTATTGCTAATATTCAAAATTTTGTTTGAAACATCTTGCTTCTTTGTTATCGAATTTTTAACATAACTTTCTGCAACAGCAGAACTTTTCCAGCCTCCGTGCTTTTTTAAAGTTAACAGATCGGCACCAGCTTCAACTGAAGAACGCCTAAAGCAATGGCCGGTATATTGCTCAGGATTTGGCAATTTTAAAAATTTTGCAACATCTGCGGGTACCTTTCCAATTTTATTAATGCCGATAACTTGACGGGTACATTTTACTTTTTGATAATTAATGAAAATTTTTTTTTCAGCGTAATTTTTAGGGCGTAGAGCTAAGTATTTTCTGTAGTATTCTAAATGTAGTGTTACAGCAAATTTTCTTGAAATTTTAGTTTTAGTGTCTGGTACAACTATGAGAAGAGATGATCCAAAATCTTGAATATCCTCTACATTCAATTTATATAATTCGTCTCTTCTCAGGGCACCAGCAAGTCCAAAAATTTAAACGACCTATAGTAAGAAAATAAATAAGAATTTTGAAAACTATGCTGCATTCCACTTACCTTATTTAATAAATATATATTATCCGGTGCTTCATTTATAAATTTAAGGATATGTTCTTTATCCAAAACTCGAGATTTCTTTGGAGTATATCCTTCACTTTTTCTCTTTAAAAATGATATTACTTTAGTATAATTACCAATGTTTATGTTATGGTTGACATTTATTGTACTCTTCAACATTGAATAGTGACTCCAAAGTGTTGAGGGCTGGAATTTTGTCGCCAGTTCTGCGAGATATGTTAAAATTACGTTTTCCGAAAATGAATTAATTTCATGTTCAGTGCGCCATTCCATGAATTTTTTATAAATATTTTCATAAATATCAAGAGATTTTTTCGGCAACAGCGACGAACTAGCAGCGTTAGCTGCCGCAATAATCCTTGGTGGGGTATTAGGCCTCTCTGGAGATAGTGATGTCTGCATTTTAACGTTCACCAATGTTCACCAACACACAAAACAGCACAAACTTAACTAAATGACATGTGTCATTTAAAAAATCACCGCCATCTAAAAATTGTTCACCGATGCTGAAAAGTGTATTGGCTCTTATGGCAGCGGTGCGTGAAATAAATCCCATAAGAATTGCATTGTACTTCACGCATCGGTATGAAAAATCAAATTTCACACATTTATATCGATGTGTAAAATTGTATTTCACAAATAGGAGTAGAAAAAAGTTATTATAATTTCGCAATAAAACACTTTTTACTTTGTTTGTATAACACTTTTCATTGCAGTTTCGACAAATTTAACTTGTCATTATCAAACACTTCATGTTTGATAATGACAAGCTTAATTTATCCACACTGTAGTCACATTCATTAAAAATTATTATACAAACAAAGTAAAAAGTGATTCATTGTGAAATTAACATGTATAACGGAGTAGAAGCCTCCAGAATACAGAAGTTATTATAATTGTTACTTTTAATAAGGGAGGGATAATTTAAGAATTTATAACTCAAGGCATTACATATTCTAAACTTCAAGTTCAATCAATGTTTTAAACGCGTGGCGCATGAAGTAAAATTACGAGTTTAGAGAAGCTTGAACATTTGGTTTGGCTAAACAACATTTTCAGGCTTTTCTAAACTCAAAATTTTACTTCATGCTTAATCAAGGAGTAGAAATATTCGTTTTGATGTATTCATTTTGAAATTTCTTCTAAGTATAAAATGTAATTTCGACATCGTGTAAAAAAAAATAATGTTGGGAAATATTAGGATATTCAAATGAGAATTGAAAAATTAAAATATCAGCATCGGTCAGTCTGCTTTTGTCTCGCTACCCACGCTTGCACCATTCGATGTAAATGAATTTGTCCATTTAAATATTGCCTAAAAAAATCGTGACGAAACATCAATTACCTCATTATAAATTTAAAACGTATTTATAAAATAATACAAAAATTCGAAAAGGAACATCTGCTTAATTCATCTATAGAGTAGAATTAAAGTTGGAAACTATAAATAAAAATTCGAATGCTAAAAATGAATTTTCAGTCGCATAAACTAGCATTTACAGGATTAAAAATTAAGTTTATAATTTTAAAAACCATGGTCATGTACTTATAGTTAATTAAAGTTTAAGATTTAATCAGCATATATTTAATTTAATTACTAGAAGTAAAATTACAGGCGCTAATAATAAGAATTTAAGTGAAATGGTTGACTATTTAACTTGGATTACGTTGGAATATTTCGCAAAAATTCAATATATTTCTGATGATGCTCTAAAATTCTGAAAATTAGTTTAAAATTGTTTAAAGTTTAGGATACACTTAATTCAAATTAAATTCAATAAGTGAATGTGAAAGCATAAGCCCTCAAAATAAAAATGTCAATATCTTTAATTAATTTTTCACTTAACCCATGGTGAAACATTTTTCAATCTAATACTGGATGATTTAAATTAAATTTAAATTAAAACACTTAGTTTGTTTCACTTATTAATATTTTCTCCGACTGGTTTCGACCATTGGTCATCTTCAAGAAGGAAGATGATGAAGATGAAGATGACCAATGGTCGAAACTAGTCGGAGAAAATATAAATAAGTGAAACAAACCAAGTGTTTTAATTTAAATTTAATTTAAATCATCCAGTATTAAAAACTTCAATATATAAGTGGGGTATCGTAAACAAACTTCGAATAATTTCATATTTTGCGCTAAAGCCTTTAAACCCTTAGTATTAGTACCATAATTTAATATAATGGGTGTAAAATTATAAGCGACCCTTTTACAGACACACTACAAATATGAAACAAAATTGTTTGTTTCTTTTTGGAAATTAAAGATGGATATTCTAAGTTTTATCCTCAATTATTTTGAACTTCAATACTTAAAAATTACATCGACTAGATGACCTCCATTTCTATCGATGAATATCTGCGCACGGTGCAATATTGATTGATCCCTTTACATGCTGACACATTTCAGCCGGAATCTCAGCAATAGTTTGTCTTATGTTATTTTTTAAGTCTTCCCGAGTTTGAGGTGGGTTCTGGTACGCTTTTGATTTAACATAACCCTACAAAAAGTAATCTGGTAACGAAAAATCAGGAAAGCGCTTAGACCAAGGCTAATCTTCAAGCTGAGATAGCAAACGATCCGGAAACATCTCTCGCAGTACTTCCATAGATATATTTGACACATAAGGCCTACCTGACGTGGTTTTAGGTAATGCTGAGATTCGAACGTTGCGACCGCACACGGTCCCGCACTCAGTGTTGCCAACTATAACCGTCAAATGTCTAAAAGTCTTTTCTTGAAAATCACCAGAAATCACCAGTAGGTATACTGAGTCCATATGGAAACATTGTACTTGTTAAGTGATTTTGTTTTTTTCCTCGTATTTTTTGATTATTTTATTATTTACATGTTAAGATTCAAGTGTAGTAACTGTCAAATTTATTATTTTAATTTGACGTAATCATTCATGCAACCCACCGTCTTGTTGAAACCATGTAACATCTAATAGTAACCGGAGTTGGCCGATGGCATCCACTAAAAACATTTGCAACATTTCCACATATCGTTCACTGTTAACTGCTGCATTTTCCAATTCATTTTCGAAAAATTATGGGCCCAAAGGTTTCAAAGCCACAACTGATCCCCTATGGTGATAGTTTGTGAGCCATCTTCTAATTGTCGTACGAGAAGGAACCACTTCAACATTAAATTCTTGCAGAAACTGTGTTTGAATAATTGAATCAATTAGTAGTTTTTTCTATCACGTCTCGCATGTGTATAATTTTTTGCAAAAAAATAAACTTTTTCATATTAACGGAGTAATTTCTGTGGAGACATTTTTAAAAAATATCAAGTTATTTATGACAGCAACTAAACAAAGAACCATATCATCGTTCGTTGGATAATTAAATGTGTACATTTTCTCTTACTGGATTCTTCCTTATTTATTTATTATCATAATGCTACTATTAATAGTAGAATTACTGATAATTTTCCCACAAGCTTACAGCTTTGAAAAATTACCAGTTAATATTGTATCTATATTTATTTTATAGATTTAAAATATTTGTATTTACTTTAGTTTGAGAATGACTACTAGATAGTCGAAACTAGTCACACAATTAAATGTAAGATCCAGTGGTTAAACAAAGTAAAAAGTGTTTTATTTACAAGTGTATTTAAGATGTACCACAAAGTGAACGCCTACAACACCAAACAACGATTTAAAATATGTTTAATTTTGTCATTCATATACGATTACATATGTATATTTTGTAAACGTGCAAGTTTGAATATGAAATAAATAAATAAATAAATAATTCCTTAAACCTTCTCTACACAGACTATTTAAGCAATCGGCCAACATCTAATTGTAATGATTAGAAGTGTCAAATGTAATTGTAATGATTAGAAGTGTAAAATGTACTGCCATATTTCAAGTTTTCTTACCTATGGAGATAACGTATGTTCAATTAAAAAAATCTCTAGAGTGCTATGGAAAATATTCTAGGTTGGCAACTCTGAAAATATACATTATAATTATTCTGTATGACGTTTTATACAGGGAGTTTTT
Source organism: Philonthus cognatus (assembly GCA_932526585.2). NCBI lineage: Eukaryota > Metazoa > Arthropoda > Insecta > Coleoptera > Staphylinidae > Philonthus > Philonthus cognatus. The sequence goes on along the minus strand of OW052241.1, from coordinate 29,847,418 downwards.
CTTTAAAATATACGTATTCCAAATTCAGCTTATTTTCTTTAAATCTTTAGATTTTCATGTTTTTTTTTAAAAGAGCTCGATTTGAAGCTTTGAACGAGTGTTTTCCACTCCCAGGCTAAGCATGAAGTAAAATTTCGAGTTTAGAAAAGCCCCGTGAAAATTTGTCTCGGGTCGCGCAGCGACCCGAGACAAATTTTCTGGGCTTTTCTAAACTCGAAATTTTACTTCATGCGCCACACGTATCAACACTGATTTCTAGTGAGTTTCAAATATACACAAACATTTTAACATAAAGAAAAATTTAACATAAAAAAAAATTGAGTTTGTCAATAGTTTGCAGAATATTTACAAAATATAAAATCGAATATTAATATTACTTTAATTCGTTTTTATATTATATACATACATTTCACAATATATTAGTGTTTTGTACCCGGGGCGCATGAAGTAAAATTTCGAGTTTAGAAAAGCCCAGAAAATTTGTCTCGGGTCACTGCGCGACCCTCGACAAATTTTCACGTGGCTTTTCTAAACTCGAAATTGTACTTCATGCTTAGTCTGGGAGTGGAAAACACTCGTTAAACGCTTTAAATTGAACTCTTTAACAAAATAACGGATGTTGCAAAATTTACAGTTTATGCACGTTTGCCTGAAAGAAAAAATCCCTGTATGTCAATTCCTGAAGTGTTTAGCTAACTTAAATTTAAAAAATAAATCATGGCACTCTAGAGGTTTGTTTTATTGAACATATGATATATAAGAAAACTTGAGATATGACAGTACATTTGACACTTAATCATTACAATTAGATGTTTAAAATTTGTGTACTTTATAATTCAAATTTGTTCACTTATAATTTGACACCCTTTATTAATAAAACAATTTAATACACAACGAATATAAATTACAGGGTTTTTCGTTTGATTTTCACCATCAATCAAATGAAATTTTCTTTTTATCAAATGAAAATCCCACGCGTACGTTTTATATCAACATATTTCACTATTTGTCAAATGACTTTTCATGTTTATCAAATGAAATTTCTATTTTAATAAAAATAATTAAACAATGTTTAAAAACGTTAAATATACACTGTATATTACTAAGAATACAACACTAAAAAATAATAATTCTACTGATATAACAATGCTATCAAAATGAAACAATAAGATATATTTTTTTTCACTCCAAATAATCGCTCAAATATGATTCAATATGTAATGAAGTTCTGAAATTTGATGATAAACTGCTTTATACAAAGCACATCTTTATAACTAGAACTTCATGTTTTAATACATTTAATCCTTGGGCTTAACAATTCTTCTATTGGTTTCACAAATGGTCTGTAAGGTGGCAGAAATGCAATGGGAAAATCCTTTGATAATAGGGGAAAGTCATTTGACAAATAGCGAAATATGTTGATATGAAAGTGATATGTGCGATTTTTATTTGATAAAAAGTGAATATCATATGATACGTGGTGAAAATCAAACGAAAAACCCTGCAAATACAGCAAAAGGTACGTTTATACAATTAAACTTATTTATTCGATTTTATATTTATGTAAAGATACTTTCTTAAGAGGGGGGTTGGGTGCTCGGTTGTCAATTTTGGCTTAAACATCGCTTGAACTTCATAGTCACTTTTCAACGTCATATACGATGGCAAAACGTTTAAATTAAGAGGGGGAAAGTCACTTGACCTTCTTTTGTCACTTCTTAACGTCATATAAGATGGCGGAGCATTTGAATTGGTTATATGGAAGCAAAACTACTTTGCATCTAAAGAAATTATCGCTTCGATTTATTGCTATCTGTCATTCACACGTCAAGAGTGACCATTATATAATAAAAAGGCGAAAATAGAATCTTTATATGAACTTTTATTTCCATATAAATAATAAATTACTTTATGTGAAAATAGACCTTTAAACAAACAATATTTCTGCATTAAATAAAACAGTTAAAAAAAATCTGTTTTCACCATTTTATTAACCCATTAAACGCCATTGGTGCATACAGGCAACATTATTCAATTTTTGTTAATTAATTAATTATATTACTAAATAAATTAATTTAATATATTACATCATTTGACCTGGCTTAGAAATGTATGAAAAAAAATGTTAATATTTTGTTATTTAAATATTTACATTATTACTCATTTAAAAAAAAAACAAATGTCAGTGTATTTCAGACTCAACAGTATTTCAGTGTTTTATACGCGTGGCGCATGAAGTAAAATTTCGAGTTTAGAAAAGACCGAAAATTTGGTTTGGCCGCTCCGCTTCGCGGAGCGACCAAACCAAATTTTCTGGTTTTTCTAAACTCGAAATTTTACTTCATGCTTAGCCTGGGAGTGGAAAACACCCGTTTAAACTTCAAATTGACTTCTTTTAAGAAAACAACGAATATTTAAAAATCCACAACACTTAATTGGGATATGTATACTCAAAAGGAAAAACTCACAAAAAATTATGATTTAAAACTTTTTTTTAATTTAATATATTATTTCATTTGACCTGGCTTAAAAATGTATATATTTTGTTATTTCAATATTTCGATTATTACTCACAACATACTCACAACATTTCAGTGTTTTATACGCGTGGCGCATGAAGTAAAATTTCGAGTTTAGAAAAGCCCCGTGAAAATTTGTCTCGGGTCGCTGCGCGACCCTCGACAAATTTTCTACGCGGGGCTTTTCTAAACTCGAAATTTTACTTCATGCTCAGTCTGGGAGTGGAAATACTCGTGCTAAACTTCATATTGCACGTTTTTATATAAAATCGACGAATGCCTAAAAATGTACAGCGTATACATTATGTATATTTAAAAGAAAAATTCACAGTATGTAATACAATAAGTTATTCATAGAAATCATAAAAATTTGTGCAGAATTTAACCTAAAATCAACTTTTACAGTTAACTCTATATTTGCTCGGCCGTTAATAGGTTAAGAAAGGCTCAATGCATATCTTGGTAAAAGAACATTGGTTAAATATTATCTTATAACAACGCTGGAACCGTATTCCCAACATACAAATTTTACATAGCCTAACCCCACTCTTAATCAGTTGTTCCAAAAGACGTAATTTAAACTCAAAATATTAAATTAGAGTTTTAATTACGTAACTTTAGATAACTACCCCTTAATGAAAACCCCCGATATATTTTTATACCCACAACCATAATTCTGCTATACTACACATGTACGTATACAAAAGGGGTTGTTTTGTTCGGAATTTGTATTGAACCCCTCCCGAAAGCGATGTACTTTTAAAAATACAAAAAGCGGACAATCCGGCAACAGGTAATGTGTACATTTATCCGTGTTATTCCCCCGTGTTGAATTGAAATGATCTCCGATATCATCCAGGATGTCGATGAAAGGTAGGAAAAGAAAAAAAAACATGTGTTTTGACCGAACTGTCCTTCCTTCGATATCCGGTCAAAAATGTTCCGGATGCGACAAAAACGCAATACGATATATGATACTAGAAAAATAAGAGGATACGCATACGTATCTATATATATATACAATACAAATTGTGGTACTGATATTAGCAGGTAGATAAAATTGTAAGATTATTTTGTTTATTGTAAAGAATGAGGGTTTATTGAAAATAAATACATTGTTTTTCAACAATACTTTTCGCAATCTACAACTAATTTTTATCGTGTTGTTTTTTTTTTGTTATATTTCCTTTTATATATAAACAAGCAAACTATCTAGCTTGACCTAATATATACACCCATTTTTAACTCAATTATAAGACTTTAATTTTAAGTATATATACCTGTACAATTGTTAGTTTAAATCACTTTGAGTTTGAAAATGACAAGTTAAAGTTGTCGAAACTATAGTCGCTTAATAAAGTCTCAGTTATACAAACAAAGTTAAAATCATGTTTTATTTGTAAACTATTTACTTGTTAGAATTAGTAGCACAATTTGATTTCAATAATAATAATAATCTTTATTTCAAATACTATTCAGGTACATTGATTTATCAAAGGTATAACAATTACGTATTTGAAATCTAATAGCAAAGTTCAGTTTTTGACTGGGTCGCCGCGAGTGTTTTTCAATTTAACCATTGAACATATAATTTTACAAATTGATAGAATTATAATATACCTGCTTGCATTTAAAAAAAACATTAAATAAATAAGTTTGATTAATTAAAACATTCTAACTTTATAATGCACAAATTAAATGAATAAAATAAATTACATTATATCACGCATTCTATCACATAATAACACATTTTCTCCCTTTTGATCAGAATCTCTATTTTTTTGCTTTGTTTTGTTCAGACCTCCGGTATCGAATAACCAGCTAACTGTAAACGAACCTAAAACGCGATAGAATCTAAAAAAAAAACTCGCTTATGTGTGTAAAAAATTCTTGACCAAAAGGGACAGGATTGACCCTGCGTTTTTTTTCGTCAGCCCCTTGATTAGCAGGTACGATTCTATCAAAGCGTGGGACTCGTTTTTTTCTCTGCTTCTTTGGAACAGGTAGGGCGAATAATTTTTTTTTTCTTTTCGAAATTGGCGATCTGGCACAATGGACCGCTGCTAGTGGGCTATTATTTATCGGAGAAAGAAATTGATCGAGAGATAAAGTTTCATGGGGATTTTTATTATTTGTGTTAAGATTACTATAAAATGAGCAAGAGGTTTTTAAATTCCAAATTTATTGTAATCTTAAACTAATTCAGTATTTTATCAGCAATGGTTTGTATTTCATTAAAATTATATCTTACAGAGTTTTTCTATTGCATTTCACTTTAGTTCGAATACGTATCCCTTTATCTTAAATATATATTTCCCCTATTATCAAATACGTTTTCCTATATACCACTACATTTCCCTATATGTCAAAACCTTATCACAATGCATGTTAGCAATTAACTAAGAAGACTCGTAACCCCTCCGGAGAATAGATGTTGACGTAAGTAGTGTTACATATGTATAAATGAAAATAAAATATTTCCAAAAGACAATTATTATTACTGCAAAATATGCAACAAAAATATTAAAGAAAAAGTATTTGGTATAAAGTGAAACTCATTTCGTAAATCGGGAAATCTTTTGGCATATATTTGACAAGGTGGAAGGTATTAGGGATATAGTGAATAATTTTTGATCAATAGTAAAATGCAATAGAAAAACCCTGTATATAAAAACAAATGATCGATTATTCGTGATGTTGCAATTACTTTGTTTTTTTGGTAATTTTTTTTTAAAGATGTTGTTACTAAATCAAACTATATTTATGAGAATTTCCATACTCAACGAACGGTAATATATCATAATGAATTATTGGATTTATTTGTGAAGGTGTGAATGAATAATTACGGATCCTCTCTAACAATAAGTGAAAAGTTTATTGTGTTCAAAACGCGGATATTTCGATTAAAATGTGATCCCACACAAATCACGTTGTTACTCCCGCATACATGGACAGATAGAATGATTATAATTTAAACTGAATATTTATTCAATGTGCGGAAACAACCGTAATTCATATTATCCCAAATTTATTCTCAACTAAAAAAAAACTGCTAACTTATACCCTAGGCTCTGGTTAAAAAAAATGTAAAGATCAAATTTAGTCATATAAACAAAGTCCCCTCTTTTTTATGTGCCTGAATTTTATCTTTGAATTTGATCTTTAATTATCAATTAATTTATGCCTAACAAAAACAGAATGCTTGACATTATTTTTACCGTTTAGCTCGTGGTAATTACATTAGAAAAATCGTACGTAAGTCCGGAAGTGAGCATTGTTGTGTAAGAAGCGAGTCGGCGTGGACATCGAGTCCTAGCGGAACTCAATGAGAAGACGATGAAGAGGACGGCAGAAAAAAAAATCGTCACACTTTTGCATCTATTGTGGTCTACATCGCATGACATTGCCTCAAAACTACTGTTAAATGATCCCTCCGGCCATTTAAAGAGCACAAGAACCTATGAACATGTAATACAATTAGTCCTGACCGTAAAAAAAAAAATAAAAAAAAAACGCGGAGCTCCATTGTCTTTGACCGAACGCAACTTCCGCATCCAACGGATTGAAAAAGAAAATAGGCGACAGGAAAACACAAAAGGATTTCGTCAAGACATAAGAAAATGATTTGCATTGTAACATAGTATATCCAATGAAATTTGTGGAATGCCGTTAATAAATTTAAGTTTTCTTACTTAATTTAGCGATTTTATTAGTACTATGCACACACAGAGCAACTGACAGACCAAAATAAATGATTCGTGTAGATCTCAGGGAAATGAATCAATGATTTTTAAGCGAATAGGATTTATTTTATTAAATATAGGTGTTTAATTGAATTCACTTGGTTTGCTTTACTAAAAATATTTATTCAAGATTATTGAAAATGGCATTATGCGGAAACTAGTTGAAATAAAATATTTTTAGTAAAACAAACCAAGTAAATTTAATTAAACACTTATATTTAGTAGAAATGTTTTACCAAATGAATAATGAGAAACAAGTTAATAATTTACAAACATATCATCACACACATTAAGCAATAATATTTATACTTGATGCCAAGCGTATGTAATATTCATACAAGTAAATTAATCTTTACTTATATGAATGCTACAGTTATTTAGGTTATTAAAGTATATGTGTAAAGGTCCAACGTTAGACAAATGTATATCTTCTTGTTTTTTTTATTTCCATTTTCGATGAACTCTGGATCGATTCATACCTACCAAGAACGGCTGATGATTGTTCAATAATTCTCTTGGAAATGTCAATTTTGTTATTCAGAGAATCTTCTATATATCCTTCCACAACACTATTTGAACGCCATCCACCATGTCTTTTTACTACTGATAAATCTGCCCCAGAATCTGCCAGCAGAGTAGCACTCGAACGCCTGAAACTATGACCCATATATTCTTGTGGATTATTAAGACCTAGGAACTCTGCGATTTTTTTAGGAAATTTTGATAGTGTATTAATTCCAACTGGCTGTACAGTGCATTTTTTGTTCTTAAATTTAATGAAAAATCGTTAATGGGAAACTTGTTTAGGACGTAACATTCTGTATTTTCTAAAAACGTCAATAGCTGGAACAGAGTTACATCCATTGATAATGGTGAATGTTCTAAGCTTATGAGTTTTGGTATCCGGTATTTTTACTACAATTACGTTACCCCTGTCTTCTATGTCATCAACTGACATAGCAACCAATTCGCCAATTCTGCATCCTCCAAAAAGTCCAACAATTAATACAACCTTTATTAATAAATGTTCATCATCAGAGGCAGCATCCAAAAATCGTTCCATTTCCTCTAATGTGAACACCTTAGATTTCTTTGGTCTGTGCCCTACTGATTGTTGCTTGAGAAAAGTAGAGACTTGATGAAATCTGCTTATGTCTACATTTTCTTTTACAGATAACATTTTTTTTCAATTGGGAGTAGTAAGACCACACTGATGAAGATTTAGATTTTTTGGATTTTTCCGAAATATATGCCAAAATTATACTTTCATCTACTCCTTTTGCTTGAGAAAAACAGAGACTTGATGAAATCTGCTTATGTCTACATTTTCTTTTACAGATAACATTTTTTTTCAATTGGGAGTAGTAAGACCACACTGATGAAGATTTAGATTTTTTGGATTTTTCCGAAATATATGCCAAAATTATACTTTCATCTACTCCTTTTGCGTATTCATTTTCATACGAAATTTTTGATTTTGCAGGTATCACTTTTTTTACTGCTTCCAAAGCCTCCTCCAGAACTTCAGACGGTACAAATACTTCATTATCTGGTTTTTCTTGAAATACTCCAGTGAGTTCAGACATTTTTGTGACACGAGATAGAAGTTTTACAAATTTTGAAAATTATAAATAATACGTCGTCATGAAAATGGATTTCACAGTCTACATAGTTTTTCAACATTTATTTAAAAATAAATGTAAAGTACATTTTCTTTACAATTTCGTCAAAATTGAATAAAAACATATATACGCCACGTGAATTAAACACCTTTATTCACTCAAAGAAATGATTTCACTCTCGCCGAGGCGCTCGTGAAATCAAAAATCTTTTCGTGAATAAAATCGTGTTTAATTCACTTGATGTATAATATTTATTATTATTGTGACTTTGCCAACATGCAGGGCTATTCAAAATAAAGGAACAGATTTCAAACATCTATTTCTTCCAAACGACAAAAAATAGAAACACAATTCCAACGTTCCTTAAAAGAGAAAAGTTCAAATGTTATGAATTCATATGACCACCATGTGTTACACGACAAATATCAAAACGGTGGCTCATTTCTTGCTACACACGAATCAGCTGGTTTCTAGTTATCGAATTTACAGCTTCAACAATTCGATGTCGCATATTTTCAAGAAAGGTTTTTGGGCTCCTTTTCGTAAACTGTGCGAATACGCTCGATATTTTCATTCTATGTGCGTGAACATCCCATGCTTTTCTGTTTGCAGATGCAACCATCGTCTACGAATTTTCGATGCCACTGATGGTAAATCTGCTCATGACGAGGCGGTTGTTTATTAAACTGAAGGCGAAAAGCACGTTGAGCTTCAATAATGGGCTCTAGTTTTGCTAATTGCAGCACACAAAATGATTTTTCTTGTTGTGTCGCCATTTTACTACAGACAATCAACATGACAAATAACAGGGCCAATGCGGCCGTGGTTAGAACTTCTGCCTGAACTGTTTAAATTTGAATTTGTCTGTATAGAAACGTTGGAATTATGGTTATAACTCTTGTAGTTTGAAAGAAATAAACGTTTTTAATCTGTTCCTTTCTATTGAATAGCCCTGCGTATCTTATTCTTTCTTTTAAAACATTTTATGTGTATTGTACAATTTTGTGGGTTTTGGCAGGCTTTCGTTTCGAGGGGATCAAATTTTAACTCTACGCTACTGGCTCACAGGAATGCTTATTTTATCGTGTTGTGGACTGATTTTTAGTTTTGTTATATTAAAATTTTATAAACTTCTACTGATTCTGAATAATTACAAAAATAAAGAGAAAGCATTTAACATTTGCATGTTTAGTCATAAAATAATATCCTTAGCACAAAATCATTTACAATCTCGTATAAATACAGAAAAGCAGCCACCCACTGGGGCAGAATGGACATCAGAGCGGGATCACAGAGATATAAATCATATCGCGGAAGAATAGAAGAATCCGCGACGATATTTCACATGCGCACAAACTTATGTGTGTATGTATATCCCGAGCCCGGAGAGTTTCTCTTTAGACAATAGATTACACAAACTGCAAATAACTGACCTAAACAACACATTGTGCGCTGTCCTTTGAACTTTCCTCCGTCACTTTATGTATCCCATACAATAATCATTATATCAATTCATCGTCGGTGATAATGGGCTCATTAAAAACGAAATACAATGCAGAAATGAAAGCTTCGCTCATCTCAGAAAGCTCCTCATTAAAATAACTTTTTTTTTAGATTTGTGGTTAATGTAATTCACATAAAATTTATTTATTTTATTGTTTACAGAAATTAAATTAAAAAGAAACTCACAATAGTATTTAATTAATCGCAAATGTAATAATAATAATAATAATAATAATAATTTTATTTCCCAACAGAAATTAACATTCATTTACAGGGAAAATATATAAGACTACTTAGACTAAGTGTAAATTTAAACAAACAAAAAAACAATGCTTATATACATACACAAACATACATAAAATTAAGGAGACGTATTATAATATATTTTTGATACATTTTATAAATTCTTTTGGACTAAGCATAAATATATCTGCATATTGTTGAACATCAAGATGTAACAGTTTCATGAAATTAATTGGAGAATAAAAATATAAATTGGTGTAGCTATGGTTACGTATAAATGTTGTACAATTTCTACTAGACGCTCTAGGAACATATATATTTATTAGTGCCAATAAATTGGGATCATCAATATCGTTATGAATGATCTGATGTAGACATTTTAGAAGTAAGATTTTGCGCCTTGAGCCCAATTCTTGTAAGTCAAACATTGACAACAGATCACAATAAGATACAGCAGTGTCGGGGTAAACCGAATGTTTTTTAAAATACAAATATTTAACAAACATTTTTTGCACTCGCTCTAATTTTTGCATATGCACATTGTAATTCGATGCCCAAACACAAGCACAATATTCCAATTTTGGACGCACATATGTTTGATACAATTTATTTATTGTATAAATGTCCCGAAAAGTCTCACTGATACGCCGAATAAAACCTAGCATTTTTAAAGCATCTTTCTGCATTGCAATATAATGGTGTATAAACGATAAATCTTTATCAAATAAGACACCGAGATCTTTTAAAATAGTTACTCTTTCTAATGAAACATTGTTCATGTCGTAATCAAATGTTATATAAGTAAAGGTTCTAATAATTGATATAATCTTGCACTTATATATGTTAAGATGCAGTTTATTATTGAGGCTCCATTCTATGATGTTATCCAAGTCGTTTTGTAATGATTGGCAATCATCTACAGATTTAATACAGCAAAAAATTTTGACATCATCTGCATATATTAGGATTTTAGAATTGATATCTTTAACTATATCATTAATAAATAAAATGAATAATAAGGGCCCACGGTTTGATCCTTGAGGAACACCACTTAAGGGGCAGTACGAGTGAGATTTGTACTGTTTGTATTCTACGTATTGTAGTCTATTAGACAAATATGAGCGCATTAAAAATATCATATTAATACTAAAACCCCATTGTATTAATTTACAAAGCAGAATATTGTGATCGATAGTATCAAAAGCCTTGCTGAAATCGGTATGGATTACATCGACTTGAAGACGTTGATCTAGCTGACAAGCAATAAATTCAGTAATATTTAAAAGATTTGTTTGAGTTGATCGTTTCTTTATGAATCCATGTTGTCTAGTTGTTAAATATGCCTCCACATGAAGGTATAACTTGTCAGCTATGACCACCTCCAACATTTTAGCAAAATTGTTTAGAATCGATATTGGTCGATAATTTTCGATAGCATTTTTACATCCAGATTTATGTACTGGTGTGACTCTCGCGGTTTTCCAGATAATCGGAAAATGTGAATGATTAATTATACAATTAATTATGTGGACCAGTGGTTCAGCAAGGCTTTGGATAGTATCAACCACAATAAATGATGGGATATTGTCGGTGCCGGATGTGAATTTTGTACTGAGCTGTTTTGCAGCATTAAATATGTCTGTTTCTGTGATAGTGGCAATGTTAAAACACTCATTAAACTCAGAATTTACGATATCCATATCAACGGCTGACGTTGTCCTAACATAAACAAATGAAAAATATTTTTGAAAGCTATTTACTATTGCGAATGGGTCAATAATTACTGCATCTTCAAATGTCACTAATCCTGGAATACGCGACTGATTTTTCTTTGAATTAATATAATTCCATACGTTTTTTGGATCATTCCGCACCGAACGTTCTGCATTTGCACAGAATGAATGTATCTTGGTCTTTTTTTATTATAATACGTGCCTCACGGCAGAGCTGCGACATTTTTGTTTTATAAATGCCGAGTTTATGCTTTTTGAATAATCTTCTATAGTGTTCTTTCTTTTTAAGTAATTGTATTGACGCACGTGTAAACCAACATGGATATTTATGGTGATGACTTTTCACTAATTTTCGCGGTACACACTTATCAAAAATATCGTAGAGTCCGCGGTAAAGCACGCTACAACATTCCTCAACATTATTGATTTTTAGTAGATCAGACCAGTCGCAATCAGAAATTTGTTGGTATAATGAGTTGAAATCGGCTTTACGAAAATCATACTTCTTTGAATCAAGATTATTGTATATATTTTTTTGATGATCTGTGGTAAGTATAAATGAAAAACTGAGTTGTGGATGATAGTTGTCAATTTTAATTATAGGAAAATCCTCATAGAAATTGCATTCAATATTTTTTGTTGATAATATAAGGTCAAGGATTCTATTATTAATATTTAATTTTGTATTGTGTTGTATAATATCATTAAGATTTATTAAATTATTGAGTTCATATAATTTCCGATCGCTGATTTCAACTTCAAGAGATTTGTGATAATTGGGAATATTAAAATCGCCGCATATTAGGACAGTTTTGTATTGGCTTAATAATCGATCTAGTGAGTTAAAAACAATATTATATGTATCGATGGATTCTGAAGGAGCTATATATAAACAAACTAAGCAAATAATGTTGCCTTTAATTAATACCTTAACAGCAACTATTTCAATGTTAACATCCAAAGAGATATCCTCAGCGGAACTTGCGAATTTATTTCTGACTGCTATCATTACCCCACCGCCTCGTTTATTAATTCTATCACATCTGAAAACATTAAAATCATTAGGGAATAATTCCGAGTCGCAAACATCATCCCGTAACCATGTTTCACTAAACATAAATATATCGTAGCTGCTTGCAAGAACATTATTATAGAATATATTTGTTTTAGTTAAGAGACCACGAAAATTTTGATAATAGGCATCTATTTGGTTTGTAATCTGTTGGGAACTATTCAGTTTTCCGTCACTATTTTCAAAACACCCCGCACATACTTCAGCTTGATGTTCGATTCTCCCGCGGTGCAACGCTGGTTAAATTCATTTTTAATTGAAGTTTCCTCTTCTAGTTGCAACGGAGTTCGGTCGTTTTTTATCACTTTATTTTTGTAATTTTCATTTCGTTTTAGACGCCCTGAGCCTCGCAATAAATTATTCGCTTCATGAATCGAGTTCAAAATGACTTTAATTGGTCTGCGTTTATTTTCATTTTTTTTACCAAGACGATTAATTACATAAAAGAGTTCAATTGAAACTTTAAACGAGTGTATCCAATCCCAGATTAAGCATGAAGTAAAATTTCGAGTTTAGAAAAACCTGTACATTTGGTTTGGTCGCTCCGCGAAGCGGAGCGACCAAACCAAATTTTCAGGTTTTTCTAAACTCGAAATTTTACTTCATGCGCCACGCGTATAAAATACTGAATTCAAGTTAAGTTTAAAATATGCCGCTTAGATATATAAGTTTATGTTCCATAGCCGACTAAGCTTGATTTTACATACAAGATTTTTTTTGTTTCTTTTAAGTGCATACATTAATAAATATTTAAAATGTTCATCCCAAATAAGTATACATACATATTTGAAATAAGTATTTGTAAGAGTTATTAACGTAAGAACAAAGATTAGTAGTATATTTTAAACTTCAATTGAAATCAGTGTTTTATACGCGTGGCGCATGAAGTAAAATTTCGAGTTTAGAAAAACCTGAAAATTTGGTTTGGTCGCTCCAAACCAAATTTTCAGGTTTTTCTAAACTCGAAATTTTACTTCATGCTTAATCTGGGATTGGAAATACTCAGTAGTATCTTCAAATAGACGCTTATATAAAAACGACGAATTCCTGGAAATTTAATAATAAAATTGTAAAGTAGCGTACAAATTTCAAACGCTTACAGTTAAGCATGATTTTTTAAGAATTATGAAATATAAAGTATTTTATTTCATATTTCTTAAAAAATCATGCTTAACTGTAAACGTTTTTTTGTCTTGTTATTTATTTACTTAATTGTGAAGAAATTAATAATTAATGCGGTCAGTTGAAACTTTCCCCCTGTCAGGGAATGATCTACACGTGAAGTGCATTCATTAATAAATTTTAAAAATGTTCATCCCAAATAAGTATACAATACATACATATTTGAAATAAGTATTTATAAGAGTTATTAACGTAAGAACAAAGATTAGTAGTATATTTTAAACTTCAATGGAAATCAGTGTTTTATACGCGTGGCGCATGAAGTAAAATTTCGAGTTTAGAGAAACCTGAAAATTTGGTTTGGTCGCTCCGCTTCGCGGAGCGACCAAACCAAATTTTCAGGTTTTTCTAAAATCGAAATTTTACTTCATGCTTAATCCGGGATTGGAAACACCCGTTAGAATCTTCAAATTAGACGCTTATATAAAAACGACGAATTCCTGGAAATTTAATAATAAAATTGTAAAGTAGCGTACAAATTTTAAACGTTTAAATAATTACCACTGATTACATTTTTGTATTCACTTTTTATTTTGTACTGTGACTAGTTTCGACTCAACAGCGAGTCATTCTCAAACTAACTACTTAAAACTAACATTGCAATCTTATATATACTTAAAATTATTTATCAGGTAGAAAAGCGTCAAATAGAGGCGTATACATAAGTTCCGTCTGGTCGTTTATTAGCGGGATTCCCGGATTCAGTTTTGCTTTATGAATCTCTAATGACTCCAGAAGGTTCATTTTACGGCCTATTTCTATACAATGCAAAACTGAAAGTACATCTTTATCAAAAGTATGTCCTTCTTCCATGAGGTGATTAGAAAACGTGGATTTATCCTGTTTTAATTTATACGCTCTAAGATGTTCTTTCAGCCTAATATTGAAATTTCTACCAGACTGACCTATATATACCCCTTTACAAGACTGACATGTTAACTTATATATCCCAGATTTATTGTTTATTTATGTTCACAATAAATCCGGGATATATAAATTAACATGTCAGTCTTGTAAAGGGGTATATATAGGTAAGTCTGGTAGAAATTTCAATATTAGGCTGAAAGAACATCTTAGAGCGTATAAATTAAAACAGGATAAATCCACGTTTTCTAATCACCTCATGGAAGAAGGACATACTTTTGATAAAGATGTACTTTCAGTTTTGCATTGTGTAGAAAAAGGCCGTAAAATGAACCTTCTGGAGTCATTAGAGATTCATAAAGCAAAACTGAATCCGGGAATCCCGCTAATAAACGACCAGACGGAACTTATGTATACGCCTCTATTTGACGCTTTTCTACCTGATAAATAATTTTAAGTATATATAAGATTGCAATGTTAGTTTTAAGTAGTTAGTTTGAGAATGACTCGCTGTTGAGTCGAAACTAGTCACAGTACAAAATAAAAAGTGAATACAAAAAAGTAATCAGTGTTAATTATTTAAATATTTACAATGTATCACAAAGTAACCGCCTCCACCACAAGATATTAAATTTTAAACGCTTACAGATAAGCATGATTTTTTAAGAAATATGAAATATGAAGTATTTGATTTGATATTTCTTAAAAAATCATGCTTAACTGTAAACGCTTTTTTGTCTTGTTATTTATTTACTTATTTGTGATAAAATTAATAATTAATGCGGTCAGTTGAAACTGTCCCCCTGCCAGGCAATGATCTACACGTGAAGCATTTTAATTAACTCAAATTTAGTGTGCAATCGTGGATCTTCATTAAGCCGTTTCGGTGTCCTATATTTACAAAGTCGTCGTCGTCGGCGGATTCGAAATGCACTCAAATCGGCGCGCATAATTCACAATCTTAATTATACCCGCATTTGACGGCGATCTTGTGACTTATTAAAGCCCGAACTGGATTTTATTTAAAGTCGCAGAAATGAAAATCAAGAGGTCGATAGCCTTACATAACAGGATAAAAGTTATTAAATTTTTAAAGTGTTATAAACATATTTTTCTTTAATGGTATCCTAGACATTACAAACAATAGATATTGTAGAAAACCTATGGGCGGTGTGCAGAAAATAGCTTATACAAGAAATTATGCTTTTTGACTCAATCCAAATTAGCGTAAGAAGTAATGTTGTGGCTATAAGGTGGAATTATAGCCACAATATTACTTCTTACGTTAATTTGGATTGAGTTGAAAGCATAATTTCTTCTATAAGCTATTTTCTGTACCCCACCCACGAGTTTTCTACAATATCTATTGTTTGTAATTATATTATAGTCTTGTCATTTTTTAATTGTTAAAAATAAAGATTATTATTATTATAAGACTTGATACTTTCTTTAATTCAGAAAAAGAAAATCAAAAAAAAGATTTGATTTTCGCTTTTGTCCTAGATTGAAAGAATGAACAATAAATTCTTTCAATCGAGAGAAAAGCGGAAATCAAACCATTTTTTTGATATTCTTTTTGTTACATATTATAAATATATTTTCTTCTTCAAACTACAAATGTATCTTAAAAAAAATATCTGATTAGAGTTCAGTTATTGTTGTTGCTTTTATAGGGAAACATAATTATTTTCGCAATCATTTTCTTGCTCTTGCCGCAAAGACATCTTCTAATAAAATTGGGCAACAATTGTAAAAGCAACAAAATAGATACAAACCAAATAAATACTTTTGTGAATTTTAGAAAGTATCTAGTAATTACCCACTAGATACTTTCAAGGCAAGCTTATGCCAAAAAAGAAGTATTAAGAGGGGGGTAGGTGCTCGGTTGTCAATTTAATAATATATACTAGTAAAGTCACGTTATTTAAAGGAAGGTTATAATATGGAGTGACAATAATAATATGTAAATAAAAGGAAAAGATATATTATGGAGTGACAATAATAATATGTAAATAAGAGGAAAATAAAGGGATTTTCAGTTTTGGCAAATGAAATAACAATTAACTGACAAGTCCAAAGTTTGACACACACTAAACAAATTTTACGTGTCCTAACATTTATTTGCACTGATTGTACCTTTTTCTTATTTAAAATAACTGTACATTTATACCTATCTCATAAACTGTTAATAGAACCAACATGAAATTTGGAACATTTAAATGGTTCAAGTTGGTGAATATTTGTATAGTTATAGAGTTAACTTTTTTCTTACTCTTTATTTCCAAAAAATGACACAAACTTCAAAAAATTAAATGGGACACCCTGTATATTTATAGATTTTTATGAAGATAATTAAAAGACAATTTAATGATACCACATTTTATGGGATTTCATTGATACATATTGCAGTATACAGAGAGTGTTATGTAACACCGAACATTTTCATAACGAGAATTTTTCCATCTGCATACGTTGCATATTTTGCAATGCTTAGTTTATTAAAAGAATTCAATTTGAGGCTCTAAGCGAGTGTTTTCCACTCCCAGGCTGAGCATGAAGTAAAATTTCGAGTTTAGAAAAGCCTGAAAATTTGGCTTGGTCGCGTAGCGCGAAGCGGCCAAACCAAATTATCAGGCTTTTCTAAACTCGAAATTTTACTTCATGCGCCACCGATACAAAACACTGATTCAGTGTAAAGTTTAGCGGCGTATTTTAAACTTTTTTAATATGTCAGTGTTTTGTACCGGTGGCGCATGAAGTAAAATTTCGAGTTTAGAAAAGCCTGAAAATTTGGTTTGGCCGCTCCGCGCTTCGCGCTACGCAACCAAACCAAATTTTCAGGCTTTTCTAAACTCGAAATTTTACTTCATGCTTAGCCT
The DNA here is from genome assembly GCA_932526585.2 of Philonthus cognatus. Classification (NCBI taxonomy): domain Eukaryota; kingdom Metazoa; phylum Arthropoda; class Insecta; order Coleoptera; family Staphylinidae; genus Philonthus; species Philonthus cognatus. Next base: position 29,830,058 of record OW052241.1, on the reverse strand, counting down.
GGGAGTGGAAAACCCTCGCTTAAACTTTCAAATGAATTTTTTCAATAAACCGAGCATCAAAAAATGTGAAAATGTGCAACGTATGCATATAGATACTTAAAAGAAAAATTCACGTGATGAAAATGTTCGGTGTTACATAAAACTCTCTGTATGGTAAATTAAATAATCACTTAGAGGTGAACTAACAAAGGAGATACAAGCATAAACAATATTACTTCTAATATGATTTTTTATTGTTTATTCGAAATATCATAAATAAACGCTGTGTAATGGATTTAGAAAAGAAAAACAATCGTAAACGTCAAATATTCATGTGAATTCTTTGTTGTCAATGAGAAGCAAAATAAGTGTGTGATAATTGATTGTCATAAATAATGCCTCCAAGTTTTACATACAGTGAGTATATTGATATGCTTATCATTTAGAAGAATGCTGCAAAAACAGTAGACGGTCTGTAGATTTGTATAGAATAAGATACCCGAATCGTATAATAATAATGCCTTCATAAATTTAGAAAAAAAAAAATATCTACAGGTTCCTTCCCAGTTGGAAAGCATAAAGTACCCCGAATAAGCCAGTTCTGTCTACAGATAACGTCATAAACATTTTGGCGTATTACCAAGTAAACCCACATGTTTCTACTAGACTTCTTTCTCGAGAATTGGGGGTAAGCATAACATCAATGCACAGAGTTTTAAAAAACAATAAGTTTCACCCATATAAAGTGCAATTAGTACAAGGGCTAACACCCGAGGATCCTGCACGTAGACTAAGTTTTATTGCTAAGATCTTGGTTAGGCTGAAAGATGACCCAAGCTTTTTAAATAAAATATTATGGAGTGATGAAAGTCGATTTCACAACAATGGAACTGTTAACCGACATAACTGTCACTACTGGTCCTCTTATAATCCGCATTGGACGAAAAAACGAATTTTCAACAAATTTTGGGCGTAAATGTACGATGCGGCTTATTCAATGGTAGTTTAATGGTCCTTACTTTTACCAAGGTACACTTCTGTGCAATAAAATTAAGCACAATTCTTATAACTATTTTTCACTATATTTTAGTTGTACCGGGCTTTCATTAATTCCCGAACCCCACGTGACCAAAAATAATAGGCAACCAAATGTACAAGGTGGTATGGCTCACACAAAAATTCCCTAAATACCATTTTCGCAGTATTTGCTTATCCTAGCAAATTGACTCTGCAAAATAAATAGAAATAAAACTCAATGTTTCAGAATAATTAAACATTTTTTGCTTACCTGAAAATTCCGGGCGAATCTCAAAGGATCTCAAAGGTTGGTTTAACGATGCACCGCGCATAAACGTTTATGTCAAATTTGACTTTAGTAACGTTTGGTTACTTTTTTCAAAGCCTCCAACGTACAAATACAATAATTTACGCGGCAATTTTAAATTTAGTCACGTGGGGTTCGGGAATTAATGAAAGCCCTGTATAATTCGGGTCTATGTTAATTGCCTAGCAGCAGATTCAATAAATGTTGAAACACCATAACTTGAAACTAACACCTTTATTAAAAAACCAAAACTATCACCTTTAAAAAAAAACCGTTGTAATAAATAAAACAAAGCCGAAACAGAAAAACCATCTTCTATTTTAGTTAGAATTCGAATTTTTGAATTGTTGTCTAAATGACGCAGCAAGGAAACTCATCACGTCCGTTTTAAACTATAACATATTTTGTGTGCTTAATTTTATTGCACAGAAGTGTACCATCGGCGGACATAAAATGCTGGGACCAATCGAAAATTGGGCAATCTCAAATATAACCAAATTTATACCGGTTAAGTCAGGTTTTTTAAAGAAAGGTTATAATATGGAGTGACTAGAAAAATATTTGAATGATAGGAAAAGAAAGGTCCAAAGTTTGACACACACTAAACAAATTTTACGTGTCCTGACATTTTATGTCCACCGATGGGACATTAACCTCCAGTAATTCAAATTATTTAATTTGTTGACAAAGTATACTCCCTGAATTGCTGGAGGAGATTCCTCTAAACGAGAAAGTAACCATGTAATGGCAACAAGATGGTGCACCCCTTTACTGCTCTATAGAAGTGACTAATTATATTAATGTTACTTTCCAAGGACGCTGGATAGGACGAAATGGTACAATAAATTGGCCAGCGCTATCCCCAGATATGGCGCCTCTACATTTTTCTCTTTGGGGATATTTAGAGGATGTCGTATACACCAAACAGCCTAAAGATCTGGAGGATTTGCAAAATCGAATTGTTGAAGCTTGTCAAACAATTACTGCAGATATGGTGAAAGCCTCGTGTACTCGAAATCTATTGATGAGATTTGAATTTTGTATAAATGAAGGTGGATATCAGTTCGAACATCTAATGGTTTGAGTGTGTAAAATTTAAATTAAAATTTTACACACTTGGTTTGAGTGTGTAAAATTTTAATTATGTTATGTTGTTTGTTAGTTTTGTTAGATTGTTCCTATATTGTTCGTCAATTGATGCGACAATGATCATTTCATTTAATTAGTACTTAATTATGTTAAAATAAAAACCCATCTGATTTGGAATCATCAAATTTCTTTTTCAATTACATTTAAAAAAATATATAGATATACTGCGTCTCTCATTTAATTTTTTAAAGTTGGTGTAATTTCTTCGGAAATGAAGAGTTGGAAAATAATCTAACGATACAGAATTATTCACATTTTAATTCATTTAAATGTTCCAAATTTCATGTTTGTCCTATAAACCGTTTATGAGATATTGCGTGTCTACTAGCTCGTGGGACAACCTATAGAGTAATAAACTAATTAATTATTTTTTTTAATAAGTACAGATAGTTATTTAATGCATATTATGATAGCTTCGTGTTAATATTTTAATTTCACCAGGTGAGGCCTTGAATAACTTTATATAATAATAATAATAATAATAATGTTTATTGCCCAACAGGAAACAAACTCCCAATTTCAAGACAATTTATTATAAACAAAAAAAGTTTTAAAACTATAAACTAAAAATAATAACATTTTACTTCGTAATTAACAAAATTCTAATAAGGATATTAACCCATTAAGCGCCATTTATGCATACATGCAACACTATCATTTTTTTGTTAATTAAATTACTATATCAGTTAATTTAATATATTTTGTTATTTGACCTGACTTGAAAGTGCATAAGAAAAAGTGTAAATATTTTGTTATTTAAATATTTCAATTATTCCTCATAAAAAAATGGCAGTGTATTTCTACCTTCACAATATTTCAGGGTTTTATACGCTTGCCGCATGAAGTAAAATTTCGGGTTTAGAAAAGCCCCGTGAAAATTTGTCTCGGGTCGCTACGCGACCCGAGACAAATTTTCTACGCGGGGCTTTTCTAAACTCGTAATTTTACTTCATGCTTAGTCTGGGAGTGGAAACACTCGTTCTAAACTTCATATTGCACGTTTTTATATAAAACCGACGAATGCCTATTTACATCGTATACATTATTTATATTTAAAAGAAAAATTCACAGTATGTCATACAATGAGTCATTCATAGAAATTATAAAAATAAGTGCAACATTTTTATCTAAAACCAACTATTAGAGTTAACTCTATGCTCGGCCGTTAATGGGTTAATGGTTGAAAAAATGCGTCACAAGTTTGTGGAAGTTGATTAAAGAAACTGCAGATCACATTAATAAGCGATTTTAATCCATAATTAGTTCGATACTAATTAGTTGTGATACTTCATATTGAATGTGATCTTATATCCACTATTGAAATATGCAAGCCAACCAGCTGTAAAATATCAGAGCTGTCAATTCGATCATGCAGAAGCTATAATGGTTTGTAAATTAAATTCACTTGGTTTTGTTTCACTTATATGTATTTTATTTTCTACTAGTTGCAGAAACTATTTGTAACAAAATATCCAGAGACAAAGAACGGTTAATTTTAAAAAATAAAACTTCAAAATTAATAAAAAAGTATAAATCACACTGTAAAAGTAAAGCTCGCAATTATGACAACAAAACAATAACCAGTATAAGAAATAAACTAAAAAACCATAATTTGATACCATGTAAAGCTGACAAAGGTAACACCATAACAGTCATGAATAAAAAGATTACATCCAAAAAACAGAAGTAGAATCAGATACATTTTGCATTAAAAAAATTGATCCAACAAACAAATTTCAAATAGAACTCAAAAAAGTATTTAAAAATAGTAAACATTTAATTTCAGACAGAGATAGATTTAAATTAACATTGATGTATCCAAACGCCCCAATTCTCTATGGATTACCAAAAATTCATAAAGAAAATATTCCAATGCGTCCGGTAGTGTCGTACTTATATGCTCCGACGTATAAATTGTGTAAATTTTTAAATAATTTAATTTCGACATTCATTGGCTTTAAAATTTGAACTTAAATCATTAATAGACATTTGCATAGACCAATGTTACTTCGAATTTAATAATAAATTTTATACACAATCAGACGGACTACCTATGGGATCACCTTTGTCTCCTTTATTATCTGACATATATATGGATCACTTTGAAATTAATTTATTAACGAAAACAGAAAGCAAACACATTTATTTCTGCGCAAGATATGTAGACGATGTATTTTGTATATGGACAGGTACAAATAGACAACTGGAAACATTCACAAATTTCATTAATAAAATTAACAAGAACATTCAGTTTACGGTTGAAAAAGAAATAAATATCAGCCTCAATTTTCTTGACATTACATTCACGAAAACAGTAAACAATAAATTGTCATACAAAATATATAGAAAAGAAACTGGCACAGATGTCATCATACCAGAATGTTCAAATACACATAGTCAGATTAAATACAGTACATTCCACGCCCTTTTACACAGACTTATCCAATATCCCTCTAAATAAAATAGACTTTGAAAATGAACTAGACACAATAAAAACAATAGCAGTTAACAATGGCTACACTGAAGATTTAATTAATAAAATGTTAAAAAAAGAAACAACACAAACAATTACGAAATTACTTTTATAGTGGGACAAATTCAGACACAATAACATGGAATAGATTAGAATATATTAAGCCACTGTCTTTACAAATCAAAAATAATTTAAAAGGAAAGAATAATAACATAATTTTGACAAACACAAATAATTTAGGAAAATTAATAGTTAACAATAATATCAAAACTAAAAATTGTAAATTGAAGAAAAGTGGTATTTATGAATTAAAATGTGATGATTGTGATGCAGTGTATATAGGACAAACCGGCAGGTCTTTTGATAGAGAATAAAAAACAATCCACCGGTTTTTCTAAGCACTGTATCACATCTAATCACCATCTTTCTTCAAACGATTTAAAAATTCTGCATACAGGTAATAAGGGATTAACGCTTAACTACCGGGAAGGTTTAGAAATTTCAAAAGCCGTAAAGGCAAGTAAAAATGTGGTCAACGACAACGAAGACCTTTGGAATTCCCCGATATTAAATGCCCTTATTACCCAATAAAACCTAAAACTCGAAACTGTATCTGTTCCCAAACAAATCCATTTGTACATCATTCTTGATAATGGCATTAAGCCGAAACTAGTAGAAAATAAAATACATATAAGTGAAACAAAACCAAGTGAATTTAATTTACAAACCATTATATATATTTTAAAATGTTTTACCAAGTGATTAATGAGAAAAAAGTGTCCGATACATGCAGAAGCTTGTGTAAGAACGTGATGCCTAATCTGTGACGTTGGCATTCAAAAGGTTCGACATTAAATCTGTCTAAATGATCACAGCCTCTGTCAGGATAAAGTCCCTCAACTGTAAAGTGCAAACATTTCAGGAACTTACGTTAACAACTTTCTACTAGGTTAATCTGAAGTTAAATTATCGGATATGAAAAAAGAGGCAGACGAGGGAAAATAGAAGAAATACAGAAATAAGAAAAAAGAGGAAAAATAATAAAGAAGATAAGTAAAGTAAAGAATATTTAGAAGATAAGAAAAGGGAATAATATCTCTCTATTAATACATTACCCACATTATCTTCTTAAACAACTGTTACCAACAGAACACGTTTCACTGTGTACAACAATTGTATGATCTGCTCTTTACCTGTTTCCAGTTTAAATTATTGTAACAATTCTTCTGCATGTTTATTCGGAGAAAAAATAATAAACCTTGCCATACCAAAAAAATCATCTAAGGACTGTTACAAAACACACAGCAAATGTCCACCCAAGTTGGTCAAACGCAAAAAGAGCGCGAAAGTCTGAAATTACGATAACAAAAAAAAACTCGTTCATGTTATAAACCATATGTCAAATAATAACTACCCTGAAGTGTTTTCACGTTGTCGGTAATAACACGTCCGATTGTTGTACGAAGTGGTTAAGTACACGGACGGATCACAATGGACTTTTTTTCTTCTCTTCATCTTCTTTGGAGTTTCGGAGTTGGAGGAGGGCGATATCACGGAAGCGTCTGGTGGTCAGGTAGAATCGTAACCGGCCATTAAATGATTTCAATTCCACCGGGAGCGTGTTTAACGTGTGTAATTTACGATAAACGGAACATAAACGCGTATCGTCGTCCGGACGTGTATAACCATTTTATAATGGGGGCTTCAATTGAATTGATCGCCAAGAAATGAAAAAACATATTAATAGTAGGTTAATAAATTTGATTAGCATTATTATACGTTATTTTATTATACTACTGTGGAAAAACGACAAATTGTAGCTAAGCTAATCTAGGTCAGTTCAAGATTGGAGAAAACAGAAATTGTTAATCTAAAATCTTCAACAACTTTGTTCATTCTGGTGTTTGTTAATAGATTACGTTTAATTAACTAACGAGTGACTATAAACTGTCGGCATCTCGGTTGCTTTGAAAAACAAATTACATATCTTAGATCAAGTCATACGAGTTGGTGAATCTCAGAAACTTCTAAATTTATTAGATGTCATTGAGAAGTGTCACATCACGATATATGCTACTGAAGTCAGAACCTATTGGGATGCCGACAATTTGTAGACACTCGTTAGATTAGCATAAAGAAAAATTGAATTTGTTTGCAGAATATTTACAAAGGCTGTCTTAATGAATATTTGGAAAAGTCTCAACGAGACTAAAACGTTTACATTTTGTAACTAGATTAGGTTAAGATGAAATTAAGTTAAGAAAAACTATGCTAGGCTAGTTATTTTGTTTCTGTAGAAAGAAAGACAATATTCTTTTTAACCTCGATAAATTTTAGATCAGAATTTCATCCATGGTAAATCGGCAAACCGGTATTACAATCCCTAGAAACAAATATTTTTTAGTTTTTATAATTATATTTATTCAATACTAAGAATAAATATTCTGTTGGCACATCTCGAAGCTACGTTTCTGCAATTAGGATCTTTTGAGGCAGAGGTGCGCGCGAGTTCAGATCTGCCGTGTCAAAGGTTTTCCCGTGCGACCGGGTCACTTTGTCCCTAACTATTAATAATTATATTTATACACGCGCAACAGTTTGACACGGATTTACAACATAATTAAAATCCCACAACTTATATTTACGAAGCGAGCGGTAATTGAAACGATCCTCCCGCACGAGACACGGACGGACAGACAACTCGCCAAAATGTAGGTTACATCATCACATCTTTACAGTTCACGAGAAGAAAACAACACAACACGTAACGTACATTATTGTTTTTTTGCAGGGAAATTAGTAAAGGATTTGTAATTTATATAAATGTTGAGTTATTAATATTTATTTTAAAAAATGTAACACAAATTAAGAGAACTACAAGAGTTTGGCCAGAGTGCAGTTTAATTGTATCTGTACTTAATTTTGGCTAATTTCAGTACAAGATATACAGAGCCAAAGATGGGCGGTACTCGAGTACAAGTACTCAGAGTACAATTTTTGAGTACTTGTACTCGAGTACCGCCCAGCTCTGACTCTGTATATCTTGTACTGAAATCAGCCAAAATAAGTACAGATACAATTAAACTGTACTCTGGCCAAACTCTTGTAGTTCTTTTATTTTTTGTTGAATTTTTAAAAAATATATACTCAGTACTTAATCTACGAGTACTTTATTTTCTAAGTACTTGTACTTATACTCGACGCCTTTTTAACCGCAAAATGTACTCGAGTACATACAGAGACTTTTATGTAACACCGAACATATTCATAACGAGAATTTATCTTTAAAGTATCCATATGCATACGTTGTACATTTTCCGATGCCTGGTTTATTAAAAGAATCCAATTTGAAGCTTTAAGCGAGTGTTTTCCACTCCCAGACTAAGCATGAAGTAAAATTTCGAGTTTAGAAAAGCCTGAAAATTTGGTTTGGTTGCGTAGCGCGAAGCGCGGAGCGGCCAAACCAAATTTTCAGGCTTTTCTAAACTCGAAATTTTACTTCATGCGCCACCGATACAAAACACTGATTCAATGTAAAGTTTAGCGGTGTGTTTTAAACTTTGTAATATGTCAGTGTTTTGTACCAGTGGCGCATGAAGTAAAATTTCGAGTTTAGAAAAGCCTGAACATTTGGTTTGGCCGCTCCGCGCTTCGCGCTACGCGACCAAACCAAATTTTCAGGCTTTTCTAAACTCGAAATTTTACTTCATGCTTAGCCTGGGAGTGGAAAACACTCGCTTAAAGCTTCAAATAAAATATGCATGTGGATACTTCAAAGAAAAATTCTCGTTATGAAAATGTTCGGTGTTACATAAAACTCTCTGTATATACTTGAATACTTGAATACATACATTTGGATACATTTTAATGAATACATTTTAATGTACTCAAGTACATTTAGAGTACATTTGGATTTACGATGAGTACTTTTCATTGTGTCGATAGAAAAAAATATACATGTGATTAGCAGGATAGGGGTGAATTGAGAGGAAACTGTAGAATTGTGTAACTTAAAATGAATAAATAGAGAGGATGAATATGGAACATTTTTGATGTTCGGAGTTTAAGTTGGTGTTTGTTGTATTTTCCATGATATTATACCCCATAGTAATATTTCTGTTTATTTGGCTTAGCCTTGATCATACGTGTATTTAAGACAATGCCGAACATGTGTGTCTGTACACAGAGAAATGGGAATATTAAGTAAAAAATAAATCGACCAATATAATAAGATAATTGTTAGACAATTGAATTGAATTGGGGTTTCAAAAATACTTCAAAAAAATGGTGAAGTGTCCACCGTAGCACTTTCCTCGTTAAAGATATGTTGATTTAAATATTAAATAACATGGAAAACTGCCACAATGTAAATTTGTTGTACATTTCTTAATATAATTTATAAAATATTCACAAAAAACGTAGTTTTTACATTTTTTCGCTCTATCTTTGTAAATATTGATCTAAAATATAAAAACGAATTAAAATTAATATCGACTTTCTGCAAAAAGTTTGTCTCCAAATATTCATTGAAACAACTACTTCTCGAGCTAATACCCCGACAGATATTGAATTATACAATGAATATTTGCGTTACACGACAGCACTGCTGTTCTATGCATAATTTATATGCAAAATGCAACATCAGGTCAAACTATTCTCAAACCAAACTAAATGAAACAAAAGGAAATTGAAATAAATTAAAAAAATTACAGGGAATGAATTTTAATTGTCTTAAGCCATCTACAGACGCGTTTCGAGATTTATCCCCCATCAGTATAGCTTTGCTTTAGACTTTCAATATAAAAAAATATTAAAATAAAATAAACAGGAAACTTACAGAAATGTCGAAGTGTGTCGTCGAAACAGGTACACAAAACTGGGGCGAGTGAAAATGAAGGAATGTTATTTATAGGTAAAGGATTAAGTCATTAGTAGGTGCGAACAATTTGATACCTGAGAGAGAGTGACATAATTGATCTATTACATCTTAGCAGTATATATTTTTAACTTTACTTAAAATCAGTGGCTTATACGCGTGACGCATGAAGTAAAATTTCGAGTTTAGAAAAGCCCCGTGAAAATTTGTCTCGGGTCGCTGCGCGACCCTCGACAAATTTTCTACGCGGGGCTTTTCTAAACTCGAAATTTTACTTCATGCTTAGTCAGGGAGTGGAAGACACTCGTTGGTTTAAAATATGTCACAATTGTCAAAATGTGTATCGTAACTGTTACAAAGAAAAACAATAACATGATCATCGTTGTAGTTCAAATCAAATTTGTGCTTAGTTAAGAAGATGAACTATATGTCGGTTGAAGTTAACTCGTGTAAAAACTATTATAGTATAAATGTCAACGTCGATAACCGTCAAAAATGACGCACTACGTCAAAAAAGTGAGACATTTTGAGTATCATTGGCGAAGATAAACGACTTTGTCTACCGGAGCTCAAAAATGAACTTCTTATTCTGGCTTAAAATTTAGTTTTTTTTAATTTTGTTTGTGTACATAAATAACATTACAAAATCTTTGTCGGATTTGTTTTTTCCTTAAACATTTAGAGCTTTAAACATTTTTTATTAAAAAAAATTTCATCTAAAAATGCATTCGACATTTTTTGTAAATCCTATATAAATGACATTACAAATACTTTGTCGGATTTATGTAACACTTTCCTCGTTAAAGATATGATAATTTAAATATTAAGTAACATGGAAAATTGTCACAAACTAAATTTGTTGTACATTTCTTATTATTATTTATAAAATATTCACAAAAAAACAACTGTTTACATTTTTTCGCTCCATCTTTGTAAATATTGATCTATTACATCTCAGCAGTATATATTTTTAACTTTACTTTAAATCAGTGGCTTATACGCATGGCGCATGAAGTAAAATTTCGAGTTTAGAAAAGCCCCGTAAAAATTTGTCTCGGGTCGCTGCGCGACCCTCGACAAATTTTCTACGCGGGGCTTTTCTAAACTCGAAATTTTACTTCATGCTTAGTCTGGGAGTGGAAGACATTCGTTGATTTAAAATATGTCACTACTGTCAAAATGTGTATCGTAACTGTTACAAAGAAAAACAATAACATGGCCATCGTTGTAGTTCAAATCAAATTTGTGTTCAGTTAACAGGATGGACTAAATGTCGGTTAAGGCTAACTCGTGTAAAAATTATCATAGTATAAATGTCAATGTCGATAGAAAATATAGAAATTTTGAAAATCATTGCCGAAGAAAAACGACTTTGTCTACCGGAGCTCAAAAATGATCTTTTTATTTTTGCTTAACAAATGTTTAAATTATGTGAAGCTTTAAAAATTTTTTTAGTAAAAAATATTTTATCTAAGAAAGCTAGCATGAGAATGCACATTATAAAAGCACTTCAAATATTACAAATTAAAACATTTATTTATTTCTGTGTACCTGTTTATTCCACACACAACACTTTTTTTCAAGTAAGTTTGTTTTAATTTTATTCCTAATTTTTTTAAACGTCATAAGCAAAACTATACTAAAGAGAGATAAATCTCGAAACGCGTCTATAGATGGCCTAAGACATTAGTTTTAATCCAAGTCCTTTCACTTCTAATTTGTTGCTATCTCTCCTTTCATTTTAAATTGTATTGTTAGTTGGTTTGAAGAGAATTTGACCTGAACGTTACATATACTTTAATAGAGCGTTGTAACAAATCAAATTAAATAAGATTTTAAATATTTCATTGTATAATTCAATATCCGGAGGTGTATTTGCACGGTAAGTAGTTGTTTCAATGGATATTTATCGTCTTAAATTGTCTTATTAATTAAGAATAGTTTTTTTCGTAATTTTATACATATATTATATATAAAAAATTTATGTTTGTTTCTTAAAAATTTGGAGCTATGCATTTTTTTTGGAAAAAATATTTTTTCTAAAAATGCATTCGACATTTTTTGTATATCCATTTTATTTAAATCATTTATTCAAAAAGCTAGTATGAGAATGCACATTATATTAAACACTTCAAATATTACATTAATTTGTAAAACTATAAATTATAAAAATAAACTTTTATAAAATCAAAATAAATGACATTACAAAATCTTTGTCGGATTTGTTTTTTCCTAAAAATTTGGAGCTATAAAAATTTTGTTTGTAAGAAATATTTTTTCTAAAAATGCATTCGACATTTGTTGTAAATCCTTTTCATTTAAATCATTTATTCAGAAAGCAAGCATGAGAATGCACATCATAAAAAACACTTCAAATATAACATTAATTTGTAAAAATATAAATTATGATAATAAATTATGATAATAAACATTTATAAAATCAAAAATTTGAATCCAGTTAATAAATACAATTAAAATTTAAAATCTTTAGCATATAAATCTGTTGTCCGAAATAAAATCTAAAAAATAACAAGTTAACTAAAATGGATTTAAAAAGAAATTCCTTATTATTTTTGTTACCAATTTTGGTTCTCTTTTTGTCTAATTTTTTCTAGCATATACTAGTAGACGTTACTAATTCATGTTGTATATTTTCTTCGTGATCCCAGTCACAACTTAATGAAATAAAAACCTTTTGAATACCCACAAACGGCCAAAATTCGTGTAAATTGATCGAAATTGAAAAGGGTTCGCCGACGAAAAAAAAAAAACGTTATCATTTTATCAATTTCCGATTATAGAGCAGAAACGGTTTGAAATATATCAATTTTCAATTTCTATTGATCAAAACACGACAAAGTGACCCTGGCTCGCGAAAACAGTTTTTCAATATCTCTTCAAATAAAAAAATTTTCCATATGTGTCACCTCCAAAATATTCCACCCTGTACAAGTACGATACGATTTTGTTATTAAATCACTCTGTTGACTGTATTTTGACTTTTGTGATATTTTGACTGAAAGTCATATGGTTGACTGCTTTTAAGCTATAATACGATTTTGTCATATAACGTCTCTGTTGACTGTTTTGTCACTTCTGTGGCATTATGACAGTAAGTCACTAGGTTGATGAACTTTTGACTAAGATAAGATTTTGTCATTAAATCACTATATCGACTGCATTTTAACTATTGTGATATTATTACTATAAGTGAAAAGACAATTTGACTATGATAGGATTTTTCCATTAAATGTCTCTATCGCCACTGTTTTATTTATATGTCGACATTGGATCCATCGTGTGTATACAGGGGGGTTTAAAACAAGTGTAAAAAATCACATTGCCCCTGAACAATGTGATTTTTTCATTTAAAGACAATATATTTTATAAAATACAGTTGATTTATAGTTCGTAAAATAATGCATTATTGTTAAATATAATTTAACAGTTTAACGAAACATGAAATAAACATTTGTAATATTTATTAACATGAGATCAAACTTAAGCAATATATGTTGAACTTCAATTTAAATCAGTGTTTTATACGCGTGGCGCATGAAGTAAAATTTCGAGTTTAGGAAAGCCTGAAAATTTGGTTTGATCGCGTAGCGCTACGCGACCAAATCAAATTTCCAGGCTTAATCTGGGAGTGGAAAACACTCGTTTAAAGCTTCCATTTGAACTAATTTAAAAAATTACAAATATCTGAAGATTTAAAGCACATTCAGTAATTTAAGGAAATACATAGAATCGTTATTTTACTTTAAGACAGCTAAAAATATTGATGCTGGTAGCAGAATGAGTTGTAGATACTAAAATACTACAGCAAATATATAAAAAACTTGACAAATGTCCGGCTTCACCAACTTCAGTTTAATCTCATTCGTTGATTAAATTTATTTGTCGATTAAAATAGACATTCTTCATGACAACATGATTAATTTTTTGGCATGTATTTAACTATTACTAGATTTGATTCGGTAAATAACTATTAGTCGATTTAACTGACGTTGGTGAAACCCGACATAAGAATAGCATATGAGCATTTGAAACAAAGTAAATTTATTATCCACCTTTTTTCTAAATTTGGTGAATTTATGAAGGGTATCAGTGGTATCCTAACGAGTATATTTCCATTCCTTGATTAAGCATGAAGTAAAATTTCGAGTTTAGAAAAGCCAAAACCAACCAATTTTTTTGGCTTTTCTAAACTCGAAATTTTACTTCACGCATCACGCGTATACAACACTGATTTATGGTAAAGTTCAAAACACATACATCATTTATAATAATAATAAATCACAAGATTATGAAAATACAATTTTATTTTGTCCATCTTTTTTGAGATTGCAATCGTAGATTTACCAACAAATAAAAATAAGTCATTTCTTGAATTAATTTGTAAACCGATTGTTTCCACTCCCAGACTAAGCATGAAGTAAAATTTCGAGTTTAGAAAAGCCCCCCGTAGAAAATTTGTCGAGGGTCGCGCAGCGACCCGAGACAAATTTTCACGGGGCTTTTCTAAACTAGAAATTTTACTTCATGCGCCACGCGTATTAAACACTGATTTACGGTAAAGTTCAGAACATTCCTCTTTAGCATAGAAAGGATTAAAAATTAATTACTAAACAGGATTAGAAATCAACTGCTACATAAGGATTAAAAATATATATCAGGGGTGATCAAAAAGTAAGGTTAGTTAGCTTGGAATTACCTAACTAACCTTACATTTTGATCACCCTGATATATATTTTTAATCCTTATGTAGCAGCTTATTTTTACTACTGCATTAGTAATTATTTTTTAATCCTTTCTTTTAAGTATGCATATCATATCCTTTTTCAAGCATTATTTATTTTTTAAATAGGTTCAATTTTAAGTTAGTAATGAGTGTTTCCACTCCTAGACTAAGCATGAAGTAAAATTTCGAGTTTAGAAAAGCCCCGCGTAGAAAATTTGTCGAGGGTCGCGCAGCGACCCGAGACAAATTTTCACGGGGCTTTTCTAAACTCGAAATTTTACTTCATGCGCCACGTGTATTAAACACTGATTTACGGTAAAGTTCAGAACATTCCTCTTTAGCATACCTAAAAGAAAGGATTAAAAATTAATTACTAAACAGGATTAGAAATAAACTGCTACATAAGGATTAAATATATATATCAGGGGTGATCAAAAAGTAAGGTTAGTTAGCTTGCAATTACCTAACTAACCTTACATTTTGATATATATTTTTAATCCTTATGTAGCAGCTTATTTTTACTCCTGCAATAGTAATTATTTTTTAATCCTTTCTCTTAAGTATGCATATCATATCCTTTTTGAAGCATTATTTATTTTTTAAATAGGTTCAATTTTCAGCTAGTAACGAGTGTTTCCACTCCCAGACTAAGCATGAAGTAAAATTTCGAGTTTAGAAAAGCCCCGCGTAGAAAATTTGTCTCGGGTCGCTCAGCGACCCGAGACAAATTTTCACGGGGCTTTTCTAAACTCGAAATTTTACTTCATGCGCCACGCGTATTAAACACTGATTTACGGTAAAGTTCAGAACATTCCTCTTTAACATACCCAAAAGAAAGGATTAAAAATTAATTTCTAAACAGGATTAGAAATAAACTGCTACATAAGGATTAAAAATATATATCAGGGTTGATCAAAAAGTAAGGTTAGTTAGCTTGCAATTAGCTAACTAACCTTACATTTTGATCACTTAATCCTTTGTTTTAAGTATGCATATCATATCCTTTTTGAAGCATTATTTATGTTTTAAATAGGTTCAATTTTAAGCTAGTAACGAGTGTTTCCACTCCTAGACTAAGCATGAAGTAAAATTTCGAGTTTAGAAAAGCCCCGCGTAGAAAATTTGTCAAGGGTCGCGCAGCGACCCGAGACAAATTTTCACGGGGCTTTTCTAAACTCGAAATTTTACTTCATGCGCCACGCGTATTAAACACTGATTTACAGTAAAGTTCAGAACATTCCTCTTTAGCATACTTTTTTAAAGGATCAAAAATTAATTACTAAACAGGATTAGAAATAAACTGCTACATAAGGATTAAAAATATATATCAGGGGTGATCAAAAAGTAAGGTTAGTTAGCTTGCAATTACCTAACTAACCTTACATTTTGATCACCCCTGATATATATTTTTAATCCTTATGTAGCAGCTTATTTTTACTCCTGCTTTAGTAATTCTTTTTTAATCCTTTCTTTTATTATTTATTTTTTAAATAGGTTTAATTTTAAGCTAGTAACGAGTGTTTCCACTCCCAGACTAAGCATGAAGTAAAATTTCAAGTTTAGAAAAGCCCCGCGTAGAAAATTTGTCGAGACAAATTTTTACGGGGTTTTTCTAAACTTGGTGAAACATATTATATGTACAGTTATTTAATCAAAAGCACTTGGTATTGCTTCACAAAACGACAACGAGAAGATTTGGAATTTCTCAATTTTGACTTCCCTTATTACCTGAAACAAAAACATTTGTATATATACCTTGACAATATTTTTTTCCGTACATTCCTCTAAAAATGGTCTAACGAACCGAAAGTAGTCGGAAGAAAGTTTTAATTTATGAAACAATACCAAGTGTTTTTAATTTATATTACTTTACATAAAAATAAGTACCCTATTTATCTTGTTTGTGAATCTACGATTTCTATTTTGGTCATTGTCGTTTAAATTAGTCAATATTATTATTATAATCAACTGAACATTTATTTGTCAAAGCTGTGGATGTAAATATAACGGTATATTTCTATTAAGGGTGATTTTGACCTTAGAAGATTCCCATCAAGATTAAATATTGACCAAACTGTAAACTAAACGCAACAACATAGCGGCCCAGATAAAACACATGCACACATTTTTTTCCCACCGCCGAAAGAGGATATCAAACACATGTGCCTAGTACACCAAAAACTTTTTTAAGACCAAAACTCCATCTCTCTCCTACCAACACTTCCCTTGCAGAAATTGCACCGGTCCTTTGTGCAAACCAATCTTGCACCTTCATTGTCCGCGCACACACAATAAAAAAAAAAACCTATTCCTTTTTTCTAAATCAATCCTAGAACGGAACACGGTGTAGGGTAACTTGAGAAAAAAATCTGCCCCCTTTCCTGTGCCGTGAAAAAAAATGTGGGACCCGAGTGCGTGCATAAAAAAGGGAGCTTAAAAAACGGTCAGGGTCGGAGAGAGGGCCATCTGGCTCGCAGCTCTTGAGACGCATCCGTGGGTCTGGTCCCCTTTGACCCCTCGAGCTTGAGAAAAAAAAAATTGAAAAAAGGAAACGTGGGGTTCCTAACTGGTGCACTCTTTTTTTTTTATACGAGGGTCTAAATTTATCTCGGTAGTTCTAATGAGGGCAAGAGGTTGACTGGTTTTATTAAAATTAAATTAAATGGTTTGATCAGATGCAGGTTTGTGTTTATGAAAGAAAAAACAACAACGGTTATGCAAATTTTCTTTTCCTTGTGCAAAATCCGTTTCCGAGTATGTTAATAAATCCCATCCCTCTTGCAATAATTCTATTTACGTCACTGATACTAACCTCATTTGTTTAACCCATTAACGGCCGAGCAATTATAGAATTAACTCTAGAAGTGGATTTTAGGTAAAATTCTACACTTCTTTATACCGGGCTTTCATTAATTCCCGAACCCCACGTGACCAAAAATAATAGGCAACCAAATGTACAAGGTGGTATGGCTCACACTAAAATTCCCTAGATTTAAAAATATTTATTCGCCGGCGTATTTTTATGACGACTGAAAATATTATATTTAAAATGATTAAAAAATAGGCTCATCTTCAAAAATGTAACTAATTTTTATTATTTTTTTTTCTTAAACACGAACAGAACATACAAAGTTAATAATAAATAAAAATAAACACGAACAGAACATACAAAGTTAATAATAAATAAAAATAAACACGAACAGAACATACAAAGTTAATAATAAATAAAAATAAATAAATAAATAGAAATAAAACTCAATGTTTCAGAATAATTAAACAATTTTTGCTTACCTGAAAATTCCGGGCGAATCTTGTAAGATCTCAAAGGTTGGTTTAACGATGCACCGCGCATAAACGTTTATGTCAAATTTGACTTTAGTAACGTTTGGTTACTTTTTTCAAAGCCTCCAACGTACAAATACAATAATTTACGCGGCAATTTTAAATTTAGTCACGTGGGGTTCGGGAATTAATGAAAGCCCTGTATAAGTTCTACGAATGAGTTATTGTATTACATTCTATGAATTTTTCTTTAAAATATAAATAATGTATAGGCTGTAAATGTAAGGCATTCGTCGAATTTGTAGAAACACGTGCAATATAAAGTTTAGAACGTGCATTTTCACTCCCAGGCTAAGCATGAAGTAAAATTTCGAGTTTAGAAAAGCCCCGCGTAGAAAATTTGTCGAGGGTCGCGCAGCGACCCTCGACAAATTTTCACGGGGCTTTTCTAAACTCGAAATTTTACTTCATGCGCCACGCGTATAAAACACTGAAATATTGTGAAATTAGAAATGCACTAAAAACATTTCATTTAAATGAGTAATAATCAAGATATTTAAATAACAAAATATTTACGTTTTTCTTCATACATTTTCAAGTCAAGTCAAATAATATAATATATCAAATTAAGTTATTTACTAATTTAATTAACACAAAATAATAACGTTGCGTATATGCATCAATGCCATATAATGGGTTAATGCATTTCCTATAATCACAATAATAACCCATAATTTTTGACCAGCACTTAACCACTTATGACATATTCATGCAAGATTGATCGCGGTTTTTATTTTAGCTTAATTGCATTCACACACTAAGTTAGATCAAATTAAGGACACTTTCTATAAATCAATTTTACTAATAATTTTTTCAATGATTGACATTGACCTAATAAGTTTGTGCGTTTGATCAACACCTTGATAAAAATTTGTATATTTATTTTCACAATACAGTAAATTCAATATACTTTAATCAAATTTGTTTGTCTTCGCGAATTCGGACAGAGCTCAAGTTTCGTGATTTCTAATATTATTGA
Source organism: Philonthus cognatus (assembly GCA_932526585.2). Taxonomy (NCBI): domain Eukaryota; kingdom Metazoa; phylum Arthropoda; class Insecta; order Coleoptera; family Staphylinidae; genus Philonthus; species Philonthus cognatus. The sequence goes on along the minus strand of OW052241.1, from coordinate 29,811,192 downwards.
TAACAGAGTAAACTGGAAAAATCACATACAAAAAACAGACAGTAAGCTCACTTCTGTTCTATACACTCTTAGAGAGCTCTCAAAATATCTTACTAAATCGGTGGTAAAAGCAGCATACAACGCTAATTTTGAAAGCATCATGAGATATGGCATAATTTTTTGGGGAAAGCAGTCATACGCAAAGAAAATTTTCATACTACAGAAAAAATCACTTCGCATCATATATGGTTTGAAAAATAGACAATCCTGCCGCGGGGTTTTCAAATCAAATAACATCCTCACCTTCTATGGAATATACATTTTGGAAACCATAATATTTTATCATAAACACGTAAAGGGAGGGGATAGCAAATTAAACATATATAAAACCAGAACTAACAACTACATGATTCCTCGTCATAAAAGAAAGATTACAGAAGATGGAATACATTATTCGGCAATTAAGCTCTTTAATGCTCTCCCAGAGAACATAAAAACTTTAAAAAATGACCTAAAACGATTGAAAAGATCCTTTTTAAATTTTTTAATTGAGAAGGAACCATACTCACTGCAAGACTTATTATTATAACTAATTTATTATTATAATTAGTTTTGTGTCTTTAACATTATTATTACTTTGAGTATTTGTGTATGTGTGTGTTTATGTATAGAAATGTAGTGTGAATGTATACTTTACTTATTTTGTTCTGCTTTGTTATTATATTTATTTAACCTGACGCATATTTCACTTTGTACAAATTTTGACACTTTGAAAATAAAGACATATTATTATTATATTATTATTAATAATAACTTTGACGAATAAAGCACTAATAATCTTTTTTCACACTTTTAAAAGTGTGAAGAAAGGTTATTTGTGCTTTATTCGTCAAATTAATTTGATCACCTAACTAACAATCAATTTACATTAATAAATATTTGGACTTTAGAAAACCTTAAAAATTTGGATCGCGACCAATCCAAATTATCTAAATATTTACTCCATTCTTAATCAAGGAGTGGGAAAACTTGTCAGAATTATTGTATTATACTTTTCTTAAGCGTTTTGTAATAACTCAGATCATACTTGCAGATCGATCTGTGATTATTGTGGCATTAGATAACGCTTTTAAAAAGCGGTTTTCTCTCTGTGTCGAGCCTCGCGAAGGAGTGGAGAGTCGACTTAAGATGATTCTTATGACCACACCGCATTAGCATTGAATGTGGGATGACGTCAGAAAGGCGAGTCAGTCGGGTCACTTATTGTCCGTCTTGCACGCCCCGCTAGGCTCCACTCACGAGATTCGTGCCAACTGTCAATTGGCCAGGTCAACAATCGGCTATGGATACATACAATTCACGTCATGACTTTACGTTTTACTAGAAAATTAAAAAATTTATAAACACGCAATTATTCTAAATGTTGAGTGCAGTGCTTCATGTAATATTGGTTTATGACGAACAGTAAAAAATATTTTAATACTTTAAAAAGAGATACAAATTTGTCTCTCAAAAAAAAGTTTTTAGCAAATTTGATCATCTATAAATTGAGTTTCATGAATTTTGTTTTTTCCACCGTTACACCAAATTTCATTAATTTCTTAACAATTTCTAGGAGTCATTTATATCTACTAAACTAAATATGAGTAAGTTTGATTTTATTTAAAAATACCAACTTCTTTATTTTCAAAACTTTAATTTGGTTGGCGTTCACTTTATGGTAAATCTTTGTTTTTTAACTTTTATTTTAACTTTTAGCTGGTAATTATCAAATTTAGTTTGATGAATATTTGTACAGTATTAATTAAGTGGTAATCCATATTAATTAATCAATTAAATATTCAAATAAAGTGGTAAAAACATTGTAACACATCTTAATTAATACTGATATTTTACTTATCATTTCTTCGCCTGAAGAAGCCAGAGTGTGGCGAAACAATTGTAGCGAATGCACAATATATATTTGAAAGTGTTTAAATTGTTTTATTTATATAAAAGTAATATTGATTAATTAGTTTGATGAGTTATTGTCAAATCTAATTTAAAATGACTACACATTCGTTGATAACATCTGGATGAAAAACTAGTAGGAATTAAATAAAATTAAAGTTAGTGAAATATACCAAGTGTATTTTAATTTAATTTATTTGTTAGTTGGTTTGAAAACAATTTGACCTAAACGTTACAAATACTTTGGATAATGCGTTATAACAAATCAAATAAGAAATATTTCATTGTATAATTCAATATCCGGAGGTGTATTTGCACGGGATGTAGTTGTTTCAATGGGTATTTATTGTCTTAGGTCTTAATAATTATGACGCAGTGTTTGCATTTTATAGAAATATTGTCGTAATTTTATACACCGTGCGATCAGTTAAACATGATTTAGAATAGGCTTTGAATTTTAAATTAGATTGGCACTACTGACCGATAACACAGTTTACCATAACCTCAAAACACTTTGTTTTAAAACAGTGTTAAAACATGTTTAAAAACACCCGTCGTGTTTTAAACATATTTAAAAACACACGTCGTGTTTTAAACAGTTTTGATTTAAACATGTTTTAAATGTTGAATTCGTTTAAAACATGTTTCAAACGTTTAATTTGTTTAAAATGATTTTTTTATTGTATTAAATTATCTAAACTATATTTTATACTACTTTCGTTTTTACATTTTCGAGATATTTTCAATTAAAAGTAAAAAATGTAGAACTTTATAGAAATATTTAGGGAAATCAAAGTTTTAAACATTCAAAACATGAAATTCTTTACAAAAAATTCATGAAAATTTGTGTAAATGTTAAGAAAACATTGTTTTTTCAGAATATGCGAAAAATTGAAAGTCGAAAAATTTGAATGTTATGGAAATATTTAGGCAAACTTAAGTCTTACATTTTCGAGTTATTTCCAATTAAAAGCCAAAAATGTAGAACTTTATAGAAATATTTGGGGAAATCAAAGTTTTAAACATTCAAAACATGGAAATTCTTTAAAAAAAATTCATGAAAATTCGTGTAAAACTTAAGAAAACATTGTTTTTTCAGAATATGTGAAAAACACAAAATGCACCATCGGCAGTTTTCGAGTTATTCTGAATTGAAAGTCGAAAAAGTTGAATGTTATGGAAATATTTAGGCAAACTTAAGTCGATTATTTTAACATAATTGCCGAAAAATATCCAAAAACGTCGTAATTGTTACAACATATTATTACTGTCACCAAAAAACATAATGTCAACAAAACTGCCGAATTGAAAAAATTATAATTCTATTTTTTTTTTTAGCCAGAACTTTATTTTAATTAGCCAAAACTATAATAGACAACAAATTTTTAAAAACATCAAAATTGTAAACTTTAAGGCGTCTTGTTCAAATTTAGAACAAACACAAATTCGTGTGCGTTAAAAAATCAAGTTTTATACACTCAATATAAAATTTACTTAGATTCAGTTGCAGTTGCATTTGCTTTGCAGAAAATTAAACTATGACACCGCATTTTTCCAAAATATTAGGCCAAAGTTGAAATTTTGCAATTTTTCTTTTAAGTTTAACTTGAAACTTCTAACGAGTGTCCTCCACTCCCTGATTAAGCATGAAGTAAAATTTCGAGTTTAGAAAAGCCCGAAAATTTGGCCCGGGTGCGTAGCGAAGCGGAGCGACCGAGCCAAATTAGGCTTTTCTAAACTCGAAATTTTACTTCATGCGCCACGCGCACAAAACGCTGACGTATTGTGATGTTTAAAATATACTTCTAAATCAGTATGCTGCTGAAAAAGTATATTTTAAACTTTAGATTATTTCAGATTTACACGCGTGGCGCATGAAGTAAAATTTCGAGTTTAGAAAAGCCTGAAAATTTGGATAGATCGCGTAGCGCTACGCGCCAAATTAGGCTTTACTAAACTCGAAATTTTACTTCAAGCGCCACGCGGACAAAACGCTGAGGTATTATGATGTTTAAAATATACTTCTAAATCAGTATGCTGCTGAAAAAGTATATTTTAAACTTTAGATTATTTCAGTGTTTTACACGCGTGGCGCATGAAGTAAAATTTCGAGTTTAGAAAAGCCTGAAAATTTGGTTTGGTCGCGTAGCGCTACGCGCTACGCGACCAAACCAAATTTTCAGGCTTTTCTAAACTCGAAATTTTACTTCATGCTTAACCTGGGAGTGGAAAACACTGTTTAAAGCTTCAATTTAAACTTTTTCAAAAATAACGAATGCCTGAATTCAACGACTTTTGGAGAATGCTTATATTGAAAGAATTGTAAAAATTCAGCGAATTATCAAATCAGCTTAAAATTTTTACAATCTATACAGAAATGAATAAACTTTGATTAGTGGTAATGGAAATTTAAATTTCTCTACTGGATTTTCCAAAATATCGAGCTGAAGTTAAAATTATGCGATAAAATTTGGCCTGATAAAATTTGGCCTGATAAAATTTTCAGGCTTTTCTAAACTCGAAATTTTACTTCATGCTTAACCTGGGAGTGGAAAACACTGTTTAAAGCTTCAATTTGAACTTTTTAAAAAATAACGAATGCCTCAATTCAACGACTTTTGGAGAATGCTTATTTTGAAAGAATTGTAAAAATTCAGCAAATTATCAAATCAGCCTAAAATTTATACAATCTATACAGAAATGAATAAACTTTGATTAGTGGTAATGGAAATTTAAATTTCTCTACTGGATTTTCCAAAATATCGAACTGAAGTTAAAATTATGCGATAAAATTGACAATTTTGGGAGAATGGTTCCTTTGAAAAAATTGTAAAAAATTAAAATTTCATACCATTAACGTGAAATTCACACAATTTACTTAGAATTGAATGGACTTATATCTTATAGCAAGAAAATATAATTAACTTCACGTATTTTACAGTAATATTTAGCTAAAGTTGAAATTATGCAAAAAAATTGACAATTGTGAGGCAATGTTTTTTTTGAAAAAATCGTAAATAATTAAAATTGTATACTCTTAACTTGGAATTCACAGAATTTACTTAGAACTGATTGCACTTATATATTATAAAAAGAAAAGAAAATAATCTCGCAAAGTTTTCTTTAAAAAAAACAGCGAAAGTTAAAATTATGCAATGAAGTTAACAATTTTTGGAGAATGTTGTGTTTGAAAAAAAGTGAAAAATAAAAATTTCATACCATTAACGTGAAATTCACACAGTTTACTTAGAATTGAATGGACTTATATCTTATAGCAAGAAAATATAATTAACTTCACGTATTTTACAGTAATGTTTAGCCAAAGTTGAAATTATGCAATAAAATTGACAATTTTTAGGCAATGTTTTTTTTTAAATCGTAAATAATTACAATTGTATACTATTAACGTGAAATTTACAGAATTTACTTAGAACTGATTGCACTTATATATTATAAAAAGAAAAGAAAATAATCTCGTAAAGTTTTCTTGAAAATTCAGCGAAAGTTAAAATTATGCAATAGAGTTGACAATTTTTGGAGAATGTTTTCTTTGAAAAAATTGTAAAAAATAAAATTTCATATCATTAACGTGAAAGTCACACAATTTACTTAGAATTGAATGGACTTATATCTTATAGCAAGAAAATATAATTAACTTCACGTATTTTACAGTAATATTTAGCCAAAGTTGAAATTATGCAATAAAATTGACAATTTTGAGGCAATGTTTTCTTTGAAAAAATCGCAAATAATTAAAATTGTATACTATTAACGTGAAATTCACAGAATTGACTTAGAACTGATTGCACTTATATATTATAAAAGGAAAAGAAAATGATCTCGCAAACTTTTCTTTAAAAATTCAGCGAAAGTTAAAATTATGCAATGAAGTTGACAATTTTTGGAGAATGTTTTCTTTGAAAAAATTGTAAAAAATAAAATTTTATATCATTAACGTGAAAGTCACACAATTTACTTAGAATTGAATGGACTTATATCTTATAGCAAGAAAATATAAATAACTTCACGTATTTTACAGTACTATTTAGCCAAAGATGAAATTATGCAATAAAATTGACAATTTTGAGGCAATGTTTTATTTTTTTTAAATCCTAAATAATTAAAATTGTATACTATTAAGGTGAAATTCACAGAATTTACTTAGAACTGATTGCACTTATATATTATAAAAAGAAAAGAAAATAATCTCGCAAAGTTTTCTTGAAAATTCAGCGAAAGTTAAAATTATGCAATAAAGTTGACAATTTTTGGAGAATGTTGTCTTTGAAAAAAATGTGAAAAATTAAAATTTCATACCATTAACGTGAAATTCACACAATTTACTTAGAATTGAATGGACTTATATCTTATAGCAAGAAAATATAAATAACTTCACGTATTTTACAGTAATATTTAGCCAAAATTGAAATTATGCAATAAAATTGACAATTTTGAGGCAATGTTTTATTTTTTCAAATCGTAAATAATTAAAATTGTATACTATTAACGTGAAATTCACAGAATTTACTTAGAACTGATTGCACTTATATATTATAAAAAGAAAAGAAAATAATCTCGCAAAGTTTTTTGAAAATTCAGCGAAAGTTAAAATTATGCAATAAAGTTGACAATTTTTGGAGAATGTTTTCTTTGAAAAAATTGTAAAAAATAAAATTTCATACCATTAACGTGAAAGTCACACAATTTACTTAGAATTTCACGTATTTTACAGTAATAGTTAGCCAAAGTTGAAATTATGCAATAAAATTGACAATTTTGAGGCAATGTTTTCTTTGAAAAAATCGTAAATAATTAAAATTGTATACTATTAACATGAAATTCACAGAATTGACTTAGAACTGATTGCACTTATATATTATAAAAGGAAAAGAAAATAATCTCGCAAACTTTTCTTTAAAAATTCAGCGAAAGTTAAAATTATGCAATGAAGTTGACAATTTTTGGAGAATGTTTTCTTTGAAAAAATTGGAAAAAATTAAAATTTTACAACATCAACGTAAAACTTACAGAATTTGCTTATAATTAATTCCACTTTCATTTAATAGAAAGAAAATTATATTATCTCACCACATTTTTTAAAAATATTCAGTCAAAGTTAACATGATTCAATAAAATTAACAATTTTGAGAAAATGTTTTCTTTGAAAAATTTGTAAAAAACTACAAATCTATACTATCAACAATACATTGACAGAATTGATTGTACTTGCATCTTATGGAAAGAAAAATTAAAATATCTTGCCACGGTTTTCAAAAATATTCAGTCAAAGTTAAAATTATGCAATTAAATCAACGATATTAGGTGAGTGCTTTTTATTTAAACAATCGTAAAAAAACAATCGATTATCGAATTACCATAAAATTCTAAATATCTGCACAGAAACAAATAAACATCGATTGGTTGTAATTAACACATAATGTTTATTGGTATCAACTTCAATAACCACAACTTTAACCACCTCTAGTTTATTTCTCATGTTATCTCATGTTTGACTTATTTCTACGTGACAGTAAAACGTAATCTCTCTTTTAGCGATCCCTAACAAACTCAGCATAAATGGGATTTTAACCGTGTTTTAAACATGTTATAATTTAAACACGTTTTAACGTGTTTTAAACATGTTTTTAATTGTTAATGTTTTAAACGCTGTTTCAATAAAAAAAATATGTTCTGTAAAAAAAACTGTTTCTTATAATTAAAATGAAAAAAAAAAACGTATTTTTAACAACCCTGATTCCTTCATTCAATTAGCATTCTGGGCAACAGCTTAAAAAAAATGCCGCCTGCTCTAAATTATAATTTAAATGATCGCGTGGTATTATGTTTAAATTATTTTATTCAAATATTATCATAGCTTTGCTTCTGTTGTCAATTGTATCACTTACAACAAATCTAAATTTCTCTCATTATCGAGTTTAAGGCAAACAAAATGCTGTTCATTAAATCTCTCAATTTGTACACAAATTATTATTTTACCCTCAGTCGATATTCTCTATTCAAATCACTCCTAAAAAAATTATCTCTGATTTCATCGAGTGCTCATTCAACAATAAAAAACCTTTACAATCTCTTTAAATAGGTGTTTAACAACATTACAACATCCCTACGTGGGTGCATTATTACCTTAAGTAGGGTTTTATTTCACCTTCGGGGCAAAAACTACTTTTACGATCTCTATTGGCATTGTCGGAATGTTCCGTGTTGTGACAGGCGGTGAATAGGCCGCATTGGGTGCGGTCAGTTTGACGAAAAATCGGGGCCAATAAATTCCGAAAAACGGCACTTGTGCAAGTAAGTTAGGGGGGAAAGCACCCCCTAACTAAAACCTTGACCGTTGCACTGTCTGTCTCGACAGCTTCCTTTGAGAGGATGCGGGGGTGTTTTTAAAAGGAATTTTAATAGAGGGGTGAGTGGAATAGATTGGGTTTCAACTCAATTTTCGAGATTATTAAAATTTAATTTGTGTAAATATTGTATCTTACGTTTGGGAATTCGTCAAGAACTAGACATAACATAGTTTGTCATCTGTCTCCATATAAAAAGACTTTTCTTTAGTACAAATAATTTGTTACATCTCAGCGCTTTATTTGCAACCCTACTTTTTGAACATTTGATGCATATAAAACAATTTATTTGTAATTTAATATTTTGTCATCTGACTCTATAAATATCAGACGAATTTTCTTTAGTACAAATAATCTCTTACATCTCAAAATGTTTATGCAAATCTACTTTTTTGAACATTTGGTGTAATTTATTTGAAATTTAATATTTGTTCAGTGTCTTAAATTTAATGCTTAAATTAAAATTTATTAATTGTACATTTTCTTTATATTGTTATTTATGTAATATCTGTGTACAAGAGACTTCTCAGTAGTTTTCAAACACGGTTATCCTTGAAAGCTAACTCTTATTTATCTAGCATCATTGTATGTAAGTTTCTATCTTTTTAAAAAATCTGATTTTCTTCAAAACTAAAACGGTATACAAGGTGGCCAGAAAGTTTTTATTTGAATTTTCTACTCAAAATTAATTAACGAATCAAGTTACTTACAGAACTTGATTCGTTAATTAATTTTGAGTAGAAAATTCAAATTAAAAAAAATGTATGGTTCTTTATTAACGCTTAAGGTGCCATTAAAATTCTAAATATGTCACCAGAAATCAGCAATATTTTTGAAAGGTTTGATTAAAATCATAGATTTACATTACGAATGTTTATGTGAGGTTGAGTCGATTATTAACCCAAATATGTTATACAAAATGTTAAAAACAAATTCTTGTCACATATTGAATAATTTTCCTTTAGTTTTTAATTTTTAAGTTTTTAATTTATTATTTTTAAATTTTTAATTTGGTCGAAATTCATTAACGAATCGGGCTACGTAAAGCTTTTCACTCATTTTTTAGCTACATTGTATATACGTATATAACTTGTCCATGACAGTATATTTGGAACTTTGTAATAAATTAGTGTTTTATACGCCTGGCGCATGAAGTAAAATTTCGAGTTTAGAAAAGCCTGAAAATTTGGATTTGCCGGGGCGCGCGAGCGAAGCGCGTCGCGCCCCGGCAAATCCAAATTTTCAGGCTTTTCTAAACTCGAAATTTTACTTCATGCTTAACCAAGGAATGAAAACACTGGTTAGAAGTTTCGTTCACAAAAAGTGTAAACAATATTGGCCCAGAGTGGGTTTCTTGAGGAACCCTAGAAGCTATGGAAACTGGTTTCTAAATTAAGGCGAGCGTTTTAAACTTTAATTTCGACATTTGATTGAAAATAACTCGAAAACTTTCGACGGCGTAATTTTGTTTTTGGCGTATTCTGAAAGAGCATCGACACGAAATTCTGTTAAGATTTTTCAAAGAATTTCCATGTTGTGAATGTTTTAACTTTAATTTACCTAGTATTTCCATAAAATTCAACTTTTTCAACTTTCAATTAAAAATAACTCGATAGCTGCCGATGGCGTATTTTTTGTTTTTGGCATATTCTGAAAGAACAATTTATTCTAAACATCTTAGCAATCAAAAAATGTATTTAGATTTAAACAACTTATAGAATCTTTGGTTTGGTAATTTGACAATATGACATAAAATTGGAAAAGTTTTCAAATAATTTTGTCTTTTATTCTCATTCATTCTCTTTATAAAATTTAAACAATAACATGAATTTTAACTAGTGATGGGCAAGATCGAGCATCTCAAGGATCGATCAAGCAATGATCGATCAGTTAAAGTATCGAGCAGATCGATCAAAAGATCGATCTGATCAAAAAGATCGAGCCGATCAAAAAGATCGAGCCGCTCAGAAAGATCGAGCCGATCAAAAAGATCGAACCGCTCGGAAAGATCGAGCCACTCGCAAAGATCGAAAAGATCGAGCCCATCAAAAAGATCGAGCCGATCAAAATAAAAGTGCGAGCGGCTCGATCATTTGCAAGGATCGAGCGGATCGAGCAGTCGATCTTATTTGATCATTACTAAAAAAATACTTGTTATTTAAACACTCTTTACTTAATAACTAAATGAATTAATATAATAAATGTAAATTATGCTTTTTAGTGTAATTACAATTAATATTAAATTTGTAATTAAAAATTGTACAAATACGAAAAAGTGAGGACTAATAAATAAATTGCAGACTAGAATTTTCCCGACCTGCCACAATACAATATTTACATCAGGGCTGGCCAACACAAATTGCTTCGAGGGCCAAAATTAACACATAAAATGTTTCAAGGGCCGCATCACAGATTTTCTTTTGCTAAATCAAATTTTTTTGATATTCAATTTTTCATTCAGAAATGTTAAAGAATTGTTTTGGCATTTTTGACATTTTTAAAAGTTCAGGAATCTAGAATTCCGTTTTGATTGTTTGTTTTTGTACAGGGAATTTTTCTTTTCTGTATAAATATTCCTGCGCATATGCTGAAAATTGTTCAAACAAGATTCTCGTATGAAATAAGTAGTATATTTTGAACTTCAATTTAAATGAGTGTTTTGTGCGCGTGGCGCATAAAGTAAAATTTCGCGTTTAGAAAAGCCTGAAAATTTAGATTGATCGCTTCGCTTCGCTACGCGATCAATCCATATTTTCAGGCTTTTCTAAACTCGAAATTTTACTTCATGCTTAATCTGGGAGTGGAAAACACTCGTTTAAAGCTTCAAATCGAATTCTTTTAGAAAAACAACGAATATGTATACTTTAAAGAAAAACTCCCTGTGCACAGTGATTTTATTTTAGGTCAACATATGCATAAGCTGTAAATGTTGCTACATTCGTTGTTTTTGAATGAGTTCAATTTGAAGCTTATACAAGTGTTTTCCACTTCCAGACTAAGCATGAAGTAAAATGTCGGGTTTAGAAAAGCCCCGTGAAAATTATTAACAGATTTCAAGTAAAGTTCGAATATGCATACATTTCACAAAATGTTAGTGTTTAATACGGGTGGCGCATGAAGTAAAATTTCGAGTTTAGAAAAGCCCAGAAAATTTGTCTCGGGTCGCTGCGCGACCCTCGACAAATTTTCACGGGGCTTTTCTAAACTCGAAATTTTACTTCATGCTTAGTCTGGGAGTGGAAATACTTGTTTAAAGCTTCAAATTGAACTTAAAAAAAACCAAGGAATATCTAAAGACTTATAATGGCCTGAATTTGGAATACGTATACTTAATAGAAAAACTCCCTGTACATTATTTTCTGTTTCTATAAAATAAAAATAATGTACAGTGGTATGTGTACATTATTTTTATTTTATAGAAACAAAATATAATGTACAGGTAGTTTTTCTATTAAGTATACGTGTTCCAAAACATTTTATTTTCTGTGTATATTATAATTAACAAAATAAAATGTTTATGTGATTTTCTGTATACATTTTGCCTGCAAATATTAAATAATAGACGCAAAATAAAAGTAATTTATTTCCTTTGAAAGTTTACGATTTTCCTATTTAATCAAACTAAATAATGTGATCGTTCAATGATACCTCCTAGGTCGATCGATTCGCTCGAAAATAGCTCAAAATCACTCTATAGCATGCAGCTAGAGTACCTCAAACCGTATAACTTGATCAACTGTTTCGAGCCGACCGATTTGATCAATCTGCTCGAGCCGATTGATCAATCGACTAGCTCGACACGTTAGAAAAGATGGAGCTGCCTGAAACGATCGAGCCGCTCGAAAAGATCGAGACGATCAAGAAAATCGAACCGATTAGAAAGATCGAGTTGATCAAAAAGATCGAGCCGATCAGAAAGATCGAGCCGATCGATAAGATCGAGCCGTTCAAATAGATCGAGCGGCTCGATCGCTTGCAAGGATCGATTAATCGATCATTTTTGATCGATCTTGCCCATCACTAATTTTAACCATCTTCTTTGCAAATAAAATTTAAATGTGGCTTAATAATTTAAAAAAAACAAGTTAATTTTGTTTAAATTAAGTTATTTTTTGTTATCTGGAATGATAAAATTTGTTTAATTATTTTGTTATGTTATGATTTACTATTGTAAGTTTAATTTGTATTTTTTTTTTTTTTACAAAAAAAAAATACAAATTAAGATTTCGTTTAATAAAGAAACTTAAATTTAAGCGGATATTAATGTAAATTTATAAGTACAGGGACTTTTTCTTTTATGTATACACCCATGATAAATAAGCTTTTTTTTCTCAAGTTTAATTTGAATATTTAAACCAGTGTTTTCCACTCCCAGGTTAAGCATGAAGTAAAATTTCGAGTTTAGAAAAGCCTGAAAATTTGGTTTGGTTGCGTAGCGCGAAGCGCGGAGCGACCAAACCAAATTTTCAGGCTTTTCTAAACTCGAAATTTTACTTCATGCGCCACGCGTATTAAACACTGACAACATCGAAATATTGTGAACAAGTGAACTTTACTTGAAATTAGTCTCTTATACGCGTGGCGCATGAAGTAAAATTTCGAGTTTAGAAAAGCCTGAAAATTTGGTTTGGTCGCTCCGCGCTTCGCGCTACGCAACCAAACCAAATTTTCAGGCTTTTCTAAACTCGAAATTTTACTTCATGCTTAATCTGGAAGTGGAAAGCACTCGGTTGAAGCTTCAAATTAAACCCATTTAACGAATATCAAAAGATTTACAGCACATAATTGCAATATGATATGCATACATGAAAGAAAAACTCCCTGTATGTATTTAATTTGAATTTTTTACTTTCACATCATCAAATTGATTTAAGAGTTCAATAATATTCTAACGAGTGTTTTCCATTCCTTGATTAGGCATGAAGAAAATATTTCGAGTTTAGAAAAGCCAGAAAATTTGGGTTGGTCCAAATTTTCAGGCTTTTCTAAACTATTTTATATTTACTTCATACGCCAGCCGTATTAAACACTGATTTAGTGTAGAATTTTTAAAACACTTTATTCGTCCTATAATTAACACAAAATTAACAAATATTTATAAATTTATATTTTCCATGTTTATTTCTATTTCAACTTCTTCTGGATATATTTAATAATATTCGAGTATTTGCAGTCAAATTGGTGAGTACGAATATAGAAAAGTAAATCGAATTCGAATAGATTTTTTATCAATTTATAAGAGTTTCCTAATTTTCTGATAAATGTTTTCAACATTTTGTCAATTATTAAGTAAATTACAAAACAATCACAATTTGAAGTTACTGTGTTTAGTTTAGAATTATTTTGTTAAAAAGTCTGTAAATATTTAGATACATTTAGACAGACATATTTTTACCATAAAGTGAACGGGACCTAATCAAAACATCCACACTATTTGTCTCTACCGGTATGCTGGTCTTCTATCCAGTGAAAAATACATGTTATAACATTTTGATAATCACATTTAATTAAAAAAAATAGAGAACATCAATTGTACTCACTTTTAGAAGTTAATAATTCGTAGATTCTGCTTGATGTTACGAGAAATGTAAATATTTTTATTCAAAACCAATTGTGTTGATTTTATTTCTAAAACCCACTATGCTCAAATATAAAATCTAATTTTTACAAGAAATATATTTTCAAAATTGCATTTATGGATATTCTTCGTCAAGACCGTGTGGACGTTTTGATCGGGCCCTAAGTAAACGCCAACCAAGTCAATAATTTCTATAATTTAGACACATGGTTCTGGTTCTGGTTCTGGTTCTTTGGGGAGTGCGCATTTCTGCACTGCACTTAGGCCTCATTAGGCCCATTGTGCGTTCCTCCCGCTGCTACGACGCCGGAGATTAGGTCTACAGCTATCCGGGAATTTTGCCGAACCCGGTGGGAGTTCCAACCCACCGGTAGGGATCACCACCAAGCTGCCCAATTTAGACACATTTAAATTTCTCTAAAAAATTTATCGTATTTAATTTGTATTGCGAAATCTTGGCTGCGACAATGGCATGAATAAAAATTATTATTATTATTATATTTCAAAAATCGGCTTATATTTTCTTCAAGGCTAATTGTTATTTAATGCTTAAATTACTTAAATTGTACATATTCTTGTTCTTATTATTAATCTAACATCTTTGTATAAGAAACAGCTCTCTATTATTAAAAAACTCTGATTTTCTTCAAAACTAATTGTTATTAATCACAAATCTTCGTATAAAATACGTCTTTATACTTTTCAAAAATCTGTTATTCTTCAAAACTGACTATACCGAGTGTAAATTATATGTAACCTAAGACGTTGAAATATTCCTGACATTTATGATGATGGATGGTGCGTCCGAAAAACGCTTGTGAGCGCATATTCCGGTCAAACGAATTAACGTCCTGAAAATACAAAAAAAAAACCGGTCAGATGGTCATCGTTAGAAATTGGATATCGGCGAAAGGTCGAAAGTTGGGGCCCTATTAAATGAATTTATTAAGTAACTTGAGATGAGTTCGAGGCGCGTATGGTAATTAGTGTCAGGAATAGACAAATACAGTAGCTAATAAAGTTTAAGTGTGTTGATCATTTGAATACACTCGTATTTAGCCATATTTGTAAATTAATGAAGCTTTTTTATTTAAGCAAAAATTAATTAACACGTAGGAGAATATTCTTGGGTGCATCCAAGTTGATTATTCTACATAAAAATTGAAAGAAAACCAAATATCTCAAACCAAATACCATTATACAGGGTGTTGACTTGGCGGACGCAACATAGGAAATCCCATGTAAATTTTGAAATGTTCAAATTTTGGCTCCCCTATTTATTTTAGAAACAAAATGTATTTCTTTTTTTTTTGTAGAGGGAGAAATTCTGAATTTATTCGTGTTAACGTTTATCACTTTACGTTTCTCTAAGTTAAAATAATTAAGAAAAAATTATGTGATTTAATAAAAATAATGAAATGCCATGGAATTGAAACAACAACTGCGGATGTCAAAATGGCAAATGATAGTTACTTGATTAAAATAAATGTCTTCGAAATGATCTAAACTATACAAGAAAAATTTCATTATTTTTATAAAATCACATTATATATATTTATATATTCTTTATTACGGGAGACCATTAAAAATACAACAATATATACACAATAATCACAAAACAATACAAAAACAAACAAAAAATGTACAAATGAATACAGTCAGAGACAGAAGTTACATCTAATAAAAGAGGGCCAAATAAATAATTATATAAAGGACCTTAAGAGGAGTTAATCGATCTTAAAGAAAGTCTTTTAAAACGGTTCAGCGAGACACCAAAAAAATCCATTGACTCGCCATAAGAATTAACATATCTTATTAAATTGTTTTGTGGGCTGTTATAGCCATACAGAGTAATGTGGTGTACGTCAGCAAGAAGTTTTTGTTGTCTGGTTGAGCGAACTGGAACGTTAATGCCAATAGACGACAAAATGGATGGGCAAAGTATCAGTCCATTCAGTATACGATATGCGAAGCATAGCATAAAATAAATCCTTCGTTTTTCAAGAGACAACAAACCGAGATATGTACGAAGTAGGTCATAATTATTACTATCGTACGAAAGGTTTGACCGGTAGCCAATGAGTTTTATCATTTACGTTGTACACGTTCTAATCTACCAATGTGACATTGATAGTGCGGTGACCAAATTATGCAGCAATAGTCTAGAATTGGTCTGACTAAGGTGGAGTATAATGTCATTAAAGTACGGATAGATTTGAAATGTATAGTAATACGCCGTATGAAACCAATTCTTTGGAATGGAATGCTTTTGCAATAATTAAATCTAAGTGCTCATGAAATTTAAATTTACAGTCAAGTAGAACGCCTAAATCATTGATTTTATAAACCCTCTCTAAAAGATTACTATCTAGAAAATAGATAGCCGGTAAATAGATCCCTTGTTTTCTTGAAAAACGAATATATTTGCATTTAGTTGTGTTCAAATGCAAATCATTACTGGAGCACCATATAATAAGCTGATCCAGATCATTCTGCAAGATGCGACAATCGTCACTGGTGGTGATTTTACGATACAGCTTCATATCATCTGCATAAAGCAAAACATTTGATTGAATTTCTTTACCAATATCATTGATAAAGATGAGATATAGCAATGGTCCAAGGTGAGAACCCTGGGGCACACCTGAAGTTGCATTTATTACAGAACCAGAAATTGCATCATTTATTTTCACCACATGTTGTCTACAACTTATGAAGGACCGGAGCCACTCAATCATGGACCCAGCAACACCATACATTCGAAGTTTGTATAAAAGCTTACAGTGGCTAACTCTGTCAAACGCCTTACTAAAGTCGGTATAGATCGAGTCTACCACTGCCCCTTCCTCCAACGCGTCGGTAATGAAATTGGAGTATACAAACAAGTTGGAAGCAGTAGATCTTGATGGAAAGAATCCATGTTGTTGCTCAGATAAAAGAGGCTTAAAAATGTTTAACATATACTTCGCAACCAACTTATCTAATCATTTAGGAAAACATGATTGAATAACTATCGCTCTATAATTGTCAACACATGTCTTTATGCCTGATTTAAAGACCGGGACAGTGCAGCATCGCTTCCAAAGAGATGGGAAGAATCCATCTCCTAGAGAACGATTAAATAATTTAGTAAGAGGTAAAGACAGAGTCGATGCGCAGGCTTTTATCAACGCAGGCGGTATTCCGTCAGGACCTGGTGCAGCACCATTTTTAATTTCAGATAGGCATTCCATAATATCTGTTTCACTAAACTGTAAGTTATTAAATATTAGGTCACTGAACTCACTAACATCAGGACCAATGGTAGTTGCACATGAATATGAATTTTGAAAATAGTCTGCAAATAGATCCGCTATGCCATTAACCGAGTTTGCGACCCGCGTTCCATATGCTATACTGGATGGAAGACATCTGCCACTGCCATTTTTAGATTTACAATATTTCCAAAATATATTGATATCATAAGGTATACTCCTCTCAACATCCTCGATATAACCTATGTGATCCTTAACAATAGCATCTTTGCAGACAGCACGTAAATTAGAAAAAATTAAGTAATCATTTCTAGAGCCTGACTGTTTAAAATTTCTGTGAGCTGTTCGCTTTTCTTTAATTAAACTTATAAGAGATTTCGAGAACCAACTAGGAAAATTCGATGTTGATCTCTTTCGTTTAGGGACATAACGATTAAAAGCATCGTACAAGATTTCGTAAAATATGTCAATGTCATATTCTATCGAAGTACTCTTAAACATATTTACCCAGTCATAGCTGCCAATATAATTACATATACCTACAATATCAGCATTAGAGAAATCGTAGTGAAATGATTCATCTAAGGGTGATAAACTGCTAGGAACATTAAAATCTACTCGTAACGATGGATGATAAATGTCACACTTCACTAATGGATCCTAGATAGAACAATTTACAGTGGGAACATTAGAAAAAGCAAGATCTAAAATATTACCACTATTATTAATAAAGGAGTTAAACTGATAAAAACCGCCACTCATAACACCATCGCATAAAAGACGGGCACTTTCACTAACCGTATTTATTGGTAAATATCCAATACATTCATCCTCGATGATCCACTTTACTTCCGGTAGATTGTAATCCCCAAGCAAGAGCATGCTAGAATCCGAGTATCGATCAATGATTTCGGATAATGCACTAATATGTCCGGCATATATCTCAGCAGCTGATCGTGGAGGAATGTAGACACAGCCAATAATGGTCTGGCCGTTGATAGACACCCAAATCTCTTCACGGTCTTCGGAATCCACAGTAACTAGAGAAGAGCTTAACTTCCTATTCACTCCAATAAAGACGCTGCCGCCTCTTGAACTAATTGATGTGATATTGTCACGATCACAGCGATATATAATATATCGGTTATCGATAACTTCGTTATCTCCTATATCGGAATGTAACCATGATTCAGAAATACATATGACATCATAGTCATTCGCCAAAACAGTATTATAAAATTCAAATAATTTTGTCCTTAACCCTCTAACATTTTGGTAGAATACAGATAGACCAAATCTATTAGTAGTAACTAACTTGGGCTTATACACGGCTTCTCTATTCGAAAATGCTGTTGATGATGATGACGAAGAGGGACGAATTCCTTAATTGCGATACCCTGCGGCCATTTCGACGCATCAAGTAATGTATTAAAATGAGGTTCATCAACACCAATTTTAAACGATGATGACTGATCGGAGTTTACCAGTCTGAAGCATTTGACATCAGCATTCACGCCTAATATCTTCTTAGCGTGGCTAGCAATAGCTTTTGTATCTACATTTGGTTGAATCCTATAAATATGAAGCCACTTTTTCTTAATTGAACATGACTGAAACCCGAAGTCAGATGCTCCGGCTGCAATTATGACCGGTGGTTTGGTTTGCTTCTTTTTCTTATCAGAAACTATGCTAGCGATGTTCTGACTATCACGGGGTTTATTTTCACTCGTGGTAGGACATTTATTAACAGAAACTGAAACCGCCTGCCCTGTGGTACATTTATCGATATTCGGGGGTGACGAACAGTTGAAATTGAAAAATTATCACGCGTTATTTCATGCGAAGTAGGTAGCACCACATCCACACTCGATTTACTTTTAGAACTTTTAGAACTCCCAGCACCCAAAATTTCAGTATTTTGTCTATTATAACATTAGTTTTTCTTAATTATTTTAGCTGTTAATTTTCTGACATTCGTTGATTTTTAAATGAGTTCAATTTGAAGCTTTAAACGAGTGCTTTCCACTCCCAGACTAAGCATGAAGTAAAATTTCAAGTTTAGAAAAGCCCCGTGAACATTTGTCGAGGGTCGCGGAGCGACCCGAGATAAAATTTCTGGGCTTTTCGAAACTCGAAATTTTACTTCATGCGCCAAGCGTATAAAACACAGATTTTTAGTGAAGTTCGAATATACATAAATTTGACAATATTATAGTGTTTTATACGCGTGGCGCATAAAGTTAATTTTCGAGTTTAGAAAAACCCAGAAAATTTGTCTCGGGTCGCTGCGCGACCCTCGACAAATTTTCACAGGGCTTTTCTAAGCTCGAAATTTTACTTCATGCTTAGTCTGGGAGTGAAAAACACTTGTTTAAAGCTTTAAATTGATTTAAAAAAAAAACAGGGAATATCCGCAATTGTTGTTTTAATTTATTGGTATGTCATTATTTTTATAAAATCACATTAGTTTTTCTTAATTACTTTAGCTGTTAATTTTCTGACAGTCGTTGATTTTTAAAAGAGTTCAATTTGTAGCTTTAAGCGAGTGTTTTCCACTCCCAGACTAAGCATGAAGTAAAATTTCGAGTTTAGAAAAGCCCCGTGAAAATTTGTCGAGGGTCGCGCAGCGACCCGAGACAAATTGTCTGGGCTTTTCTAAACTCGAAATTTTACTTCATGCGCCACGCGTATAAAACACAGATTTTAAGTGAAGTTCGAATATACATAAATTTAACAATATTATAGTGTTTCATACGCGTGGCCCATAAAGTAAAATTTCGAGTTTAGAAAAGCCCAGAAAATTTGTCCCGGGTCGCTGCGCGACCCGGGACAAATTTTAACAGTGCTTTTCTAAACTCGAAATTTTACTTCATACTTAGTCTGGGAGTGGAAAACACTTGTTTAAAGCTTTAAATTGATTTAAAAAAAAAACAGGGAATATCCGCAATTGTTGTTTTAATTCATTGCTATGTCATTATTTTTATAAAATCACATTAGTTTCTCTTAATTATTTTAGCTGTTAATTTTCTGACATTCGTTGATTTTTAAAAGAGTTCAATTTGAAGCTATTAACGAGTGTTTTCCACTCCCAGACTAAGCATGAAGTAAAATTTCGAGTTTAGAAAAGCCCCGTGAAAATTTGTTGAAGGTCTCGCAGCGACCCGAGACAAATTTTTTGGGCTTTTCTAAACTCGAAAATTTACATCATGCGCCACGCGTATAAAACACAGATTTTAAGTGAAGTTCGAATATACATAAATTTGACAATATTATAGTGTTTTATACGCGTGGCGCATAAAGTAAAATTTCGAGTTTAGAAAAGCCCAGAAAATTTGTCTCGGGTCGCTGCGCGACCCTCGACAAATTTTCACAGGGCTTTTCTAAACTCGAAATTTTACTTCATGCTTAGTCTGGGAGTTGAAAACACTTGTTTAAAGCTTTAAATTGATTTTTAAAAAAACAGGGAATATCCGCAATTGTTGTTTTAATTCATTGCTATGTCATTATTTTTATAAAATCACATTAGTTTTTCTTAATTATTTTAGCTGTTAATTTTCTGACAGTCGTTGATTTTCAAAAGAGTTCAATTTGAAGCTTTAAACGAGTGTTTTCCACTCCCAGACTAAGCATGAACTAAAATTTCGAGTTTAGAAAAGCCCCGTGAAAATTTGTCGAGGGTCGCGCAGCGACCCGAGACAAATTTTCTGGGCTTTTCTAAACTCGAAATTTTACTTCATGCGCCACGCGTATAAAACACAGATTTTAATTAAAGTTCGAATATACATAAATTTGACAATATTATAGTGTTTTATACGCTTGGCGCATGAAGTAACATTTCGAGTTTAGAAAAGCCCATATTTGTAAGTATCTACATTTTAATTAAATGTTTTTTTTATTTAATCAACAATTAAGACGATGACAGTAAAAAGGGGGTAAGTGACAAGTAAAATCATCAAAATTCAATTGTTTGCCTTGTTAAAAATGCTATATTCAGAAGTTCCGGAATAGGTACAGGATGTGGTGAGATCAGCGAGAACAACAAATCCGTTCGCTGTCATTTCAATGGAAAAGCTCAATTTTTTCGACTTTACTCAAGCCTGTGATTCGTACATAATTACAAGTTTTCCTTGCATCTCAAACAAATCCTGGATACGGATTTCCGATACAACATGGAACAATAAAAGTGTTTTTAAGAAAGAAAAATGTCCACAAATCAACTGCATAGAAATGTTTCAATATGAAAAATAAACACCGATTACACAGGTTAAAAAGTTTAGACTTTTTAAAAGTTCATTTCGATCTGAAGTCTGATTTTGTATAATTTTGATTTGCTGAATTCAAATCCGAGTGTCATTTTGCCCTATCACGTAAGGTTTTTTTATCAATGTAAAAAATAAATTCATAGAAAGTTTGGTCAAAATAAACGATACTTTTATTGATACAGAGACAAAAACAAATTACAAATAGTAAACTAAATTTAAAAAAGTCTTAAACAATCTTTAATTTCTTTTCTTTTCAGAAGATCTTTCCCTCTTGGATTAAAAACTTCGTTTCGTGGATTTTCTTCTGTATTCCAGGGCCGGATCATTCCTTTTTATGGACCAGCAGTAATCAGTCATCAATGAAGCATTCGACCGACCTTGATACCTGCGTTTCATTTCTTTCATGTCTTGGTGGAACCTCTCACCTTGCTCCTCACTCACATTACCAAGATTTTCAGGGAAGTAATCCAGATGCGAGTTTAAAAAGTCAACTTTTATGCTCATATTTCATCCCAATTCCATAAATTTCTATAGCATGTTTTTCACACTTTCCTTGTAGTTAGGATCCTTGTTGTTTCCCAAAAAAGCCTTCAATAACATTAACATTAACTAATGTTATTGAAGGCTTTATCTGGATTACTTCCCTGAAAATCCATGCATCTTTCTCAGTTTCACTCATGGTATTAACAAATTCTTGATCTTTCGTTAATATCTTTATTTGAGAACCGACAAAAATTCCTTCCTTTAATTTTGCATCTGAGATAGTGGGAAATTTTCAACAAAGGTATTTGAAACAGTCTCCATCTTTATTTAAAGCTTTAACGTATTGTTTCATTAATCCTAGTTTAATATGCAGTAGAGGTAACAAGATTTTTTGTGGATCAACAAGACTTTCGTGCAGAACATTTTTTGATCCGGGAGTTAAATTATCTCTTTTTATCCAGTCCTTTTTCTTCCAATGTTGATGTCTACTTTGACTATCCCACTCACACAAAAAACATAGATACTTTGTATACTCTGACCGCTGTCTTAGTAGAAGTCCCACAATTTTTAAATCCCCACAAATTTTCCAACTATGATCATTGTATTTAATTTTTTCAAGCATTTCCAGCAATTAAATTGTACTTCCGTGAATTCCCCTATGCTATTCTATTGATTTGTATACAATTTAATCTCAGTGGCGTAACAATTTTTAGAATGTCATTTAATTTTTATTAGCAAATATTTAAAAAAAACATAAATATGACACCTAGTAAATTTATTAAAAAATTGTGCGTGATGGAAACAATAAAATGTTGATTCTTTATTAGATTAGCTACCAAAACTTAAAAAAATGAACAAATCCAAATCACACATTTTTTTGTTTGGCCTGTGTTATCAATGAAGCTAAAAAAAAAAGATTTATTACAGATGTTGAAATTTATGGACAATAAATCCCATGAGTTCTATAAGAATATTTGCGACTAGTAATTTTGTTTGTGTGACCATTTTAATATTACACTACTATTGAATTAATAAAGTATTTGATTCTAAATACAAGTGTTACTTGCATTTTTTAACCTCCCATAATGCTTTTTGCTTTCCTTGTAAAATTTGGTTGTGGCACTTACCTGAGTTTTCAGTGTCAACGCCTCAATTAATGAGTATTTTTGAGGGAATTCTTTGATAAATTGATTGATAAGGCTGATAAATGTTGAAAGTTTATATTCACTTTTATATAAATAAAACAATTTAAACACTTTCAAATATATATATTGTAATAACGCTACAATTGTTTCGCCACACTGTGGCTTCTTCAGGCGAAGAAATGATTCATTTCTTCGCCTGAAGAAGCCACAGTTTAGCGAAACAATTGTAGCGTTATTACAATATATATTTGAAAGTGTTTAAATTGTTTTATTTATATAAAAGTGTCTTTGATAAATGTTCTTAAATTAAAGCTGATTATTATGATAGCAAATTTGTGCTTCGTACTTTGTGATGTTTTTTTGTTATTGATAAAAAATTGACATTTTATGCACACAACTTATACTAATTAGGCCTAAAGTCAATTGCATTTACAATGTTAGTTAGTATTATATATCTTATTTGTATTACTAGAGAAT
Source organism: Philonthus cognatus (assembly GCA_932526585.2). Taxonomy (NCBI): domain Eukaryota; kingdom Metazoa; phylum Arthropoda; class Insecta; order Coleoptera; family Staphylinidae; genus Philonthus; species Philonthus cognatus. The sequence continues at coordinate 29,787,699 of OW052241.1, read as the reverse complement.
TTCAATTATTGTACTGACAATGTTATACCATTTTGCGAATTATTTATTAATTTATTAATTTGTACAAATATTTGTAACTAAATGTAAGAAAATCTCAATTTTTAAACATTTTAATAAACTTTATATTTGTCAAAAGATATAAACAAACAATGTCTTAATTAATAAGACAACTTAAGACGATAAATATTCATTGAAACAACTGCAAATACATCCCGTGCAAATACACCTCCGGATATTGAATTTTTCAATAAAATATATAAAATCTTATTTAAGTTGATTTATATTTGTCGATAATTTCACAATAAGTTTCTTTATAAAAGAAATATTTTTTTTTTTTCGTATCAGTGAAATTTCTTTGTGATAATCTTATTTTAAGTAAAAGAGAAATGCATTGGTCAATGACTTTGTGCATTTCTCCTCGAGAGTAAAAATAACCCATATAACGTGTCTGGTCAGTGTTAAGGTCTGACGACCCTTGCTCGCACTCTTTTATGTCGAGAGAGGCTAAATCCGTGTGCGGTTTTTAAAATGTATTTCCAGTGACGTTTAAAAATACGGTCTTTATGCATTTGACGCGGACTCCGAGGGGCACAGTAATTTCATTTGGCGAAAGTTACCAACTCTCCGCAACCTCTAATGTGCAAGTTCTTCGAGCGCGCCCTCGAGGGCCTCGTTTAAGTGGACACTTTTATTTCGGCGCGTCCGTATCGAAAAGTTAACGGTGAAATTCGATTTAAAACAATGAGGTACACTCTATACTTGTTAATGATAATGCTGTACGAGATCAAGAGTTAGAACACAATGTTTAGAATTATAAACAAAATGTATAGATTTATCGAAATACGTTTTCCAAGAAATAAATGCAAACGTAACACTAAAGTTACGCAGTTATGCGTTCATGTTAATTAAAAAATGTTATTGAAATTGAAAGTAGTTGATATTTAGACAATTTTATAGTTTTTAAAATGTTATTATAATTTCGGTATCAACTATTATTGACAATATAATATAAAATTACGAAAATGTTATTCGTAAAAATGCAAACAATGTCTTAATTAATAAGACAACTTGTTACGTTAATTTTTGGTAAAACGAATAATCTATATTCAATTTATTCTAATTCTAATGAATTATCATAGGCAATTTTATTTTCGCATTTAAATTTAAATATTGGAATTTTTTGCGATTGATTTTATTCTATTGTATTCGGTGTCGCGGAGGAGTTTTTACACTGCGCTCTGTCCCGTCCATTTTTAACTCTCCAGGCGTATACGTTTCACACGTCCAGTTCGACACGCGTAAATTAAGATTAATAAATTATAAACCGTTGTGGTTTCCTCAAGAGGGATTCGTATTTGTCTTAATTTCAATAGTGAATTATTTGGCAAATAATAATTTACTACGCTATAAGCGGACAGAAAAAGCGTGCCGTTCTAGAAAACCTCACTTTCACCTAGAGGTAAGCATTGTTCTTCTTATCAGTATATTTCTAATTCGTAGGGATGTTCTTAGGTTTTTAATTGTGGTTGTTTTACAATCATACATTTCGATTGATGTACTTTTGGTCCGGTTCGATTCAAATTCCATTTTGACCGTGGTTGCTGATAAGCAGTGGAGATCACGTGGGAGATTCTAGTTCCGGGTTCCGAAAGAAAAATACTTCATCGAAGACTTGTCCTGTGATTCTGGTTCGGGAAAGGGAGAAGTCGTAGCTGTCCTTCGTCCGTCTTATCCGTCTTATCCGTCTTATTCGTTTTGTACGTCCGTATTTTGGTTTCAACCCCTTGGACTCGAGTGAAATTTGATAAGTACATTTTTTTTGTATTTACATAAAGATTTTTTTTATAAATTTAAAACTTCGAATTCTAATGATAAATTCTACGATTAAATATTTGGGTATATATGCATAACGTGTTTTGTAAATTGTTCGGATGAGAATTTAAAAAGAGAAGAAAAAGAATTAAATTATAACGTAAAGGATTATTTTTTGTTGTTGTTGATGTTTAATATATACATTAATATTAATTTAATTGGAAAACTTTGATTTTGAAAAATAATAATTAATTCTCACTTTATACTTTGCATTCCAATTTATAATTTTTTTTTGTTTGAAGAAAATAATAATAATAATAATAATAAAAGAATAGATAATTCTTGCCGTTTAAGGAATATTTAAACGTTTATTTAAAAGTTATTACAGATAATTCAATATTTTTAATTTATGCTTTGAATTTAAATTTATTATGTTTATTTCGGTTTGAGTTTGTATGATTTTTGTAAGGGTATATATAGCTATATTTATCTACCGAGGTTTGTAATTAATTTGAATGAATTACGAAAATTATTTTTGGTATTATTCCATATTTTACTTAAAATTAATAGTTTATATTTTTTTTATTCAATTCGTTTCTTTCATATATTAAAGTAAAATATATATATATATATATATATATATATATATATATATATTGTGTTGTTCGATCTACAGGAAATAAAATAGTTTATTATATTTCATTTATGCATTTTACTTATGGGGAATTGAACATATGTATTAGTAAAATCTGGGTTCGTGATTTTCCTTTATGTTTAACTACCTTGCCGCCCGTAATCACGTGGCGCCCTTTTTGTTAAATCTTTGATTTGAAAACCCCCTCTTCTTCACTGGGTTAGTTTGGCCGAGCGGTAAGTACACAGTAGCTAAAAAGTAGCGTCGCAAACTTAAGACGATAAAAATCCATTGAAACAACTACTTCCCGTGCAAATACACCTCCACATATTGAAATATACAATGAAATATTTAAAATCTTATTTAATTTATTTTCTCGAATTCAAATAGTTTCGAATTTGAATTTATCTTGTATTATTGACAAGAATAAATCATTCATAGGAATTACAGCGAGCTTTTCTTTTAAGTATACACATCTTAATAACTAAATATCTACAGACATTTTTGTGAAGAGTTCAAATTGAAGTTTTAAACGAGTGTTTTCTATTCCCAGATTAAGCATGAAGTAAAATTTCGAGTTTAGAAAAGCCTGAACCAAATTTTCAGGCTTTTCTAAACTCGAAAGTTTATTTGATGCTTAATCTCGTTCGCGTGTGGAATTGAGGGGATTATTATATTTTGCCCCCTGCTGTAAAAGATTCTGTGGGCGCCCATGGCGCCAAGATAAAGAAGTCATAGTTGATATGAATTAACAATTGGTTTAATGAAACTAAAAATAATTGATATTTGGAAATATTTATTGTTTTCAAAATATTGTTATCACATTTGTATCAATTGTTAATAAGCAATGAAGTTAAGTGTTAATTAAAATAAATAAAAATACAAATAGTGAAACAAACCAAGTGTTTTTAATTTATCCTTTAATATTAAATAAAAGTGTTTGCATTTCTAAATGCTAAGCAATTGGACATGATTATATTTTATTAGAATTAAAGTGGAGGATCAAACTGCAATATAACAATAATCACGTTATCAAAATGCAGGTGAGTGATAGCGGAATTGACCCCGGCGACCCGTATGCCGTGTGTACACAGGCCCGTATGAGCTTCCCCGATCTTTTTGCTCTTTTATATTCATGGCACGCTCGCTGCACCGCCAACAATTTAATTCAGATCGTATCGCGCTTGTTTTCAATTAACTTCATTTCAGCGCGGGTCTCTCCTCTGTTTCACAACTTCAAAACTCTACCTCTCTCAGAACTTCCACGGATGAACTTTAAAGCTATCAGCGCTCGCACAGACACACACAATCACAAGAAAGAAACTACCGAACTACAAATTGATAAGTTTACGAGATAACGCGCAAGATGTCGGGGAGTTGGGAAATTAGCGTTGTTTAGGCTTTAATGTGCGATTTTTTCGTTTGATTAATGCGTGCTGGGAATTGTTAAGTTAAGTGCGAAATTATTTTATAAAAATGAAAATTACAAAGAAATCATTCTCTGATTAATTACTAAACATCGATTACATAATCGGTATATCACAATTGTGATATACACAGGGTGGTCTAATTTTGATGTTGCTCTCGGTAAATATAAGAGTTAGAAAAAAACCGATGGCGCAATCGCGATCTCATTTTTTGAGACTAGGATAATGCCGAAAACAAAAATGCACCATCTTGTTTTTTTTTCAGAAGTTATAGGGCAAAATAGGGTTTTCTTGATTTTTAACTTTAATTCGTATCTTGCGTAATTTGTGAGATAGATAAAAACTATAAATACTATCTTAAGACACTTTTAAAAGTAGAATCCAGTGGCGTAGGCATTTTTTTTATTTTATGAACACATTTTCGAGTTATAGCCAAATTATTTTTTTATTTAAATGTAATTCATAGTTGGCTTTGACACAGTTAAAAAGAGTTTTTTTCACTGATTTCAAAAATATATACTTTTATGAATTTATCTTGAAAATAGTGTTCCTATAGAATAGAAACTAAATTTTAATCTGCTAAATAATATAATACGGAAGACAATAGCCATTATAAATCAGTTGACTGCTCAATTTTAATTAATTATTCCATTGCAACAGCAATGAGTTCTGTTCTTCCAGCAAGATGGAGCAGATTACTTTTGGATGCAAATTTGGGGAGCAATTGGTTGGGAACATTTAGACCAGTTAGGTGGCTTGCTAGATCTCCAGATCCAACACCGTTAGATTTTTTTATGGGGATACCTTCAGGAAAAAATTTACAAGCAGCCTAAATTAATTTAGACGTATTGGAACATTTTCATGATTTTTATAGGAACTGTTCCCAACATTCAAATTTGTATCGCCATTAAAGCTGTAAGAGGTAAATACCAAAGATGCATTAAAAATAATGGCCATCAGTTCGAATATTTAAAATAAGTTTTTTTTTCTTAATATATAAATATTTTAATAAATATTAAAAATAATAAAATATTTATTACTCAAAAAAGGATTATTATTATTTAAAAAATCATTAGTTTATAACGTTTATCATAATTAAAACTGAGCATGCAAATGATCAAAAATGGCTATTGTCTTCCATAATATATTATTTAGCTGATTAAAAACTAGTTTTTACTCTATAGTAACACTGTTTTTTAAGCTTAATTCACAAAAGTATATATTTTTGAAATCAGTGAAAAACACTCACATCAACTATGTCAAAGCCAACTATGATTTACATTTAATCAAAAAATCAATTTGGCTATAACTCGAAAATGTGTGAATAAAATAAAAAAAATGCCTACGCCACTGGATTCTACTCAAAAAAGTGTCTTAAGAAGGTATTTATAGTTTTTGCCTGTCTCACAAATTACGCAAGGTATTAATTAAAGTTAAAAATCAAGAAAACCCGATGTTGCCCTATAACTTCTGAAAAAAACAAGATAGCGCATTTTTGTTTTCGGCATAGTCCTAGTCTCAAAAAAAAGAGATCGCGACTGCGTCATCGATTTTTCTCTAACTCTTATATTTATCGAGATGCCCATAAGCAACATCGAAATTAGACAACCCTGTACATAACTGTGATTTAAAACGTGCTATTTACATTTTTTAAACATGTTTTTAATTTTTAATGTTTTAAACCCTGTTTCAATAAAAATAATCACGTTTTGTAAAATGGAACGGTTTCTTATAATTAAAAGAGAAAAAAATGTTTAACAACACCGGTGAAATTAGACATTATTCGAATAAAAGTAAATAAGTTGAGCTTTAGGTGATTTTCTTTTTTAATTATGGAAGACATTATAATTATAGGCCTCAATTATTAAACGTTAACCAATCAATCAATGATGAAATGAAATAATAATTCCCGATCATTACTGCCATTCAAAAAAATTAGCATTCGTGTAGACCGCCTGAAACCACGAGCCAGGCGAGGTCTCAGCCGTTCGTTTATCCACTTTTAGCCTTGGTTTCAAATTGAAATTAAACTGATTTTTGTTTGCAAATTTAAATAGGTCGTTTGATTTAGTCGAATAAGCTCTTTCAGTACTATAAAACAAAAACAATAGTTATAGCTTTTTCAATTATTGATAAAATAAGTACTGTTTAGTTCTTTAATAACATTCTCACGTATCACTTGGTGAAATATTATCAAGTAGAGTAATTAGAAATAAATGGTGAATGGCATTGGTTTCTTTCAACAGAATTCAAAACTTTACATAAATGTAGCTACATTTTTAATTTTGTGAAAAATTAATTCAACATCTAGTTACAATTCACTTTCCCCTCATGTAATACAAAGGAAAAGTATTGTTTTCGTGTATATTTTAAAAACAAACATGTTTTTGAAAACATGCATTTTGAGGTTCCCTGACTCGATTAATTAACCTTACTCTTGTTAAATTTTAAAATATGATGACTTAAATATCAACAGTACGAAAAAGTTGCACAAACTAAATTTATTCTGTTTTTATTATTATTATTATTATTCCAGAACTATTCACAAAAAAGTAATTCCTGCATTTTTCGCTCCATCTCAATACATCTTGATTACCATCACTTCTAAGCGTTATATGTTTTTAACTTTACTGTAAATCAGTGGTTGATACGCGTGGCGCATGAAGTAAAATTTCGAGTTTAGAAAAGCCCCGTGAAAATTTGTCTCGGGTCGCTGCGCGACCCTCGACAAATTTTCTACGCGGGGCTTTTCTAAACTCGAAATTTTACTTCATGCTTAGTCTGGGAGTGGATCGTCAAGATATTCTACATATCGAGATTTTCGATATTTCTAGATTTTTGTCGGTTTATTCACACTTTGTTATTATTTTAAATGCAACTTTAATATTAAATAAATACGGTTTTTCTTAGGAATAGAATATTCACCCATTAAGAGCCGAGCAAATTATAAAGTTAACGATAAATGTTAAAAGTTAATCATGCTTAGTCTGGGAGTGGAAGACCCTCGTTACTTTAAAATACATCACAACTGTTAAAATATGTAGTATTAGTATTTTGTCATTAAATCACTATATTGACTGTATTTGATTTAGTGATTTAAGTGACTTAGAATCATAACATCGCAATAGCCGAAATATAGTCCATAGAGAGATATAATCAGACAAAAGGTTAGCATAGTCAAAAGACAGCAGAGCTGGGCAGGATTCGAATCATTCAGGATTCGAATCCGTTTAGAGGATTTAAAAGAGGTATTCGAATACTTTAGTTAAACCGGATTCGTGATCCGGATTCGTGATCCGGATTCGTTGCACTTTTTTAAAAGGATTCGTATTCGAATCCAAATGCTGGTTATTCGAATCCTCATAAAAGGATTCGAATCCTTGTAAAAGGATTTGAATCCTCATAAAAGGATTCGAATCCTCGTAAAAGTATTCGAATCCTCATAAAAGGATTCGAATCCTTATAAAAGGATTCGAATATTTATAAAAGGATTCGAACAGTTACAAAAGGATTCGAATCGTCAAAAATAATCCTTACAATTAACATGAAAAATTTGTTTTGTGTGTTTTTAAATCACTGTTTTATACGCGTGGCGCATGAAGTAATATTTCGAGTTTAGAAAAGCCCCGTGAAAATTTTTCTCGGGTCGCTGCGCGACCCTCGACAAATTTTCTACGCGGGGCTTTTCTAAACTCGAAATTTTACTTCATGCTTAGTCTGGGAGTGGACGACACCCGTTTGTAAGTGATAAAATCAATTAAATTAATTATTTCTGTCAAATTTGACATTTTGATAAATTTTGATGATTTTTGCCAGATTTGAGATTATTAATTGTTTTTCGGTAATTTCGCCAAATACAACATTTTGATGAATATGAATTGACATTCCCAATCAAATGTTTACACTAAACATGTCGATTTATATTATTTTTATAAGATTTTCAACAAATTTTCATAAAATTATCATTATTCCGAGATTTTCGTCGATTAATCAAATTTTTATCAGATTTTGCAATATTTCATTAATGTATCGAATGTTGATGAAATTTTCAATATTTTGAGATTTTTAATTAATTTATGAAAATGTTTATCAGATTTTCAACATATCTTGATTTTTGATATTTTGTCATTTTTATCGATTTATAAAATTTTGATGAAATTTTCGATATTTCGATATTTTTTCGTCAAATATATAAAATGTTTATATGAAAGATTTTCAATATTTTTATTCAGATTTGTAACGATTTTCAAACATTATTGAAGACACACATTTGAGATTTTTCTTTCTACAAGACATATTTAATCATTTTTGACATTGAATGACATTTTTGATATTTTTTACTTTTTGAGATGACATTTTTGACAATAGATTATATTCTTCATATTAGACTACGTTTTTTGACATTAGATGACATGTTTCACATTAGATGTTATTTTTGATAAACAATGACATTTTTTACTTTTTTACTATTTCTGATGTTGACATTAAATGACGTATTTGACATTAGATGGCAGTTCTGACATTTTATATTTTTTACTTTTTTGACATTAGACGACAATTTTGACATTTGATATTTTTGATATTACATATTTACTTGTTTTACATTAGATAACAATTTTTATATTATTGGATAACTTTTTGACATTATTACTGATTTTAACAGAAATTTTCGTTTTTGTAAGAACGTTTTTGTCAAACTGTCACGTACTGACATAAAATGATAATTTTGACGTAAATCGATTTTATCAACACGCCGAATTTTTGACGTTTTTGATATTTTTTATATTTACGAGATGACATTTTGGCCATTTTGATGTTTTTGGCAATTTTAAATAATTTTGACATATTTTGATAACTTTTAAAATTGAAAACAGTTTTAATGAGTTTTTATATTTTTAACTTTACTTGAAATTAGTGTTTAATACGCGTGGCGCATAAAGTAAAATTTCGAGTTTAGAAAAGCCCCGTGAAAATTTGTCTCGGGTCGCTGCGCGACTCTCGACAAATTTTCTACGCGGGGCTTTTCTAAACTCGAAATTTTACTTCATGCTTAGTCTGGGAGTGGAGACACTCGTTCGTAAATTTTCGAATTATCATAAAGTTGTGTATTTATTTTCAAAAAAATCTTTCTCGGTGTATTGAACAAAAACAAAAGAGCTGAGGTGAAAATTGTTTAGGTAAAAGTGGTTTATTTTTTCGTTGGCTACAACTTTTGTTTGAAACATTTTTTGATTTAGACGTCGAAAGCCATAATCGGTGAGTTGTTGATGTCCACTAGATTTTTTAGTTTCTAATTCAAAAACAAAAGAGCTGAAGTGAAAAGTGTTTAGGTAAAAGAGGTATATTTTTTCGTTGGCTACAACTTTTGTTTCAAACATTTTTTGATTTAGACGTTAAATGAAATTCGTTTAATAAAAAAACATCTAATGATTTCTGGTGATTTTTAAAGCAAGACTTTTAGACATTTGATGGTATAATTAATATTGAATTACTGAAATAAGTATTTATTTTTACTATATTCGTAAATATACGGTAAACAATGTAAAATATTTATTTAATTAAAATATTTAGAAAATAACACTACAATAAATTTTATATTATTATTATTATTATACTGGGTGTCCGTTTTTCAACAGAATATATGGGGATATCGGTTATTTAAAGAGATAGAGAGTCGGTTAAATTGGGGCAAAGTTTCATAAATTAGGGCCCAATAATAACCCAAAAACAAGTTTGAAATATCTTATTTCCTTAATGAGATATTGTCAAAAAACGAATTTTTGAAAATTCGTTTTTATTTTTTTATTCAAAAACTATTGAATCCAGACATTTACAACTTTGACATTATAGGCACTTTTTAACGATAAATCTAGTAACATATTTTATTTTAAGATAACTATAACATTTACCTAGAGACCATAGCTAACTTTTGTTTTTCTTATGGGCGTCATTTTGGATTTTGATATTTTTTGGAAGAATGGTTTTTACTGAATTCAATAATGTATCACACTTATAGTTTATTGTACATTTTATATGTAAAATTTTAATCGTTTGGTTTTTTAAAGAGTGCCTTGGAAACATTTGAGTAACTCATTTATTTGGCAACTCCTAGGACCCATAATTTGCTTACATATCACCCCTGAAGACGGGCATCCGGCGATACATATTTTAACAATTGTGACATATTTTAAAGTAACGAGTGTCTTCCACTCCCCGACTAAGCATGAAGTAAAATTTCGAGTTTAGAAAAGCCCCGCGTAGAAAATTTGTCGAGGGTCGCGCAGCGACCCAAGACAAATTTTCACGGGGCTTTTCTAAACTCGAAATTTTACTTCATGCGCCACGCGTATCAACCACTGATTTACAGTAAAGTTAAAAACATATAACGCTTAGAAGTGATGGTAATCAAGATGTATTGAGATGTAGCGAAAAATGCAGGAATTACTTTTTTGTGAATAGTTCTGGAATAATAATAATAAAAGCAAAATAAATTTAGTTTGCGCAACTTTTCCGTACTGTTGATATTTAAGTCATCATATCTTAAAATATAACAAGAGTAAGGTTAATTAATCGAGTCAGGGAACCTCAAAATGCATGTTTTCGAAAACATGTTTGTTTTTAAAATGTTCACGAAAACAATACTTTTCCCATGTATTACATGAGGGGAAAGTGAATTGTAAGTATATGTTGAATTAATTTTTTTTTTTAATTTATTTCGAGGGTCGCGCAGCGACCCTCGACAAATTTTCACGGGGCTTTTCTAAACTCGAAATTTTACTTCATGCGCCACGCGTAGACCCATTGATTTGATGTGTGGTTCAAAAACACACAAATACATTTTAAATCAGAGTAACACAGAAATATAGTCTGTTATCAACGATGTTCAGTGTTAATAATAAATAATTAGGTTGTGAATATTTTTGTTAAAACAACTGATAACGATATTTATATGATAATGGTTGTAAAAAAATAATAAAACCAAATTTATTCTTAAAGGATTTGTATTCGTGATTCGAAAACACAGGATTCGAATCTTTGATTCGAATCATATTTATCTTTTACGAATCCTTTATTCGAGTATTCCTGATTCGAATCATATTAGGTGATTCGGATTCCTGATTCGAATCCTTTTAACGAGGATTCGTCCCAGCTCTGAAAGACAGTCAATCAAACTATTCACAGTCACAATATGACAAAATCCTATGATAGTCCAAAGACAATGAAGCAATTTATTAAAATTCAAAATGTCACACCAGTATCGTTTACAAACAAATACATAATTAGCTGGATTAGCTGAATGCCTTCGTCAGGGGTGATATGTAAGCAAATTATGCTTCTCCTAGGAGTTGTCAAATGAGTAAGTTACGCAACAACTGTTTCTAAGGCACTCTTTACAATAAACAAAAGATTGAAATTTTACATATAAAATATACAATAAACTATAAGTGTGGTACATCATTAAATTCAGAAAAACATATTCTTCCCAAAAATACAAAAATACAAAATGGCGCCGATAAGAAAAACAAAAGTTTATTTATTTATTTATTTATCAACGGAAATCTCCTTTATACATCAATACACAATTAAAAATAGTGATATCAGATAATCATAATATTACTTTGAAAAACATATAAATCGAGTGAGAAATATAATACAACAAACAAAAATACACTAATTAACAATATCCAGATTAATAAACTGTAAATGGCGTTTGAATACACTGTAAGAATTACTAAAAATGTAAAAGTTGGGATACAACATAAGGACATTACAATACCGCATTATACGTGCCACAGGATTATGGGAACCATACAATGTTCGATGGAAGTTTAAACGAAATAAGGGCCTACAACGAACTGGAGTTGTTAAAAAAAATTAAAGTTCAACAATGATAATAAAAAACTGCAATTGACATGTCCATTAATCAGTTTAAACCCATAGCATAAGTCAAATGCTATTCTTCTATATTCTAAAGATTTTAAATTAAGACAATTCAATATGTGTGACCGACTATAGTCAATGCGTGCGATCCCCATTTTAAAAGATACTAGTAGTAAGAACCTATTCTGAACTTTTTCAATGATTTCAATGTTACAGTTATGGTAAGGAGACCAAATTGCAGAACAATATTCCAAATGTGGCCTTACCAAACTGACGTAAAGGGTTTTGAACGTATCCACGCCAAAGTGTTTCGAAAATCTATTAATGAAACCGAGCATAGAAAGAGCTTTACTAGAGATCTTATTCAAATGGGTAACAAAATTTAAGCGAGAATCAAATATAATACCCAAATCACGCACTGTCTCGACCAGGGGCAATTTATTATCATTAATTGAATACTCAAACTTGCTATTATTGCTATGGCGACAAAAAGAAATTGACATACATTTTTTCAAATTGAGATGAAGATGATTGCATGCGCACCAATTAGCCAAGTTATATAAATCAGATTGTAAAAGCGCATGATCAGAACTTCTCTCAATTACTTTGAATATTTTAACATCATCAGCAATTGACTATTTTTAATATAACTCCCAATGTCATTTATAAAGATCAAGAACAGAATTGGCCCACACTGTGAGCCCTGGGGGACCCCAGATGTAACGTTGATTGCTCAGGAGACGAAGTTATCAATCTTAACAAACTGTTTACGTTCCCGTAAATAGCTTGCGAACCATTTTGTCACAAAACACTAAATCCCAAGCCTTCAAGTTTATTTAAGAGAACAGAGTGACTAACACGATCGAAGGCTTTGGAAAAATCAGTGTAAACAGAATCAACCTGACGACCCCTTTCCAAAGCACTCATCAGATACATCTGGTAGGAAAGCAAATTAGACGTTGTAGACCTGCCCTTTAAAAATCCATGTTGTTCGTCACAAATAATATTCCTGCAGCACCAAATGAGTTGATCGGATATTAGTTTATCTAGCATTTTAGGAATTGCGGACTGGATAGAAACTCCCCTATAATTTTGTATGACTTCCCTCGAGCCCTCTTTGAAAATAGGGTTGATGTAAGAATGTTTCCAAAAAGTAGGAAATACCCCGGTATTAATAGATTTATTGAATAATGTTTCAATCGGGGTAGTCAGTGAATAAATACATTGTTTTACAAAATAAGGGGGTAAACCATCCGGCCCAGAGCTAAGTGAGTCACTTAACTCATTGATTGAATTAAATATATCGGAAGTTTTTAGACTAAACCTTGAGCAAGATATTCTATGATCATAATTGAATAATGGAGCATCAATTATATCCTCATTGTAAACAGTGCAGAAATAGTCAGCAAATAAATCAACACAAGAACTTCCAGCATTGTATTGTTTATCATTAAAATTCATTTTATTTGGAAAACCTTTTATGTTTTTGCACTCATTAACAAAAGACCAAAATACTTTAGAATTAACTTTTATGGTATCCTCAGTTTTCCGAATATAGGATTCATAAAGTGTTTCACTTAAATTGCAACAAGAAGATCTAAGATTTTTTTTGTTTGTAGTTGGCTATGATCCCTGGATAAATGTTATAGTTATCTTGAAATAAAATATTTTACTTGATTTCTCGTTAAATAATGCCTTTATAATGTCAGTTTTAAATGTCTGAATTCAATAGTTTTTGAATAAAAAAATAAAAACGAAATTTCAAAAAATTCGTATTAAATTTGAGATTATTATTGGGCCCTAAAATATTATTAATATTATTGGGCCCTAATTTAACCGACTCTCTATCTCTTTAAGTAACCGACATTCCAATACTTTCTGTTGAAATACGGGCATATCCTGTATAATTTTGGTTTTAGTTAATAAAAATATTGTAAAATGTAATAAAATCAAATAAATATTACCTAAAAATGGATCGGGGATTAGACTTTCTCTGTGCAATTATATTCATTTTTTATTTATTCAAAAATTAGAAGGAAACAAATTTTAGCAAGCGTTATACTTACATAATAATTACAACACTTAAAAGTTCATGCTCTTTCAAGCGCGTGCACATGCTGAAAAGATAAAGCCCCGAGATCTGACGAGGAGGAGGAAGAAGAAGAAAATTTCCAAATGGTTATTTTACGGTGACAATTAGAGGCATTGTCCGCCCAGTGGCCGAAAAGAAACGGTTGGCTAACGAGGCGACATCGCCGGCGAAGAAATTATTACGGGACTCTGGAAAACATTTTGCCACAACGAGCCAAGCCAGATAACCATCCACACTGGCAACTGATTCCGAGAGATCTTGCATAGCTTTGAAGAAATTATTAATTACGAGTATTTCAAATGAATATAGTATTCAAAGACGAAAAGACCGTTTACGAAATATTAGTCTATAGCGCAAGTAACTGGATTTAATATTAGGATTATACCTGATAATATAAAAAATAACCTGATATCACAACCCTAAAACAGACACGTGTATATTTAGTTAAAAAAGTTACTACTTAAAAAAAAATCACCTGTCTCTTTAATTACCCATTAAAACATTTGGCGGGCTATGTGGAATAAATTAGATCGCTGTGGGGGCGAAAAGGATGCGAGGGTTGTTCCAACCCCCGCGTTCGCAGACTAAACACCAGCGTCTGGCCAGGCCTGATGGTTTCAATCTGTCAATACACCCCGCCTTTCCGCCCTCGCCCTTCAGGGCTACTTAAGTTAGAGATATCGCTATCTGGGGCAAATTAATGGATTTTCTATTGCAGAATTTTTCAAAAAAGTCGCCACACTGAAAACCGAGAAGTGATAAATGTTCGTTCGATTAGATTAATGAATTGGTGATTTTTTTTTACAAGTTGGACTTAACATATGAGAGACTGAAACTATGTTTTTAGATGGTAGAAACAGTTGTTGGTAATTATAAGAGGAACTACTGAATTATCCTTTAAAGCTAATTTAACAATGATTCTATTACTTTCAACAAAAGCGGTTGGGATTTGAATTATATTATAGCGAACAAAAATATAGTACTATAGTCACTTAATAAAGTCTCAGTTATACAAACAAAGTAAAATCGTAAAAAAAAGTTAAAAGTTAAAATCGTGTTTCAATTGTGAAAAATATAGTATGTTGAGAAATTACAAAATGTCATTGCTTCTTTTACAATTAATTAATTTTATCACAATGGATTCATTTCACGTGATGGATTTGTACTTGCACAATTTGCAAGAAGACACGTACATGGCCGTGTTGCATCGTTCCGAAAGTGCAGTGCATTTCACGAGATGAGCCCGATTCCCTTCTTCTTCTTGTTCCTCCTCGGCGTAGAAACTTGAGTTTATTGTAGAATTTCTCTGGCAGTCTCAGAACCTTTGACCCTCGCCTACATATGTAATATATATGCGAATGGCTACGCTACCGCCGCGAATTATGTAGCCGATATTTGTTCAACTTTTATCTTCAATTAGAATAATTTACATTTCATCACGACCACACATGCAACAATGATACACACAAATAATCAATTATCTATTATATAATTAGAACTAATTAAAACAATGCTAACAATAATCCTCGCAATAAGTAGAACCTTTCTTCAATGAGGAATTATCCTTATCAACGGCCTTACTTTTTAACTATAGATATCTTAAATTGTCCTTAATTTATAGATAAAATCAAATTATCTAGCTGCGTGGAGCAGTTGGAGCAAACTGTTCCAGGCGCTTGAATATAAAGGGTGGGCCATCTGATGATTTCTTTTTGAAATTTCTATTAAAACTACAACGTGAAATATTTGTTAATGATTGTTGCTTTATTCAAGAAAGTACACCTTCCTATTATTTATGGAAAATAATTTCAGGTAAATGGCCGCCGCGGCTAGCTTGACAGTAGTGCCTCCTTTTCGCCTAATTTTGTTGTAATTTTTCGATTGTTTGTGGCTTTATTTGACGAATAGTTCAACAAACGTTTTCCTTCAGTGGAGTAACAACGGTCCGTAACATATCCAAACAAAAAATAGTTCAACGATGACAAATCGCAGCTGCGCAATGGCCACTTAATATCTTCAAAACGACTGATAACACTGTTACCAAACTTAGTGTGCAAAAGATCAATAGTTTCACGGCTAGTATGGCATGTTGCTCCATCCTGCTGGAACCAAAACTCTCCTAGGTCGAAATCGTCTAATTGCGGCCACAAAAAATCAGTCAGCATGTATCTGTACCGCACTCAATTGCGACACAACACCTACTTTGTAAATAATTTTTCAATATTTCCCAACGTTCCAAATAAAAACGATTCATATTAATATATAGGTATTTGATTGAAATTCACTTGGTTTGTTTTACTAATAACTTGTTTTATTTTCAACTACAACATATTCAATTTTGGAAGAGATATGAAGATGATATTTTCTGCATATGGACAGGGTCAATAAGACAGTTAGAAATTTTTACAAAATATTTAAATTCATTAAATAGTCAAATTCAATTTACAATAGAAAAGGAACTTAACAATAGTCTTAACTTTTTAGATTTAACGATTACGAAATCATCTAACAATACACTAACATATAAAATATTTAGAAAAGAAACATGTACGGATACAATAATACCTATAAACTTAAACACACACAACCAAATTAAATATAGTACTTTTCATTCATTTATACACAGATTAATTAGTATTCCACTTAGTAAAATACATTATCAAATCGAACTAAACACAATTAAAACAATAGCAAAAAATAACGGTTATAAACAGGCATTGGTTGATCAAATGATTAAAAAGAAAAAACAAAACCAATTGCGGAAGTATTTTGATAGTGTGACAAAAATAGAGAAAACCTACTGGAATAGATTAGAATACGTCAATAACCTCTCACAGAAAATTAAACAAACAGTTAAGGGAAAGGACAATAACATAATTTTGAATAATTCTGTTAACTTAGGGAAAATATTAGTGAATAATAAAATTAAAACAGACAATAGTAATAATAAAAAAAGCGGAGTATATGAGCTGAAATGTGATGACTGCGATGCAATATATATATAGGGCTAACGGGCAGGTCTTTTGAAACGAGATTAAAAGAACATAGGAAAGATATTCTAAATAATAAACAGACCACGGGGTTCGCAAAACATTGCATCACGGCTAATCACTTGTTCAGCTCAAACGACTGTAAAATGTTGCATTCGGGTAATAAGGGATTAGTTTTGAATTATCGGGAGGGTTTAGAAATAAGTAAAGCCATAAAGGCGGGAAAAAACGTAGTCAATGACAGCGAGGACCTTTGAAATTCCCCGATAATTAGAGCGCTTATTACATGAAATGCCGACATCTAGAATATATAATCAATTTTGCTCTTTTGTACACCATTCTTGAAAATGGCATTAAGCCGAAACTAGTTGAAAATAAAACAAGTTATTAGTAAAACAAACCAAGTGAATTTCAATCAAATACCTATATATTAATAGAAATGTTTTACCAAGTGATCAATGAGAAACAAGTTAACGATACGATTCATATCTTACAGCGGAGGTTTGACACTACATTTATGTCAATATGTCAAGTGCGTCAGTGCTACCAATGAGGAAATAACAAACAGTTTAAAAATAAACTAATAGATGGCCCACACTTTACATATCTAAAATGTAATAACGTAACATTTAACATAAAATCAAACTGACGTACACATGAAAGCAGGATATATTGTACTTCACAATATTTCAGTGTTCTATACGCGTGGCGCATAAAATATAATTTCGAGTTCAGAAAAGCCTGAATTTGGATTTGAACCAAATCCAAACGTTCAGGCTTTTCTAAATTTGAAATATGACTCTGCGCCACCCGCACAAAACACTGATTTAATGTGAAGTTCGAAATGTACGTCCTTAGCATACTGCTTTACTAATATATTTCGAACTTTACTTGAAATCAGTGTTTTATACGCGTGGCGCATAAAATAAAATTTCGAGTTTAGAAAAGCCTGAATTTGGATTTGGACCAAATCCAAACGTTCAGGCTTTTGTAAACTCGAAATTTTACTTCAAATTGAACGGATTATAAAAACAACGAATTGATTAAATTTCATATAAATTGTTTTACTTTTAAAAAATATTTAAAAAAGTAATGAGAACCTTTCTTTCTGAGAAACAAGGGCCACCCACCACACCTATTTTACTTTTAAACACTTTTAAACCGACGATTTCTTAATCTAATTGAGTTGCATGTGGATTTCTCAGAATATCTGTAAATCAGGAAGATTTTATTTTACACCCAGCGCGTTGACTATTACAATATCGAATGAAACATTCACAAGAAGGATTAATCGGATCTGAATGGAAGTGCAGAAACCGAGATGTGAAATTAGTTTTACTTAAACAAAATGATTAAAACGAGAATTCACTAGTTTCAGGTTTCTTTGGCTGTACTGGGGAATCAGACGTGTACGTCGTTGAATGATTAAGGATGGTAAAAATAAATGTATTTTGTAAAAGAGTAAATTAAAGTGAATAATTTAATATACGCGAACATAAAATAAATAATTAATAACTATAACTATAATAATAATAACTGGAATAATAATAATAATAATAATAATAATAATTTATTTCCCAACAGAAATACACATTTCAAATTACAGGGAAAAATATACAAAATTCTAGCAGAAAATTATTACATATACAATATTTAATTCAGTTAAACAATACTTAACGATATCTGACATAGTGACTAAATTAATACAGCGGACATTTGGTTAATAAATTGTTTACGACTACAACAAAAGATATCAGCAACGTTTTGAGAGTTATTATAATTGCGCATCATTGTATTGAGAGGGGAGTTGTAATATACATTACTTTGACTTCTATTACATACAAATTGTACGCTATTTCTACTACAAATCCTAGGTGTAAAAAAATTTAACTGAGCGAGTATACCGGGAGCATTTATATTGTTGTGAAGCAAATTGTAGAGAGTGGTTAATAAAGCGATCTTGCGTCGTGTAGATAAAGATTTTAAGTTAAACATAGCCAACAAGTCTTCATATCTAATAGATTCGTCCGGGTATACAGATGTACTACAAAATACAGATACCTTACAAACATTTTTTGAACATGTTCTATAGATTTGATATGGCAATCATAGAACGGAGACCACACTAACGAGCAATACTCTAACTTCGGTCGCACATACGACGTATACAACTTCATAAGGGTTCTGGTGTTTTTGAAAGGCTTTGATATTCTACATACAAAACCCAACATTCTCATAGCCGAGTTCACTAGTTTTGTGTAGTGGGGAACAAAAGACAGATCTTTATCTAGTAAGACACATAAGTCTTTTATTTCCGTAACACGTTCCAGCAAGATGTTATTTAAAGAGTAATCATAGAATAGAGAGCTACTTAATCTGCAAAATGAAACACATTTACATTTTTTTATGTTTAAATATAATCTATTTTCCAAGCTCTATTGCTGGATAAGCTCTAAATCCGATTGCAGTGTCAAACAATCCTCTATCGATTTAATTTCTCTGTATATTTTGATGTCATCGGCGTATACAAGAATGTTGGATTTTATGTTGTCTACGACGTCGTTAATAAATAACAAAAAAAGCAATGGCCCCAGATTTGATCCTTGAGGGACCCCACTAGTTGGATAGAAAGATGCGGACCTATGGTTCATATATTCAACATAGTTCTCTCTGTCAGATAAATACGCACATAATAAATTAATTAGAGGAGTACTGAATCCCCATCTCTTTAGTTTATATATTAGTATATTATGATTTATAGAGTCAAATGCTTTTCGAAAATCGGTGTATAAGATTATTATTCTTGTATAAAGCAAATATTTTCAATTTGATATCAAAATACTTTTAAATATATAATCTAAGCAATATGATTTTTTAATGAAAGTTGACAGTCGCCTAAAATAGAAATATGAGGCAATTTCCATTTAGTGTGAATCGTACTTGATTCATTCACCAGCCAACGTGTTAAAGAACATAATGATGAAGATTTGTATAAATAAATGTTTTTATAATTATACAAATCACCATCCAAGCAATCTATGTAAAATTAGTATAAATTAATTTAAACTTTGAGAGTATGTATTTTTACTAAAACTATTATTTTTTACCAACCGCTTTATTAAATGAAATCCTATTTACTAACCTCTATGAGTTTTATATTTAATGTTTGACCTCTACGAAATTTATATTTGATGTCTGATGTTTCGCGGGTTATATTTTTCTTAATAAGAATTTTCAACATTTGAAAAAAATCACATGTTTTAGTCAACTGAAAAGTCTCTAAGGCCCGGTTGTTGAATAGTGGCTTAGGTCGAGTTAAGAATTAAACTCGGCTTAAATACATTTCGGTGTTTTTCAGTCATGGCTTATTGCTAAGCAGTGGTTTAAACTCGAGTTTTCCTAAGCTGCCGACCACTACCGCTCAACGCCTAAAGCTCGAATTCATAACCTTAAACATAAAAAATAGTTGACGATTTTAATACACAATCGGCGTCACAAATATTGTTTATATTGACCTATAAATGAATTATTTAGTATAATTTCAGAATTCTTAATTTTACAAATTTATTTCGCAGAATAAAAAAATGAAGTTTCTCTAAACAGAGCTAAGCATGAAGTAAAATTTCGAGTTTATAAAAGCCTGAAAATTTGGTTTGGTCGCGTAGCGCGAAGCACGGAGCGGCCAAACCAAACTTTCAGGCTTTACAAAACTCGAAATTTTACTTCATGCGCCACCGGTACAAAACACTGACATATTAGTTAGCGGTGTTTTTAAACTTCCTAATATGTCAGTGTTTTGTACCGGTGGCGCATGAAGTAAAATTTCGAGTTTAGTAAAGCCTGAAAATTTGGTTCGGCCGCTCCGCGCTTCGCGCTACGCGACCAAACCAAATTTTCAGGCTTTTCTAAACTCGAAATTTTACTTTACATTGAATCAGTGTTGTGTACCGGTGGCGCATGAAGTGAAATTTCGAGTTTAGAAATGCCTGAAAATTTCGTTTGGCTGAAAAACACCGAAACTTCATTTTTTTTACGCGTGGTACATACAGTAAAACTTCGAGATTTGAAATTTAAATGTTTACGTGAGAATTTGGTTTGGAGGAATTTTGTTTATAAATTTGTAAACATAAAATTTTACCGTTAAGCTTTCAAAACTAGGTAATCTATACAAAATGAATCAAAGTTGAAGATACAATCAACAGGAATTAAATTCTTCACACAGACGTGAATTTATGACTAACCAATTGAGAGTTAAGTGTGAAATGTTGAATATTTCAATGGAATTTTCTTTAAAAATTTGTAAAAACTTTAAATATTATTTTATGTTTCAAAAACTTGGAAATTTATGCAGAATTAATTAGAGTTCTAGTTACAATAAACAATTAAATTCTCCACCCAAACGTGGAATTAAGGCTAATCAATTATGTGTAAAATATTGAATATTTTAATGAGATTTTGTTTGAAAATTTGTAAAAACATAAAATATTACTTAAAAACTTCATAAACTTGCTAATTTATGCAGAATTAATTTTAATTCAAGGAACAGTCAACATAAATTAAATAAATTACAGCTGCTCAAAATGTATAAGACCATATATTATAAACTTAACTTTAAATCAGTTTCTAATACGCGTGGCGCATGAAGTAAAATTTCGAGTTTAGAAAAGCCTGAAAATTTGGTTAGATCGCGTAGCGAAGCGAAACGATAGCTACACGACCAAATCGAATTTTCAGACTTTTCTAAACTCGAAATTTTACTTCATGCGCCACGCGTATAAAACGCCGATTAATAGGTAAAGTTCAAAATATACTGCCTAGATATGTACTTTTTTGATTTACAGCCTACTCGGTTTAATTTTAGGTTTTGATCTCAAGTGAATGAATTTTATAAATGTCATTTCCTCTATCCAAATTTGGCGCAGTTGGTTCCATTCGCCGATAAGAAGAAATTATGCAATTAAAATTTCTAATCATGTCCCTTCTAACCTTCTAAATTCACATTACTCATTTGCGAATGCGTGAAGAATCCACAATCACGCAAACGCAAACTTTCCTCAATCCGAAAAATAAAAAATCCTTTTAATAGCGCGTAAACCTTTAACGACATTCTCTCCAATTTTTCCCGAGGATCCTCTCCTGCTTTGACATTTCCACACCGGCGAATGTCGCGTGTAAACAAACGAAGAGCGTCCGTTTTCCGCTGAGCGCTCGCGCAATATGAGCTTAAGTAGAGTTTTGAGCCGCCGCCGGCCGAACGGGACCATAGAAATCAGGTCGTAGGTCACATACCTAGGGCAGATTCTTTATTTCGCAAGTGCGCCATGTGAACGATTGGTTATTGCTCATTTGCCGATTGCGAATTAAACGGTTCGGATTGCGCAAAATTTGAAAGAAAAAAAAAACGTAATGGACGGTTTAATTAAATTGGAAATTATTGCTTGCTTTCTGAAAGCAAACTCTTTGCCAACTTGATTTCAAGATAAAAATTGAATGAAATTCGAATAAATCTTTATTTAAGACAAAAATTAAACTTTACCAAATAGGATGGGTATAAGATTCTATTTAATAATACTAATTAAAACATAAGTATAAATATTTGTAAGACTAACTTGTAGATTGCGAAAAGAATCGCACGTTTAATGTTTGAACTTTAAAAGAATCGCACTGTTAATGTTTGACTTTACCTACAAGCTAATTTATAGTAGAATTCACAAGAGATGTCCTATGATTACAGATTTGAAATCTATGGTACAATTTTTCTTTGTGGTATTTTTATATTAACGTTATTTCTTCTCACTAAAGCACTTTTGATTTTGTTTGTATAACACTTTTTTTGAATGTGACTTCAGTTTCAACAAATTTAGCTTGTCATTATCAGAGTTTAATTCATGTTTGAGCTAAATTTCCCGAAACTGCAGTCAAATCAATAAAAAGTGTTATGCAAACAAAGTAAAAAGTGTTTTATTGTGAAATTAACATGTGTAACGAAGTAGAAGCCTCCACAATACAAAAATTATTTCTATTGCTTTTGTATGCTCAATTGTAACTTATGCTAAGCCCTCTTAACTAGGGGATTTATATTATTATAGTTATTTTAATTTAAACTCAAATGTCACAGGACACCTCTCGAGAACTGGACTATATGTTGTAGTGTATTATACGTAAAGTAAAATGATTTTATTATTATTCTTATCACTCACCGGTTTAACTCGTTCACTAATCTTTCTAGGTTAAATTTAATCGAATAACGAGAATTTCAAATTGCCGATTCCCACAATACATATTTTTTTATTATCATTGAAATGACCATTCGTTTCTCACACGCCTTTTTTCTGTTTCTCTATCTCAATTTTTTTATTTAATTGTATCGATTTCCGCGTAGCCATTTGAATGCGTATTGGAGATCGGATCGATCTCGATTCTCAGAAAGCTCTCGCTTTACAGCGTATTCATGTGAGAAAGCGCCGTTTGGATTTTGAAAACGAAATGGGCCGATTTTTGTGAGCAGGGAGAGTAGGTTAAGTGCGAAGCGTGCTTGTACATGTACATGTATGCAAATTTTATTGATGTGCTAATTTTTTTATGGGAGTTTCGATGATTGCGCTTGGGAAATGTTCAAATTCGTCATTTTTGAGAAGCATACTAATATATTCTAAACGTGAATCAATTAATGTGCATACAGGGCATATATCTTTTAGGTATACATGTGGCGATAATTACAGCCTTTGATTTTTTTTCTAATTCTATTTATAAAAGCGTTCAATTTGAAGCTTCTAACGAGTGTTTCCACTCCTTGATTAAGCATGAAGTAACATTTCGAGTTTCGAAAAGCCGAAAATGAGGTTTGTATGCTACAAACTTTATTTTTTTTAAATTCAATTTGACGCTTTAAACGAGTGTTTGACGAGGTTAGGCATGAAGTAAAATTTCGAGTTTAGAGAAGCCTGAAAATTTGGTTTGGTCGCGTAGCGCGTAGCGCTTCGCGAACAAACCAAATTTTCAGGCTTTTCTAAACTCAAAATTTTACTTCATGCGCCACCCGTATAAAACAGTGAAATATTGTGAAGTTCAAAAACACACATATCACCGTTTTAATAGTAATAGTAAATTACATTTATTTGTTTAAACTGCCGAAATACATTAACTGGTTAGCATTTTATCAAAAAATGTGGATTTTGACAAACCTTCTTTTAAAATTTATCTAAGTGGATTGATTTTTATTGGATGGAATTTGTTTCATTGTAGAATTATTAGCTTAGTTACGAACATTTAAAACTAGTCGAATTTCAATTCTGAGGACATAACAAAAATTAATGAAATCTGCAATTTTTTTTTACTAACATTTAAGAAAATACAGAAAATCAATCTTTTATTTTAAAACACTTAAAAAAATAAGTAAATTTTCAATTTTTATACCTACAATTGAAAATACGAATTTTTAATTCAGTGTTATTATAAAAGTTTTTAACAATATCTTAAAGAGTGTTTCCATTCCTTGATTAAGCATGAAGTAAAATTTGGAGTTTAGAAAAGCCTGAAAATTTTGTTTGGATGCTCCGCGAAGCGGAGCCACCAAACCAAATTTTCAAGCTTTTCTAAACTCGAAGTTTTACTTAATGCGTCACGCTTATAAATCAGTGAAATATTGTGAAGTTCAAAAACACACATATTACCGTTTTAATAGTAATGATTAATTACATTTATTTCTTCAAACTGTCGAAATATACAAACTTAAAAAAAATGGTTAGCATTTTATCTTAGAATTTTAATTTGGACAAACCTTTCTTTTAAATTATCTAAGCGGATTTTCCCGACTTCGAAATCTGGTCAACTTTTGTTGAAGAATAATTTCTCTTCTTTCTGACATCTGGAACTTTGTATAAATTATGATATTTGAGTCGCCTATTTAGAAAAACCCAAAAATACAATTAAAAACAATGGATTTAGGGGTTTTTAGAAATAGGTGACTTATTTCTAAGAATGCATTCTAAAACTTTGCTAGCCGTTGCTGTTTTTAATTTTTAGTTTTTATTAATGATATACATCGAGTCATTAAACATTCGTCTTTTTTGCTTTTTGCCGATGACTTGAAGCTATTCAAAAGAATCGACTCACCAAATGATTGCTTATTGTTGCAAGAGGACTTATTCTCAATTCACAACTGGTGTTGCAAAAACTATCTTTTATTTAATATTAATAAATGTAAAATAATGAGGTTTTCCGGGAAATTTACTCCTTTGGATTATTCTTCTTCTTACTTTATAGACGGTTTTGAATTAGATGAGCTTGATGAAATTGTGGATTTGGGCATAACGTTCCACAAAAAATTGACATTCGGTAGCCATATTAATAGAATTTGTATGAGAGCTCTAAGGATGCTTGGCTATATAAGACGATTGGCAGTCGATTTATCTTCAACAGCATTCAAAGCCATTCCGTTCTTGAATATGGATCATGTGTCTGGTCACCATATCAAGTAACGTATAGCAATAAGATCGAAACAATTCAAAATAAATTTTTGAAATAATGCTATTTAAATTAGGTTACAACAAAGATAAAAATATAAATTTAGTTCGTCAGGAGCTTACTATCGATAAATTATGTTGTAGAAGAAGTTTCGCGGACTTGAGCTTCTTTTATAAATTAATTAGTAACCAAGCGGATTGTTTATATCTATTTAATCAAATTAATTTCTGTATTAACCCTTCGAATCGACAAATCAGACATCCAACACTGTTTTCCATTCCGTTCCATAAATCCAACTACGGTCTTAATAGTCCACTTTCTCGGTTCATGCGTACGTCAAATAAATTATCCCTAAATCCAAATTTTGATCTTTTTGTTAAATCGTATCCTAAATTTATATCTAATCTTAAGCGGTTAAATGTTTGTTGTTCTCTTTAATTTGCCAATTTGTATACATGTTTTTGTATTTATATATATATTTTGTATTATGAAATTTGAAATTTGAATAACATATTATGTATAATGGATTTTTCCGTAAATAAATAAATAAATAAATATGCAACATTTTAAACCACAATTTTTAAATAAATTTTCTGTAACTAATTGTTGACAAAAAACCAGATTTTTATGATTCAACATTAAATATCTAAAATAAAAACATGTTTACGTATAATCTATTTTATATTATCTCTAATCACTGATTACTGAATCTGATTAGTAAATCAGTGATCAGGCTAATAATCACAATCAGTGATCAGAAAATTTATCAAATAAATTACAGTTAAAAATGTTGTTTTCTTAGTTATTTGATGTTGATGAGTCATGAAAATCTTGTTAATAAACCAAATGTCGATGCAAACAAAGCAACTTGATTAATCTAATCATCAATTATTACAGAGTTAATTGAATTTTATAACAAACAAAATAACAAAATGTGTTCAGAAAATTTTATGTTTAAAGAAGTAACTGAAATAACAATTTCTAAGTACATTTGCTCTATTAAATCTAAAGCAGTGGGACATGATGGAATTGACATAAGATTTGTTAGATTATGCTGTCCATACCTATTACCATACTTGACACATATTATTAATTATTGTTTAGTACATTCGGTTTTTCCCGAAACATGGAAAATTGCATATGTTAAACCACTTCCTAAAGTTAACAACCCCATAGAGTTTAAGGATTTAAGGCCGGTTAGTGTTCTACCTGTTTTATCAAAAATTATTGAAAAATCCATAAAAGAACAATTGGAATCATTTGTTTGCAAACATAATATATTACCCGCTACACAATCTGGCTTCAGAAGTGGCCATAACACTTGTACAGCTCTTTTAAATGTGGTCGATAACATAATTAGACAGACTGATAATGATAAGTTAACAATACTGATATTGCTTGATTTTACAAATGCCTTTAATACAATAAATCATAATCTTTTGTTGGCTATTTTGAATTACGTTGGCTTAAGTTCTTCAGCCATATTATTAGTAAAAAACTACTTGTTAAATCGCTGTCAAATGGTCGTAACTAAAAATGATATTTCCTTACCACTATCAGTCTGTAGTGGGGTACCGCAGGGGTCTATTTTAGGCCCTTTGTTATATGTAGTATATACATCAGTTTTACCTCAAATTCTGAAATATTGTTCAGCACAATATTACGCTGATGATACACAGGTATATTTTTCTTTAAAAAAAGATGACGCCGGCCTGGCCTGCGAATATGTAAATATAGACCTGCAAGGGTTATATGAAAATTGTTATAAGCATTCCTTATTTTTAAATCCGAATAAATCTTGCGCTATTTTGTTTGGAAGAAAGAAGACGAAAGAATTAACATTAGGCAATGTTAATGGGAAAATTGTTATTAACAATGTTCCCATAAAAATGGAAAATGAAGTTAAAATTCTTGGTATTACTGTGGATACTGATCTTCGTTTTAAAAAGTACATATCTAAATGTTGCCAATGAGCTTTTTATCAACTAAAATTACTATATAGTTCCAGGAATGTGTTGTCCAAAAAATATAAAATAATTTTGTGTAATTCTCTTGTCCTTTCAATTTTTTCATATTGTGACACCTTATATGCACCATGCTTGGATACCGTAACCGCGACGAAAATACAAAAAATACAAAATAGCTGCATAAGATTTATTTTTGGAATACCTAGAAGACAACATGTATCAGCAAAAAGGAATGAAATAGATTGGTTGGACATGGATGAGAGGAGAAAGTTACACCAAGCGGTATTATTTAATAAAATAGTTACGAATAAGTGCCCAAAATACCTACATGACAAAATTTCATACAGAGGGGACGTGCATAATATTAATATTAGATTTAAGGGTACTCTATCACCACCTGCACATAAGACGGCTTTATTCTTGCGATCTTTTACGTACCAAATAGCGAAAGTTTTAAATCATTGCCCACGGAATATTTTAGGTTTGGCGAAAAATAAATTCAAAAAAGCATATAAAGTAATTATTATGAAAAAAACTAATAAATAATTGTATTTGATTACTAAATTGTGTTAACAAATTGTAAAACAAAATTTTCTTTTCTTTATTTTTATTTTTAGGATGTTATTTTTATGTTAATTTCTTTTTTTTATGTAATTCTATGGTCAAGTTGAAAAACAGCAAACATATTATGTTATGCTGAACTTCGCCATATTCAATAATGATGTGATTGTAAAATAGATGTAATTTATTGATGTTTGTTTGATTATTGAATAAAAGACGTTTATTATTATTATTATTATTATTATTATTATTAATTAACTAATTAGTAATTTTAATCGATCGGGGTGCAAACAGGCATCACTGTATTTATTAATTATTTAAAAAATCGACAGTTTTTCCTTTTTTATAAAGAAACAGTTTTCCCACACGTTTCGCTGTTTTAGAAAGTGTATCTCCAGAGCGATCATCTTAAGTTTCCTAATCCCTTCCAAGAAACACTATTTTATGCACACTCTTAACACGGTGATAAAAATCTATGGCGTTATTTATACGTTTCTCTCTACCTCTCGTTCTATAACTTTTCAATTCTCGAAAGATAACTGTGCTCGTGTGTTTCCAATATAATTTTATACCACCGAAATTGTGGCACGGACGTGACATCGTGGATGTGCCGAGGATTATGCGCGCATCATTTCGGAAAAAACACAAGAAACTGAAGGATTTCTCTCGTTGTTGATGGATAATAAATTTACAGTTCTCTTAATTTCGCGGTGTCTTCGGTCAATTTGTTGGAAGTACGTGATTTCGTTTATGAAAGAGCATATTTTATATGATCTTCGTGATACAGGGTGTTCCATATAAAATCACGACCTTGGCAGCTCGAAATGCAACTCTATTTACAGCTGGTTTCTATACAGAAATGCATATAATCATATATTGGATTGTGTTTCTGCTAAAAATACAAAAATTCTACAATTATTGCGTGGCATGACTAAATGACACACCACACTCTGTTTGGGTGGACGGGGTTTTTTATAATATACATACAGGGAGTTTTATGTAACACCGAACATTTTCATAAAGAGATTTTTTTTTAAAGTATACATATGCATAAGGCGTACATTTTCCGACGCTTGGTTTATTAAAAGAATTTAATTTGAAGCTTTAAACGAGTGTTTTCCACTCCCAGACTAAGCATGAAGTAAAATTTCGAGTTTAGAAAAGCCTGAAAATTTGGTTTGGTCGCGTAGCGCGAAGCGCGGAGCGGCCAATGCAAATTTTCAGGCTTTTCTAAACTCGAAATTTTACTTCATGCGCCACCGGTACACAACACTGATTCAATGTAAAGTTTAGCGGTGTGTTTTAAACTTCGTAATATGTCAGTGTTTTGTACCGGTGGCGCATGAAGTAAAATTTCGAGTTTAGAAAAGCCTGAAAATTTGGTTTGGCCGCTCCGCGCTTCGCGCTACGCGACCAAACCAAATTTTCAGGCTTTTCTAAACTCGAAATTTTACTTCATGCTTAGCCTGGGAGTGGAAAACACTCGCTTAAAGCTTTAAATTAAACTCTTTTAATAAACCGATCGTCGGAAAATGTGCGACGTATGCATATGTATACTTGAAAGAAAAATTCTCTTTATGAAAATGTTCGGTGTTACATAAAACTCTCTGTATATATCACTTAATGTGATTATATACTCTATGATCAATGTCTTTGAATATACAGGGTGTACAAAAAGTAATATAAAAGCTGGATATCTTAGATTGTGATGAGTTAAGTAAAAAATACTTCAAATACAACTTGTAGGTACCAAGTTACGCTACTAATTGACAATATTGTTTATACCCAGGGTGATTTTTCAAGATACCTAATTTTTTAATATATATTCCTAACTTGGATCCTGGAGTTGTGTCGTCTTCAGCTCATAAAAATCGAAACCGTTTAGAATTCAGTGGCGGCGCGTGGTTTAATTCTTTGGGGGTGCACAATATTGGAAAGACAGTAAGAGCAACAGGCAACATTTTTGGGGTGGTCGTTATTAACAAATTGGGTTTTGGACGACCGACACTTTTGATATTCATTTTATCCTCTAAAGATTGCGAAGAAAATTTGATTGTCTTTAAATATTGCACGGTAATAATGGTGTTCGAACACTCCGCCATTCTGGAAATTCGTAAAATCAACCTAAAACCAATACGCCGATATCAATCCGACCACGATGTGCACTAGTTATATGTGCACACGAGCCAGCTTAAAGCATTGAACGTCGCTGGGCGGTCGCGGGGAAGAAAGAGTGCGGGGGGCAGAGGTTTCACCAATTAGATTTAAAATTCACATGTGCAGTGCACGAGCGGATCAGGCGAGGTGACGCGGCCGCGGTGTTCGGTTGCCGTCGGGTCGGTGGCACTCGACGTTCTCTGCTTTGCGCTTGGATATTAGGACGACGCATCGGATAGCGTCTAGCGGAAAAAATAATGTTTGGGATTTATTTTACAAGTAGAATGGATTGATAAAATTATTTAAAGAATGAGGAAATTTAAATATGTTTGCAGGCATTAATTTGGGAGTGCACGTGCACATGTGCACTTACTGAGGAACCGCCACTGGTTTAGATACATTTATTTTGAAATATGTAAATGTATAGAAAAAATCCCTGCATGTATACTCAATGACATTAGAAGCGTAACACCAAGAAGGAATGATTTTTTTGAATTCATATTTTAGCAACAGAGTGACTAAATTTAAAGCATACATTGATAACAATTTTAACCTTGTGCCTTTTATATTTATTGTGAAAAAAAAAATATTTCACTTTTTCTTTTTTGATAAAACTATTTATATGAGCTGTTTAGTACAGATGTTTTTAGTTTTCGTGTTTCCGTTGAGTGTGTTAAGCTTAAATAATATGCCTCGAGTCCGAATACGTCCACAATATCACCTTTTGAGCGATTTTGACCGGGGTCGAGTTGTTGCTTATCGAGATGTCGGTATGTCCTATCGCGAAATTGCCCGCCGTATTGATTTCACTGCAGCAACTGTAATACGTGTGTATCAGGTATGGGTAGAAGAAGGTAGAGGAGCAAGAAGAAGACCAATTTGTCAACCAAGGCGTACCACAGAACGTCAAGATCGGCGCTTAAGACAAATAGCCCTGCGAGACCGTTTCGCTACTACGCGTCAAATCGGTGATCAATGGATTGGAGAAGAAGGTAGGCCCGTTAGTATGCGAACCTTATATCGCCGCATTCAATCCGTTGGGCTTCTTTCGTACCGTCCAAGATTAGTGCTTCCTTTAACAGCGAGACACTGTCGCCAAAGGTTGGACTGGTGCAGAGAACGGCAGCATTGGGAGGCAGAATGGCACGATGTCGTATTCAGCGATGAATCACGATTTTGTCTAGGCACGCATGATGGCCGTAGAAGGGTACGACGCTACCGTGGAGAACGACCTGATCTTAGGTTTGCTATTGAGAGGCATGTACACAGGACTGCTGGAGTAATGGTTTGGGGGGCTATTGCTTATGGTAGTCGATCACCTCTTGTATTCATTCGAGGCAGTATGACAGCTGCGCGTTATGTTGAAGACGTCATACGACCGACTTTGTTGCCTTATTTAGATGGCCGCCCAGACGTACTTTTTCAACAAGATAACGCACGTCCCCATATTGCTCGTCGAACTATGAACTTTCTTAATGAAGCTGGTGTTAATGTTTTGGCGTGGCCGCCCCGTTCGCCGGATTTAAATCCCATTGAACATGTGTGGGATATCATGGGAAGAAGAATATTCTCTTTGCACCATCCTCCACAGACTCTAGCACAGTTGATCGATGAAATTCAAGTTGCTTGGAACGAGATGCCTCAAGAAGACATCGACCATCTCATTTTGTCGATGCCCAGACGTCTACAGGAGTGTATACAGCAAAGGGGTCGTCAAACACATTATTAATTTTTTTTAGATTGTTTTTTAATAAAATTTCTTGAAAATGTAATCATTTTATTCTTGATGTAAGACTACCATACTGGCAAAATATCAAGTTAAAATAATAACTCCTTCTGGATGTTACGCTTCTAATGTCATTGAGTATATATTAAATTATATTTGAAATCATAAGTCAAGGGATTAACCGCTGATTATGTTTTTATATCACACATATAGAGTGTCAACTCACCACTAATCCTAAACAATTCTGGTCTTATATCTATTCTAAAAAATCCAATCCATCGCGCATTCCATCAAAACTAGTATAAGAAAATGAGACTTATGAAACACCCGAGGATATTGCTAATGGATTTCGTGATTACTTTGAATCAGTTTTTATATCACCCTCTGATACTGATACTGACACAACCACTATAGACCCCAGTAATATTTTCTTCTTCTTCCCTCCCACATCTGAAAAAACTGTTTACAGTCTATTAAAAAAACTACCGAATAAATACTCCGCAGGTAATGATGGGCTAGCAGCATTTTTCCTAAAAGATTGTGCTACTGTTTTATGCCAACCGCTAACTCTCATTTTCAACTTGTCTATGACGACTTCAGTATTTCCCAACAAACTAAAAATTGCATCAATTTGTCCCCCACCTAAAATGTCTAATAATCTCAGTAATGTAACAAATTGTCGTCCTATTGCCATACTATCCCATATTGCAAAAATATTTGAAAGAACAATATATGATCAAATTAATGCTCATGTGTCTCGGTATGTATCACAGTTACAGCATGGTTTCGTTTCAAATCGATCCACTGTAACTAATTTATCTATTATCACACATGAAATAGCGGAATGTCTTGACTCAAAGGCTCAAATTGATGTAATTTATACGGACATGTCAAACGCTTTCGACGGAGTTGATCATGAACTGTTATTAGCTAAACTTGATTCCTTTGGGTTTGGTAAAAGTGCATCCACACTTATTGGTTCCTATCTTAAAAATCGCGAATCATATGTTACCCTAGATAGTTTTAAATCCGAATCATACTTTCCACGTTCTGGTATGCCGCAAGGCTCTATCTTGGGTCCATTGCTTTTTAATTTATTTATAAATGATCTTTCGAAATTCTTGACATGTAAACATCTATTATATGCTGACGATCTAAAAATATACTCAACAATTGGTACCCTTGATGATTGCCTCCACTTGCAGAACTCACTGGATAGTATCTCGAACTGGTGCACTGTTAATAAACTGAACTTAAATAGTGATAAATGTAAATTCATGTCTTTCACAAAAAAATCCAAACCCATTGTATTTTCGTATCTAGTTAGTAATAAAACCCTCGAGCAAGTCAAATTCTTTAAAGATTTAGGTGTTATCTTCGATAATAATTTTACATTCAATCCCCATGTACAGTCCCTTACAAAGAGCGCATTTAGAGCACTAGGTTTTATGCATCGAAACTCAGCCAACTTACGTGATCTTAGTGCTTTAAAGGCGTTATTATACGCTTACGTTCGGTCCAAGTTGGAATATGCGTCCTTAATATGGTTTCCGCAGAATCAACAGCAGATACAGCTTGTTGAAGGGGTTCAACGAAAATTTCTTAAATTTCTCTACTTTAAAAGTGAAGGTTGCTACCCTATTAGATGGTATAATCATATGTTGTTGATTAAGAAATTTGACGTTGTCGTAGAAAATTTCTCAAATTTCTCTACTTTATAAGTAAAGGTTGCTACCCTATTAGAAGGTATAATCATATGTTGTTGATTGAGAAATTTAACGTTAAATTACTTCACTTCCGACGCCTCAATGCAGGCATCGTTTTTTTGCACAAGCTAATGCGTCACAAGATGGACTGTTCTTGCCTATTGCAACTGGTGGGACTGCATATTCCAACTTTTAACAGTAGGCAAAAACCTACATTTGGCATTAGCTCATTTCGGAATAACTTTGGATCAAAATCACCCGTACACATTGTCTGTAATATATTCAATAGTTTGCCTGCCACTTGTGACATATTTTATGACTCATTAGAATCAATTTTGCTTTGTGTTAATTGTTAATTTAATATGTAACTTAAAAGTTAACATTTTATTGTTTAGGTTTATCATTTATTTTGTTTATTATTATTTGTTAAGTATCATATTATTCTATTATATTATTGTACATATTGCCTTGTAATTAGGATTTTTCCTGTTGGGTAATAATTATTATTATTATTATTATTATATTCAGAAAAGAAATGGCAATGGTTTTATCGGATAAACTAAATTTGTGATTTCTTTAAAACTGGCTTAAATAAAAATATTTCTTTGAAAGTGGCATTAAATAAAGTCTTGATTAATAAAGTCAATTCGATCTAATTATTTGATTGATCTGTCCTTAAATATCTTTTTAAAGAACACCTCCAAGCGAGCCAACGCCAATTAAGCATATTCTACCCCCTGAAAAGTAAAACGGGCATTTAAAAAAAAAGTATTGCGACGAGGGTGTTTTCTTTTTCGGCGTGCGTTTTAAAAATATCACCCAGAGCCGACCAACCCTACCGTCTAGACACGAAAATGGATTTCGACGGTGGAGATGTGTCCACTCGTTTCCATATGGCGACGATGAGACGTCTTGTAGATGTTCTTCACACACACGTCCACATGTGCACAATCAACATCCCTCGGGGTCCAAACCGCCCACTGCATAAAGCACACACCGAGACACATTTCCAACATGTGCTCTCTGAAGCTATATTTATATATATACGCACCGAGTATGTGACCAACTCATTTTTATGCCGGGGTAAAAAAACATACTAACTTAAACATTCTTGACATTAAACTAATGAAAATGAAAAAAGGAACGGACGGCGGATGAGAACGGGGAATAATTATTGTATGACGCTCGTTAACGCGAGGACCGTGGAATCAAATGACGTTCATTTGTTTTACAAGAGTTGTAGCTGATGTCATGTGTGTATGCATCGTGGACGTAAAATGGGAAATGTTTGTAATTTTAAATTTATTATTTTAAGTGAAGATATACTATGTATTATTCTAATTTTAGCTTCATATATAAATTGGCTTGCATAAAAAAAATACAATGCAACAAATCGCTTTATTTTTATTAATGATTACAATAAAACTAATTATCAACGAATAGCCAAAAAAATAATTATAAATTAAGTGTCATAAAAATGTCAAATTGGAAAAGTTGTAATAACAGAAGCTCA
Organism: Philonthus cognatus; assembly: GCA_932526585.2. Lineage (NCBI taxonomy): Eukaryota > Metazoa > Arthropoda > Insecta > Coleoptera > Staphylinidae > Philonthus > Philonthus cognatus. The sequence continues at coordinate 29,752,767 of OW052241.1, read as the reverse complement.
ACGTTAACCCATTAAGCGCCGTTGGTGCATATACGCACCATTATTAATTTTTTGTTAGTTTAACTACTAAATCAGTTAATTTGATAAATTTTATTATTTGACCTGACTTAAAAATGTATAAGGAAAAATTTAAATATTTTGTTATTTAAATATTTCGATTATTACTCATTTAAAAAAAATAATGTCAGTGTTTTTATTGCGAAGTTAACAATACTTCAGTGTTTTATATGCGTGGCGCATGAAGTAAAATTTCGAGTTTAGAAAAGCCTGAAAATTTGGTTTGGCCGCTCCGCTTCGCGGAGCGACCAAACCAAATTTACAGGCTTTTCTAAACTCGAAATTTTACTTCATGCTTAGTCTGGGAGGGGAAACACTCGTTCTAAACTTCATATTGCACGTTTTTATATAAAATCGGCGAATGCCTGAACATTTACAGCGTATAAATTATATATATTTAATATAAGAATGCACAGTAAGTCATCCATAGAAATCATAAAAAGAAGTGCAAAATTTTACCTAAAATCAGCTTTTAAAGTTAATTTTATAATTGCTTAGGCGATAATGGGTTAAGCCAAATTGTTGAAAATATAAGAACACTGTGCTTTATCATAGATGTTTTTAATTTATTTTCTGTACATCGTTCTCAATTTGATTTCTTAGCAAGGTTTGCAAAATGTTACGCAGCAATGCTTACAGCAACATTTCGGTCCACAACAAGGTGGTTTAAAGCAACTTATCCTGTACACTGTGGACACTCCAAAAAATTAAAGAAATAAAACCAAATGAACAAATTGTGAAGACAATATTATTTCTTTGTTTTTTTATGTAAAAAAACCAACAACATTAACCCATTAGGCGCCATTGATGCATATACGCAACATTATTAATTTTATGTTAAATAAATTACCAAATAAGTTAATTTGATATATTATATTATTTGACTTGACTTAAAAATTTATAAAGAAAAACGTAAATATTTTGTTATTTAAATATCTCGATTATTACCCATTTAAATAAAATGTTTTCAGTGTATTTCTAACTTCACGATATTTCAGTGTTTTATACGCGTGGCGCATGAAGTAAAATTTCGAGTTTAGAAAAGCCCCGTGAAAATTTGTCTCGGGTCGCTACGCGACCCTCGACAAATTTTCTACGCTGGGCTTTTCTAAACTCGAAATTTTACTTCATGCTTAGTCTGGGAGTGGTAATACTCTTCTAAACTTCATATTGCACGTTTTTATACAAAATCGACGAATGCCTTACATTTACAGCGTATACGTTATTTATATTTAAAAGAAAAATTCTCAGTATGTAAAACAATAAGTCATTCGTAGAAATTATTAAAAGAAGTGTAGAATTTTACCTAAAATTACCTTTTAGAGTTAACTCTCTAATTGCTCGGCCGTTAATGGGTTAAGTCGATAAAACTAGAGGAGCTATAAGTTGGGACTAAATGATGAAAAATACGATTCTTCAGCTATTTTTTGAAATTATAAAGTTAATTGATCGAACAAAACAAAACAAAAAAAGTACTAGAAGATATCACTATGTTTTAGAAACAAAGTGACAAATTAATTACAAGGAGTATATCTTGAACTACACTTTAAATCAGTGTTTTATACGCGTGGCGCATGAAGTAAAATTTCGAGTTTAGAAAAGCCTGAAAATTTGGATTTGCCGGGGCGCGACTCGCTTCGCTCGCGCGCCCCGGTAAATCTAAATTTTCAGGCTTTTCTAAACTCGAAATTTTACTTCATGCTTCGCCTGGGAGTGGAAACACTTGGTAGAAGTTCAAATTGATCGCTTTTATAATAAACCTTGTATAAATAGTCTATTTTACATAATTGCAAGTGATTAATTATCAAATAATCCAGTTTGGTTTGATATTAGTTGATGTAAAATATATGCCTATAATTATTTACTTTGTTAAATCAAGTTGTGTTGTTTAAATTTAAAATTAGTAAAGTAAAATTAGTTAATCGATCGAACAAAACAAAACAAAAAAACTACTGGAAAATTTCACTATGTTTTACAGACAAAGTGACAAATTAATCATAAGCAGTATAAACTCGATATTTTACTTCATGCGCCACGCGTATACAACACTGATTTAAACTGCAGTTCAAGCAGTTTAAATCAGTGTTGTATACGCGTGGCGCATAAAGAAAAATTTCGAGTTTAGAAAAGCCTGAAAATTTGGATTTGCCGGGGCGCTACTCGCTTCGCTCGCGCGCCCCTGCAAATCCAAATTTTCAAGCTTTTCTAAACTCGAAATTTTACTTCATGCTTAACCTGGGAGCGAAACACTCGTTAGAAGTTTAAATTCAACCCTTTTATAATAAACCTTGTATAAATAATCTATTTTACATAATTGGAAGTGATTAATTATCAAATAATCCAGTTTGGTTTGATATTAGTTGATGTAAAATATATGCCTATAATTATTTACTTTTTTAAATCAAGTTGTGTTGTTTAAATTTAAAATTAGTAAAGTAAAATTAGTTAATCGATCGAACAAAACAAAACAAAAAAAATACTGGAAAATTTCACTATGTTTTACAGACAAAGTGACAAATTAATCATAAGCAGTATAAACTCGAAATTTTACTTCATGCGCCACGCTTATACAACACTGATTTAAACTGCAGTTCAAGCAGTTTAAATCAATGTTGTATACGCGTGGCGCATGAAGTAAAATTTCGAGTTTAGAAAAGCCTGAAAATTTGGATTTGCCGGGGCGCTACTCGCTACGCTCGCGCGCCCCGGCAAATCCAAATTTTCAGGCTTTTCTAAACTCGAAATTTTACTTCATGCTTAACCTGGGAGCGGAAACACTTGTTAAAAGTTTAAATTCAACCCTTTTATAATAAACCTTGTATAAATAGTCTACTTAACATAATTGGAAGTGATTAATTATCAAATAATCCAGTTTAGTTTGATATAAGTTGATGTAAAAGATATGCCTATAATTATTTACTTTTTGAAATCAAGTAGTTTTATTTTAATTTAAATTTATATAAAACGAATTAATTTGGTTGAAACAAGTTATCCAAATCAAGTTGTTGTATTTGAATTTAATATTAAAAAAATATAATCATGTTTTACCAAGTGATCAATGATAAACAATACATTTATTGATAGTTATAATTTGTTTAATATTTGATAATTGTAATTGTTTTGACAGCCGTGAACAGATTTTGTTTGTTACTCTATGACTTATAACTTAATATAGTTTTTCACTAATTTGTATATTCGCTTACAATTTCTGGAAAATAAATTACTTATAATTACTTATTATTATATGCTATAAAGTAACATAACATTAAGTGTTGGAACTGGTATGTACAAAACGTCGAATGTGTCGAAAGTTAAATTAGATTAAGTGCCACATACATTTAGGTAAACGATGTAACAACTAACCTAACCTAACTTTTGACATATTCGACGTGGTCACCGTGTCAAGTTTGGTTGTATATCACATTGTCAAGGTTTGTGAGGTTAGGTGTCACTTTGAGAAGTTAGGTTGGGTATAATGTCATTCTGTCTTACTTACGTCAACTGTAGACGATGTAACAACTAACGTAACCTAACTTTTGACATATTCGACGTGGTCACTGTGTCAAGTTTGATTGTATGTCACATTGTCAAGGTTTGTGAGGTTGGGTGTCACTTTGAGAAGTTAGGTTAGGTAAATGTTATTCTGTCTTACTTACGTCAACTGTCCTGATGGATTACCGTAACGAGCGAGCGAAGCGAGGCACGCCCCGGCAATTCCAAATTTTCAAGCTTTTCTAAACTCGAAATTTTATTTCATGCGCCACGCGTATAAAATACTTATTTAAAGTGCAGTTCAAAATATACTGCTTATGATTAATTTGTCACTTTGTCGCGTATAAATTACTGATTTCAAGTGAAGTTTAAAACATACTCCTTATGTGGAAATTCAAGAATTAGAAGATTTGCAGTTTGATCTTAAAATGACTGGATTTGAATTAGAAAAAGTTCAAAACTTTCTTGCAAAATCTTGAAAAGTATTTAATCTAATAACTTTTAGACACAACGCATTTTGTCTAGATAATGTGCGAAATGACAGAAAAATGCAATTTTTTCCGGCTATTGTCTAAAAACATTGCACAAATCGCGTTATGTCTAGACGTATTCCCGTATTTCGTGTTTTGTCTATAACCAGGCCCGCCGTAAGAGGGTGTGCAAGGCTCGCAGTGCACGCGGGCGACAAGACTAAAGGGGCGCCAAATTCTGCTTGACAGGAAAAATCAGATGGCAAAAAATGGTTAATATATAAATAATAAAATGGCCATGGGAGAGCCAGCGCGGAATATTTTGAACATTTATAAAAATTTAAAAACTTCAAAGATTATTAACGAATTAACAAAATCGAATCTAGACAAAATATTGCTTTGTACTAAAGGTATTCCAATGATTTACTTAATTTTTGCTGATCTTACAAAAATTGCCTTAAGCTTAAGTAATACATGCATTTTTAGTCTGTATGAAAGTGAATGTTTTTATATTATTTATATACGGCACGCATTTTTTGTATGTTGACTTGTGTAATAATCTAATTTTATGGCACCAATAAAGAGAGTTATATGCAGAGAAAATTCTAAATTACACGAAATATAATTGACTCAGAAATTATTAAACTTTAAATTACTGTAACAATTAAATTCCAACTTTGAGCGTCCACCAAGCACACAATTTTAAACTTAAATAAATGCAAAGTTTAAAATTGTGTTCTTGGTAGACGCTTAAGGTTGGAATTTATTTGTTCGTCTAATGCCATAAACAAATTCTGCGATTTTTTCTGAATAATTAAAAATTGATCGAAAGTTCGCTCGCACTTTATATCGATCTTAAGCACAATGTTTAAGCTACAAAAACTTTAAATTTTTTATGTAACAATGAATATTTTAGTTGGTACCACTGATAAGCATTTTGAAATGTAATGATATATCACAAGTGGGGTCATGCTATTTAAAGAAAATGAGCAAGGGTGGCTACAGCCTAAGGGGTTGGATGCAGAAGATTGTTATTTAGATCAAAATGCTCCATATTCTAGGAACGGTTTTGGAAAATTTTCTCTAACTGTTACGGTTCCAAAGATATTGTGGCTGGCTTGTTTTCAAATTGACACCCTGTATAAACTTAATTTACACTATAAATATTCGTATTTAATTTGTTATTTTGATTTGATAAAAAGGCCTAATTTAGAGTGGTCGCTCCAGTTCATTACGTGACCAACCCAAATTTTCAGGCTTTTCTAAACTCCAAATTTTACTCCATGCTTAATTAAGGGCTCAAACCCTCATTAAGGGGTTAATCATTAAATACTATTAAGTATCCATCTATTTAATTTAATAACTTACCCCTAAAACAACCATTTATCGAACAATTTTGTTGTTTGACCGTTTCTTATTCACAAATATGTATATCAAATTATTGGTAAATTTATACATTCAATATACGAGAAATTAATGGTCCTTATGATAATGATTAAAAGGCTTAAATAATTACACATAAGAAAGCATTAATTCGTTCGTTGAATACCAATATTTATTCCAAAATTTCTTCGACTTAAATTTCAATGACCAGTAATGAATAACAAAAATACATTACCCACGTTTTTCTTTTAATTTATGTTTGTGTTTATTTCGTGGAACAAATTTTGCTTATAAAGACAAACACGTATTAAATACGTTTTTACTCGACCTTTTCAAAAAAAAAAATCCATTTATCTGGCGTTTTAATTAAAACTTAATTAATCCTATCACTGCCCGATTTTCCATAGTCCAAAATACTAATTATCCTAATCTAGTTAATTAGTCCAGTTGCGAGGTAGATTACTAAATTAGTTAGGTAGCCAAATGAAAATTGAAAGAATCAGTATTACTTAAACAACGTATTTTAACAAACAGAATGTGTTCATTGTTGATTTTTTTGCAAACTTAAATTAAGGTTCTAAGGAAACCGAAATTTTCCTTGATTATTTATTTTATCAGTCAAAATTCATTGTTGATATGTCATAATTCGATACGATTACGGCGTCTATTGAAATCAATATCTGAAATAGCCAGAAAAAAAATAGTCGACTATTGCTGCCTCTTCTTCCTCTCTCCCTCTCTCTCTCTCTCTCTCCCTCTCTTCTGCATCTTTTTCTTCTCCCTTTCTACGACATAAAATTAGGAATAGTTGTTTGTGCTTACACTTTGACATTTCATAGATAGTTAATTTTTGAAAATCCATGATCACTTAAATAAAATACTTAATGATTTTCAATTTCTTGAATTAATTTCTCATCTGGCACTTGGTGAAACATATTAGAATATGTAAAGTTATTTAAATTAAAAACACTTGGTATTGTTTCGCAAATTAAAACTTTATTCCGACTAGTTTCGGTTTGTTAGACCATTTTCAAAGGAATGTGACCTTTGAAAATGGTCTAACAAACCGAAACTAGTCGGAATAAAGTTTTAATTTGTGAAACAATACCAAGTGTTTTTAATTTAAATAACTTTACATATAATGATTTTCAACTAATTAGTTGAAAATCACTTTGACGTTTGTTACTACGTCATAAAAATGGCTCGGTTCGATGAAACATCAACGGCAGAAATTGACAAAATTGTTAAAAACTCCGTACCAATAAATACAAATAGAAGCAAAACAAATGTATGGTGTCAATTTGAAAAAAAAATTGAGGCTAAAAATTACAAATTGGAGAAAAGAACCCCAAATGAAGTGATAGCTGAAATTTTAAAGGGTTGGTCTTTAAATATTTGGAAGTAGAACGAGGATGACTCTTAGGAATATTTATTAAAGTTAAAGTATAAATAAAGTTATGTGATGATATGATATGATATGTGATTCAATAAATAATCTTTATTAATATAATACGACCTTTTAAAATAGCGACTATTATTTTTTTAGATAATTTATCTTAAATTCTTGCTTTTTTAGACAATTTAACACGACGTAAACAAATTGATTGTGAGTTACGTGAAGATTAAATTAATTTGACGAATAAAGCACTAATAACCTTTCTTCACACTTTTATTTGGATAAAACTGTGAAGAATAGTTATTAGTGCTTTATTCGTCAAATTAACTTGACATATCAAGCATTAATAATCAAAGAGTGAAGCCCTCGAGCTAAAGCTTTAATCAGATTATTAATACTTGATATATGGTCTTGTTTGAATTGTTAAAATGCAAGCCTTTTCGAGAAATTAGTAAAAATTATTAGTCGGCTATTTGAAAAGGTCTTGTTATATTGCTGTTGATTAATTTTTTTTTCAATGTTCATGAAACTCCCCTTGTTACCACAGCCGTGATCTAATAATTTATCGCGCTACTTTCTGTCCACACGTGATGCCTCTGCTTCCTCATAATGTGTTTCAGTTTTAAAACCGACAACACGTGTTTTACATGCTCGACACAACAATATGTTGGTTGAGTTTGTGTCTCCTGCAAGGAAGCAGTTTTAAGTAATGTAATTTTAAATTCCCTTGAAATATTCGTAATGCAATCATTCGATGGTGTTTTCGTAGTACTAGTGAAATACTTGGAATTTTTATTTTCATGATTGTTTCATAGAAAATATTCGAAATCGTAACAAGTGTTTCCACTCCTTGATTAAGCATGAAGTAAAATTTCGAGTTTAGATAAGCCTGAACATTTAGATATGGATTCAATTTGGATATAGAAATTTTACTTCACGCGAAACGGGTATAATCACTGATTTAAAGTTAGGTTCAAAATATACGGATTAAATTTGATCTTACGCTAATAAGTATTACAAATGTTTATTTCATGTAAAAAAATCTACAAAAATTCAAGTGCCTGAAAAAAATTGCTTTCGGATTTGTTTTCCTTTAATTATAAAGGGTGTCTCAAAATTAACTGACATTTTAAATTTGTAATAAAACACAGTTTATATTTGATAACTGATAATATTTTTATTGATTTAGAAATTAACAACATGGAGGTTATATGTGATACAAAACATCTGACAAATGACCGCCTCTGCTGATAGATCACCTCTTCACTATTTTAATGAAATGTTTACAACATTTTCACATACTTGCTGGAAAATATTCGCAATGTTGTGTCGAATTTCTTCTTTAAGGTTATCAGTTGTTTGTGGTTTATCGCTGTATATTCTATCCTTAACCCATTAACGGCCGGGCAAATATAGAGTTAACTGTAATAGTTGGTTTTAGGTAAAAATGTTGCACTTATTTTCATAATTTCTATGAACGACTTATTGTATGACATACTGTACATTTTTCTTTTAAATATATATAATGTATACGATGTACATTTTTAGGCAGTAGTCGATTGCATATAAAAACGTGCAATATAAAGTTTAGAACGAGTGTCTCCACTCCCAGACTAAGCATTAAGTAAAATTTCGAGTTTAGAAAAGCCCCGCGTAGAAAATTTGTCCTGGGTCGCGCCAGCGACCCGAGACAAATTTTAACGGGGCTTTTCTAAACTCGAAATTTTACTTCATGCGCCACGGGCATAAAACGCTGAAATATTGTGAAGTTAGAAATACACTGCCATTTTTTTTATGAGGAATAATCGAAATATTTAAATAGCAAAATATTTACAGTTTTCCTTATACACTTTCAAGTAAGGTCAAATGATATAATATATCAAATTAACTTATATAGTAATTTAATAAAAAAAAAAAGATAATTTTGCGTGTATGTATCGATGGCGCTTACTGGGTTAAGGTAACCTCACAGAAAGAAGTCTAACTGTTTCAAGTCACATGACCTTGGTGGCCAATTCACATTACCACGCTTAGAGATAACACGACCCTTAAATGTTTCTTGCAATAACTGCACGGTTTTATTAACAGTATGACAAGTTGCACCGTCTTGTTGAAACCATATTTCTTTCACCAAAATTCTCACCATGTTTGAAATTAATGTTTAGAATTTCTACCCGTTGTTCGATGGTATATTTTTCCATATGTTAACCTCAATATTTACTAATGACAGTATACAGTGCGTTTTATTTAAGTATGGCCATAGGGCTTTACATGGTAAAAAATGTACCAAATGTTAACTTTTATTGTCGTGCAAATTTTAAACAATTTTTTGGATTTATTAATAAATCTAATATTTTTCTACGAAATTTACATTGCTTGAAGAATATAAACATAGTAGAATTCTTAATTTTCTCTTTCAAAGTTGAAATATATAACACATATAATTAAGCCAAAAAATCAACTTTGGGAAAATGTCAAAATGCTTATTGATAAGTGAATGTTATAAAATCGCACGAAATCTTGTTATCCCTAAGGTAATTAAATCTTATAATCATAAGTAGTGTTCGAAATGTACATTTAGTAAATAAAACTAATAATCAGTGAATAAAGATATTACTACTATAATTATTAGAAAACACTTCACCTAACTAAATGAAGAATATCATTAATATGGATCAATTAATCATAGATTTCTGTTTTGTCAAAAAAAAGTTAATCAAATATTTCCATCACCCTTATAAAATAAAATTTAAATTCCAAAATAAATAATTCTACTAATTTTAAACTCTATAAAATCGCAAGAAATTTCTGAGGAACATGTCTGTTTATAACATTGACATCTACTTGTGGATCAATTTAATCTTTCGAAAAGTAGTTACTCTATCACGTTAAAAATAGAAAAGTATAAATCATATAAAACTACAATTGTACACATATTATTACCACGAGGTTACTTGCCAAGAATGGAATGGAATTACTTGCCAAGAAAATTAATAATAATAATAATACTTTATTTTATTTTTATTACCCAACAGATACAGAATACAGTAACAGGGTAACATCATAACTTAAGTATATAAATAACAATATAAAAAGTTAAGGTAAATATAAAATATAAAAATTTAAAAATAAAAACAAATACAACAAATTAGTACTTGGACGCAATTACAAATTAAAGTATTGTTTAATATGACTAAGGAATGAACTGAAAGAATCCCCAAATATATCAGCATTATATTGCACACTATGGTATGATTTGTACAGCTTATATAGAGAATAACCATAAATAGGACAGTAAATAAATAAAATCAACGTATTTGGGCAAATTATTTTCCAACAGGATGGAGCCCCAGCCCATAGTGCCGCCGTTGTTATCACATTTTTGAACGAAACTTTTTCTAATAGTTGAATAGATCGATTTGGACAATTTAAATAGCCTGCCCGAAGACCAGACACCTTTTTTGTGGAGTCACAGTGAGAGAGATGCAAAACACTTGTAAGTATTTTTACGATCGGTTGGGTTTCTATTTAGCAATAGAAGTATTGTTTAACAAATAACATTTCGTTGAAAAATATATGATTTATTGATAAAACGGAACAATTTTTTTAAATATGTACGAAAACAAAGTTAACATAGCGTACACGTTTTACTATGTAAATCCCTATGGCCATACTTTAATAAAACGCACTGAATAAATATCTGTACGCTAGTTTTACTGCAAAAAATGGCGCCAAATTTAAAATGTCAGTTACTTTTGGGACACACTTTACATACTTAAATATACTAAGGCAAATTTCTCGAATTTAAAAAGCGCAAGATTTAGTTAAACAAAATTAACATTTGTAAAATTAATTAACGTGAAATGAAAATTAAGCAGTATATTTTAAACTTCAATTTAAATCAGTGTTTTATACGCATTGCGCATGAAGTAAAATTTCGAGTTTAGAAAAGCCTAAAAATTTGGATTGGCCGCGTAGTGCTACGCGCTACGCGACCAATCCAAATGTTCAGGCTTTTCTAAACTCGAAATTTTACTTCATGCTTAATCAGGGAGTGGAAGACTCTCGTATTGCGACTGATTGAATTAATTAAAATCATTTGATTTCATTTCTATTTTACCAACAACTTTCTTTTTTATTTAATCTAACTGAAAATAATTATGCAAAGAAAGCATTGTCTGTATAATCTGACAAACACGGCCTGATCTTCAAATCGGACATTATGGGCAGTCTGTGTATGGACCCGTGGGTGTTCCCGCATATTGTTTATTGTCACTAAAAATTTGGAGACAATCGACAATGGCGGTTACACAATGATGGGGCTAGGTGCGAGTGCCCTCGGCTTGCATGTAAAATACTCTTGCGAATTCAGATATTTATTAACTTATGGAATATTTAATCGAAATTAAATTAAAAGATGTTAATTATTATAATAATATTCCTATTTATTTCGTTAGTTAAGATGTAAATTAACCCATTCGGCCCTGACGGTGGCATTTGCCACCACTAAAATTAGGTAAACATACAGGGAATTTTTCTTTTAAATATACATACATCTATGCATGAGGTGTAACTTTTCCAAAAACCGTTTGTTTTTTTAAATAGATTAATTTGAAGGCTTTAACGAGTGTTTCCACTCCCAGATTAAGCATGAAGTAAAATTTCGAGTTTAGAAAAGCCTGAAAATATGGTTTGGTCGCGTAGCGCGAAGCGGCCAAACCAAATTTTCAGGCTTTTCTAAACTCGAAATTTTACTTCATGCGCCACGCGTATAAAACATTGATTTTAGGTGAAGTTAAAAATATTCTATTAAAGCAGTATGCTAAAATCGTTTACTCTAAATATCACATTACATCAGTGTTTAGTACGCATGGCGCACGAAGTAAAATTTCGAGTTTAGAAAAGCCTAAAAATTTGGTTTGGTCGCTCCGCGCTTCGCGCTACGCGACCAAACCAAATTTTCAGACTTTTCTAAACTCGAAATGTTACTTCGTGCTTAATCTGGGAGTGGAAAACACTCGTTTGGAAGTTCAATTTGAAATATTTGTAAAAACAAAAAATATCTGAAGATTTACAGCGTATACAGTATATTAAGAGATGTATACTTAAAATAAAAACGCTTTGTATATCAGAGAGATTTAGAGTTTAGAAAAGCCAAATCAAATTTTCAGGCTTATCTAAACTTGAAATTTTACATCATGCGCCACGCGTATAAAACATTGATTTTAGGTGAAGTTAAAAATATTCTACTAAAGCAGTATGCTAAAATCGTGTATTCTAAATATCACATTACATCAGTGTTTAGTACGCGTGGCGCACGAAGTAAAATTTCGAGTTTAGAAAAGCCTGAAAATTTGGTTTGGTCGCTCCGCGCTTCGCGGTATATTAAGAGATGTATACTTAAAATAAAAACGCTTTGTATATCAGAGAGATTTAGAGTTTAGAAAAGCCAAATCAAATTTTCAGGCTTATCTAAACTTGACATTTTACATCATGCGCCACGCGTATAAAACATTGATTTTAGGTGAAGTCAAAAATATTCTATTAAAGCAGTATGCTAAAATCGTGTACTCTAAATATCACATTACATCAGTGTTTAGTACGCGTGGCGCACGAAGTAAAATTTCGAGTTTAGAAAAGCCTGAAAATTTGGTTTGGTCGCTCGCGCTTCTGTGTCATTTAGACAACAATTCAAAAATTCGAATTCTACCTAAAATAGAAAATGGTTTTTCTATTTCGGCTTTGTTGTATTTATTACGAGCGTTTTTTTCTAAAGGTCATTGTTTTGGTTTAATAAATGTGTTATTTTTAAGTTATGGTGTCTTATCATTTATTGAAACTGCTGAGAGGCAATTAACACAGACCTAAATTATACAACTAGAATATTGTGAAAAATAGTTATGAGACTTGTGCTTCATTTTATTGCACAGACGTGTACACTTCCGTCGATGTACAATTGCGAGGGAATAAAACTAGTACAGCAAAATATTTGCCTATGTAAACTGGACTCACTTTGATTTTTAAAATTGTCAATAAAATTGACAAATCTGCGGAAATATTAAACCAAATTTAATTAACGTCGATATCCCTCAACTGACTGAAACGCAAAAAGCGATAATAACGACCCGTTTAGTGGCGGTATTACATTAGAGACATTGCTAACAACGTGCATCTCAAAAAAGCACCGTCTTGTTGGCCAAGAAAAACATGTTGTTAACCCGTACATGACAAGTTTGTTTTACAAGAAAAAAATACGATATTTTAGAAGTGGCTAAAGCTCCCTGCTGTACTAGTTGTTTTTCTCTCGCAATTGTACATATTATTTTTTTTTTAATTACACTATTGAGATCTTAAAACTGTTGAGATGTTATTGCTTGTTACCTTTTAAGTTGACTAATGGTAATTATTCTTTACTATAGTAATACTGCCACAGATTTCCTCACTTTATACAGCATTGATTTTACGCAGTTTCACCTCTCGCGAACGCAGCGCGGGCGTCGCGACGCCATCCCGTGGCGCTGCCAAGCGTCGGGAAGCGCAACCACCCCCCGATTCACCACCCCCGACCACCGCTAGTGTGTGCGGTGTGTGCGCTTAAAAAGTCTGAAAGTTAATTAATTATTTTAAACGGTTTCAAATGCGCCCGACGCGGGCCCCGGCGCACAATGTGCCAAATCCGAGCGCGAGCGCCAGGGGGGGATTTGGAGGAAAAAAATTAAATTAAAAATTTCGAGAAAAAAACATATCCACTCCATTGTAGATACATGAAACCCTTATAATCTTGCATGTTTATATTTTTTAACCCCCTATATTATTAACAATTAACGCTTAAAGTTGAGCAATTTAGAAAACATCGATTTTACGGCATTTCATTCGCAAGTTTAAATAATTTATTACATGGATAGTAGGCGTACTATAAATATAACATTATACACTACTGTTTATAACATAATACTGTATATTATGGTTGAAAGATCTACTCTCTAAATATTTTAGAAAAAAAGTTAAAAAAATTTGAATATGAAATATATTTTAAATATAAATTTTAACTTTAGAAAGTGTTATAAAAAAAATGCCAACTCGATGAGGTCTGTGACTATCACTAAAAATTAGTTCTATGTTTTCTCTAACTACCCTCAAAATTTCGTATCTCCACCGGTGCGTTTTTGGGGTCTTTTTAATTTTTTTATTCGACGCCACCAATTAAAATTGGGTCTGGCGAGGCCCGTGTGCGGTGGCATCGCGGAGTCGAGCGCGCTATTCTCGAGCAGCACGCAACATTATTTCTACGTTGGCCCCGAACAAAAAAATAATAAAAACGCACTTAAAACGCACATGTAAAAATTCAAAAAAATTAGGGCTGTTACAGAAAATATTGAAAAATGTTTATATAATAGTCATAATCCTCACAATCTACAATTTTTCTAATATACAGGTATATATCATAGGGAAATTATTTCTTCTCTGAGTATTTTTTGCAGCATTTAAATCACATTTACAAAAATAGTTTTATGGGTTTTTTTCTTATTGATATATAAGGGTGTACATCTGTTACTGATAAAGGTCATCTGGTTTGTGTTTACATTTTTATTAGGGGTCCGATTGAAGCTGTCATTTACCGTAACAAATGGCATTCTTGTCACACAGTTTTTACGGTTTAAGTATCTGAAATGGATTATTCTTAATTTTCTTGAAAGAAAAATATGCGTTTAGTGTTGAACGAAGTCTCCAACAGTTCACATATTTTTCTGATCCCTAAGCGAACGATTGAACATTATAAAGTAATTATTTATTAAGTTAGTGTTAAGTGTTATTTAATTTGTTGACTATATACTCTTTCTTTGATGTAGTGTTTTTTGTGTATAAAATAGTTTACTTTAATTAAACTAGTGTTTAGTGTTAGTGTAATTTAATTAATCCAAAACGCTGAGTGATAATGGAGAAAATTAAAATTACAAACGGTGATTTATATAAGGTATGGTACGAACTAAAACCTAAAAACCTTATTCAGTCAAGCAATACCATTGATTATTTAATAAAATATATTGAAAATGTTTCGACGAAAAACAATAGTGAAAATGATGACATTCTTAAAAAAGTTAAGGGTTTCTGCAGTACTCTTAATAGAAAGTGGAAAATGTGCTCAAGATCTCATATCAATTTCATTAAAAAAAATAGAAATTGGTTACTGCTACCTTTTAAATACAACGAGGGTTCTGTCTTAATTGAAAATACAAACCCCTTTGAAAATATAGAAAATATTTCACCAATACCAAGTACATCAGGTACACAGTTCACAATACAAAGTAATACATCTAAAAGAAGACAAACTAATTTATTGATCACCGAAAATACACCAGAACAAATATTTTCAGCAGCAAAAAAAATTTTACGCGATAAAGGAAATATACCAGCGGCCAAATTAGTGGAAAGTGCTTCCTCGGATTCACAGGAAAAAATAAAAAAAGTCTTAACTTATTTAAAAACAAATGAAGTTGAAACTGTAAAAAAATTTACAGATGAAGAAGCTCTATCAATTTTTATTGATTCAAAAATGACGGCAGCAAGTTATAAAAATTTAAGAAAAAAACTACGTTCTCATGGAGCAAAAGACCTTTTACCATCTTACAATAAAATTAAAATAATGAAGACAATGTGTTACCCAGCTAATATTTCTATTTCTCAAAATGGAGCATCAGTACCTTTGCAGAGCCTTCTTGAGCATACTTTATGTAGATTAATATCAACAATTAAATTTCCTCAAGATACATCATTTAGTAAATTAATTTTGTTGTGTAAATATGGTTGCGATGGCAGCTCAGGGCACTCTACTTATATGCAAAAGCCATCTGATGATAGCAGTACAGATGAAGAAGAAATTACAGAGAAGAGTGTCTTTGTGTTTTCACTGGTTCCACTTAGATTATTTTCTGATGAAAGTGTTATTTGGAAAAACGAAAAACCTTCATCTATTAAATTATGTAGACCGATAAAATTTATTTATGCTAAAGAAACAAAACAGCTTATTCTAGATGAAGTTAAGAGTATGAGGCAAGAGGTAAATTTATTGGAAAAACAACAAATTTATATTAATGGTAACCATGTAGAGGTAAAATTTAATTTGTTGTTTACAATGATCGATGGCAAAGTTATAAATACCTTAACAAATACTCCGAGCTCAAATTGTTTTATATGCAAATGTTCTCCGAAGGAGATGAATGATATTGAAAGAATTAAAAATATTCCTATTATCGAAGATAATTTAAATTATGGTATTTCTTCCCTCCATGCATGGATTAAGTTCATGGAATGTGTTCTTCATATCTCCTATAAATTAGATTTGAAGAAAACAACTACTCACGGATGTACGATAGAAGAGAAAAATAATATATTTAGTCGGAAAACTAGAATACAAAAACTCTTACGTAAAGAGTTAGGGATAAGGGTTGATATTGTTGTGCAAGGAGGAGGTACTTCAAATACTGGCAACGTTGCTCGAATATTTTTTCGAAATTATGAGAAAGTAGCTGTCATCACTGAATTGAATGAAGAATTATTGAACAGATTTTATACAATTCTTATAACAATGTCGAGTTCTCGTAAAATAAATGTATTGATGTTTGATAAATATGCAGAAGATACGGCCCGACTTTACACCTCGTTATATGGATGGTATAGAATGCCTCCTAGTGTCCATAAAATTTTAATTCACGGGAGCAAAATAATTGGACAATGTCTTTTACCAATCGGAGAACTTTCGGAAGAGGCACAGGAAGCAACCAATAAAATATATAAGAGAGTTAGAGAAAACCATACTAGGAAAAACTCTAGGCTTAATACAATTCGAGATTTATTTAATATGCTTCTTGTATGTTCTGATCCAATAATTTCTTCTTTGAGAAGCGATGTAAAAATTCATAAAAAACAACTACCTGCAGACGCTAAAAAATTAGTTATTTGCGAAACGGACACAAGTGACAGCGAAAACGAACAGACTGATGAGGATACTGACAATTTTTCATTTTAAAAAAGTAAGTAAATAAAACAGTATAAAATACATAACTTCGTTGTGCAAAATCAGAAAAATGTAATGTATATTCTGATTAAAAAATCATATTTTAAACAACAGATTAAATTATTTTTAAACTACAGCAGATACTTTTCACATTTGTACGTTTTTTGAGGTGCTTTATTTTTTATTAGGCGCAACCGATAAAAATCGACTCGGTCATTCGCAAAAACCTGACAAAACGCACATGTAGAGTTACGAAGTTTTTAGGGCATTTAAAAACATACCACAGTTTTTGGTGAAAGTCACAACCTATGTAATGATTATAACAATTGTATATAATTTTGCTGCCTTGAATTCTTATTATATTATTTTTTTTATCATATAAACATTTGTTAATATTTTCTGTAACTGCCCTAATTTTTTTGAATTTTTACATGTGCGTTTTTATTATTTTTTGTTCGGGGCCAACGTAAAAATCATGTTGCGTGCTGCTCGAGAATAGCGCGCGCTCGACTCCACGATACTCACCGCACACGGGCCTCGCCCGACCCAACTTTAATTGGTGGCGTCAAATAAAAAAATTAAAAAGACCCCAAAAACGCACCGGTGGAGATACGAAATTTTGAGGGTAGTTAGAGAAAACATAGAACTAATTTTTAGTGATAGTCCCAGACCTCATCGAGTTGACATTTTTTTTATAACACTTTCTAAAGTTAAAATTTATATTTAAAATATATTTCATATTCAATTTTTTTTAAACTTTTGTTCTAAAATATTTAGAGACTTGATTTTTCAACCATAATATACAGTATTATGTTATAAACAATAGTGTATAATGTTATATTGATAGTACGTCTACTATCCATGTAATAAATTATTTAAACTTGCGAGTGAAATGCCGTAAAATTGATGTTTTTTAAATCGCTCAACTTTAAGCGTTAATTGTTAATAATATAGGGGGTTGAAAAATATAAACATGCAAGATTAGAAGGGTTTTATGAATCTACAATGGAGTGGATATGTTCTTTTCTCGAAATTTTTAATTTAATTTTTTTCCTCAAAATCCCCCCCTGGCGCTCGCGCTCCGATTTGGCACATTGTGCGGCGTCGCGTCGTCGGCGTCTGTCGGCGGCGCGCGCGATTTTCTTATGAATGATAAAACCGAAAGTTTGAGAAAACTTCCCGGTTCATTCATTTAATTGCTCTTTGTCTAAACTTTTAACAGATGCTACTTTATATTTATATCGCTTTTCCGCGGAAAATACTCAATTACCAGACAATGTCGTTTTCTTTACACCATTTCTCCCCATTATCCTTTCAATTTTTACTTTTTTAATATTAATGCACTTGATTTATAAAACCAACAATTGCCTAATTAATTTCCAATTGCCTATATCACCCAATTGTACCACGACTGACAAGACCAGACCAGACCAGTTCTTTTAATCACCAAGAAATTGGAATTAATAGAACTGATTTAGGTCCATTTGAACATATTTATATTATTGTGTATTTATATATTTTGAGAACATATATGTTTAGTTGGTCAATAAATAGTTTATTTTTATCAATATATTAAAGTGGCAGAGGTTAAACTCGAAAACCCATGTAGACTACATTACCGCCAAAACAGTAAGGGCAACATGGGCTTGCCGTAGACTAATTGGCAGAAGATGGGGTTTACACACAAAGATGATATTTTGGCTTTCTATAACGGTGATAATACCAATAATCACTTATGGTTCCGTTGTCTAGTAGACAAAGACAACGGAGTGTTCAACCCAAACAAAGTCCAGGGAGATTCAAAGGCTGGCATGTTTGGGCATCACAGGGGCTATGAACACTTGCCCTACTGGAGCAATTGAGGGTATGCTAAACCTCACACCTCTGCAGATGCAGATGAAAAGGGAAGCTGCTTTAGACGCCTTAAGAATAATCCAGACAGATACTCCAAAATATGGACATTTTAATGACCACATTTAAATCTTTAGCACTGTGTGCGAAAGAGCGGTATACATGAGCAAATACTACATGTCAACTGTCTACGACTTCGATGCAACGATTGAAGTGGCTATCCAAGGCCGCCATAATGCTGCAGCGAAAGTCAAGCAGTTACAAGGCTCCTCGATAATTTGGTTCACCGACGGATCTAAAACCGAAAATGAAGTTGGTATCACTGGCCCTCGATTCGAGTCATCGAGGGCCTTGGGACGGTCCCCATTGATATTCTAGGCAGAAATCGAGGCCTTGAACACATGCCCCCAAGTGTCATTAGAAAGGGGCTACAACAAATAGAGGATATGCATATGCTCAAACAGTCAGGCTGAATTAAAGGTAATGAAATCACCTACATGTGAGTCTAAATCTGTCTGGGAGTGCAAACTATCCCTATAACAGTTGACCAGGAACAACAGAGTTAAAATGCACTGGGTTCCAGGTCTTGCAGGAATCAAAGGTAATGAAATTGCCGACAGCCTTTCCAAAGAACGTTCCAAAGCTCCATTTGTTGGACCAGAACCCTATAGTGGAATAACTAAAGTCCGCATCAAGGGAATTATCTAGGAGTGGGAAGATGCTGCCAAAAGTGCTCACCTGAGAAACACACCTGGCTTGAGGCAGGCGAAAAGGTTTATCGCCTTCTCTGTCGTAAGAGCCAAACAATTTTTCAGATTAAGCAAGGGCCACCTAAGGCTCATAGCCGGCCTTTTAACCGGTCCTGTCTTCTGAAATACCACTTCACTAAGATGGATCAGACAACTGATGTCAATTGCATATTCTGCAACGAGGCACAAGAAACAACAGAGCACCTACTTTGTGAATGCTTTGCCCTGTCCCTTCAAAGTGGAAACTAAGTGTCATTGGTCACTTTAAACCCTGTTGATATGGTACACATTACCCAACAAGTTATTGTAGACTACGCAGGGATAATTACAAAAGATCTTTCAGGTCAAGGTAATTTCGGAAGGCCCAGAGGCTACACGACCCACCGATGCCATAACATAACATAACACTACATTTTTAAAGCGGTTATAGCTCGATTATGAAACCAGCTGTTAGTGATTTTAAGAAATTTTTCAAATTATTTCTTGGGCAATGAAAAAATATTTATGTAACTCTTGAATAGTACAAAGATTTTGAGAGATTGTTGATAAATCATAAATTAACTGCAATTTTCATTATTTTTTGTGTTGAACTTGAAATATCTACAATATTGAAATATAGATTTGTAATTTTTAATAGAAATTTTTTATCAACCCATTGATAAGAGATTTATAACATCGCCAAAGCAATAAAAATCTTAACTGCCCGCGATAATGGAGTCCTTGGAAATAGAATTCTGTTGTGTATATATGTATTTTATTATTCACGTACCTGCTGTGTGTAAAATTAAGTAAAGATGATAACGTTGGAAATATGTCCGCTTGCTTCCTTTGCAAACATAAATAATTGGAATACTAACAACAGACATTTCTAACTATATATAAAACAATAAAAACATAAACTTAGTGAATATACATTTAACTAGATTTATGTTAATAAGACACATTTAAAATATTCTCATTGTGACTTCTTTAGCTAATATTACATCATTTTACTTCATACGGTCAAACATCCAGTCACTTCAGTGAGGGAAGACAAATATTTTGTAAGCCGTGCAAATATATATGATTTAGCAAGGCCGTAGCTATAAAAAGAATTGGGAGGGAGTCTGGTAAAAATATTGTTTTTGCTCTTTCAAGACCGCTGTTACATACAAAAATTTAACATTTTGAAAATTTCAGGAGGCGGGTGTGGTTTGAACCCCCATATCTCCCCCTGGCTACGACCTTGTGATTTAGTATATTTTTATAGAAAAGAACATAAAAACCTATTTTTTTCTAAGGCCTACGTCGGCCAAGATCTACCCTCTAGGAGGGGTCAATCCCACGGATTGATGGAAATATACCTATTGCTGATAAAAATGTACTTATTTATCCTGATATCCCATGTTTTCTTTTATATGTTCACAAATTCATTCTCAACATAGGGATCTCAGTGCATTATTTTGTATTACAAGATATAAAGATTTGGTTAAGTAGAATGAAATACTCATTAAATAAAATTGTACTAAACCCCTTAAAAAAAGTTTGATATTTTACATAGTTCAGGCGCTAGAGCGAAAAAGTGGTATTTTTTATTTTTTTACTTTATATTATAGCTCTTTATTTTTAAAGCAAGTCGAATTTAATTTGCATTTTACTGAGGCGCTTTTTTAATTAGGAATTTCGTAGTGTACTCAGATTTTCGAAAATTGTTATCATATTTGGGTTACAAGGGTCAACTTTGTTTTTTCTTATAGGGGTCTTAATTGGCTATGGTACAATTGAAAAGAGATTTGTTTTCGCTTTTCAGAAATGTATAATTTGTTATGTCTAATATTAAAACTAATGATAAAAACAATAAAATAGATTATTTTAACATTGACAGGTTGACAATTACAGACTCTAAAAAGAAAAAAATAATGAACATATATTTTACAACAATTATTTATTATAAACAGAACGCTTTAAAAAATATTTAGACTTTACATGAAACAGAGGTATAATAGGGAATTACAACAGATGTTAGATTTTCTTGGGCCCGGCTCGGCCCGCTGGCAAATTTTGCAAGGCCCAGTCCGGCCCGGCCCGGGTAAATAATAGAACAGGCTCGGCTCGGCCTGGCCCGATCAATATTTTAGTCTAAATAATTCAAAATTTTTACAGAGTTTTAAAACACTAGTTTATAAATATTTGTCACACTTGTCAATATAAATTTACTTGGTTATATAGTTTTCAATTAAAAATAAAAAAAGTCTTAGAAAAAAATTGTCAGGCTCGGCCCGGCCCTATGTGAACGGGCCGGGCCGAGCCTGACAATTTTTTTTTTCTGGATTAGAAGCCGGGCCCGGCCGGGCCCGTTTGAAAAAATTCGTGGCCCGGCCTGTACAGTGCTCTAACAGATGTTTAAACACGCCCCATGTTGAGAATGAATCTATGGACACCCTGTATTCAAAATTTAACAAGTGCATTCCTTTTTAGAAAATGTTGAGCACCTGTAAACACTTGTTTTATTATCATTCTTTGTCTACCTACTAAAGGTATGCCCTTTTTAAATGGTTTAACTTATTGTTCAAATAAATGTCGATACAAACAAAAATACACCCCACTTTCAAGTTGAACTTAACTAACAAATAATAATCTCCTATATTATAAACGTAGGTGTTTGTACGCGAACATCTCTCAATTTTTTGTTTGTGTCAAAAATCATATTAATCAAAAACTTGCATTCACAATTATATTGAATTTTCAGTATTGGCATAGCTTTCAAGATATATGGTAATATTAATTGTTTTGTCCTAATTTAATCATTTATTTTTTTTTTAATTTAAATTGAGGAATCTTTAAACTTAGTTAAAATACAAAAAAATAAATAAATTCTAAATTATACAAGAGTATAATTTTCCAGTGATCAGTATAAGAATATAGTAACCCTTGATAGAAATACTATGTTTGCAGCACTATTGAGAAATTAAGTGAAAATATAAATATTTTGTTTCAGAAGACATTAGGTTTGTAACAGAGCTGGGATGAATCCTCAAAAACAGGATTTGAATCCCGAATCCGAATCACCTAATATGATTCGAATCACGAATACTCGAATAAAGGATTCGTAAGTGAAAAATATGATTCGAACCAAAGATTCGAATCCTCATTTTTGAATCACGGATACAAATCCTTTAGAAATAAATTTTAATCTATTAATTGCAACCAATAATATTTCATTCCATCAGTTTCTGTTAACAAAAATGTTCATTTACAGACTAAATATCTGATTATATAATGATTTTAATTAATGATGATATATGTGTTATTGAACTTCATTTTAAATCTGTGTTTTATACGCGTGGCGCATGAAGTAAAATTTCGAGTTTAGAAAAGCCCCGTGAAAATTTGTCTCGGGTCGCTGCGCGACCCTCGACAAATTTTCTACGCGGGGCTTTTCTAAACTCGAAATTTTACTTCATGCTTAGTCTGGGAGTGGACCGTCAAGATTTTTTACATGTCGAGATTTTCGATATTTCTATATTTATGTCGATTTATTCACAGTTTGTTATTGTATTAAACGCAACTTTAATATTAAATAAAAACTTTTTTTTTTAGGAATATAGAATATTCACCCATTACGAGCCGAGCAAATTATAAAGTTAACTCTAAAAGTTAATTTTAGGTAAAATTGTGCATCTTTTTCTATGATTTCAATGAATGATTTATTATATTACATACGTCGATTTTTTAAAAGATTTAAATTTAAAATTCAAACGAGTGTTGTCCACTCCCAGACTAAGCATGAAGTAAAATTTCGAGTTTAGAAAAGCCCCGCGTAGAAAATTTGTCGAGGGTCGCGCAGCGACCCGAGACAAATTTTCGCGGGGCTTTTCTAAACTCGAAATTTTACTTCATGCGCCACGCGTATAAAACACTGATTTAAAGTGAAGTTAAAAATGCACTGAAAACTAACCCAACTTTGACATTTTGTCAAAATTAGATATTTTCTTATCTTGAACAAGTTTCTCATCTTTCATGTGGTGAAACATATTTAACCATGATTTAATAAAGAAAACACTTGGTTAAATTTCACTATTTTGGTTTTTTATTCCAACTAGTTTCGACTTTGAGTCATTCTCAAGGACTCCTTGAGAATGACTCAAAGTCGAAACTAGTTGGAATAAAAAACCAAAATATTAGTGAAATTTAACCAAGTGTTTTCTTTATTAAATCATTAGATATTTTCTTTCCTATCCATGCTGTAAACCTTCAGATATTCGTTGTTTTCTTGTAAAAATACCGCTCACCTGATGGGGACTTTCAAACATTTTTAGATATACTTTCACAAGCACTGCAGAACATTAACTTGAATAATAAAATAATATATATTGCAGCAGGTTTTATTGTTAGGTTCAATAACAATAATCATTTATGTCTGATCCCGATAACTACAGACCAATCTCACTGTTGCAAATATTCTCAAAAATATTCGAAAAAATTCTTGAAACTCAACTGTCGGAGTTTTTTGAAAATAATAACTTGCTTTGCAAACAACAATTTGGTTTTCGTAAGGGCCGCTCATCAGCATACGCCACAAGCAACTTAGTAGAGATGATTACTGACTGCTTCGAAGAAAAATCTTATGTACAGCATCTTTCCTTGATCTCTCGAAGGCCTTTGACTGTGTCTTCCATACCATACTTCTAAGGAAACTTTATTTTTATTACATAAATCCCAGAAGCTGCCGATTAATTGTATCTTACTTATCCAACAGAATGCAGCATGTCTTAATTAATGGCACTATTTCTAGCGCAATGCCTATCTTGCATGGTGTACCACAAGGCTCGATTTTGGGGCCGCTACTCTTCTTAATTTATATCAATGCCATGTTCATTTGATAGCACAAATACCGTGTTATATGCAGATGATACAACGCTGTTAAACAAATCAAAATGTCAGATTTCCTGTGATATGGCTCATGGAGAGGCATAGTCAAGGACGTCAAAATTGTTCGATAGTAACAAACTGAAGTTAAATACAAATAAATCAGTTACTATCACGTTTACACTAAAGAAAAATGCGAATCCAGTCGAATCGGTAAAATTTCTCGGCATGCACTTGACGTCCAATTTATCATGGAAAACTCACGGAGATGTGCTTGCGACGTAATTGTGTTCTGTCTATTTGCAATTCGTACGTTATCAAAAGTAGTATCCACAGAAGTACTAAGAACAGTATACTTTTCCCTATTCCAGTCGCACATCTTGTATGGACTGATTGTCTGGGGTCACTCAGCAATCAGACATAGGATCTTCGGGCTTCAACGCAAAGCCCTGCGAGTGATGAATAATCTGGGATACCGGGAAGACTGTCGACGTGCCTTTATTGATATGGGAATCTTAACTGTACCTTGTTTATATACAGAGAGTTTTATGTAACACTGAACATTTTCATAACGAGAATTTTTCTTTGAAGTATCCATATGCACACGTTGCACATTTTTCTATGCTTGGTTTATTAAAAGAATTCATTAGAAGTTTTAAGCGAGTGTTTTCCACTCCCAGACTAAGCATGAAGTAAAATTTCGAGTTTATAAAAGCCTGAAAATTTGGTTTGGTCGCGTAGCGCGAAGCGCGGAGCGGCCAAACCAAATTTTCAGGCTTTTCTAAACTCGAAATTTTACTTCATGCGCCACTGGTACAAAACACTGACATATTACGAAGTTTAAAACACACCGCTAAACTTTACATTGAATCAGTGTTTTGTACCGGTGGCGCATGAAGTAAAATTTCAAGTTTAGAAAAGCCTGAAAATTTGGTTTGGCCGCTCCGCGCTTCGCGCTACGCGACCAAACCAAATTTTTAGGCTTTTCTAAACTCGAAATTTTACTTCATGCTTAACCTAGGAGTGGAAAACACTCGCTTAAAGCTTCAAACTGCATTCTTTTAATAAACCGAGCATCGAAAAATGTGCAACGTATGCATAGGGATACTTAAAAGAAAAATTATCGTTATGAAAATGTCCGGTGTTACATAAAACTCTCTGTATATATAAATGCATTGTCTATGTAAAAAAAACACTGGTATAAAACAATCTCAAGCACAAATAGTTACCGCACGAGACACGGACATGACATCCATCAAAACGCAGTCAGCTTAACAAAATCTCAAACCGAAGTCCGTTATTATACCACCAGAAATGAAAACCTTGTCGACTGAGAAATTTTATACACGAATCAAAACCGTTTTGGTTGAAAACGCGTTCTACAGCTGGGAGGAATTTTTAAATTTTATATTTTGATTCTCTGTTATTCTGTTTTGACTTATCAATTCTAGTTTTTAAGTTTTAAATTTTGGATTTTAAATTTTAGGTTTTAGGTTTTAAATTTTAGATGTTGAGTCTTCAGTTCTAGAGTTTAGGTTTTAAATTTAAATTTTGAATTTTACATTTTAAATTATGTGTTTTTATTTGAATTTTAGATTTTAAATTTTGAGTTTTGTGCTTTAATTTTAATTTAGGAATTTTAAGTTTGAAATCTACAATTCTACACACATTAAGTTTCTATAACTGTTTTTTTAATACTGCGCTTTGTATACAATTTACTATGTTGTGTCATTAATGCTTTTTAGGCACTATCTGCTTCTTTTGGCGTCCCTCTCTACATTATTGAATGTTTCTATGTTTTATTTCGGTAATTTACATGAGTACGTATTTGAATATAATTCAACATCTATTTGTTTATATTTTATACATATTTTCATTTACAGTTGTAATTAAGTACCTAGATTTAAGAAACATGTATTTGACAAGTGTACAGCAATGCTCTTAACACAATAAATGAAAAAAAAAAAACTTCGATTCCCTGTAGTCCTCCGGTCTCAGAAGACCATGGTTGGTCCTTCGAGCTGTAGCCTTTGTAAAATGGTAATAAACTTAGTAATCTAGAGTGATCCTTCAATTTGAAACTTCTAAGAACGAGTGTTGTCCACTCCCAGACTAAGCATGAAGTAAAATTTCGAGTTTAGAAAAGCCCCGCATAGAAAATTTGTCGAGGGTCGCGCAGCGACCCGAGACAAATTTTCACGGGGCTTTTCTAAACTCGAAATTTTACTTCATGCGCCACGCGTATAAAACGCTGATTTCAAGTGAAGTTAAAAATATACTATTAACGTTGGATATTTTTCATGGTTAAGTAACCAAATATGCATTCACAAATATTTGAATTATTCAAAAATTTAAATATTTATATTCAAATATGAATGATTTAGTGATTTAAATATTCATATTAGAATATTTAACTATTTGAATTAATCGAATTCGAATCCCAGCCTTAATAGCGATGATTCGAATTATTTAGGAGGATTCGAATCCTTTTATAAGGATTCGATTCCTTTTATAAGGATTCGAATCCTTTTATAAGAATTCGAATCCTTTTATAATGATTCGAATCCTTTTATAAGAATTCGAATCCTTTTATAAGGATTCGAATCATCTACGTCTGGATTCGAATACGAATCCTTTTTAAAAAATGTAACGAATCCGGATCACGAATCTGTTTTCACTAAAGTATTCGAATACCTCTTTTGAATCCTCTAAAAGGATTCGAATCCGGGAATCGAATCCTGAATGATTCGAATCCTGCTCAGCTCTGGTTTGTAATAATAACTACTGTGCAATCATTTAAATTATGATTTAGAGTAGGCGGCCATTTTGTGCGGTTGCAGAGACTGCTAATTGAATGATGGAAAAAATTAAGGTTATGTTAAACTACGTGTTAACAGTCAGTAGTGCCAATCTAACTTAAAACTCTAAATCATGTTTTTACCGATCGCACGGTATTACCAGTATTTTTTAAATTTTTTTTAGAAAGGTCATGTCCTTTCTAAAAAAATTTAAAAAATACAGACTGCTAATTGAATAATGGAAAAAATTAAGGTTATGCTAAACTACGTGTTAACAGTCAGTAGTGCCAATCTAACTTAAAACTCTAAATCATGTTTTTACCGATCGCACGGTATTACCAGTATTTTTTAATTTTTTTTTAGAAAGGTCATGACCTTTCTAAAAAAAATTAAAAAATACTGGTAATACCGTGCGATCGGTAAAAACATAATTTAGAGTTTTAAGTTAAATTGGCACTACTGACTGTTAACACGTAGTTTAGCATAACCTTAATTTTTTCCATCATTCAATTAGCAGTCAACAATTCTTTACATGAGCTTTTCTAAAAAATAGATATTCGTGTAATATTTATTATTACAAACCTAATGAATTAATTGATGTTTTTTAAATGAGCTTATATTGTTCTTTACAAAATTAAAGTGTTAATTGATATCGTCACATGAGCCATCCTGAATAAAGCTCATAGATATTTTAACAACAGCTTTCAGGAGTTAATGACTTCAACATCCTCATTATTTATTCGATATAAATACTTGCAATATTTTTATTGATATGGGCTTTTCTATTAAAGTTCGTGGATTTTTCAGGAGTCCAACGTTTAATCAACAGGAATTCACCATCGTAAATCCTTGTAATATGTATTACAACAAACCTAAAGGGTTAATTGATGTTTTCACATAAGGTTTTCTGAACAAAATTTGTGGGGTTTACAAAAGTCTTACGTTTAAATCAGTCGGATATCGCCATCCTCATTACTTTTAATGGATTTTTTATACGAGCTGTTCTGAATTAGGATTTTTAAGAAGTCCTGTGTTTAAATCTGCAGGATATCACCATATTCACCATCCTGATTACTATTAATGGATTTATTAAATAAGTTTTTCTGAACAAAGCTCGCGGATTTTTTAGACGCCCTGTGTTTAAATCAGCAGAATATCACCATCCTGATTACTTTTATTTATTCTTTTTAGACGAGCTTTTTTGACAAGAGCTCGTGGATTTTTCAGAAGTTATAAATTTAAATCAGCAGGAAATCATCATCCTGATTACCTTTTTCTATACCAGTGCCAGAGCTGGGATGAATCCTCAAAAACAGGATTCGAATCACGAATCCGAATCACCTAATATGATTCGAATCACGAATACTCGAATAAAGGATTCGTAAGTGAAAAATATGATTCGAATTCTCATTTTTGAATCACGGATACAAATCCTTTAAAAATAAATTTGAATCTATTATTTGCATCCAGTAACATTTCATTCCATCAGTTTCCAATAACAAAAATGATAATTTACCGACTAAATATCTGATTAATTAATGATGATATATGTGTTATTGAACTTCATTTTAAATCAGTGTTTTATACGCGTGGCGCATGAAGTAAAATTTCGAGTTTAGAAAAGCCCCGTGAAAATTTGTCTCGGGTCGCTGCGCGACCCTCGACAAATTTTCTACGCGGGGCTTTTCTAAACTCGAAATTTTACTTCATGCTTAGTCTGGGAGTGGACCACACTCGTTCTTAGAAGTTTCAAATTAAGGGATCACTCTAGATTACTAAGTTTATTACCATTTTAAAAAGGCTACAGCTCGAAGGACCAATCGTGGTCTTCGGAGACCGAAGGACTACAGGGAATCGAAGATTTTTTACAAGAAAACAATGAATATCTGTAGGTTTACAGCATGGATATTAAAGAAAACATCCTATTTTGAAAAAGATATCGAAGTTGGGTTGGTTTTCACTGCGTTTTTAACTTCACTGTAAATCAGTGTTTTATACGCGTGGCGCATGGAGTAAAATTTCGAGTTTAGAAAAGCCCCGTGAAAATTTGTCTCGGGTCGCTGCGCGACCCTCGACAAATTTTCTACGCGGGGCTTTTCTAAACTCGAAATTTTACTTCATGCTTAGTCTGGGAGTGGAGCACACTCGTTCTTAGAAGTTTCAAATTAAAGGATCACTCTAGATTACTAAGTTTATTACCATTTTAAAAAGGCTACAGCTCGAAGGACCAATCATGGTCTTCGGAGACCGAAGGACTACAGGGAATCGAAGTTTCTTTACAAGAAAACAACGAATATCTGAAGGTTTACAGCATGGATAGGAAAGAAAACATCCAAGTTTGAAAGAATATCGAAGTTGGGTTGGTTTTCAGTGCGTTTTTAACTTCACTTCAAATCAGTGTTTTATACGCGTGGCGCATGAAGTAAAATTTCGAGTTTAGAAAAGCCCCGTGAAAATTTGTCTCGGGTCGCTGCGCGACCCTCGACAAATTTTCTACGTGGGGCTTTTCTAAACTCGAAATTTTACTTCATGCTTAGTCTGGGAGTGGAGCACACTCGTTCTTAGAAGTTTCAAATTAAAGGATCACTCTAGATTACTAAGTTTATTACCATTTTAAAAAGGCTACAGCTCGAAGGACAAATCATAGTCTTCGGAGACCGAAAGACTACAGGGAATCGAAGTTTCTTTACAAGAAAACAACGAATATCTGAAGGTTTACAGCATGGATAGGAAAGAAAACATCCAAGTTTGAAAAAATATCGAAGTTGGGTTGGTTTTCAGTGCGTTTTTAACTGCACTGCAAATCAGTGTTTTATACGCGTAGCGCATGAAGTAAAATTTCGAGTTTAGAAAAGCCCCGTGAAAATTTGTCTCGGGTCGCTGCGCGACCCTCGACAAATTTTCTACGCGGGGCTTTTCTAAACTCGAAATTTTACTTCATGCTTAGTCTGGGAGTGGACCGTCAAGATATTCTACATATCGAGATTTTCGATATTTCTAGATTTTTGTCGGTTTATTCACACTTTGTCATTATTTTAAATGCAACTTTAATATTAAATAAATACGGTTTTTCTTAGGAATAGAATATTCACCCATTAAGAGGCTAGCAAATTATAAAGTTAACGATAAAAGTTAATTTTAGGTAAAATTTTGCATCTTTTTCTATGATTTCAATGAATGATTTATTATATTACATACGTCGATTTTATAGAAGAGTTAAATTTAAAGTTCAAACGAGTGTTGTCCACTCCCAGACTAAGCATGAAGTAAAATTTCGAGTTTAGAAAAGCCCCGCGTAGAAAATTTTCGCGGGGCTTTTCTAAACTCGAAATTTTACTTCATGCGCCACGCGTATATAACACTAATTTAAAGTGAAGTTAAAAATGCCCTGAAAACCAACCCAACTTCGATATCTTTTTCAAAATAGGACGTTTTCTTTAATATTCATGCTGTAAACCTACAGATATTCATTGTTTTCTTGTAAAAAATCTTCGATTACCTGTAGTCCTTCGGTCTCCGAAGACCACGATTGGTCCTTCGAGGTGTAGCCTTTGTAAATTGGTAATACACTTAATAATCTAGTGATCCTTCAATTGGAAACTTCTAAGAACGAGTGTTGTCCACTGCCAGACTAAGTATGAAGTAAAATTTTGAGTTTATAAAAGCCCCGCGTAGAAAATTTGTCGAGGGTCGCGCAGCGACCCTCGACAAATTTTCACAGGGCTTTTCTAAACTCGAAATTTTACTTCATGCGCCACGCGTATAAAACACTGATTTAAAGTGAAGTTAAGAAATGCACTGAAAACCAACCCAACTTCGAAATTTTTTTCAAAATTAGATGTTTTCTTTAATATCCATGCTGTAAACTTTCAGATTTTTTCTGATTTTTAGCTTGGTGTATACAGGGTGGAAACCTTAACTGGAATAAATTCGGTATTTATGAAATGAGAAGTTCCAGCAAAAAATCCTTGGATAGGTCGATTTTTGTTCTTTATTGCGCACTTTTTAACGTCTTCAAAACAAGTATGACGTATGACGTCATAGGCAATTTTTTTAAATGGAAACATTTTTTTTTATTCTACCAAATTTGTAGCCCTTTTAATTCTCTTTACGATCATGTGAAAATATATTGTTTTTTTTTATTTTTTTTATTTCAAAAATTAAACAAAAATGGAGGATCTGAAGGAACGTATCAGGCATGAAATGAGAAATATTTCACCGCAAATGTTTCAAAATATAAGGGATGGGTTTTATAACCGATTGGATATTTGCCAAGAGAAAAACATTTTGAACATTTGTTACATTAAATTAATTTATTTTAAAAAAATAATTTAATTTTTAAAATAAAAAAATAAAAAACTCAAAATATTTTTAAATAGTCGTAAAGAGAATGAAAAGGGCTACAAATTCAGTGAAATAAGAAAAAATTGTTTACATTCAAAAAAATTGCCTATGACGTCATACCTAAAAGGCTAGTGACGTCATACTTGATTTGAACACGCTAAAAAGTGCGCAATAAAGAACAAAAATCGACCTGTCCGAGATTTTTTTTCTGGAACTTTGCGTTTCATAAATACTGAATTTATTCCAGTTAAGGTTTCCACCTTGTATATGTATATGGCATAGGTTAATATTTTTATACGTTTTTGTGTATGTATATGTATATATTTACTTGTGTGAATTTGATTTTTATACTTATCTTTATTTATTAATTTAATTTGTCCTGACATTTTATCCTCTGTTTATACGATATGTTAACGTTTGTATATACTTATGTATGTTTATATGCATATATATTTCTCACATAATTCACTACCACCCCCCACCCCTTTCCCTAAGCAACACCACCTCCTCCACGTCATTAGTATTTAAGCGTTAGTTTAAGTTTGTAATTCATTATTCGTCTGCCTGATGAAGCCACTGTGTGGCGAAACAATTGTTGCGGTGTCAATCAATAAACAGTGAAATCTTAACCAAGTGTGTTATTTACTAAAAGTTTTTTCAGATATTCGTTGTTTTCTTGTAAAAAATCATCGATTTTCTGTAGTCCTTCGGTCTCCGAAGACCACGATTGGTCCTTCGAGCTGTAGCCTTTGTAAAATGGTAATAAACTTAGTAATCTAGAGTGATCCTTCAATTGGAAACTTCTAAGAACGAGTGTTGTCCACTCCCAGACTAAGCATGAAGTAAAATTTCGAGTTTAGAAAAGCCCCGCGTAGAAAATTTGTCGAGGGTCGCGCAGCGACCCGAGACAAATTTTCACGGGGCTTTTCTAAACTCGAAATTTTACTTCATGCGCCACGCGTATAAAACACTGATTTCAAGTGAAGTTAAAAATATACCATTAAGGTTGGAAATTTTTCGTGGTTAAGTAACCAAACAAGTAATTACATATATTTGAATTATTCGAAAATTTAAATATATATATTCAAATATGGATAATTTAGTGATTTAAATATTCATATTAGAATATTTAACTATTTGTATTAATCGAATTTGAATCCCAGTCTTAATAGCGATGTAATATATAAAATTACGAAAAAACTATTCGTAAATATGCAAACGATGTCTTAATTAATAAGACAACTTAAGACGATAAATATCCATTGAAACAACTACTTCCCGTGCAAATACACCTCCGGATATTGAATTATACAATGAAATACTTAAAATCTTATTGAATTTGATTTGTTACAACGCTCTAGTAAAGTATATGTAACGTTTAGGTAATTTTTTTTTCAAACCAACTAACAAATACACATTTAAAATGAAAGGAGAATTAACAAAAAAAAAAATAGAAGTAAAACGACTTCGATTAAAACTAATGTCTTAGGTCATCTACAGACGCGTTTCGAGATTTATCGCGTTTGGATATTTATCGTCTTAAGTTGTCTTATTAATTAAGACATTGTTTGCATATTCACGAATAGTTTTTTCGTAATTTTATATATTATATTTAAAGTGTGCAAACAATAATAAGCGTAAGCTTATTTTCTCGACTTCAAATAGTTTTGAATTTGAATTTATCTTGTTTTAATAGCGATGATTCGAATTATTTGGCAGGATTTGAATCCGTGTATGAGGATTCAAATCCTTTTATAAGAATTCGAATCCTTTTATAAGAATTCGAATCCTTTTTATAAGGATTCGAATCATCTACGTCTGGATTCGAATACGAATCCTTTTAAAAAAATGTAACGAATCCGGATCACGAATCCGTTTTCACTAAAGTATTCAAATACCTCTTTTGAATCCTCTAAAAGGATTCGAATCCGGGAATCGAATCCTGCCCAGCTCTGACCAGTGCAATATTTTGTATTACAAAACTAAATGATTGATTGTCTTTACACGAGCTTTTTGAATAAAACTTGTGATTATTATACAGTCTAGGTAGACATCAACATTGGAAGAAAAATGACTGAATAAGAAGAGATAATTTAACTCCCGGATCAAAAAATGTTCTGCACGAAAGTCTTGTTGATCCACAAAAAATCTTGTTACCTCCACTGCATATTAAACTAGAATTATTGAAACAATACGTTAAAGCTTTAAATAATTATGAAGACTGTTTCGAATACCTTTGTAGAAAATTGTCCGCTATCTCAGGTGCAAAATTAAAGGAAGGAATTTTTGTCGGTCCTCAAATAAGGAGATTAACGAAAGATCAAGAATTTGTTAATACCGTGACCAAAACTGAGAAAGATGCATGGATTTCATTTGCTAATGTTATTGAAGGTTTTTTTGAGAAACAACAAGGATCCTAGCTACAAGGCAATTGCGAAAAACATGCTACAGAAATTTATGGAATTGGGATGTAATATGAGCATAACAGTTCACTTTTCACACTCGCATCTTGATTACTTCCCCGAAAATCTTGGTCATGTGAGTGAGGAGCAAGGTGAGACGTTCCACCAAAATATGAAGGAAATGGAACGCAGGTATCATGGTCGGTGGAATGTTTCAATGCTGGCTGATTACTGCTGGTCAATAAAAAGGGACAATCCGGCCCTGGAATACAGAAAAAAATCCACTTAACGAAGTTTTTCATCCAAGAGGGAAAGATCATCTGGAATGAAAAAAAATTAAAGATTGTTTAAGACTGTTTTCAATTTAGTTTACTGTTTGTAATTTGTTTTTGTCTCTGTATAAATAAAAGTAGCGTTTATTTTGACCAAATTTTTTATTAATTCATTTTCAACATTAATAATAAAATCTAGCGTGATAGGGCAACATGGATGGCACTCGGATCTGAATTCAGCAAATCAAAATTACACAAAATCATATGTCAGATCGAAATCAACTTTCAAAAAGTCAAAATTCGTTGGACCGTGTATTTAATTTACCAGTACTTTTGTAAATATTGTTTTGCAAAATAAATGTCAGCTAAATTGTTGAAGATGTTTTAAATTACATTATTAAACATACGATTTTATCACAACTGTGTGTTCAATGTGATTTAAAACGTGTTATAAACATGTTTTATATATATTTTAAATACGTTGTAAACATGTTTTAGACACATTTTAATCACGTTTTTAACGTGCTTTTAATTGTTAATGTTTTAAACTGCGTTTTAATAAAAAAAACAAATTTTGTAAAAAAAACGGTTTGTTATAATTAAAATGAAAAAAAAAACGTTCTTTTTAACAACCCTGATCATTAGTGAAATTTTAATTTTCCATGTACTTATTGACTTTTTTCGCTAAAACAACGATTATGTGATTTGCCGGTAGATTACCAGGTTTTAATTCAAAAACTTACAGAATTACCGAAAACTGAAACAGATAAATTTAGAAGCCCGAATTGCAAAAGATGACAATATTTCTTGAGTAAAGGTCGTGCCGTCCTATTTTTAAACCAGCAGGAAATCAACATTCTGATAACGATTTCGATATTCTTCTTTCCTCTTGTATTTGTTATGAATTATACTTTAATTGTTTTTAATTGATTAATTAATGCCTCTGGAAGTGAGCATTCCTGCTGAGCGAAACTCGGAACAATTCAGCAGGATTTTATCATCCTGCCTGATTAATATAATAATTTTTCGTAGTTGTAGGACTATTTTATTGGTATTAATAAAAGTTTAGTTGATGTCTTCAGTAGAGCTTTTCCTGAGTAAAGCTGCGGAGTCTCTCCGGTCAGCCTGAAAGCTCGCGCGCGGCCGCCCCCTCCACCCCGCCGACTCCGGCCACCCCTGCCGCGGAGTTCAGTGCGCAGCAGAGAACCGGCAGAGTTTGAGAAGAGAAACATCCCTTCCTACACACTACACACGGGGGGTAGAAAAGCACGGCCGGTGGCTAGCGAGTGTCCTCATCGTCCTCGGCACGATCTCGCACGATCCGCGCCGACCCTCGCCGACACACACCGCGGATCGTCTCCTTGTCCATGCACACACACGCGTTCAGGCCACTGGCTATTCAGCATCTCAACGGGCTCTCCCGAAACTCCATCCCAACCAACACACACACAAACATCCTCCAGAGAGTCCACCTCTCTCGGTGATAACAACCTCGTACACCACGGTGCTGATGACAATTCGCCGTTTCGAGTGGTGTGCCCTGAAAGTGAAAAATCAGTGTTCTCTTACTAATAACTTAAACTTACTACATGCATGAACTGGACTTGCGAAAAGTGCGCTCGTTTTTCCACAACACGATTTTTTTTTAATATAATTTAAGTTTGTGAAAAGGGGTTGTTTAGTGATGCGGAAAATCCGGAGGAAAAGTTCATCAGTTTGTTGATTTTTTTTTTATGTTTTGACATTTTTTTGCACGGACTATGTTATATGTTTCTTGAGGACGGAGGACTCTTGAAAAATTCTTCAAGATGAGAATTAAAATGCCTGCAGTGCGCATTGCCCAAGGTAAGTTATCCTCTTTACTATCATCACACGCGAAACCCAAGTGTAAACAAATAATTAGTGTGTATACAAATCTAATTTAAATAACCCCTTCCTTTATTTTTGCATCCTTAAAGAAACAAGTGTTTTAAATTTACCTGCCACTTTACAAAAACAAGTGCATTCATGTTTATACTATTAGTAAAATAAACTCAATTTAATAAAACAAGTGAATAATATCATTTGCATATTGTTCGCAGATAAATAAAAATTGTTATTTTAGAGAAACAAGTGTAATCCAATGTTGTTTTGCACGTAATAAAAGCAGTAATTTCACAGAAATAAGTACAAAATATCATTTTTATATTGTACGTAAATAGACAGTAATTTTATAGAAACAAGTGCAAAATATCATTTGTATATTATACGTAAATAAACAGTCATTTTATAGAAACAAGTGCAAAATATCATTCTTATATTGTGCATAAAAACAGTCATTTTAGATAAACAAGTGTAAAATAATTTTTAAAAACAAGTCCAATATATCATTATTGTACGCAAAAAAACTGGTTTAGAGAAACAAGTGGAATTTTTTCTTAAAGTATACATATGCATGCGCCGTAAATTTTACGACATTCGTTGTTTTTTAATAGAGTTAAATTTGAATCTGTAAAGTGTTTTCCACTCCCAGGCTAAGCATGAAGTAAAATTTCGAGTTTAGAAAAGCCTGAAAATTTGGTTTGGTCGCGTAGCGCGAAGCGCGGAGCGGCCAAACCAAATTTTCAGGCTTTTCTAAACTCGAAATTTTACTTCATGCGCCACGCGTACAAAACACTTATTTTATGTGAAGTTTAGAATGTACGTCCTTATCATACTGCATTACTAGTATATTTTAAACTTAACTTGAAATCAGTGTGCTAGTGCAAAATATCATTTTTATATTGTACATGAAAACAGTCATTTTAGTGAAACAAGTACAAACAAGTAAAATTAATAGTGAATTTAATAAATCAAGTGCAAAATATCATTTGTATATTTTACGTAAAAAAATCAGTCATTTTAGAGAAATAAGTGCAACAACAAAATTTACTGTTAATGTTTATCAATCCCTTATTGTACGTAACAAACAATTCTGTATTAATGTTTATACTGTAAGTAAAATAAACAGTCAATTGAATGAAACAAGTGCCAAATATAATTTGTATATTGTACGTAAAAAAAATCAGTCATTTTAGAGAAATAAGAGCAATAACACAATTTTATGTTAATGTTTATCATTCTTATATTGTACGTAATAAACAATTTTATAATAATGCTTAAACTGTAAGTAAAATAAACTGTCCATTTAATGAAATAAGTGTAAAATATCATTCTTATTTTGTACGTAAACAACGGTAAAATTTGAAAAACAAGTGCAAAATATCATTTTTATATTGTATTTACATAAAAATAGTGATTTTAGAAACACATATACAAAACCAATTTTATGTTAATGTTTATACTATTTAGTTTATTTAATGAAACAAGTGCAAAATATAATTTGTATATTGTACGTAAAAAAAAAACAGTTATTTTAAAGAAACAAGTGCAACACATCATTCTTATATTGTACGTAAATAACAGTAATTTTAGAGAAACAAGTGCAAAATATCATTTGTAATTAATTCACAAATTTTAATCAAAACTGGCAATAAAATATACTTTCAATTTATTGAATCAAGTGCACAATAATATTTGTATATTGTATGTAAAAGTTACAATAATTTTAGAGAAATAAGTGCAACACATCATTCTTATATTGTACGTAAAAAACTGTAATTTCAGAGAAACAGGGGCAAAACATCATTTGTATATTATACGTAAAAGAACTGCTTTAGAGAAACAAGTGAAAAATGTTATTCTTATATTGTATCTAAATAAATTAGTTATGTTAGAGAAACAATTTATGTACACAAATATTAATTAAAACTATTAATAAATGAAACTGTCATTTAATTAAACAAGTGCAAATTTTTTTCTTGAATAATTTTCTGTTCATTATCAAGTGCAAATTATTGTGTGAGTGTATTATATCAGTTGTGTATTGTACGTAAAGAGTAAAGAAACAGTCATTTTAGAGAAACAAGTGGAAAATATTATTCTTATACAAGGTGGCCAGAAAATGAGTTAACAGCTTTACGTAGCACGATTCGTTTATCAATATTGAGTACATAAAAATTAAAAAAAATAAATTAATTAAAAAAAAAAAACAAAAAAAATATTGTATGATTATTTAGTAAGCCTCACGAGGCCATTAGTATTAAAAATAATAAAATCGGCTTGCGCGCCCACAAATCCAATTTCTAGGGTTTTTCTAAACTCAAAATTTTTCTTTATGCTTAGTGTGGGAGGAGATAACACTCGTTAAAAGCTTCAAATTGAACGCTCTTATAAAACCGACGATAGCCATACGTTTAATTAAAAAAAAATCCTGTATATTTCCAGTACAAAAAAAATCAGACAATTTACAGAAGGCTGCTACAAATAATTGTACGCAAAAAATCATTTTAAAGAATGAAAGAATTTTAAAGTGCAAAATTTTTATACGAGCATTAGCGTAATTTTATATATAATAGAAAGTATTATTTTTATATTGTACGTAAATTAAACACAGCAATTAAGATAAACAAGTGCAAAATGTGAATTTTATATTATACGTAAAAAAACACGTTAATTTAGACAATAAGTACAAAATGTCAATTTTGTATTCTATGTAAAAAATGATTCAATGTAGAGAAATGAGTGCAAATCATTATTTTAAAGAATCAAGTGCAAACTTTAATTTTATATTATACGTAAAGAAAGCACGTTAATTAATAGAGAAAAGTGGAAAATGTCAATTTTGTATTGTATGTAAAAAATAGTAATTTAGAGAAACGAGTGTAATTTATTATTTTTGTATTGTACGTAAAAAAACAGTCAATACAAAGAGACATTCAATAATTTGTTTAATTTAAAAATCAGCTCGAGACCGGTTTTAGGATGTGCTAGTGCATACGCTTAAAAAAAAAACATTTTTTCTAAAATTCAAGCGCCTGGATCAATTTGCTTTCGGATTTTTTCTTTCAGTTAATTATTACACATCCTAAATCAATTATTCGAATTTTTAAAGCACAATATTTGGTTTAACAAAATAAACATTTATATAATGTTGAAACCTGTGATCAAACATGAGCAGATCATGCATACGCTTTTAAAAATAAATCAATTGTTCCAAAATTCAAGCGCTTCGAGCAATTTACCTTTGTGAACATATATAAATATCGTTTTGTAATATTTTGTTCAACAACTTTATAAAATTGTATTATTAAGTAATTACGACAAGTAACAATTTTATAATTTAATTACCACGGATAATCACAACCACAATTTTGAATTAATTTATCTCATTGGTTGATGTGATTTATTGAAACAATTCCAGTTAAATATTGCTTTCTAAATTTTTAATTTAAATCTGCACATTTAGAAATGTTCATTACAACAGAATAATTGTTAATTATTAATTAATAATTTTCCTTTTTAAGGCTCTCAGCCATTTAAACCAAACTTTTTTATTGTTGCTGAAAATATCTTTGAACCGACAGGTTTATTAACCTGCTGATGTTTTTTCTTAATAATCGTCTTATCTACCTGTCAAAATTATAATTGCTTTGATTGAAACACTCAGAACCATTCATCAACACTATTTTGTAACCAAATGTACATTTCGGACACAAAGTGTCCACTATCAATGGTTCGATAC
This sequence comes from Philonthus cognatus, assembly GCA_932526585.2. Taxonomy (NCBI): domain Eukaryota; kingdom Metazoa; phylum Arthropoda; class Insecta; order Coleoptera; family Staphylinidae; genus Philonthus; species Philonthus cognatus. The sequence continues at coordinate 29,713,088 of OW052241.1, read as the reverse complement.
TAATACAAAATAAAGTGTTGAAGAAAGGTTCTAAGTGTTTCAATCTAAGTTATAATTATCTTTAAGTATCAATCAATTAAAATATAATAATTCCTCTCAAAAAAAAAACATTTGATCAAACTTTATTCAAAATGATGCATTTAATTATAGTTTTGTAACTCAAGTTATTTAAGAAAAAAACAGTAAATTTTAATACTGCAATTGCAGATTAACTTAATCATTTTTGAGTTGGGCAAATTCTCAATTAAAAAATTTGAACTTCTCTAAATCACATCGAAGTTCGTAAAATCTCATTGATCTGCTAATTGTCAGTTAAATGAGATTTTATGAACTTTAAAATTATCAATTGCCCATTGGATAAGATTTACGGGACTTCAATATTATCAATTTTTAAGTTTGTAACATCTCGTAGAATCGATAATTCGTAATTTTGAAGATCGTCAAATCTCATTGAATCGACAATTTTATACTTCTACATGTTTGTACGTACTTTATTTTAAGAGTACGTACTTTATTTTACGAGTACGTACTTTATTTTTTAATTTAAAAGAAATGATCAAAATTATAAAATAGCAGTGGATAGAAAACCAGCATTTGTTTCAAATGTTCACTATGCTAAAACAAAATCTATTTGTACTAAAAATCTCTGCTCGTTAAGATTTTATTTTTGAGCATTCTTCAGGGAGACGCTATGGATGTTCTCTTAAATCTCAATTAAACCGACAATTCGTAATTTATTTATTTATTTAACGGATTTACCTCTTTACAAATATTCCACAAATAATTATGCAATTAAAAAACTAAACATTAATGTTTAACAAGTTCGCAATTTACATTGAAATATTGAATTTTATTAAATTCGTACAGGAATAACAACAAAAAGAGAAAATAAAAATAATAGTAATAATTGTGAAGTCTCATTCGTAATTTTGAAGTTCAATAAATCTCATTGAACTGACAATTTTTTATGAAGTTGGAAAATAGCATTGAATCGACAATTTATAATTTTGAAGTTCATAAAATCTGATTAAACTAACAATTTCATGATTTGAAAAAGAAAATACTTGGTTAAATTTCACTAATATTTTGGTTTTTTATTCCAAATAAATAGTTTCGACTTTAAGTCATTCTCAAGGATTCGCATTGAGAATGACTTAGTAAAATTTAACCAAGTGTTTTCTTTTTCAAATCATAGTTAAATATGTTTCACCACGTGAAAGATGAGAAACTTGTTCAAGGTAACAATTTCATGATGCTATTTTTTTTTATAATTTTTAATACCTTTTTGTATATGCAATAGTTTGTTAATAAAGAATTATTGACTAGGTTCGTAATTTGTAAAATCTCATTGAACTGACAAGTCGTACAATCTCATTGAATTGACATTTCGTAATTTTGAAGTTAATCTCACTGAATCGACGATCTGTAATTTTTTATAATTTCGGAACATTTTATCAAACCTGCAGGTTTTTTTTTTTGTTCAAAATTGTGAATTTAGCTCAAACAACATGATTGCACTTGTTTCAGTCCCGGTATAATTTGTGTTTTTTAATTTTGAAACATTTTCATTATGTGGGAAAGTTAATAAACCGTGTTAATTTATTCTCGTAATAATCCCCTATCAACCTGTTCAATAAATTTAAAAATCTGCCTTTTAAAAAACACCTGATTATACTAATGTTTCTTGAACTATGAAAATATAAAGCTAAATAAATCAGTCGTGTAAATCAAATCCTTTTAAACAACAGACAACACGGGATTAGTGCCTTCACTTTATATTAAACATCCAAGGTCCATATTTTTTGTTTTTAATCAAAATCACAGGCGAGGAGTCATGTTTTCTCTATGTATTCGCATATGTTGCAACAATTAAAGTACTGGCCGTTGTTTTTATCTAAAGCGGAGTATTTCCATTTCTCTATAAATTCTACTGATCATCACTAATTCTTTCTAATAATAATAAGAATAATTGTTTTATTATCAATCAGGGTTAATTGTTAATTCTAATGTAAAGTTATTTAAATTAAAAAAACACTTGGAATTATTTCACAAATTAAAGTTAAAATACATACAATACTAAAATATTAATCTTAATCTTGAAAACAAAACATAAATCTGCTGTCGCCTGTGTCACTTTGAAACAAACGATTAAAATCCGAATATATCAATTAATGTTGAAACACTTTTGAAATTTGTAAAAAAATGCATGCGAAAAGCATACAGTACAATGACTTGCAATTTTGCTGTAGTTAAAAAACACTTTGCACTTATTTTGGATAAACACGAAAAATATGATTTTTAAAAAATTTTATTCAACTTTATTCTACATGGTAGTACATTTATTAGTATGTAGAAGGCTTCTAATTAAATAAAAGTCAAGAACCTGACTTGAGAGACACTTGTGCAATTAAAAAGGTCAGGATTAAATATATAATAAAATCAATAAGATTATTTTGTAGTTATTTATTGTTGTAGTATATTTATTCAAAGCACTTGGTTTGTTTCACTGGTTTTTCATATATTACTACTTATGTGAATTATTGTATATTTTCCGTTGTTGGATTGTTCCGTCGGAAAAGAAAATTGTTATTATTATTAAAAATTGTTTCACCGCAGGTTAAGTGAGAAATTAATCAAACATTGTTATTTGTTAGTTATAACATGATCTGTGGTCCTATTTATAGTTTCTAGTTGATGAAAATAAATAAATAATACTTGTTTATTTTGAAATAAATTACCCACGAAAACTTGTTTTAACTTATTGTGCTCATTTGGCACGCGAAAACATACAAATTCCAGATTCAATTACAATAAGGGCCAGTTGCAACAGAAATGTTGAACTCAGGTTCAAGCTGAATTCAAGTTCAAGCTGACAGTTGCTATTGTTATAATGTCACTTTGAACTCAAGCTCAGAGTTGAACCAGTTTAAGGTGTTTGGTGCAACTGGCTCTGAGTTCTAAATGAAAAGAAATTTCAACATCAATTTTTTTTCTTATTTTTTTATTTTTATAAATCTGGTGGGAGCGGGTTAATATAAATGCAACATTTGGATACCAATTTTAAATATTAGTTTAGGTTTAAGGCCCAGTTGCACCAAAAACGTTGAACTTGAGTTCAAGCTAAACTTTAGTTCAAGATGACACGTTCTATTGTTCTAATGTCACTTTAAACTGAAGTTCAGAATTAAACCAGTTTAACGTGTTTGGTGCAACTGGACCTAAGAGTGGTCCACTAAGCATATAACTAAAGCTTGTTAGTAATTGATGTTTGATATAATTTGTATAATGTATAAATGAAATTGCCAAATCTGGTTAGCTGGTCTGGTCATAAGTGCGCAAATTTACAAGTAATTTTAAATAATTTGACCTAAATCTTACATATACTTTGATAGAGCGTTGTAACAAATCAAATAATATAAGATTTTAAATATTTCATTGTATAATTCTGCAATATCCGGAGGTGTATTTGTATGGAAAGTAGCTGTTTTAATGGATATTTATTCTCTTAAGTTGTCCTATTAATTAGGACACATTGTTTGCATTTTACACGAAAAACATTTTCGTAATTTTATATATTATAATTTTAAATATACCTGCAACAAGTATTGAGCTGTTATTATTTTTTAAATTATTTAATTAATATCCATTGTACAGAAAATCATACTAATGATCAACGATCAACGTTTTTCAGCCTGATTTAATAACTTTTATTTGTTTTAAACTTCAGCTTTTCCTCGTTTTCTAAATGTTTAATTAATACAGAAATCTCTGTCTCACTTCCATCCAATTCAGAGTGTTGTATTGGTGGCGGTGAATGCAAAGGAGGGGATAAATTGTCTGCTAATAAGAAGAAAAAAGTTATGATAATGATTTTTGCCGACGCCGCTTGCGCAAGTAGAAATTCATTACTGAAAATTCTTTCAGTGCCGCTTAGAACACTGCGGGCGCAACACTCCCCATTTCTCCCCATTTCTTAAGTGTACATACATAATTAAATAAATTCAAATTTAGTTGTGATTGTTTGTAATTAATTCAGCGTGTATTGATTTATTTTAGTGTGTGTGTGTGTGTGTGTGATTGTGTCGATACCGCATTGACCATTCGCGTCCGACGCTCTTTGCACCTGTTTTTGCGCTCTAAGATAAAAATATATTGTTCAAATCAATAAGTGAATTGAATTTTAAATAAATATTCAAGTGTGTGTTTGTTTTATAATTTTGAAAAAGATTTTTCATAACACGCGCGCTTTGATCGATTAATAAGCCCATTTATCAAAATGTTCAACATTTAACATGCTTGAATTTAATGAAATAAAACACTTTAATTTTGTTTGTATAACACACTATTTTTATTTTCGTGACTGCAGTTTCGGCAATTCAACTTGCCATTATCAAACAGACTAACTTAAATTACGGTATGGTACAGGTATATATACACAAAATGGTTATTTACAAAATAGCATTAAAAATGGGGGTGTACACAAGTAGAAGCCTCCACAGTTCATAATGTTTGAATTTGTTTGTGATGTATCTTGGTTTCTAATGAACGGTATTCCGGTTGGTCTATTTTGTACGATTGCAAAAATCCCAAACACGTTCACGATTAACAATCCGGTCATCAGAGAGTTCCCCAAAAGTCGGCAGTAAACTCCCAACTGGTGTCTCTGATGAACGGGCCCAATTAATTTTATTTTAAGCGAGATGAAATGAACTTCTTCTGTCAGACACTCGGTTTTTCGTTTTTATTTTATTGAAATGTTTAACACTCGTTTCCAGCCCTTGGTTAAGCATGAAGTAAATATTTCGAGTTTAGAGAAGCCTGAAAATTTAGTTTGGCCGCTTTCTTTCTAGAAATCTGCTCTAGTTTCAGTTAAAAAAACCCGGCTCTAATGTAATTTTCAAATTATATTGAGTCTTAAGAACGATGATTTTGTGAATATTTTATTACTCGCTTCATGTTTTTATTTTTTTTTAGTTTATTTCCTGGACGGACAAACATTGAGTAATCGGATATTTCTAATTGTGTCCACAAAACTTTCGCACATCTAAGGCCTCCCGGTTTCCTCTTCCGGTTGAACTTTACATCGATTAATGGTCAAGCCAAAAAAGATAAGCCCAATTTAAACGCTCAAGCGGTCTCGCGATTAGACAGAAAAAATATAAATAAACACTATTTCTTTGGCAAGTGTAAAACTTTTATGTTACAAGCATGAATATTTAATTAATTCCAATTTATTAACTTTAATCAGTGACTAGTACTTCTTTTCCACACAACAATTTTGTTCAGAAAGTAAACAAAAAGCGTATGCAAATTTTTCGAGTTCATAATAGTTTTGAACTGGAACTTACACAATTGTAACGAGTGTCTATAAACTGTCGGCATCTCGGTTGCTTTGAAAAACAAATTATAGTGAAATTCGAGAGAGATGTCCTATGACTCATTGATGTGGAATGTGTGGTTTAAATTTTTTAGAGAGTATGTCGACAGTTGTATCTGCAACGATTTTTCCTAGTTGTGCCAAGTTTTGACGTTACATAACAATGTCATACTGTTTAGGTCGCGTGTATGTTAGTGTTCTTTCTTTTAGAAAAGCTTTAAATCATAATTTCTTGTGATTTTTTTCTTTTGAGTATATAATCCCAATTACGTGCTGTAGATTTTTAAATAACCGTTATTTTCTTAATAGAAATCAATTTGAAGTTTAAACGAGTGTTTTCCACTCCCAGGTTAAGTATGAAGTAAAATTTCGAGTTTAGAAAAGCCTGAAAATTTGGTTTGGTCGCGTAGCGCGAAGCGCGGAGCGACCAAACCAAATTTTCAGGCTTTTCTAAACTCGAAATTTTACTTCATGCGCCACGCGTATAAGACACTGATTTCAAGCGAAGTTTACTCGTTCACAATATTTTAGTGCTTTCAGTGTTTAATACGAGTGGCGCATGAAGTTTGGTTGCGTAGCGCGTATAAGACACTGATTTCAAGCGAAGTTTACTCGCTCACAATATTTCAGTGCTTTCAGTGTTTAATATGCGTGGCGCATGAAGTAAAATTTCGAGTTTAGAAAAGCCTAAAAATTTGGTTTGGCTGCGTAGCGCTTCGCGCTACGCGACCAAACCAAATTTTTAGGCTTTTCTAAACTCGAAATTTTACTTCATGCTTAGTCTGGGAGTGGAAAACACTTGTGTTAAGCTTCAAATTAAACTCTTTGAAAAGAAGCGTATGTATATGTATACGTACTAGAAAATTCCCTCTATGTATACTTAAATAAAAATTCCCTGTATTAACAGATTAATCTGATGATTATTTGCCAAATCTACTGAATGCGAACATTTTCGTTTTAGCGCACACAAAATCAACATAAATGCATTATTTATTTCTGTAAATACCTGAACTATTAGTAGATGTGGAAATTGGAATTATTCCACTTAAACTCACATTTGAAACAATTGTGCACATTAATTAAAATTATTTGTGGCTGGGATTTTTCAGATGTAGTTTTACAAAGACATTGTCAAAATGTGACGTTTAACCTTAAAATTTTAAAGCTGCATACCGGAACACACGTTTTCGCATATTCCATCTAAAAACCATGGCGGACATATTATGAAGTTTTCTGTCTCTTTTCACACACGTAATCTGATGACATCAAACTATTTCCGTACTACATGTATTGGTGCAGAAAGCACTACAAATCAAGGAAACCATGGGACACCTCTCGTAAATCTTAGATTAATTTGGCGAATCTCGAAAACGTCAAATAAATTTAATGATATGTCTAATTACTACGTAAGTTTCTGAAGTCATAACCTACTGGGATGCCGACAGTTGATAGACACTTGTTAGTATAACTAATTCTCTCCCTTGTTTTTATTTTTACTCATCGAAAAAAACCAAGTCGTGTGCGCGTAATAAATAAAACCACCCTTTAAAACATCCCCTGATTTTAAAAACACGAGGGTTATTAAAAGAAGACACGTTCCGTCGAAAAACACGCACGCGCTTCTTCTTTTAATAACCCTCCTTTATTTTTTCTTCTTCATTCTCTTACCTGATAGATAACACGCGACTCTAGTACCTGTGTATAACTCGGACTTGAAAAAATTGACGGCAATTATCATGTGCTAGGGTGCTACAAGCGGAAGGGACAGAGGGGATAAGATTGCCCTTTTCCTTTTCACACGGTATAAATAAGGCGCTATCTATTAAAGGGCTTTTGTGTGGTCAGTAACTTTAACTTCTTGACCGCTATTTTATTCAAAGGAGGGAGAGATGTTTGTTTATGGGTCTTTTGACATTTCGTTTGAGGGGGGAGATTTTGCTCATGCAAATTAATTGAGTTATACTATGCTCAAGAATAAATATGTCTTGATTGATGAATACTTATTGATGCAGATTCATTGCTGAACTAATATTTACTAATATCGTATGTTTAATAAAAAAAACCGAAAACCTAGAGTGCCATGATTTTAAGTTGGCTACATGCTTTAGAAATTGACAAATTAAACGTCAGAAATAATAATTGGGCCCGTTCATCAGAACTAACAGTTGAGAGTTTACTGCCAACTGTTGGGAAATTCTCTGATGACCGGATTGTTAATCGTGAACGTGTTTTGGATTTTTGCAATCGTACGATATAGAACGACCGGAGTACCGTTCATTAGATACCAGCATACATCACAAACAAATCCAAATATCTCTTAAATAACACACTTAATATGTTTAGGTTTCAAAATAATGTTTATTGTACTACAACAATTGTTTCACCACACAGTGGCTTCATCAGGTAGATGAATGATTTGATTTGATGATTTGATGAATGATCGTTCATCTACCTGATGAAACAATTGTTGTAGTACAATAAATATTATTTTAAAACCTAAACATATTAAGTGTGTTATTTAAGTGATATTATGGAGTTTCAACAACTAACAGCCTCAGCTATACAAAATCCAAATATGTTGAATGTTAAATATTTTGATGAACGGGGCCATTATAATACATCATTTCAGACTTGCCAACCTATAATATTTTCCGTGGCACTCTAGAGGTTTTTTTTTTATTGAACATACGATAATTGTCCTAATACTACTATAATATTGAAAAAGAAATCCAATACATACATTTTACATTCTTTAAAAATAAAATATAATTTGTTCTTATCTTCTTCTTCACAAGGGCTATCGGCCATAAGTGTTTTTACCGTGGATTGCCTTAGATTTTATTTGTTGCGATTTCAAGATGGCAAAGTACCAGAGCTGGGCAGAATTCGAATCATTTAGGATTCGAATCCTGGATTCGAATCCTTTTAGAGGATTTAATAGAGGCATTCGAATACTTTAGTTAAACTGGATTCGTAATCCGGATTCGTAACATTTTTTTAGGAGGATTCGTATTTGAATCTAAATGCGGGTGATTCGAATCTTTATAAAAGGATTCGAACATTTATAAAAGGATTCGAATACTTAAAAAAGGATTCGAATCGTTAAAATAATTCGAATTAATTGTGAGGATTAACATGACTAATTTGTTTTGTGTGTTTTTAAATTTCTCGTTAAATCACTGTTTTATACGCGTGGCGCCTGAAGTAAAATTTCGAGTTTAGAAAAGCCCCGTCAAAATTTCTTACGCGGTGCTTTTCTAAACTCGAAATTTTACTTCATGCTTAGTCTAGAAGTGGACAACACTCGTTGTTAGAAGTTTCAAATTGAACGATAAGTCTAGATTACTAAGTTTATCATTCAAAGGAGCGTTTTACAAATTCTACAGCTCGAAGGACCAATTGTAGTCTTCGGAGACCGAAGCACTACAGGAAATTGAAGTTTTTCTACAAAAAAATCTGAAGGTTTATAGCGTGGCTACTAAAAAAAATTCAAGTTGGGTTGGGTTGAGTTGTTTTCAGTGCTTTTAAATTCACTTTAAATCAGTGTTTTGTACTTTTCTAAACTCGAAATTTTACTTCATGCGCCACCGGTACAAAACACTGACATATTACGAAGTTTAAAACACACCGCTAAACTGTACATTGCATCAGTGTTTTGTACCGGTGGCGCATGAAGTTAAATTTCGAGTTTAGAAAAGCCTGAAAATTTGGTTTGGCCGCTTCGCGCTACGCGACCAAACCAAATTTTCAGGCTTTTCTAAACTCGAAATTTTACTTCATGCTTAGCCTGGGAGTGGAAAACACTCGTTTAAAGCTTCAAATTAAATTCTTTCAATAAACCGAGCGTCGGCAAATGTACAACGTATGTTTATGTTTACTTAAAAGAAAAATTCTCGTTATGAACATGTTCGGTGTTACATAAAACTTATTGATTTTGATTTGTTTGACTACTTTTGATAAACTTGACGATTTGTTTAGAATTACTTCTATACGTTTAGTGAGGGTACGGAGAGAGGATCTTTTAGCTATTATTAGTGGCAGTACATGGATTTAAGAAAAGGATGGAACTATAGTCTAGGATGGGACGGCAAATCATTTTGTATATTTTTGTACAAGTGTTAGTACTGATTCTTTGGTTTTTGTACGTCAGGCAACGGAAATATTTTGCTCGCTTTACAATGTTTGCTTTTACTTCGGAGGTATGATTTGTAAAGGTTAGTTTTGGGTCCAAAAGGATTCCTAGGTATTTGCACAACGGAGAAGATACTATACAATCTTCTCCGTTGTGCAAATACCTAGGAATCCTTTTAGACCCGTTAATGAATATGGAAGGAGGATTTGGTGGAATACGATGATAGGGTAAAGGAGTTGGGATTTGTTAGGATTAATTTTGAGTCTCCACTTGAAAAACCAAGTCGCTGATTGGTTTTCAAATTCTTGAAGGGACTCAAGGGCTGACGCTAGGATTGATGAATGAGTAATTAGGGCAGCATCATCCGCAAACTGTAAAGGATAACAGGATGGATTTATGTAGTTAGTATCAGGGTGGATCGTATATGTTGTATAATAGGGGTGATAATGGGGAACCTTAAGAAACACCTTGTTCAGGAGGGAATGACAAAGATAAGGTTTGTCGTATGCGGATTTCTAGTTTGCGGTTGAGGTTGACTATTTTTTATCAACTTGACGATTTGTCTCGAATCACTTCTATAAGTTTAGTGAGGGTACGGAGAGAGGATCTTCCGGCTATTATTAGTGGCAGTACATGGATTTAAGAAAAGGATGGAACTGTAGTCTAGGATAGGACGGCAAATCATTTTGTATATTTTTGTACAAGTGTTACTACTGATTCTTTGGTTTTTTTGTACGTCAGGCAACGGAAATGTTTTGTTCGCTTCACAATTTTTGCTTTAACTTCGTAGGTATGATTTTTAAAGGTTAATTTTGTGTCTAAAATGATTCCTAGGTATTGGCACAACAGATAAAATACTATACATTCTTCTCCGTTGTGCAAATACCTAGGAATCCTTTTAGACCCGTTAATGGATATGGAAAGAGGGTTAGGTGGAATACGATGATATGGTAAAAGGAGTTGGGATTTGTTGCGGTTTGTTGCGGTTGAGGAGGAAATTTTGGATTAGGTTGATTTTCCATGGCACTCTAGAGGTTTTTTTTTATTGAACATACGATAATTGTCTTAATTATAAAATAGATTTATGTACGTACATTTAATTAATTTCTCACTTAACTCTTGATGAAACATTTTTGAAGTATTAAATGTTTCAAAATGAAATAAAAACAATTGGTTTGTCCACTTAATTTGTTTTATTACTTTCAGTATTTATGATTCCGTTTTATTAAGACAATTATTTCTGGATACAAGTTCATAAGTAAATCTTCATTAATTAGTAATGATTTACACCCTTAACCGAGCAATTATAGAGATAACTGTAAAAAATAATCTTAGCTAAAATTCTGCACTTTTTTTATGATATCCATAAATGACTTATTGTATTACATACTCAAAATGTTTCTTTTAAATATACACAATGTATATGCTGTGAAATTTCAGGCTTTTATATGAAAACGTGCGGTATGAAGTTTAGATCGAGTGATTCCACTCCCAGACTAAGCATGAAGTAAAATTTCGAGTTTAGAAAAGCCTGAAAATTTGGTTTGGTCGCTCCGCGAAGCGGAGCGACCAAACCAAATTTTCAGGCTTTTCTAAACTCGAAATTTTACTTCATGCGCTACGCGTATAAAACACTGAAATATTTTGAAGTTAGAAATACACTCTCATTATTCTTTTTTTAAATGAGTAATAACCGAAATATTTAAATAACAAAATATTTATATTTTTCTCCTTACATTTTGAAGCCAGGTCAAATAATATAATATATTAATTTAACTTATTTAGTAATATAATATAATTAACCAAACATTTATAATGTTACGTGTACGCATCAATGGCGCTTAATGGGTTAATGCAATAATTTATTTTTATGTGAAAATTGTTTGGTAAATATGAAAAATTAAGATGTTTAACCCATTACGGCCGAGCAATTATAGAGTTAATTCTAAAAGTTGATTTTAGGTCAGATTCTGCACGTCTTTTTATGATTGCTATGAATGACTTATTATATTATATACTGGGCATTTTTCTTTTAAATATACATAATGTTTACGCTGTATAATTTAAGGCATCAGTCGATTTATTCTAAAAACGTGCAGTATGAAGATTTAAACGAATTTTTCCACTCCCAGACTAAGCATGAAGTAAAATTTCGAGTTTTAAAAAGCCCCGCGTAGAAAATTTGTCGAGGGTCGCGCAGCGACCCGAGACAAATTTTCACGGAGATTTTCTAAACTCGAAATTTTACTTCATGCGCCACGCATATAAAACACTGAAATATTATGAAGTTAAAAATACACTGAATTTTTTTTAAATGAGGAATAATGTAAATATTTAAATAACAAAATATTTACATTTTTCTTCATACATTTTCAAGCCAGGTCAAATAATATAATATAGCAAATTAACTTATTTAGTGATTTAATTAACAAAAAATTACTAATGTTGCGTTTATGCATCACTGGCGCTTAATGGGTTAATGTAGTAACTTATGGTAATATTTTTTGCGGTTGGCACAACATTCTTCATTTTCTATGCAACCCAGCAATAAAATAATCAATTTGTATGTACAAGAATACAAATTGATTATTTTATTGCTGATAAAATAATCTCAATGCAATAATTTATTTTATTATGAAAATTGTTTCTTAAATATGAACAAGAAAAGTGTTTAATGTGGTAACTTTAGGTAATATTTTTTGCGGCTGGCACAACATTTACATTTTCTATGCAGCCCAGTAATAAAAAAAAAATGTTGCTTCGCACTGATTTAGACAATTATATCTTTTTTTATTTCTTATTTTTGTTTGATCATTTTTACTGACCATGTCTAAATCGCCGTGCATGTCTGGCCACGGTTTACCATTCGCACAATCAATTTTACATATTGTTGAACAATAGCTCCTTCTTGGAAACGCTGCACCGATTATGCTTCGGAAGATTTAATAAGCGATTTAATGTGTGTGTGATTCCACATTCATTATTCTCGGTCATGCCGTATGGAACGACTCTAGGAAACTTTATATTGAATGAAAGATTTCTAAATAGTAATAATAATTAAGAATAAAAAACAAGAAATTGAAAGATGTTTTTGGATATATTTTATGAATGTTATGAATGAGTCGCCCTGATGTAAAACCAACCATACGTGTTTTGACAAACTTGTGGCAAAATGACAAAGATTTAATTTGCGGCGTCTTTTAAATAAATGAAAATAGTGTCTAATATGCAATGATTCGAATTTGGACAAGAACATTTTTGTAAAACTATGTAAAAAGTTAGCAGGTTTTGCAACTGAAAAAATATTTTAGCTTTTGTAACCGAGAAATGTAGCAGTGTTTGCATTTTATAGAATTTTTTGAACTTGATTTTATAGGGTTCAGGAAGGTTTTTGAATGTCAATTTGTTCTTGTAGTTGTAGCCTGAGACGAGTAGAATCCAAGTATACCAAAATCTTAAAATGAAACAGGTGTATGGCTGGTTTTGTATCTGGGCGACTCAAATGAAAATTAATTGACTTATTAAAATGTCATTAATTTTTGTTAGACCTCTACTTCATTTTACGTAAGTTCTTATAAAATACATTCAATTGAATCAAAACAAGTATTTCTCCAAAAAATTGATTGTATTCGTAAAAGGAATATAAAACTAGAAATCTGTATGGTTTTTCAAGATATGGACATTTTTTTTATCAAATTAGGAAACAAAGTAAGAAAACATTGTTTTCAAAACTCTAGTTACTTTTTACACAAAATTTAGTCAAATCGAAGAAAGTTATAGAAGACATTTTTATACAACCGAATGATAGAATTATAAATTAGTGGATGACATTTTTTTTCTGCGCAAATCAGGAGTATACTAATAATAACAAAATTAAAAGTCTTTTATTTTAAACAATAGATATAGAAACAACAAAATAGTAGTCTTTACGAAGTATAACAATTAAAATCAATATGTATGCAAAAATAGGGCGAAGTTCAGCTTGCATTTATAAAAATACAGGGAAATTTCTTGATTTGTGTCCGATGTATCTGCATTGTTGAAATTACTTGAATTTGTCTGAATATTCCGAAAATTGTTAAATATTGGAGGCAAGTCATTTTTTTGTTGTTTTATTATATTCATCAAAGGTTTCCATGTGGTTTGTAATCCTGTGCCATCATCTCGTTTATTGAGGCACAATATTTAATAATTTTCGGAATATTCAGACAAATTCAAGTAATTTCAACAATGCAGATACATCGGACACAAATCAAGAAATTTTAGCACCTTCTACATCGAGTGGACCAATAACACGCAGCAGATCTAGACTACAAGTCCCTAGATTACAAAACAAATGTACTGACAGTGAACGTGACATCTATCACTCATATAAAAAAGCTCCTGAGGATGGCAGAAGTGATGCTGCCGAAACGTAGAGCGCAAATAAATCAATTAACGCGAGAAAGCAGCCCAAAAAACTCCAGCCAGTTTTATATATATATATATATATATATATATATATATATATATCGCAATTATATGCTTTACATATTATACAGGGTGAGCCGTCGGAAACGGACGTTTTTGAAATAGGTGGTGGGAGTCTGGGGTAGGGATTAATGTCATCCCCTGACTCTGCAGTGTCGCAGACTGCCTTGTTTAGTTGCCATCATGCCAGAGTGGACTGTGGAGCATTGCGTTTTTGACAGTTACGTGAGAAGTGGCAAGTCAGTCGTACAAACTTACTTACAGTATGGTGTGGCACCGGATGCTTCTGCTTTGTCTTAAGTTAAATATATATATATATATATATATATATATATATATATATATATATCGCAATTATATGCTTTACATATTATACAGGGTGAGCCGTCGGAAACGGACGTTTTTGAAATAGGTGGTGGGAGTCTGGGGTACGGATTAATGTCATCCCCTGACTCTGCAGTGTCGCAGACTGCCTTGTTTAGTTGCATTGCGTTTTTGACAGTTACGTGAGAAGTGGCAAGTCAGTCGTACAAACTTACTTACAGTATGGTGTGGCACCGGAAAGTTGTCATAGACCCTTATTTTTTTTTGACAAAAACGGGATCACTGTGCCTGTGATATCTCATCGCTATCTCACTATGATTAACAACTTCTTTCAAAAGGAGCTGAGAAGACGACGAATCAACTGCCAGCGTGTTTAGTTCCAACAGGACGGAGCTACTGCCCACACAGTCCGAGGGTCGATGGCTGTTGTTAGACGGCTGTTTAATAATCACTTTATCTCCGAATTCAGTGATACGCATTGACGCCCTTATTTACCGGACCTTTTAATGTGTGACTTTTTCCTGTGGGGTTTTCTAAAATCTCGTGTGTACGTAAATTCACTAGTCGAATTTCGAGTAGCAATAAAGCAAAACATCGCAGAAATTGATCAAGATCTGTTGGAAAAAGTATAGGCGAACTTCAGGGATCGTCTACGTTTTTGTCAACGTAATAATGGACTTTATTTGAATTACATTATTTTCCACACATAAAGTTGTAAAAGATTAAGCATGAAGTAAAATTGTGAGTTTAGAAAAGCTTTAAAATTTGGTTTGGTCGCGTCTTTTATTTAAGTATACATATATACATTCGCCTTTTCTAAAAGAGCTTAATTTGAAGCTTTAAGCGAGTGTTTTCCACTCCCAGGCTAAGCATGAAGTAAAATTTCGAGTTTAGGAAAGCCCCGCGTAGAAAATTTTTCGAGGGTCGCGGAGGCTTTTCTAAACTCGAAATTTTACTTTATGCGCCACGCGTATTAAACACTGAACACACTGAAATATTGTTAACAAGTAAAGTTCACTTAAAATCAGTGTCTTATACGCTTGGCGCATGAAGTAAAATTTCGAGTTTAGAAAAGCCCCGTGAAAATTTGTCTCGGGTCGCTGCGCGACCCTCGACAAATTTTCTACGCGGGGCTTTTCTAAACTCGAAATTTTACTTCATGCTTAGTCTGGGAGTGAACAACACTCGTTTAAAGCTTCAAATTAAACTCTGCCCAAAAACAGTTAAATTACCTCTTCATTTTCGAAAAAAACCCATTGTAAACAGCAACTTTATACACCCATATCAAGCCACCGAAGAAGACTCAATTTGAATATTCACGTCTGAATAGAAAACGGCCTCGGCAATAAAATGCCCGGATGGACGTTAACTTTTCTTCGCGCAATGCACAAATCAAGAGATATACACATGCCGCGAGTGGATGAAGAAGAAAAATATCCCGGCCTATCTAAAGATCGGATCTGGCAAGTGATTTTTGCGCATGTCGTGCACACATGTGTATTTAAAACATAAGAAGACGGAGGTTTATATAATTTAACTTCGAGTTAGCGACGTTTGTTATCTGATAGAATTTTAATATAAGCAGTTTCTTAAAGTACGGATTGAATAACGTGTTTATATCATTTGGAAATGCTTGGGGTTTATTTCATGTAATGATTTTTTAATCGCTTGAAATTCTAAAAATTCTTTATTCACATAATGATTCATATATCGTATGTTCAATAAAATTAAACCTCTAGAGTGCCATGGAAAATATTGTAGGTTGGCAACTCCAAAATTATACATTATAATTATTATGTCTGACGTTTTATATGTCAATTCCTAAAGCGTGTAGCCAACTTAAGTTTAAAAAAATAGATAAAATCATAGCACTCTAGAGGTTTTCTTTTATTGAACATACGATACATATCTTGTATATTTTTTAAATTTTCGGGCATTCGTTGATTTTATAAAAGCGTTCAATTGGAAGCTTAAAACGAGTGTTTCCAACCCTTGATTAAGCATGAAGAAACATTTCGAGTTTAGGAAAGCCTGAAAATTTGAATTGGTGAAGCGGAGTTTAAATTTTCACGTAAGTCAAAAAATCCAAATTCATATACGAAAGAGAACTTTTTTTATGTAAATATCAAAGTCTCAACAAAAGGTTATTATAAAAAATTTCAACGTTAAATTTATTATCGATATCTCTTTGTTAGAATTTTAGGAGTGTTTTAGTAAAATTCCTCAGTTTAAATATAATATCCAGAACATTTTCTAGGCGCAAGATTTGGTTGGACGAAATAAAACAAATAAAATTTAATAACTTGAGACAAAGCAGAAGCAGAATATTTTGAACATTATTCAAAATCAGTGTTCTATACGCGAGGCGCATGAAGTAAAATTTCGAGTTTAGAAAAGCCCAGAAAATTTGTCTCGGGTCGCTGCGCGACCCGAGACAAATTTTCACGGGGCTTTTCTAAACTCGAAATTTTACTTCATGCTTTGTCTGGGAGTGGAAAACACTCGTTTATAGCTTCAAATAGAACTCTTTAAAAAAAACAAATACTTGAAAATTTAAAGAAAATAAGGTGCATTTGGAATACGTATACTTTAACGAAAAACTCCCTGTATATATATTTATAAGAAAAATTCCCAGTATGAGTATTTTAGTAAAATTCCTCAGTTTAAACATAATATCCAGAACATTTTCGAGGCGCAAGATTTGGTTGGACGAAATAAAACAAATAACATTTA
This sequence comes from Philonthus cognatus, assembly GCA_932526585.2. Taxonomy (NCBI): domain Eukaryota; kingdom Metazoa; phylum Arthropoda; class Insecta; order Coleoptera; family Staphylinidae; genus Philonthus; species Philonthus cognatus. The sequence goes on along the minus strand of OW052241.1, from coordinate 29,696,052 downwards.
ATAACTTGAGACAAAGCAGAAGCAGAATATTTTGAACATTATTCAAAATCAGTGTTGTATACGCGTGGCGCATGAAGTAAAATTTCGAGTTTAGAAAAGCCCAGAAAATTTGTCTCGGGTCGCTGCGCGACCCTCGACAAATTTTCACGGGGCTTTTCTAAACTCGAAATTTTACTTCATGCTTTGTCTGGGAGTGGAAAACACTCGTTTATAGCTTCAAATAGAACTCTTGAAAAAAAACAAATACTTAAAGATTTAAAGAAAATAAGGTGCATTTGGAATACGTATACTTTAACGAAAAACTCCCTGTATATATATTTAAAAAATAAAATCCCAGTATGTTTACTAAATTTTAGTAGTCGCAAATGCCACCGTTAGGGCCGAAAGGGTTAATGCATAGTTTAAACTTGAAAATTCTTACAAAGAACTCCTGAAAGTCTCACAAATAATTCTTGATATAATATTTAATGCTCTTGATAAAATTTGAATTTTGAAATTCTAACACAGAACTTATGAAAGTCTTGCGAAAAACTGTTAATGCATAATTTAAACTTTGAAGTTCTAACAGAGACCACCAATAAGTCTCACAAAAAAACTCATGATATAATATTTGAATTGTGAACTCATGAATCTTTTACGATTCGCTAAAAATTTAAACATTTAATAAGTAGTAATTAGTTAAGTTATTCCTTTATTCCTTTTACTTCACTTTTTTATTTTAATTTTATATGTACATTTCGGGTACAATGTACCCTTTATCAATAGAAAAAACTAATTGACATTTTCGTAAATAAATAAAAATAGAAATACAACTATTTTCACAAAATATTGGACAAACTATACGAAATTTAAAAACTAGGTTTAAAGAACATATTTACCATACTAAAAACCATAACCCAGATAAATCTGCGATAGCTCATCATACATTAACCACGGGACACAAATTTATTATAAATAATTTGAAATTACTAAAAGAATCTAACCATTTTCAACTAAACATGTTAGAAGCAATTGAAATGCACAAAAATAGGAATAACCTTCTAAATTTTGATTTAAGTCCTTTAAACAACCCACTTTTAAATTTAATTCCTTAAACTAGCCTTCCTTTATCTGATTTCAAATAAATCGCACTTGGTTGTGAAAATAGTTGTATTTCTATTTTTATTTATTTACGAATATGTCAATTAGTTTTTTCTATTGATAAAGGGTACATTGTACCCGAAATGTACATATAGAATTAAAATAAAAAAAGTGAAGTAAAAGGAATAAAGGAATAACTTAACTAATTACCATTAAACTAACCTTCACGTAACTCAAACAAGAATATCTTAGATATTTAATAAGTAATTTTATTGTTACACAATTATTCTAATTTAATTATTATTATATTTTTATATGTACCGGGCTTATGTTTCGTTTTTGTCTTGTAATTGGAAAATGTTTCCTGTTGGACAATAAATGGATTAAATGGATTGTTATTAATACAAAATTAGAACTTTGAAATTCTACCAAAGAACCTTTGACTTAAAAGTGTTATAAAAAGCTTTTGGCATAAAATTTGAACTTGGAAATGTCACGAACTCTTGATAATCTCACAATAAGCTCTTGATATAAAATTTGAACTTTGAAATTATAAGAAATCAATAGTGTTTTTTCTTAAAATTTCATAGTTCAAATTTTACATATTATATTTGACAGATAAAGCCTCATTTCGACGAGTCTCTTTAAACTGTAAACACTTTGACTTTTTTTATGAGTAAATTATTTATTGAAAATTGTTGGTAAGCAACAACTGAAAAAAAAAACCGTTTTTTATCTCGCAGATGCGTAAATCTGTCGCAACCCTTTAACGCCCTTATGTCCACTACTATGGGTCAGTCAGGGGGTGTCCAACCAACCGTGCCTATCCACTTAATTGCTTCCAGCTTAATTTTTTTAAAGCGCCCATTTCCTGCACCAGTAGATCACCGAAATGAACGCAAATCCTTTAAACTTTATGACAAAAAAAAGGGGAATATTTCGTAGCGCACCTGGCGCTAATATTGATACGACGCACGGAACGAGGAACGAGTGTGTTTGTTTTACTTAAACGCTTTTTGTGTGCATTAATTAATTGACCGAGTAATTACGGCTTGTAAACTGTTTTGTGCCCTCCTCCTCCTCCTGCTCCTCGTGTTTGCGTTTTTTTTTTCTCTCGACTTCGTGTTGTTATTACTCAAGTTCCAAGTTTCTAGATGCTGAAAGTAAGCCACTTAATGATGGATGGTCGCTGAAGGAGGTGCTGTTGCGAAGTTTATTAGCTTGCACCTTCAATAATTTGATTATTATTTTAACCATTTGGATTTTTCCTGAATAAATTATTAACATATTTAACATAACCGATCATTTCCTGTTCTGTAAATTAAGAAGGCGAGTGTTTATCAAAGTTATCAATAGTGTAAATAAGAGTGTATATTCTTCATTGCCAAAACCGCATTGTTAACAAAATTTATATCTTTTTTACACTAAAACTTAATAGCAATACCCAAAGTATGTGACAACTGTCGACAACTAATAAATAAGTATTTTGTTTCAAAGCAATTTCCATAACCTACTATTTATATATAATATACTTAGTAGGGTGTTTCGAAAAAAATCGAAACAGCTGGCTCACCTCTTAAATTAAAGATTTTGGTCTACAATAGATGTGGGCAAAAGCATTTGCGATTGAAAAAATATTTAGAGGGTCCCCCGAGCCCCCAACATGCCATTTTTAGCCTTTTTTTAGATAATCGGCCAAAAACTTGCCTTATAGTCATCGGATCAAGGCGAATATTTAATATTTTGTGCCCAGATGAATATACTACAAGCAAAATATGCAAAACCTAACTTGGCGTTAGGTCTAGGTGAGCTACGAATTTTTTAAATAACTTTTTTTCACGATTTTGAAGGGTTTTTTTCACCTTTTTTGTTAAAAAGTGGGTTTTAACGACAAGAAATCAAGTTGCACCCGCGATTTGTCCTGAGAAGTATATTTAATAATGTAAGCATGCGAACTGCGTATCTCACCCACGTCCGATTGTGTGGCAAACCTCTAAAACTCTATTTTAACGTTTTTGACCAGATTTCGCAGGTTTTGTTTCTTAAAAAATCGTTGTTTCGTTTAAATTAGTTGAAGCGGAAGTGAAGTTGCCTGAAATCGATTCGCGAAACCTGAGTAAAGATCAACAATACCTTTACGAAATCAGCCAAGCAGTTTCGAAAGGTCATTGTCCAGAAGCCTTAAGCAACAGAACTCCGGGAAAAATGTCGCATTCTCGTTGGCTTATGACAGCAAACCGCATTTTGCGACTGTACATAGCAACTGCAGAGCCTTCAACGAATTTGCAAAATCTTGTTAATCTGATTATCAAAGTCTACACACCAGTATGGTTTTCCATCAAAGCGAATCCAAAATGTTACAACGGTGCGCTTCACCTCTGGAAATCTATTTTTCTGTCTCGAAATCTGGATGCAACAGTGAAACAAGTCATTGATCCCGTAATAAGACGCAATGCATATTTCGCCCACCCTGAAAACTTACTTTTGGCAATGGTCGTTGACGAGTAGATGCCATGAACAAAATTTTGCAGTGCCGAAAATCGTCAAATGATAACTTGCGAAAGTTTAAAATACCCGACATAGATTTTGAGGCTCAGAATTACACATCCATGATAAACTGGAACGAAGTTTCTGAACCTCCTCTGATTAAAAATTTTCCAACCGACAGATTAACCTACCTGATAATGATTGACAACGTAAGTTTAAAGAAACTGCTCGATTACCCATGCCACACTCAATCGGTAGAAAGACACATCAAAATGGTAACAGAAGCTTCGCGTTCAGTTATTGGACATGACTCCCGACATGCCCGTATAGTTGGTGCCCTAAAGGGACGTGCGACGATGGCCAAATTCCAAAGTAAAAAAGACTACGTTGTTATCGAACAAGATTGCTGACTTTGAATTTATTGTAATCGATTGCAGGTTAAAAAACACATGTTTCAACCAAATATTGTTTAACAAAATGAAATTTATTAATTAATTGATGTACTGTATTTTTAAACGAAAATGTGGGAAAATCCATACTGAGCGTTATACGCAGAATTTCAGGTTGTTATTTATGAATTTAATGGATCTCAAAAGCATCAGTTACACGCTTACAACTAGTTATTATAATGAAAGCAAGAAATATTTAGCGTAAGCCAGTTCTTCATTAATTTAAAACGTTTTTTTAAGAAACAAACACAATAATGCCACATAATCGGACATGGGTGAGATACGCAGTTCGCATGCTTACATTATTCAATATACTTCTCAGGACAAATTATCGCGGGTGTGACTTGATTTCTTGTCGTTAAAACCCACTTATTAACAAAACAGTTGAAAAAAACCTTCAAAATTGTGAAAAAAGTTATTTAAAAAATTCGTAGCTCACCCAGACCTAACGCCAAGTTAAGTTTTGCATATTTTGCTTGTAGTATATTCATCTGGGCACAAAATATAAAATATTCGTCTTGATCCGATGACTATAAGGCAAGTTTTTATCTAAAAATGGGCTAAAAATGGCATGTTTGGGGGCTCGGGGGACCCTCTAAATATTTTTTCAATCGCAAATGCTTTTGCCCACATCTATTGTAGACCAAAATCATTAATTTAAGCGGTGAGCCAGCTGTTTCGATTTTTTTCGAAATACCCTAATGCTTAGGTGCTTAATCGATAAAACAAAATTCCTAAAAATAACTAAATAATGAATATTCTGCTAAAAATAATTCTAGTAAATTATGTAAAAGAGAACACCATTAATTTTTACTACATTTTTGAAAAATATTTGGTACAAAAATAGGGTCCTAGTGATAAATGGTCATCATTTTGACAATAATTTCATATCTCTTTAGACATAGGTTAATCGATAAAACAAAATTCCTAAAAATAACTAAATAATGAATATTCTGCTAAAAATTCTAGTAAATTATGTAAAAGAGAACACCATTAATTTTTACTACATTTTTGAAAAATATTTGGTACAAATAATAGGGTCCTAGTGATAAATGGTCATCATTTTGACAATAATTTCATATCTCTTTAGACATTTTTGTAAAAACTTACAACACTAATTAAAAAAAAAACTGTTCAAATTTTCGACAGGAAAAAAGTCGAATTTTAGGACCCAGACTAACATCTATAAGATTTATCAAAATCTGAAATTTAAATTATTTTTATTTTATAAAGAGAGGAACATTTAACAGTTTAACTAAATGTTTACCAAAACTGGATAAATAAAAAACAAGGAATTCAAATATTTGCATGTTACTAAATAGACTGTCGGTTTTTCTGTTAACTGTGAATAATAATGAAACAACAATGATGTTTACTTTGTAAAATTTTAGATTTTCAACGCATATAACAAACTAAAATATTTATAAATTTAAAATATACTGCTAAATTAGTATTAAAAATAATCTGCTAAATCAGGTTTAAAAATATACTGTTCAAGAAGAATATTTTGTATTTCACAAGATTTCAGTGTTTTATACGCGTGGCGCATGAAGTAAAATTTCGAGTTTAGAAAAGCCTGAAAATTTGGTTTGGTCGCTCCGCGCTTCGCGCTACGCGACCAAACCAAATTTTCAGGCTTTTCTAAACTCGAAATTTTACTTCATGCTTAATCAAGGAGGGGAAACACTCGTTAACAACTTTACAATAAACTTTTAGAAAAATCAACGAATTCCAAGTTTTTACAGCCTATGAATCGGGATATGTATACTTAAAAAAAAAATCCTTTTATACACATTTTGAATTATAAAACTGGTCGGAATAAATTGTAAATTTTTCACAAAATATTACACTTAATATTCTGAAAGTAGTCAAAATAAAATGCACGTTTCTCTTAAACAATTTAAGTTTTTTTTTTATTGTGTGTCTCACTAACACTAACAATTAAATTAAAATCTTAAACAATATTGTATTGTTTACTAATTATCGTTCATTTATTTAAAAAAAATCCTTGTATACACATTTTAAATTATAAAACTGGTCGGAATAAACTGTAAATTTTTCACAAAATATTACACTTAATATTCTGAAAGTAGTCAAAATAAAATGCACGTTTCTCTTAAACAATTTAGGTTTTTTTTTATTGTGTGTCTCACTAACACTAACAATTAAATTAAAATCTTAAACAATATTGTATTGTTTACTAATTATCGTTCATTTATTTAGAAAATTATCACAGAAGTGTTAGTAAATGTTCACTATTAATAATCGTTTATTAATTAGGTGTAAATTTTGGCCCTCGAAGCAATTTGGGTTGACCAGCCTTAATCTAGATATTTATATAATGATAATAATAATACTTTATTTCCCAACCGAAGAACCAATACTGGGAAAGATTAAACATTCCCATAGAAATATGTAAATAAAAATTATTAGATTACAAATATTACTAACAATAATAAATTACACTTAAAAATAAATGACAAAATATAACAGTGCACAAAAAAAAACTCGGGTAGCAGATTCAAGTTTTACCCGGTACGATCACCAATAAATACGTCGCGAAAATGCTTACTTATTGGTGACTTACCTAAGACATTTGTTTTCGCAGATAGTGTTTTGAATGTGTTTACATGTTATCAGATATTGAAAGTTTACATCACTCAACATATTAGGACAATCAATGTTGTGGACTAATTTGAACATAAATACTGCACATATAGCAGAGCTGGGATGAATCCTCAAAAACAGGTTTCGAATCACGAATCCGAATCACCTAATATGATTCGAATCACGAATACTCGAATAAAGGATTCGTAAGTGAAAAATATGATTCGAATCAAAGATTCAAATCCTCATTTTTGAATCACGGATATAAATCCTTTAATAATAAATTTGAATCTATTATTTGCAACCTGTAATATTTTATTCCATCAGTTTCTATTAACAAAAATGTTCATTTAACGACTAAATATCTGATTATATAATGATTTTAATTAATGATGATATATGTGTTATTGAACTTCATTTTAAATCTGTCTTTTATACGCGTGGCGCATGAAGTAAAATTTCGAGTTTAGAAAAGCCCCGTGAAAATTTGTCTCGGGTCGCTGCGCGACCCTCGACAAATTTTCTACGCGGGGCTTTTCTAAACTCGAAATTTTACTTCATGCTTAGTCTGGGAGTGGACCGTCAAGATTTTCTACATTTTAAATATTTCTAGATTTATGTCGATTTATTCACAGTTTGTTATTGTATTAAATACAACTTTAATATTAAATAAAAACGTTTTTTTAGGATTAGAATATTCACCCATTGAAAGCAGAGCAAATTATAAAGTTAACACTACAAGTTAATTTTAGGTAAAATTTTGCATCTTTTTCTATGATTTCAATGAATGATTTTTTATATTACATACGTCGATTTTTTAAAAGAGTTAAATTTGAAGTTCCAACGAGTGTTGTCCACTCCCAGACTAAGCATGAAGTAAAATTTCGAGTTTAGAAAAGCCCCGCGTAGAAAATTTGTCGAGGGTCGCACAGCGACCCGAGACAAATTTTCACGGGGCTTTTCTAAACTCGAAATTTTACTTCATGCGCCACGCGTATAAAACACTGATTTAAAGTGAAGTTAAAAATGCACTGAAAACCAACCCAACTTCGATATTTTTCCAAATTAGATGTTTTCTTTTCTATCCATGCTGGAAACCTTCAGATATTCGTTGTTTTCTTGTAAAAAAACTTCGATTCCCTGTAGTCCTTCGGTCTCCGAAGACTATGGTTGGTCCTACGAGCTGTAGCCTTTGTAAAATGGAAATAAACTTAGTAATCTAGAGTGATCCTTCAATTTGAAACTTCTAAGAACGAGTGTTGTCCACTCCCAGACTAAGCATGAAGTAAAATTTCGAGTTTAGAAAAGCCCCGCGTAGAAAATTTGTCGAGGGTCGCGCAGCGACCCGAGACAAATTTTCACGGGGCTTTTCTAAACTCGAAATTTTACTTCATGCGCCACGCGTATAAAACACTGATTTCAAGTGAAGTTAAAAATATACTATTAACGTTGGATATTTTTTATGGTTAAGTAACCAAATATGCATTCATAAAAATTTGAATTATTCGAAAATTTAAATATTTATATTCAAATATGAATAATTTAGTGATTTAAATATTTATATTAGAATATTTAACTATTTGAATTAATCGAATTCGAATCCCAGCCTTAATAGCGATGATTCGAATTATTTAGGAGGATTTGAATCCGTGTATGAGGATTCGAATCCGTTTATAAGGATTCGATTCCTTTTATAAGGATTTGAATCGTTTATAACAATTCGGATCCTTTTATAAAGATTCGAATCCTTTTATAAGAATTCGAATCCTTTTATAAGGATTCGAATCCTTTCATAAGAATTCGAATCCTTTTATTAGGATTCGAATCATCTACGTCTGGATTCAAATAAGAATCCTTTTAAAAAAATGTTACGAATCCGGATCACGAATCCGTTTTCACTAAAGTATTCGAATACCTCTTTTGAATCCTCTAAAAGGATTCGAATCCGGGAATCGAATCCTGAATGATTCGAATCCTGCCCAGCTCTGACATATAGTATACATTTTTTTAACTTATAAAGCCTCCTATTAAATATCTATTTTTTTTTATTGTTGTGCGCACAAATAAAACAAAAATAATGAAGGCATTACTCTTAAAAGACTCGAACAAAACCAATTGCTTAGGATCCGGAGACCACACAACTAACATGTAAATTTTATGTTAAAACGGCCTCGGCTTTCAATCAATCGCGCTGGATGGACATCATTAGCCATGGCGAAACTGATATGCAAATGCGCCACCCGCTTTTCAGGACTGAAAAATTTGTTTCGGCTATTTATAAGAACAAAAAAAAAATAGTTAGACAGCGCTCTAAAAATGAGCACCCCAACGCAGGCGAGTCTTATTTTTATTTTTATCATTTCAAAAGGATGAGGGGAATGAATGCAGATGTTTGTCTTTTTCTGTGTATATGTGTGTGTGGGGGAATAGGTGAATAAGTGGGTGGTTTTGGGTTGAGATACTCGTAAGTGTGGGAATTCACAACCCTTTAACGGTATAATGGGTAAATTGAGAGGGTTGGGAAGGATAGAAGATTTCTAATGTTATGGTGGTTGAAAATGGGTTTAATATTTATTTTGATAATTGAATAATCTTGATGTCAGTTTTAGAATTTTACTAATTAACTTAATTTTCAATCGAAACAAAATTGATTTTAGTGAGAATAATCTTTAATAAAACACGGTTTTTTTTTAAATAATAATAATAATAATTTATTACGGAATCGCCTTTTTAACAAAATAATACAAACAAATATATATCAGTGTTACAATAAAATAAATCATAACATATGCAAATAAATTAAACCAGAAATAAGAAATAATATAAACTAAAACTAAAATTAAATCTTACCAATAACAGATGAAATTAAGAGTTGTGTGTATATACCGATCGACAATAAATTGACGCAGCATAGCGTTTATTATGTGTTGGAGAGTAATAAATGCACAAACAATAGGAGGAAGCAAGATAGATTATAAACAATACAATTGCGAATGACAGATATTTTGACAATTAGATTGATTATCATTGACCGAAATTTGACAAACAGGTTAATGATTATTTTCAAATAGAGATTTAACACACAAATAGAGATTTAAAGTAATCTCTTAAGTTGCCGCTTGAATGTAACGAACGAACTCCCAAATACATCAAATTTAGCGTCACAATTGAGCACATTTATGCATCTTATTATTCTATTCAATGGACTGTTGAATGAATAATTTTGCTTACAAGTACGAACATTGAAAATCGCCTTGCTTCTAGATATCAATAAATATGGATTAACATTGAAATTAAACAAACTTAATAATTCCGAACATTGATTTTCACCTGATATCAATTTATGAAAAAAGCATAAGTCCAATTCAACTCTCCTAGACTGCAATGATTTCAGGTTTAATGTGTTCAATGTAATGCTGATATTAAATTTCATAGATGAGATCCCAAGTTTATATGACATAAATTTTAAAATTTGTTTGATTACCTTTCTTCACTAATTTATTTTTACTGTTAGATGTACATTTCGAGTATCATGTATGTACACTTTTTCAAAAATTGAATGCCTTAAAACTAATTTGACCAATAAAGCACTAATAAACTATCTTTACACGTTTATTTCAATCACCAAATGTACATACACTTCGGACACAGTGACCATTATCAATAGATTAACACTCGATTAATTCATTGATAATGGCCGCTTTGTGTCTGAAATGTATGTACATTTGGTAATTCAAATAAACGTGCGAAGAAAGGTTATTATTGCTGTATTCGCCAAATTAGTTTTAAGGCATTCAGTTATTGAAAAAGAGTACATACATGATATTCGAGATGTACAACTAACAGTAAAAATAAATTGCTTTAAATGTCAAATTAATTTGATCTTCACGTAACTCAACCAATCAGCTTTAAAACTAATTACAATTGTTTATATACAGGATGATTTATACCAGGAGATGAATAATGAACATTTGTGTTGTGTGAGATTGGATTTTATGCAAAAAATTTGAAATGACTCTTTTTCAATCGACCTTTGTTTTAGAGATAACGAGGCATAAAGTTTTCGGAACTATTTAATTTTTGTCTATAAAATAATTTTTTTGGAGTAAATCAAATTTAAATTAATTGTTATGTTCGAATTAATCCATTGATAATGGGCACCATTTGGATTTTTCCTGAATAAATTATTAACATATTTAACATAACCGATCATTTCCTGTTCTGTAAATTAAGAAGGCGAGTGAGTGTTTATCAAAGTTATCAATAGTGTAAATAAGAGTGTATATTCTTCATTGCCAAACCGCATTTTTAACAAAATTTATATCTTTTTTTACACTAAAAATTAATAGCAATACCCAAAGTATGTGACAACTGTCGACAACTAATAAATAAGTATTTTGTTTCAAAGCAATTTCCATAACCTACGATTTATATATAATATACTTAGGTATATTAATCAATAAAACAAAATTCCTAAAAATAACTAAATAATGAATATTCTGCTAAAAATAATTCTGGTAAATTATCTAAAAGAGAACACCATTAATTTTTACTACATTTTTGAAAAATATTTGGTACAAAAAATAGGGTGCTAGTGATAAATGGTCATCATTTTGACAATAATTTCATATCTCTTTAGACATTTTTGTAAAAACTTACAACACTAATTAAAAAAAACTGTTCAAAATTTTCGACAGGAGAAAAGTCGAATTTTAGGACCCAGACTAACATCTATAAGATTTATCAAAATCTGAGATATTCGAGATGTACAACTAACAGTAAAAATAAATTGCTTTATTTGTCAAATTAATTTGATCTTCACGTAACTCAACCAATCAGCTTTAAAACTAATTACAATTGTTTATATACAGGGTGATTTATACCAGGAGATGAATAATGAACATTTGTGTTGTGTGAGATTGGATTTTATGCAAAAAATTTGAAATGACTCTTTTTCAATCGACCTTTGTTTTAGAGATAACGAGGCATAATGTTTTCGCAACTATTTAATTTTTGTCCATAAAATAATTTTTTTGGAGTAAATCAAATTTAAATTGATTGTTATGTTCGAATTAATCCATTGATAATGGGCACCATTTGGATTTTTCCTGAATAAATTATTAACATATTTAACAGAACCGATCATTTCCTGTTCTGTAAATTAAGAAGGCGGGTGAGTGTTTATCAAAGTTATCAATAGTGTAAATAAGAGTGTATATTCTTCATTGCCAAAACCGCATTGTTAACAAAATTTATATCTTTTTTTACACTAAAAATTAATAGCAATACTCAAAGTATGTGACAACTGTCGACAACTAATAAATAAGTATTTTGTTTCAAAGCAATTTCCATAACCTACGATTTATATATAATATATGTACTTAGGTATGTTAATCAATAAAACAAAATTCCTAAAAATAACTAAATAATGAATATTCTGCTAAAAATAATTCTAGTAAATTATCTAAAAGAGAACACCATTAATTTTTACTACATTTTTGAAAAATATTTGGTACAAAAAATAGGGTGCTAGTGATAAATGGTCATCATTTTGACAATAATTTCATATCTCTTTAGACATTTTTGTAAAAACTTACAACACTAATTAAAAAAAACTGTTCAAAATTTTCGACAGGAAAAAAGTCGAATTTTAGGACCCAGACTAACATCTATAAGATTTATCAAAATCTGAGATATTCGAGATGTACAACTAAGAGTAAAAATAAATTGCTTTATTTGTCAAATTAATTTGATCTTCACGTAACTCAACCAATCAGCTTTAAAACTAATTACAATTGTTTATATACAGGGTGATTTATACCAGGAGATGAATAATGAACATTTGTGTTCGAGATTGGATTTTATGCAAAAAATTTGAAATGACTCTTTTTCGATCGACCTTTGTTTTAGAGATAACGAGGCATAAAGTTTTCGGAATTATTTAATTTTTGTCCATAAAATAATTTTTTTGGATAAATCAAATTTAAATTGATTGTTATGTTCGTATTAATCCATTGATAATGGGCACTTTGTATCCGAAATGTACATATGGAAGTCAAATGATATTGTGCAGAAAGGTTAATAGTGCTTTATTTATCATTTTAATCAAATTTAATTAAATTAAATCAATGTTCTTGGATCAATTGATAACAAACAAGAATCACTTTGCATGTTATACATCGGAAGCTCTTTAAAAGGAGGAGGAAAAGAAGTATCATATATCAAGGTGTGTTTCTCGAAAATGATCGATTCAAAGCAAGAAAGGAAGGGTTGCGGTGAACCAAACAGGTACATGAATGCCCAAATCTATTTACAAACATAATGGGCACCGCTCCCGTTCACTCCGACAGGTCCGAAAAACTGACCAGCGAACGTGGATGAATGGAATAAAGGCCAGATTTTGACCCTTCTTTTGCACCTTAGCGCCTCATGTGGAGCGTGGGAGAATATCCGAGAGAACACCTTGCTTCGCCACCGTTAGGTTATCCGACCATCAGATCATAATGCACACATTTTTTTCCATTGTGATTTTCATTTTAATTCAACTCTTCTTTTCCCACCGGGGAAAACAATCGCGCGCGCGGTTCGGCCGGACTTGATCATCCATTTCTGTTTCGGGATGCCTAATTAAAAACTGGGCGTTTAATTACGAAAGCGCTAATAAGCGTGAAAAAAGTTAGCTCTCTCCTCCGTGTGTATTTTGTATTCAATTCCATATTCGCATCTAACCAAATATGCACGGAAACTTGTGTATTATGCTTTATTTGGTGTGATCAATTAATGGCTAGTTTTTTTTTTAAATTCAAATCCTGAATTTTTTGTACATGTTAATGCCCATTCAATTTCAAACTTCTAACAAGCGTTTCCAATCCTTTGTTAAGCATTTTTTTTTTATTTTTTGCAAAACACTTGTATTTTACTATAATTACAATCTGATCACAAATGGATCAATGAGTAATATTTAGCTAACTTAATTTACCAAAGGTAAACTAAAGGTAAACCTTTGTTAAGCATGAAGTAAAATTTCGAGTTTAGAAAAACCTGAAAATTTGGTTTGATCGCTCCGCGAAGCGGAGCGACCAAACCAAATTTTCAGGTTTTTCTAAACTCGAAATTTTACTTCATGCGCCCCGCATATAAAACACTGAACTATTGTGCAGTTTAAAACATTCATCTAAATCAATATGGTAAAGCAGTATATTGTCAACTTCAGAGGATTTTAGTGTATTACACGCGTGGCGCATGAGGTAACATTTCGGGTTTAGAAGGCTTTTCTAAATTCGAAATTTGACTTCATGCATAATCAAGGAGTGGCAGAATATTTTATTTACTTAATGGCGCTGAATGTTTAGCTACGACACTGCTAGTATCTATATCTATAATTTAATTGGAAGTAGTACAGAATTGAACTCCATACCTTCAATTAATTTACTTGTAGTTCAAGATTCAAGACTACTACTATCCTATTCAAAAAGCGAGGCATGTTACTTTCGAATGCTGTATTTTTTTTTAGTACTATTTCACTTAAAGACTTTTACATTTATACCAATGATTCATCTAAAAGTGATTAAATCGGGAGAAAATCACGTTAAAAAAGATTAGAACGATATTTTTTAGCGCTACCAATTCAAGAAATGGAGGTTATTTCTCGTATTGGTAGCGCTAAAAAAAACGTTCTAATCTGTTTTAGCGTGATGAAGATACATATTTCCTCTTGATTTAATCACCAACCAATAAATAGTCATAATTCCTATAAATTCCTAATAAACATTTTCAAACGATTTGCGGAAATGTCTTAATAATGACAGTGCAACAATAAAAATAAGAACCTATTCCAATCCGATTAGAATAGCTTCCTGTTAACAAAGAGAGTTCCTCACGAGCACGCGCTTAATTACCGATCCAATTACCGCCGACAATAAAAATTATGACCATCGCCAACGTCGGAAATCGAAATTGAAAACGGTCAAATCGTTGATCCGACGCGTCTTAATTAGAGAACTTCGCCTTTCATTAACGCTCGCTTTTTTCTCTACATCTACGTCTGCTAATATGGCGAACCCTAAACGCGAAAAAAAACACAACGAGTAATTACGAGTTGTGGAATGTGAAGGGTGAACGAAATCAGGGCGCTTATTGGTCGTCGGTCATACAATGACTCCGCGGGGTGATGTAAATAATAAGCCAATGGTGATTTGCTTTATGTGCGAAATTAAATGAATAACGTGTTTTATTCCCAGAGCAGCCATCATGTATAAAAAATGCCCCTAAAAACTTGAATAATTAAGAAATCGTAATATATAAAATTACGAAAAAACTATTCGTGAAAATGCAAACAGTGTCTTAATTAATAAGACAATTTAAGACGATAAATATCCATTGAAACAACTACTTCCCGTGCAAATACACCTCCGGATATTGAATTATACAATGAAATATTTAAAATCTTATTTAATTTGATTTGTTACAACGCTCTATTAAAGTATATGTAACGTTTAGGTCAAATTCTCTTCAAACCAACTAACAATTCAATTTAAAATGAAAGGAGAGATAGCAACAAATTAGAAGTGAAAGGACTTGGATTAAAACTAATGTCTTAGGCCATCTATAGACGCGTTTCGAGATTTATCTCTCTTCAGTATAGCTTTGCTTATGACGTTTAAAAAAAAAATAGGAATAAAATTGAAACAAACTTACTTGGAGAAAAAGTGTTGTGTGTAGAATGAACAGGTACACAGAAATGGAATGAGTGAAAATGATGGTCGGTATTTATAGGTAAAAAAGGGGATTATGTCATTAGCAGGTATGAAGAATGTGAGACGTTATTATTTACCTTACGGTACAGTTCAAACAAGATAAATTCAAATTCAAAACTATTTAAATTCGAGAAAATAAGCTTACGCTTCTTATAGTTTGCACACTTTAAACATAATATATAAAATTACGAAAAAACTATTCGTGAAAATGCAAACAGTGTCTTAATTAATAAGACAATTTAAGACGATAAATATCCATTGAAACAACTACTTCCCGTGCAAATACACCTCCGGATATTTTAAGAAATCGTGTATCAAAGATATGGATTTACATCTCTACATGGTTTAAGAGAAATCCCATAAAACATTTATTTACAGATTTATAAACACTATATCTCAAAACTCGTCATATGTCACATTTTAGGGATTCAGAGTGATGTGGAAAAAGTGTAATTAAATTTCTAAGCATCACTTGGACTCTAAGGGAGATGTTCACAAATGTGATCTTATTTACAAGGAATATAAGCTTCTTCTGTTTATGGAAAGTTTTAGAAATGTAGTAAATCAAGTTTATGTTTTATCTCTTTATAGACAGTTTAAGAGTGTACGCATATCAGGTGATTCTGAAATTCGGCAAATTAGAGTCATTATTAGGAGAGATCTGCGTTGTACCGTTGAGTCAAATATAACATTCAATTATCTTCATTTTACTGAATCTGATATCGTAGAATCAAGTTCTGATATCAAAGCAAACAGTTCTCCTGGTCTTGATGGAATTCCTCCGTCAATAATTAAAGCTTGGTTATGCATTCCTCTAACCTTGCAGTTTAACAAATCTCTTCAAGATGGTAAGTTTCCTACTGTTTGGAAACGTTGCAATGTCGTTCCTATTTTTAAGTCGGGTATCAAAAAGGATGTACAAAATTATCGTCCTATAGCCATTCAGTCATGTATCTCGAAACTTTCACAAAATTGTCTATAAATATATGATGCTGCACTTTACACCTACAATAATTGATCAAAAACATGGATTCTTTCCTTACAGATCTACAGAAACAAATATTTTTATTTATTCAAACTTTATATCGGATACTTTGGAAGAGGTCTCGGTTGTGGATTCTATCTACACCGACATCTCCAAAGCATTTGATAGGGTTGATCAAATGAGGCTTTTGTATAAACTTTGCTCATATGGCGTTTCGGGACTCATGCTTAAATGGCTACGGTACTTTATTTGTAACAGGGAAATGTTAGGTCAAGTAAATAATATCACCTCTAATATTATAACTAACGCGACCTAAAGGGTGCCACAAGGCTCCCATTTAGGACCGTTACTTTTTCTTATATTTGTTAATGATATTGGTAAAAATCTTGCTTCAAATATGCTTCTATACGCAGATGATTTGAAAGTATTTCGAAATATAAAGTCTATACATGATTGTAACACCCTTCAAAATAATCTAAATCAAATCATGGTTTGGTGTAATGAGAATAATCTATATTTAAATATAAGTAAGTGTAAGTCCATACGTTTTTCGCGTAAAAAAGAACTAATATTACCTTTTGAGTATTTATTAAATAATCTTATTCTTCAGAGAGTTGACTCAATTAATGATTTGGAAGTCTTGTTTGATGCCAAACTGCAGTTTAATAATCACATCAACATAATCTCGGCCAAAGCGTTGCAGATGTTTGGTTTTATATGTAGGTTTACTTCACATTTTAATTCTATTAGAATTTCTATATATCTTTTGCCTATTATAGATTACTGTGCTATTATATTGCCACCTTATTATAAATGTCACGTAGATGGGCTAGCAAATGTACAAAGTAAAATGATAAAATTGATTTGTTTTCGCTGTTATGTATTTTATCATGATTACAATATGATACCTAAATATGTTCGGTTCCTTTCTTTGGTTAAACGAAAAATCTACTCTTTATTATATTTTGCGTATCGCATATTAAATAGCAGAATTAATTGCTCCGTGATACTCTCATCTATTTCATTATATCTTCCTACGCACATCACTAGGCAGCAGCAGCTTCTTGCCGCCAGCAAATATCACGCAATAAATTATGCTAACAACAGCCCTACAAATAGTTTAATTAATAACAATGATATGTACTGTAAATTAATTGATCTTTTTGGTGTCAATTTACAACGCTTTAAAAGTAATTCTAAAAATGTGCTTGAAATTAATGCTTAGGGTATGTATGCATCTATATATACAGAGAGTTTTATGTAACACCGAACATTTTCATAACAAGAATTTTTCTTTAAAGTATCCATACGCATACGTTGTACATTTTCCGATGCCCGGTTTATTAAAAGAATTCAATTTGAAGCTTCAAGGGAGTGTTTTCCACTCCCAGGCTAAGCATGAAGTAAAATTTTGAGTTTAGAAAAGCCTGAAAATTTGGATTTGCCGCGCTCGCTTCGCTCCGCCCGGCAAATCCAAATTTTCAGGCTTATCTAAACTCAAAATTTTACTTCATGCGCAACTGGTGTAAAACAAGACTCAATGTAAAGTTTAGCGGCGTGTTTTAAACTTCGTAATATGTCAGTGTTTTGTACCGGTGGCGCATGAAGTAAAATTTCGAGTTTAGAAAAGCCTGAAAATTTGGTTTGGCCGCTCCGCGCTTCGCGCTACGCGACCAAACCAAATTTTCAGGCTTTTCTAAACTCGAAATTTTACTTCATGCTTCGTCTGGGAGCGGAACACACTCATTTCAAGTTTCGAATTAAACTTTTTTAAAAAATCGACGATTAACTAAAGATTTTCGGCATATACGTTGTAATTGGGACTTGTATACTTAAAAGAACAACTCTGTATTTACAAGGTGTGGCATTAATTGCGATTGATTGGCTACAATTTGTAATGGTTATATAGGCAACCCAATTTACACATAACCTAAAAATTAAAGGTGTCAAATCGTATTGGATGCTTTGGTTTGGTAAATAGAACATACGAAAATGAACATTAAAAATGTTCGGTGTTACATAAAAGTTTTAGTAGTTATTCTTATTGTAATGTATGTTTTTTTTTGTTTTGCTATTATTTCCATTTGTTCAAAAATCTGTCTACCATTGTTATTTCTATTTGTTATTACGATGTAATGGCATACCGTTATACTAAATAAATAAATAAATGTTTCTACAAGAAGAGAACCAAGTAAACTGAAAGCTGAATGAAAAGTTGTCAGACTTTTATTTATTTATTTATTATAACGGTAGGCCATTACGTAATAACAAATAGAAATAACAATGGTAGACAATGTTATTTCTATTTGTTATTACGATGTAATGGCCTACCGTTATAATAAATAAATAAAAGTCTGACAACTTTTCATTCAGGTTTCAATTTACTTTGTTTTCTTCTTGTATAAACATTTATTTTAAACTTTTGTGGACACGCGTGCATTTTGTTTTCACTGTAATAAATATAATTCCAACGCTCAGATCTCTGTATTTTTAACGATTATTTGAAATAACACTTGCCTGGTATGCCGCAGACGAAATTTGAAATATTTACCGCCCGAAGAAAGCTCTGACATATTGTCCGGTTAATTTCCTGGCCTAGGGCCAAAAACAGCACTCGGAGAGGATATTCTGGAGTGTGTTGTATGTACAAATTGAATTGTACAGTTTTAATAAAATTTAATTAATATTGTAATAACAAATCTATTTAATAATAAAATATTTACGAGGAGTTTTTCTTTTACGAATACATACCCCGATTAATACTCTGTAAATGTTCAGGCATTCCTTGTTTTTATTGTTCTATTTGAAACTTATAACGAGTGATTGAAATTCACTTGGTTTGTTTTACTAATAAATTGTTTTATTTTCAACTAGTTTCGGCTTAATGCCATTTTCAAGAATGTAGTGAATTTCAATCAAAAACCTATATATTTATAGAAATGTTTTACCAAGAGATCAATGAGAAACAAGTTAATTATAACGAGTGTTTTCACTCTTTGATTACGCATAAAGTGAAATTTTGAGTTTAGAAAAGCCTTAAAATTTGTTTTGGTCGCTCCGCTCCAAATTATTTTCTTTAAATCAACCATATCAAAATTTAATGGTCTATTATTAATGTACACTTATGTGCAATAAAATTAAGCACAAGTCTTATAACTGTTTTTCACAATATTTTAGTTGCATAATTCGGGTCTGTTTTAATTGCCTAGCAGCAGTTTCAATAAATAAAACACCATAAGACTTCTTTCTTGTTCCCAACGTTTCTTAACTCTGAAAACACATCTTGACTGATGTTCACCAATCGAACAATTTGTCTAATAGAAAAACCATTTTCTATTAAAAGTAAAAATGCAAAATTTTGAATTGTTTAAATGACGCGGCATTTTGACATTAAGGAAATTGACATATTCACGTAACTAGGAGACTTATTATGTCCGCTTTAAACTATAACATATTTTGTGTACTTAATTTTTTTGCACAGGAGTGTACATCTTAATTTATGTATTTATGTGGTTTTAAGTATTAAAACAAAATTTATGCTTTGTGATTATTAATATCATTTTAATAATAATCGTTTTTCAATAATCCATACATAATAAACAAATATCTCCCTCCACAATTACTAAAACAATGCATGAAATCCGGTATACTTTCGCGAAAATAACATAACAAATACTTGTACACTTTTCAATTTCCCCAGTGGCAGTGTGCAAAAAAAAGGCGGATACCTCGCGGTCAAGTCCGGTGTTTCACGTGTTCGGGCAAAAATAGAAAATGTTGTTACATTATGCAAATACGGCGACACCGAATCGTACATAGATAAGACATATTCATGATTATTCAATTATTTCGTAGTGCCTCGACGAATGCGCGGAAAATTGGTTCAATGGAAATACTCGGAACGCGACGGACTTTCAGAATGCTAAGATAATTTGACATTGAGGGAAAAAACGTTCGAATTTTTCACCCACATATAAGATGATTTAACATAATTTATAAAATTACGAAAATGTTATTCGTGAAAATGCAAACATTGTCTTAATTAATAAGACAACTTAAGAAAATAAATATTCGTTGAAACAACTACATCCCGTGCAAATACACCTCCGGATATTGAATTATACAATAAAATATTTAAAATTTTATTTTAATTGATTTGTTACAACGCTCTATTAAAGTATATGTAACATTTAGGTCAAATTCTCTTCAAACCAACTAACAAATAAAAATTAAAAATGAAAGGAAAACTTACAAGACATTAGAACTGAACGGACTTGGATTAAAACTAATATCTTAGGCCATCTATAGACGCGTTTCGAGATTTACCTCTCTTAAGTATAGCTTTGCTTATGAAGTTTTTTAAAAATAAACCGTTTTAACATTAAAGATATTCAACATATTTTCCGGAATTACAATCCCTAATTGATAATGCAAAAGGGGGTCTTGGATAGTCAACATACAGGGAGTTTTTCTTTAAAGTATACATATCTCACTAATAAAGACTGTTATTCCTTACTTCACTTTTTATTTTTATCATTAGATGTATATTTCGACACACAAAGTGCTCATTATCAATAACAAACTGTAGTTTGTTATTGATAATGAGCACTTTGTGTCTCGAAATTTACATCTAACGATAAAAAAAGTGAAGTAAGGAATAACAGTCTTTATTAGTATAATAATCACTTCACGTAAAATCAAAAACATACAGTTATAAATATCTCAATATAATATAGAAGCTGTAACTCTTCAGATATTCGTTATTTTTTAAAGTTAAAGAGTCAAACAAGTGTTTCCACTCCCAGGTTAAGCATAAAGTAAATATTTCGAGTTTAGAAAAAAAAATCGAGTTTAAATGAGTAATAATCAAAATATTTAAATAACAAAATATTTACATTTTTATTTGCACATTCTAAAGTCAGATCAAATAATATACAATATATCAACCTATCTTATTTAGTTAGTAATAGTAATTTAAAACAAAATTAATAATGTTGCGTTATTGCATCAACGGCGCTTAATAGATTAAGTATAACAAGAAGTATATAAACAAATCCTTGTTACGCTCAAATCAAAATTAATTCCAAACACATGAATTTTCCTTTGTTTCAGGAATTGTTCGTTCAATATTTTGTTTGATAATGAATTACACCATTTCAATTGTGAAATTATAATCTCGGATTTCCTGTTATTTTCAAAATTTTTGTTACTGATTTTTCAACGAGAGCGCGCGACTTTTTCGGAAAAAAACTTCAATAACGGGAAATTCCCGCTGATAAGCTTAATCGCGCTTTATCGCCGACTTGAAGATAAGATCAAATAATATTGTTGGTCTTAATAAAATGTTTGTATTTGTAAATATCTTACGATTTTTTAGTTTAATCTCTTATAAGATTAATGATTAGTCCATTCAGAGAATTTGTAATTAATACGAGTATCAGGTAAATTAAAAAAAACGCTGTTTCCCTTTCTCTAAAATAAAATTATAATATTTAAATACCTTTAATTGAAACCAGGGTTGTTAAAAAAACGTTTTTTATTTTATTTTATTTAAAACAAACAGTTATTTTTACGAAACGTGTTTTTTTCATTGAAACAGCGTTTAAAACATTAACAATTAAAAACATGTTCAAAACATCAACGATTAAAAACATGTTTAAAACACGTTTTTAACGTGTTTAAAACAGAACATACAGGGCATTTTGAGTATACATATTCCGATAATTACAGCGTTTTATAAATTTGCGGGAGTTCGTTGTTTTAAAACGGTTAATTTAAGGCTTTTAACGAGTGTTTTCCACTCCCAGACAAAGCATGAAGTCAAATTTCGAGTTTAGAAAAGCCTAAGAATTTGGATTGGCCGCGTAGCGAAGCGGAGCGGCCAATCCAGATTAGGCTTTTCTAAACTCGAAATTTGACTTCATGCGCCACGCTTAAAAACACTGATTTACAGTGCAGTTTAAAAAATAGACACACACAACAACGATTATAGGCAACCTAATATACGTTATAGTTATTAGGTTGCCTATAATCACCGTTTTAAACAATTTGTTCAGCGCAGAATTTGACTCACGTTTTATTCACATCTACATATTAGATTGCTAAAGCCGTATATTTTAAACTTTACGATATTTCAGTGTTTTATACGCGTGGCGCATGAAGTAAAATTTCGAGTTTAGAAAAGCCTAATTTGGATTGGCCGCTCCGCTTCGCTACGCGGCCAATCCAAATTTTCAGGCTTTTCTAAACTCGAAATTTTACTTCATGCTTAGTCTGGGAGTGGAAAACCCTCGTTTAAAGATTCAAATTGAAATCTTTGAAAGAAAAAATCTCTGAATTTAAAAATCACGTTTATGCACACACAGTTGTGATATTTTATTGTAATAAAATGTTATGTTTAATAATGTATTTTTGAAATATCTTCAACGATTTAGCCAACATTTAAAAACGTTAACAAAAAATCTGAATGCAGTAGTATAAAATATAATTTAGCAAATTTAAGTAATAAAGAAACGTTTTAAACAAATTTAAGATTTAAAACATGTTTAAAACAAAACCGCACTGCTTTAAAACAAAGTGTTTTAAACATAACAACCCTGATTGAAACCGAAAAGAGATAAATCACTGTTAATGATTAAACTGGGATAAGGCCGTAGCCAGAAAAAAAAAATCGGTGGGGGTTTTAAAAATTTCGGGGGGAAGGTTTTACTGCTTAAAATATTGTTATCGCTCTCTCAGGGTCGCTTTTACATACCAAAATTTAGTGTTTTGAAAATTTCGGGGTGGTCTGATCCCCCATATACTCCCCCCCCCCCCTTGGCTGCGGCCTTGAACTAGGATATCCCCAATTAAAGAAATAAGTAATTCAAAGGCAAGTTTCTAACTTAGCCTTTTAGCAATGAGATTCGTTGATATTTCTATTTCTATATAATATATAAAATTACGAAAAAACTATTCGTGAAAATGGAAATAGTTTTTTCGTAATTTTATATATTATGTTTAAAGTGTGCAAACTATAAGAAGCGTTAGCTTATTTTCTCGAAATCAAATAGTTTTGAATTTATCCTAATTCTATAGTTTAAGAAAAACATTACACTTTCATTGTAAAGTTAAAACTAATTTTTGTAGATATTTAAAAATAAAATTATTTCCTTGATATCGTCAGTATCATGCTCTAACCAGCTTTTTAATTAAAACATAAAGAATAGAAACGTCACTTATATAATGAATAGGATTAAAAAAATTTAAGTTATTTGTAATAAATTGTATTAATAATGAAGAAGACTTTGAAGTATTTGAACTTAAGAAAATAAACTTACTTTTCTTTTCAGAATGAGAGCTTTAATAAATTTTAATACAATATGTATATGTACACTTATGTAATAAAATGGAGATTCCGTTAATAAATTATTAAATAAATAAATAAATTACAAATCTTTAAGTATTTTGTGTAAATTTTTGCTTTTTCTCAATTTTACAACATTCCATGACTAATTTAATAACAATTCTTTAATTCATTTTGTTCTATTTTCTCACTTTTCGGCGTTGTTTAACCGTGACATTTGGCGGTGAAACAATTTTCTCGAGTCTTGGATCAGACAATGAGACGGCAAAGGCTCGACTCTTTTACGATGCGTGACCATCCGTAACCCTAATTCCCCAGTGTTTTGACCATAGCCGGTGACCCCTATTCTCACAACGAGCAAAACGAAAGGTCAGCCATCGATAACTAAGAAAGAAACAAAAAAAAGAGTACACGCCAAAAGCCGAAGGAAGAGGAAGCAAGACACAGTTTTTTTTGCTTCTCTCCGCGACTTCCAGTGAATTCAATTCAAAGATTAAAGCGAACTTCCTTAATTCTAGAGTCATTACAAAATGCTGTAAAACAGTATAAAATAATTGTCTAATACCTTTTTAACTTATATCGTATGTTCAATAAAATAAAACCTCGAGAGTGCCATGAAAAATATTGGAAGTTGGCAACTCTGAAATATTACATTATAATTATTATGTCTGACGTTTTATATGTCAATTCCTAAAGCGTGTAGCCAACTTAAATTTTAAAAAAGCTAAAATCATGGCACTCTAGAGGTTTTTTTTATTGAACATACTATACAATATTTTGTATGTTTTCAGAATACAAAATATTTTATAAGGTAAATTATTATAATTATTTTATACTGTTTTACAGCATTTTGTGATGACTCTAGAATTTAGGTAGTTCGCCTTTCGTCTTCGTTATACATGTTAATTTATCAATAATACAAAATGCTTGGCCATAATTAGTGGATTATTTTATGATCTTTTTGAAATGTATCTTTCACGAGGTATAGTCATAGTAGTTATCGATGGTGTGTAAGACTTCATGTTGTTAGCACTAATAAAGATTTCTATTCTTCTATTCTATTATATTACCCATCTACCCTGACGTCATTAACTTCTATCTGTTTTCAATCAATGGATTATGATTGAAACAGAACATCTTCAATTGTTTGACACGTCGGATATTTAGTTTGCGTTTCTATCATTATGATATTCATGACGCCTGTCAAAAACTTCAAATACACCGATTTTACAAAAATGCTCAAAATCTCATTCGAACTGTGGTGAAACTATTTGAAGAAGAAACATATCAAATTTTCAATATGGGCAAAAGGTTTGCATTATAAGTAAGTGAAAGAATAATTGAAATGTTTGAAATAAAGAGGATCCATATCAGAGCTGGGACGAATCCTCGTAAAAAGGATTCGAATCACGAATCCGAATCACCTAATATGATTCGAATCACGAATACACGAATATAGGATTCGTAAGAGATAAATATGATTCAAATTAAATATTCGAATCCTGTTGTTTCGAATCACGAATGCAAATCCTTCAAGAATAAATTTAATTTAATTATTTTTTTGCAACCATCAATATGCAAATATCGTTACCAGTTGTTTTAACAAAAATATTCAAAACCTAATTAATTATATTAAACACTGAACATCGTTGATAGCAGACTAACTATCTGATTCCCTGTTACTCTGATTAAAGATGTATTTGGGTGTTTCTGAACTTCACTTCAAATTAGTGTTTTGTACGCGTGGCGCATGAAGTAAAATTTCGAGTTTAGAAAAGCCCGAAAATTTGTCTCGGGTCGCTGCGCGACCCGAGACAAATTTTCACGGGGCTTTTCTAAACTCGAAATTTTACTTCATGCTTAGCCTGGGACTGGAAAACACTCATTTAAAGCTTCAAATTGAACTTTAAAAAATACAAGGAATATCTAAAGATTTACAGAAAATAAGCTAAGTTTTGAATACGTATACTTAAAAGCAAAAAAAACTCCCTGTATCTGTTTGCTCCGAAGAAATATGAATAATTATAAACCATAATGAAGATAACAATTCATTCTCAAAAAACACTCGTTAATTAATATTATACACTATTGACGTTTGTTAAATAATGGCGGCGACAAATAAGAAACATTTATTTTTAATCTTCTAGTTGAAATGCGTTTTATGTTAAAAGAAGTAAACTATCCATCTTTCAGCTAGTAGTACAAGTTCTCTCTGCTAGCAGCAATCGTACTTTTAGTAGTAGATGAAACAATTGCTATTTTGTTCCTTCTAATATTACTAGGACTTTCTGCAACTAGTTTTAGTACAGGCTCCGTCTGCTGGTGGCAAGACACGATAAGCCAGAACCATCTAAACTAGACGCTGTGTTAATAGCAGTGGTTCTTTCTGCTAGTAGAAATAGTGTTTTTTGCTATAAAAAACCCCCCTTGAAATTGTCAAAATCATAAATTTTTGTATGTAAAAGCGGGACTGTAAGAGCGCCCCCACGAAATTTTATAACCCCCTCCGAATATTTTTTCTGGCTGCGGCCTTGGTTGTTTTTTCAGCTTAATAGTAGTTTTTTATTCTACTAACACTAGTTTTTTCTGCAACTAGTAGTAGTACAGGCTCTGTCTACGGAACTAGAAGCTCTGTCTGCTAATAGCGGCAGTTCTTTCTGCTAGTGGATAAATCATTTTTAACTAAAAAAAAGTTAACGTTACAGTTTGTAGTAGTGGTTCTTTCGGCTAATAGTACTTAGTAGTACTAGTACAGGCCTCGTCTGCTGGTAGCAAGATATCTGAAGCTTCAACCATCTGAGCTAGAAGTTTTGGCTGGTAATAATGCTAGTTGTTTCTGCTAGTAGAAATAGTGTTTTCCGCAAACAGCCTATTTTCTGTAAAGCTTTAAATATTCCTTGTTTTTTTTAAGTTCAATTCGAAGCTTTAAACGAGTGTTTTCCACTCCCAGACTAAGCATGACGTAAAATTTCGAGTTTAGAAAAGCCCCGTGAAAATTTGGCTTTTCTAAACTCGAAATTTTACTTCATGCGCCACGCGTATAAAACAGTGATTTAACAAGAAAATTAAAAACACACAAAAGACATTTTTCATGTTAATCCTCACAATTAATTCGAATTATTTTTGACGATTTAAATCCTTTTGTAAGTATTCGAATCCTTTTATAAATAGTCGAATCCTTTTATAAATATTCGAATCCTTTTATAAATATTCGAATCCTTTTATAAATATTCGAATCCTTTTATAAGGATTCGAATCACCCACATTTGGAATCGAATCCAGTATTCGAATGCCTCTTTTGAATCCTCTAAAAGGATTCGAATCCAGGATTCGAATCCTGAATGATTCGAATCCTGCCCAGCTCTGATCCATATAGATTGATAACTTCCAATTTATCGCAAAACGAAGAGGAAATTATTATCATTACAACGCAGATTTTCTTAAATTATGTGACTAATCTAATGTACCATTTAACTGAGGTTTGTGTTCTAGGGATTTTCGTTTGTTCTTGTTTATCGTTCTTTTTATATAAAGTTTTACTTTTAGTGTTCAATTTCAAGCTTTGAACGAGTGTTTTCCACTCCCAGGTTAAGCATGGAGTAAAATTTCGAGTTTAGAAAAGCCTGAAAATTTGGTTTGGTCGCGTAGCGCGAAGCGCGGAGCGACCAAACCAAATTTTCAGGCTTTTCTAAACTCGAAATTTTACTTCATGCGCCACGCGTATAAGACACTGATCAAGCTTAAGCAGTATATTACGAGCGTCACCCTGATAGAGTGTTTCATATGCATGGCTCATGAAGTAAAATTTCGAGTTTAGAAAAGCCTAAACCAAATTTTGAGGCCCTTCTAAACTCGAAATTTTACTTCATGCCTAACCTGGGAGTGGAAAACACTCGTTTAAAGCTTCAGATTGAACTTTTCTAAAAAACAACGCATGTCGAAAAATTAACATCGTATGTGTATGTATACTTAGAACAAAAATTCCCTGTATATAGATAATTTGATTGCCCACTGATAGGTTTGTTAAATAAATGAAGTAATAAAATCGAAACAAAGAGGTACACTTGCGTTTGTGATGCTATGTTTAGTTTTTTGTGAGGTCAGAGTAAAAGGGTAATGTGTTGACTATATTTACCGTAATTAGTGAATAATTTATTATTACTTTTTGAAATGTCGCCTAGTTTTCGCTTGGATTTAGTTAGTGCTCATTATTATGGAATTAGGCGTTGAATAGTGGCATATTCAAGATTGCAATTTTTTGCGGCACAATTCCTGGAATTTGCACGTTAATTAAGTTACACTGTGATTCGAAATATTTTCACTTTGAAAAATGCGAGCCTATTTGCGTCAAATTCGCAAACCCGAACCTTGAAAAAAAAAACACACGTAAATACTATAGTTTTTACAAAAAATAATTTAGTACAACTATTTATTTATTTATTTTATACTCATTTTGCTACCCTTCTATCTACTTTTTTGACATAATTTTGGTAATTTCTTTTAAATAAAAATTAAAGCACGCACTTGTATGTACTAACTTTTATAAATTTAAATACCTGTAACATTTTGCAATTTTTCTATTAAAATATGCAATTTACATTAAAAATAGTGAGCTCAATTTTACACAAATTGTAAATATTTTCATTAAAACCAATCGTGTTGGTTTTGTTTTTAAAGCCCACTTTGCTAAAACAAAATAATCAATTTTGTACAACAAATTTCCGCTCTTCCATCACAACATCCACACTATTTTTGCTACCCTTCTTACTTTTTTAACATAATTTTGATAATTTATTTTAAATAATAATGTTTTAATCGGGTCCTATCCAATCTCGAACACGAATAATAATTGTTCGCCTCCTGGTATAAATTACCCTGTATGTCAGAACTGGGCAGGATTCGAATCATTAAGGATTCGAATCCCGGATTCGAATCCTTTTAAAGGATTCAAAAGAGGCATTCGAATACGTTAGTTCAACTGGATTCGTGATCCGGATTCGTTATATTTTTTTAAGAGGTTTCGTATTCGAATCCAAATGTGGTGGATTCAAATCCTTATGAAAGGATTCGAATATTTATAAAAGGATTCGAATATTTATAAATGGATTTGAATACTTACAAAAAGATTTGAATCGTCAAAAATAATTCGAATTAATTGTGAGGATTAACATGAAAAATGTATTTTGTGTGTTTTTAAATTTCTCGTTAAATCACTGTTTTATACGCATGGCGCATGAAGTAAAATTTCGAATTTAGAAATGCCCAGAAAATTTGTTTTCCAAACTCGAAATTTTACTCCATGCTTAATCTGGGAGTGGAAACGCTCGTTCGAAACTTCAAACTGAATGCTTTGATAAGAGCATTAAATGACTGAAAATGTTTCTAAAGATAATAATCTAGTTTTAAAAATTTTGTTTAATATTACATATTTGAAATAAAATTTTCCTGATTCAAGATTTTTTTCCCTGGCTTTTTAATATAACTTTCTTTGAGGGAAACCCCCATCTTGTTAAATTGTTTTCATAGTTTTTGTCAATATTTAAGTTAATTTTATACATTTTTACGTGTTTTGTAATTTGCCTGCTGATTTTACAAATTTAATAATATCATATAGCTTTTTTGTTAGTGTTTTGGTCAATTTGAATATAATTCTATGACTTTTCTCTGACTTTCCCGGTTTTAATGATATTCAGTGAATTTTTTATTTGCGTAATTTTCAGGCTTTCGTCGATTTTATAATAGAGTTCAATTCAAAGTTTTAAACGGGTGTTTCCATTCCCAGGCTAAGCATGAAGTAAAATTTCGAGTTTAGAAAAGCCCCGTGAAAATTTGTCGAAGGTCGCGCAGCGACCCGAGACAAATTTTCGGGCTTTTCTAAACTCGAAATTTTACTTTATGCGCCACGCGTACAAAACACTGATTTGAAGTGAAGTTCAGAAACACACAAATACATCTTTAATCAGAGTAACAGGGAATCAGATATTTAGGCTGTTATCAACGATGTTCAGTGTTAATAATAAATAATTAGGTTTTGAATATTTTTGTTAAAACAACTTGTATAATAACGATATTTATATATTAATGGTTGCAAAAAAAATAATAAAATTAAATTTATTCTTAAAGGATTTGTATTCGTGATTCGATAAAACAGGATTCGAATCTTTGATTCGAATCATATTTATCTCTTACGAATTCTTTATTCGAGTATTCGTGATTCGAATCATATTAGGTGATTAGGATTCGTAATTCGAATCCTTTTTACGAGGATTCGTCCCAGCTCTGCTATATGTACTGCATAAGGATTAGTGAGAAAACCTAAATCTAATTATGTCGGGTATCCATTGGTGTATGGGGATTAGTGTTTATAAGAGAGATGTCCTCAGGTTTACAAAAAAAGGGCGTATTTTCTATCCCCGGTTGAAAGATGCCGTTCTTTATCACTCCAATAAAAATTGGTCTTTAGACTTAAAAGCTTCCTCGCATCAATCCTGACGATCAATACACACGAGCTTATTATTATTAACACACCTCCATATCCGAAAAAGTATGTGGATTTGTTTTAGTTATCTTAAAAAATACTACAGGATTTTTTGAATAATTTATTGATGATTGTTTATATAAAGAAAATTCGGTCGTTCTTTTTTACGTGTCTACAAAAAGAAATGCTTAATTTTATTATTAATTTGAAAGCTTTTTATATGAAGCCTTTATTTAGATATGCACTGATGTTGAGTAAGTAATCACAAACTTTTGTTCTATCTCAAAAAATTGTTATCCTAATCATAAATAGGGTGGTATAAAATGGTCCGTTTGCAATTAGTCATGCGTTAGCGCCGTTTTTTTTACGTATACACTCGCATAATCTATATTCCACCGGATGTTTTATACAGTTTGTTGAGTATCCAGGTGAGGCGTATTTACTCATGATAAGAAACGTTGGGTCATATACTGATAACGTGCATATCGCGCAAACACGGCCGGTCACATGTTTATAATGCTCGTAAATATATGTATACATAAAGGTACGAGTGTTGGTGTCCATGTGTTTGAGCAAATAACGTTCTCATCCCGATCCAAATGGTGTAATTGTAATATTTCATGGAAATTGAATACCAAGTGGTTTATCAAATGTTGGGCAACTTTTAGAGTGGAGATCTCTAAAAGTTGCTCAAAATATCATCGTTTTAATGAAATGTTAAAGTTTTAGTTGTTTCAGGCCCATTTGTTTAGTTGTTTTAGGACACATTGTTCTTCGCTTATTATTTGCAAGAAAATGTAAAATAGTCCAATACTTATTGGATAGTTGTGGGCAAACTAACAAATATATTTTTATGATTCAAACCCTTTATTATTGACAAAAGTCGATTCTAGATACCTAGTTTTTAAAAATCAAATATATAAATATTTAAACTGGTTAAATTGACGATAAAATTAGTGTAAATATTGAGCATATTAAATGCATCTTATATAAACAATAAATTTCGTTTTTTTCAAAACTAAAAAACTACGAACAGTGATTTATCCTTTAACTTTCTCATCTTGAAATTTCAATACGACAGTATTATTATTGGTGGTAATAACGGCATACACATAAATCACCAACTTCTGTTATTTTTCAAGCGAGTGGTATGCCCCTAAAAAATATTCCCTGTATATTTCACTACGACTTAGTAAGAAATTAATTCATCATAAAGCAGATAATATTTACACACTTTTGTGACAACTTTCAATATTTTTTATGTATCATGATTTTTTATGTGCAATTCCGAAACAATTCATTCATATAAGACCTTGTGTATTTGAACGTACTTCTGGTATATACACGTATAACAACCTTTCTTTGGACAAACGCACATAAACACAGGAGCAATGATATTTTAAAACGTGGGAAAGGATCGGAGAAAGATCTCGGTGGAGATTTGCAGGCCGATGGGCAAAAGGTGGAGTGATGATGACCAGTCGGTGTCAAAACCGTGTTAAATGACCATTGTGTTTCCGTGTCAACGGTTCACAGGTAGATCCTTTTTTTCTGAAAACACGGAAACGCCGTGAAATCACCTGTAATCTCTTTTTCCTTCTTGACTTACAGTCTGTGTAATTATAATCCAATTTTGGGATTCGGTTTGGTTCCAAAGATATTTAATGGTTTTAATTTGTCAACAGATGCGGATTTTTAAAAATATGTGGGAATTTTTTTAGAAGGTTGATAAAGTTTGCCCAAAAGGTCAACGAATTTTAAAATAAATTGTCTTTTTTTTAATAAAAAGTTTCATGTGAAGATCAAAGCTGTTTAAAACAAGTCGACTTCTTTATTTAATCTTCCAAATAGTTTTTGTTAATAAAGACGACTTTTTTTAAAAATCTCTGATCTTCACACGAAACGTTTTATTAAAGAAGGCGATTTGTTTTAAAATCCATTGGCCTTTCACGCAAACCTTTTCAACATTTAATTTAAAAAAATCCCACAAAGAGGTTTTTAAAAGTTATACGTATAGAGAATCTCCACATTTAAAAGAAGATTACAAATTATTTGACAGCAATCTATTATAATTTTTCATCTTCTTTTTAAAGTGTACATTTATTTTATGTTATTATAAGAAGACTTGTTCAGTTTTACTCAGCTCTTACTCCAATTTTCCCACAAACAATAAGAATATAATCAATTCTTGAAAAATATCAAGTAGTTTATGACAGCTACTAATCAAAGTACTATATCGTCGGTTATTGGATAATTAAATGAGTAAATTTCGGTCGTTCGATAATTAATTGAGTACATTTTCTTTGTCTTACTGTGTTCTTCCTAATATATGTATTATTATAATGCTACTCTTAATAGCAGAATTACTGCAAATTTTTCCACTAGCTTACAGCTTTAAAAAATTAGTAGTTAATATTTTATCTACATTTATTTCATAGATTTGAAATATGTTTAATTTCGTCATTCATATACTATTACAAATGTATATTTTGTAAAATGTGCAAGTTTGAATATGAAATAAATAAATTTCAAAAAAGTTAACAGCTTTACATCTAAAATCGCTTCAAAAATTATTATTGTAAACCGTTATTACCGTTTAGAATCAACATTTTTTAAGGCAACAAATCCTAAAACAAAATACAACATCCCTTTTCTAATATTCACACAATATTCTCAAAAAAATGTTAATAGATTTTGAGTTAAAATCGTTTAAAACCCGTTAACTTTTAGAATGAACTTTGTTTAGGACAGAGATGAAATAGCTAATGCTTAGAATATTTCCCTTCTTATAAATTACAGAATATGAAAAAAAGTGGTCACTTATCCTACTAAAAAAAAAAAACATATGGATGACAATCCTTATTTTTTGTATGTGTGTGCATGTATGTGTGTGTGTGTGAAGGAACAAAAATTTGCAAATGTGGTCAACAACGTTTTTTTGTCCCTCTCTTTCTTACTCATTTGAATATTTTTTTATGGGAACACAGAAGGTTTTTTTTAAGTACCTACCCATTGTCACACGTATAAAAAAAAGGTGAATAAAAAAATCCCGTGGGGTGCCTGAGAACAAGTTTCACCCCTAGGAATTTTGGCGAATTACCCCCTTTCAATTTTTTTAGGGCGAACCAAAAATAAAAACAAAATCGTTCGCAAAGACGTTGCAAAAGCATTAAATTAAAGCTTCAACGTAAATATTAATTTTAGAATAAAACACTGCTGTTTGTATAACACTTTTTATTGAATGAGACTGCAGTTTCGCTAAATTTAGCTTGTCATAGCAAACATGAAACACTTTATGTTTGATAACGACAAGCAACATTTTTCGAAACTGCAGTCACATTCAATAAAAAGTGTTAAACAAACAAAGTAAAAAGTGTTTTATTGTGAAATGATTATGTATAACGAAGTAGAAGCCTCCACAATACAGAATTCATTTTAAAAGTTAACGCTTTATAAACGATTTGAGCTGAAAAAAACTATAATTTTTTTTTTTTTGAGAATATTGTGTGAACCTTAGAGAAGGAGTATTATTTTTTATTTTAAACAAACAAAGTAAAAAGTGTTATACAAACAAAGTAAAAAGTGTTATACAAACAAAGTAAAAAGTTCTTCACCTGAAGAAGCAACAACGTTGCGAAACAATTGTCGTGAAATACACAATTTGAAAATCATTAAGTGCTTTATTTAGGTAAAAGTAAAACGTGTTTTATTGTGAAATTAACATGTATAACGAAGTAGACGCCTCCACAATACAGAAAATATTATTTTATTTTCACTTTATTTTATTTACTCAATTAACGGAGTCCATTTAATAATCCATAATTATTATGCTTCAATCAAAATGTGTAGATTTTTTGAATGACGAATGAAAGAAAAGTCGAACAACTTTAAGATATTTCTATTTCCTCAATTATTTTGTCTATATCAGACTTTACAAACAGAAACAGAAGTCATTGAATCAAGAGTTACAAAAAGTAAATTGAATCAGTTACAGTTACAAAAAGGATACAAAATCAATGCGGATTGTTTGGCTTTTTTCAAATTAAACTGTATTTTTATTACAATTGCTTTTTTCTTAATCGTTTTACAGAAACAATAACTTCAGACTCATTATACAGGGATGTTTTCTTTTCTTCTTTGTAAGTACTGTAAATGTTCAAGCATTCGTTGTTTTTTGATTAATTATTCAATTTGAAGCTTCTAACGAGTGTGTCCACTCCCAGACTAAGCATGAAGTAAAATTTCGAGTTTAGAAAAGCCTGAAAATTTAGATTTGCCGGGGCGCGAGCGAAGCGAGTCGGGCCCCGGCAAATCCAAATTTTCAGGCTTTTCTAAACTCGAAATTTTACTTCATGCGCCACGCGTATTAAACACTGAAACATTGTAAATTTATTTTGTCTAACCTAATCTTGCAATTTCAAGTCGCTAAAGCAATTTGCTTTGAGATATGTTAAAAAATTCAGCATTTTATTTCATATAATCTGTGTATGTTGTTTCATATAATTAATACAATAATTGTCTTCCAATTATTAGATATATCAGGAAGCAAATTGCTCCAGGTGTTAAAATTTAAATTAATTTTATCAAATTTTATTTCTTATACTTTTTTCTTAATCGTTTCACAGAAACAATAACTTTAGACTCATCATACAGGGGTGTTTTCTTTTCTTCTTTGTATATACCGTAAATGTTTAAGCATTAATTATTTTGTATTAATTATTCAATTTGAAGTTACAGTTACAGTTATAGTTTGGCTTTTTACAAAGTAAACTGTATTTTTATTACAATTGCTTTTTTCTCTATCGTTTTTCAGACACAATAACTTTAGACTCATCATACAGGGATGTTTTCTTTTCTTCTTATATATATATATACTGTAAATGTTTAGGCATTCCTTGTTTTTTTATTAATTATTTAATTTTAAGCCTCTAACAAGCGTGTCCACTCCCAGACTAAGCATGAAGTAAAATTTCGAGTTTAGAAAAGCCTGAAAATTTGGATTTGCCGGGGCGCGCGAGCGAAGCGAGTCGCGCCCCGTCAAATCCAAATTTTCAGGCTTTTCTAAACTCGAAATTTTACTTCATGCGCCACGCGTATTAAACACTGAATAAATGTAAATTTATTTTGTCTAACCTAATCTTGCGATTTCAAGTCGCTGGAGCAATTTGCTGTGAGATATGTTAAAAAAAATCTGCATTTTATTTGACATAATCTGTGTATTTTGTTTCATATAATTAATGCAATAATTGTCTTCCAATTATTAGATATATCAGAAAGCAAATTGCTCCAGGTGCTAAAATTTAGATTAATTTTATCAAATCTTATTTTATATTAACCCATTTAGCTCTATTTATACAATAACGCAACATTTTTATTGTGTCTTTAATTAATTTCTCACTTAACCCGTGGTGAAACATTTTTGAATATAATACTGGATATTTAATTAAAACACTTGGTTTGTTTCACTAATTTATATTTTCTCCGACTAGTTTCGACCATTGGTCATCTTCGGGGAGGAATTTTTATTGTGTTTTTCGGTTCATTAAGTTTGGTGAGAGAATAATTCAACCTGATGTTGCATTTTGCATATAAATTATGTCGTTGATTACTGAGGCACTTAAATTATGCATAGAACAGTAAATCTGTCGTGTAACTCAAATATTCATTGTATAATTCAATATCTGTCGGGGTATTAGCTCGAGAAGTAGTTGTTTCAATGAATATTTGGAGATTTGTCTCAATGAGACTCAATTTTTGCAGAAAGCCGATATTAATTTTAATTTTTTTTAATATTTTTTAAGATATTCTAATTAACAAAATAGTTGCTCTTCAAAGTAATGATATATTTGAGAAAAATATACTCTGGCTTGTTTTCTTTTTCCAACTGCTGATTAATTTGTTGTCCCGTTTCCTTGTTCATATTTTACGAAATCAACCACTTGTATGCACAATCACGTCCCAAAGTTCCAACAAATCTCAATCTACTGACCAGAATCTCTCTCCCCATCTCACAGTCTCAGGTATAACTGACCAAAGGCCGAAATTTGAATTCTACCCGAAAACAGGTAAACCTCATACGTGTGAATTATTTCCTAACTGCATCCGCATTTGCATAATTTCCCTCATCCCGATTCTTCTCCGCGTGTAACGGCCGAAAATTCGGAAGTGTCCGAATGATCAGAAATTAAGAATTTCCATTGTTAGGGAAATCCCTTCTCCATAAATTCTTCTTCCTCTGCTGGAGGGTTGCATTAGGAAACCCCCACCACCGTCCGCTCTTCGGACCCTCTGATATTTAGTTACCTGTGCGGGATTTTTGTGATCAGTACACGGTCAGCATCATAAGGGATCAGAACTCTACCCCCTTTTATGGGAATACACTGTTAGATCGTGGGGTGCTTTTTTTATCTGGGAGAAAAAAATCGGAGTGTTGTTTTTTTATGGTTTAGTTTTAGTGTTTGTTTTGGTTTTGTTGGTTGTTCAAGATGATGAACTATGAGATGTTTTTGAAGACTAAGTTGTTTTGGATGAAATATTTTGGTGAGTTACTTTTATCAATTTATTATAGTAATGCAACAATAATATACTTATTTTGTTGGACAATTTAATAATATGATTCAAAATTTATAAATCTTTATGATTTCTAAATAACACGACAATTTTTGTTGTAATCAATTTTTTATATTTCTATAAAAGTTGTTATAATTTACGATCTTAGTAAATGCTAGTAAAACTTTAGTAATTTCGTC
Organism: Philonthus cognatus; assembly: GCA_932526585.2. Taxonomy (NCBI): domain Eukaryota; kingdom Metazoa; phylum Arthropoda; class Insecta; order Coleoptera; family Staphylinidae; genus Philonthus; species Philonthus cognatus. The sequence goes on along the minus strand of OW052241.1, from coordinate 29,659,116 downwards.
AATTTTGACTGTTCCAGTTTTGCAAATGTTGACGGATTTTGTTGATCTGCTTAAATTTTTTTTTAAATCCGTAAATTTAATGAAAAAAATACTTTATTTGGTAGGATTTTTTATTAAATCAAGTCATATATAGTCATAAAAACTCAATCATATAGAAATGTCTTTTCTTTTTAATTACGTGAAGATTTAAACTAAACTTGGAATGAAAATATTGACACTTTCTCCTCAATCATTTCTATTTCGCTAGATGTACATTTCGAGTACTATGTACTCATTATCAATAGCTTATTCAATGTAAGAATATGTTTTGTTCAGTAAGCTATTGATAATGAGTTTTTTTATTTTTGCTAGATGTACATTTCGAATACTATTCGAAATGTACATCTAGCAAAAATAAAAAATATTGTGAAGAAAGTGTTAGTCTTTCATTCCAAGTTACTTGATGTACATCGAGCAAAATAAAAATTATTGTAAAGAAAGTGTTAATGTTTGCATTCCAAGTTTAGTTTAAATCTTCCCGTAATTAAAAATAAAACAAATTTCTATATAATTTAGTTTTTTATGACTATATATGACTTTATTTAAAAAATAATCGTATCAAAAAGATATTTTTTATTAAATTTGCGGATTTAATAAAAAAATGTAAATGAGAAAACCCTCAACATTTGCGAAACTGGAAAAATAACGAAATCACTAAAGTTTTACTAGCATCGAAAATTATAACACCTTTTATAGGAATATAAAAAATTGATTACAAAAAAAATACAGGGAAACGCCCTGTATCTTAAAAATATTGGTTTGACATGATCGTTATTTCTCATTTTGGGATTATTTTTAACATCATCATCATCATCTTCATGGGGATTTCTTTGTTGAGTGAGTGCACGAAAAACAGACCCTCGAGATGTTTCTGTTTTGTTATTTTTTTTTCTTTTTCTGTGCTTATTTTTGGAACCGGGCTAATTTTAGAGGATTCACGTCGGACCATGGCCTTCCCCTTCGCTTTCGGCTGAGGCACTTTGTCAAAATTTATTTTCACCCGAGAAGAGTTTACGTTCGAAAAGTGTCAGTATTTCAACCGGAGTATTTCATAACAGTAATGTATAAATAGAGAAAGAAATGAAAAAAGCATAAATTCATGTATATATATTATAATACAAAAAATAGAAGAGGAGACAAAGTAAATGTATGTTACAATATTGTCTTTCAAGAATACAACCATTATTACAGAATTAGAAATGACTGAAAAAGAAATTTGATTAAAATACTTAATTTGTTTTAAAATAGAGAAAGAAATGAAAAAAGAGTACAAATTCATGTCCATATATTGTATTACAAAAATATAGAAGAGAAAACAAAGAAAATATATGTTACAATATCGTCTTTTAAGAAACAACAAATATTATTACAGAATTAGGAATGACAGAGAAAAAAGAAATTTGATTAAAATACTTAATTTGTTTCAAAATAGAGAAGCAAATGAAACAAAAACCATAAATTCATGTACATATCATGTTGTATTACAACAAATAGAATACAAAGAAAATGTATGTTACAATATTGTCGGTCAAGAATACAAACATTATTACAGATTTAAAAATGACAGAAAAGATAGAAATTTTATTAAAATACTAAATTTGTTTCAAAATGGAGAAAGAAATGAAAAAATAAGCATAAATTCATGTACATATATTGTATTACGAAAAATAGAAGAGGAGACAAAGAAAATGTATGTTACAATATTGTCTTTCAAGAATACAAACATTATTACAGAATTAGTAATGACAGAGAAAAGATAGAAAATTGATTAATTTGTTTCTAAAACAGTGAAAATATTGTTTTTCCATCTATCAAGTTAGACAATAGTTCAATATATAGATTAGAATATTGTCTTATGCTCACTTGCACATCATGGCTAAAAAGTTAATCACGATTAAGTCAGAAAGTGGCTTGCACCGCAACTTAATCATAGCTAAAATCCCCTAAAAACCTCAAATTGTTAATTATCCGATTTCCACCGATTTACATTCCGAGCATTCGTCGTGAAGTTAGGGCAATAACGACGTTTATTTTCGTGAAATAATTTATTGTTTATTTGTGTGTTTATGATTTTCAACGTAAACCATCGTATTCAACCTCATATTTATTGTAAAATATGTTCTGCCATAAAAATAAGGCTCTTAAAAAACTACACCCATTAAAATAACTACAGGAATTGAATGCAGCTATTTCATTATATTCACACAAAATTGTTTTTTTTAATGTAATGCAGCTATATATATTAAAAATAACAATTTTGTGTGAATGTAAATAAATTCAATTCCTATATTTTCTGTAGTATTTTCAATGTCTAATAAAAAACAGCAACTGGTCTTGATTTAAATCACTATCATCAAATTTCCTAGTTATTTTTGTAAATTATTAACAAAAGCAATAATTTTGTGTTCACTGCCACTAAAAATCTCAAACTTCGTTCTTCTTTGTGCTAAAGATAATGCTAACACATCTTTGCTAGAGATGGGTGGCGTCAACAATGTCACGTCGACAATGTCATTGTCGACGTGTCAAATTTCACGTCGACGTCAACTATTTGTACAACGTTCCTAACGTCGTCAATGTCGACAATGGTGTTAATTAGTATAACAATTGAACTATTCAGCGATTTTAGCAGGTAGCTTGGAAGTTAACACAGTATCCAGAACTCTCAAAATCACCTAAAACCGCAACATATAAATTATAATAACATAACCTTTAAATAGTATTGTTGACATTGTCAACATTATTGACATTGTCGACGTTGTCACGTGTGTCACGTCGACGTTGTCACGTGTGTCACGTCGACTATTAAAGTCGACGCATCGAGGCCCATCCCTGATCTTTGCCATCAAGAAGCATCTCTCCTCTCTTTTTTCTGTATATTATTGTACTAAAAGCACTAGTGCTGTAACAAACATTTACGAACCCATCACAAAACAAACAAACCTAAAGAAGAGATTCATTTGAAGAAGATTTATTTGGCTTTTTATTAATAACTCAATGAGTTAACAACAATAGTCATTTTTTTTTTAAATTAATCTCTTGTGAATAGTTTTTTCCCCTTGAACTACCAAAATATTTAAATTTTGTTGATTATTACATAATAAAACGGGTTGAGATGTCGCGATATCGATTTCAGCAAACAGCTGCGAGAGCAGCCAGCAGCCCCCGACGCGACGAGTGTTATAATGACACTCTCTCCGCCAGCAACCCTTCGGCCCTTCTGTCCCCCAGCCACCCACTGGTTTTATTAATCATCAACTCGACCGGATCGCATTTTTAATTGTTAACCAGAGGGCCTTTCGCACAATAAAAAAAAACCATGCTGTGCATAACAACTATTGCACAAACTACAAGTACAATTCGGTTGCGGGGATAGAGACAAACTTCACTTGGTGATCAATTGAGTGAAAAATTAAATTCAGACATGTGTAGTTGGTTAGTGTAAATGCTCAGAATTGCGTTTTGTTCTAATTGAAGCTTCTAACGAGTGTTTCCACTCCCAGATTAAGCATGAAGTAAAATTTCGAGTTTAGAAAAGCCTGAAAATTTGGATTTGTCGGCGCGCGAGAGAAAAGACCGTTACAGAAAAATATCCTTAGATAGAAGATTTGCGTTACGGCACATATGTCGTCAAAATTAATGAGTATTATTTATTCAATACTAATAATAATTCAATTTAATGATTGAAAAACGAATCACAACTTTTTTCATAAATATTCTATTTACCCAAAACAATAAGAAAACAACAGTTGAAGAGTGTGGTTTTCCTGTAATGTTAAACTCAATTGTTTCAAACTTGAATTTGAACTTAACTTGTAACCCCTAATGAGGCTTTTATATTTTTCAAACTTACATTTTAATTTTCAATTCAAAATTGAGTATTATTTATTCAATATGAACTAGTATTGAATAAATAATACTCAATTTTGACTGGAAAATGTAAATTTGAAAAATACAAAAGCCTCATTAGCGGTTACAAGTTATGTTCTAATTTAAGTTTGAAACAATTGAGGGTTGGTAATTTTTCCGGCATAGTTGTATAATAAGTTTTAATATGAATGTGATTGTAATCGAATTAATTATTTTTATACTATTATCATCATTGACGCGTGTAAACTTTTCTGTAGTAGCACAAATTGATTAAATAAATAAAAATAAATAAAATAAAAATACAGGAAAACCACATTCTTTAATCATTAAAAAATGTATCACAACTTTTATCAGAAATGTGCTTTTTTCATGAAGCAATAAGAAAACAACAGCTGAAGAATGTTGCTTTTCTTTAATGTTTAATTCAATTGTTTCAAACTTATGACTGTAAAATAATAATAACAAATGCCTTTAATTATTGAACTGAAAAACCAATAATTATAATTTATTAGCGTAGGTGAAGTTCAGTCAGGTAGTACCTGTTACTGCTCTTCCACTGAACCTACCAACTAAAAATCTGAAAAATTAAAGATAACAAAATGTCATGCGAAATAGTTATTCAAAAAGCATAAAAATATGCAAAGTTCTACTAGTTTCATCAATTTATTATCATCCTCAAAGCTCTTAATGTGGGCGTACATATCTTTTAAAACTGAATAAAGTCAACGATTTAAGGGTTCTGGGGGTTTTATTATTGTATAATTTGTAGATGTTAAATGTAAAGCATCTAACAAAGATAGCAAAGATGAAAATGTAAAGGTATACTAAAATGATAAAATCTTTGTATGTATCTTTAATGTAATTTTATTTATAATGGATACAGGGTTTTTTCTTTGCAGTATATGTACTTATACATATTTCAAAACAATTGCTCTAGACGTTCAAATTAATCAAATTAACATTTGTAAATTTAATTAACATGAAATCAAATAAAAGCTTTATATTTTGAACTTCAGTTTGAATCAGTGTTTTATACGCGTGGCGCATGAAGTAAAATTTCGAGTTTAGAAAAGCCTGAAAATTTGGTTTGGCCGCTCCGCGCTTCGCGCTACGCGACCAAACCAAATTTTCAGGCTTTTCTAAACTCGAAATTTTACTTCATGCTTAACCTGGGAATGGAAAACACTCGTTAAAAGCTTTGAATTAAATTCTTTTCAAAAAACAAAGAATATCGGAAACTTTACAGCGTACACATACATATATGGTATGTATACTTAAAAGAGAAACTCCCTGTATTTGCAATGCTTTGATTTTACTCTTTAAAACTTTTAAACTAAATTTTCAGGCTTTTCTAAACTCGAAATTTTACTTCATGTTTAATCTGGGATTGGAAATACTCGTTAGAAGCTTTAAATTCAAAGTTTTTATAAAAACAACGAATGTCTGAAAAGCTACAGCAAATAATTGTGATATACCGGGTGAGGCATCGGCTTAGGACATATAGGAAATTTAATATAAATTCCAAAGAGGCCAGTTATTGTCTCCCCTATACATTTTTGAAGAAACTTGTATTTAAACTTTTTAAAGTACTAGATTAGATAAGAATACCTACCAACCCTAAATACTTTCTACTAAGGCGTTTTGAAGGTATTTTCAAAATAATGTCTTGTGCAAATTAAATTTTTTTAGGACATAATTTTGCAAATAACTTCAAAACGGCTTTGTAGAAAGTATTCAGGGTTAGTAGGTATTCTTATCTAATCTAGTACTTTAAAAAGTTTTAATACAAGTTTCTGCAAAAGTTAATAGGGGAGCCAATAATTGGCCTATTTAAAATTTACATTAGATTTCCTAAACAGGGAGTTTTTCTTTTAATATAAATTTTTATACATAGCCCAATTACAGTTTTTATATAAGGTTGATAGAATAAAACACTTGGTTTTTGTTTCACAAATTCAATATTTTATTTCCACGACTAGTTTCGGTCAGACGACCATTATCAATGTGGTTTACAAGGATTACTATGATTTATAAAAGAGCGGACCGCGTTTTATACATTGGGGATTAAGGCTAATGGCTTAAGACTAAGTAGGGTGGGAGGAGACCTGATTACTGGAGCGTAATTTGACAAAGGTGTCGATCAACGGGGTGTTACTTGCGTCTAAATTGTCGTTGGTTAGATATAGGCCCTTTCTGATCGCATCCTTAATGTAAAAAATTTCCCAGTAATTAAGTTTCCTCGATTTGTTTATGATTTTTAATGTTTTAAATTTCGAGGGAGTGAAAAAATGGCCATTATCAATGCAATGCTTAGCGAAGCCTGTTTTTGCCTGGTTATCCAAGATAGATTTTTTGTGTTCTTTTAAACGAGTATTAAAATTTCGTCCAGTTTGGCCGATTGTTTCTTGAAAATAATTCAATTTGATGCTATAAACGAGTGTGTTCCACTCCCAGACAAAGCATGAAGTAAAATTTCGAGTTTAGAAAAGCCTGAAAATTTGGTTTGGTTGCGTAGCGCGAAGCGCGGAGCGACCAAACCAAATTTTCAGGCTTTTCTAAACTCGAAATTTTACTTCATGCGCCACGCGTATAAAACACTGATATCAAGTGAAGTTTAAAATACATAAATTTCACAATAATTCATGAAAAATTAGGTGGGTCAAGGGTTTTTAGTCCAAAAACTTGATTCCTAGACTATACAAATCTCGAAACTTCGAAAGGCCCAGAGGCCACACGACCCACCGACCCCATAACATAACATACAAATCTCGAGATATATTTGTGACGTCTGTTACACATGAAAATCGAATTTAACATATTAAAATAATTGACGTCTCTTTACATCATTGTATGTGAATGAGTTCAGTCAAAGTTGGCGATGATTCAAAATTCAAGCGTTTGTTTTATGGTAACTACATGTCTTGATCTAGTAGGTTTATTATACATCATTACATAATCTATAATTTCGAGTTTTTCCTTTTAATTCTGATTCGTGATATATTCCAGAATAAGCTTAAAAAGTTTTCTTCAATATTTACCTTACAATCTACAGTGCGATCGTATAAATTATGATTTAGAGTAGGCGGCATTTTTTGTGCGGTTGCCCAGAATGCTAATTGAATGATAGAATAATTTGAGGTTATCGTAAACTTTGTGTAGACAGTCAGTAGTGCCAAATTCAAAGCCTACTCTAAATCATGTTTTAAACGATCGCACTGCATTATTGTTCAAGTTTTTATATTTTAAATTATCGGCTATTAATAGAAATAAAAATTAATCGTAAACATTTGGAGGTTCACTGGTTTTTAAATTATGTATCTTTTTCAAAACCAGTTCCTCAACTCAGGTAAATAATGTATCCCTCGTGTGTCCAACCAGTGTCCACTACCTCTCACCCTCAAAACTGACCACTCCCTAACAACCAATACGGACAGCCGTCGGATTCCCAGAAACTCCCCCTGCGCTCGGACACTGGTCAGAACTTGACCCCAAGGGCGAGAAACCCTCCTTTTCAAACCGGCTCAATCAATATTCTATTTATATGTATATATACGCGATTGCTATCGCAACTTTATTGATGGGATTGTGGGGGTGGGCGGAAACAATCAGAGAAATATATTTCCGATTTATATTCGGATAAGAAGTTTTTTTTTTGCTTGGGTGAATGGAGGGTGAAGAATAATGTCCAGTAAATTAAGCCCTTCCTACCGTGCCATTAAAACATATCCAGGTGCAGCGGCGCAGCGTGCGTTTATAATGGACCAAACAACTCGCAGGAGACGTGGGTATTGTCCAAGCCTTGAAAGGGTGGTTTCTATTTTTTTTTTTGTTTCTCTTGGTGATTATTTTTTTTTGTTTGGCGTATAAACAAGGCGAAATCCGTTATGCTGCTGTGGGACATACCAGTGTCACTTCATGATCGTGTTAAGGGCGGTAAATAAGATAATCCAATTGTTTTTTCGTGGCAAAGGTGGTCAGTAATCAGATTGAGGGGGTGGCCCCGGGGGATGCCTGTCGCATTTTCCGTGGCGCGGTTAATCAAATTCCGGGCGCGCACAATCGTATTAGATAACTAAAATAAAAACCCGAAATTTGCGGGCAATAACGGTTCCGGTGGCAAACAAGCCTGTTTATCACTACGAAGCAACCCCCTGCGTATCAGTCACGCCCTTGCTTTTATTGTATTGAATCCACGCGCTTGTTGACTGGACGGAAAATAACATAAAATACTACATATGTCGATATTCCATCAATTGATTCCACTCTCTGCGCGTCTGTGTTGGTTTCCATTTCCCCTCGCAGGGGTTGGTAATAAATATTTTTAATTGTCCTGCGTATAGTTTGATATAAGTTATTAGAACTGGGGGCTATTAGTGGCAGGAACACTTGATTGGAAATAGCCCTCGTCCTGATTAAGCTCAGGATGGTCCAGAAGAGTATCGCAGAAACTGTGCACAAGTGGCAACGGTTGGGATTATTTTATTATCTCTTAGGGGTGACAAATGTACTCCGGGTCATGACACAAACTACCCAACACTGGTTTTATGTCCTGCTACAATTTATATATCCACAGAAATATATCTCTTTCGGTTAAGTCATTAACATTTTCTTTAGATTGATAATTGCCTACCCTAGAATCCTCATAAAACTTTTAGAGGAAAAGTGATGTTTTTGAGATCACTCAAAATTTTAACTAAATTTGGGCTAGCACTTTAAATATTGTACCGCTAAGGCTGTTAATTGTTGAAACTCCATAATATCAATTAGTAAAATTGTTTTTCATTTTACTACAATAATTGTATAACCACACAGTGGCTTTATTAGGTAGATGTATGATCTGCAGATGAGGCTACTAAAAGCATTTCTTAACCACACAGTGGCTTTATCAGGTAGTTCAATAATCTAAACTATATTATTTTTGATGTACTACAACAACTGTTTCACTACATAGTGGCCTTGTATGGTAAAACAATTGTTGTAGTAAATAAATAAACAATATATATACCTTACACAAATTTCCCTTTCTCTATCTACTTTATCCTTCTGTTCCCATATGATTTAAATATTGTGAACTTTATGTATATTTGAACCTCACTTGGAAGCAGTGTTTTATATGCGTGGCGCATGAAGTAAAATTTCGAGTTTAGAAAAGCCCAGACAAATTTTCTGGGCTTTTCTTAACTCGAAATTTTACTTCATGCGCCACGCATATAAAACACTGATTTCAAGTGAGGTTCAAATATACATAAAGTTCACAATATTTTAGTGTTTTATACACGTGGCGCATGAAGTAAAATTTAGAGTTTAGAAAAGCCCAGAAAATTTGTCTCGGGTCGCTGCGCGACCCTCGACAAATTTTCACGGGGCTTTTCTAAACTCAAAATTTTACTTCATGCTTAGTCTGGGAGTGGAGAACACTCTTTTAAAGCTTAAAATTGAACTCTTTCTAGAAACAACGAATACCTGTAGATTTAAATAAAATTAGGTAAATTTGGAATACTTATATTTTAAAGAAAAACCCCCTTTATATGAGTACAAAGTACTGAGTACAATAAATTTAAACACAAAAACTAAATCCAATTTTTCAGGCTTTTCTAAACCAGAAATTTTACTTCATGCTTAATCTGAAAGTGAAAAACACTCATTAGAATAATTCGATGAGTGATTAAAAGAAATTATGGGATATTTAAAAAAATTACCATCTGAATCAGATCTAACCTAACATACATCATGGTTAGATGTAGATTTATAATCAGACTTCACAACATGACATCTTAACCAAACCAAACTCCACAAAATGTATTCTAACCTAACCTAACTCCTCCATAAAATAACATCTAAGTCAATCCGATTCCGCAAAGAGATATGTAACCTAACCTAACTTAAGACCACAAAGTGACATCTAATTAAACCCCTCTCTACAAAACAAATTCTGACCTATCTCCATAAAATAACTTAACATAACTTTGTAGAGTTGAGTTAGGTTAGGTTACATATCTCTTTGTGGAATCGGATTGACTTAGATGTCATTTTATGGAGTTAGGTTAGGTTAGAATACATTTTGTGGAGTTTGGTTTGGTTAAGATGTCATGTTGTGAAGTTTGATCAAGTTGGATTGGGTTTAGATGTAATTGTGTAGAGTTGGGTTAGGTTAAATGTCATTTTGTGGTTAGAATTCATTTTTTGAAGTTGGGTTTGATTATAATAGGTAATACATCTAATCTAATCAAACCCTATTTCAACGTCATATTGTGATATTGTGATTTACCTGAATATTACCAATAAACAGGTTTTGAATGTTACATTTGGTGCTTCTTTTACGACAAAACGTTCACTTTGAAACTTCTAACAAATGTTTTCCACTCCTCGATTGAGCATAGTTAAGTTAGATGTCATTTTATGGAGTTAATTTAAGTTAAAATTCAATTTGTGGAGTTGGATTTGGTTTAGATGTAATTGTGTAGAGTTGGGTTAGGTTAATTGTCATTTTGTGGTTGGAATTAGATAATACATTTAATCTAACATTAAAAGTGCGATTCTTTTCGCAATCTACAACAAGTTAGTCTTACAAAGACTATATCAAACACTCATTGAAACAACTACTTCCCGGGCTAATACCCCGACGGACATTGAATTATACAACAAGTGTTTGCTGTTACATACAGTAACCTACTGCAAATGTAACAATTTGGGTCAAATTCTTTAGGCCATCTATAGACGCGTTTCGAGATTTATCTCTCCTCAGTATAGCTTTGCCATTCCCTCTAAGCAATTTGACACCTTAGACTGGCGGTCAAACACTTGTTGTATAATTCAATGTCCGTCGGGGTATTAGCCCGGGAAGTAGTTGTTTCAATGAGTGTTTGATATAGTCTTTGCAAGACTAACTTGTTGTAGATTGCGAAAAGAATCGCACTTTTAATGTTTGAAGTATTCTGCAACCAAGAATTGGCAATTTCATTTATACTAACATTTAATCTAATTAAACCCAACTTCATTCATTAAATGTCATTTTGTGGTTGGAATTAGATAATACATTTAATCTAATTAAACCCAACTTCATTCATTAAAAGTCATTTTGTGTTTGGAATTAGATAATACATCTAATCTAATCAAAATTTGTTATTGATAATGAGCACCCTGTGTCTCGAAATGTACATCTAACATAAAAATAAAAAGTGAAGTAAGGAATAACAGTCTTTCTATTTGTGATTAATCACTTCACGTAAATTCGAAACAATACAGTTAATCTAATCAAAGCCAACTTCAAAAATGAATTCTAACCACAAAATGACATCTAACCTAACCCTACTCTACACAATTACATCTAAACCAAATTAAACTCCACAAATTGAATTCTAACCTAAATTAAGTACATAAAATGACATTTAACTTAAAGATCCGCAATCGAGGAGTGGCAAACGTTTGTTAGAGGTTTTAAATTGAACGTTTTTTCGTAAAGAAAAGCTCCAAATGTAACAATTAAAACTGGTTTATTGGTAATGTTCAGGTAAATCACAATATCACGTTGTTTAACTGCTAAAAATCATCAAGTGCATGAAAATTGTTCTCAAGCCGACGATAATATTATTGTCATTTTACGTCAATGTCGTTATTTTCGATGTATATTGTTATTTTAGATCAACATTATTTTATGAAATTTACAGTCGATATTGACATTATACGTGTATTTTATATAAATTACCGACATTTATATAAAATACAATATCAATATCAACATCTTAATCGATGTTGATATTGTATGCCAAGGCCGTAGCCGGGGAGCGGGATATTGGGGTTCAAATCCCCTCCGACATTTTCAAATTGTTAAATTTTTCTATGTAAAAACTGCCTTGTTGGGTCAAAAACAAAATTTTTACCCTTATTTAATTATTTTTTTTTTTTTGTTATAGATACGGATGAACCAGGCACGGATCCCCACCAAGACATCCTGACATGCGGCGTCTGCCAAAAACCCTTCGCCCTCTCCGACATCGTCCGCTTCATCCAGCACAAGATCGCCTCCTGCAACAAAGAGAACCTCGGCAACTGCTTCACGCACAACGACAGAGAACGGGACAACGACGACGGCACCTACCCCCTGTCCACCATAAACACGAGGCGGCCGAGCATATCCGCCCCGATCTCCGGAAAGAAGGCCTCCGGGAGCACGACGAGGGTGCACACACCGCCGCCGGCCTCGCCTCGACTTCCAGCACCCGGTGATTTGTGCGTGGACGGAGCCGCTTCTTCCACGCCCAAGAGGAGAGCGTCGAGTTCACCGCTGACGTCCTCGGGGAGTTTGGAGGATGGAGAGGATATCAAACCGAATATCAAGCAGGAAAGGATGGACACGTCTTCCTCATGTCCGGAGGAGAGTTCGTGTAAGAAGTCGCGGACGGAGGTTGCCGACGCTGAATCGAATACGACACATAGTGGTGAGTATTTTTTGTATCCGTAACTCTAACATAAGGATCAACGGATGTGTATAGCGACATCTTACGGAAATTTGTAACGAGTGTTAACCACCAAACCTCGCTATTTAGGTTTTATTTATACTTCTAACCAGTGGCGTAGATAGGGGGAGAGGATTTTGGGGTTCAATCCCTCCCGCTATCCCCATGAGTTTTGAGAAATGGAAAAATGAAATAAAAGACTCTTTTTCTGTTAACTGTTAACTTTGTTTTTATTTTTATTAACATCTAAGCAGTGGCGCTGATATCTTTTTGCAATGTCCCCCCTCATTCTAGTATTTAGTTCAATATATGTATATTTCTAAAGCCCTACAAAGACAAGTACAAGAAATGGTTCACTAATTACTTCTATTACTATCTTTACTAGTGAATGATACGATATCGTACAAATATTGGATTCAAATTGATATTTTTCGTGCAAATATTGCATTCAAATTGATATTTTTAGTACAACATCAATTTGCATTCAAATTGATATTTTTAGTACAACATCAATTTGATCCAAATATATCAAATTGATATTATCATAAATAAATATATTTTGGGAGCAGACCGCGTTAATAAACTTCCGAGAAATCCGAAGCTCATCCAAGCGTGTCGGCATTCGTGAAATATCAAAGATTTTTTATATATAAATATATTTTGAGAGCAGCCCGCGTTAATGAGCCCCCAAGAAATCCGAAAATCATCCGAGCATTTGGGCATTCGTGCAATATCAAAGATAGTTTCATATATGTGTATTTCTAAAGCCCTACAAAAACAACTACAAGAAATGGTTCACTAATTACTTCTAATACTATCTGTACTAGTGAATGATACGATATCGTACAAATATTGGATTCAAATTGATATTTTTAGTACAAATATTTGGATCAAATTGATATTATCATAAATAAATATATTTTGGGAGCAGACCATGTTAATGAGTTCCCAAGGAATCCGAAACTCATCCGAGCGTTTGGGCATTCGTGTAATATCAAAGATTTTTCATAAATAAATATATTTTGGGAGCAGACCGCGTTAATGAGCCCCCGAGAAATCCGAAATTCATCCAAGCGTCTCGGCATTCGTGCAATACCAAAGATTTTTCATAAATAAATATATTTTGGGAGCAGACCGCGTTAATGAGCCACCAAGAAATCCGAAACTCATGCGAGCCTTTAGACATTCGTGCAATATAAAAGATTTTCGTTTGTTTTATGTGGGTGGATTGCGTGCTAGGACGCAGTGAGAGTTTTCCTAGTGAATCATGTTACCTATAAATTAGCCGGGATGGATAATAAGCTAACTTGTTGGTGGTCAGAGTTGACCCTTGGCCCGTGCATGTCTTGCCATTACCTGATTTATGGATGGCCTGTCCTGTTATTTACCCACAGTTGCATCTCCGGCTTCATTAGCGCCGTACCGGAATCGTAAAACACACACAGACACACCATCTGATTAAATGCACAAATCAAGAAAAGAGTTAGATAAAATAATAAAAATGAAATTAATTGAAAATCAAATGTTGATTAACAAAATTAAACTAAACTACACCTGCATATCTGAATGAAAAAAATAAAAAATATAAAAAAAGACGAGACAACCATCTTCTACCAATTGTTTAAAACAATGTTTCTAGGCAATCGATTACCGTTAATGTATATTATGATAATTACGTCCAATTAGTGAGGATATATTATTTTAAAAGTCCCTGAAAATTATCCTTCCCCCTCGCTCGTGTAGAATCGATTTTCACTGGCGGTCGAGCGAAAATTTAAAATTCCAGCCTCGTCCCCTAATCTATTACCGAAATATGTGATGTCTTGATAGTTTTCAGTCCGCGCCCATTTGAAAACCGATATTGGGAAACACAATACATGATTATGAATTTCCCTTGGTGACGGGAAGGGCGCGCGCGGGTGTTACCGATAGGGCCCTAAATCAATCAGATTTCAATACGGTTTTTAATAAAGAGAAGCCGACGACAAGAGCCCCGGGGGTCGTACGTTATACACTTTTTTTTACAATTTTCACCAACGTTCGTTTTTGCGGTGTAAATATCGTGGCGGGATTAAACATTTTAATAACAAACAATAGCGGGTAAAAGATATAATTTTGTATGATGATAGACTTTTTGTATACGAAATAAAGATAATTTGAAACTATGACTGGATTTATTATGACTAGATCACGGGAAAAATATTTACGAAATTAACTTATTGTAATTTTTTTAAATTACTACTGTCCATTTGCACCCATGTAAATCAGTGATTAGTACTCCTTAAAAACAGAGTAATGTTATGTATAATTTTTTTACGAATTCGCATAATGATAAAAGAGACATGTTTAGGATGTCTTACAAATTTAAAACATTCTTGTATTCTAGAATTATGACTTAGTCAGAGGCTTCATCAATGATTAGTGGTTGATTCAAATTAATCAGTCGGAGTGCAAATGTTAATTTGATGTATTTTATATTTAGCCTGATTTAAAAATGTGTGAAGAAAAATGTAAATATTTTATTATTCAAATATTACAACTATTATTCATTTAAAAAAAGAGGTTTCGTTTTATTCTTACTTCACAATATTTCAGTGTTTCAAACGCGTGGCGCATGAAGTAAAATTTCGAGTTTAGAAAAGCCTGAAAATTTGGTTTGGTCGCTCCGCGCTTCGCGCTACGCGACCAAACCAAATTTTCAGGCTTTTCTAAACTCGAAATTTTACTTCATGCTTAGTTTGGGAGTGGAAAACACTCGTTTATAGCTTCAAATTGAACTCTTTAAAAACAAGAAATGTCGGAAAATGTACAGCGTATAATTAAGTATATTTAAAGCATAAATTTCCAGAATGAAATATAATAAGCCATTGATAAAAATCATAAAAAGAAGTGCAGAATTTTACCCTAAATCAACTTTTAGAGTTAGCTCTATAATAATTAATTCGGCCGTTAATGAGTTAATTGAGGCACTTGAAATTGTAAAAATTGGATTACTTGCAAGACCGTAGGCTATACAAATTTCGGAGGGGGAGCTTTAATGGTAAAAATATTGTTTTTCCTCTTACAGGGCCGATTTTACATTCAAACATTTAACATTTTGATAATTTCGGTAGGGTTTAAACACCTATACCCCCCCCCCTGGCTACAGCCTTGAGTACATGCAAGGAGAGATTGAAAGATACTGGTATCCAGTATATTTTCTATAAATCCACAGAGGTGTAAGTGACTAATAAAAAAACTTATAAATCTAGTTTTATGGTTAAAGTTATATTGCTTCTAGATGATTTATTTGCATTTTAAACAACGAAGAAAAATATTCAATCGATTTTTGATAACTAGGGCTCGTTATATCGATGATGGTGTTTTGATTACTAAAGCTCGGGATGTTAATTGCCATTAATTTAGTGTAACTTTAGAACAATATTTTAGATTTATTGACATCACCATAAACATACCAGACTGTAATTATGAAAAACTCGTTTCAAAATTGCTCTTTTTTAAAATACAGAAAAGATAATTGATAAATAAGGCTCATAAATGTTGAAAGTTCATCATCACTTTTATATAAATAAAACAATTTAAAATTTCTTCGCCTGAAGAAGCCACAGTGCTGCGAAACAATTGGAGCGAATGCACAATATATATATATATATATATATATATATATATATATATATATATATATATATATATATATATATATATATTTGAAAGTTTTTAAATTGTTTTATTTATATAAAAGTCACAAAAAGGATATTTATTCTATCAATGTATAATAATAACACTTTTATTGTCGCACTTTACAAACATACACACATACATATATTTGTACATGGAAAACGTCACATAAAATATCTATTAAGTTAATCTATCCAAAACTACAGGAAAAATATTCTGCCATACAGTATGGTTCCATATCACATATCAGCTTGTATACCGTGTTCTTCATTCTGTTGTAATTTACAATATTTTTTTATTTCAATAGGTAGGTGATTGTAGATTTTCAGACAGGCATAAAAGCAACCTTTCTCGAATTTATCAAGCCTATGCTGCGGTAGGTTATATACTTGACCTCTTCTTGTGTTATAACCTGTACAGTAGTATACATCATTAAACAATGGTTTATTCTTCCAAATGAACTTTATACACTCGTATATATATAGCCCATAAAATGTGAGCATATTAGCTTGCTTAAAGATACCCCTACAACTTGAGTTATATTTTACTTTTAACAGAACTCGGAGTATTCTCTTTTGTATAATAAATGCTCTTATGGCGTTTGTACTGCTGCCCCAAAATATCAGACCATATCTAAGGTGTGAGACTATGTTAGCAAAGTAAAACAGTTTTCCTATGCGAATGTTTGTGTTACATATCAGTATTCTTAAGTCATAACATGCACTACTTAGTTTTCTACAGATATATGTAATATGGTGGTTAAACGTATGGACCGAAAGTTTTTGGAAAAATTTCATAAGCTGACAACTCTTGTAAAAATAGTTTTATATTTTTATAAAATTTTTCAACAATCTCTCATAACTATCCAAATCATAAAACAACTTATATATAATCGACAAGGGACCGTTATTTTCGATTTGCCTAAGTTTTCCCCTGACGCCTTGTATCATCAACACCGTTGATTTCTCTAATTTTTCTGGATATAAGACGTCGCTATTGTTCTTTATTTATTGCTTCTCATCTGTTATTATAGATTTTGCGACTTAATATTGCTTAGAACTCTCCAATTGGGCATGCCTGAGGTAGGTTAGGTCCCCTACCCTAACCTACCACAAGCTCGCCCAATTGAAGAGTTCTAGGCAATATTGTCCACTTTCGGTCCAAAGTTGATGTTGTTGGCCTCATTCCAATGCCTTGTGATTGTCGCATAATGGCATGAAGCAAAATCTGACCAATACATTATTTCATCATCCGCATGATGTGTGTTCAAAAACTGAAGCAGTTTAGAGAGACATTTCTGGATATAACTCTGCATTTATGGCTTCGCCCCGAACAACGCCAATGTAGGGCTGCGAGGTGAAGCCAGCCTCAGAAATTGCACACGATACCAAAATTTTGTCCTCAAACTTTTGTTGGCTTTCTAATCTCGCATCATCCTGGGATATTCTCGTAATCGTCTGTGTAGAAATCATCATTACCCTTCATCTCAGAGTTGGACAAAGTGAAATATTTTTCATCGCCCATCACGATCAACTTCTTGACGAAATGCACTCTCCTCAAAGCGCGGCAACATCTCGGAATCTCTAACTGAACATCTGTGTATTTTGGAGCCTTCCTTCTTTTCCAGAAGACAATATTCTCACTTACAAGGGTCCTAAACACCCTAGTCTTTCCAACATTTAATCTCCTGGCCAGTTTTCGCTGCGAGATCCCAATTTTGTGTTTAGCTGCTTAAATCAGTCTTCCCTTTTAATTGGTTCAAAACCTGTGACCTATCGCATTAAGGCAAGTTTACACATGGTATCCCTTCGTGGCATTCTTTGATTGTGCAATAAATAGTTGATTTCGTTATGGAAAAATTGATTGACAAGGCTGATAAATGTTGAAAGTTCATCTTCACTTTTATATAAATAAAACAATTTAAACACTTTCAAATATATATTGTAGCGAATGCATAATATATATTTGAAAGTGTTTAAATTGTTTTATTTATATAAAAGTTATTTGGTTATGTTTTAATCTCGATAAATATTGACAATGTCTCGTTTCGACATTCCCCCAACATTCGCCCAACCAGATAAAAGATTAATTTTATAAGACATTTTACGAAGCAGAAACCAAAAACGTTTGCATTGTTTATTTAAATGACATGACTGGTAACATTTTATCTCCTTGGCCTGCTTCATTACATGCATTTTGTCACTTAATCAAACCAGGTGATTTTTTCCTAAAACTTTTGGACCATACGTTACAGCACCATAAACATCCGACACAGTTGTTATCAAAAACTCATTTTATACCTTGTAATTTTCAAAAATTAAAGAATATAATAATAAAATATCATAATACCATAATCATCCGACACACTTATTATCAAAAACTCATTTTATCCCTTGTAATTTTCAAAAATAATATTATAATAAAATATTAGTATTTCAAAATACGACTTTAGAAAGCTTGGATGGCTTGGAAAATCCAGTGGAATCTATGGTTAATGAAAATATAGATCTTTTGTATATAAATATGGTCAGAAACAATCATTAATCAAGAATTGTTTTACTTAAAAGATTTCCCTTTGGGTAATTTGCTTTTTTTATAAACTTAACATTGTATGAATGTTAAATACGAACTTGCAGACTTATCGATCCCAATAATTTATTGTGGAAAAAACAACACATTGCGTACAAAATACATTACGAACCGAAAGGGATCAGGGATCATTAACATCGCGGACAATAGTGGTCCACCCTTTTTGATGACGCTAATAAGTGCAGCATAGTGTGAAACAATCATAAGGTCCCAAAATGCGGGCGGTGCAGCGTTATTGATCTCTTCCAATTTTCATTTTTTTTTTTATTCCGGTGGATTGTTTAATAGAAAAGGGATTATGTGTTATTTTTTTTGTCTCGGGGTGTCACCGGTTAAAGAGTTGTCTGGTTATTGAATGTGTGCAGAATGTGACGATGAAGGGTACAAGACGGCAGGGTTAGGCTCTCCGGAATGACAGTTAATTTAAACGCCAAGCGGGGACTTCAGCATATTTGACGACGCGTGTGGAGGGGGGATTTTTCGTTGCGTACATTTTCTAAGAGATATATTTCTATACTAGTATATTTAATTTTATGGAGAAAACGTACTCTTTAAATATGGAAATCATAAATAAATGAATAAAAAAATGATTATAGATTAAAAAATCCTACAAGATTCCTCAGAATATAGGGTTTTTCAATAAGTAGCGTCTTAAACCACTCGTATAGCGGCTGATATTTATGCATTTTTGAAAATAAGGACAGTTTCAGGTCACAGAAGAAACGGGTTTCTATTTTCGCATTTTGATTGTCACTGCGACGACTTTGTTTGAAAACAGTTGCATGCAAAATAACATTGTATGCAATTAAGGGGTCCAATGCAATAATCAGCCAAGTCCATTTTTATGAGAAAATGGGTTAAGTATTCAATATTCTCATAAAGTTTAAAATTCTGTGTTATAGCATGCAACAATCTGGTTTATATTTGCAGTGCATTGGTGTATTGTTAGTTGCATGCATAATAATCATTATGTTTTTTTTTTTTTCTTGCATGAAAACAATTTTTTGTCTCTCCTTAACATTTCATAAAACTGGACTTGGCTGGTTATTGCATTGGACTCCTCAATTGTCCTCATAGATTTTTTACATTAGAACACAATTTCTTTTATGGAAAGAAATGCTTTTGCCTCTGCGAGCTCGCATTGGACTTGTCCAATGTTATTACGAATATGAACGGAGTTTCTCGACAGGATTTCGACGGTTTTGTACCCGTAACGATCTAAGAGCTGGAATATAGACTTCGAGAGCTTTTCGAAAGCTGGTAGCAGAATTTGAAGAAATCGATTTTGTTATGAATAAACAGATATCAGAAAGACCCCCTGTGGTACCAGATGTTGCTGTTGCTAAGGTTTTACAAGAAACGCAACATTCAGCAAATGAAAACAAATATCGAACATCTGGGTTTATAGTTTAACGAATGAAGCACTAAAAACCTTTCTACACACTTTTATTTGAATTACCAAATGTACATTTCGGATACAAAGACACAAATTATTGGGTTTATAGTATTGAAGAAAGGTTACTTCTTGTTCAAGAAGAAAATGGCGGCCACATGCAACATTTACGATAAATGTAATATTTTTAATAAATCCCATTTTCTTCTGCACATACAGGCATTTTTAAATTTTCAAATTGCTCAATTAATGATAAAAATATCAGTATTTCAAAATACGACTTACTTTTGAAAAACCCTATACATTTTGGGAAATCTAGTGGAATCTATGGTTAAGGAAAATATGGATCTTTTGTATATAAATATCGTCAGAAACAATTATTAATCAAGAATTATTTTACTTGAAACTTTGATCTTTGAGTCATTTGCCTTTTATTATAAACTAAACATTGTATGAATGTTAAATCCGAAAATAACATGACTTCTTGTGCAAATATATAACAAAGATTATTCATCTCTGAAAAACCACTTTTACTTCTTTTTTTAAATTTAATGATTTTTTGATTTTGTATTAATCTTTTATGGAAATTTGGTTCAGAAAGTCTCTTTTTACCCTGTAAATATTGTTTATATTGAGTTTCTATAATTATACAGCGAGTTTTAAGTATACATATGCTTTAAACAAGTGTTTTATACGCGTGGCGCATAGAGTAAAATTTCGAGTTTAGAAAAGCCTTTAAATTTTGTTTGGTTGCGTTGAAAAAAGTTCAATTTGAAGCTTTGAACGAGTGTTTTCCACTCCCAGGTTAAGCATGAAGTAAAATTTCGAGTTTAGAAAAGCCTGAAAATTTGGTTTGGTCGCGTAGCGCGAAGCGCGGAGCGACCAAACCAAATTTTCAGGCTTTTCTAAACTCGAAATTTTACTTCATGCGCCACGCGTATAAAACACTGATTTAAAGTAAAGTTCAAAATGTACTGTCTTAATATTCTGATTTAAAAGTATATTTTAAACTTTACAATAGTTTAGTGTTTTATACGGGTGGCGCATGAAGTAAAATTTCGAGTTTAGAAAAGCCTGAAAATTTGGTTTGGCCGCTCCGCGCTTCGCGCTACGCGACCAAACCAAATTTTCAGGCTTTTCTAAACTCGAAATTTTACTTCATGCTTAACCTGGGAGTGGAAAACACTCGTTCAATGCTTCAAATTGATTTTTTTTCAAAAAACAAAGAACATTAGAAAATTTACAGCGTACACATACATATATGGTATGTATACTTAAAATAAAATCTCCCTATATTTCCAATGCCTTGATTTTACTCTTTAAAACTTTTAAACAAAAATTATTCTTCAAACGAGTGTTTTAAACGCGTGGCGCATGAAGTAAAATTTCCAGTTTAGAAAAGCCTTATAATTTCGTTTTGTCGCTTTGAAAGAAGTTCAATTTGAAGCTCTGAACGAGTGTTTCCACTCCTAGGTTAAGCATGAAGTAAAATTTCGAGTTTAGAAAAGCCTGAAAATTTGGTTTGGTCGCATAGCGCGAAGCGCGGAGCGACCAAACCAAATTTTCAGGCTTTTCTAAACTCGAAATTTTACTTCATGCGCCACGCGTATAAAACACTGATTTAAAGTAAAGTTCAAAATGTTCTGTCTTAATATTCTGATTTAAAAGTATATTTTAAACTTTACAACAGTTTAGTGTTTTATACGGGTGGCGCATGAAGTAAAATTTCGAGTTTAGAAAAGCCTGAAAATTTGGTTTGGCCGCTCCGCGCTACGCGACCAAACCAAATTTTCAGGCTTTTCTAAACTCGAAATTTTACTTCATGCTTAACCTGGGAGTGGAAAACACTCGTTCCAAGCTTTAAATTAAACTCTTTTTAAAAAACATAGAATGTCAGAAAATTTACAGCGTAAATACATACATATATGGTATGTATACTTAAAAGAAAAACTAGCTGTATTTACAAAGCTTTGATTTTACTCTTTAAAACTTTTAAACAAAAATTATTCTTTAATCGAGTGTTTTAATCGCGTGGCGCATGAAGTAAAATTTCAAGTTTAGAAAAGCCTTAT
This sequence comes from Philonthus cognatus, assembly GCA_932526585.2. NCBI lineage: Eukaryota > Metazoa > Arthropoda > Insecta > Coleoptera > Staphylinidae > Philonthus > Philonthus cognatus. Next base: position 29,637,019 of record OW052241.1, on the reverse strand, counting down.
AATTTCGTTTGGTCGCGTTGAAAGAAGTTCAATTTGAAGCTTTGAACGGGTGTTTCCACTCCCAGGTTAAGCATAAAGTAAAATTTCGAGTTTAGAAAAGCCTGAAAATTTGGTTTGGACGCGTAGCGCGAAGCGCGGAGCGACCAAACCAAATTTTCAGGCTTTTCTAAACTCGAAATTTTACTTCATGCGCCACGCGTATAAAACACTGATTTAAAGTAAAGTTCGAAATGTACTGTCTTAATATTCTGATTTAAACGTATATTTTAAACTTTACAATAGTTTAGTGTTTTATACGGGTGGCGCATGAAGTAAAATTTCGAGTTTAGAAAAGCCTGAAAATTTGGTTTGGCCGCTCCGCGCTTCGCGCTACGCGACCAAACCAAATTTTCAGGCTTTTCTAAACTCGAAATTTTACTTCATGCTTAACCTGGGAGCGGAAAACACTCGTTTAAAGCTTCAAATTGAACTCTTGTCAAAAAACAAAGAATATCAGAAAATTTTCAGCGTAAATGTTTCTTTTGTGTATACATATATGTACGCAATATGTATACACAAAAGAAACATTTCGTGTAGTTGCAATGCTTTGATTTGACTCCTTAAAACTTAAACAAAAATTATTTATTTATATATCTGGTATAATTATTTTCTTTATCAAAAACAGTCGAAAAAAAGAATCGAATGAAATAGTTACGACTTAACTTATAAAACTTGTAAGGCAGTCAAGAAATGAAATTAATCGAATAGTTACGACCAAAATTCAAATATATCAGTCAACAATAAACTAACAATAAATTAACACTAGCAATTCCTTTGGTCAGATGTAAGTTTTTACCAAAATTTGAGAAACGCGAGGATTTCGTTAGTTTCCACCCAAGCCGATTAATAATAATAATAATAATAATAAGTTTTTATTTTCAAGGTGTCAAAATAGTACAAAATGAAAATTGCTTCATGTTTACTTAAACTAACCTAACCACGAATTAGTACTTCTTAAAAACACAGTAATTGTATTTATGTTTATGTTTTACACAATTGCATATTGAGGAAAGAGACATGTTTAAGATATTTTAAGAAGGTATAACATTCATATATTCTAGATTTGTTACTTAATCAGAGGTTTAATCCACTAAATATTGAGTCCCATTTGCACCCCGACTGATGAACTTCAATCATCCTCTAATCATTGATTAAACCTCTAATTAGGTCTAAGTTTTAAAATTTTAGAATGTTATAAATTTATGAAATATTCCAACATTGTCTCTTTGGTCAATATGTGACTGTGTAAACAATTTCTAAGCAAAATTGTTGTGTTTTTAAGTACCAATCACTGATTAGATTAATTGACTTGGGTGCAAACAGGCACGAGATGCTTAAAGTTAATCAGTTCGGGTGCAAATTGACCTAAGGATTGTAAATTTAAAACCCCAAAAGAGTGTCATAACAATTTGAAGACAGTTTTATTCTTACGTTAAGAAATTATGACACGAATCACGCTTTGATTTAACAACCTGAACAAAAAAGGAAGCCCCTCTTTTGTTGATTAATCCATCATTAAAGTTTTTTCACGGTTGTTAAACCCGTTTTCGTATCGAACCCCCTCTTTAGGCGCACGTTCTAGACACGGGGATCCGTTTTTATTAAGAACAGATGATGATTCAGATTCCGGCGCGTGTTTTCAACCCTATCTATTTATCCACTCAATACGCACATCCTTCAACGACGAAATTTTATTGCGCCCCCCCCCTTCCCCGAGTCATGTGGCCGCATTCAGGATGCACGTGACGAACATAAAAACACCTTTGATTCTCCCGATCGTAAAACCGAAATTATCAGACGCGCGATTCCTTTAATTTTAAGCAAGTTTTAGTATTCATGGCTTCCGTAGGTGTTGGATATCCTTTCATATCCCTAGTCCACTTTTCGGAGCTTATGTTTTCCAGTCACGGTCAGCGCAGAAGGCTTTCTCGACATTTGCATATGTTTAAAATGTGGGCACAAAGGACGACGCGCCACGAACTCGCGATTATTTATCGTGGAGGAAAAACCGCGCGAACGCTGGGGGGTGGAAATCTGGAAACATCTTGTGTAATTCCGTTCCAGGGTTTTTGAGTTGCGGCTTATGCGGTGCGGTCTTGGGGGGTGGGGGTGGTTGGAAAAATGGGGGTGCGGACTCGCACTGGCCTCAGTTGAATGCATGATATAGCTTTTGGACACCGCACAAAGAAGCGGGGCTTAAAAATTTGAATATCGCGGTCATTTCGCCCTTATCGTCGCATTAAGGAAATAATCTATAGGAGGATTTTGACGGATGGCCCTTTAGATGCTGTGAAATATTACCCTTTTCTTATTTTAAATGCACTACCCTTATATTTTATAGCGCAATTGTGTTCTATATAAATTATTCTCACTTTTTCTCTTCTGATTTCTACCACAATACAAGTAAATTTACTTATTCACAAAATTACTTCAAATACATAAAAAAATATAATACAGCGAGTATTACAATCGCAATTACAAATACAGTGATTTTTTCTTTTAAGTATACTAATCGCTGTAAATATTCAGGCCTTCGTTGTTTTTTAAAAGCGTTCAATTTGAAACTTCTAACGAGTGTTTCCTTTCCACCCCTTGAGTGAGCACAAATTAAAATTAGAATTAGTAGAATTTAAAAAAATGACAGACCAACAATATTTTAAGAATTACGTATATCTAAAGTATGAAGCATTGTAACATCTAAAGACTCGCCTACTATAGCTTCTAAAGCCACGCCAACTATGTTTTCTAAAGCCACGCCAACTATGTTTTCTAAAGCCACGCCTACTATGTTTTCTAAAGCCACGCCTACTATGTTTTCTAAAGCCACGCCTACTATGTTTTCTGAAGCCACGCCTACTGTATCTCTTAAATTCACGCTTACTGTATCTTCTAAGGACACGCTTTCTCTTTAAGAGTAATAAATATTATCACAAACCAAAACTAATTAGTTTGAAAGCTTAAGAAATATCAATTGTTAAGATTGATTTGTTTTGATGTATGTTGGTTTCTAATGAACTGTACTCCGGTAGGTTAATTCTAAACACTTTCACGATTAACAATCCGGTCATTAGAGAATTCCCCAACGGTTGGCAGTAAACTCCCAACTGCTGTCTCTGATGAATCTGCCCAATCATCATTGAAACGTGAATTTTTGATATGAAATGTCAGTTATGATGTTCTTTGTGAATTACAATTACGATGTTCAGATGAAACGTTATTTTTGAAAAAAAAAATATTTGTTGAATTAGAAATATTTGTCAGTGTTGATATGTAATGCCAAAAGTTGATTAAGACATCAACTTTAAACAAGATAAATTCAAATTCAAAACTATTTGAATTTGAATTTATCTTGATTGAACTGTACCGTAAGGTAAATAATAAGGTCTCACATTCTTCATACCTGCTAATGACATAATCCCCCTTTTTTATCTATAAATACCGACCATCATTTTCACTCATTCCATTTCTGTGTACCTGTTCATTCCACACACACCACTTATTCCAAGTAAGTTTGTTTTAATTTTATTCCTAATTTTTGTAAACGTCATAAGCAAAGCTATACTGAAGAGAGATAAATCTCGAAACGCGTCTATAGATAGCCTAAGACATTAGTTTTAACCAAAGTCCTTTCACTTCTAATTTGTTGCTATCTCTCCTTTCATTTTAAATTTGTATTGTTAGTTGGTTTGAAGAGAATTTGACCTAAACGTTACATACACTTTAATAGAGCGTTGTAACAAATCAAATTAAATAAGATTTTAAATATTTCATTGTATAATTTAATATCCGGAGGTGTATTTGCACGGGAAGTAGTTGTTTCAATGGATATTTATCGTCTTAAGTTGTCTTATTAATTAAGACATTGTTTGCATTTTCACGAATAGTTTTTTCGTAATTTTATATATTACATCAGCTTTATTTATTTCAGTTTTAAATTTTACAGTGCTGGTCTATCATTCTATCGTTTAATGAGTGTTTTCAATCCCAGATTAAGCATGAAGTAAAATTTCGAGTTTAGAAAAGCCTGAAAATTTGGCTCGGTCGCGTAGCGAAGCGGAGCGACTGAGCCAAATTAGGCTTTTCTAAACTTGAAATTTTACTTCATGCGCCACGCGTATAATACGCTGATTTAATGTGAAATGGTCTTTAACCAATTAAGAAGTAAAATGCGTTTAGTAAGTCAATCAATTGTTTAAATGACGGGGATAGTGCTATGATCGACACATCGCCATTTTTCGTACTTGTTTTTGTATATCTTTAGAAAAATAAATTTATGAAACGAAATACTAACTCAAATCCTCCCCTATGACAAAAAGCTATTTACGCCACTGAGAAACACTGATCTAAGACCACGTCTACTACAGCTTATAACACGTTGGCTGCCCTATGAATCAAATACGGTTCACGTTAAATGGAAATCTCCATGTGTAAAAACATTGCAGTCAACGTGTTAAAGAACTGTACTGTATCATATAAAGCCACGCCTACTATAGAACATAAGGCCACGCCTACTATAGAACACAAGGCAACACCTATTATAGAACTTTCAATTAGTTTTCAATGTCATTATATTTATAATTTTAAAAATACAGATATAAATCTGAAAAACGGCAACACATTACAAACATTATTGTCTTACGTTGGTAATGTGCAGTTGTTTTCCAGAATTTTTTCTGTATATTTTAGAATAATAATAAATTTAAATTACAAATTGGTTGAAATACTATAGAACACAAGGCAACACCTATTATAGAACTTTCAACCAGTTTTCAATGTCATTATATTTATAATTTTAAAAATACAGATATAAATCTGAACAACGGCAACACATTACAAACATTATTGTCTTACGTTGGTAATGTGCAGTTGTTTTCCAGAATTTTTTCTGTATATTTTAGAATAATAATAGATTTAAATTACAAATTGGTTGAAATTATTTTTGCAGTTACGTCGTTACGTCGGCGATATAGCCACGCCTACTATAAAATACAAGGCCACACCTACTATAGAACGTAAGGCCACGCCTACTCTAGAACATAAGGCCACGCCTACTATAGAAAATAAGGCCACGCCTACTATAGAACATAAGATCACGTCTGATTGCCGAGGCACATAATTTTGAACCTATTATATTATTATAATATCGTGAGTTGTGTCTTTTTGATTTAACAAAACTATAATTTTCATATTTGCGGTTTCCAATGAATTATTTCACAACAACCAAAGAATGCTGTTGAATTCTAGATTAGATGCATCGCGATGAGCTGAAAGATATTCATCATGAATAAATAATAAGATGCGGGCTCATCAAGCCCAAGTTTAAATGAAAAAGAGGCGCGCGCGATAATCACAACAATGTCCCATTTGCATAGGTTGTAGGTGTGCTGCGATGGCCTCTGCACGCCATTACCATACAACCATACATTCATACATTCACTTTTTGGTCAAACGCATTATTTACGGTTTTACGAGTGCGCGGGGTGAGAATGAGAATATCTCGCGGAAGCGAAAACCGTATCCGCTTCCCGCTCTTTTCAAAAATCGATCCGGCGCGGAGCAAAGAAATGAAAAGGGGATGGAACAATGGCAATCAAACCGGTGTCATTATAAGATGTTAAGTTTGACCTCGGAGCGGTGTTCAGTTATCCGTGCTTCCTTTAAAAAAATAAAAAATAGCGCGTGTTTTGTGATTGAGTATTCCTCTCACGCGCCGCGCCCTCCCTAAAAGATCTCCCACTTTATTATTACGATAATGTTCGGACCACATGTGTCTGCTTGTTCGTGGCCAGTGTAAAGTTTTTAATATTCTTTTTTTTATTGTTTCAGAACCTAGTAACTACGTGTGTTCGACGTGCAAGGCGCGTTTGCACTCGGCGTGGCGTTTAGTGCAGCACGTGCAGCATTCGCACGGGGTGAAGATTTACGTAGAGAGCTCGCCTAGTAGTAGCAAGGGGAGTAGCAACAATCACAGCAGCAGCAGTTCCAGTAGCACCACCAGTTCTTCGGGGTGCTCGTCTTCTGGGGCGCCTCCACCTCCTAGTATGCGGCATCACTTGCTGCCTCCTCCGGACCTCCACAATCCGTTCAGCGTGGGGGGGTTGTTGAGGCTGCCCTTGCCACCTTTGAATCACGGTCCAGTTCCTCCAGCGCCGCTCTTCTCGCGTCCCGAACACCATTTTAGGATGGAGCAGTTGGTGAACGAGCAGTTTCGCCATCACGGGTTGAACTTGGCGGCCGCGGCAGCGGCGGTCGCTGCCGGGGGAGTTCCCCCGCCGCCTCCGCACCCCAGTTTTCCTTCGCCTGCGGAGCGGCAGCAGCAGAATGTGGTAAGGGAGAGGGAGAGGAGTACACCGAATCAGGGTTTAAATTTGGAACCGCAACTGGATTTTTACTCGCAGCGGTTGAGGCAACTCGCTGGTACCACCAGCCCGGGGGCGGCTCAGGCGAGCTCCCCGTCACCCCGGAAGCACTCACCGCCTTTCGCAAGTCCCTCGCCTTCGCTACCAAACAGCACAAACAATAATAACAACAATAACAATAATAACAACAGTGGTGAAAGCCGGCCTGAGAGTGTTTCACCACCGCAGATAAAGCTTGAAGACGCTCCGCAAGCGCTGACCACGACGCCCCGCTCGACGGCTACGCCTGAGGGTAAACCGTTGTCTCCCAGGAATGCAAATTCTGGGGAAGCGGTGCACGCGTGTGATTACTGCGGGAAGAAGTTTAGGTATCAAAGCAATTTGGAGGTGCATCGTAGGACGCACACTGGAGAGTTGCCGTACAAGTGCACGGTTTGCGATCACGCTTGTGCGCAGAGTAGTAAATTGAAGCGGCATATGAAGATCCACAGGACGCCTGCGGATAGGACGAGCAACGCGGGATCGGTTGAAACAATTGATGGGGAGGAGAGTGAAGAGGAGGATGATTTGGAGGAGGAGGAGGATGAAGATGAGGAAATTGAAGCAGAAGAAGAGGAAGCGGAGGATTTAAGCATACCTAGTCAAAACCAATCAACGAAGAACTCCCATTCGCAATCAGCTAGCTTAGTAGGTGAGCTGATGGATAAATTCGGATTGAGCAACATCGCGCAGTACAACGAAGCTTACAAACAAGCGCTTCAGGAATCTGGATCAGCCTTGAAGCTACAGATGGCGAGTAAGGACAGGGATAACAACAACAGCACCCTCGCTTCGCAATTAAAACTTCGCGATGAATTCAAAGGTATGCTGCCTGGACCTCCAGTGCAACCCCTCCCTTTATTCCCTCCTTTCAACGACACCTACGAAGCCAGCAAGCGCTTAAAACTGGACTTAGAAAGAGGGGATTGGTGGCTTCCTGGATTACCCCGAGAAAACAAGGGCCTTCCAGGCCCAAGCCCGCTACTCTCTGGACCTTTACTGAAGAAAGAAAGCCGACGCAACGACACCTGCGAATTCTGCGGAAAAGTGTTCAAAAACTGTTCCAACCTAACGGTGCACAGGCGGTCGCACACGGGCGAAAAACCCTACAAATGCGAGCTGTGTTCCTACGCGTGCGCGCAGAGCTCGAAACTGACCCGCCACATGAAAACCCATGGGCGCATCGGCAAGGACGTTTACAGGTGTAGGTTTTGTGAAATGCCCTTCTCAGTACCATCGACTTTAGAAAAACACATGCGGAAGTGCGTGGTGAACCAAGGCAAAGGCCACCTGCTCTCCTCATTGCCGACGATGCTCTCCGGAGACGAAGATTCTTCCACTAGTATCGCTTCCAAAGAGGCCACATGACTCTTTCCATGGGGCGGAATGCGCTTACCCCCGCCCCCACCGAGTCTCACGTACTAGTCGCACGGACAATTAGCGAATGAATTGTGTATTAATTAAAAATTTAAAGACTTTTCTCTCGCGCGCAAGTTAAAAAAATAAAACACGGAAACACAGTTCCGGGGTGGTTCCACTTTCACAAACCGAAAAACCCAGCTTTTTATAGATATATTAAAAAAAATACGTACATAATTATTTATTATTATCCTTCCCCTTACCTCTGGGTTTTTTGCCTTTCTGAAAGTGCCCCTTTGTAAATACGCAACCACCCTCTTAGTTATTAATTTTTATTAAATTCGTTGTAACTGATACCAAAGCAATGTTTAAATATTTAATTATTATTATTTTTTTCCTCGTAAACTATTAATTTTTTATATATACATGTATATTTGTACACCTAATTAGTTATAAGTTGTTGTGTTGAGACTGAGGGGCCCTGGTGTGCCAACAGGCAAAGGGCCGTCCATGCGCGTCCCGACGCGCATGGAGCGGCCCTTCGGAGCCGCACACCAGGACCTCGCTGTACATTCCTGGATCATATCAAGATTTTTGGCCAGTATAAAAAAAGCCTGACTGTAAATACCAGTATTTATTGCCCGTAAATGTAGACCTCTGTACAAATTAAATTATTTCCGGACGAAGAGAATAATAATAAATGTTTAGTTTGCATAGAATTCATGTTTTTCGAAATTTAATGTTGGTGTTATTTAATTAATTACTTGAAGAAAATTAATGAAGATACGAAAAATAAGTGAAAACAAATTCGGTTGTTTTTGATGATGAAGTAAATAAAAGTGAGAACCCGATTTTTTCGTAACGGGATGAGTATACAATTGTTTTACATACCTGGAGTTTTTCTTTTAAGTGAACATATCTCAATATACTGTATACGCTGTACATCTTTGGATATTCGTTATTTTTAAAAGAGTTCAACTTGAAGCTTTAAACGAGTGTTTTCCACTCCCAGGCTAAGCATGAAGTAAAATTTCGAGTTTAGAAAAGCCTGAAAATTTGGATTGGTCGCTCCGCGCAGCGGAGCGACCAATCCAAATTTTCAGGCTTTTCTAAACTCGAAATTTTACTTCATGCGCCACGCGTATAAACCACTGATTTCAAGTGATATTCAAAATATACTACTAAAGCAGTATCCTAAAAGCGTGTATTTTAAACTTCGCATTAGATCAGTGTTTTATACGCGTGGCGCATGAAGTAACATTTGTAGTTTAGAAAAGCCTGAAAATTTGGTTTGATTGCTTCGCGGAGCAACTAATCCAAATTTTCAAGCTTTTCTAAACTCAAAATTTTACTTCATGCGCCACGCGTATACACCACTGATTTCAAGTGATATTCAAAATATACTACTAAAGCAGTATGCGCGTATATTTTGAACTTCGCATTAAATCAGTGTTTAATACGGGTGGCGCATGAAGTAAAATTTTGAGTTTAGAAAAGCCTAAAAATTTGGTTTGGCCGCTCCGCTTCGCGGAGCGACCAAACCAAATTTTTAGGCTTTTCTAAACTCAAAATTTTACTTCATGCTTAGCCTGGGAGTGGAAAACACTCGTTTGAACCTTCAATCAAATTCTTTAAAAAAAAAACACACAGGAATGCATACTTAAAAGAAAAATTCCCTGTATTTTTTTTTTCGCCGTTGAAAACTCGATTGGTTATGAAATTACAATTTCTCCACAAATATTAAGTGATATCGTTTGTAACTCAATTTAATTTTAATAAATTGATTACTTAAATTTACTGATTCTTTCCTCATTTGAAAAACCTTTTGCTCATGAATTTCGATTCTCTAAACATCCCAGATCGTATTTAGATTTCCTTTAGCTGATTCTCCACCGTCTTGTAACTAGCAACGTGAAAAAAAAATTCAGAATAAAAACCAAAGTTTAGACTTGTCTGTCAAAGTTAGAAGGCATACCAATATTTTTTTAAACCCCATGATATGAGAAAACAAATAAAAACGTTATTTATAGCTTGAACCTGTAAAAAAGTAGAAAGACGATGCACTATGAAGTATAAGATGGCGTTAGCTATCGAAATCATTAATAGCTGTAGAAAGTATTTAATTAAATCGCTTGGTTTGTTTCACTGATGTGAAACAATGAAGTAAGCCAAGCGTTTTAATTAAATATCCAGAATTAGATTCAAAAATGTTTCACCACGGGTTTTAATTAAACATACTGTAAAAAAAGTGTTATCTAACGTTCACGTTATTTATATATACCGTGCGATTATTTAAATTATGATGTAGAGTTTTTTGTGCGGTTGCCCAGAATGCAAATTGAATAAATCTGAGGTTATGGTAAACCATGTGTTAACTGTCAGTAGTGCCAATCTAATTTAAAATTGAAAGCCTACTCTAAATCATGTTTTAAATGATCGCACGGTATACAGAAAATAAAGAGTTTTAGTTTACCGTTTTTTGAAATACGGTAACGCCAATGTCCACGCTAAACTTGCTGCCCGGACATTAAAGTTACCGTATTTCGAAAATTGATTAACTAAAACTCTGTATTGTTTCACATGAACAAACAAATCACTTGTTTTTACCTAATTCTCAACTTTTCTGTAATTTTGCTCGGGATTAGGTTAAATGACAGGTTTTGACACTTTTTAGATGTTCTCGTTATTAATAACGTTTTATTTTCGAACGCCGAATGAAGTCATCCTTCATTCATTCAACTTGCATGTTGCCCGGTAACCGTTTGCGTTACCGGGCATTAAACAAGTTTTTTTACATAACCAAACAAATCACTTGTTTTTACCTAATTTTTAACTTTTCTGCAATTTTGCTTGGGATTAGGTTAGATGACAGGTTTTGACACTTTTTGGATGTCCTCGTTATAAATAACGTTTTATTTTCGAACGCCGAACGAAACCATCCTTCATTCACGCTATATTGCGTAGAATGAAAGATGGTTTCATTTGACGTATGAAAATAAATCGTTATGGATAACGTGATCATCCAAATAAATGTAATGAACAAATAACATGAACGTTATCGAGTATAGTTACATTTTAAGTTAATTTATTATTAACAAAATTAACATTGACACTTTTGAATTACATAATTGCCTTATCGAGTGATATTCTAAAATCTTAAAGATTTTTTAGTCGCAAAACCAAATGTATAATAAACAACATGTTATAATCCAATTTTGACGCGGGTTATCAAAACAAGTTTTACGTTATATTGGGTAGAATTCGTTTAAAGTTCGAAAATAAAACGTCATATATAACGAGATCATTCAAATAAATGTAATGAACAGATAGCGTGAACGTTATCGAGTGAAGTTACATTTTAAGTTAATTGAATATCGACAAAATTTACATTCACACTTTTGAAGTACGAAATTGCCTCTTCAAGTGAATTCTAAAATCTTAAAAATGTTTAAGTTTTCGAACCGCACATTTATTGACAACACAAAATCAAATGCATAACAATCAACACGTTATAATCCAATTTTGACACAGGTTATCAACACAAGTTTCACGGTATACCGCGTAGAATGAAAGATGGTTTCGTTTGGCGTTCGAAAATAAAACGTTATATATATAACGTGAACGTTATCGCATAGAATCACATTTTAAGTTAATTTAATTTAATATTAACGAATTTAACATTGACACTTTTGGGGTATAAAATTACCTCAACTGACATTGTTTAGTAACATTTACGTTTCCTGGATACAGAATTGGGTTAAATATTCTAAAATTTAGAAGACTATTTCCTTCAAAAAATGTCTACCAATCATATTACGAGAATTAATTTTCATTGCCCAATCACAATTAAATTTCAGCGAAAATTGCATAGTAGGTGATAATTCTACGAAAAATTACAGCGAAAATTGCACTGTTGTGACGTCACATGTCAGGTATCAATCAATTTCTCTCAATCTTTCAAAATTAAAGTTTTTTTGATCTAACTCGTATTTTCTTTCATCACAGAATGTCATAAATTGTCTCCAAACGAACTCTTTCTTGTATTTTCGGATGAATTTTTCTCGATATTTTTCGATATATCTTTCGAAGAAAAACTTCCGAAGCGATTCATGTTGATACATTAAGTGACACTGATTGATAATTAATATTTTAAATAATACGTCAACTTGATTAAAAATCGTATTTTTCAAGAAATAGTCTATTAAATACATTTCGTGCATTAAAAATGCTCTGAAAATTTAGTACTCAAAGCTCGTTGCCTTTAAGAAACTACATTCGTTCATTTTGATTGTGATTTGACTGAAAAAGTGCCCTCGACGCTTCGCGTCTCGGGCACTTTTTGTCAAATCACAATCAAAATGGACTCATGCAGTTTCTAGGCAACGGCTTTTCGTGCAAAATTTTCGATCATTTTTAATGCACTTAATGTATTACTATTGATCATTCATTTTTCGAACGGAACAATTTTTAACAAAGCAAAACCAAATGTTACTTGCAGAACAAAAAACCAAATTCACGTTATATCGCCTAGAATGATGGTTTCGTTTGGCGCTCGAAAATAAAACGTTATGTATAACACGATTGTACAATTAAATGTTAACAAATAACGTGAACGTTATCGCACAGAATCACATTTTAAGTTAATTTAATACTAAGAAAACTTACAGTGATCTTCCTCATCAAGTGACCTTGTTTGTAACGTTAACGTTTCCTGGATACAAAATTGGGTTGAATATTCATAAATGTCTAAGATTTTTCATTTTTCTATCGGCACCTTTTTTGACAACGCACAACCAAATGTTACTTGCAGAACAAAAAACAAAATGCACGTTATATCGCGTAGAATGCAAGGTGGTTTCGTTTGGCGTTTGAAAATTAAACGGTATGTATAACCAGATCATAGAAAACAGCTTTAATAACAAATAACTTGAACGTTATTGCGTAGAATCACATCTTAAATTAATTTAATAGTCACAAAATTTACATTAAAACTTTTAGGGTGCGAAATTCCCTCACCAAGTGACCTTGTTTGGTAACGTTTACGTTTCCTGGATACAGAATTAGGTTGAATATTCTTATATTTTAAAGATTTTTTAGTTTACAAACGGCACATTTTATAACAACACCAATCCAAATGTTACCTGCAGAACAATAAACAAATTATAACCTGATTTAACACGGGTTATGAAATAAACTTGTTTTGATAACCCGTGTCAAATCGGATTGTAATTTGTTTTTCTTATAGGGCCTGTTCCGCGCGCAAAAACAAACGTTTATCTGCATGACTTTACTTGCAACGTTCACGTTACCGTTCAAGGCCATTCAATCAGTTATTTTTCCTAATTGTTTTTAATATATTGCTTTGATTAATAACGTTCACGTAATATGAAAACCTTTATCTGTATGACTTTATTTGCAATATTTACGTTACCATTTAAGCTCATGTAGTCAGTTATTTGTCCCAATTCTGTTTAATATATTGTTTTGTTTAATAACGTTTACGTTATTCAAAAACGTTTATCTGTATGACTTTATTTGCAACGTTTACCTTACTGTTCAAGGTCGTGTAGTCAGTTATTTGTCCCAATTTTGTTTAATATATTGCTTTGTTTAATAACGTTCACGTTAAGGGGAAAAGTTTATCTGCAAGTTTTCATTTGCAACGTTTACCTTACTGTTCAAGGTCGTGTAGTCAGTTATTTGCCCTAACTTTGTTTTATATATTACTTTGTTTAATAACGTTCACTTTATAAGAAAACATTTATCTGCAAGACTTTATTTGCAACGTTTGCGTTACCGTTCAAGGTCGTGTAGTCAGTTATTTGTCCCAATTTTGTTTAATATATTGCTTTGTTTAATAACGTTCACGTTAAGGGGAAAAGTTTATCTGCAAGTTTTCATTTGCAACGTTTACCTTACTGTTCAAGGTCGTGTAGTCAGTTATTTGCCCTAACTTTGTTTTATATATTACTTTGTTTAATAACGTTCACTTTATTAGAAAACATTTATCTGCAAGACTTTATTTGCAACGTTCACGTTATCGTTCTAAGTCAGTTGTTTGTCCCAACTTTGTTTAATATATTGCTTTGTTTAATAACGTTCACGTTGTGCGAAAATGTTTATCACATTACCGTTCAAGGTCATGTGGTCAGTTATTTGTCTCAAGTTTGTTTAATATATTGCTTTGTTTTATAACGTTCACGTTATACGAAAACGGTTATCTCTATAACTTTAGTTGCAACATTCACGATACCGTTCAAGGTCATGCAGTGCGTTATTTACCCAAATTTTGTTTAATAAAGTTGACGTTACTGTAACGTGTATCTCTATGACTTTATTTGCAACATTCACGTTACCGTTTAAGATCATGTAGTTCGTTATTTGCCCCAACTTTGCTTAACAACGTTTAAGTTATGCGAAGACGTTTATCTGTATTACTTTATTTGCAACATTTACGTTACCTTTCAAGATCACGTAATCGGGTATTTGTCCCAATTAACTTTCTTTAATCACGTTCACGTTAGGCAAAAACGTTTTCCAGATGTTCCGCATCAGAATTCAATGTTCTTTTTGAGATATTTTTTTGGGTTCGTGCAAAAGCAAATTATTTGTAACTTCGTTAATTAAAACGTGTACAACCTTTTTGTATTTGTTATACTGTACAGGCCAAAGTTAAAAACTCCTTACTTTTGCACACCCTGCATAACTTTTTAAAATATGATTTTTGTAAAAAAATAACTAATCGAGTTTTCAATCGTAGGAGAGATTAAAAAATCATGAGTTTATATAGAAAATATAAAGATTAAAACAATAAAAATACGACGTGATTATTCCTATCCTAAATTTAAAAAAAGGATTAGATTTTCTTAAACAAAACAAAAAAACCTTCATAAACTAGCAAATCAGTATTAAACAATTGTTTTTTTTACATCCGTTTTCTTTAATACTCATTTGCTAAGTGAACTTAGCTCGAATTTATTAAAACGAATAAAAGTTAACCGTTCAGGGTCGAATAGTCGAATTAATTTTTGTTTTCTCAACGACACTAGCATATCTATACCAAGTAATAAAGTAAAACTAATTGAGGTTTTCATCAAAGAAATAATCGTTGGGTTAAAGGTAAAAATCATTACGTACAAAGCAATTAACCAATTAATGCAGTTAACGTAGTACTAACAAGTAATTACCAAAAAAATCAAGTTATACTTTAAATATAGCTAAAGTAACAAAACATTTTATACAGTGATTTTTTCTTCTAAGTATACAATCACGATATATACGCTGTATTTGTTCAGGCATTCGTTGTTTTTTAAAAATCGGTTAATTTGAAGTTACTAGCGAGTGTTTCCACTCCCAGGTTAAGCATGAAGTAAAATTTCGAGTTTAGAAAAGCCTGGAAATTTGGTTTGGTTGCGTAGCGCGTAGCGCTACGCGGCCAAACCAAATTTTCAGGCTTTTCTAAACTCGAAATTTTACTTCATGCGCCACGCGTACAAAACACTGAAATAATGTGAAACTTAAAATATACTTCTAAATCTGTATCCTGAAGCAGTATATTTTTAACTTCAAAGTATTTCAGTTTTTAGTACTTCTGGTGCATGAAGTACATGCTAAAGCAGTATTTTTTTAACTTCAGAATGATTCAGTGTTTAGTACTTCTGGTGTATGAAGTATAATTTAAAGTTTAGTAAAGCCTAAGCATTTTCAGGCTCTTCTAAACTCGAAATTTTGCTTCATGCGCCACGCGTATAAAACACTGAAATAATGTGAAGTTTAAAATACATATCTGATTCAGTATGCTTAAGTAGTATATTTTGAACTTCAGAGTATTTCAGTGTTTAGTACTTCCGGTGCATAAATTATAGTTTCAAGTTTAGAAAAGCCTAAGCATTTTCAGGCTTTTCTAAACTCGAATCTTTACTTCATGCGCCACTCGTATAAAACAGTGAAATAATGTAAAGTTTAAAATGTACTTTTCAATTAGTATGCTAAAGCAATATATTTTGGACTTCAGAGTACTTCAGTGTTCCGTACACTTGGTGCATGTAGTTAAATTTCGAGTTTAGAAAAGCCTGACAATTTAACTTCGCGGAGCGACCAATCCAAATTTCACATTATTTCAGTGTTTTATACGCGTGGCGCATGAAGTAAAATTTCGAGTTTAGAAAAGCCTGAAAATTTGGATTGGTCACTCCGCTTCGCGGAGCGACCAATCCAAATTTTCGGGCTTTTCTAAACTCGAAATTTTACTTCATGCTTAACCTGGGAGTGGAAAACACTCGTTTAAGGCTTTAAATTTAAATCATTTAAAAATGCAACGAATATCTAAAGATTTACAGCATATAATTGGGATGTGCACAGTTAAAAGAAAAATCCCTGTATATTAAATGCAGTGAAAATCAACTTAAAAATTATGTTAAATATAAATACATTTCACCTTATATGTAATACTATTTGAAATAAAACAACGCAGTTGGGAGGGTTTCACTTTTATTAATAATAAAAGTGAAACCCTCTCAATTGTGTTGTTTTATTTCAAATAGTATTATGGAGTTTCATCATGTATCCGCCTCATCAATTATATATTTATATGTAATAGATGTAAATTAATTTTTATAAATGAATAGAAAGAGAAATCACTTAGTTTGTTTCACTAATAATATTTATTTATTTATTCCGACTAGTTTCGACTAACAGTCATTTTTAAAGAATTTTATATATAATGATGAAAATATTTTTATTTTAGAGAAGCGTGAATTTTAAATGTTCAGGCTTTTCTGAAATTCTTTTTTTTTTCATCTGAGATCTCCACAGACGCCATTACTATGCACTTAATGAATTTTACCTTCAATCCGATGATTAATAAATAAATAAAAACAAAACGCAATGTTCTGTAGTAATAACAATTAAATTTATATAAAAAAAAATTGAGGACCAGGGTTTAAACAGACGAAGAAGAGAGACGGACGCCTGAGAAAAGTTGCGCTGAATTTTCCAATAAACGAAATCAGAGAAAATGTATTTGTAATTATTGAATGTTAAAAAAAGAGAAGGAGGAAGAAGTTGATAAATTATGTTGTTTCGAATATTTTTTTATTTATTTCGAAAGTATTTTTATTTTATTTTGGCTGTACCACGTTTGTATGAGGAAAGGTGAAAACGAGATGCGATTGTACTTGTGTTCCTATACAGAACGCCCTATTCAGTGTGTAATTAAATTAAATCTATTACAATCAAAAAAGAATTACGATTTGTGTTTTTGTTTTTATTTATTTGTTTGATTTATGTATCCCTTTATAAAAAAAATGTCCCTTAATTTGTTGAAACAGTGCAGAAGTTATAGATATCTGGTTCAAACGAAATTCTAACATCAAAAATCAGGTAAGTAAAGTTTTTTCTGATACTTTGTGTTAATACAGGCAACCAAATCAAAATTCATTGTTTGGATGAAAATAAGCACATTTTAATGAAGCGTTTCCCAGTGATAAACAACTGGCAAATTTAATTTTACAGTGAAAATAATGTAAAGTTCATAATAAATTTTTCTATAATAAATTGTTGTTTAAACGCATTAAGAAAATCAGATTTTAAATGAAGCGTTTTCGAGTGATAAATAATTGGCAAATTCAATTTTACTCTATTATAAATTGCTGTTGAAACTCATTAAGAAAATCATAATTAGCTGAGAGAAAGCAAGCAATTGCTTCACTTGTATTAAATATTGAATAATATTTTCATCAAGTGATAAATAAAAGACAAGTTTAAAAAAATAGAAACTCTACTATTTACGATAATTTGAGAATAGCTTTTAGAACAGATTAAAAAGCATTATTAGAATAGTTTAAAAAGCATTTTTAGACTAGTTTGCAAAGCGCTTTTAGAATATTTTGGAAATCATACTTGGGCACGTTTTTATTTCACTTTATTATTTTATAATATATTGTGCTAATTTAACCCACTAAGCAAAAAACACACAAATAACGTTATATCAACATTGTAGCAACATTTAACGTTGTTTTAATGTTGTTGAAACATTACTTAAATAGATTTACTCAATGGGAATATTAGGGTTCGTGTTTAGAAAGAGATAGAATTAATTCAATTTTATTAAACATTTATTCGTATAAAAAATTTAATAGTTGAGGCTGTTACTTGGTGAAATTTCATATCAACACTTTTAGTAAATAACACACTTGGTTAATTCACTTAATTAAACACAGTTATATTCCTTTCTTCACTTTTATTTTTCTTGCTAGATGTACATTTCGGGTGCTAAGTATTCACTCAAGTTCACACAGCCCATTTAAACATAAATTAGCTTCTTTTAATAGCATGATCCACAGAGCAGTAAAACTCTCAATTTCAAAAGAAAATAGGAAAAAAGAATTTAAATTCATATTTAAAATTGCAGAATATCTAAACTATAATAAGAGAACGATTCAAAAATTAATCAACAGACACATAAGACATCATAACATCCAATCCACAACCACTTTAGAACCAATTTTAGAAACAGACAACAATAAGAAATATATAAAAAATAATTCATGAGCCAAAAACCAACCAACATTTAAATAAAATATTCAAAAAATACAATTTCATTCCTGCACATTACACCAATACCAAACTTAAAATGTTATTGGGTAATACTTTTGAAAAACAAGACCAGTTGCTGAATTCAGGGATTTACTCAGTCAATTGCAATAATTGTACTAAATTGTATATTGGACAAACAAAAAGAAACGTGCACATTAGATTCAAAGAACATATGTACCACATTAAAAGCCAAAACCCTGACAAATCAGCAATTGCTCATCATACTTTGACAACAGGCCACAAATTCAACATAAATAAAGTTAAATTATTAAAAGAATCCAGCAGTTATCAATTAAACATGTTGGTAGCGATAAAAATGATGAAAAATAAGACAGAACTACTCAATTTCGATTTAAGCCCAATAATGAACCCCTTATTAAATTTATTACCCAACAGATAACCCTCATTAACATCATTGTAAACCCTCCCAAGTCCGAAACCGAATAATCCCCAACACCCCCATTTCCAAGATACCGCGATCGTTTCAAAATGCAAATTACTTTTTTGGTTTTTCCGCCTAGTCCGAGTAGGTATATATTGTAAACATTTATCGGATTTTATTCAGTTAGCTATTGATAATGGGTACTTAGTACCCGAAATGTACATCTAGCAAGAAAAATAAAAGTGAAGAAAGGAATATAACTGTGTTTAATTAAGTGACGTAACACCTTCACGTAACTCATACAACTACATTAACACTTGGTTAAGATTTCACTGTTTATTCATTGACACTGCAACAATTGTTTCTCCACACAGTAGCTTCATCAGGCAGACGAATAATAAAAATCAATTAGTAAAATAATTATTCATTTGCCTGATGAAGCCACTGTGTCACGAAACAATTGTTGCAGTGTCAATCAATAAATAGTAAAATCTTAACCAAGTGTGCTATTTACTAAAAGTAATGATATGAAACTGAATGTGTTATTTACTAAAAGTATTTATTCATATATAAATGAGTGATAAATGAGGAACAAGTTAAAAAATAATAGTGAAGTTTAAAAATAAATTTTAGGAAACTCTTCTTTACACATATCAGGTACAAATATAAATAAATAATTATAGGCACAGTTTAAAATACGTTGGTTCAGTAATAATAAACTACAATAACTAATTATTTAACGTTTAAATTAGTAAAATCAAAACTTAAGTATTCATCATACGAGTAAAACACAGTTAAAATCAAGATAGCTTACATTTTCTCTTTATAGTCTTTATTCGCAAAGCTTCTAATGTTTAGTGGCAAAACGTTGAAAAACTCATGAAATCAGAAATTATTAATAGATTGTGTTATTAAATATAAAAAATATTTTGATACTGGAAAATGTTTCACAAAGTAATAAACGAGAAAATATTAAAAAAATTGTGTTATTAAATTTAAATAATATTTTATAATGTCTAAAATACCGTTAATAATCAATATATTTATTAATAATCTAATTAAAATAATTTGAATTTTTTTAATAAAATTACATTTACGATTGCTGTAAATCATTTTCTATACACTAAATTGCTTTTTATGGCTAAATATGAAATAAATGAGAAAATATTAAAAGATTGTGTTATTATACATAATATTTTGATACTAGATAATGTTTCACAAAGTAATATATGAGAAAATATTAAAAAAATTGTGTTATTAAATTTAAATAATATTTTATGTCTAAAGTACCGTTAATAATCAATAAATTTATGAATAATCTAATTAAAACAATTTGAATTATTTTAATAAAATTACATTTACGATTGCTGTAAATCATTTTCTATACACTAAATTGCTTTTTATGGCTAAATATTAAATAAATGAGAAAATATTAAAAGATTATGTTATTATACATAATATTTTGATACTAGATAATGTTTCACAAAGTAATAAATGAGAACATATTAAAAAAAATGTGTTATTAAATTTAAATAATATTTTATAATGTCTAAAGTACCGTTAATAATCAATATATTTATTAATAATCTAATTAAAATAATTTGAATTTTTTAATAAAATTACATTTACGATTTCTGTAAATCATTTTCTATACACTAAATTGATTTTTATGGCTAAATATTAAATAAATGAGAAAATATTAAAAGATTGTGTTATTATACATAATATTTTGATACTAGAAAATGTTTCACAAAGTAATAAATGAGAAAATATTAAAAAAATTTTGTTATTAAATTTAAATAATATTTTAGAATGTCTAAAGTACCGTTAATAATCAATATATTTGTTAATAATCTAATTAAAATAATTTAAATTTTTTAATAAAATTACATTTACGATTGCTGTAAATCATTTTCTATACACTAAATTGCTTTTTATGGCTAAATATTACGAGCGTTTAATTTTTGAATACTGCGACTTAAGTGCTTGAGAATTAATAGAATTTACCCTGATGTAATAAAACTGAGTCTATTGATGTAAATCGAATTAAAACCCGAAATCAGACTTGTATTAGTCAAACAATATAATAAATACATGCGCAATGAGAGAATTTCTTTAACAAAAATAAAGAAACTTTAAAAATGTGTCATTTATTTATTAACTGCTTGTCTATTAGTGTGAATCAAATTATAAATCGTATTTGTCAAATAATATAAAAATACATGCACAACGAAAACATTTGTTTAGCAAAAATTTAAAAAATGCGAAAATGTGTAATTTGTTTATTAATTGCTTGTCTATTAATGTGAATCGAATTATAATCTAAAATTAAAATCGTATTAGTCAAACAATATAAAAATGCATGCGCAACGAATAAATCTCTTTAACAGAAATAAATAAAATTTGAAAATATGTAATTTATTTATTTTATTAACTGCTTGAGCATTAATAGAATTTACCCGGATGTAATAAATCTGAGTCTATACAGGGTGTCCGTGTTTCAACAGAATGTATAAGGATCTCGGTTATTTTAAGAGTCAAATAATAATAATCTAAAAACAAATTATAAATATCTTTAAAATTTCGTTTTTATTTTTTTATTCAAAAATTATTAAATCTAAACATTTACCATGGGTTGTCGTTGTAAATGTTTAGATTTAATAGTTTTTGAATAAAAAAATAAAAACGAAATTTCAAAGATATTTATAATTTGTTTTTAGATTATTATTATTTGACTCTTAAAATAACCGAGATCCTTATACATTCTGTTGAAACACGGACACCCTGTATAGACTCAGATTTATTACATCCGGGTAAATTCAATTAATGCTCAAGCAACGGCCGAGCAATTATAGAGTTAACTCTAAAAGTTGATTTTAAGTAAAATTCTAAATTTATTTTTTATGATTTCTACGAATGACTTAATATATTACATACTGTGAATTTTTCTTTTAAATAAACATAATGTATACGCTGTAATTGCAAGGCATTCTTCGATTTTATTTAAAAACGTGCAATATGAAGTAAAAGACGAGTGTTTTCACTTCCAGACTAAGCATGAAGTAAAATTTCGAGTTTAGAAAAGCCCCGCGTAGAAAATTTGTCGAGGGTCGCGCAGCGACCCGAGACAAATTTTCACGGGGCTTTTCTAAACTCGAAATTTTACTTCATGCGCTACGCCTATAAAATACTGAAATATTGTGAAGTTAGAAATACACTAAACACTTTTTTTAAATGAGTAATAATCGAGATATTTAAATAACGTTTTTCGTTTTTCAGTTTTGCAACCAGTAAAATTTTATTCCATCAGTTTCTATTAACAAAAATATTCATTTACCGACTAAATATCTAATTAAATAATGATTTTAATTAATGATGATGTATGTGTTATTGAAATTTATTTTAAATTAGTGTTTTATACGCGTGGCGCATGAAGTAAAATTTCGAGTTTAGAAAAGCCCCGTGAAAATTTGCAACCAGTAAAATTTTATGCCATCAGTTTCTATTAACAAAAATGTTCATTTACCGACTAAATATCTAATTAAATAATGATTTTAATTAATGATGATGTATGTGTTATTGAACTTTATTTTAAATTAGTGTTTTATACGCGTGGCGCATGAAGTAAAATTTCGAGTTTAGAAAAGCCCCGTGAAAATTTGTCTCGGGTCGCTGCGCGACCCTCGACAAATTTTCTACGCGGGGCTTTTCTAAACTCGAAATTTTACTTCATGCTTAGTCTGGGAGTGGACCGTCAAGATTTTCTACATGTCGAGATTTTCGATATTTCTAGATTTTTGTCGATTTATTCACAGTTTGTTATTATTATAATGCAACTTTAATATTACATAAATATGATTTTTCTTAGGAATAGAATATTCACCCATTAAGAGCCGAGCAAATTATAAAGTTAACTCTAATAGTTAATTTTAGGTAAAATTTTGCATCTTTTTCTATGATTTCAATTAATGATTTATTATATTACATACATCGATTTTATAAAAGAGTTAAGCATTAAGTAAAATTTCGAGTTTAGAAAAGCCCCGCGTAGAATATTGGTCGAGGGTCATGCAGCGACCGGAGACAAATTTTTGCTCTGATTTAAAGTAAAGTTAAAAATGCACTGAAAAACGATTTTTTTTTATTTACGTTGTTCTTCATACATTTTCAAGTGAAGTCAAATAAAAAAATATATCAAATTAACTTATTTAGTAATTTAATTAACATAGAATTAATAATGTTGCGTATATGCATCAATGGATTAAGAAGCACTTTTTAACGAGAAATCTAGTAACAAATTTTATTTTAAGATAACTATAATATACCTAGGGACCATAGCCAACTTTTGTTTTTCTAATGGGCGCCATTTTGGATTTTCTAATTTTTAGAGAGAGTATTATTTTCTGAATTCAAAGATGTATCACACTCACAGTCTATTGTACATTTGATATATAAAATTCGAATCTTTTTTTGTAAAGAGTGCCTTGGAAACAGTTGAGTAACTCACTTATTTGACAACTCCTACATATCACCTCTGAGGACGGGCATCCAGCTAATTCATTACTGTACTGATAGAAAATATATTTGTTAATAAACGAAATACTGATAATAGATAGCCAATTGGCAGAAATATTTTTCGAATAATTCAAATTTAGTTTCGTTCCGTTTACTATCTGCCAATAAAGATATTTATACATATAATATTATATTTTTCAGATTCTAACAAAAACAAAATCTGCTTGTAAGTCAGTTTAAGTAAAAGAAAAAAAAACAAGTAAAAACATTTTAATATGGCACCGGCTCGTTGGTCTAGGGGTATGATTTTCGCTTAGGGTGCGAGAGGTCCCGGGTTCAAATCCCGGACGAGCCCACAGCTTTTTACATTTTATAAATAACTACCCCAGCAACACGTGTAAACTATTTGAATCACCAACATTTCTAAGCAAGCCGTTTTCTAAGCTGATGCATGCCCATTTGTGTTTTTGTATATTCAGTTCTATAATTTGTGAAGAAAATATTGTTGATTTTGTTTTCTAAGTTACTCACTAATGAAAGGACAGTTGCAAAGAACACAACTGTTCACACTTTTATTTGAATTACCAAATGTACATTTCGGACACCACGTGGTGTGATTAACACAGTGTTAATGGTCATTTTGTGTCCGAAATGTACATTTGGTAATTGAAATAAAAACGCGAAGAAAGGTTATTAATGCTTGATTCGACAATTTAATTTCGTCTGCATGTAACTCAATCAATCGATTTTCTTAATATTTGGTGAATTTCCTAATTACACAAACGTGTATGCAATAAAATAAGTGTACTTGAACTGTCCAATCCTCATCATTAACATTCCGCACGGACAATTAACAGTTTACGAATTTTTAAAGTAAAAGGTTTGTTGTTATTTCCCAAAGTCCTCGCGTATTTCAGATAAAGTAATGGCTATTAACGTTGACATACAAATAATTAATAATACCTATCCAAATAACGCAAATATTGAGTAATTGATTGTTTTAATAGAGTTTAGTAAATAATTTTAAGGTTTTACTGAGCGAGGTATTGAAACAACTACTTCCCAAGCTAATACCGCAATGGACATTGGAATATACAATATACAATAAAGCACTAATTAAATAACCTTTCTCCACATTTTTATTTGAATTACCAAATGTACATTTCGGACATTTGGTATTTCAAATAAAAATGCAAAGAATGGTTATTAGTGCTTTATTTATCAAATAAATTTGATCTTCACTTAACTCACAGAATCAATTAGGTGTTTGCTGTTGCATATAGTAACCTACTGCAAATGTAACTAATGCAATTTTATCGTTTCTCTAGTTATACTAAAACTGGATACAAAAGAGCCATGCTAGTGATAACAACAATGGGCCGTATGCACAGTCCTGTGATTAAAGTGTTACTAATGTGTGATTAACTAATCGCGATTAAGGTGTAACTAAGTACGCCGTATGCATAGTCATGTTTTAAAACACACTTGTTAGTAGTGCCTATCTTTAGTCGCTCGTATCGGCAACATTGCTATTTCTGTCATTTTCATGGCAAATGGAATCATAGACGAAAAACTGTATAGATGTCTTTACGATATTTATCTATGTAACGAGTATTGCTACGCCCTCTGTGCCAATGTTGCCAACTAATTTACACTATAACAAATTCTTTCAGCGTAGCAATATTCAATTAACATTGTGGATTTTAATTAATTTTACCTGCAACCACATAAGAAAACAGTGATTTCTTATCCACCTTACTGATCTAGAAAACACTGTCATAATCACGCGTTTGTGATAACAAAAAAATGACAAACGTCAGTTTTGAAAAGTCATCGTACAAGTGCGACACGTTATTCAGGTAATGTCTGATTCAAGCGACTGTGAATTAACGCCTCCGGATGTGGCCGCACGTGCCAAAGCGATTAATGATATGCAGTTACCCGAAAAATCGCGGGCGCGGTACATAAAATCTTCTACCAAATTTTTGGAATGGCTCAGCTCGAGAAAGATTAAATCCTTTACTGAAAATGTGCTTGTGGTATATTTTGATGATCTCAGCAAAACACTAGGACCAGCATCACTTTGGAGTTGTTACTCAATGCTAAAAACCACGATTAACAACAAACATCAAGTGGACATGTCAAAATATTTGAATTTAAAAGCATTTTTGAAAAGAAAAATGCATAATCACAAACGAAAAACATCAAGTGTTTTAGAACCAGAACACATTCGAAATTTCATTGCTAATGCGCCGGATAGTAAATTTTTGTTAACAAAAGTAAGTATTTAGACCAATCTAGAAACTTTGAATAATTAGCTTAAAATTGTAGGTGCTACTAATTATGGGTATTAGCGGCGCTTGCCGAAAAATTGAATTGAGGAATTTATACCCTAAAGACGTAGAAGATACTGGAAACCACTTGATAGTAAAATTGTTGGACACAATAACAAAAATTGATCTGACTTTTGTAGTGACCGGCAACCAATACTGTATAATTAAAAAGTATATGAGTCTTCGTCCTCTCCAAGCAAATTTGAAAAATTTGCCATTTTTTATCAATTACCAAAATGAAAAGTGTACCCTGCAACCCGTTGGAATCAATAAAATCGGGCTTGTACCTAGCTTAGTAGCGACATATCTAAATTTGCCAGATGCTAAGTCGTTCACAGGACACAGTTACAGATGCTCGTCAGCAACTATTTTTGCGAACTCCGGTGGTGACCTACTCCAACTAAAACAACACGGCGGATGGCAGTCCTCAAAGGTAGCTGAGTCTTACGTACATGAATCTATAAGCAGTAAAATTGCAATTTACAAAAAAATTAGTGCAGCTATTGATCCCATTCTGCTTAGTGACGATCAACCTTCCACTTCACATGGCCCTAGAAGAACAACTGCACAAACTCCTGAAATTGCAAGCAACAGAGAAAACTATGAAAACGAACACATGGAAACAGCTATTGAGCCTGCGGTAATTTGTGATAAACAACCTTACATTTCACAAGCACCTGAAGTCAGAAGCAATGCAGAAAGCAATGAAAACCAACATATTGCAGTTAATACACAAAACTCAATGCGAAATGGTAGCTTTTCTTTTAATAACTGTTCTGTAGTTATAAATAATCATTATCATTATAATAACTAGTTTGCACAAAATAATATGAAAATAGATAAAAATAAAACTTTTTACCAGTTGCTACTTAAATCTACATTACTATATTTGGTGTTCGCATGAAAACTATATAGGTGGTTGCAGGTAAAACTATGTACAATACGCGTGTGGTAGGCATATTACGTGCTCGTGGAGTTAACACACTCGCCGCTGCGCGGCTCGTGTTTAACTCTACACTCGCACGTAATATGCTGTTTACCACACTTGTAATGTAATATACTATTAATAGCTCTCTATAGGTTACTATTTACTATAGACCTCATAGTAATTTGAACTAGTGTTGTAAAGTTCTTGAACGAGCACAATAAAGTACGCCTTCTCTGTGCACACAAAAATACGCATACTGCGCTTAAATCGAACGAAGAAAGACAATGCTCTATACGTACGATGAAGACAAATAATTACGCTGTATTTGCTATGCTTACAGTTGTAAACGGACGAAAAAATGTGGCCATTATCCAACCGCCGTTCTAGGGAAATTCGTTCCTCCTGCAGTGTGCGTATTTCTATTAGCACAGGCATAGCACACAACTTTTGCGCTCATTCGAGAAATTTAGAACACTAATTTGAACAAAAACACAGACACCAGGAAACACAGAATTTTGACGCTCGCAATTACGCGATTGACGTTTGAGGTTACGTAATTTAGAGTGAATAGCGCTGATCGCGTTTAAAATGAGGCTATGCATTTGACATATTTTATTTTCTTACTAAACCTTTGTTAGTCATACGTTAATCGCGATTAGCGGACTATGGATAAGGCCGAAAATGTTTAGTTTAAATAATTAAACAGTTTGCATCAAGAAACTTTAAAATGCATTTTATGATAATTCTTTCAAATCGTAGAATATTTTAATATTCCTTCTTATTGAAGTAAAGTCACGAGAGGAGATGTGAAATATCTGAAATGGCCATCTCGTTACACATCGCACGTATTTCATAACTGCACTTACAATTAAAAGGAACTTTAACTCCTGTGAAATAAGCACTCGCTTCTTCTTTTCCTTCTTCTCGGGTTTCGGATTTCGCTGTTTAATTTAATGTTATTTCAAAAACACACGCGCGAAAAAGAACAAGAAGAAGAGATGCTGCGGCGGTGACTTTAATTTGCCAAGACACGCAAAGAAAAGAAACACCCTGGTTGTACAAACCATTAATATCAAATTATTTCAGAATTGTTAAGACTAACAGATATAAAAATTGACGAATACAGCACTAACAACCTTTCTATACACTTTTAAGAAACGTTATTAGTGCTTTATTCATAAATTTAATTCGATCTTTACGTAATTCTACCAATCAATTTATTACAAAAAAGTTACAGATTATAATTGTTATAATTATTAAAATTAGAATTGCAGCATGCGGTAATATTATGCAAACAAAAAACATTTTTGGTGATAAAAATAATAATAATTTTAAAAATATCAATATTATTGCCCAAAAGTTTACACCAATAACACTGGTCTGCAAAAAAAAATTGTTTTTCGAGCCCTGACACCATTCCTGCTGATTCTTATGTAAAATGACCTCCTGAATCCGAATATGACCTCCGTTTTCCCCCATCACCCATCGTTTTCGGGGGAGGCCCCCCCACCTATTTTTATCACCTCTCGATAATTTGGAAGGATGAAAAGGATTATTTTAGCCTTTACATTTCTTCTGAGGGGCTAGAGAGGTGAAAAGTTCCAAAACATGAACATTTGTAGCAAGGAGGTAGATTTGGGGGGGGGGGAATTTGCCCCCTTAAATTGTAAAAAAATCATTAAAAATTATAATTTTTTCCGTTTTTTCGCAGTTTTTTCACTTATTTTCTACATATTCCAGCTTCCATTCCCGCTCATCCTCCCACAAACAACCCCAAATAATAAAAATATATTGCAACAATATATAGCAACAATAATTAAAATATATAGCAACAATAATAAAAATATATAGCAACAGTTCGGAAGATTCACTGTACCACGCTGGCGCTCTCAATACTCCCCCCGTTTCCCCCATCCATTGGAGGGGTGAAAAGGATTATTTTAGCTGTAAAGAATAATAAATAAAAAGTAAAATAATAAATTTAAAGAATAATAAATAACTAAGATAAGTACCTTCATTTTGTGCTTGCTTTCCTTTTGTACCCTGAGGTAGAAGTTTCTCGTATCAAAAACCAGCAGTACTCTGCTAACATGCTCGCATTCCACTTCCCCGAAAATCTCCTCTCAAACTTAGAGATGTCTTGATGAAACCGTTCCCCGTGTTCATCCGAAAATTCCTGGGCAAACCTATGCGCGCGAGGTATTGAGAGCGCCAGCGTGGTACAGTGAATCTTCCGAACTGTTGCTATATATTTTTATTATTGTTGCTATATATTTTTATTATTGTTGCTATATATTTTTATTATTGTTGCTATACATTTTTATTGTTTGGGGGAGGATGAGGGGGGATGGAAGCTGGAATATGTAGAAAATAAGTGAAAAAACTGCGAAAAAAACTGAAAAATCGATCATTTTTAAGGATTTTTTTACAATTTAAAAAATCAACGAGAATTTGATTATTTAACTTAATTTAACTTAATCTAAAACTGCATAATACATCAAACAAAATCTGGAGATTCCGTAAATAAATAAATTAAATTAAATTAATCAGACCGAATACTAATTTGTGATGATAATATATTAACTATTATTGTAACGCATAAATGGACACGCAAAAGTTATAGGTATGGAAAAAAATAAAAGTTAAACCCTCAAACTGCAAGAATATCTACAAAAAAATAATTTATTGGCATTCCTACTAATTATGGCTAAAGGTGATTAAAAGTATTAATTAATATAATCAGAATTGTAACCAGACGTAGAAAGCGTTACATTTTTGTATTAGTTTAACAGTTTGTAAGATTGTTAAGACCAACAGATATAAAAACAGACCAATAATCTATTTTGAACTTTCCCCCATATGCAAAACAAAAAGAAAGTATTGTTTTCGCAAACATTTTCAAATCAAAAATGTTAGTGGATGTATCCGTTTTGAGGTCCCCCGAGTTGATTAACACCATTTTTGAAAAATATCTGTCCTTCTGTCGCCACGATAAAGTCTAAACCGATTGAGCTGTTAAAATGAAACTATAAACTTAAGCTTTTTATTACAATAGTAGTATTGGATCAACTTTTGGTGAAAAGGCGGAAACCGGAAGTGGTAGTTTACTCTTAGCATTTTTTGGATTTTTCCTATTGATCATATAAAGAAATCTTGCTAAGAAAAGTTGTAGTTAATCAAAAAATGAGCGTTTAATGTTTATACACATATATCCGAACATTTTATAAATCGTTGAAAATCTCATGATAATTTTATAAATTGAAAATATTGAAAATCTCATAAAAATGTCATCAACATTACGAAAATCTAACATATTTACGAAATCTGCCAAGGTTTTAAAAGTCGACTGAAAATTTAAATATTAATTGAGTAGTATATTTTGAACTTTACACGAAGTCAGTGTTTTATACGCGTGGCGCATGAAGTAAAATTTCGAGTTGAGAAAAGCCCGAATTTGGATTTGGACGCGCAGCGTCCAAATCCAAATTCTTGGGGCTTTTCTCAACTCGAAATTTTACTTCATGCTTAGTCTGGGAGTGAAAAACACTCGTTAGAGAATAATTAATCACTGTTTCAAAGATTTTCATTCATTTATAAAATCTTGGCGGTTGTTAAGATTTTAGTTAATTTTTAAATTTTTCCAGATTTCCTGAATTGTTATTACTATCATTAATTTATTAAAATAAATACTTTTTCATAAATGTTCAAGGTTTTCTTTAATATTCAAATTCTTGTTTTCATTTTTTTTTTAAACGGCGGTTTAGTAAATTTCCAAAATTTTATATAATTTTTAAAAGTTCAGCTTGGTTTCAGAATTTCCTAGATTTTTGATAACTCGGAAAATTCAAATACTTTTCATAAAGAATTTCATTAATTTTTAACTTCTTGGCAATATCCGAGAATTTTCTTAATATTCGTTAAATTAAAAATTGCTTAAGTTTTTCATGAAATTCCAAGATTTCCGTTGATTTTTAAAATTGACATTTAGTAGTTCTTTTAGTAGTCTAGTTACCAAAAACTTCTATAAACTTTTCTTGGGGAACATCGGAAGAATTTAAAAATTATATTTGTCTTTTTAGCCAGAAAACTTAGCAATTTGATGTTTATACTCATATAGCCGAACATTTTATAAATAGTTGAAAATCTTATAAACATTTTATACATTGACAAACATCTCGAAATATTGAAAATCTCATAAGAATTTCATCAATATTACGAAAATCTAAGATATTTACGAAAACTTCTAAGCTTTTAAAAGTAGACTGAAAATTTAAATATTAAATGAGTAGGATATTTTGAACTTTACACTGAATCAATGTTTTATACGCGTGGCGCATGAAGTAAAATTTCGAGTTGAGAAAAGCCCGAATTTGGATTTGGACGCTGCGCGTCCAAATCTAAATTCTTGGGGCTTTTCTCAACTCGAAATTTTACTTCATGCTTAGCCTGGGAGTAGAAAACACTCGTTAGAGAATAAATAATAACTTTTTCAAACATGTTCATTCATTTATGAAATCTTGACGGTTTTCAAGATCTCCGTCAATTTTAAAATATTTCCAATTTTCGTGAATTGTTATCACTATCATTAATTTATTTAAAAAAATACGTTTTCATGAGTTTTCAAGGTTTTCGTTATTATTCAAATTCGTGTTAATTTATTTAAATCTTGGCACTTTTTATGAATTTTCAAAATTTTATTTAAATCTCCAAAGTTCAGATTAATTTTAGAATTTTTTAGATTTTCGATAATTCAGAAAATTCTAATACTTTTCATGAATTTAATTTAATCTAAGGTATTTACAAAAACTGCTAAGGTTTTAAAAATCGACTGAACATTTTAATATTAAATGAGTAGGATATTTTAAACTTTACACTAAATCAGTGTTTTATACGCGTGGCGCATGAAGTCTGAGAGTAGAAAACACTCTTAGTCTGGGACTGGAAAACACTCTTTAGAGAATAATTAATAACTTTTTCAAAGATTTTCA
Source organism: Philonthus cognatus (assembly GCA_932526585.2). Taxonomy (NCBI): domain Eukaryota; kingdom Metazoa; phylum Arthropoda; class Insecta; order Coleoptera; family Staphylinidae; genus Philonthus; species Philonthus cognatus. The sequence continues at coordinate 29,605,481 of OW052241.1, read as the reverse complement.
TTCATTTATAAAATCTTGACGATTTTCAAGATTATAGTCAATTTTTAAATGTTTTCAGTTTTCGTGAATTGTTATCAGTATCATTAATTTATTTAAAAAAATACTTTTTAGGTTTTTTTGGTAATATTAAAATTCTTGTTCATTATTTTTTTTTAATCTTTTCACTTTTTATGAATTTCCAAAATTTTATTTAATTTTTCAAAGTTTAGATTAATTTCAGAATTTTCTAGATTTTCGATAATTCTGAAAATGCTAATACTTTTCATGAATTTAATTTTCTTAATATTCGATAAATTAAAAATTGCTTAAGATATTTACAAGAACTGCTAAGGTTTTTTTAAAAGTCGACTGAAAATTTTAATATTAAATGAGTAGGATATTTTGAACTTTACACTGAATCAGTGTTTTATACGCGTGGCGCATGAAGTAAAATTTCGAGTTGAGAAAAGCCCGAATTTGGATTTGGACGCTGCGCGTCCAAATCTAAATTCTTGGGGCTTTTCACAACTCGAAATTTTACTTCATGCTTAGCCTGGGAGTAGAAAACACTCGTTAGAGAATAAATAATAACTTTTTCAAAGATGTTCATTCATTTATGAAATCTTGGCGGTTTTCAAGATCTCCGTCAATTTTAAAATATTTCCAATTTTCGTGAATTGTTATCACTATCATTAATTTATTTAAAAAAATACGTTTTCATGAGTTTTCAAGGTTTTCGTTATTATTCAAATTCGTGTTAATTTATTTAAATCTTGGCACTTTTTATGAATTTTCAAAATTTTATTTAAATCTCCAAAGTTCAGATTAATTTTAGAATTTTTTAGATTTTCGATAATTCAGAAAATTCTAATACTTTTCATGAATTTAATTTAATCTAAGGTATTTACAAAAACTGCTAAGGTTTTAAAAATCGACTGAACATTTTAATATTAAATGAGTAGGATATTTTAAACTTTACACTAAATCAGTGTTTTATACGCGTGGCGCATGAAGTCTGAGAGTAGAAAACACTCTTAGTCTGGGACTGGAAAACACTCTTTAGAGAATAATTAATAACTTTTTCAAAGATTTTCATTCATTTATAAAATCTTGACGATTTTCAAGATTATAGTCAATTTTTAAATGTTTTCAGTTTTCGTGAATTGTTATCAGTATCATTAATTTATTTAAAAAAATACTTTTTAGGTTTTTTTGGTAATATTAAAATTCTTGTTCATTATTTTTTTTTAATCTTTTCACTTTTTATGAATTTCCAAAATTTTATTTAATTTTTCAAAGTTTAGATTAATTTCAGAATTTTCTAGATTTTCGATAATTCTGAAAATGCTAATACTTTTCATGAATTTAATTTTCTTAATATTCGATAAATTAAAAATTGCTTAAGATATTTACAAGAACTGCTAAGGTTTTTTTAAAAGTCGACTGAAAATTTTAATATTAAATGAGTAGGATATTTTGAACTTTACACTGAATCAGTGTTTTATACGCGTGGCGCATGAAGTAAAATTTCGAGTTGAGAAAAGCCCGAATTTGGATTTGGACGCTGCGCGTCCAAATCTAAATTCTTGGGGCTTTTCACAACTCGAAATTTTACTTCATGCTTAGCCTGGGAGTAGAAAACACTCGTTAGAGAATAAATAATAACTTTTTCAAAGATGTTCATTCATTTATGAAATCTTGGCGGTTTTCAAGATCTCCGTCAATTTTAAAATATTTCCAATTTTCGTGAATTGTTATCACTATCATTAATTTATTTAAAAAAATACGTTTTCATGAGTTTTCAAGGTTTTCGTTATTATTCAAATTCGTGTTAATTTATTTAAATCTTGGCACTTTTTATGAATTTTCAAAATTTTATTTAAATCTCCAAAGTTCAGATTAATTTTAGAATTTTTTAGATTTTCGATAATTCAGAAAATTCTAATACTTTTCATGAATTTAATTTAATCTAAGGTATTTACAAAAACTGCTAAGGTTTTAAAAATCGACTGAACATTTTAATATTAAATGAGTAGGATATTTTAAACTTTACACTAAATCAGTGTTTTATACGCGTGGCGCATGAAGTCTGGGAGTAGAAAACACTCTTAGTCTGGGACTGGAAAACACTCTTTAGAGAATAATTAATTACTTTTTCAAAGATTTTCATTCATTTATAAAATCTTGACGATTTTCAAGATTATAGTCAATTTTTAAATGTTTTCAGTTTTCGTGAATTGTTATCAGTATCATTAATTTATTTAAAAAAATACTTTTTAGGTTTTTTTGGTAATATTAAAATTCTTGTTTTCATTATTTTTTTTTAATCTTTTCACTTTTTATGAATTTCCAAAATTTTATTTAATTTTTCAAAGTTTAGATTAATTTCAGAATTTTCTAGATTTTTGATAATTCTGAAAATGCTAATACTTTTCATGAATTTAATTTTCTTAATATTCGATAAATTAAAAATTGCTTAAGATATTTACAAGAACTGCTAAGGTTTTTTTAAAAGTCGACTGAAAATTTTAATATTAAATGAGTAGGATATTTTGAACATTACACTAAATCAGTGTTTTATACGCGTGGCGCATGAAGTAAAATTTCGAGTTGAGAAAAGCCCGAATTTGGATTTGGACGCTGCGCGTCCAAATCCAAATTCTTGGGGCTTTTGTCAACTCGAAATTTTACTTCATGCTTAGTCTGGGAGTGGAAAACACTCGTTAGAGAATAATTTATAACTTTTCCACAGATTTTCATTCATATATAAAATCTTGACGGTTTTCAAGACTTTAGTCAATTTTTAAACTGTTTCTAGTTTTTGTGAATTGGTATCACTATCATTAGTTGAATAAGAAAATACTTTTTTTATGAATTTTCAAGGTTTTAGTTATTATTCAAATTCTTGTTTTTGTTAATTTTGTTAAATCTTTACGGTTTTTGTGAATTTAGAAAATTGTAAGTAATTTTCAAAAGTTAAGATGAATTCCAGAATTTCCTAGATTTTCGATAATTCGGAATATTCTAATACTTTTCATGAATTTTCAATTCTTTCGGTAACTTTAACATTGATAACATTAAGATTTCCGCTAATCTTTAAATTATTGGCAATATTCGTGAATTTGCTTAAAATTCGTTAAATTAAAAAATGCTAAAGTTTTACGAAATAATATTAAAATTCTTGTTTTCATTATTTTTTTTAATCTTTAAAAAGTGTTTATGAATTTTCAAAATTTTATTTAATTTTTCAAAGTTTAGATTAATTTCAGAATTTTCTAGATTTTCGATAATTCAGAAAATGCTAATACTTTTCATGAATTTAATTTAATCTAAGATATTTACAAAAACTGCTAAGGTTTTTTTAAAAGTCGACTGAAAGTTTTAATATTAAATGAGTAGGATATTTTGAACATTACACTAAATCGGTGTTTTATACGCGTGGCGCATGAAGTAAAATTTCGAGTTGAGAAAAGCCCGAATTTGGATTTGGACGCTGCGCGTCCAAATCCAAATTCTTGGGGCTTTTCTCAACTCGAAATTTTACTTCATGCTTAGTCTGGGAGTGGAAAACACTCGTTAGAGAATAATTTATAACATTTCTAAAGATTTTCATTCATTTATAAAATCTTGACTGTTTTCAAGACTTTAGTCAATTTTTAAAATGTTTCTAGTTTTTGTGAATTGGTATCACTAACATTAGTTTAATAAAAAAATACTTTTTTATGAATTTTCAAGGTTTTAGTTATTATTCAAATTCTTGTTTTTGTTAATTTTGTTAAATCTTGACGGTTTTTGTGAATTTCGAAAATTGTATGTAATTTTCAAAAGTTAAGATGAATTTCAGAATTTTCTAGATTTTCGATAATTCGGAATATTCTAATACTTTTCATGAATTTTCAATACTTTCGGTAACTTTAACACTGATAACATTAAGATTTTCGTTAATCTTTGAATTATTGGCAATATTCGTGAATTTGCTTAAAATTCGTTAAATTAAAAAATGCTAAAGTTTTTCATAAAATTCCAAGATTTCCGTGAATTTTTAAACATTTGATTCATTTTTATAATTTTTATGTGTACAATTAATTTTCGCCAGGTTTTTAAATCATGGCAGTTTTCGTGAATTTCCTAAAGCTTTGTTAAATTTAAAAATATGTTTCCTTAATTTTCAAAATTCGACTCGTTTTATTAACTTTAAAAATGTTGACGTATTTCGTGAATTTTCAAGAAAACAATATTAATTATAATAATATAGTTAGCTAATTTTTAAAATCTAATTATTAATTTTAAAAAATGATATGCTTTTTATGAATTTTCCAAAATAGACGATGATTGCAAGGTCCAAATTTAAAAAAATTCCTAACAGGCGTCAAAATGTTGATAATTATGGTTTATTCATTAAAAGTGTCGAGATTTTAATAATTAATGAGGATCTAAAGAAACTCGGGATTTAACGAAATTCTTTGAAATTTACGAAAACACTCAAGTTTTTATTTGAATTAATAGAGATCTTGGTAGTTCGCGAAAAATATATATTTTTTAATATAAACCTAATTTTCTAAAGTAATTTTTTTTTTTTTAAATAAAACAACGCAGTTGGGAGGGTTTCACTTATATTAATAAAAGTGAAACCCTCCCAACTGCGTTGTTTTATTTCAAATAGTATTATGGAGTTTCGTCATGTATCCGCCTCATCAATTAAATATTTTAAAGTAATTTTGTTTGATAAATTGTAAAAAATCAAAGTTTTATGCAATCAGCTTAAATTGCTCGCAGTAAATGCACCCTAAGTTAGGTCATATTAAAAAGAAAAACAAAATGTATGTTAAAACACTAAATTCACAGGCTATTTTGTTCAATTAGTATTGTTCCAAACCAAATTTTCAGGCTTTTCTAAATTCGAACCTTTACTTTACGAGCTACGCATATAAAACACTGGTTTAAAGTAAAGTAATTCCAAACTAGTAATTGATTAGTGGAATTTAACCTACATTTTAAAACTGTCTTTAAAAGATAATTGTCCTTCCGAAAATTGCTCTTTGGATCTGCTCTTCATGTGAATTAATAAAAATCAAATGGATTTATAATTTTTCCTACCTCATCTTCTAATAAATGTAATGAACAAATTGTTAAATAAATAATCCCTTATTATTACTTATTTTAATTAGACCAAATTTCCCTTACATATTTTGTTTGTGGGTTAATTTTCATCAATATATGATAAAGCGTCGATGTATGCAACCTTTTATCCCTCTGCGGACGCGTGAATGAGCGATAAAGGGCGATGAGAGCCCTTCGGCTTTTACACTATTCGCCGCTAGGGTGCCGTAGCGGCGCCGTCGATTCAAGGGCGCGCACCCGTTGTAATGAATTCAGGGTTGCCCAAAAGGGCCTAGCCTCGTACCGGGCGCACAGGTAAAACGTACCTTCGCAGGTAACATAATAAGTTGCATATATACTCGAAATAAATATGATAGATAGATGATATTTGAGTGAATTATCTATGTGTACATATTGAAAATGTTGCTTGATTACAGATAACAAATAAAAAATGCAATACGCACTCTCCCAAATTCAAGAACACGTATATTTATTTAACAGTATCTCCTCTGTACAGAGTGTCTTTTTTTTTTCGTTAATATTATAGAGTATAGGCTAAACGGTAAGAGATACAAAAAACTAAGATATTCTCTTTTTTAGTTTTTTTGGATTGATTTAGTTACTTGAAGATAATTATACTTTGATTAATAAACACTTAGAACCTTTCTTCGAAACTTTATTTTGTAACCAATGGACAATGGATGGACACGAAGTGTCCATTATCAATGGTTTGATACTAATACGAAAAATATACATTTTACACTGATATATATACACTAAAAAATGAGGGAATTAGAGGGTGTCGGTAGGGGGTGTGGTTATGGTGGTAATAAACTAATTTTAGCCGAAAAAAGGTTATCTGTGGGTAAGTAGGTACGTGTTTGATGGGGATTCCAAGGGATTAGGAAAACACCCGAGTTTCAGGTGGACACACTAAATCTAATAAAACATTTTCGAGCGGACTTACATTGAAATTTAACAGTAGGTTTTCTTGTTTTTTCATTTGAATTGCCTCCAACATATTTAAATGATAGTGTTTTGAATGTTTCAATAATTTTAAGTTTTCTAAAATGAACATGAACTTATGGCCCGTTTCAATTGCATGGTTAGCGACCGCAGATTTATCCGGATTCAGGTGTTTAATGTGTTATTTTTTATTAAAATTTCTTCTAGAATAGAAATTACCAATCAAGAACACCATTTCTATTCTAGAAGAAATTTTAATAAAAAATAATATTCCAAACGAACAAATCAAAGAATGCGTACAGCTTACCGAACTAGTGATGGATTGTAACGTGTTTGAGTTCAATAATTCGTACTATAAGCAAACATTTGGCACTGCCATGGGTAACCCGTTATCACCTTTTCTTGCTCACTGTGTGTTGTATATTTTTCGTATTAGTATCAAACCATTGATAATGGACACTTCCTGTCCGAAATGTACATTTGGTTACAAAATAAAGTATTGAAGAAAGGTTCTAACTCTTTTTTAGTGTTTAGCTTAATGGCGCAATCAGATCTACGCTAACTAGATTGGTTTACAATATACAGGGTGATTCTCAAAATCTACTGGTTAATATAATCTCTTATGACTCGGTTAGTTATGGGGATATAAAAATATTTTAAATACGAAAGTTTTTTAACTATTTACGTAGAATCCAGTGGTGTACTTAGAAAAAGTAAAGATGTTTTAATTTTTGAGATATTATCAAAACTAATATTTTCTTAAATAGGACACCCTGTATCTGAGTATCTCAAAAAATTGCATTTTTTCTTGTGATTGCAACAATATGCAACACTTAATATTTTGCTTTGTACTAAATAGCTAAAATCCCAAAAAACAAAAAACACAAATAATTTTCTAGGAAGCGATGAATTGAATGATTATTCTTTTCTTTTATCATAGGTATATTAAAAACCCAGTTAATAAGACTATTGAACATTGATAAACTAAAACAACAGCTACAAAAAACAAACAAAAATGTATAGTAACTCAACAATTAATCTCATATACTTATACAGTGATTTTTTTCTTTTAAGTATACATATGCATGCGCTGCAAATTTGTCGACATTCGTTGCTTCTTAAAAGAGTTCAATTTAAAGCTTAAGAGTGTTATCCACTCCCAGGCTAAGCATGAAGTAAAATTTCGAGTTTAGAAAAGCCCCGTGAAAATTTGTCGAGGGTCGCGCAGCGACCCGAGACAAATTTTCTGGGCTTTTCTAAACTCGAAATTTTACTTCATGCGCCACGCGTATAAAACACTGATTTCAAGTGAAGTTTAATTATACATATATTTTACAATATTTTAATGTTTTGTGATGGACAAAATTCGATGATTATATAGAAGATCTCAATAACTATAAGAAATAGAGAAAAGCAGATGGCGCATCCTCAGTCTCTTTTTTGGAAAAAAAACTTAACGGTGAAATCAAAATTTAGCTATCGTCTTTTGTTTTCGAGTTATAGCCAAAAAGTCATTATTTTCAATTTTCAACATATTGCAATATCTTAGTTGTTTTTAATTTGACAATAATAAAAGTTATATGTTCTGTAAGCACTTTTTTAGGAAGAATAGAATAATAAATAATAACAGAATTTTGATATCTTCATTAATATGAAAGTTATAACATACATAATGTAACATATGTATAGTTGCATTCTTTAAATATAACCTATAGTTGGCTTTGGTCTATTTTATTAGGTTTTTTTTTTCTCCTTTCAACGATATATATCATGGGGGTTGTATTTATAATTTCAATAAAATCTATTAAAAATATTATTTTTTAAACATAAGTAAATATACTTTATCACTTACGTTCTAATTGGCTTACGTTTTTAGGGTAATATTAAATATTTTTTTACTTTATTTAAAAAAAGTACAATAATTTAAGAATAATTTTCACTATAAATGTTCAAATTAATGTTTATTATTCAAAATGCATTACATCTGTTCATAACACTTCTGGATGCATTAAGAATATAAACATTTGAATTTTGATTTTTACACTGAATAAAATTTTGTCTTCAATCATTAATATTGTCATTTCTCATTTTATACAATTTGTCTTTTATATGTCCCCAAAAAAAGAAATCTAGCGGCGATAAATCGGGGGTTCGCGGTGGCCACTTTAAAGGCCCGTTTGTTCCCATCCCGTTATTCTCAAAATTAATATTTAATAAGTTTGACTATATTCTTGTATTATGGGCTAGCGCGCCATCATGTTGAATAAATATAGTTCTTCGTTGAATTAATGGTAAAAAAAAATCCGAGCCATAGCAAAATGGGGATTTTTAGAATTTTAATTAGTTATAATCAAGGGTGTGCTGGGGCCAGCTCTCCCCTGACTCTGGTTGTTAACTTGTAAAACTTTTAAGAGGTAAAATAATAATTCCTATATTCATTCGTGTATATGAAGGGTTAAACTAAACAATCAAGAATTAAACCGAAAATCGTTTTGTCTACGCGAGATATGCGCATATTGCGGCACAACACGCGAATTACACCTACTTGACATAAGTAATGAGCATAGAATGCAATGCACATGTTCAATCATTCACAGTCTATCCGCCCTTTTCACCTCTCTCTCTCTCTCACTCAACCCGTCTCGAAACTGATCAACAAACAAAGCGAGAACAATCAAACAAGAGACGCGAATCCATCTCTTTAGTCTACATAATAGCGAGGTGTTTTTACACGAGTGCGGCCGACAGCTTCAGATTGAGTACCCTATCCCCCCAATTCTCGACATCCAACCCTGCGCTTGGCGTCTTACCCCCGTTTTAGGGGCGTCAAGGGGGGGAGGTTGTATTATTTTAAAGGGCGCTAAAACGGAACACACACGCACCCACACACACACACACACCAGGAACTCATTATGTGCTGCTATTATTCCAGGCCTTGGAGATTGTTTATTTGGAATAATTGAAAATGGAATTACTTCTCGTGTGCTATGCCCTGGTGTGCTTGAACTATTCGGAAAATTCAAGTGGTGGTGTTAATTAATTAATATACCTTTAATTGTGGTTGTAAGCGTTGAGATAATAGTTCATTTTAATCATTTAATCGAAGGTTAATAAAATATTTAATTTTAAGTTACTTATGTCACAATGAAAAAACTGTTTTTATTCCTTACTTCACTTTTATTTTTATGTGTTAGATGTACATTTCGAGTGCTAAGCACTCATTATCAATAACTAATGCTCTTACAAACTAGGTGCGCAATTATATATACCTGAACAAAAATGGTGGAAACGGGAAAACCTAAATATAATTACATTTGTGTCGCAAGGTTGAATAACATTAAGGGGATTACATTATGGACTGCTGAGGGGATTACGATTTTTCGGGTTTTTCAAGAGATTTAAGAGTGGATTGTCTAACGGGCTTAAATCGAAATTCAATAATTTATCTTTCTGTTTGTGCATTTCTATGGCCTCCAACATATTTAATCGGAAATGTGATGATTGTTTTAGTAATTTAATATTATGTTTCGAAAAAGAATGTCCTGTCTTTAAATTATGGTCAGCTAAAGCGGATTTATCTATGTTTCTATTTTTGACGTGGTATATGTGTTTTTTGAATCTTTTTAACAAATTTCTTTGGGTTTGGCCTATGTAACATTTGTCACACTCATTGCATGCAATTGAATAAATTCCGGACTCTTCTAAGTGGCTCCTTTTTGTAGAAGAGTCCGGAATTTATTCAATTGCATGCAATGAGTGTGACAAATGTTACATAGGCCAAACCCAAAGGAATTTGTTAAAAAGATTCAAAGAACACATATACCACGTCAAAAATAGAAACATTGATAAATCCGCTTTAGCTGACCATAATTTAAAGACAGGACATTCTTTTTCGAAACATAATATTAAATTACTAAAACAATCATCACATTTCCGATTAAATATGTTGGAGGCCATAGAAATGCACAAACAGAAAGATAAATTATTGAATTTCGATTTAAGCCCGTTAGACAATCCACTCTTAAATCTCTTGAAAAACCCGAAAAATCGTAATCCCCTCAGCAGTCCATAATGTAATCCCCTTAATGTTATTCAACCTTGCGACACAAATGTAATTATATTTAGGTTTTCCCGTTTCCACCATTTTTGTTCAGGTATATATAATTGCGCACCTAGTTTGTAAGAGCATTAGTTATTGATAATGAGTGCTTAGCACTCGAAATGTACATCTAACACATAAAAATAAAAGTGAAGTAAGGAATAAAAACAGTTTTTTCATTGTGATTAAATACTCCACATAACTCAAATCAAACAATTAGTTACTTATGTCAGTTTGCACAACATTTTCAGTCACCCTTAACTCTTAGGAAATCATAAAATAATCTAGGTTTGATGCTAGTTTCCTTTAATATATTGGTCAAGTCACTTAATTTGCTCTCTTTTTACCGAAATATCGGTAAATTGAATTAAGTAATGATACAAATACTCGATTTACGATAATTAGTCGATTAGGTAAATGTCTCGATATTATCGATTATTTTTTATCGATTGTAATATCGATAATTTTTCTAAAATATAGACGTGAGACCTTACATTTTTGAAAATTAAAGGGTGACCTTTTGTTTGCTTTTCACCAACCGAAAACAATTGATGATTCTTTTAATTTAAATGTTGATACTTGTGGATTATAGCACATCACATCATGTTTTAAAATTGGGTAGCATAGCATTATATAATGTTAAGTTCCCTGATACTTGTATTTATCTGTTGGGAAAATAAAGAATAATAATTATAATAATGTATTCTCCTTATGATGAAAATTGTTCCAAGTCCGTACCTGCACGCATCCGTTCTGCCATCTGTGTTCTCTACCCGCAACCATGGTACCCATTGTACTACCTGAAGTACCTGCACGAAAGGTGTGCAGGTACGGTCACACCTGGATTACCTGAACTTTTTACCTTCGCCAATAGATGTCAATATGTTAATAGTTTGAAGAAATGGAAATACCTAATAAAAATAAAATTGTTGGATGATTCTATTCAATTCAAAGAGTTAGTTGATTCAGAATATTGTCAATAAATATTAGATATTCCAAAAACATAAAATATTTACGAGCCTAGTCTAATGTTTATAGATTAATAATAAACGCTCTAAAAATAAATTATTAAACTTTACCATTAATTTGAAAACAGAGAAGTTGATGGGAAAATTAAATTGCCTGTAATCTGTATTTCTATTGATAACAAAATTAATTTTAAAAAGCGTTTATTTGAAATGTTCTATGTAGAACAATGTAATTCAGTATACAGAGAGCTTTATGTAACATCGAACATTTTCATAGCAAGAATTGTTCTTTTAAGTATACATAAGCATACGGTGTACATTTGCCGACGCTCGGTTTGTTAAAAGAATTTAATTTGAAGTTTTAAACGAGTGTTTTCCACTCCCAGACTAAGCATGAAGTAAAATTTCGAGTTTAGAAAAGCCTGAAAATTTGGTTTGGTCGCGTAGCGCGAAGCGCGGAGCGGCCAAACCAAATTTTCAGGCTTTTCTAAACTCGAAATTTTACTTCATGCGCCACCTGTACGAAACACTGATGCAATGTAGTTTAGCGGTGTGTTTTTAACTTCGTAATATGTCAGTGTTTTGTACCGGTGGCGCATGAAGGAAAATTTCGAGTTTAGAAAAGCCTGAAAATTTGGTTTGGTCGCGAAGCGCGGAGCGGCCAAACCAAATTTTCAGGCTTTTCCAAACTCGAAATTTTACTTCATGCGCCACCTGTACGAAACACTGATGCAATGTAGTTTAGCGGTGTGTTTTTAATTTTGTAATATGGCAGTGTTTTGTACCGGTGGCACATGAAGTAAAATTTCGAGTTTAGAAAATCCTGAAAATTTGGTTTGGCCGCTCCGCGCTTCGCGCTACGCGACCAAACCAAATTTTCAGGATTTTCTAAACTCGAAATTTTACTTCATGCTTAGTCTGGGAGTGGAACACACTCATTTCAAATTTCAAATTAATTTTTATTAAGAACGAGTATCTAAAGATTTACGACATATACGGTATAATTGGGACATGTATACTTGAAAGAAAATCTTCCTATATGTACAAGTTGAGGCATTAATTGCGATTGATTGACTACAATTTTTAATGGTCATGTAGGCAACCCAATTTACACATAACTTCAAAAATAAAGGTGTCAAATTGAATTGGATGAACATGTTCGGTCTTATAAAAAACTCTCTGTATATTTAAGATTGATTTTCCTAGTAAAAAGTGCGTGTTCGTTACATTCTTATTTTTTTAATACCTTATATTTAACGGTGTAATGGAAGATAAGAGCGTAGATTACGTACACATCTGAAATACGTTTTGTTTTTCTATAACAGCATTTTAGAATTATATATGATTTATATTGTATAATGTATCTTCTGTTCAAAAAATAAAGTTTATTATTATTATTATTATTATTATTATTATTATTATTATTATTATTAAACATTACGATCTACACGGGATTGACCTTTTTTTTACAAATAAAAAAAAATGCTGTGCTATTAAAATACATTTTAGCAACAATTCTTTTTATTTTTTATAGTTTTTCATCCCCAATTTAATATTTGAGCGATTAGTTTATATTAGAATAGATAAATGATTTTTTGCATGATTTAATGAGCAAACCGTTTGCAAGTTTGACGATAGCACTGTGTATTATTCTTGTTCCAATTTAAAATAAATCGAAAGATTTAAAATACTCGCAATGAAATCAGTCCTCAAAAATTTACAAAAATTTCAGAAATGATTCTTCTAATTTTCAATGGCTTTTTAATATTTCTGTCCCAATTTTTTCTTTTTCTTTTAAGTATACATAAGCATACGTTGTACATTTGCCGACGCTCGGTTTGTTAAAAGAATTTAATTTGAAGTTTTAAACGAGTGTTTTCCACTCCCAGACTAAGCATGAAGTAAAATTTCGAGTTTAGAAAAGCCTGAAAATTTGGTTTGGTCGCGTAGCGCGAAGCGCGGAGCGGCCAAACCAAATTTTCAAGCTTTTCTAAACTCGAAATTTTACTTCATGCGCCACCTGTACAAAACACTGACGCAATGTAGTTTAGCGGTGTGTTTTAAACTTCGTAATATGTCAGTGTTTTGTAACGGTGGCGCATGAAGTAAAATTTCGAGTTTATAAAAGCCTGAAAATTTGGTTTGGCCGCTCCGCGCTTCGCGCTACGCGTCCAAACCAAATTTTCAGGCTTTTCTAAACTCGAAATTTTACTTCATGCTTAGTCTGGGAGTGGAACACACTCATTTCAAATTTCAAATTGATTTTTATTAAGAACGAGTATCTAAAGATTTATCACATATACGGTATATTTGGGACATGTATACTTGAAAGAAAATCTTCCTATGTGTACAAGTTGAGGCATTAATAGCGATTGATTGACTACAATTTTTAATGGTCATATAGGCAACCCAATTTACACATAACTTAAAAAATATAGGTGTCAAATTGAATTGGATGAACATGTTCGGTCTTACAAAAAACTCTCTGTATATTTAAGATTGATTTTTATAGTAAAAAGTGCGTGTTCGTTACATTCTTATTTTTTAATACCTTATATTTAACGGTGTAATGGAAGATAAGAGCGTAGATTACGTACACATCTGAAATACGTTTTGTTTTTCTATAACAGCATTTTAGAATTATATATGATTTATATTGTATAATGTATCTTCTGTTCGAAAAAATAAAGTTTATTATTATTATTATTATTAAACATTACGATCTACACGGGATTGACCTTTTTTATAAATTACAAAAAAATGCTGCGCTATTAAAATACATTTTAGCAACGATTCTTTTTATTTTTTATAGTTTTTCTTCCCCAATTTATAATTTGAGCGATTAGTAATATATTAGAATAGATAAATGATTTTTTGCATGATTTAATGAGCAAACCGTTTGCAAGTTTGACGATAGCACTGTTTATTATTCTTGTTCCAATTTAAAATAAATCGAAAGATTTAAAATACTCGCAATGAAATCAGTCCTCAAAAATTTACAAAAATTTTAGAAATGATTCTTTTAATTTTCAATGGCTTTTTAATGTTTCTGTCCCAATTTAATATATTAGCAATTTATTTATATTAGAATAGATTAATGATTTATGCCTGATTTAATGAGCAAATTGTTTAAATTTAATCGATAACACTATTTTCATAATAATACCCGCCAATAAATCAATTTTAAAACTGTTGGAAATGTTTGGAAAGGAAAGTTTTTATCTTTAGTTTATGGAATTTAAAATAAAACACAATTAGGGTTACCATGTTTTATTAATACATTATAATGAAATACTGCATATGATAAATGGTGGATTCGCCGGGTGCAAGTTATTATAAAAATTGCAAAATAAAGTAAATGTTAATTATAAGTAACTAAACTAATTAATAAACATTATTAAACAATGTTAAGACTGCACTAATGATATACAGGACTTAGTGGGTCATGTATTCTATTTATTTATTCAATTATTACATTACACAAGCGCTGTGATTATGAGGCCTGTAGAAATACAGAGATTGGACGGATTATTATTACTTTTATTATTAATATTATTATTATATCGGTGCTTTTCTTTAATAGTGGCAATACTAAAAAAAAAAAGATTTTGTTCAATACAGTTATTCAATAAATACAGCTTTAAGGGACACAATTAAAAATACGTGCAAAATATAAGATAATTCGAGTGAAGATAGAGACTTCAATATTTGAATAAAATTGTCTTATAAACTTTTGCAGGCTCCTCCTAAAAAATTAACAAATTTCACTTGTGCCATTATCAAAGCTAAACAGCGATATGTTATATCAACAGACGAATCCAACTACAGATTAAAGTTACAAAAAATTATTAATACGCAAATGAAACATTAACAGAGATTTATAGATAACACTGGTCGACATGAAAATCGGCCCTGACACCATTCCTGCTGATTCTTATGTAAAATGACCTCCTGAATCCGAATATGAGCCCCGTTTTCCCCCATCACCCACCGTTTTCGGGGGAGGCCCCCCACCTATTTTAATCACTTTATGATAATTTGGAGGGACGAAAAGGATTATTTTAGCCTTTACATTTCTTCTAAGGGGCTAGAGAGGTGAAAAGTTCCAAAACATGAACATTTGTAGCAAGGAGGTAGATTTGGGGGGGATTTGTCCCCTTAAATTGTAAAAAAATCCTTAAATATTATCGATTTTTCCGTTTTTTTCGCAGTTTTTTCACTTATTATCTACATACATAAAAATATATAGCAACAGTTCGGAAGATTCACTGTACCACGCTGGCGCTCTCAATACCTCGCGCGCACAGGTTTGCCCAGGCACAGGCCTTTGCACATCAAACTCGGATTGCTCAAACAGTTTGTGAAAGCAATGGACAAGACCGGTGATGCATTTCAATTTTTGAAAACTAAATTCCCTCGTCTTAGTGAGGCTAAAATCAAGGAAGGAGTTTTCGTGGGCCCCCAGATTAGACAACTTTTCCAAGATTCAACGTTTATTGAACACCTGAATCGAAAAGAAAAACGAGCTTGGATTGCATTCCAAAACGTGTGTGAGAACTGTTTGGGTAACAACAAAAGTGATGATTATGTCGCTCATGTCGAGGAATTGCTGTCAGCGTACAAGGCCATGGGGTGTAACATGTCTCTTGAAGTGCATTTCCTTCACTCACACCTGGACTTCTTCCCTGAAAATTTAGGAGCAGTTTCGGATGAACACGAATAACGGTTTCATCAAGACATCTCTAAGTTCGAGAGGAGATTTTCGGGGAAGTGGAATGCGAGCATGTTAGCAGAGTACTGCTGGTTTTTGATACGAGAAACTTCTACCTCAGGGTACAAAAGGAAAGCAAACACCAAATAAAGGTACTTATCTTAGTTATTTATTATTCTTTACATTTATTATTTTACATTTATTATTTCATTTTTTATTTATTATTCTTTACAGCTAAAATAATCCTTTTCACCCCTCCAATGGATGGGGGAAACGGGGGGAGTATTGAGAGCGCCAGCGTGGTACAGTGAATCTTCCGAACTGTTGCTATATATTTTTATTATTGTTTCTATATATTTTTATTATTGTGGCTATATATTGTTGCAATATATTTTTATTATTTGGGGGTATTTGGGGTAGAATGAGGGGGAATGGAAGCTGGAATATGTAGAAAATAAGTGAAAAAACTGCGAAAAAAACGGAAGAAATTGATCATTTTTAATGATTTTTTTACAATTTAAGGGGGCAAATCCCCCCCCCCCAAATCTACCTCCTTGCTACAAATGTTCATGTTTTGGAACTTTTCACCTCTCTAGCCCCTCAGAAGAAATGTAAAGGCTAAAATAATCCTTTGCATCCCTCCAAATTATCGAAAAGTGATAAAAATAGGTGGGGGGGCCTCCACCGAAAACGGTGGGTGATGGGGGAAAACGGAGGTCATATTCGGATTCAGGAGGTCATTTTACATAAGAATCAGCAGTAATGGTGTCAGGGCTCGAAAAAACAATTTTTTTTGCAGACCAGTGTAATCAAACAATAAATACCAATTACTACTATAATTAAAATACGTTCTAACGCGGTTAAAATGTTCAGACTTGATATTTTTTGTTTTCAGATTGCTGTAAGTCAAGTTGTATTGATATTTGAATTGCAGTTCACAAATAAATTGAATTGCTCAGATGCAGAACCAGCCATACGTGTTTTGTTAATCGTGTAGCAAAATGACATAAACTGAGTTTGCAGCTTGTTTAAAATAATATTTTAAAATAGTGGTAAATGAGCGTTTTAGCAAAAAAAATATGCAAAACTAAGTAAAAAGTTAGCAGGTTTTTTTTAACTGAAAAAATAAGTCAGATTTTGCAACCGAGAATGTTGGAGGTTTTGCATTTAATAGGTTTTTTCTGTTAAATGCAAAACCTAAAACATTTCTCGGTTGTAAAAGATGACATATTTTTTCAGTTAAAAAACCTGCAAATTTTTGACTTAGTTTTGCGAATTTTTCGTGTTTCGTTAAAACGCTCATTCAGCACTATTTTAAAATATTATTTAAATCTAGCTGCAAACTCAGTTTAGGATGGATTAATTATTTTTTTAAATTGTACCTCAAGACGAGAATCCAGGGATTCCACAACCTCAAAATCAAGAAAATTGGTGAATGGTTGGTTTTGCATCTGAGCGACTCAGTTGGAATATATGAAAAATAGTTGAATAGTTTGATACCTAATTTATAGATTACATAATATACCCCGAGATAAATTTATACAGAGGTAAATCTATTGCTTCTCTATTCTGGATTTTGAAGGTTAATTATTTTTTTAAAATTGTAGCCTAAAGCGAGAATCCAGGGATACCAAAACCTCAAAATCTACAAAATAGGTGTATGGTTGGATATGCATCTGGGCGACTCAGTGGGAGTAAATGAAAAATAGTTGAATAGTTTGATACATAATTTATAGATTACATGATTTACCCCGAGATAAATTTATACAGAGGTAAATCCATTGTTTCCCCGTTCTGTATTCGCAAAGTTGAAAAGGTAGGCGCGCCATTCTTGTGTTCACAGTCTAAGTAGGAATTTAAACTCCGATCTGGCGCTTTCTTGATGGATTAATCTGCTGCTAATGAGTGTAAGAGCGATAAGTCTTGCATGTGAATGCTCCACACAGTCAGCTAATTAGATGAATGGGACGGATGATGCGATGGCAATGGGGATGCCCTCCATCCCCCGAAAACACCCCCGCGCTCACAATGGCCCTATCCCACTTGACTGGCACGGCGTATCGTGTGGTTGTGGCTTGTACACTCGCTAAATCCTAACAACGAGTGGTTATTAAGATTAATTGAGGAAATTTCAACATTTTCATGAAAATCTAATAACAAAAACAGACGATTGAATTAGTATTTGTATTTTAATTATATGAGTATGTTGATGCAAATGAGAATTGTGGTAAATCTTACAATAACTTATACACAGTAATTAACAATTGAAGAAGAAACATCAAAAGGAGCTGCCATGGAGCAGTTGGTGCAAACTGCTCCAGATCCTCTAATTTTGTAGACGCAAAATTTGATTAGACGAAATATGCATATGTAAAATGTATTAACGTGAAATCGAATATAAACTCAAGCTGAGTTGACTGTGAATTATAACCGTACATATTTATGAAAGTAAAATTTCGAGTTTAGAAAAGCCTGAAAATTTGGATTTGCTGGCGCAACTCGCTTAAAATTCTAATGGCGTCGTGATCCTTAATGAGAGCCAAACAAAATTTTTTTTATTTGGATTTTTTAATAAAAATAAATTAACGAATCAAATAACCTAAACATTTTCACTCATTTTCTGGCCACCTTATATATTATTATTTATATCACTAAGGCCCACTTGCATCCTGACTCATCAACTTTAATCATTCACTAATCATTGAGTAGACCTCTGATTAAGTGAAAATTCTAGAATATAAGAATGTTATAAATTTATAAGACATCATAAACATGTCTTTATCATCAAGATATGATTGTGTAAAGCATTTATGAATACAATTTGTTGTGTTTTTAAGAAGTACTAATCACTGATTAAGTTAATCTAGTTAAGTGCAAACAAGCATAAATATTTTTATATATATATAAATCTTCTTTCTAGGTTGATTAAAATTAATACTGGCAACGCCGCTTTCTCCGCTGTATGTACTCATGCATATAGATGTACATAAGCCCCATTGTGAGCCGACTGGGTAACGGACAAGGGTCAAATTTCTTACCCCTCTGTCTGTTCTGTTTCTGTTCCGGCAACCCTACCGCTGGATCCGTACACACGCACCCCTCTTATATACAGAGGGTGGCGTCTAAATAACATCCCACATTCCCATTGGACGCACAACTGGCCACCGGTCACTTCAACACTTTTACACCCCCATATAGATAATATTTTAACCCCTCGTTTCAAAATAAATTATTGTTATTTTTTATTAATAAATTAGAATTACATGTTATTCTTAAAGAAATACTATTAGATGATCAAAACTATAGTTACATAATTAAGTTCAAGTTCAGTGGTTAAACAACGTTTAAACCGTTTCATCTACAAGTGAGTTACATGGTGTGTATAGAATTTAGATAAATTGACGAGATTTTTTAATATATTTAGATGATTTGTTTATTTATTTAATTAATTGCATTGCTTGTGTTTTGCAATTTGTGTAAAACTTGTGTGATTAAAAGCACGATATAGATTATTAATAAAATATTTAGTTTAGACGATACATTATTTAATTGTATATTTATTTATTTATATTTTATTATTAATTAAGACGTATTGTTTGCATTTTACACGAATTTTCATAATTTTATATATTATGTACTTTTATGTTTAAAGTCTTTACTGAGATTCAGTGATTAATTAATTTTTAATTGTTTAATATAAGGGATTAATCGACATTTTCTTGTGGAAATCGACGTGTCTGTCTGTGCCGCGTGCTAAATTAAAACTGAGGGCGAAACGCCGATGAAAATTTCTTACATCGCGGAATTTTTCCACCGCACCTCGAAACCTCCTCCGAGCTATTAGCATAAAGCAAGCAAAGCGTCTTTTCTCTTCCTCCCTTTATAAAAAAAAACGAGCGCTTTTTATGCATCTAATAATGTTCAATGAAAGTATACAAGAGCATTTATTAAAGAGTTTCAGTTTAAACCATGTTTAGTTTAAACTATATTTAATATAATGTAACTTAAATACTCTGTTTAAAATTAATTTTGTTAAAACTGAGTTTATACAAGTTTTATTTGTATAAAGTTACAAGACTATATAAAATAGATTTAGAAATATCGCCATCCAGTAGTCTTTGTTTTTATACAGGGAATTCTTTCAGGTATACAAAATAAGATTTTTCGATGTCAATTTTCAGATATTCGTTAGTTTTATAAAATCTTTAAATTTGAAGCTACTAACGATTGTTCCCAATCCCAGATTAAGCATGAAGTAAAATTTCGAGTTTATAAAAGCCTAAAAATTTAGTTTGGTCTCATAGCATTATTGCTTGCTTTATTTCCTGTTGTTGAAATTTTTAATTTTTACATTTTTGATTTGGAAATTTTTAATTTTTTTTTATAAAAAGACATGTTTGTGAATATTCCTGTTGTTGAAATTGTCAATGTTTACGTTTCTGATTTGGTAAATGTTTATATGGTTCATCAACTTGTGTTAAGTTAACAATTTTATTGACGATTTTCTTCTAAATAATGATTATTAAAAAAAAATATGGTTTTTGTCAAATGTTGAGATTTTTATCATTCGTTATATTTAATTTCTTTACTATTTTTATAAATGATTTTTGACGTATTTTTTTCTAATACTTTCAATTGTAGTAATGTACCGTGCGATCATTTTAATTATGATTTAAAATAGGCGGCAGTTTTTTGTGCGGTTGCCCGAAATGTTAGTTGAATGAATGCAATTTTTGGGTGAGACAATATTTATCCAAAAGAATAGTTTTTTTGTGTACAATATGTTAATATTATCATAATTTCAATCGGAGTGTAACCGGACAAAATATTACTATCGTTTTCTATGAGAATTTTAGTAGAAATTTGTTTTGTTTAAAGACTGTTATCATTTTATTAGTACCATGCGATTGTTTAAATTATGATTTAGAGTAGGAGACATTTTTTTGTGTGATTGCCTAGAATACTAATTGAATGCTGGAATAAATTTGAGGTTATGGCAAACCATGTGTTAAAAGTCAGTAGTGCCAATCTAATCTAAAATTGAAAGCCTACTCTAAATCATGTTTTAAATGATCGCACCGTATATTGTACATGAATCTCACAATTAAATAAATAAATCGAATTAAATTGATTTGTACGAAAAATTAAAGAAATCGAACACAATTATAATTTATTTAATTATTATGGAAAAACTGAAAGATCTCCAACTTTATTCACAAAAACATAACTACATAACATGATTGTAATTTTTAGGTGAAATGTTCAGTTTTTACAAATGTTATTTATTGATAAATTTTTATATATACAAATATCTTTATTCAAGGGATTTGAGTACACTTCTCTATAATTCTATAATATAATATAATACGATCTTGTATTCAAAATTCTCCTATCATAAGCTATCGACCCGAGGTCTTTCTGTCATTGTTTGATATTTTAGTTAGTGGGTGCGATACATTTTTATTTGTGTTGCTTTGACGATTTATGATTGTAGTTAATTTTAAAAAAAATTATTTTGATCATTTTTGAATACTACTTTTACTAATACAAACAATGCCAGTTAATTCTTTATCAAATCTACGATTTATGAAAATCCACCAATTTTTCGATTTTGACGAATTTTCCTATCTTGATTTTTTGTTCTTGAATTTTTAAATTTTGAGGTTTTAGTGTAACAATCTTATACAGAGACTTTTATGTAAGACCGAACATTTTTATAACGCAAATTTTCCTTTGAAGTATCCATATGCATACGTTGCACATTTTTCGATGCTTGGTTTATTAAACAATTTAATTTGAAGCTTTAAGCGAGTGTTTTCCACTCCCAGGCTAAGCATGAAGTAAAATTTCGAGTTTAGAAAAGCCTGAAAATTTGGTTTGGTCGCGTAGCGCGAAGCGCGGAGCGGCCAAACCAAATTTTTAGGCTTTTCTAAACTCGAAATTTTACTTCATGCGCCATCGGTACATAACACTGACATATTACGAAGTTTAAAACACACCGCTAAGATTTACATTGAATCAGTGTTTTGTACCGGTGGCGCATGAAGTAAAATTTCGAGTTTAGAAAAGCCTGAAAATTTGGTTTGGCCGCTCCGCCCTTCACGCTACGCGACCAAACCAAATTGTCAGGCTTTTCTAAACTCGAAATTATACTTCATGCTTAGCCTAGGAGTGGAAAACACTCGCTTAAAGCTAATTTGAAGCTTTTAGCGAGTGTTTTCCACTCCCAGGCTAAGCATGAAGTAAAATTTCGAGTTTAGAAAAGCCTGAAAATTTGGTTTGGTCGCGTAGCGCGAAGCGCGGAGCGGCCAAACCAAATTTTCAGGCTTTTCTAAACTCGAAATTTTACTTCATGCGCCACCGGTACATAATACTGACATATTACGAAGTTTAAAACACACCGCTAAGATTTACATTGAATCAGTGTTTTGTACCGGTGGCGCATGAAGTAAAATTTCGAGTTTAGAAAAGCCTGAAAATTTGGTTTGGCCGCTCCGCGCTTCGCGCTACGCGACCAAACCAAATTTTCAGGCTTTTCTAAACTCGAAATTTTACTTCATGCTTAGCCTGGGAGTGGAAAACACTCGCTTAAAGCTAATTTGAAGCTTTAAGCGAGTGTTTTCCACTCCCAGGCTAAGCATGAAGTAAAATTTCGAGTTTAGTAAAGCCTGAACATTTGGTTTGGTCGCGTAGCGCGAAGCGCGGAGCGGCCAAACCAAATTTTCAGGCTTTTCTAAACTCGAAATTTTACTTCATGCGCCACCGGTACATAACACTGACATATTACGAAGTTTAAAACACACCGCTAAGATTTACATTGAATCAGTGTTTTGTACCGGTGGCGCATGAAGTAAAATTTCGAGTTTAGAAAAGCCTGAAAATTTGGTTTGGCCGCTCCGCGCTTCGCGCTACGCGACCAAACCAAATTTTCAGGCTTTTCTAAACTCGAAATTTTACTTCATGCTTAGCCTGGGAGTGGAAAACACTCTTTAAAGCTTCAAATTAAATTCTTTTAATAAACCGAGCGTCAGCAAATGTACAACGCATGTTTATGTTTACTTAAAGGAAAAATTAAACTTATTTAAAAAAAACAACGGTTATCTAAAGATTTTCGGCATATACCCTGTAATTGGGTACACCAAACGTAAACAATAATAAAAAACAAATAAGACAATTAACTTTGTTTGTATAACTGAGGATTGTATTGTGACTATAGTTCCGAAAACTTTAACTTGCTTTAACTTCTAGCTTCCTTCATAGGTTCAATTAGGCAACTTTCCTAATTCCTAAAATTTATTAACAACATACACCCGAATATAAAATTCACAGTAGAGACAGAAATTAGTAATAATATCAAATTCCTAGACCTTTCAATAACCAAAATCAACGAATCACTAACATTTGAAATTTATAGAAAACCTACATTTAGTGACCGTGTAATCCCTAATTCCTCGAATCACCCACGAAAACATAAATTGTCCGCGTTCAATTCAATGATATACCGTGCTTTCAACATTCCACTCTCTGATACAGCATTTGAAAGAGAAATTGATATAATTAAAAGTATAGCCATTTCAAATGGCTATACTTCAGCATTAATAGACTCATTGATTAATAAATATAGAATGAAAAAAGTAACTAAGTATTTATATGCAGGCAAGGACACATCTAAAAAAGAACAAATATTCAGATTCCTTACCTACTTTGGTGACATCTCATTACAAATTAAAAGCATTTTATCTAAACATAACATTTCAATAGCCTTTAAACCTTTTACAAAAATTAGATACAGTATTTTTAATCCGAAAACAAAAATACCCAGTGCTCACAGATCAGGGATATATAAACTAACTTGTAGCGATTACGTAATAGTTTCATCTAAACATTGTTTAATTTTATTAAATGTTGGTACACAATTTCTAGTTGATTTAATAAATTAATTAAATAATTAATTCATTTATTCTAACTTGAAGGTGGGAATGTGCATGTTTCATATTGTTTAGGATTAGATTCCAATATATTTAAAAAGATTTCAGTAGTGTTATGAGTTTATATTTTGTTTCGTATTATTTTTTGGTCAATTCATTGGATTATAAAATGTAAATGTATTATTGTATTAATAAATTCTAGATTCTGTCAGTAAGTTAAATTAAATAAAACTAACGAGTTTTGTCAGTTGTGTGAAATTTTGTTCTGTTATCAATATTATAATTGTAAGTTTTGTTTTTAGATACAGGAAATCTTCATGGTTTTCAACAGGTTTAGAAATTTTCAACAAATTCTATAACTTTTGTAAACTCGTGATTTATTTATTTATTTATTTATTAATAAACGGCGGACCATTTACAAAAACATTAATTTACAATAAAATTTTTATTGATTTTAATAATTTTGAGAGTAAACGTCCTTTTTTGTATGATTTCCGTTAATTTTAATCCATCATAACAATAATGATTATCTTTTATATATATCAATATTTTCATGATTTCTATAATTTTTCTTTTAATTTTCCCATTTTTCACGATTTCAATTTGAGCAGTTTTCACGCCTGTGTCCGGGAATTTTTATTTTAAGTATTTATATCAAAATGCCAAACGTTCTACATTTTCAATTTGAAGCTTCTAACGAGTGTTTCCATTCCCAGACTAAGCATGAAGTAAAATTTCGAGTTTAGAAAAGCCTGAAAATTTGGTTTGGTCGCGTAGCGCGTAGCGCTACGCGACCAAACCAAATTTTCAGGCTTTTCTAAACTCGAAATTTTACTTCATGCGCCACGCGTAAAAAATAATAAATTATTGAAAAGTTTAAACTACATCGCTTGTTTTTAATCTGAAGTTTTAAAAAATACAATTTGCTTTAGGACATACCGTGCGATCACTTAAAACATGATTTAGAGTAGGCTTTGAATTTTAAATTAGATGGACACTACTGACCGTTAACACATAGTTTACCATAACCTCAAGTTTATTCCATCATTTAATTATCTTTCTGGGCAACCGCAGAAAAAAAAGTCGCCTACTCTAAATTATAATTTAATCGATCTCACGGTACTAATAAAATGATAACAATCTTTAAACAAAAAAAACATCTACTAAAATTCTCACAGAAAACGAAACTATCTCTTGTCCGGTTACACTCCGATTGAAATTATAATAATATTAACATATTGTATACATAAATATTAATCATCAAAAGGAAACACTTGGTTAAACTTCACTAACAATTTTTTAATCAAGTTTTTCCTATTTTAAATCATAGTTATATATGTTTCGCCACGTAAAAGATGAGAAACTTGTGCAAGATTTATATATTAACTTTTTTTAGATAATAAATTGCACCCTGGATTCGCCACTGCTTTGAACACAATATGGAGTACTTTACAAAAAAGTTTGATAAAGAATTAAATAGAGCGAATAATTTATATCAAAATGCCAAACGTTCAACATTTTCAATTTGAAGCTTCTAACGAGTGTTTCCATTCCCAGAATAAGCATGAAGTAAAATTTCGAGTTTAGAAAAGCCTGAAAATTTGGTTTGGTCGCGTAGCGTGTAGCGCGACCAAACCAAATTTTCAGGCTTTTCTAAACTCGAAATTTTACTTCATGCGCCACGCGTATAAAATAATTAATTATTGAAAAGTTTAAACGACATCGCTTGTTTTTAATCTGAAGTTTTAAAAAATACAATTTGCTTTAGGACATACCGTGCGATCACTTAAAACATGATTTAGAGTAGGCTTTGAATTTTAAATTAGATGGACACTACTGACCGTTAACACATAGTTTACCATAACCTCAAGTTTATTCCATCATTTAATTATCTTTCTGGGCAACCGCAGAAAAAAAAGTCGCCTACTCTAAATTATAATTTAAACGATCGCACGGTACTAATAAAATGATAACAATCTTTAAACAAAAAAAAACATCTACTAAAATTCTCACAGAAAACGAAACTATCTCTTGTCCGGTTACACTCCGATTGAAATTATGATATTATTAACATATTGTATACATAAATATTAATCAACAAAAGGAAACACTTGGTTAAACTTCACTAACAATTTTTTAATCAACTTTTTGCTATTTTAAATCATAGTTAAATATGTTTCGCCACGTGAAAGTTGAGAAACTTGTGCAAGATTTATATATTAACTTTTTTTAGATAATAAATTGCACGCTGGATTCGCCACTGCTTTGAACACAATATGGAGTACTTTACAAAAAAGCTAGATAAAGAAATAAATACAGCGAATAACTATTTCCTTTTTAAATGATATGTTGTGCTTCAATTTTATATTACAGTTCAATTTTGAATTCGTATTTATTGTGATTTTCGAGGTGAAAAATGTCCATTATCGCCGATTGATGGCGCTCGCGTTATATTCGGGAATTATGTAAATATTAGCATGCGAGTGGCAGATAAAAAATTGGACTATTACAGAGACACATCGGGGTTGCATCCCCGGCTGATGTACATAATTTACAAAAAGGTCGACACTTTATTTATATCTAAACACGCACATTTTTCGGACCCTGTTTACACATAAATAAATCCACAAAAAAAAATCATTTACGATAAATATGCAATATATTATGATAAACTTAATTTTAAAAACCATTTTATATAAAAATATAATAGCAATAAAAACAACAGAGTGGAATAGATGGCGTCATTTATCCATTTAGTTTATCATTTTTTTTAAGATACTGACTTATCAACATGTATTATTTAGTTGTTTACTCTTCGTACTATTAATTTTTGTTTATTTGTTATTTTCTACCATTCTAGTAATACTTATTTATAATTTAATTTGTATATTTGTTGTTATTTTTATATGTAATTTTATTAAATAGGCGATGTCCGTAAATCAATAAATAAATATAAACCTGATTTTTTTAACGTAAACTTTTAAGGAATAAATTAAGGTTGTTCCACAAAATTTATTGACTCTCAGTGGCTACATGAAACAAAAGAGTATTTGAATATTCTTTATTGTTATATTTATAATAAATATTATTTAAATTGAAACCGAATTAAGTTGTTTGACGTGCTAATACCTACGCATCAACCCTCCTAATTTTATAAAAACCGTCCTCACAAAAGAGATGAAATGAAATTATCGCCGGACTGTCCGGTTTTTTTTTCAGTGGTCCATCCCCTCAACATCCTAATTCGTGGATCACACACATTGACCTCTGAACCTTGATCTCCGACATGAAATAACAATAATGCGAGATAAAGTGGGACCTGTTTGAATTTATTATTACACGCTTAACCATTGACCTGGACGACCTTTACAGGTCCATACACAGAATCCCAAATGAAATGAATGAGTTAATATATGAGAAAAAAGGAGGGGAACTTTTTTTAATATTAGGAAATATTAAAGGGTGATTTTCCAAGGGTAATAAGTATTTTACATCAGTGATGAACTACCTTTTTTTGCTGGGTAGCTTAGAAATTAAATAATCTTGTGCGGGTCTAAGTAACTGTGTGGCCATTTTACATGTTTTATATTATACAAACCAAGACACACCATTTGTTTAACACAGAAATTATGTTAGCATCATTTGTGTCTGGTTTTGCTAAATAAAGCAAGAGCAGTGATACCTATACCTCAGGAAAAGGCATAAATTGGCGACAAAATACCCATTCTTCAGACAAATGATCACATGAAGAGATTACTTAAGTAGGTGGAAGAAGTGCATCAACCATTTTACCAAAATATTACTGAAAATTAGAAAACCAAAACACGATATCAACGTTCTCATCAATAAAATACTTACATTGTCTTAGGATTTGTTTAATAATAATACTTTGATAATAATATGTTGTTTTATTAAAACAAAAACGCAATACCTAAAGATTATTCTATTTTATTTAAAAAAAAGGCCCAAGTCACTTTTTTATCAAGATATCTCGACAATTTTTAATAATTTTATTTATAAAATGTACGCTTATAATAGTGACTCTGCTGTTGTCAAACTGTAAGCAGCAAAAAAGGTTAAGTATTATCCTTCAAAAACTATGAATTTTTTATCGATTATCTCAAAATGCTGTAAAGTGACTTAGTGACTTTTAATAATAAGCAGTAAATTTGTATTTGATTTAAACAAAATCTTTTATTGTTCAGTGGGCTCTGATTAATTTTACCAATGAGTAATATGAATACTCATTGGTAAAATTAATCAGAGCCCACTGAACAATAAAAGATTTTGTTTGAATCAAATACAAATTAATTGCTTATTATTAAAAGTCACTAAGTCACTTTACAGCATTTTGAGATAATCGATAAAAAATTCATAGTTTTTGAAGGATAATATTTAACCTTTTTTGCTGCTTACAGTTTGACAACAGCAGAGTCACTATTATAAGCGTACATTTTAAAAATAAAATTATTAAAAATTGATAATATTCACAATTTAAAATTTTACACTTTAAAATCTATTATTGATAAAATTTACAATTTAAAATATTACAATTTAAAATCTTAATAGAAAAATAGTAGTAAATTTACTGTCTCCAAATTAATTATTGATTTAAATTTTAGCTACATTTTTATAAGTAAGACTAAATTTAAAGTTTAATCCGGCACTGAGTTTAATAAAAATATCTTCTGTACATTTAATTAGATTAAAGTAGAGGTAAAGTCAAAATAAATATCGGTTTGTAAAAAAATTAAATTCCTATAACTCATTAATGCCAGGTTTCACAAATTTTAGATCAATCTTATACAATGATTAAATTTATTTGTCGATTGCAATATACTTTTTTAATGGCATTAAAGTCAAAAAAATGTGAACTAAATGAGCTTTTTGGCATGTATGTCACTATTTACAAATGTTATTTAAAGAAGAACAACTATTTGTCGAATTAATTGACGTTCTTAAAGCCCAGCAAAAGAGGGGCAAATTTGTGTGATATGAGGGGAAGATATTTTCTTGAAAATAAATCAAGATACAGCAAATGTGTTTTCTGTATCTGTCTTAGCATAACTCTGTGCATCTTTGAAAAAGTGTTCGAAAATAAATGTATTAATTAATAACGAATAAAATCGATTGTTAAAATAAAATATTTCTAATTTGCAATGGAAATGGCCCATCAATTCTCTTTTTTGTTCTAATTTATTTTGAATGTCGAAGCTCTATTTGATTTTAGGTGTTAATGAATAGAGCAAAGTTGATAATTAATGAGTTAAATGTAGATAAGCAATATTAATTTTTGCGGTTTAAAGAAATTGTTGATTGGCAGAGTGAATAGAAATCCAATGCAAGAAACGTTGCAAATACCACCATAGAAATCATTAAACATTTGACAATGCGCATTCAACATGGCAAGTTCTATACAGTCCTGTGTTTGTCAGCGTCTCCAAAAGGGTCTATTCTGTACACACACATATACACTCACTCACTGTACATAGAGAGATAGAGTGCGAGAGAGGGAGGTTGTACACGAGCAGAGAGAGCGGAAAGGGGTGAACTCGGGCAACTTAGTCCGTCCAAGTGTCATTACAAGCAGCGGCCATACTGGACCCCGTTTCCTCCCCCGCACCCCTTACCCCCCACTAACCCCATCCTTGTCAGGGTGAAACAAAAGACGGAATAATCCATAGAACTGGTGACCAATAGCGGCCACTAGCCATCTCGCTCGGGCTCCTTCTCTTTCCACCCCCTTTAATTTTCCAACCCTTTCCTTTCCATCCCTTATACTCGGCTCAAGTCGTCCTTAGGTATGTGTGTGTGTTAGGATGAGCTATGAGTTATTATTCATTTGCTAATTGTTCATCCGCTGCATCCCTGTTTGCAAGGGCTAAGGTAAAGTTGGTAATGTCCTCTTGTTCACTCTTGATCCTAATTAAACAGAGTGCTGACTACTGACTGACTGACTACCACCCGCACCCCCTTAGTAGCAAGGTTCACTTGTTTATACAAACATTTTCTGTTGCTGGAATAATCGGCTGGAGATTAATGAATTGCTTACACTTTGTTGGACTTTCAATTTATTAATAATTAATCAATGTTCAACATTCGCCTAAAATCCAATGAGTTTAAACTATTTACATAATCTTGAGATTAATTTTAATCAAGCTGACTAAGAAACATACGAATCATTCCCCAATTTACAAAAAGATTAACAGGATCGCAAGTATGAGCAAATGAGGGCGTTTTCTTTAAATATTTATTATTATTATTTAATATAGATAATGTTTTACTGAGATTTAATAAAAATAAATAAGTAAAAAACATAGTGAATCCTAATATCGTATGTTCGATATAAAAAAAACCTCTAGAGTGCCATGATTTAATCAGTTTTTAAGGTTAAGTTGGCTACAAGCTTCAAGAATTGACATATAACACGTCATGAAGTAAAATTTCGTGTTTAGGAAAGCCTGAAAATTTGGTTTGGAAGCTCCGCTTCGAAAAGCGACGAAACCAAATTTTCAAGCTTTTCTAAACACGAAATTCAACTCCATGCTTGATCGAGGATTGGAAAACACTCGTAAGAATTATATACATAACATTGAACAGTGTGTGTGAAAAAACATAGTTCGTTTAAAAATCGCACGTTGAAAAATCGTTATTCAAAAAACAAATACGTTGACGTGGGTTTTACAAAAATATTAAATGTACGTCAAATAAACGTCTCAAAAATCGAACAGTCATATTTCAACAACAATGTGCGTCAAAAATCGTGCAATCGTGAAAATTATAATTTCCTATAAAAGAATAAGTAAAAAATACTAACCTAATATCCTTCATCAGGTGAATGCAGAAATTATATATTTAAAATAGTTTTTTTTTTAATGAAGGTTTTTCAGTTTACATTGATTCTTAATTATTGAAATAATTCCGCTTTTCATTACCTGACAACTCCAGGTAATAAAATACGAAATAGCTGTTTTTGAACATCAAAATAAATCAGTGTTTTATACGCCTGGCGCATGAAGTAAAATTTCGTGTTTAGAAAAACCTGAAAATTTGGTATGGTCGCTCCGCTTCGCGGAGCGACCAAACCAAATTTTCAGGTTTTTCTAAACACGAAATTTTACTTCATGCTTAATCGAGGATTGGAAAACACTCGCTAGAAATATATATATGTAACAATGAACAGGACGTGCGAAAATACATAGTTCGTTTAAAAATCGCACGTTGAAAAATCGTTATTCAAAAAACAAATACGTTGACGTGAATTTTACAAAAATATTAAACGTACGTCAAATAAACGCCTCAAAAACTAAACGGCAATATATCCATTTTCGTGCAATCGTGGAAATTATAATTTCCTATTAAAGAAAAAGTAAAAAATTACTTTTAGATATACGAGTAGTATATCGCGGAGCGACCAAACCAAATTTTCAGGTTTTTCTAAACACGAAATTTTACTTCATACTTAATCGAGGATTAGAAAACACCCGCTACAATTTTCAGTTTACATTCATTCTTAAGTGTTGAAATTATTCCACTTTTCATTGCCTGACAACTCCAGGTAATAAAATACGAAATAGCTGTTTTTAAACATCAAAATAAATCAGTATTTTATACGCCTGGCGCATGAAGTAAAATTTCGTGTTTAGAAAAACCTGAAAATTTGGTTTGGTCGCTCCGCTTCGCGGAGCGACCAAACCAAATTTTCAGGTTTTTCTAAACACGAAATTTTACTTCATGCTTAATCGAGGATTGTAAAACACTCGCAAGAATTATATATATGTAACAATGAACAGTGCGTGTAAAAATACATAGTTCGTTTAAAAATCGCACGTTGAAAAATCGTTATTCAAAAAACAAATACGTTGACGTGAATTTTACAAAAATATTAAACGTACATCAAACAAACGCCTCAAAAACTAAACGGCAATATATCCATTTTCGTGCAATCGTGGAAATTATAATTTCCTATTAAAGAAAAAGTAAAAAATTACTTTTAGATATACGAGTAGTAGCTTCGCGGAGCGACCAAACCAAATTTTCAGGTTTTTCTAAACACGAAATTTTACTTCATACTTAATCGAGGATTGGAAAACACCCGCTAGAATTATATACAGGGTGTTCATTTGAAAACTTCCTAACGCGGATTTATGGAAAACCACTGATTAAAAGAAAAATCGCCGAGACACGTCCAAAGATTTCCCAAGGGGGACAACTTTTTAACCAAAAACGACTTCACTCCTTTTACCCTCTGCACCCCGGGGTCATCCCCTTAAAAATTTTAAATGACAAGGGGTATCAAGTAATAGCTTGTTTGAGAGGTTAATCAAAGTGCTTAATTTTGACGTTTGAATTTTTAAAATCGGTCGATTTGTTTACGGAAAAATTAGAAAAATCTTTATTTATCTTAAAAAAAAAAAAACACACGAAAATATCACTTTTTATTTTATTAAGTGTTCAAAATGTTGCCCGTTATTGGCCAAACAATGATATAGGCGATGTTCAAATTCCTGCCAGACATTTTCAAAAACATGTTGTGGGAGATCATGGCAGCTTTCGGTGATGCGTTGACGAAGTTCATCTAAACTTTCAGGTTGGGGAGTGAACACAATAGATTTTAAATGGCCCCATAGAAAAAAGTCTAATGGCGACAAGTCAGGAGATCTAGCAGGCCATTCTATAGGCCCTCTTCGCCCAATCCATTTATCTGAAAATTCGTCGTCTAGCCATTGCCGAACCGGAAGAACATAGTGAGGAGGAGCGCCGTCTTGCTGGAAATATATTTCAGCCTCATCAAGTATAGGGTTTCCATCGTCTCCGATTTGGTTTTCAATGGTTTCAGTGATAAGCGGATTGATGGTATTTTCCAACATATCTAAATAAATGCCTCCATTTAAATTCCCATTAATAAACAATGGCCCAATCACTTTGTTTCCTAAAATGCCTGCCCATACATTAATTTTTTGGGGGTACTGAGTATGCCCTTCTACAAAAGCATGAGGATTTTCATTGCTCCAATACCTGCAGTTATGCTTATTAACAAATCCATTTAGATAAAATGTGCATTCATCAGTGAAGCAGATATTCTTTACATGAATGGTATTATCATTAATCGCTGCAGTCATTTGTTCACAAAACTCAACTCGCCTATCGAAATCACCCTCGGTTAACTCTTGCAATATTTGCATTTTGAGTGGATGAAATTTATGTAATTTAGTAACTGTGAGTACCGAGCCTAATGAAATACCAGTCGCATCACCAATTTTGCGTAATGAAGTATTAGGATTTATGCCAAAATGACCCAAAACTTCAATTTGAGCGGCTTCATTTAAAACTCTACGATGATTACGATTTTTATTTGCAACAGATCCAGTTTGAGTAAATTTAGTAACAAGGTCCAAAACATACCTATGCGAAGTTATCTTGTCCGGATGTCTGGCGTTAAATGTGACGGCAGTTTGCCGAGCATATTGATTTTGGGCACCATAAATTAGAATAATTTCCACTCTTTCGGCTAGTATGTAAACCATTTTGGAAGTAAAATATGAATCAATAAATTTATTTTCACTATCCCAAGATTGTCACAAAGGTAACTGACAGCAATTAGAAAGACTGTTAGTCCTTACTTCACTTTTTTATTAAAAAGTGAAGTAAGGAATAACAGTCTTTCTATTTGTGATTAATCACTTCACGTAAACTCGAAACAATACAGTTATTAACTGACAGCAAATGGAATTGTTTCTTTTCCATAGCAACTAACCCGAACTAAACAGGTATAAGAATAAATGTTATCTCCGTATTGATGAAAAGAAGGCGAAAAAAATTAGTGTTGTTATTTGGTTCCTGCCAAGTTTTGTTGGTTTTTGAACACTTATTAATAAAATAAAAAGTGATATTTTCGTGTGTTTTTTTTTCTATCTGAACAAATTAAGATAAATAAAGATTTTTCAAATTTTTCCGTAAACAAATCGACCGATTTTAGAAAATTCAAACGTCAAAATAAAGCACTTTGAAAAACCTTTCAAACAAGCTATTACTTGATACTCCTTGTCATTTAAAATTTTTAAGGGGATGACCCCGGGGGGCAGAGGGTAAAAGGGGGTGGAGTCGTTTTTGGTTAAAAAGTTGTCCCCCTTAGGAAATCTTTGGACGTGTCTCGGCGTTTTTTCTTTTAATCAGTGGTTTTCCATAAATCCGCGTTGGGAAGTTTTCAAATGAACACCCTGTATATAACAATGAACAGTGTGTGTGAAAATACATAGTTCGTTTAAAAATCGCACGTTGAAAAATCGTTATTCAAAAAACAAATACGTTGACGTGAATTTTACAAAAATATTAAGCGTACCTCTAATATACGTCTCAAAAACTAAACGGCAATAAATCCTTTTTCGTGCAATCGTGGAAATTATTATTTCCTATAAAAGAAAAAGTAATAAATACTTTTAGATATTTAAGTAGTAGCTGAATTCCTTTATCTTCTTTGTTTTATTTTGATTCTAGATGTTTATTACAAAAAAATGTTTTATGTAACTTCAAAATATTTCAGACCTTTAAAAATATGCCTGGCACATGAGGTATAATTTTGAGTCTAGAATTATTTAAATGTGTGATATCCAAGTATTTTTTTTTTATATAAGAGCAATAGTAAAATATACTTCAATAAAAACGTTATTTTATATAACTCAGAATATTTTAGACTCTTAAAAGTATGCCTGGTACGTAGAGTATAGTTTCGAATTTAGAATTATTTAAATCTGCGATATTTAACCAGAATTTTTTTTTCTGTAAAATAATAACATTAACAGTAAAGTCTCTAAATCTTATTTTTGTTTAATTTTCAGAAAAATAACAATTTTCATCCGAGTTATTAAGATTTTTGTGTCTACATTTTTATTTTTAAAAATAATACCTAAATACTTTAATAAAAACGTTAATTTGTATAACTTTAGAATATTTCAGACTCGAAAAATATGCCTGGTACATACAGAGAGTTTTAAGTAATACCGAACATGCCAAAAAATGTTCACTGTAAATTTTCCTATGTTCGATTTGTTCTGGGACGCATCACAGCATTGAGTGCGATGTGATTGGCTACGATTTCCAATGGTAATATAGTCAACCCAATTTACATTCTTCTGGGTGCGATTTCATTGGTTACGATTTTTAGTAGTTCTAATGCAAATTAGGACTAATGTAAATAGGGTACATGTAACGTCAAAATAAAATATGTCAGTTATTAAATCTTGTGTGTTTATGGTAAGTGCGGTGTGTGGACATATGGAACATACTTTTTTGTCCAAAGCAAGACATCAGCATTTCAAGACAATCAAGATTAATACTGTCCTGAAACATACAGAGAGTTTTTCTTTTAGGTATACGTATTTCAAATTCAGCCCATTTTCTGTAAATCCTTAGATATTCCTTGTTTTTTTAGGCTCGATTTAATGCTTTAAACGAGTGTTTTCCACTCCCAGACTAAGCATGAAGTAAAATTTCGAGTTTAGAAAAGCCCTGTGAAAATTTGTCTCGGTTCGCGCAGCGACCCGAGACAAATTTTCTGGGCTTTTCTAAACTCGAAATTTTACTTCATGCGCCACGCGTATATAACACAGATTTTAAGTAAAGTTCGAATATACATAAATTTGACAATATTTTAGTATTTTATACGCGTGGCGCATGAAGTAAAATTTCGAGCCCTCGACAAATTTTCACGGGGCTTTTCTAAACTTGAAATTTTACTTCATGCTTAGTCTGGGAGTGGAAAACACTTGTTTAAAGCTATAAATTGAACAAAAAAAAAAACAGGGAATATCTGCAATTGTTGTATCAGTTCCATTTTTTGTCATTATTTTTTATAAAATCACATTACTTTTTCTTAATTATTTTAGCTGTTAATTTTCTGACATTAGTTGATTTTTAAAAGAGTTCAATTTGAAGCTTTAAACGAGTGTTTTCCACTCCCAGACTAAGCATGAAGTAAAATTTCGAGTTTAGAAAAGCTCCGTGAAAATTTGTCGAGGGTCGCGCAGCGACCGGAGACAAATTTTCTGGGCTTTTCTAAACTCGAAATTTTACTTCATGCGCCACGCGTTTAAAACACTAAAATATTGTGTAATTTATGTATATTCGAACGTCACTTGAAATCTGTGTTTTATACGCGTGGCGCATGAAGTAAAATTTCGAGTTTAGAAAAGCCCAGAAAATTTGTCTCGGGTCGCTGCGCGACCCTCGACAAATTTTCACGGGGCTTTTCTAAACTCGAAATTTTACTTCATGCTTAGTCTGGGAGTGGAAAACACTCGTTTAAAGAATCAAATTGAACTCTTTCAAAAAACAACGAATGTCGGAAAATTTACAGCTTATGCATGCTTACCTAAAAAAAATCACTGTATCTTCAATTCATTGTAAGTTACGCAGTCAATAAAGTAATAAATACACCTACATTATCTTCATTGAGTATTTTGTTAGCAAATAAATGAAAATTGCAATGTTTGCCAAATAAAGCACCACACCTAACACCCCAATGTTGTTGTGCTGACAGCAGTACTTGGTGCGGTACTTGCAAACCTGCCTCGCCACGCTCTTCAAATTTGGAATATTTATATTTAAAGCTGCCTAAAGGCCGTTTTGTTAGCACAATGGACCTAATAAGGCCTAAGTGCAGTGCAGAAATGCGCACTCCCCAAAGGTCCAGGCAGTTTTTGGACGGCATTTTTGCTGGTACACCCAAAGCAACGTACTTGGGGTGGTCCTGATCAAATAGTTTACACAATACGCTGAATCGAAGTTCTTAATAATCTCCAGTGAAATTGAAGCAATGTATAAACTTATCTTGAAATATTAGCAAACGGAAGTAACAGGAATCTGTTTTTCTATTATTTTTGCGATTAAGCTAAACCTGTTCTCCTCTATCTCATTTTTCTTTTCTGTTTAATATTAATATTCCATTAGTGATGTAGGCGATTATTGAATAACACATTTCATTTTGACGTTAAATGTAAGTTGCGTTAGAGCTACTAAAAACTAAAATTGCGTCAGAACTACTAAAATCAGCCAATGAAATCATACTCAATGCTTTGATGCATCCCAGAATACATCGAACATAGGAAAATTTACATTGCATATTTTCTGGCATGTTCGGTGTTACATAAAACTCTCTGTAGAGTATAATTTCGAATTTAGAATTATTTAAATCGGCAATATCCAAGGAGATTTTTTTTTCTGTAAAATAAAAACATTAATAGTAATGTCTCTCAATTTTACTATTGTCATATTTTTAGAAAAATAACAATATTCATCTAAATTTTTAAGATTTTTGTATCTACATTTTTATTGTTCAAAAAAATCTGCAAAAAATCCTATGTGAGCCGTTTATTTTGAAAGTGACCTGACTCCATTTTTTAATTTTTGTTTTTGACTGTAATACCTAAAATATGCTGAATCATGTAGAGGACATTTCCAAGATGCGAAAATTCTCACATTTTACAGTTTATATATTCACGAAGTTCTTATTTTCAATTTTAAAAATTTTAAACACAAACATAAATTTGCTCTGTATCAACAAAATCACAATTACAATACTCGACATAATTCATTATATGCCTACCCAATACATCGCCTCAGTCTGTTTGAAAAGTCACCAATATACAGCGGGCTGAAACTATATAATAAATTGCCGGAAAGTTTGAGTAAAATAACCGATTTAAAACAATTTAAATCTAATTTATTAAAATGGCTAATAGATAAAGAATATTACAACATAGATAATTATTATAAATAGGTGGATATTCCTCGGAACTCTTTACTGTTACTCACTGAAATGTCTCATTAATTTGTATTAGTTAATTTACAACTAGGAAATATTTAGTTTAAGTTTGAGTTTTTTTGTCTATATACCTATATTTATATTTGTGACAATATTCACCATAATGTATATATCTTGTCTGTAAGTGTATCATTATTGTTTGAATAAATATACTTTAATTGAATTGAATTGAATAATTATCATAATTTGAGGTTTTCTGCCATTAACAACAATTTGTGGTTAAGAATATTCAAATTTTATAGTATATACTTTTAATACCGCATTATAGCATTTATTATCATTTTTGGTGTGTAATTCATTTTCATTTACATTCATTTCTATTCATGTTAAGCTGTTCACCAAACCACTGTTATTATTATTATTATTTATTTTAATACGTTATGTACACGTTAAATCTTTACTTGTTTTAATTGAAGTTAATTTAAGATTCTCTGTAAAAGGATCCTTGTATCTGTTCAGAAAGAAATAACTAAATAAATAAATATACAGCGCGATAATTTAATACAAGATTTAAAGTAGGCTTTGAATTTTAAATTAGATTGGCACTACTGGCTGTTAACACATAGTTTACCATAACCTCTAATTTATTATAAAATTAATATTTAAGTAAAGATTGAAATCGAATGTTCAATAAAACAAACCTCTAGAGTGTAATGGAAAATATTGTAGCTTCTAGTATATGAAATTATATAATATCGTATGTTCAATAAAATAAAACCTCTAGAGCTCTATGTCAGATATTGTAGGTTGGCAACTCTGAAAT
This sequence comes from Philonthus cognatus, assembly GCA_932526585.2. NCBI lineage: Eukaryota > Metazoa > Arthropoda > Insecta > Coleoptera > Staphylinidae > Philonthus > Philonthus cognatus. The sequence continues at coordinate 29,567,145 of OW052241.1, read as the reverse complement.
TATACATTATAGTTATTGTCTGATGTTTTATATGTCAATTCCTAAAGCGTATAGCCAACTTAAATTTAAAAAAGCTTAAATCATGGCAATCTAGAAGTTTCTTTTGTATGAACATACGACATAATTATTATGTTTAAGGTTTGATATGTCAATTTCTGAAACGTAAGCCAACTTAAATTTAAAAAAAGATTAAATCATGGCACTCTAGAAATTATTTTTATTGAACACACGATATTTTATACGAAAATAATGTATTCAATTAGATTAATTGGATGGTGCTGCTTTATATGACGACGAAACGAAGCTAACTAAGAAACTTACGAATAACTCTCCAATTTACAAACAACTAAAATAAGTTAGAAAGTAGTTAAACGGGAAAAATCGTGTATTCTATTATCAATTAAAACATTTGGTACTGTTTCACTAAATTTATTAAGCGATTGTCCAATTATTTAATTATATTCAAAGTTAAATTAATTTTCCTCTGAGAATTTCATCCATTCACAATTTTAGTTTAAACTAATCTCCATGCATCTACTCGCATAGTTGGGTAATAATTGCAAATTTGATACAGCACAGACAGTACTGTATAAGTAAGTAATATCATTGTGTTCGGACCGATGGACCAGTTACGACAGGAGTCCAACTTACTGTTTCAACTGACAGCTTCAAAGGAAACCGGCCCGAGCGTTCCAGAGTGCATTCCACCGTGAAACACATTGTTTAGAACCATTGTTATTGTTTAATACACTCCCACATACACACACTAACACATACGAACACAAAAATTTGCCAATAAACTTCACTATACGCTCCACAAACAGGCTTTCAACTTAAAGTAGTCATGAGTTTTATAGGGTGATTCAGAATAGGTAAAGAAAAATATAACGTTTACGTAAATAGATTCTATGTTTATCTAAGACAGGTTAATTAAACATACGAGTAGGTATTCTTTTTATTATTTCTATGAAAATTGCAAAAAAGCCAATACCCGTTTTTTTGCAATTTTCATAGAAATAATAAAAATAGGGCCTACTCGTATGATTAATTATCCTATCCCTAATAAACATACAGAGAGTTTTATGTAACACCGAACATTTTCATAACGAGAATATTTCGTTTAAGTATACATATGCATTTCGTTGTACATTTTCCGACGCTCGGTTTATTAAGAGAATTCAGTTAGAACTTTAAACTAGTGTTTTCCACTCCCAGGCTAAGCATGAAGTAAAATTTCGAGTTTAGAAAAGCCTGAAAATTTGGTTTGGTCGCGTAGCGCGAAGCGCGGAGCGGCCAAACCAAATTTTCAGGCTTTTCTAAACTCGAAATTTTACTTCATGCGCCACCGGTACAAAACACGGATTCAATGTAAAGTTTCGCGGTGTGTTTTAAGCTTCGTAATATGTCAGTGTTTTGTACCGGTGGCGCATGAAGTAAAATTTCGAGTTTAGAAAAGCCTGAAAATTTGGTTTGGCCGCTCCGCGCTTCGCGCTACGCGACCAAACCAAATTTTCAGGCTTTTCTAAACTCGAAATTTTACTTCATGCTTAGCCTGGGAGTGGAAAACACTTGTTCAAAGCTTCAAATTGAATTCTCTTAATAAACCGAATGTATAATACTTAAAAGAAATATTCTCGTTATGAAAATGTTCGGTGTTACATAAAACTCTCTGTGTGTTTAATTTTTATTATTACTACGAACATTTCATAAAACAGAACCCGACAGGAAAGAAATATTCAAAATTTATTTCATTCAATTTGTATAACAATTACAAAAACAAAAGTAGGTGCATCTATTTCAAAAGTATAAATCAAATTTTCAAGTGTATATTTCGGATATTGTAGCGACATTTTTATAAGGGTTCGAATATTGTCTTTATAAATTTAAGCAATGTGTGAAAACGTGATATAAAAAACATATGCGGGGAATATCTGTGGATGGAAGAGAGTCTTGATTGTGTACAATGTATAAAAATATCTGTGGGGTGTTTTGTAACTGCGTGTGTGGGTAGATCGGAGGGTCAATTGAGGCAACGTCACCCCTCTTTGTATCACAGCTATTACCCCCCACACACTTACACATACACACAGACACACACACACACACTGATCGTTCGGTTTATTCAATTTGCATACAGATTTAGATTTTTAGTATTGAATATATTCAATTAATCTACGATAAATTTTAAATTTTGAAGTTTAAAATGTACAGACATTTCAGTGTACGTGAAACACGAACCATTGTTAATAGTAATTTTCGTATACCGGGTGTTGACTTGGCGGACGCAACATAGGAAATCCCGTGTAAATTTTGAAATGTTCAAATTTTGGCTCCCCAATTTATTTTAGAAACAAAATGTATTTACCCTTTTTGTAGAGGGAATCATTCTGAATTCAATCACGTTAACGTTTATCACTTTACGTTTCTCTAAGTTAAAATAATTAAGAAAAAGTAATGTGATTTTATAAAAATAATGACATGCCATGGAATTATAACAATTGCGGATGTCAAAATGGCAAAAGATATCACAGTCACTTGATTAAAGTAAATGTTTGCGAAATGATTTACACTATACAAGAAAAAATCCTCCTAATAAAGTGATATTATGCAGACAACAGTCATCACGATGTTTGCGTTCGGTTTTTTGTCGTTAATTAAGTAACAGCAATATCTTAGGCTATTTTAACATTACTATTTCTTAATTATTTTAGCTGTGAATTTTCTGACATATCGTTGGGTGAGAACTGTATTATTCTATGTCCACTTTTTTTCAAAAATTATATTTTTATGCCGTAATATTTTATGTCCAATTCCTCGTTAGTGATGACGACATAATATCAGTTTTAGGTGTTTTCTGATGTTCCATTTTATTCCATGTCCATTTCAAACAGTTAATTATTAAAACTGTAATATTCTATGTCCCTCGACCAATCACAGAGATATGGACATAGAATAAGTATACTACTACTTGTGAGCGTAGCTTGTTTTGGTTAATTGCGCTGCATTTCAAAGAGTATTTAGTGCTGTGTTAATTGATAGTGCAAGGTTTACTACCTTAAATCATCATGGATTCGGATGTTGAACCATTTGAAGATTCGGGATCGGAGTTTATAACATCAGATACTGCCGATAGGTATTTTTATTCAACTTGGTTTAAGGTTATGTCGCTACAGCTGCGAATTTAAATTTTCAGTAGTGAAGAAGAAGATGATCCAAAAGGTTCTAAAAGTACAAAAAGTACCTCAAACGAGTAAGTTGTTAATTAATAATATTTTTTAAGTTTAATTTTAATTAATTATTTCGTTGAAACTGCAGTGCTAGAATTGCAGAGGGGGTGAATAAATCCGAGAGAACAAGAAAAAGGAAAGCGGACCCTAAGATGTGGAAAAAAATAAGCGTAAGGTATTAAGACAAAATGGAAAAGAGTATGTGAATTCTAAAGGGAATGTTATGGCCCAAAAGATGCCTGTTATTTCTTGTGGTCAATGTAGATTTAAATGTTCGGAAAACTTTTCCAAAAATGATGTAAATGCTATCCACACAAAATTTTGGCAAAATTCTGATAATAATAAATCATTCTTTTATGACAAAACCGCTCTTAGATCCATCGTTCAACGAATGCGTAATCGTGGTGAACGCCAAAAAACTAAATCATATTCTTATAAATATTTTTTATTCAAAGGCATCAATAAAATAAGAGTATGCAAAAAATTTTATCTTGGAGTATTAGCTATGAGTCAGATTAGAATTTTATATTTTCATGAAAATAAAAAACAAGGTATAACTGGAACTCCTCAAGGTGATCGGAGAAAAAGTACTTCAAAATTAAATGACGGAACTAGAGAACAAATTCGAAATCACATAAATTTATTCCCTCGAATTTCATCACACTACTGCAGAAAAAATACTGTTAAGGAGTACTTTGAAAGGTCTAAAAATATTACAAAGATGTACGAACTGTATTTGGAGTATTGCAACAACAATCAAATTAATCCAGCAAAAAAGTGGTTGTACAGAAATATATTCAATTACGAATTCAATATCGAATTTCATAAGCCCAAAATGGATTTGTGCCCAATTTGTACAGAGTATCACACTTATAAGTCTGGAAATACTTTAAGCGCAGAACTTGAGAATAAATATGAAACACAAAAAAAAAACAGCAAAAAATTCCGCTAGAAGGGAAAAAAAGAAGATATAGAAAAATGCAAGAAAGATAAAGAGACTGTTTTATTATGTTTTGACATGCAAAGCGTTTTAACAGTACCACAAACAAATGTATCTACATCTTATTCTAAAAAAAAGTTTACAGTTTATAATTTAACGGGATTATATAATCACAAAGCAGGGTTACTGTATGTTCTGGAATGAGAGCATGGGAGGACGCAAAGGGACAGACATTGCCAGTGCTTTGAGTGTGCTTTTAGAAAAACATGTTAAGGAAAGACCTGAAGTGAAGAACATTATATTATGGTCGGACGCTTGTATACCACAAAACAAAAATTCTCACATGTCAGCAGCACTCTTACATTTCCTTAGAAATCACCCAACAATAACATCCATTACCCAAAAATATCAGGAACCTGGACACAGCTGTGTACAGGAAGTTGACGCAATGCACAGTGTAATAGATAGAAGAATTAAGGGCCTAGAAATTCATAGTCCACTTGCACTACTTCGAATTTTGTCAGGTCGCGAAAACCTTACAAAGTGGTTCAACTTCGACCAGATAATTTTGTGGATTTCAAACAACTAGCGATTTTAATGGTTATCAAGTTACCTTACAAGAAAACTGTAAAGATAATTTATAAAAATGGTGTGAACAGTATATTGTTTAGTAATTCGTACAATCAACAGAATGGCATTGTTTCAATATTAAAAAATAACAAAAATCGTTTTTTCGAAAATATACCTGACCCAAGTATTTTACCGGAACCACCCTCAATTCCGGCAGACAAAAAGCAAACACATCAAGGATCTATTTGGAAACTTTTCAAAAGAAGATTTGGATTTCTGGAAGGCATTATTCAGGGAGAATCAGTTGTTGGTGGAAATATAAACAATTTGTTTACAATATTTTTTTATTATGTTATGTTGCTTTGTAAGTTACTTGGAATTGTTCGAATAAACTTTCTATTAAAAAATAACTATTATTGCATTGTCCATATACGCTTAACACCAACAATATTATCTTGCCATTAACACCTCGCAAGTTAGAGCCATATTATTCCATGTCCATTTTGTTTTTGTTTTTTTTGTGTTCGAAATTATTAGTAGTCCCAAATTTTGAAAAATATTTACTTCATCATGATGTCTTTAAAAAGTGATTATATAACGCGTTGTATATAAATAACAGTTCGCAAATTATAGCAATTTTAAACTTAAAATGCCTCCCCTGCAAAATTTAACAAAATGGACATGGAATACTACAGTTCTCACCCGACGATATGTTGATTTTTATAAGAGTTCAATTTAAAGCTTTAAACGAGTGTTTTCCACTCCCAGACTAAGCATGAAGTAAAATTTCGAGTTTAGAAAAGCCCTGTGAAAATTTGTCGAGGGTCGCGCAGCGACCCGAGACAAATTTTCTGGGCTTTTCTAAACTCGAAATTTTACTTCATGCGCCACGCGTATAAAACACAGGTTTTAAGTGAAGTTCGAATATATATAAATTTGACAACATCATAGTGTTTTATACGCCTGGCGCATGAAGTAAAATTTCGAGTTTAGAAAAGCCCAGAAAATTTGTCTCGGGTCGCTACGCGACCCTCGAATTTTCACGGGGCTTTTCTAAACTCGAAATTTTACTTCATGCTTAGTCTGGGAGTGGAAAACACTTGCTTAAACCTTTATATTGAACTTTAAAAAAAATGGCATGTTATTATTTTTATAAAATCACATTACTGTTTCTTCATTATTTTAACTTAGAGAAACGTAAAGTGTTAGGTGTGAACATTTATAAATTTATAATTTTTCCCTCTACAAAAAAGTGAAATACATTTTGTCTCTAAAATAAATAGGATAACCAATATTTGAACACTTTAAAATTAACATGCGATTTCCTCTGTTGTGTCCGCCAAGTCAACACCCGGTATACGATTCGGATTGTAACGAGTCTAAGCATTAAACGTGATTTTAATAAAACATTTAGGCAACCTAATTTATATCAGGTGTTCATTTAAAAACCCGATCAAGAAGGAGTTGCTTTTTTGATAGAAGGAAATGGAACGAAATAGTGAGCTTAGTTTACGTTTTGTCATACCTGACACAAATATCATATTGGGTTAATCAGTACCTCATTAGTTTGCCTTGTTCTTATAGTTGTGTTATTTCTTCTTATATAATCATTGTTTAATCAATTATTTATTTTATGAGTTAATTGAATTGTCGTATTACTGTCAGACTTCCCTTCACATAGCCTAGAAAGGAAAAGTTGATTTATAACATAACATTTAATGAATCGTTTCCTAACCTAAAAGACACAACCTGTATCACACTAATAAATTCTTGAAATGTCAAATTTGATTGGTCAAATTAATAAAAATGATTATAGTTTTATTTAGTATCAAAAATGGAAACATTTGTCTAATTTAACCGTCTTGATATCTGTAATAGTTTACAAAATCCCAATGGTGAGCATGATGAAACAAACGAACGGTAAATGTATATTAAACTTTGCAAAAAACTAAACTTATTCGAAAGAGGAATCCAACTTAAATATGTCATTAATTATTTTCATAAAATTGCTACTAAAAGGAATCTTATAAATTAAGGAATAGCTACTTTATTCTTCACTGAAAATTGAATTTAAATAATTCCTATAAATATCACTGCATATTGTAGTATGTACATTTTTTGAAGATGCATAAAATTATGTATTGACAAAGTAAATTCCTTATCTTCAATATATTTTAATAATTTCTACTTACTAAAGAAAATAAAAAAAAAAAAGTGCTTGTATTAATAAAGCCTGAGCGGATCGGTCCTGTACAACAATACACGGGATCCCCGGCGGAGAGAAAATATGTCAATAATTTAATAACTAGGAAGAATGTGCACGCAATAATTTCTCTATATATTCAAAATAATATTGTATCCGTCGCGGGCGCGGCATTTTAAGTCGCAGCGGGCGAGCGAAACACTCGCCGGTTTTATTTAAAACGCTAATGGCGACAGTCGGACGCGATTTATATGAGCGACTTATTTGATATGCAGATGTGAGGGATGAAGGATGAAAGCGGGCGGAGGGTGGGTGGCCACCGTAACCCGGCAACACGGGCCTTTGTGACGTCACCCAGGTAACGAGACTCTCCGTAAGCCCGACGACATTGTGCTCGTACTTTTTTTTTTCGCTTGTTGTTGTATTTTTCGAATGTTTTATTTATTTATTTTTATTGCCATATTTGAAGGGATAATTGTGCTGATGTATATGCGAGATGCGTATTTACATATTTGTACATTTCTGATATTAGATCTTTTCTAAGAAGCAATTCTTATTCTTGAAAATGTCATCGTCTGAATGTACCAGCCACTAATCTGACGATAATTGACGTTAGGTAACGTATGTTTGTTACCTTGGAATATATGTATACATCATCACTGACCTACAGATAAAACACAACAAGAAAGGTAAACTCATATGTATTAACTCGTCTCTGGTTTGTAGTTTATTTGAATAAACTAAACTTTTCATGTGTCCCAAAAGATAATAATCTAGAAGAGTTAGGTTTGGTGACCTCGGAGGCCAGAGAACTGGACCTCCTTTTCTAATACAACTGTTAGCAAATTTGTTATTTAAATTAACTCATCTCTGAAACTAAACTTTTCATGTGTCCCCAAACATAATAGTCTAAAAGCGTTAGGTCTGGTGACCTCGGAGGCCAGAGAACTGGACCTCCTCTTCTAATACAACCGTTAGAAAATTTGTTATTTAAATATGTTCTTTTACACACCAAGAAAGGTAAACTCATATGTACGAGGGCAATCCACAAAGTGACAGACGTTTTGAAATAAAAAATAAACAAAGTGAAAAAATTAATTTTTATTATATACATTTTGAAGGTAAACTCTTAGGCTATTTTTCGACGTAATCGCCATATAAATTAAGGCATTTATCATATCGTTTTACAAGATTCTCAATGCTCTCTTTGTAGAAATCTTCCGCCTGCGAGTTCAACCACTGGTTTACACCAGCATGGAGTTGAGCGTCAGTATCAAAGCGTTGCGTATCGAGCCACGTCTTCATCTTTGGAAACAGATGGTAATCGCTCGGGGCCAAATCCGGGCTCTATGGCGGATGACTGAAAATTTCCCATCCAAAATCATGCAAGAGCTTTTGAGTACGATTATCTGTGTGTGGACGAGCGTTATCATGGAGAAACAACATTTTCTCGTAAAATTTTCCCCGACGCTTGTTTTGTATCGCGCGTCTTAATTTTCGGAGTGTTTCGCAATTTATTGTTTGACCACGTTCAAGAAAATTAACCAAAATCACTCTCCGAGTATCCCAAAATACAGTAGCCATGATTTTTCTTGCTGACAGCGTCTGCAGACACTTCCTCGGTTTCTGGGGCGAATGCGTGTGACCCCATTGCATGGACTGCCATTTTGTTTCGCAGGTAACGTACTGTACCAAAGTCTCGTCACCAGTTACGATACGATCGAAAACATTGTTTCCAATTTTATCGTACTCTTCCAAAAATGTCAGTGCTGCAGCAAGTCTTTTGGTTTTGTGGTCTTCCGTTAGGATTTTCGGAATCCACCTGGCACAAAATTTGTGGTTCTAAGTTCACCAACTACGATTTCATGAACTAAACTCCGTGAAATTTGGAGAAAATGTTCCGAGAGTTCCATAATCGTGAATCGACGATTTTCACGGATTTTTTCATTAATTTTTACCAACAATTCATCACTCACAAGACTAGGCTTACCACTGCGATCCTCATCGCGACCAATCCATATTTTCAACAACACAACAACTCGACAATTTACTTCATGCTTAATCTGGGAGTGGAAACACTTGTTAGAAGAAATAAAACAACACAGTTGGGAGGGTTTCACTTTAATTGTTGAACACTGCAACATGTTTCACCACACAGTGGCTTCATCAGGCAGATGAAATAATTATTTCATCTGCCTGATGAAGCCACTGTGTGGTGAAACATGTTGCAGTGTTCAACAATTAAAGTGAAACCCTCCCAACTGTGTTGTTTTATTTCAAATAGTATTATGGAGTTTCATCATGTATCCGCCTCATCAATTAAATACTTGTTAGAAGCTTTTATATAAATAAAACAATTTAAACACTTTAAAATATATATTGTGCATTCGTTACAATTGTTGTTAGAAACATCAAATTGGAAGTTTTTAAAAATCGAACTTGAAAATTTACTACGTATACTTGAAAGAAAAATTCCCTGTATGTTTAATATACTCCAAATATCTACTTCATGCATTTTTTTTTATTGATAAATGTTCTCTATATAAATGTATTTATGTCAAGAAATGCTGTAGGAATTCTATTAATTACACTTGTTAAGCTGTCTAGTGATAAAATCTTATTGCACGTGCAGAATATCAAAGAAGTCTAGTTTAGTTCGCGAAGGTAGAAATAATTTCGGAATCTCCGACAATGCTCGGCTCCTCGTAGAACTCGTATATTGCTCATTGGGACGAAAGCGCCTTGATATGTGAAACTCACGCATCAGCTGGCAGAAGCGATTTTATCAAATAAATAAGATACAATATGCTTTAAGATGGTGGAAACGTTACAAATAACTGATATTGCCATTGTTACCGGGGGTGGCGCGCGGGGGCGGAAAACCGCCCCCCGCCTATTCATATTTAAATGTAGCCAGATATGTACCAGACCGGGGCATTCTCGAGTAGCTGCTTCTGCTGCGTCATTTTTTAAAAAATCCCAACTGTAACGTACAAACAGATATTTCACGTAATGCGACAGTGATTCCTCCATGTCTGCTTCAACTATTGTTGTTTATAAGAAAAGCGCAAGATGATAGGTTGATAATTTTTAAAACATATTATTAAGGTGTCCAAGGAGTTTTGTACTAAAAATCCCACTCTAAAAGTGCTCATTTGGATTCGTTTATGATCCCAAAAATTCTTTAAACAAAATAGGTTAGCCATGAAAAAGAAATAATTGTTAAATCTTATAGATAACGTTGCATATGATAAGTTTCATATTAACCATTTTTTTGTATTATCAATATTTTAGCAGATATAAGGTAGACACTAAAAAATCAGTCTCCCTGTATAGTAAATATCGATCACATCTTAGCAGTATATATTTTTAACTTTACTTTAAATCAGTTATAACAATAACATGACTTTCTAATAATATATACAGATCTTCTGAAATTATTTTTGTCACTGGTTTTCTTTTTCGTGGACGCACATAATTACAGAATTATGTCGTTTTCTCCAACTCATAGATATTACAGAAACACACTTAATTAAAAAAAAAACTAGGTAAAACATTAAACACGTAGTTTGTTTCAAATACATCTAAAACAAGAAACAATTAATTTTATTTTAGGATTCTTGATTAACTCATTCATTTTTTAGGACGGGTTTTTGTTTAAGTCACAAATATCACAGAAACACCATTACTATTTCGTAATTAGTTTTCAATATTGATGTAGAGAAAACTTTAATTTTTATAATTCCGTATGTAATACAAAGGGAATGTATTGTTTTCTTAAACGTTTTTAAATCAAAAACATATTTTGAGGTCCTTATGTTAATTAGGACCATTTTTGAACATTTTTTTTTTGTCCATCTGTATGTCTGGCCGTCTGTCTGACTGTCGTATCTGTCTGTTTGTCTGAATGTCTGGTTGGCTCTCTTCTGTGTGTCTGTCTGCCTGTATGTGTGTGTGTCTGTCTGTCTGTCTATCTGGCAGTCTGTTTGTCGGTCAGTCTGTCTGGCCGTCTGTGTGTAACTCAACCAGAAGAGAAAGTCTCCTCCACAGAAGGACCTGCTGAGTATGATGTTACTAAACAACCAGGACACCCTGAAATTACCGAACCAGCAGAACCCGAACAACCTGCAGTTACTGAAGATGAACCTACTAAACCCGCTGACACTGAAGATCACACAATAACTCCAGAACATGGCAAATCAGAAGGTGAACCGCAGGACACCAAAAAAACCATCTGAACACGTCGAACCTTCTGTCACAACTACTCCAATTGGGCAAGGAAAGCACGAAACGACTAACCCACTTGAAGTCGAAATCACTAAAGTAACAGTCGAACCATCCACCACTGAAGCCACTTCTGTTCCTGTGCATGACGAGACCTCGGAAGCAACTGAAGGACCATTTACTCCTGATGCTGGGGAATCGACTGAAAGTATTCCACACAACGAATCGGAGACTCCGTTAAGCAAGGAAGAAAAGACTGCAATTCCAGATGTAGAAAGCCAAACATTCGTGCTTGTAGAGAAGGAGACGTTGACGCAACTAAACCAATTTTTGAAGCTGACAAGACAGACAAGCCTATGAGCAAAGAACATACACAAGCCTATCCAGGAGAAGGTACTGGTACTCCAAGTATCACTAAAGCTGAACCAACTAGTAAAGAAGAAAAGAAAATACTGCAATTCCAGATGTAGAAAGCCAAACATTCGTGCCTGTAGAAAAGAGACGGAGAAACCAGACGTTGACGCAACTAAACCAATTTCTGAAGCTGACAAGACAGACAAGCCTGAGATCAAAAAACATACACAAGCCTATCCGTGAGAAGGTACTGGTACTCCAAGTATCACTAAAGCTGAACCAATTGGTGAAGAAGAAACACAGACACAATCTTACTACAGACATACTCCTGAAGTAGAAGAAGAACACCCAGAAACCGAAGAAGAGCATTCGGCTAAACCAAGAGTAACTGAACTAAAGCTGAACCAACTGGTGAAGAAAAAACACAGACACCAAACGACGGACATACACCTGAAGTAGAAGAAAAACACCCAGAAACTGAAGAAGAGCAATTGGATAAACCAAGTGTAACTGAATTGCCAAAGGAAGAACCAGAAACAACAACTGAAACAGAAAAGGAAGATGCGGAAAAATAAAGCGAACCTACAGTACCAGAAGGTGTACCAACTGAATTTGCTGTAGTGCCGTAAAGACTAAACTAATTGAGATATAAAAATTACACAAGTAAATACTCTAAGATCTAAAAAGTTTTTAGTCGACATCTGAAAACCAGAAACACTACTTTACTGCTAGCGTTTTTTATATGTTTCTTTATATTTTCTTAAAAGAATTAGTGAATATCGAAAAATGATTCAACTAAAAGTTATAGATCTCAAAATACTCGAAATCTATACAGGGTGGCTGATTTTTTAGTGTCCAGCGTTAGCCGACTATTGTTATTTAAAATGTAAAATTAGACAATTATTATTTGAAATGTATGATTAGATGATAATATTACTGTATTTTTTATGACACTTGCTACACACATTTTGATATTGTGACATATTTTAAACTAACCAGTGTCTTCCACTCCCAGACTAAGCATGAAGTAAAATTTCGAGTTCAGAAAAACCCCGTGAAAATTTGTCGAGGGTCGCGCAGCGACCCGAGACAAATTTTCACGGGGCTTTTCTAAACTCGAAATTTTACTTCATGCGCCATGCGTAAAACCACTGTTTTAAATTAAAGTTGAAAATATATACTGCTGAGATTCGATAGATGTTTACCAAGATTATACGCCTGTATAATATCAAAGTTTGTAAATGTCTAGATTCAATAGTTTTTAACAATATCACAAAAACGAAAGAGGATATTTTAAAATTGTTTTTAGATTATTATTGGGCCCTAAAATACGCAACTTTGCTTCAATTTAACCAATTCTCTATCTCTTTAAATAACCGAGATCCCCATACATTCTGGTGAAATACGGGCACCCTCTATACGGCTGACTTATGAAGTTAATATTTTGACACTAAAAAAGACTGTTATTACTTACATCACTTTTTAAAAAGTAAAGTAAGGAATAACAGTCTATTTTAGTGTAATAATCACTTTATGTAAACTCAAAAACATACTGTTATTAATATTTTGGGTTTATAAGAGCCTGAAAATGTTGGTATTATTATAAAAATTAGTATAATTTAAAAACTATTAATAAATAAAAATCCAGTGTCAAGTGAAAAATTAGTTGAAAGCAATAAAATGCGTTCATATTTAAGAATTATAAAAATGTGGTTATAAACTTGCCTAGTTATAAACAGCCTCCAGCAATTTGCCCCACGGTACTGTATAGTAAAATACCGTGTGATCATAATTTAGAGTAGGCTTTGAATTTTAAATTAGATTGGCACTACTGACTGTTAACACATAGTTTACTATAACCTCAAATTTATTAAGTGTTTCTGTGTTGCTTTGTGTTTATGATTCATGGCCAACTCAGCTTAAATTTTACAAATGCTTATTAATTTTTTTTATCTATCTAACGCCTCCAACAATTTGCTCCATGGTACCGTATAGTAAAATACAGTGCGATCATGATTTAGAATAGGCTTTGAATTTCAAATTAGATTGGCACTACTGAATGTTAACACATAGTTTACTATAACCTCAAATTTATTAAGTGTTGCTGTGTTGTTGAGCCTTTATGATTCATAGCTAAATTTAAATTTTACAATTGCTTATTATATTTTTTTTAACTAGCGACTCCAGCTATTTGCTCCATGGTACCGTATAGTAAAATACCGTGCAATCATGATTTAGAGTAAGCTTTGAATTTTAAATTAGATTGGCACTACTGACTGTTAACACATAGTTTACTATAACCTCAAATTTATTAAGTGTTGCTGTATTGTTGTGCGTTTATGATTCATAGCTAAATTTAAATTTTACAAATGCTTATTATATTTTTTTAACTAGCGCCTCCAGCAATTTGCTCCATGATACCGTATAGTAAAATACCGTGCAATCATGATTTAGAGTAAGCTTTAAATTTTAAATTAGATTGGCACTACTGACTGTTAACACATAATTTACTATAACCTCAAATTTATTAAGTGTTGCTGTGTTGTTGTGCGTTTATGATTCATAGCTAAATTTAAATTTTACAAATGCTTATTATATTTTTTTTAACTAGCGCCTCCAGTAATTTGCTCCATGGTACCGTATAGTAAAATACCGTGCAATCATGATTTAGAGTAAGCTTTGAATTTTAAATTATATTGGCACTACTGACTGTCAACACATAGTTTACTCTAACCTCAAATTTATTCCATTATTCAATTAGCATTCTAGTTAACCGCACACAAAAATGCCGCCTACTTTAAATCATAATTTAAACGATTGCACTGTACTAATCAAAATTTGAACCAACATTTAATATAATACAAATTTCAGTAGAAACATTTCGTATAATAAAGTCCAACACATAAATTCAAACATAAAAAAAAAACACGTTAACGACAAAATAACCCCTGAACGTAAATTTGATTTTCATTCGGACATCCGAGTTATTTATGATTTGTATGCTCACACATAATATCAAGGTAACTTTATTTAACCCACATACAGTTCACTCTGGATTACATTTGTTGGCAAATTGCACCACGCGCCGAACTGGACCGACCGGTCCTCCCTTTTTTTTAGGGCGGTCACCTGGTCACTCGGGAGGTCAGAGGTCCACCAGGTACAAGGGAGTGAGCACGCCACAAAAACCCATAATAGTTGTAAACTGTCAACACACGCGCACACACAACACAACATTAATCATAAAGAATTCAAAAATGCATTTTTTAATTAAAAATATGATAATTTAATTAAATTCAATCAATTTATATTGGTAATACAGAAGCTGAAAGTGTGTCCCTTAAAAATAAAGGTGTACAGTTTTTTTTAAAGGAAAAGGATCGTCTACCTGGATGTTTTGTGCGTGTGTGTAGGTATAAAAAAGGGACGAGACGGATTGATTAAAAAGCCCAAATCAAAATTATACCGTTACGTTTTGGACATTGTCCGGCAGAGTCCAGCTGATGCGGAATGGAAAATTCGTTAGGAATTATTTGCATACGGTCTCTACCTGGATATCGGGGCTTTGGGGCGAGGGCGAGAGGCCCTGAGGGTTCAGTCATTAGCAAAGTCCTCCCTTGATTGCGCTGACCACATGTAAGTAATGGCATTTCCCCATCGACAAACTTCCCCGAATCCCTCATTAAAATTAATTGAAGAAAGTTGCCTTCGCGCACATATAAGTATATTAAATTTGCATCACACTTAATCACATATTACTTGAGTGTCTACTCATATTCACTTATTAACATATCCTCATCTAAATTTACAAATTATACACCTTAAACTTATTTGATTTAAAATATTTTGTAAATTCATCTATCGTGTGAAACACAGAAAACAAAAAAAAAATGAAATTGAAAATGATTCATTCAGGGAATTTTACTTTTAAGTATACATACCTTGATTACAATTTGTAAATTTTCAGGGATTCGTTTTAACGAGTGTTTCCACTCCTCGGATAAGTATGAAGTAACATTTCGAGTTTAGAAAAGCCTGAAAATTTGATTTGGTCGCGTAGCGCGAAGCGCGGAGCGACCAAACCAAATATTCACGCTTTTCTAACCTCGAAATTTTACTTCATGCGCCACGCGTATAATACACTAATTTCAAGTGAAGTTTAAAATATACTGCTTAAGTAATATTCTAAAGCAGTATATATTGAACTTTACTTTAAGTCAGTGATTTATACGCGTTTTATACATTAGTACATGTAGTAAATATTTCGAGTTTTGAAATGCCTGAAAATTTGGATTGGTCATGGGGCATATGGCTCCACAGGGTGCTAGAGTAGGTTTTTTAGAAGCCACAGAAACAATATATGAGGACTCTAGAAGCCAAGGGATATAAGTGCAAATTACACTCGACCGCAAAAAAAAACGCGCCACTTAAAAATTCACGTTTTTTCGTGAATATTCAAACAGCCATAACTTCGGTCGAACTGGATGAAATTTGATGAATTTTTGAGTTTTTGGAACGCTAAAGTTTTCTCTTTAAGAACACAACTGGATATAATGAAATTTAAGCACTTCTGCATTTAAAAGTCCTACCAACAAAAAAATGTTGAGAATGTTAGAAATGATAAAAGTTGAGAAGTTATACTGTGCCCAAAAAAAATCGTAGCTCCACTTCAAAAAGACCGCAACAAAATTCCATCATTTTCCTTTGAAATAAGCGAAAAATCATGTCGATCCAATGATTTGGCTCGAAGTTATGGCAGTTTTTAACTTAGCGTCAAATTTCACTTTGCAATGAAAATGCAAAAAATTGTCACCCAGCCGAAACATTTTTTTGGCAGTAGGTTTTTTCAGTAGAGGTGAAATGCAAGTTTATGTAAGGCTTTTGCCTTATTTCAGGCCAAAATTAACTTCTGCTCATTGAGTTTGGGGAAAAAATCAATTTTTCTCAAATTGTCATAACTTTACTCCAAATCAATTTAAGTATCTGAATTTTTGCGCATATTAAAGGAGAAGGACTGAATTTATTCTGGATGTCCCTTGCTTGAAGCCACAATTCTTTTTGCGCATTGTACAAGTTAACAAAGTTAAAAATTTTAAAGTGAAAAACGTTTCATCGCCTTTAGGGGGTGAAAGGGGGTAAAATATGCATGTTTAAAGATCTGACTAACATGCCTCAAAGAGAAAACTTCAAGCTTTTTAAATCGCATAATGTCACAGGTTTGCGAGCAGAGTTATGCCTGTCCGCCAAAGTTATGCCCCAAAATACACTTTTCAAAAAAACTGCCATAACTTCGAGCCAAATCATTGGATCGACATGATTTTTCGCTTATTTCAAAGGAAAATGATGGAATTTTGTTGCGCTTTTTTTGAAGAGGAGCTTTTTTTGGGCACAGTATAACTTCTCAACTTTTATCATTTTTAACATTCTGAACATTTTTTTGTTGATAGGACTTTTAAATGCAGAAATGCTTAAATTTCGTTATATCCACTTATGTTTCCTTAAAAATGAAAACTTTAGCGTTCCAAAAACTCAAAAATTCATCAAATTTCATCCACATCGACCGAAGTTATGGCTGTTTGAATATTCACGAATAAACGTGAATTTTCAAGTGGCGCGTTTTTTTTTGCGGTTGAGTGTATAAAAAATTGGAGTTATAAATCTGGAGATGAGTTTTAGATACATTCCATCATTTGTTGGCAATGGGATATTACTGATATTGGTAAATATAAGGTAATTCTAGTTTAATATAAGACATTGAATGGAACTCTTCCTTAGTTTACTCTTTTTTCTCAACTTTCAAAATTTTGTTTCCCGAATCTATTTGTTTGCACTTGTATCCCTTGGCTTCTAGGGTATAATATGGGCTATGAAAATCCGCCACCCAAATATCACAAAAAAATACCCATTTCATGCTTTCGTTGGTTTGTATAATTATTCAAAATAGTACCAATAAAGATGTTTCATTTTTTTAAAATAAATAAATATAAACTTTATTCCTTTTTATATTTACGTTCTCGCAAAGAAAAAGAATTAAGTAATTAAAATCCCCAATCATAAATGCTTATAATAGCAGATTATTCAAAGATATGTACACAAGATGTTCCAAATTAAGTGCGTACCATTACTGACGTTATTGTTACTTAAGCTACAGTATAATTTAATAACGATTGCAATATTTGAGTCAGAAAACAATTGATCGTCGTATTTTTAAGATATTAACTCAAGGGGTTAATATCAATAACATCAAGGGATTACGATTTAAAATACATTCAATATTCATACAGGATTTTTTTTCTTTTGTGTTTGATTACCTACATGTTAATTAATTATTATGTTTATTTTGATTGATTCGAATGATTAGAGCAATTTGTTTTAAAATACGTAAATGCACTTACGTGCATTTTCAATCGTTATATTTAAAAAAATGTGTTATAGATTCAGTAAAGAATTGCACTTTTAATGGTATTAAGTATTCTACAATCAAGTATAGGCAATTTTATTCATACTTATATTAATAAACAGAGAATTTTTTTTACGTATACATATTATTATTATTGTTATTGTTATTTGTGTGTAATATTTATGTTTATATGATTTATGTGATGTTTTATATGTGAATATAAATTATTGTAAATTTTCCCTGTGATTGGAACGTTGTTCTGTTGGGTTAATAAAGAATAAATAATTAAATAAATAAATAAATATGCATACACTGTAATTTTTACGACAATCGTTGTTTTTTTTTAAGATATCAATTTGAATATTTAAACGAGGGTTTTCCACTCCCAGACTAAGCATGAAGTAAAATTTCGAGTTTAGAAAAGCCTGAAAATTTGGATTGGCCGCGTAGCGAAGCGGAGCGGCCAATCCAAATTAGGCTTTTCTAAACTCGAAATTTTACTTCATGCGCCACCCATATTAAACACTGAAATGTCGTAAAGTTTAAAATATACGGCTTTAGCAATCTAATATGTATATGTGAATAAAACGTGAGTCAAATTATGCGATGAACCAATTATTTGAAACAGTGGTTAAAGGCAACCCAATAACTCTAACGAAAATTGGGTTGCCTATAATCGTTGTTGTATGTGTGTGTTTTTCTAAATTCACTGTAAATCAATGTTTTTAAGCGTGGCGCATGAAGTAAAATTTCGAGTTTAGAAAAGCCTAATTTGGATTGGCCGCTCCGCTTCGCTACGCGGCCAATCCAAATTCTTAGGCTTTTCTAAACTCGAAATTTTACTTCATGCTTAGTCTGGGAGTGGAAAACACTCGTAAAAAGCCTCAAATTAACCGCTTTAAAACAACAAATTCCCGCGAATTTTAAAAACGCTGCAATTATTGGAATATGTATACTAAAAAGAAATGCCCTGTTTAGCCTTCTTAATTGAATTCACTTAGTTTGTTTTGCTAAAAAAAATATATTATTATTTTTAACTAGTTTCGGCTTAATGCGAAACGGAGCGGCGGAGCGGAGCGGCCATTTTCAAGAATGATAAAATAATTTATTAGTAAAACATACAATAACTTCTTTGTTTGTTTTACTAATAAATTATTTGTTTATTCTTGAAAATGAAAACCTATGTATATTAAAAACCTATATTGATTCTGTCTTTGTAAGACAATTTGTTGTAGATTGCGTAAAGAATCGCACTTTTTATGTTTTGAAGTATTCTAAAATCAAGTATTGGCAATTTCATTTATACTTATGTAATATTTCATTATTTTAAAAATGTATCTTTTTGTAATATTATTCTGTAATTGAGTTGTTTTGTTGGGTAATAAATAATATTATTATTAAGCAAAAATCTTTATATTAGTAGAAATGTTTTACCAAGTAATCAATGAGAAACAAGTTAATGATATGTTCATTAATAATAATAATATATTTAATGAGACTTTATCATATAATATCATTGCAGTAAATAATAGTGATGAACAGATAAATATAAAAGTTACATAACATAAAACGCAAAAATATAACACATACAAATACCCATTTTTCTTTTTAAATTGATTGATAAGGCTGATAAATGTTAAAAGTTCATCTTCACTTTTATATAAATAAAACAATTTAAACACTTTCAAATATATATTGAGCATTTGCTACAATTGTTTCGCCACACTGTGGCTTCTTCAGGCGAAGAAATGGTAAGTGAAATTTGTCGGATCAGGTATATATACAATGTTTATGGGGGGTGGGTTGTTTTTCAAAAAATTAAAATTTAAGAGGGGTGAATTTGTTAAGTCTGTTTGGTCGTTGAGAAGATGTCCCGTGTACTTTTATTGCAGTTAATAATAGTGATGAACAGGTAAATATAAAAGTTACATAACATAAAACGCAAAAATATAAGGCATACAAATACCCATTGTTATTTTTAAATTGATTGATAAGGCTGATAAATGTTGAAAGTTCATCTTCACATTTATATAAATAAAACAATTTAAACATTTTCAAATATATATTGTGCATTCGCTACAATTGTTTCGCCACACTGTGGCTTCTTCAGGCGAAGAAATGATAAGTAAAATTTGTCGAGTCAGGTGTATATATACAATGTTTATGGGGGGTGGATTTTTTTTCAAAAAATTAATATTTAAGAGGGGTGAATTTGTTAAGTCTGTTTGGTCGTTGAGAATATGTCCCGTGTATTTTCTTTTATTAATTTCCATGGACTCCATGATGTTGAGTTTCCGGCCTTTTCTTTCTTGATGTAGGACTTTGAAGTTTTCATCGAAGTGGTGTTTTTCTTCTATGAGGTGGTTAGAGTATGTGGAGTTGGTTTTGTTTGGTTTGAAGCTAGTTCGGTGTTCTATTATTAATTTTTTAGATTAGGGTATGATGATACATCATATAAAATAAAGTAGTTTTTAGATTAGACTGACGATATTTTTTAAACTTCATATAAAATAGAGGAACTCATTCAAATAAGGAAACTTAAAGAAGTTAAAAATTGCGTGTGGTTTGAGGGAATATCGAATTATTAAGCCATTTTTATCATGAAAAATAAGTCATATATCATAAAACCTTTTTTATTAAAAGTATGTTTGTAAGTTTTGTAGTTTATTAGTTCAGAATAATCTTCTCGCTCAAGTGATTTACAAAATGTTTATTTTGTTAATATCTTAACACTTCGTTAGACGCAATGTTTCTGTGAGATACACGGATATTTATATTCGCCGTTAATTCTACAGCGTGTAATCAATCTAATGTACATCCTCTTAAGGGCGTATACACAAAATATTTTGACACCAATTGCAGCAAAAATAAAATCGGAAAAAAATATTGGATTTTTCATAATTTTTCATGCATTTTTTACTTTTTGAGAACTTCTGGTTACCTGTGTTCATGATATTTTTTATGGATGCTTAAGTTGTTGTATCTTTTATTTACTTTTACTACTGCGAGGCGCATAAATCACTTCGCACGCACTAAACACGCACGCTGTCTCGAATGACTAGATGAAACTAGGTCACTCATTTGTGGTATTGTTTATTTACTGTTACTACTGCAAGACGTATAAATCACTTAGCACGCACTACACACACACACACTGTCTAGAATTTCTAGATGAAACTGGGTCACGTATAAAAAAAATCACAATAAGTGTTCAAATTAACGTCTGCCGCACTCAATGCACATTTGGGCTCTACGTATCCAATTTGCACGAACAGTAGCAAACATTTCACGAGGTTTTTCACGAATGGTATTAGCCGCGGCGTTTACTCGTTGTATCAGCATTTCATTGTCAATTTCCGTAGTGTAGACTTCACTTTTAAAGTATCCCCAAAGAAAAAAATCTAAGGGGTTTAAATCCGGACTTCTTAGAGGCCATGGTACAGGGCCTCCACGACCATCCCAACGTCCTGGAAACTCATCATCCAAATATCTTCTAACGCGCCTTTCATAGTGAGCTGGCGCACCATCTTGCAAATACCACATTCTTCTAAGAACTGCTAAGGGTACATTTTGTAGAAGATCTGAAAGGTCATCTTGCAAAAATCGTAAATATCGTTCTCCATTCAAATTAAATGGGAACATAAATGGCCCAATTAATTGATCATTTAAAATACGTGCCCAGATATTAAGAGAGAAGCGATGCTGGAAATGAGTTCTACGCGTAACACGAGGATTTTCTATTGCATAAACATGCATATTATGGAAATTAAAACTTCCATTACGCGTAAAGCACGATTCGTCAGTCACTAAAATGTCTTTGGTAAAGTTAGGATTTTGAACATTTTGTGCAAAAATCCATTGACAAAATGCAATTCTTTTGGGAAAATCATGGGGTTGAAGATGTTGTACACGCTGGTAGTGATACGGATAAAAATTATTGTCTCGTATAACACTGCTGACAAATGTGTGCGATACATTTAGCTGAGCGGCGATAATACGAGTACTTAAACCAGGATCCGCTTCCAACAGATTCAAAATTTCATCTTCCGCTCGCAAATATCGCATTGGACGGTCACCACCTCCGGCGGCTCCGGCGACGGCGACAGGCTGCAAACTTCCAGTGTCGCGTGCTCTATGTAATAAATTTCTAAATCGGTTTGGCGGTGGTAAGTGTCGTTCAGGAAATCGCTCTTGATAAATTCTTACAGCTTCCGCGGAATTACACCGAGTTTCACCGTAAATAAGAAACATGTCTGCCAATTCAATGTTTGAATAAACGTATCGCGCCATGTTACAAAATGTAGATGTTTCATGAAATAAGTTTCACCATAGACTAAACAGCAAACTATTTTTATGTTTAAAAATCATCCACCCTCGCTGCTCTTATCTAAACATTTCAATAAGAGTGGAGATAAAGTGAAGTGTGAACCTAATAAGGAACAATATTGAATTTCATTAACACGTTTAGAAAATATTCGGAATTTAGTCGGCAATGGGTACTTATGAAAACGATAACATAGACATAATTCTTCACAATCTGACCCACTTTTCTCTGGATGGTGTAATTCGATATCCAAATCGTTTAAAAACTACCAGTCTATGTGGAATCTCTCTTAAAATACGCAATGTGCGCGTATACCAGATACCACAAACATGTGGCCTATTATTATTAATTATTTTTAATAATTATTTGTGAGCTATCTACTAAAGGTATGGTAATTTCAAATGCAGGTATTGTTTATTTAAACGCTGCCCCTTATGTGGTAGAGAGCCTGTACAGTAGTTCGTTTACACGCTGTATTCTATAAAATGGGCGGGGGTTTAACCGCGTCTAGCTTCATAACTTGATGCGTTGTAGTGGCCAGTATTTTTAGGACGCTGAATCAGTGTATACGTTTTCCACCACCTCGTCAGATATCCAACAGATACATTGCGACCAATCAGGTAAGTATCTATGATGCAATAATCCGTATTATTTGTTTTATTAGTTCTTCAGCGTTATATAACAATGTAATTTTATAGGTCGGCTGATATTTTTGTGAAAGAGTTTAGTGTACATCCCGCTGTATCTGGTGGATGCATTGCGACTATTCAGGTAATTGAAGCGTATTTTTTTATTTTAATTAATTTATAACGTAATTTTTTTTATAGAATGAGTAAGAAACGAGTTTATCTTTTTAATAATGAACAGGATGTGGAAGAGTTACGACAAATGATTATGAATAATGAATCTGACAATGATTCGGAGGAGAGTTTTGGTGAAGATGATCAGGATGAGTCTGATGGTGTAAGCGAACGGGAAGATAATTCTGAAAGTGAACAAGAAGCAGACACTAATTCTGATGATAACGACAATTCCTCGGATTATTTTACAGGAAAAAATTAAATTTCAATTTGGAAAAATAAGAAACCACTTAGCTCAAAACGAAAGGCAAAACAGAATATTATTATGCATTTACCTGGTGTAATAGGTCCAGCGCTTGGTCTGAAAAAAATTATTGACATATGGGAATGTTTTTTCGATAAATACATGTTAGATATTATTGTAGATTGTACAAATAAATATATAAAACGCGTACAACCAGAATATGCTAGGGAAAGAGATGCTCAACTCACAGATAATGTTGAAATAAAAGCATTCCTGGGACTATTATATCTGGCAGGTGTTCTAAGAAATAATAGACTTAATTTAGAAGAATTATGGAACTTCAATGAAAATGGTGAGGAAAAATTCCGGCTCACTATGAGTATCCGACGTTTTCGGTTATTAATGAAGTGTTTTCGTTTTGACGACGCACAGATTAGAGCTGATAGAAAGGGAGAAGATAACCTTGCACCAGTTAGAGATATATTCGAACGTTTTGTTAAAAACTGCCAAACGTGTTATTCACCTGGAGAAAATCTAACAATTGACGAAAAATTAGAAGCCTTCAGAGGAAGATGTAAATTCCGCCAATACATTCCCTCAAAACTCGCAAAGTACGGAATAAAAATTTTTGCTCTGGTAGATGCAAAATTATTTTACATATATAATCTTGAAATATATGCTGGAAAGCAACCTGAGGGTCCCTATCAGCAAAGCAATAAACCTACCGATATAGTAAAGCGTTTGGCTACTCCTTTGTATAAGTCGGGATGTAATATTACAGCGGATAATTGGTTTTCCGATATACCCCTTGTAAAAGACCTCAAAATTGAAAGATTATCTTACGTTGGAACATTAAAAAAAAAGCCTCAATTGCCACCAGAATTCGCGAATACTAGAGCTCGTCCAGTAGCATCAAGTCTTTTTGCTTTCAATGAGGACTGCACAATTTTATCATACGTTCCCAAAAAATACAGAAATGTGCTTCTCGTGTCAAGCCTTCATAGTGATAACGCAATTGACATAAATTCGGGTGAGAAGAGAAAACCAGAATTACTTACTTTCTACAATGAAACAAAATGCGGGGTCGATATAATTGATAAGATGTGTGGAACGTACAATGTTGCAAGAAATTCAAAAAGGTCGGGCCTATGGTCGTTTTCTTCTCTATGATGAATATGGCGGGTATTAACTCTCGCATTATATATATATAGGAAATTATCAACCACCGGTCGCAAGAAGAAAATTTTTGAGGCTTTTATCTGACACCCTAACAGAGGAACATGTACAACGTAGAAGCATTTTAACTAGAGGAATGCCAATAGATCTTCAAAAAAGATTAGAAAAATTTAAACCACCACTAAACGAGCTACATAATGAAAATACTGAAGATTCCAAAAGAAAACACTGCAGCGTTTGTTCTTTGAACAAATAATGACGGATAACAAAATATAGGTGCAAAAATTGTAATACATATTTATGCCTCCAACACACTAATTATTTATGCGATACTTGCGCGAAAAGGAATAAACATGTTTAAATTAATCTGTGGTTTACATTTTGTTTATTTTTTTAAGTCGATAGTTACATATGTTATATTTCTTGAATAAGCAATGTTTTGGTTTTGTTTAAATACTTCTAATTTTTAAAGTAATAAAACTTTCCTACATTATTTGTTTCTTATTTGTCAACTGCCAATGTTGATAACTCTGTAAAAAAATATATATTGTGTATATAATGTATAACATCTGTGAGATACATCACGACTACTAAAGTCTAAAAAATGATTGCGACTAACGGAGTGTTAAAAATACGACTTTCAATCATTATTCTCATTTGAATATTGTAATTTTATTAAATGGAAATCGGAAGTGAGGCTTTATTCAAAGAATTGTTTTGGCTATCAGTGTTGATACATTTTAATAAAAATTTAAAATATTTCAAATGAAAGTTGCAGACAATGAAATAAAAGACCCAACGTTTTATGTAGCACCGAACGTTTCCATAACGAGAATATTTCTTTTAAGTATCCATATGGATACGTTGCACATTTTTCAATGCTCTGTTTATTAAAAGAATTTAATTTGAAGCTTTAAGCGAGTGTTTTCCACTCCCAGGCTAAGCATGAAGTAAAATTTCGAGTTTAGATAAGCCTGAAAATTTGGTTTGGTCGCGTAGCGCGAAGCGCGGAGCGGCCAAACCAAATTTTCAGGCTTTTCTAAACTCGAAATTTTACTTCATGCGCCACCGGTACAAAACACTGACATATTACCAAGCTTAAAACACACCGCTAAACTTAACATTAATCAGTAAAATCTAAACTCGAAATTTTACTTCATGCGCCACCGGTACAAAACACTGACATATTACGAAGTTTAAAACACACCGCTAAACTTAACATTAAATCAGTGTTTTGTACCGGTGGCGCATGAAGTAAAATTTCGAGTTTAGAAAAGCCTGAAAATTTGGTTTGGCCGCTCTGCGCTTCGCGCTACGCGACCAAACCAAATTTTCAGGCTTTTCTAAACTCGAAATTTTACTTCATGCTTAGCCTGGGAGTGGAAAACACTCGCTTAAAGCTTTAAAGTGAATTCTTTTAATAAACCGAGCATTGGAAAATGTGCAACGTATGCATATAGATACTTCAAAGAAAAATTCTCGTTATAAAAATGTTCGGTGTTACATAAAACTCTCTGTATAAGTACTTTTATACTGTATTATTTTTTGAAGATATCCGCAACAATAATTGAGTTTATTTCCGCCAAATTTTAGTTATATCCAGGGTTGTTTTGTTTAAAACACTTTGTTTTAATACAGTGTTTTAAACATGTTTAAAAATAGCCGTAGTGTTTTAAACGGTTTTGTTTTAAACATGTTTTAAATCTTAAATTTGATTAAAACATGTTTTAAACGTTAAAATTGTTCATTTAAAACGTTCATTTTTTAATATCTTAAATTTGATAAATTATATTTTACACTACTTCATTAAGATTTTTTGTTTACATTTTTATATTTTAGCTAAATTTTGGAAATTATTTCAAATTACATTATTAAACATAACATTTTATTACAATAAAATATCACAACTGCGTGTGCATAAATGTGATTTTTAAACACAGTTGTATGACTCATTTTCTACTAATTTTTTTTTCATTTCTGTATTTTTACTTTCCCCCGTAAGGGAAAGTATTGTTTTCGTGAAAATTTTTGAATCAAAAATTTTAGCGGAAATATCCGTTTTTAGGTCCCCTGAGTCGAATAAGACCATTTTTGAAAAATGTCTGTCTGTCTGTCTGTCTGTGTGTCTGTGTGTGTGTCTGTGTGCGCTGTACCGCAAAAACCGCTAAAGATATCGAGATGAAACTTGAAACTTAAGCTTTTTGTTACAATCGGAAGAACTGGAAAGCTTTTGGTGAAAATCGGAAAACCGGAAGTGGTACTTTACTCTTAGCGTTTTTAATTTTTTTTCAGATTTTTTCAATAAATGTTTATCAAACAAAAAATTCTTTTAAATAAAAGTTGTAGATAATAACAAAATGAAGATGTATTGTTCACTTACTTTTTGTCATAGCACTCTTAGTTTTTGAGATATTTCAAAAGTTGTGTGATTTATCTAGTTATTGGTGTGTGACAGTGTATGTGTCGATACAATTAAAAAATGTTTCAAATAAAAGTTGTAGGAAATAAAAAATTAAAGATTTTTTGTGGATTCAATTTTTGTCATAGCACTCTTAGTTTTTGAGATATTTAATAAATAGTGTTTTTTGTTTAGTCATTGATTTGTGTCAGTGTGTGTGTTGATACAATTGGAAAATATTTCAAATAAAAGTTGTAGGTATTAAAATATTAAAGATTTTTTGTAACTTCATTTTTTGTCATAGCACTCTTAGTTTTTGAGATATTCAATAAATAGTGTTTTTTATCTAGTCATTGGTTTGTGTCAGTATGTGTTGATCCAATTGAAAAATGTTTCAAATAAAAGTTGTAGTTATCAAAAAGTTGAAGACATTTTGAAAATAATAATGCTACAAATATTTTAAAAGTGATTTAATACGCAATTTACGGGGGAAAGTACTGTGATGGACACATCACAATTTTTTAAATCTACTTTACTTAAATTTAAATAAAGTCGAATTGATTTTATGTGAGTATATTATTATATTATTTTTTAATTCGATTTGATTGTTATATATATACATTTTTTTTGCTTGTATTATCATTATATTAGTGCTGAATAAGTGTTACATCCAGACACAATAATCCGCAGTCCTTTTCAAGAATCGGTGAGAAGATAAACGTCGATGGGGTGTGGAGTAAGAATGGACTGTTGCGAGGGAACGGCGATTTGTTCCACTCCTCAATCTTATTTATACGTCGAATACGCGATGCATAATGCAATGCTTTCTGAGAATAATCCCACCAAAAACATTCTTGTTTAAATTTTTATTATAAATATAAAAATAGGGCCGTAGTTTTAATTTGAAGCTACAAAAAGTATAAAATATATGTTTTTATGTTGCAATCTGACGAATGTTTATAAACTATCGGAATCTCGGTTACTTTGATAAACAAATTACATATCTTAGATTATGTCATACGAAACGGTGAATCTTGAAAACGTCAAATATAATATGTTCAATAAAAATAAACCTCAAGAGTGCCATGATTTTAATTATTTTTAAATTTAAGTTGGCTACACGCCTTATGAATTGACATATAAAACGTCAAACATGATATCTATAATATAAAATTTCAGAGATAATAAGTTGGCAAAACTTACAATATTTTCCATGGCACTCTAGAGGTTTTTTTTTGTTATTGAACATACGATACATTTAATTGTACACCGAACATTTTCATAACGATAATTTTTGTTTTAAGTATCCATATGCATACGTTGCACATTTTTCGATGCTCGGTTTATTGAAAGAATTTAATTTGAAGCTTTAAGCGAGTGTTTTCTACTCCCAGGCTAAGCATGAAGTAAAATTTCGAATTTAGAAAAGACTGAAAATTTGGTTTGGTAGCGTAGCGCGAAGCGCGGAGCATTTTTCATGCTCGGTTTATTGAAAGAATTTAATTTGAAGCTTTAAGCGAGTGTTTTCTACTCCCAGGCTAAGCATGAAGTAAAATTTCGAATTTAGAAAAGCCTGAAAATTTGGTTTGGCCGCTTCGCGCTACGCGACCAAACCAAATTTTCAGGCTTTTCTAAACTCGAAATTTTACTTCATGCTTAGTCTGGGAGTGGAATACACTCATCTTAGGTTTCAAATTGAACTCATTTGAAAAAACAACGATTATCTAAAGATTTACCGCATATACGCTGTAATTGGATACTTGAAAGAAAAACTCCCTGTATTTACAAGTTGAAGCATTAATTGCGATTGATTGGCTACAATTTGTAATGGTTATATAGGCAACCCAGTTTACATATAATCTAAAAATTAAAGCTGTCAAATCGTATTGGACGCTTTGGTTTGATAATTAGAATATACGAAAATGAACATTGAAAATGTTCGGTGTTACATAAAATTCTCTGAATGTTATTGGGTAGTATCACAGTACTGAATTTAATTACGACGTATGTTTATAGACACTCGTTAAAACCAACTTTACGTAATTAAGGGCCGCTTTTACAATCAATAGTTACACGTTTGGTAATGTAAACCCTCTAGTACTGCACTGCCTAGTTTAAACCATTGGTAAACGGCCTTGCCATTTTACAATTATTTTAGTTGTTGCCTACAGATTTTTTACTCAGTTGACATTACTGTTTGTTTGGGCGCGTGCGTCTGTCAAAAAACTGTTGCCGTTGGTGTCAAAACAAAGTGATGTGATACGAGTAAGTAAGAATAACAAGTGATTTACTTTTAAAATTGAAAATGAATTTGTCACAACAAATCTAATAATCTAGATCCATAGAAACGGCCTACCACAGGTTTAACCCAAGCTCGAAGCACGGGGCAGACTGACAGTGAGTTAACTCAGCTTTACACACAACAATGCTTTGCCTTGCAATTGTAAAATAGACACCGAAGGTTTGATCCTTGGGTTAGGTGTAACTATGAATAGTAAAAGCGGCTCTAAATGAAGAATACTGATTATTAAAAAAAATATATATAATTATTATTAATGTATAGAGAATTATTTTGGGGAGGAGTAAGTAGTCGTCGGTGCGAACATGAATCGTTAATCAAAGGGCCGGAATGAGGCCGGAGGCGATACCCTTAGTCCGGCCATCATGGCCGCCAACCCTTCCCGGCAGCCACCCCCTTTCCGCCCTCGCTACCGGACCCTGGCAGCGCCGCTCGCCCTCGTAATTTATTATTCACAACTTTCCGTAATGGAATTCTATTATATACATATATACACACGCAAGCCCGGCTAATAATAATCGTGAGCAGAGCCCCAGAACTCTCCGAGAGATGGGCCCTGAAGATACCTTCTAATATCCCTTCTGTACATAATACATAAATCGCTTTTGGCTCAGAGTGAGACGCCGGACAGAATTCGCCTTAAATTGGGATTTAATAAATTTAATATCGGAGGATTATTATCCTGAAAAACGGCCAAGGTGTAGGCCAGGGTTTTCTAAACTTTAAATTTTATACTTCGTGCTTAATCAGGCTGGGAACACTGGTTAGAAGATTCAAATTAAACACATTTATAAAATCAGCGAATGTCTAAACAAATTTTAAATATCCATTAAATTAAATTTCTGAGAATCTAGAGACGCCATTGATTGTAATAGGAAGATGAAAAATTCTCTTTTTTTTGGAAATGTTTATACTATTATGATTTACGCCCAGAAAAACGTTGAACTATAGTAAACACATTACCCTTTTACTGTGACATCACAAAAAACAAAACACAGTATTAAAAACGCATATCCTCATTATTGTTTGATTTTATTAATTCAATAATTTGACAAACCTGTCAATGAGCAGTCCAATTATTTCAAAATATGGAACGACAAATGAAAACGAACTGAAACGCGTAGAATAAAACACTGATTTCAAGTGAAGTTCAAAATATATTCTTTATAAATAATTTGTCACTTTGTTTATGAAACAAAATTATATTTTTCAGTCATTTTTTTTATAATCTAAAATCTTGGAACGCATTTTGCCCAATAGCTCTTAGGTACAATGCATTTTGTCTAGACAATGTTCAAAAGGACAGATGAATGCAATTTTATTCGGTTATTGTCCAAAAATATTGGACATATAGTAAACATCAATGTACTTATAGTCTGTTTAAAAAGTAGAAGGAGTAAGTGCCAAAGCCCAATTTACACTATAAAAAGTTACCAGAAATATACTCAATGACATTAGAAGCGTAACACCAAGAAGGAATGATTTTTTTGAATTCATATTTTAGCAACAGAGTGACTATATTTAAAGCATACATTGATAACAATTTCAACCTTGTGCCATTTATATTTATTGTGAACAAAAAAATATTTCACTTTTTCTTTTTTGATAAAACTATTTATATGAGCTGTTTAGTACAGATGTTTTTAGTTTTCGTGTTTCCGTTGAGTGTGTTAAGCTTAAATAAAATGCCTCGAGTCCGAAGACGTCCACAATATCACCATTTGAGCGATTTTGACCGGGGTCGAGTTGATGCTTATCGAGATGTCGGTATGTCCTATCGCGAAATTGCCCGCCGTATTGATTCCACTGCAGCAACTATAATTTTTTCTTTATTTTGCACGTGATACGCGTGTTTGGTTGTGTTTATATGTGCTCCTACTTGTGCAGCAAATTTGAGTGACTTCCAGGGCATAAATCTTAATAAGATAAGTACCCCTGTTTTAATACAAATGCTGTGAGTTTGATAGTGTTTATTTCCTCTCGGGAGTTACTTTACTTAACTAGTAAACATTGTATTTTCAACGCTTCCCGGCCGTCAGCTCGATTTAATTTCACTATCCGAGTGCATCAATGCCACTTTTTATAGAGACATCGGTCTCGCATCATATTTATCTTATCTCGCGATTGCCGTGACCGTGAATTCGATCGTTTACATTTTTCTAATTCAAAATATATTCTTTTTACCGCCACTTTTAATTTATTAATGGTTGAGTATTTGTACTTATTAGAATCGAACCTAGCCTTTGTTTTCTATTGTTATCCCCTCCGTGGTCTACCTGTGTGTTGTGTTATTATAGTAAGTCACCCTGACAGACCCCTGGGTGTGAAAAACTG
Source organism: Philonthus cognatus (assembly GCA_932526585.2). Taxonomy (NCBI): domain Eukaryota; kingdom Metazoa; phylum Arthropoda; class Insecta; order Coleoptera; family Staphylinidae; genus Philonthus; species Philonthus cognatus. The sequence continues at coordinate 29,535,652 of OW052241.1, read as the reverse complement.
TGTCCTAGTTATTTTTTCCTTATTATAATAATAATTATTTTAAATTGAGCTATGACTTCTTGTGCGTGTTGTAATAAAAAGTCCGAAGCGCACAAACTTGTTACTTGTTGTGTCTGCACCAAGTCTTACAATATCAACTGTGTTGATATTACCATACCGGAAGCTCGCAAGATCCACTCAAAATCAGGGCTAAAATGGAATTGTCGTAGTTGTGATAAAATTGGCGATGATCTAATTTCACTAAAAGCAGCAATTATAGATCTTCAAAACGAAGTTGCCGCCCTCAAATGTTCCACAACTGTGAACTCGTCCAATAAGTCTTCTTTTCCAAATGATATGGGAAAAATTGATATAGAAAACATAATTTATGAAATATCAGAAAGAGAAAAGAGATCGTTAAATTTAATTATATTTGGAAATAAGGAGAATAAATCCTTTACGAAACAGGACCAAATAACAACTGATTCGTCTTTTGCTAAAAAACTTTTGGGGGACATTGGTGTATCGACCTCTTATCTTAATCAGATTAATACTGAGCGGATTGGAAAATTCGACCCATCTAAATCACAATCTCGTCCGATTAGATTTAAGGTACAATCCCAAGGTGTTATGACTACTGTGATGAAAAATATGGGCAGATTGAAGTCAAACCCTGATTGGAACAATATTCAGCTCTCTCGAGACCGTACACCTGCCCAGCGAGAGCTGTTTAAAACTATTAAAGAGGAATTAAATATCCGACTGTCACAAGGAGAAACTAACTTACATATTAAATACATTAGAGGTATTCCCACCATCACTGAAAACAAGAATACAATCACGGAAAACTAGCTACGCCCAACAGACAACCCATCTATTTTAATATTTTATATCAAAATACCAGAGGACTGCGTAGCAAAACGCATGATTTTTATGTTAACTGCTGTAATCTGTCATGTGATATTATATGTCTATCCGAAACCTGGCTGACTAGCTCAATTCATAACGCGGAACTGTTTCCAAATAATTACAATGTTGTTCGCTGTGACAGACAAATCGACACGGTTGGTCGTTCTAAAGGTGGAGGTGTACTAATTGCATTTGATATAAATATTAGGTATGAAGTACTGGATACATCTTCATTAACTAGTCTTGTTCCTTTGATTGATGTCCTATTATGTAAATGCAGTCTTGATGGCGTTACTTTCACGATCTGTGTCTTGTATATTGCACCGGACATCATTTCAGACGATTTAGAATTGTTCCTTGGTGCTTTGGAAATATTAGTAATTGATCAGCCTGTCATAATAGTTGGAGATTTTAATCTTCCGAATCTTGTTCAGATGAATTCTTCCTGTACTAAATGTTTCTCTTTTCAATCCTTTTGCAACGTACTAAGTCTTACTCAATATAATACCTGTCTGAACGCAAACAATAAACTCCTTGATCTGGTGACATCTAATTTAGAATCGCCCCCTCTAGTGGAGCGGGCTGAAACTCCTTTGGTGATTGAAGATTCTCATCACCCATCCCTGTCTATCTCGTTAACACTGTATACCTCGTCTATCAATCATAAGTTTCCGTCAAATACTACTAACACTAGATACTACTTCAGAAAAGCTAATTTTGTTTCTTTATACAAAGATCTACTTGATGCAGATTGGTCATTTTTAAGAAATGTAAGTGAGGTAAATGAAGCGATTGATATGTTCTACTTTCAACTATACAAAATATTTGATAAATCTGTTCCATTATCTCGAACCAGCAGATCTACATATCCTCCATGGTTTACTCCAGAAATAAAAAGGAATATCAAAATGAAGACATTCCATAGACGTAAGTGGTTATCTAGTAAAGACATAAAGCATAACAACGAATTTAAAAGGCTCAGGTCCCTCATAAAAGTCCAGTTGAAAGCATCGTATACATTGTACGTGAGAGACGTGGAGGAGGAAATCAAATCCAATCCTTCAGGACTTTGGAAATACGTGCACCTGAAACAAGATACTACAAGAATCCCGAACAGATTAACAGATGAACATCGGGAATATACCACACCTGCCGACATAGTTAATGGTTTCGCGTCCCTATTCAGTCAGCCGCATACACCCAGCAATCATTCAATTCTTCCTGATAATGAAAGCAAGTGTTTATCGTTTACAATTGACTCTACTTCGGAATCAGATTTGATTAAGATTATGGCTAAACTCCCTAACAAAATGTCTGCTGGTGATGATGGCGTTCCTTCGTACCTAATTAGGGATTGTAGATTTGTTCTTGCTAGTCCGCTTTGTGTCATTATCAACTTAGCAATTGACGCGTCTGAATTCCCCAATCGATGGAAAGTCGCAAAGATTAGCCCGGTTCATAAAAAAGGAGACAAACAGGTTTTAACGAATTATAGACCTATCTCATTATTGTCCAATTTTTCTAAAATATTTGAGCTGGTTATTTATAACACGATCTTCAAGAATGTTTGCTCATATATTTCTCCTAACCAACACGGATTTATGCCGGGCCGATCTACAACAACCAATCTTGGCTGCTTTTCACAATTTGTTTCTGAAGTGATCGACGATAGAGGACAAGTAGATGTCATATACACGGATTTTTCCCGTGCATTTGACACTCTCGATCATGATATACTGCTTGTGAAACTAATGGATTTAGGCGCTGCCCCAAAAGTTCAACTACTTGTAAAATCGTACTTAACTAACCGACAAGCATACGTTGCCTACAACGGATTCCACTCCTCTGCGTTAGTAATCAATTCTGGGGTTCCACAGGGCTCAAACCTTGGCCCGCTTCTCTTTATAATTTTTATAAATTCTTTGCTAGAGTCATTAACCTGTCATGCGCTTGCTTACGCAGATGATATTAAGCTCTTTGCTGTCGTAACAACATTGAGTGATGCTTTGTCACTGCAGAATAATATTAATAAACTTACGGAGTGGTGTGACAAACATAAACTCTCCCTCAACGTTGATAAGTGCTGTTCAGTATCCTTCACTAAAAAAACAAACTCACTCTCACTGCCATACAGAATGTATAACTTACAACTTAAATCCTGCACCGAGATGAAAGATTTGGGTATCTTATTTTGTACTGATTTGAGTTTTACAAAACATATTAATAATATTGCAATGGCTGCATCTCGTACACTTGGATTTATAATGCGAGTCTGTGTATCCTTCAGAGATATTAACCTCATAAAAACACTTTATTCTGCGTATGTTCTCTCTAAACTGGAATATTGTAATATCATCTGGTTTCCAATTTATATGAGTCAAAATATGCCTTTGGACAGGATTCATCGAAGGTTCTTAAAGTACCTTTCATTCAGAGTGGATGGAGTGTATCCCGAGCGAGGGATAGAACAGGATTTACTGCTGCAGAAGCATGATATGGTCTCCCTTTCTGCGAGAAGAGAAGAGCAGGCTGCGAATTTTCTCTGGAAAATTGTTCATAATGTGACAGATGTACCGTTTCTTCTATCTAGAATTAATTTCCATATACCGCGATTAAACTCTAGACACAGCAGTTCCTTCTACATTCCCGGAGCGCGTACCAACTGTCTACGCCGTGCGCCTGTGCCAGTTATGTGTCGAAGTGCTATGAAACATTATAGTGATATATTTTTTGATAAACTGTAATATAGTGTCTGATTAATATTCGATCGATTGTTTTGTTATATGTGCATTTTTGTTTCTAATATATTTCTTATTTTTTATTCTGTAAAATTGTCCTGTAAATGGATCTTCTGTTGGGCAATAAACGTTATTATTATTATTATTATTATTATTATTATTATTATTATTATAATACGTGTGTATCAGGTATGGACAGAAGAAGGTAGAGGAGCAAGAAGAAGACCAATTGGTCAACCAAGGCGTACCACAGAACGTCAAGATCGGCGCTTAAGACAAATAGCCCTGCGAGACCGTTTCGCTACTACGCGTCAAATCGGTGATCAATGGATTGGAGAAGAAGGTAGGCCCGTTAGTATGCGAACCTTTAACGCCGCATTCAATCCTTTGGGCTTCTTTCGTACCTTCCAAGATTAGTGCTTCCTTTAACAGCGAGACACTGTCGCCAAAGGTTGGACTGGTGCAGAGAACGGCAGCATTGGGAGGCAGAATGGCACGATGTCGTATTCAGCGATGCATCACGATTTTGTCTAGGCACGCATGATGGCCGTAGAAGGGTACGACGCTACCGTGGAGAACGACCTGATCTTAGGTTTGCTATTGAGAGGCATGTACACAGGACTGCTGGAGTAATGGTTTGGGGGGCTATTGCTTATGGTAGTCGATCACCTCTTGTATTCATTCGAGGCAGTATGACAGCTGCGCGTTATGTTGAAGACGTCATACGACCGACTTTATTGCCTTATTTAGATGGCCGCCCAGACGTACTTTTTCAACAAGATAACGCACGTCCCCATATTGCTCGTCGAACTATGAACTTTCTTAATGAAGCTGGTGTTAATGTTTTGGCGTGGCCGCCCCGTTCGCCGGATTTAAATCCCATTAAACATGTATGGGATATCATGGGAAGAAGAATATTCTCTTTGCACCATCCTCCACAGACTCTAGCACAGTTGATCGTTGAATTTCAAGTTGCTTGGAACGAGATGCCTCAAGAAGACATCGTCCATCTCATTTTGTCGATGCCCAGACGTCTACAGGAGTGTATACAACAAAGGGGTCGCCAAACACATTATTATTTTTTTTAGATTGTTTTTTAATAAAATTTCTTGAAAATGTAATCATTTTATTCTTGATGTAAGACTACCATACTGGCAAAAAATCAAGTTAAAATAATAACTCCTTCTGGGTGTTACGCTTCTAATGTCATTGAGTATATCACTAGATAAATTTGGCGGCAATTTTAAATAATTTCATAATTACTCTTTAAATATAATCAAATATCCATTTTGTACTTCTTAATTGTAGTTAAGTATTTTCTTTTCCATCGTACGATATGGTCAGTTCAATTAAAATGCTTATACGGCATCTCGCCATATATCTGTGAAATAAAACATATTTACATTATGTTCATAATATAATATGGAATTTATATAATAATGTGTCTCTTTCAGAGCCGGGACGAATGCTCGTAAAAAGGATTCGAATCACGAGTCCGAATCACCTAATATGGTTCGAATCACGAATACTCGAATAAAGGATTCGTAAGAGATAAATATGATTCGAATCGAAGATTCGAATCCTGTTATTTCGAATCACGAATACAAATCCTTTAAAAATAAATTTGATTTTATTATTTTTTTGCAACCATTAATATATAAATATTGTTACCAGTTATTTTAACAAAAATATTCAAAACCTAATTATTTATTACTACCACTGCACATCACTGATAACAGACTAAATATCTGACTCCCTGTTACTCTGGTTAAAGATGTATTTGTGTGTTTCTGAACATCACTTCAAATCAGTGTTTTGTACGCTTGGCGCATGAAGTAAAATTTCGAGTTTAGAAAAGCCCGAAAATTTGTCTCGGGTCGCTGCGCGACCCTCGACAAATTTTCACGGGGCTTTTCTAAACTCGAAATTTTACTTCATGCTTAGCCTGGGAGTGGAAACACTCGTTCAAAACTTCAAATTGAACTCTATTATAAAATCGACTAATGCCTGAAATTTACGTAAACAAACAATTCAATGAATATCATTAAAACCGGGAAAGTCAGAGAAAAGTCATGGAATTATATTCAAATTGACCGAAACAGTAACAAAAAGCCATATATTATTAACTTTGTTAAAATGAGCAGGCAAATTACAAAACACGTAAACATTTAAAAAATTAACTTAAATATTGACTAAAACAATGAAAACTATTAAACAGAATGGGGGTTTCTCACAGAAGAAAGTTATATTAAAAGGCCAGGGGAAAAATCTTTAGTCAGGGAAATGTCGGAAAAATTTAACTTTTCAGATTGTGGCTACCGTGTCAGTTTTACTTCAAACAATATTAAACAAAATTTTGAAAACTAGATTATTATCTTTAAAAACATTTTCAATTATTTAATGTTCTAACAATGCATTCACTTTGAAGTTTCGAACGAGCGTTTCCACTCTCAGACTAAGCATGAAGTAAAATTTCGAGTTTAGAAAAGCCCTGAGACAAATTTTCTGGGCTTTTCTAAACTCGAAATTTTACGTCATGCGCCACAGGCATTAAACAGTGATTTAACGAGAAATTTAAAAACACACAAAAAAACATTTTCCATGTTATTCCTCACAATTAATTCGAATTATTTTCGACAATTCAAATCTTTTTGTAAGTATTCGAATCCTTTTACAGGGATTCGAATCCTTTTATAAGGATTCGAATCACCCAGATTTAGACTCGAATACGAATCCTCTTAAAAAAATGTAAGGAATCCGGATCACGAAGCCAGTTGAACTAAAGTATTCGAATGCCTCTTTTGAATCTTCTGATTTCCTGAATTATTCGAATCCTACCCAGCTCTGGTCTCTATCTTACTTAAAATTGATTTGTTTCATAAAACTATACAAGGTAGAACGACTCATGTTCGGCATGCCTGCATGATCGTTTACTTCTTTTAAAAGTTTATTCAAAGTTTGCAGTTCATTTTTATAGAAGAAACGATGCACGGATTTCTTTACTACGTCATCAAAACTTGTAATTATGTCCTCCAAGCTGTTTAGGGCTACAAATCTCTCCGGATTTCTTATATTCGCTAACTTTCAACTTTCAACTTTCCTTTATTTCGTGTTATTACAAAAGTGTACACTCGTCATGGGTAAGATACATAAAAGTATAATGAATAAATAAAATTTGCGTAAAAAATAAATAAATAAATAAACAATAATAATAATAGATATATATGGATTAAAAGGAAAACATTGCATTGTACAATATAAATATAAAACAGTGAAATATATGGAAGTAATACAATATCATTACAAACACATTAAAATTCTATTTAAATTCAAATAGTGAATACCACAAGCAACCAGAGCGTGAACATTCATATGCTAAGGTCTTTAAAATCATCCTCTAAGCATTCAGATAAACTGTAAAATGCTTTTTTACAGAGATAGTGTCTTATTACCCTTCTAAAGGGTGTACGTGGAAGGAGTTTAATATTTTCTGGTAAAGCATTAAATAGCTTAGGGCAAAAGTAATTAATACTATTTCTGCATTTATAAATTCGTAGAAAAGGCAAGCAAATGAGGTGTTTATTTCTAGTCCCATATTCATGGCAATATGTATAGTAAGATGAAACATTTTTTCGAACAAACGTAAGAGACTCGAGAATATAAACGCAAGGCAATGTAAGGATTTCTAAGTTTACAAATGTGTCTTTGCAGTCATCTCTATACGACATAGAATTGATAACCCTCACAGCTCGTCTTTGTAACCCGAATAAGCTGTTAATAATTGAGGAATGTCCCCATGCAAGAATTCCATAGGTTAGACGAGAATGGAAAAGCCAGAAGTAAGCGGATTTTAGAGCAGTGTGAGGTAAAAAGGAGTCGAGGTTACGCAGTAAAAAGATAACTTTAGAAAGTTTCCCAGAAATATACCTCTAATGGTACGATTAGCAGTGGAATTTACAATTCCTAAAAATTAAACATTTTATTGTTTGATGCATATTCTTATGCTATTTGATATCTCACCTACTACACCAACAATGTCTGATACAACAGCAGTCATTTTCATATAAGGACCATCTGTTATCATCTGCTTATACATATTTAATATGCACTGTTTTTCAGACAGATCTAAATGACCCAAATCCAACTTCTTACGCTTTTTTGGAGGTGGTGATATTATCACCGAGTTTGTACTGGGTCCATAATCCATCACAACAATATAAACAAAACTAACTTTTAACTATGCTAAAGAAACACCGCACAAAAGGTTATTACGAAACAGACAAAGTTGCAACTCGATAACGCTTCGAATTAATGTTATGTCAGCTGTTGCGTCTAATAATGACGTAATTAGCATAGTGTAAAATGGGCGCGCTCTCGGCCAATCAGAGTTGTAGGTTTTGGCGCGTGAAATTTAAAACGCTCCTCCTAGTTATTAAACAGATTATAGTAACAATAAAAAAAAAAAAAATACGTTTACAATCACAATAATTTCCTCCTAGTTCTACGACAAATTGTAAGTGATCTATCTCTTTATTACATTTAAATTAGTTTTGTACTTACTTTTAATGCAAACCTTTCTCCCACTATTGAAAATCCGATATTCTTCTTCTTTAAATAGTCTCGCCAAAGTTCGAATGTGATTTTGAGCATTTTTGTAAAATTACCGCATTTGAAGTCATTTCAAAGTATTTTGACAGGCGTCATGAATGTCATGATCATAGAAACGCAAACTTAACATTCGACATGCCAAACAATTGAAGATGTTCTGTTTCAACTAGAATCCATTGATTGAAAACAGATAGAAGTTATTGACATCAGGATAGAACGGTAATGTGTTGACTTCAGGGACGTAGCCATGGGGGGGATGGGGGGGGACGCTCCCCCCCAAAAGCTAAGGCAGTTGGCAAATTTTACTTTAGAATGAAAAATTGCTAAACCAGTTGGCAAATCTAAAAAAATTATATGATATAAATGGATATGTTCCCAGAAAATGGGTTAGGGCTTAATGCAGTTGGCAAATCTCGGATGAAACAAATTGATGAACATTAATAAGTTTTACTAAAAGAAAATTTCAATTGGAATTAAAACAAATGAATCTAAATAAACTACGTCTTATTTGATATCTGCATTAAAAACGAAGTAAAATCGATGCAGGAAGTGATGAACACAGTGAAGGAAAATAAAAATGTGTTTGCGTTATCATTTAAACTATGTCAGCTAATATATACAGCCGGGTTTTCAGTGGCAACAAATGAAACAAGCTTTAGTTCATTGAAATTTGTCAAAAATTCATTGCGTTCTAGAATGAAGGAAGATCGTTTGGACGCATTAATAATTTTGAAAACAGAATCTGATACTACTGATAATATTGAATTATCAAATATTGTAAACTCCTGGGCTAAACTAAAGCATAGGCGAGTTATAATAAACTAATTCAAATTGTAAAACTCCATGTTTTATTAGGTATTGGTTAAATGTAATTATGTACATATGTTATAAAATATATTAGGAAGTACAAAGCACTATATTATTGGATAATAAATTAAGCTTAATTTATATAAATCAATGTACTACGTTATATTAATTTGTTAAGATAAAATAATATAAAAATAGACATTTTTATTTTAATTTTGAAGTTGGAAAATTATAGGTGTTTCCCCCCCCCCCCCCAAAGTTAAGGCTTCGCTACGCCCCTGGTTGACTTTATCATCAATATTAAAAAAATTAATAGGTACAGTTGCGAGAAAAAAAAAAACTAGTACAGCAAAATATTAGACTATGTGAACTGGACTCACTTTGATTTTTCAAATTGTCAATCAAATTGATAAATCTGCGGAAATGTCAAACAAAATTTAATTAACGTTGACATGCATCAACGGACTAAAACGCAAAAAGCGATAATAACGACCCGTTTAGAGACGGTATTAGCATTAGAGACATTAGGCCCGTTCATCCAAATGTTCAACATTCAACATGGTTGGATTTCTTTGTGATGTATGTTGGTACCTAATGAACTGTACTCCGTTCGGTGTGTTTTGTACGATTGCAAAAATCTCAAACACGTTTACGATTAACAATCCGGTAAGAGAATTCCCCAACAGTTGGCAGTAAACTCCCAACTGTTGTCTCTGCTGAACGGGCCCATTGCTAACGAAGTGCATGTCAACAAAAGCATCATCTTGTTGGCCAAGAAAAAAAATATTGTTAACCTGTACATGACAAGTTTGTTTTACAAGAAAAAAATACGACATTTTTTAAGTGACTTAAATTGTACTAGTTTTTCTCTCTCGCAACTGTACCTACTAATTTTATTATGTTTTCGTAATTACTTGTGGCAAATTTTATGAATTTCGCATCGAGATTTTTCAAGTCTTGTCTTCTTCATCTTCTTTTGGTGCTCGTCCTCCCAGGGTGATATTTCAATTGGTTGCTACAGATCTGAAGTTTCGAGTTTCATCTTTTAATATGTGTATTAATGTAGTACTCGTGTTTCGTTTTAAATCATTTCGCAAAGTTTCAGACGGCTAATGTGCAACGGAATTAATCAACGGAATCATTCTTGTAGCACAAAGGGTTCGCGGGTCTCTAGAGGTCAGACTCTGCCTCCACAATTATTTACTTTGAGGCGGCGAGGAAGCCGCGCCAGCTAAGGGCCTCCTCGAATTCTTCATATTTTCCACCCCCTAATAATTCCGAAAACTTCTTGTTTGTTCTAAATTACATTCGCACTTTAGAACGTAAACTACACACTCAGTTTTGTTGCTTAGAAAGTAATTGAATTATTTTCACATTCAAACTAATAAGTTTATTAATTGTCATGACAATAGAGTTATAGCTGAAAATACTATCTTTCAACTTAACTAATTCAAATGTTTCCTCTTTCATGGCTGATAAATTAAAAAAAAAACACCTGTAGTAAAGTTCACGAAAATTGTCCTATGAGACTTAAGTTTAAATTGAAAAAACTATAATAATATCAATCCCCTAGTTGAGAGAGTTTAGTATAAGTTGCGATTGAGCTCACAAAAGTAGAAGAAAAAATGGTGATGTGTCCATCATAGTACTTTCCCCCGTAAATTGCGTATTAAATCACTTTTTAAATATTTATAGCAATATTATTTTCAAAATGTCTTCAACTTTTTGATAACTACAACTTTTATTTGAAACATTTTTCAATTGGATCAACACATACTGACACAAACCAATGACTAGATAAAAAACACTATTTATTGAATATCTCAAAAACTAAGAGTGTTATGACAAAAAGTAAAGATACAAAAAATCTTTAATATTTTATTACCTACAACTTTTATTTGAAACATTTTCCAATTGTATCAACACACACACTGACACAAATCAATGACTAGATAAAAAACACTATTTATTAAATATCTCAAAAACTAAGAGTGTTATGACAAAAAGTGAGTCTACAAAAAATCTTTAGTTTTTTATTTCCTACAACTTTTATTTAAAACATTTTTTAATTGCATCGACACATACACTGTCACACATCAATAACTAGATAAAACACACAACTTTTGAAATATCTCAAAAACTAAGAGTGCTATGACAAAAAGTAAATGAACAATACATCTTTATTTTGTTATTATCTACAACTTTTATTTGAAAGAATTTTTTGTTTGATGAACATTTATTGAAAAAATCTGAAAAAACTGAAAAACGCTAAGAGTAAAGTACCACTTCCAGTTTTCCGATTTTCACCAAAAGCTTTTCAGTTCTTCCGATTGTAACAAAAAGCTTAAGTTTCAAGTTTCATCTTGATATCTTTAGCGGTTTTTGCGGTACAGCGCACACAGACACACACACACACACACAGACACACACACAGACAGACAGACATTTTTCAAAAATGGTCTTATTCGACTCAGGGGACCTCAAAACGGATATTTCCGCTAAAATTTTTGATTCGAAAATTTTCACGAAAACAATACTTTCCCTTTGTATTACATACGGGGGAAAGTAATAATGTTAATATGAAAATTCTTCAAACAAAAGTTACACCATACATTTCAAATCTGTAATCATAGGACACTTCACATAATTTTCACCCTAGTTAAGACGATATATTCGAGTGAAATTGCAGAATTTACAATTAATACTTAATAACTTATTTATTCTATGCTGGTCTCCAAATAAACAAGATTCAACTAATTATTTATTTTTATTTAGTTAATTATTAAAATATTATTTATTGATATCATTGTGCTACTGTTCCTAAATTCTAAATTTATAATTTTAATCTGTCTAGTATTTAAGTTTGTGAAACAGTCCCGTACACAATTTTATCTTATTAACAATTTTTAATTTTAATTTATGTATTTAGGTTTATATGATTCGGTATGATAATGTTTTTATGTATAATTATGTATCCCATATATTCTGACTTGTGTAAATCTTGTATCCATTGCACAAATAAATGAATTGAATTGAATTGAATTGACTTGAATTGAATTGAATTGAATTGAATTGAATTGAATTGAATTGACTTGAATTGAATTGAATTGAATTGAATTGTGAATTGAATTAATCTAACCTTCAAACTTGATGTTTAGAATCAGGATTTAACAATCGCAACCCCCACATTTCATGTAAACAAACAGGATTTATTCAACCTAACCTACAAATTTGATGTCAACAAACAAGATATAATTAACCTAACCAACAAACTTGATGTAAACAAACAAGATTTAACAAACATAACCTACAAATTTGATGTAAACAAACAAGATTTAACAAACATAACCTTAAAAATTTATGTAAACAAACAGGATTATTATCCTAAACTCCGAATTTGATCTAAACAAACAGGATTCAACAAACATAACCTTAACAATTGATGTAAAGAAACAGGATTATACAAACGTAACCTCTGAATTTCATTTAAACACTGGAGATTTTAACGATGTCAGCTCTAAAAATAATGTCTAATGATGAAACGAGTGTTTTCCACTCCCAGACTAAGCATGAAGTAAAATTTCGAGTTTAGAAAAGCCCCGCGTAGAAAATTTGTCGAGGGTCGCGCAGCGACCCGAGACAAATTTTCACGGGGCTTTTCTAAACTCGAAATTTTACTTCATGCGCCGCGGGTATAAAACACTGGTTCAAAGTGAAGACCGAATTTTTAAAATTGATGTATTTGAATAATTGTTCCAAGCCACACTAATTTAATTTAAAAAAATATAATAATAATAATAATAAAAATAATAATAATAATTTTATTTCCCAACAGAAATTAACATCCATTTACAGGGAAAATATATAAGACTACTTAGACTAAGTGTAAATTTAAACAAACAAAAAAACAATGCTTACATACATACACAAACATACATAAAATTAAGGAGACGTATTATAATATATTTTTGATACATTTTATAAATTCTTTTGGACTAAGCATAAATATATCTGCATATTGTTGAACATCAAGATGTAACAGTTTCATGAAATTAATTGGAGAATAATAATATAAATTAGTGTAGCTATGGTTACGTATAAATGTTTATACAATTTCTACTAGACGCTCTAGGAACATATATATTTATTAGTGCCAATAAATTGGGATCATCAATATCGTTATGAATGATCTGATGTAGACATTTTAGAAGTAAGATTTTGCGCCTTGTGCCCAATTCTTGTAAGTCAAACATTGACAACAGATCACTATAAGATACAGCAGTGTCGGGGTAAACCGAATGTTTTTTAAAATACAAATATATAACAAACATTTTTTGCACTCGCTCTAATTTTTGCATATGCACATTGTAATTCGATGCCCAAACACAAGCACAATATTCCAATTTTGGACGCACATATGTTTGATACAATTTATTTATTGTATAAATGTCCCGAAAAGGCTCACTGATACGCCGAATAAAGCCTAGCATTTTTAAGGCATCTTTCTGTATTGCATTATAATGGGGTATAAATGATAAATCTTTATCAAATAAGACACCGAGATCTTTTAAAATAGTTACTCTTTCTAATGAGACATTGTTCATGTTGTAATCAAATGCTATATGAGTAAAGGTTCTAAAATATGATATAATCTTGCACTTGGATATGTTAAGATGCAGTTTATTATTGAGGCTCCATTCTATGATGTTATCCAAGTCGTTTTGTAATGATTGGCAATCATCTACAGATTTAATACAGCTAAAAATTTTGACATCATCTGCATATATTAGGATTTTAGAATTGATATCTTTAACTATATCATTAATAAATAAAATGAATAATAAGGGCCCAAGGTTTGATCCTTGAGGAACACCACTTAAGGGGCAGTACGAGTGAGATTTGTACTGTTTGTATTCTACGTATTGTAGTCTATTAGACAAATATGAGCGCATTAAAGATATCATATTAATACTAAAACCCCATTTTTTTAATTTACAAAGCAGAATATTGTGATGGATAGTATCAAAAGCCTTGCTGAAATCGATATGGATTACATCGACTAGAAGACGTTGATCTAGCTGACAAGCAATAAATTCAGTAATATTTAAAAGATTTGTTTGAGTTGATCGTTTCTTTATGAATCCATGTTGTCTAGTTGTTAAATATGCCTCCACATGAAGGTATAACTTGTCAGCTATGACCACCTCCAACATTTTAGCAAAATTGTTTAGAATCGATATTGGTCGATAATTTTCGATAGCATTTTTACATCCAGATTTATGTACTGGTGTGACTCTCGCGGTTTTCCAGATAATCGGAAAATGTGAATGATTAATTATACAATTAAATATGTGGACCAGTGGTTCAGCAAGGCTTTGGATAGTATCAACCACAATAAATGATGGGATATTGTCGGTGCCGGATGTGAATTTTGTACTGAGCTGTTTTGAAGCATTAAATATGTCTGTTTCTGTTTTAAACAGATGATATATTTCAATTTATTTTCGACGACAATATGTTTGAAAAACACTATAAAAAGCTATAATAATATCAATCCTCTAGTTAAGAGAGTTTAGTAAAAGTTGCGATTGAACTCACAAAAGTAGAAGAAATAATGTTAATATGAAAATTCTTCAAACAAAAGTTACATCATACATTTCAAATCTGTAATCATAGGACACCTCACATAATTTCCACCCTAGTTAAGACGATATATTCGAGTGAAATCGCAGAATTTACAATTAATAGATACATGTTTGCAAATATCAAAAAGAAATGATTTTCGTGTCAAAGCTTCTTCATCATAAATTAGGAAGCAATCGATTGAATTCTGCAGCCAGAATTGAAATTACATGTTCTCAGAATAGAATATAATTGCATATTTGTGTAAGTTGTTCATAATTAAATTATTTTCATGTGCTTAAATTGATTAATAGAAATCGTGGTAATATAAATTAGCGTTTGAGCGTCGAATTATTATACAAATTGCAATAATACATGCATATTGAGGAGATGGAACATAATGCAAGCCAATACCGGAGGCGTGTGGAACTTGATAATTTCATTTGAGCCATGCGGCCTTTCGATTCCATTTCATTCCAAGTTTCTACATGTTCTTTGCTAATCTTGTTATACTTAGTTTATATTATGAAGTTTTGATTTGGATACGCTGATGTTCCACATTTATCATCACTTACACCACATTTTACTTAGATTAAAATTAAAAATCAATTTCTACAAATGAAATACTTTTCAACTTTGTTTGTATCGTATGTTCAATAAAAAAAAAACCTCTAGAGTGCCATGGAAAATATTGTAGGTTGGTAACTCTCAAATTATATATTCTAATTATTATGCCTGACGTTCTAGATGTCAATTCCTAAAGCGTGTAGCCTATTTATTAAAAAAAAAAAAGATGAAAGCATGGCACTCTAGTGGCTTTTAATTGAACATACGATATAACTGAGACTTTATCGTTAACAATAATAAATTAATACAAGGTATTAAATACTTTTTTCGTGAAGAAAGACACTTGTTTTGTTTCTTGATTTTAAGTGTTTTTCTTCACCAAATTTGTACAACCGGTTCCAACAAGAGTGTAGCGCAACAAGCATTAACTATATTAAATACTTATTCACTTATACAGAGAGTTTTATGTAACACCGAACATTAGCATCCAATACAAATTGACACCTTTCATTTTTAAGTTGTGTATAAATTGAGTTGCCTATATGACCATTAAAAATTTTAGCCAATCAATCGCAATTAATGCCTCAACTTGTACATACAGGGAGTTTTTCTTTCAAGTATACATGTCCCAGTTACAGTGTATATGCGGTAAATCTTTAGATACTCGTTGTTTTTTACCTGAGTTCAATTTGAAACTTGAAATGAGTGTGTTCCACTCCCAGACTTAGCATGAAGTAAAATTTCGAGTTTAGAAAAGCCTGAAAATTTGGTTTGGTCGCGTAGCGCGAAGCGCGGAGCGGCCAAACCAAATTTTCAGGCTTTTCTAAACTCGAAATTTTACTTCATGCGCCACCGGTACAAAACACTGACATACTACGAAGTTTAAAACACACCGCTAAACTTTACATTGCATCTGTGTTTTGTACCGGTGGCGCATGAAGTAAAATTTCGAGTTTAGAAAAGCCTGAAAATTTGGTTTGGCCGCTCCGCGCTTCGCGCTACGCGACCAAACCAAATTTTCAGGCTTTTCTAAACTCGAAATTTTACTTCATGCTTAGCCTGGGAGTGGAAAACACTCGTTTAAAGCTTCAAATCTTTTAACAAACGGAGCGTCGGAGCATGCACAGTGTATGCTTGTGTATACTTAAAAAATTCTCGTTATGAAAATGTTAGGTGTTACATAAAACTCTCTGTATGTATATAAATATCTTTCTTGGCAGAAATAATAATTCGTGTAACAAAAATTCAAGCCCCCTAGATCAATTGTTTTCTTTAAATTATACTTACATGTCACAAAGAAAATCAGTCGAATTTCGAAAGCGCAAGATTTGGTTTGACGAAATAAACATTTGTAGAATTTACTAAAGTGAGATCAAACTTAAACAGTATATTGTGAACTTCACTTTAAATCAGTGTTTTATACGCGTGGCGCATGAAGTAAAATTTCGAGTTTAGAAAAGCCTGAAAATTTGGATATGCCGGGGCGCGACTCGCTTCGCTCGCGCGCCCCAGCAAAACCAAATTTTCAGGCTTTTCTAAACTCGAAATTTTACTTCATGCTTAGTCTGGGAGTGGAAAACACTCGTTAAAAGTTTCAAATTCAACGCTATTATGAAAATAATGAATTCCTAAATGTTTGCCTAAAAGAAAAATCCCTTGTATAAATAAATATAAATAAGTTTAAATCTTCTGTCACTTGGCTGTCGTCCATTGGACTTTCTTCTTGCCTCAATTTATTACTAAATCAAGAATTAATTAATACAATACTTGTGGACTTTTTCATATTTTGCATTATTTTATTATTGATTTAACCTAATTCTGGATATTTAATTAAAACACTTGATTTGTTACACTGATTTTTTTTTGGAATACATTTAAGGTTATAGTAAATTATGTGTTAACAGTCAGAAGTGCCAATCTAATATAAAATTCAAAGACTACTCTAAATCATGTTTTTAATGATCGCACAGTAAATAGAAAACTTGGACAAGTATATTAATTAATTATTGATTTAAAGTTAAAGCCCTAATGTAAATTTTATTATATAGACATGTGCCAGTCAGAGAGGCAGTTTCTGAGATGTTTCCGTGGAGTCGTGTAATCCGAGTGGGTGTCCACAGATGTAAATTAGTGCTCACGCCGGTCGAATTAATTGCAATTGGAGATCTGGCACTGGCCTCACTCACCTTCCTTTACACGCTACACTTGCTCTCACCCTCGCATCCACGTCCCTTCAACCCTCGCCCGAACTCACCCCCCTTCGCCGCCACCACCGCCACCGCCCCCTTCTGCACGTTTAAGCTTCCTCCTAACAGTCTTTTATAATTACATACCCTTTCTTGCCACTGCACACCAATTACACGACTCTATTACGAATTCTAAACATACGTAACCAAAAAAAATCAAAATTCTTACCAACCTATTTATCTTAAACCTTAAGAAAATAGATACACGTATTCTGTTAAACAATTCTTTAAAAATATGCTAAACAATTACTTAATAGTTTTTTTGTGAATTTCATTAAAATCTGAAGAGATCACAAATGCTTGTCAAATTGGAAATCGATCAACTGAAAGCAAAATTGTATATCGTTGATTACTGAGGCACTTAAATTTTGAAAATCCGTGATTACTTTAATAAATTAATAAATAAAATATTTCTGATTTTCAACCTTTTGTATTTATTTTTACTACAATTGTTTCTCTACGCTGTAGTTAGCTGAAAAATGTTAACATTCTTCACCTGAAAAAAGCTACAGCGTAGCGAAACAATTGTAGTGAAAATCAATACAAAAAGCTGAAAATCACTAATATTTTATTTATTAATTTATTAAAGTAAAATTGTATATGTTAAAAAAATAACCTATTAAGCACCATTGATGCAGAAACGCATCATTATTAATTTTTTTTTACTAATTAAACTACTCAGTAAGCTAATTTGATACATTGTATTATTTGACCTGACTTGAGAATGTGTGAAAAAAATGTAAATATTTTGTTTTTTGAATATTTTAATGATTTCACATTTACAAAAAATGTTTTAGATGTATTTCTAACTTCGCAATATTTCAGTGTTTTATACCCGTGCCGCATGAAGTAAAATTTCGAGTTTAGAAAAGCCTGAAAATTTGGTTTGGCTTTTCTAAGCTCCAAATTTTACTTCATGCTTAATCTGGGAGCGGAAACACTCGATTAAAACTTTAAATTGAACGCAATTATACAATCGCCGATTGCCTGAAAATTTACAGCGTATACATTATATATATTTAAAAAAATTCCCAGTATATAATACAATAGTCAGCATAGAATCATAAAAAGTGCAAAATTTGACCCAAAAGTGACAGGTTTTAAAAAAAATTGAATGCATCTTAAAAATTACTTTTATAGATTTTGAAATCAAAAATGTCATAATATCACAATTTTGCTTGCGATCTTTACGAACTTTTGTAAGAACGTTAAGAAAACACTCCTCTTAAAAAATTTGTAATCTATAGTTTTTGTGTTATTTTCAGCTGAATGTCAAAACGGAAAGCTCCAATTTAACAATATCGTATGTTCAATAAAAAAATCCTCTAGAGTGATTTAATCTTTTTTTAAAGTTAGGTTGGCTACACGCTTTAGGTATTGGCATAAAAACGTCAGATATTATAATTATATGTAATTTCAGAGTTGTCAACCTACAACATTTTTCATGGCACTCTAGAGGTTTTTTTTATTGAACATACGATACAATTATACATTTATATTTTATAATACAAAGAATTGACAAACAAAAAATACAAAAAAAAATTTAAACTTATAACACTACAGGTTTTTGTTTTGAGTAATTTTGGATTCAAATATCCAATATCTCATGGCTATCTTATTTTAAGTATGGCTATCTTTTCTAAGTAGATACTTAGGGCCACTGGTATTGAGACCAGAACAATTCAACAGTGAATTTGTGTTCAGAAACAGAGTTCTGCTCGCTCGTGGACGAAACAGTGACCTGTATATGCACTTTGTGCATTCGTGTCACTGACGATGCCACTATGAAGCATTAGATGGCGTTAGCTATCGAAATCATTAATAATTCAACAGTGTTTAGAAGTAAATGGAAAACAGTTTGAACCAGTGCTATGAACTCTGAGCCGAAGTTAGAGTCAAAACTGTGGAGTCGGAATTTAAGTATTTTTGTGATGAGGAAATTGGAGCCGTAGAGTTGGAAATTTCGTATAATTCCGACACCAATTTTCAATATAATTGTGCCTAGCATGTTTCGTTTTTTTTTTATACTAAAATTTGAACCGAAATAGAGTTTTTAACTGCAATGGAAATTTATGTAATTTGCATATGAGAGAAAACCAAAATTTTGATTTTTTTTCAAAAAAACTATTAGATTGCAATTATGCAGACATAGTAACCATTAAACATTTATTTGCATTGAAAAAAATTGCATTATTAAGTGACGTTTTCAAATATTTACATGATTCGAAACCGCAGTCGGAGTTGGCGTAGGATTTTCGAAAAATGGAGGAGTCGAATATTTCTATAGCAACTCCGCGGCATTCGTTAGAATGTACATTCCTATGAAAATGGTCTAACAAACCGAAACTAGTCGAAATAAACTTTTAATTTGTGAAACAATACCAAGTGTTTTTAATTTAAATAACTTTACACGTACCTGAGAGGTCTAACTGACATTTGAAACTCAATCTTTTGAAATAAGATAGCCATGATAAATTGAAATTTAATAACTTTAATCAAATATTACTCAAAACCGATGACAGTAACAAAATTAAGTTTCTTACAAAAGTTACTTATTTGTTAAAGACCTTTTCAATGATACCACTTTTATCCTATTATGCCATTTAAAAATTTGGAGTTATTGACATTTTTAAGCAAACTTTTAGGGATGCTAACCTTTTTAAGAAAAAACAATATCACCATTCGATTCTTTAATACGGCTTTTGTAATAACATTTTTCGTCCCAACTCTCTAAGACAAGCCGTTTTCTCAAAAAAAGGCTGATACGGGTGGTCTAGGACACCCTGTACATAAAATGAATAAACTTGAAAAAACATCAAATTTTTTGGATTTTAAAAATAAAAAATGTCATAACATTAAAATTTTGCACTAGATCATTATAAAATTTGTTGAGGATATTTAGAAAATATTCTTCTTTCAAAATATGTATAAAGTTGAATATACCAATATACTAGTTTTTGAGTTATTTCCATTTGAATGTCAGAAGCACGCAGCTTTTTAAATGAAATTGTACCGATTATGAAAATTAAAAAATCATAACTTTTAAGTTTAATATGAGATTTTTATCAAATTTTATAAGAGTGTTAAGAAAACATTTTTCTTTTGGAATATGTCAACATTTAAATATACCCCATCTATAGTTTTCAAGTTATTTCCACATAAACATGTTTTGTTTGTATTAAAATATTATGGATTTATAAAATTAACATTTATGTAGTTTTTTGCTGTTAGGTATATCAAAATTATTGGAAGGGTTTTAGGAAAAGCTGCAGTTGTTATTTGTTTTAGTTTTTGCCCTGAAGAAGGAAACAAATATTTAGCGAAATATTGGCACAATTAAAAATATATTTTTGTGGTTAACTTATACCCATATTTTTTTGAAAAACTGCCTCTTTCCCCAAAATCTTACTGATATATAAAAATTATTAGTAAGATTTTGGGGAAAGAGGCAGTTTTTTAAAAAAATATACAGATCACAAAAATTAAAAGACATGATTGTTTTACATGTCTTATAATTTTTGTGATCTATTGGGAAATCCCAAACAACCCATTACTGATTTTTCAGTAATTTTGAATTGATCGTAGAAAAAATGTAGTTATTAATCAATTTTGTGATACTGGCATAAAATGGAGTTTTTGTAGCAGTGGATTTAATTACAGTTTAGTCGACAGTTTAGCCCTTTGTGGAGCTTTGTAATGGCGCGTGGTGTCCTTTGGTCATTGGTCAAAGGGCGAGGGTGAGGGTAGAATTAATGATATGCACAGTTCAAAGGGGTGACTGTATAATTAATCATTCTGTTTCATAAGGTGTTGATGACGACAGCACTCGTATCATCAAAATTCAATAAACTACAAAATAAATCAAGCATACTATAGTTTAGTACTAAAATTAGTATATATAAATTGTCAATCATTATTTGATGTAGTAATACTTAAATAATAATAATAAATAAATAAATTCAATATAAAATGTTATACGAAAGAAGTAAAAAGTGTTCTATAGTGAAATTAACATGTATAACAAAGTAGAAGCCTCCATAATACAGAAATAAATAGTATATATCTACTAGTACAAACTATCAAAAATTAAGAATGTATGATACAAACATCTAACGCTTAAAAGCAAAAATAGCTTTGTGCTATTTTTAAAATAAGTAGTGAATAGGCGACTCCTTGTTTCTTCCACAATTATAAAGAAAAAGAAGTACCGGCATTTTTGGAGTGGGTTATGATTCTGTAGACTTACTTTCACCTACTCACAATTTTGTCATTTAATTAGACATCCACTTAAGGTACGATTCATGAGAGGTGTCCCATGGTTTCCTTGATTTATAGTGCTTTCTGCATCAATACATATAATACGAAAATAGTTTGATGTCATCAGATTACGTGTGTAAAAAGAGACAGAAAACTTCATAGTATGTCTGCTATGGTTTTTAAATGGAACATGCGAAAACGTATGTTCCGGTGTGCAGCTTTAAAGTTTTAAGGCTAAACGTCATAGTTTGACAATGTCTTCGTAAAACTAAATCTGCAAAAACCCAGCCACAAATCATTTTAATTAATGTGAACAGTCGTTTTAAATGTGAGTTTAAGTGGTATAATACCAATTTCTACATCTACTAAATAGTTTAGGTATTTACAGAAATAAATAATCCATTTATGTTGATTTTGTGTAATCTTAAACGAAAATGTCAGTTGAATCGAATGCGCATTCGGTAGATTTGGCAAATAGTCATCGGATTAATCTGTTAATACAGGGAATTTTTCTTTTAAGTATATATACAGGGAATTTTCTATTAGGTATACATACAGGGTGTCTACGCTAAACCGTTCGTTAAAAGTTTATGGGGTTGCCGTTGCACTAAAATTTTGAAAAAAATCCTTGTCATATGGTTGAATCAGTTCTCCTCATGTAAAATATTTTCAACTTTATATCACTTCTGGTTCCACCGGAAGTAGCACCGAGTTTGTTATTTTAAATGGAACACCCTATATAGTAGTAATTTTTTGGGTTCCTCGTTTAAATTGCAACATATTTTATTCGAACATATGTACACTTATCTCTTATAGTTTTCAAGAAAATTTTTTTTTCTAAAATTCTGACCTCTAAAAGGCATCTTGAAATCTGTCTGTAACTTTTCTTAAGAATAAGATAAAAATATGATTTATATCTCTACTTGTACCTAGAGGATGCCTCTATGAGTGAATTAATTGGAAACTGTCAATGTTCACAATAAGTGTTTTTAAAATGTCAATATCTGAGTGCCCTCTTCAATATCTACTAATTCAATTTATTTAAATGGAATGACCCAATTTTTATCACATGGTACGATTAGGGGGAACATTTCCTACAAAAAAGTATTATAAAACTATACTGCTAAAGCAAGTAGTTTTCGAATTATTTCGAAAATTAGATTTTCGTCGCGTTTATGCAGGGAATAATGCGCGCATAAGTCGCAATTGAATTTTACTAGGCCAGTAGTATGCTTTTGTTTTGACGCGATTGTATTGCGAAATGTCAAATAATAAAAAGAATTAGTACAAAGTTTTACACAAATCAACAAAATGAATAATTATACAAATGAACAAATTATCAATTTATTCTTTATACATGGCAACTGCCAATTAAACAAAATTTGATTCCAATCTTCTAAATCTTGTTTCATTCATCGGCGGCAAATGTAGATAAGTTTAATTAAATATTCCACATGTTCGAGTACCAATTCTATCGCAGTTGCCATGTATAAAGAATAAATTGATAATTTGTTGATGTGTGTATTTAATTATTTTGTTGATTTCTGCATAACTTTGTACTAATTGTTTTTATTATTTGACATTTCGCATTACACAAAACAAACAGCATTACTACTTGCCTACTAAAATTCAGTTGCGACTTATGCGCGCATTATTCCTTGCATTAATGCGACGAAAAACGAATCTTCGAAATAATTCGAAATAATTTTTGTAGGAAATCTTCCCCCCAATCGTACCACGTGATAAAAAATGGGTCATTCCATTTAAAAAAAAATGAATTACGAGATATTGAAGAGGGCACTTCGATATTGACATTTTAAGAACACTTATTGTCAAAATTGACAGTTTCTAATTAATACACTCATAGAGGCATCCTCTAGGTACAAGTAGAGATATAAATCATATTTTTATCTTACACTTAAGAGAAGTTACAGATAGATTTCAAGATGCCTTATAGAGGTCAAAATTTTAGAAATATTTTTTTTGCTTGAAAACTATAAGAGATAAGTGTACATATGTTCCAATATAATACGTTGCAATTTAAACTAGGAATCCAAAAAATTACTAATATATAGGGTGTTCCATTTAAAATTACAAACTTGGTGCTACTTTTGGTGGAACCGGAAGTGATATAAAGTTGAAAATATTTCACATGAGGAGAACTGACTCAACCGTATGACGAGGATTTTTTTCAAATTTTTAGTGCAACGGCAACCCCATAAACTTTTAACGAACGGTATAGCGTAGACACCCTGTATGTTACAGACAAAACATGAAATTGGACAAATCGCGTTTTGTCTAGACAAAACGAAATGTCTACTACTCGCAGACATATTCCGAATTAAAACATAATTTCTGGTTTTGTCCAGAAAAATCGAGTTTTGGTCCGCATGAGTTTAAACAAGTCCTAACATGCTAAGCTTCATAAAAATGTCAAGTATTGAAAAGTTGTAATAACGGAAGCTCAACGTTAATCGAAATTATTAAAAGTATAAGAGCATTTGTTAGAAAATATCGTTTTCTTTGTTTTTTATGTAAAAAACAACAAAATTAAGAAGATAAAGCTAGAGAAGCTAAATGTTGGGACTAAATCATGAAAAATGCAAGACATTCTCCCACTTTTTTTCCAAAATCATAAAATAAATCAACTAAACAAAACAAAAAAAAAGTACTAGAAAACATCACTTTGTTTTATAAACTAAGTGACAAAGTATTTATAAGGAGTATATTTTAAACTTCACTATAAATCAGCGGCGGCTCGCAGCCTAACTTCAGGATAGTCCAGAGACCCATGGTCTCAATTCTTTGTATTTATAATACCTTCCAACCTCAAATTTTGTGTGGCTTGGCTCTGTAGCCTACCCTGAAGTTAGGCTGCGAGCCTTCGCTGCTATAAATCAGTGTTTTATACGCGTGGCACATGAAGTAAAATTTCGAGTTTAGAGAAGCATGAAAATTTGAATTAACCTGGGCGCCTCGCTTCGCTCGCGCGCCAAATCTAAATTTTTAGGTTTTTCTAAACTCGAAATTTTACTTTATGCTTAATCTGGGAGAGGAAATACGTATTCGAAGTTTGAAATTGTACGCTTTTTTGTCGATCGCTAATCGGTTTTTAACCCCCCATTAATTTTTTTGAAAAATAACTAAAAAATACTATTTTTCTACCGTGATTTGTGAAAAATGTTATTGTTCAACCTGCAATTCGTCTGTTGCTATTCAGTATAAAAGCAACATAGAGCGAAATTTTCGATTTTTGCAGATATGAAAAATGTAGATAATGAGTTTAAAGAATAGTGTATACTACATACTACGTAGTGCGTAGTGGAAAAAATTGTTTGTAGAATGCTTTCATTGAAAATTCGATTCAACTTTGACGCATCGTAGCTGGTTTTTTTTGTATATTCAGCGGGAAACAATTTTTCGTCCTTCTCGAATGAGTCCTGTAAATTTCGTTAAACTCTAATACATTTCAAATGTGTTATCAGCGTTTTAATAAACACACTTTTAAAATTGAATTTAATCTTAAGTTAATATAATTTAATTTAACTATGAGCGTCTGTAAATCCATCAAAAACAGTTTGATTTAGTTATTAAACTGTAAAACAAAGCTTATTTAATCCCCAACAAATCCTGATGATTTCTACAAAATCCGAGATTTTCTAATTAACCTAAGCTTGCAAAAATCCGAAATGCATTCAAAAATTCAATAAATTCAAACTAAAACTCAATTTATACGGTTGTAAATCCACTTGTAAATCCCGGCTTTAATCCCCGCTTAGATAAACTTAAACTCCGATTAATCCTACGCATAAATCCAAGTTTTTAATACTCTAACGCAAAAATTGAATTTATTCAAAAAATGTCAAACAAAAACCCAACTCACTACCCAGTATTTTTTCAATTTTTTTCATAGAACGCTCCGTTTCTGACAAGATTAGTGGAAACGACAACCTAACCTCACCTCACTCACCTCGCCTATTAACTCGATCAATCCAACGCGAGATTTCAACATTTAAAAGCCCTAGTGCGCAAAATGAATTTATTACAATTTTTTAAAGCATAAACTCTTTCATAGAACGCTCCGTTTCCGACAAGATTAGTGGAAACGTCAACCTAACCTCACCTCACTCATCCCGCCTATTAACGCGATCAATCCAATGCGAGATTTCAACATTTTAAAGCCCTAGTGCAAAAAATGAATTTATGTATAAATGAAATTGCCAATTCTTGGTTGCAGAATACATCAAACATTAAAAGTGCGATTCTTTTCGCAATCTACAACATGTTAGTCTTACAAAGACTATACCATACACTCATTGAAACAACTACTTCCCGGGCTAATACCCCGACGGACATTGAATTATACAACAAGTGTTTGCTGTTACATACAGTAAGCTACTGCAAATGTAACAATTTGGGTCAAATTATTCATACATTTGCAGTAGGTTACTGTATGTAACAGCAAACACTTGTTGTATAATTCAATGCCCGTCGGGGTATTAGCCCGGGAAGTAGTTGTTTCAATGAGTGTTTGATATGGTCTTTGTAAGACTAACTTGTTGTAGATTGCGAAAAGAATCGCACTTTTAATATTTAAATGAATTTATTACAATTTTTCAAAGCATAAACTAACCTTTAATTGATTAAATTGTTAGTAGTCAATTAAAGGTTAGTTTATGCTTTGAAAAACTGTAATAAATTCATGTTCATCATCAACTCTCGATTGTTCTACAAAATAACAAAAAATGTTTCAAACAAAAGACGTTTAGCATCGAATTCTCTACATTTTTTCCCTAGCACGCTCCGTTTACGATATAATCGACTTAAATCGCGGAAACGTCAACCTAGCCTAACCTCACTCAGCTCACCTATCAACTATATCAGTTACACACGCGATTTAAAATGTCTACGAGATAAGTGTTGTACAAAATAACAAAAAATGTTTAAAAGAAAAGACGCGCGGTATCAAGTTCTCGATATTTTCGCAGAAACATTTTTTTCTATAGAACGCTCAGTTTCAGAGACATCCGACAATAATAGTGGAAACGTCAACCTAACCTCACCTCACTCCTAGCCTATTAACTCGATTAATCCAACGCAAGATTCCAACATTTTAAAGCCCTAGTGCGAAAAATAAATTTATTACAATTTTTCAAAGCATAAACTAACCTTTAATTGATTAAATCGTTAGTAGTTAATTAAGGGTTAGTTTATGCTTTAAAAAATGTAATAAATACATGTTCATCATCAACGCTCGATTATTCTACATAATAACAAAAAATGTTTCAAACAAATTACGCTTAGCATCGAATTCTCAACATGTTTTCCATAGCACGCTCCGTTTGCGAGATAATCGCGGAAACGTCAACCTAGCCTAACCTCACTCAGCTCACTTATATCAGTTACACACGCGATTCCAAATGTCAACAAGATAATTTTTGTACAAAATAACAAAAAATTTTTAAAACAAAAGACGCGCGGTATGAAGTTCTCGACATTTTCGCAAAAATATTTTTTTTCCATCGAACGCTCAGATTCAGAGATATCCGACAAGGTTAGTGAAAATGCCAACCAAACCTAACCTCACTCATCTCGCCTATCAACCCGATCAATCCAATGCGAGATTCCAACATTTTAAAGCCATAGTGCGAAAAATTAATTTATTACAATTTTTCAAAGCATAAACTAACCTTTAATTGATTATATCGTTAGATAATCAATTAAAGGTTAGTTTATGCTTTGAAAAATTGTAATAAATTAATTTTCAGCATTTTCCGACGCTCGGGTTATTAAAAGAATTCATTCGAAGCTTTAAACCAGTGTTTTCCACTCCCAGGCTAAGCATGAAGTAAAATTTCGAGTTTAGAAAAGCCTGAAAATTTGGTTTGGTCGCGTAGCGCGAAGCGCGGAGCGGCCAAACCAAATTTTCTGGCTTTTCTAAACTCGAAATTTTACTTCATGCGCCACGCATATTAAACACTGAAAGCACTGAAATATTGTGAACGAGTAAACTTCGTTTGAAATCAGTGTCTTATACGCGTGGCGCATGAAGTAAAATTTCGAGTTTAAAAAAGCCTGAAAATTTGGTTTGGTCGCTCCGCGCTTCGCGCTACGCGACCAAACCAAATTTTCAGGCTTTTCTAAACTCGACATTTTACTTCATGCTTAGTCTGGGAGTGGAAAACACTCGTTTAAACTTCAAATTGACCTCTTTTAAGAAAACAACGAATACGTAATTGGAATATGCATATTCAGAAGAAAAAATTCACAAGAAATTATTATTTAAAGCTATTCTAAAATAAAGAACAGTAATATACTCGCGACCTAAACAGTATGACATTGTCATGTAACGTAGAAATTTGTCACAATTAGGAAATGCAATGCAGATACAACTGTCGACATACTCTCTAAAAAAATCGAACCACATATTCCACATCAATGACTCATACGACATCTCTTCCGATTTCCACTATATATGGAATTTTGTGTGGAAATTAATACGTTTAAAATCTGTGAAAATTGAAGAATGGTGTTTGACTGAAATAAGTGTAATTAAAAATGAGGTTTCTTTTAATTATTGCGCATATTTCTACATTAGGAAACCCCATCTTCACTACAAAGTAAATACTTGAATACGAAATGGAATAATAACAGTAATGTTAAAAATAAATTAATATATAACTACGGGGCGGCTGTTTAGTCGAGGAGAAGGTAAGTTACATATATAATGGGAGCGCCTGGGGGCGGCGAAGTTGCTATAACTCGGTTGTCCTGCCGCTGGAGTCGCCCATAACGAACTTTCAAGACACTCAAACGCAATTGCAAAGCGGGAGCAAGTTGGACGGTTGTAAGGAACGAACCCCCCAGACCACACTTAAGAACGTCTTAAGACAATGCCTGAAATTCAGTGTGAATACTTTGCCGAATGAGGGCCAAGCGCGCTGGACGCTTCATCAAGGGAACTATTCGCCGAATTACCCGCTGGTATTCCGGCGTTTATGCCCTTCTCGCATTCCGGGAGCGTCGCTCGAGTTTCGCACTGCACGGGATTATTATTGCGTGTAAATGATTTATACAAGAGTCGCTTTTAAAGGTTTACACCCTCGTAAAAATATTAGCTCGAATTACAACTACTCTGCTTTCTACAACTATTTAACTAACAAATAAACCTGAAAATATAGGACCGGATCCTATTTCTTGTTTTTTGTCTTTCTAATGATTTATTTAAATTCAGATTAAATAAATTTAAATGTCTTACCAATATTATTGTGATCTAACCTTTGACATTAAGATCGCCAAAAAAGAAAACGATAAATTTATCTTCATTTAAAAGTTTAGAATATTTTGTCAGGCAACTGAAAATAAAATAATGCAACAATACAAGTGTCTAATATTAAAGTACTTTTAAGAATTGCATTATCAATTAATTACAAATCATTAGTATCCTGTACAAGTGAACGTATACCGAGAGTTTTTCTTTCAAGAAAACATATTCCAATTATATTAATAAGTGAACCTTATTTGAAATTAGTGTCTTGTACGCGTGGCGCATGCAGTAAAATTTCGAGTTTAGAAAAGCCTGAAAATTTGGTTTGGCCGCTCCGCGCTTCGCGCTACGCGACCAAACCAAATTTTCAGGCTTTTCTAAACTCGAAATTTTACTTCATGCTTAACCTGGGAGTGGAGATACTCGTTTAAGCTTCAAATGAACTCGTTAAAAGAAAACAACGAATATATGAAGATTTACAGCATATAATTGGAGTATGTTTTCTTAAAAGAAAAACTCTCGGTATACGTTCACTTGTACAGGATACTAATGATTTGTAATTAATTGATAATGCAATTCTTAAAAGTACTTTAATATTGGACACTTGTATTGTTGCATTATTTTATTTTCAGTTACGCGCTACGCGACCAAATCAAATTTTCAGGCTTTTCTAAACTCGAAATTTTACTTCATGCTTAATCTGGGAGTAGAAAAATATTAATCTAATATTAAAGTACTTTTAAGAATTGCATTATCAATTATTTACAAATCTTTAGTATCCTGTACAAGTAAACGTATACCGAGAGTTTTTCTTTCAAGAAAACATATTCCAATTCTATGCTGTAAATCTTCATATATTCGTTGTTTTCTTTTAACGAGTTCATTTGAAGCTTAAGCGAGTATCTCCACTCCCAGGTTAAGCATGAAGTAAAATTTCGAGTTTAGAAAAGCCTGAAAATTTGGTTTGGTCGCGTAGCGCGAAGCGCGGAGCGGCCAAACCAAATTTTCAGGCTTTTCTAAACTCGAAATTTTACTTCATGCGCCACGCGTACAAGACACTAATTTCAAATAAGGTTCACTTATTCACAGAATTTCTGCGTTTTCAGTGTTTAATACGCGTGGTGCATGAAGTAAAATTTCGAGTTTAGAAAAGCCTGAAAATTTGATTTGCTCGCGTAGCGATACGCGCTACGCGACCAAATCAAATTTTCAGGCTTTTCTAAACTCGAAATTTTACTTCATGCTTAATCTGGGAGTAGAAAAATATTAATCTAATATTAAAGTACTTTTAAGAATTGCATTATCAATTATTTACAAATCTTTAGTATCCTGTACAAGTAAACGTATACCGAGAGTTTTTCTTTCAAGAAAACATATTCCAATTATATGCTGTAAATCTTCATATATTCGTTGTTTTCTTTTAACGCGTTCATTTGAAGCTTAAACGAGTGTTTCCACTCCCAGGTTAAGCATGAAGTAAAATTTCGAGTTTAGAAAAGCCTGAAAATTTGGTTTGGTCGCGTAGCGCGAAGCGCGGAGCGGCCAAACCAAATTTTCAGGCTTTTCTAAACTCGAAATTTTACTTCATGCGCCACGCGTACAAGACACTAATTTCAAATAAAGCTCACTTATTCACAGAATTTCTGCGTTTTCAGTGTTTAATACGCGTGGCGCATGAAGTAAAATTTCGAGTTTAGAAAAGCCTGAAAATTTGATTTGGCGGCGTAGCGCTACGCGCTTCGCGACCAAATCAAATTTTCAGGCTTTTCTAAACTCGAAATTTTACTTCATGCTTAATCTGGGAGTAGAAAAATATTAATCTAATATTAAAGTACTTTTAAGAATTGCATTATCAATTATTTACAAATCTTTAGTATCCTGTACAAGTAAACGTATACCGAGAGTTTTTCTTTCAAGAAAACATATTCCAATTATATGCTGTAAATCTTCATATATTCGTTGTTTTCTTTTAACGAGTTCATTTGAAGCTTAAACGAGTATTTCCACTCCCAGGTTAAGCATGAAGTAAAATTTCGAGTTTAGAAAAGCCTGAAAATTTGGTTTGGTCGCGTAGCGCGAAGCGCGGAGCGGCCAAACCAAATTTTCAGGCTTTTCTAAACTCGAAATTTTACTTCATGCGCCACGCGTACAAGACACTAATTTCAAATAAGGTTAACTTATTCACAGAATTTCTGCGTTTTCAGTGTTTAATACGCGTGGCGCATGAAGTAAAATTTCGAGTTTAGAAAAGCCTGAAAATTTGATTTGGTCGCGTAGCGCTACGCGCTACCCGACCAAATCAAATTTTCAGGCTTTTCTAAACTCGAAATTTTACTTCATGCTTAATCTGGGAGTAGAAAACACTTGTTTAAAGCTTCAAATTGAACTTTTAATAAAAGCGTATGCAAGCGTACACTTAAAAGAAAAATTCCCTTTATGTATATGGAATATATTTTACACTTGACAATAAATCAGTGTTTTGTACGCCTTACCATGGGCGCCTGCACTTATGAGCAAGAGGAGGGGCTGATATTTCCCAATCAATTTGACAAATTATATATAAGGTAAAATAATGTAATGTTAAAATAAATTATTATGTTTTAATATACGGGGCATTACTAATTTCTGGTTTAGAAAAAAAAGCTGAAAAGAGTCGTCAAAAGTTTCAAATTGAACGATTTTGAAAAACAATTGCCTGAAAATTGACAGCATATGCATTGGGATATGTATACTATTCATTGTGAATTAGTTTTTTATTATGTTTCTTAATTTCTCAGCAGTCTCTGTTAATTTCATAATTATCCCACGTTTTTTAATCTTGTACAGAGACCGAAATCAAAGACAATTTTTTGTAAGTAGGGTACCTAGAAATGTCAAACATTTCAAGAAATTAGTATAAATGAAATTGCCAATTCTTGGTTGCAGAATACTTCAAACATTAAAAGTGCGATTCTTTTCGCAATCTACAAGTTAGTCTTACAAAGACTATATCAAACACTCATTGAAACAACTACTTCCCGGGCTAATGCCCCGACGGAGATTGAATTATACAACAAGTGTTTGCTGTTACATACAGTAACCTACTGCAAATGTAACAATTTGGGTCAAATTATTCAGGCCATCTATAGACGCGTTTCGAGATTTATCTCTCCTCAGTATAGCTTTGCCATTCCCTCTAAACAATTTGACACCTTAGACTGGCGGTCACGTTACCGTTCAAACATTAGTATAAATGAAATTGCCAATTCTTGGTTGCAGAATACTTCAAACATTAAAAGTGCGATTCTTTTCGCAATCTACAACAAGTTAGTCTTACAAAGACTATATCAAACACTCATTGAAACAACTACTTCCCGGGCTAATACCCCGACGGAGTTGTTTCAATGAGTGTTTGATATAGTCTTTGTAAGACTAACTTGTTGTAGATTGCGAAAAGAATCGCACTTTTAATGTTTGAAGTATTCTGCAACCAAGAATTGGCAATTTCATTTATACTAATGTTTGAACGGTAACGTGACCGCCAGTCTAAGGTGTCAAATTGTTTAGAGGGAATGGCAAAGCTATACTGAGGAGAGATAAATCTCGAAACGCGTCTATAGATGGCCTGAATAATTTGGCCCAAATTGTTACATTTGCAGTAGGTTACTGTATGTAACAGCAAACACTTGTTGTATAATTCAATCTCCGTCGGGGTATTAGCCCGGGAAGTAGTTGTTTCAATTAGTGTTTGATATAGTCTTTGTAAGACTAACTTGTTGTAGATTGCGAAAAGAATCGCACTTTTAATATTTCAAGAAATGTTCAATAAAGTTAAGATTGTAGAAAGATTTATTGTCTAGACTTGAGAAAAATTATCAACTGTTATACAATTTGTAGAAAATCACCTAAGTGATGTATATGAAAACAGTAACATCTATTAAATTTATATATATATATACAATATTAGAAGCCGTATACAGGGTGAGGCAAAAGTTCCCGCACACATTTTTTAAATGCAAATTTTTTGCATTTTGTATTGTTATCGTGTAGCCTATCTTGTAGCCCTTGAAATTCTCTACAAACAATGTTTATTTGTTTGCTTGGTGTGTCAAATCGTTATTACTTTTTGGAATTATGAGCTCTAAGGAAAATCGAATCGCGATCATTTGAGTTTTTAAATCAAGTTTGTGGCCTTAAATTCTTCTGACTAAAAACCGATGTAATTTTCCATTTGGTCCACCTGGAAAAAAGAAACCACTACCAACGACAAGTCATTAAACGACAAGTCAATAAAATCCCCGAAAGTGTCCCTGCAGCGAGAATAGGCCAACATTTCAAACCATCAACTAACGACCATCGTTAAACATTTTCGCAAGTGTCTCGAGGCCTGTATGGCAGCGAAAGATGAAAATTTTGTAATTCTGTTTAAATAATCTTGTAGAGAATTGTCTTGGCTTTCTTTTGATGTAATTTGTTGTTGTGTTTTACTTGCTGATAAAGAGGTTATTATTGAAAAAATATGTGCGGGAACTTTTGAGGTTCCCTGTACTGTGTTTTTTATTTAAGTATACTTTTACATATTCCATATAAACATTTGCAAAATTAATCAACATGAAATGAAACCTAAGTTGTATATTTGGAACTTTACAATTTTTCAGTGTTTATACGCTTGGCGCATGAAGTAAAATATCGAGTCGCTACGCGACCAATCCAAATTTTTAGGCTTTTCTAAACTCAAAATGTTACTTCATGCTTAATCTGGGATTGGAAACTCGTTAGAAGCTTCAAATTAAAAGATCTCACAAAAATAATTTTCAGCAAATAATAGTGACATGTATACCTAAATAAAAAATTCCTTGAATTTTGCATTATTTGTCAAACTAATTAATTCATTAAATTAAAGATTTTTTGTCTTACCGATTGGCAGAGCTTGAAACTTCAACTTGAAGACACTATCAACTTGTCATCCTCAGTAAGAAACGAAGACCAGCTAGACTATGAAGCGGAATAATTTGTTGATAATATCCAACAAGCTACATGGGATAATACCCCTATTATTACCCCACGAACCAAACGTAATATTTACCCCAAAGAAATTCGAGCCCTTATTTTCGAAAAGAGAAGACTCAGAAGAATCTGGCACCAATCTAGATGCCCAGCAGATAAAACTAGAGTAAATAACGCAACACAACAACTCAAAAGAGAGATTAAAAAAATTAAAAATGACTCTATTAGTGAATATCTAAGTGGACTAACAAATGACGGTAAAACTGATTATTCACTCTGGAAAGCTACTAAGAGACTGAAGAGACCAATCTTGCAAAAAGCAATAATCAAAAGGCTAATAGGTTTGCCGAATATCTTGAATGGACTTTCCAACCGAATGAGGGTGTAGCCATTCTGGACTGGGAAAATATTACCCAGGAAGAAGGTGAAATCAGACCTTCTACCCCAAGAGAAATTGAAATAATAATTAAAGATCACATTAACACTAAGAACGCTCCAGGATTTGACTTAATTACTGGAGAAATTCTGAAACAACTACCTCGTAAAGCAATAGTAAAACTTACATATCTTATTATTGCATCGTTTAGATTAAAATATGTTCCTAAGATATGGAAAGTAGCAGAAGTAATAATGATTCCTAAGCCTGGAAAACCACAAAATGAAGTTTCTTCGTACAGACCAATCTCTTTATTACCTGTAATATCAAAAATGTTTGAAAAAATACTTTTTGAAAGATTAATCCCAATTATTGAAGGCAAAAACATAATACCAGAACATCAGTTTGGTTTCAGAGAATGTCATTCAACTATAGATCAAGTCCACAGAATAACGAACGTAATTGAAAAGTCACTGGAAGAAAGAAAGGTTTGCTCTACTATCTTTCTTGATGTAGCGCAAGCTTTTGACAAAGTGTGGCACGACGGACTTAAATACAAATTAAGAAAACTTCTACCCAGACTATATTCACAAATACTAGAATCATACATTTCAGATAGAGTTTTCAGAATTAAGCAGGAAGATGCTTACTCTGAACTAAAAGAAATAAAGGCAGGTGTGCCACAGGGCAGTGTGCTAGGACCAGTCCTCTACCTATTATACACCAGCTATATACCTGAATTAGACCATGATACGATAGCCACATTTGCCGACGACACTGCTATATTGGCTGTAGGCAAAGATCACGAAGAAGCAGCAGTAAATCTGCAAACCTCGATAAATAAAATTAACATATGGACTAAGCAATGGCGAATCAAATTGATTGAGACTAAATCGGTCCACGTCAATTTCACAAATAAAAGAAATCAACATATCCCTGTTAGTATGAATGATATCCAGGTACCATATGCCGATACAGCAAAATATTTGGGTTTTACACCGGACGCTAAGCAACGCTGGAGAGCTCATGTCAAAAAGATAAAAGAAGAACTGGACATCAAATTTCGAAAAATGTATTGGCTGCTTGGTCGGAACTCCACCCTGTCAATCTACAATAAATTACTGCTGTATAAACAAATTCTTAAGCCCGTATGGACATATGGCATCCAGCTGTGGGGTTGTACCAAAAAGAGCAATATAGAAATAATCCAGCGATACCAAAATAAAGTACTGAGGAGTATTGTCAATGCTCCTTGGTATTTCCGAAACAGTGACCTCCACAGGGACTTGGAAATGGATACTGTTAATGAGACAATACACAAATTTGCCAAGAGTCATGAACAGCGACTTCTTCAACACGTCAACATCTAGCTCCTCGATAACACAAATTTGACCAGAAGACTACAGCGGACTAAACCGTTCGAGTTAGTTTAATATTGTGTTAGTGCAAAAGCAGAGCATAGTGCTAGTGTACACATTAATTAGTGTAATTAAGTTATAAATTTAAAAAATAAATTTATAGCTTATAACAATAAAAAAACACTTTTATTCCTTACTTCACTTTTATTTTTATTCGTTAGATGTACATTTCGAGTGCAAAGCACTCATTATCAATTACTAATAACTAATTAGTTATTGATAATGAGTGCTTTGCACTCGAAATGTACATCTAACGAATAAAAATAAAAGTGAAGTAAGGAATAAAAGTGTTTTTTTATTGTTATAAGCTATAAATTTATTCACAATAATAAAGATATCATTTAACAAAATCCTTAAATTGCACATACGTGACCGAAAGACTACTGAATTTTTAACTTTTTTAGTTTGATTTGAGAGCATTTTTAATTTATTAAATGTACATTTTTTTGCGAATTTCAAAAATTGTATGTCTTTTTACAAAAATATACGATTTTAACAGTCATTATTATTTGCACCTGGACAGACTGTACTGTGTTTTTGATTTAAGTATACTTTTACATATTCCATATAAACATTTGCAAAATTAATCAACATGAAATCAAACCTAAGTTGTATATTTGGAACTTTACAATTTTTCAGTGTTTATACGCTTGGCGCATGAAGTAAAATTTCGAGTTTAGAAAAGCCTAATTTGGATTGGTCGTTCCGCTTCGCTACGCGACCAATCCAAATTTTTAGGCTTTAAAGTGAAGTAAGGAATAAAAGTGTTTTTTATTGTGATTAAATAGTCCACATAACTCAATAAAACAATTAGTTATAGCTTATAACTTAAGGCTATTTCATTTCCAATATTTTATCTTTTTAAAACGCATGAGCGTTTTTCGAGAAATGCACTGTGACTTTTAAAACTAATTTAGTAAATCTATAAGTTTAAAAATGTAGTATCAGCTAAACAATTTAACTTATAATTTATCACTCCTAAAAAATAAGTTTATGAAGTCCTACAAAAATCACGAAAACTTATAAAAATCACAGACGTTGGTTAAAATAGGAATATTTAACTGAAATCTTCGAAAATTGGTAAAACAATTAAAATGACAAAACCTACGACAACGATATAAACCATGAGTTAGAAAAAATATAGAATTGAATAGAATAAATCTTTATTTTCAGAGTGTCAAGTAACATTAACAAATCAGTTGATTTGAAAATTATTGAAATATGAAGAAATCAATAAAATAGACATAAGAAATCAACTATTTTTAAAATATTAATTATTAGTTGATGTATTTTTGTAAGTAATACTGGATGATTTAAATTAAATTTAAATTAAAACACTAGGTTTGTTTCACTAATTTATATTTTCTCCGACTAGTTTCGACCATTAGTCATCTTCAAGGAGGAATGTCAAAAATGTTTCACCGCGGGCTAAGTGAGAAATTAAGTAATTAAAAATATTTTTGTAAGTCTGTCTATTCACTATGTTTTGCTATACTTTTGTATAATTATACTGAGTAAACTTGACTGAAAGTATCATTACTTCTATTTAAAAATAAATAAATTGGATTGTATAGAACTGGATTTTATGAAAATCGCCATAATTTGTATCACTCCTATAAAAATTGAAAAACATGAAACTCAAGCACCAATAAAGGATAGATAGATAAATAGAAGTCAACTCGTTTTTGGCGAATGTGACCCAGCAAGAGTAAAAGCTTTAGATTTTCTTACACATTGCATTATCATAACTATCATAACTCTAAACAATTTTATTGGATTTTTATGAAATTTGCTATCGATAATAAGTAAACTTTGCGCTTTTTGATTTTTCGAGATATTTTTGTTTGAAACCAAAACTGTTTTTTTTAAATTCGGCTGATTTTCTTGATCATTGATTTTACAAAGAAATAACTGAAACATCCTTAATGTATTTTTATGATTGTTGTAGAGGACAAGTAATCTTAGCTCTTTTAAAATATCTGAAAATCTGTAAATACCCTAGTAGTACTATTCGAGATATTTAGATTCTCCTGAAGGGAATCAAATTACATTCTTCTCCCTTCCTATAACATATCTGATATTAAATACCATCACATCTTCTATAATAATCACCTCGTTAACAATCCCATATCAAGATTTTAAAATAAGGGTCGTCTGCATCATCATCCCTTTTCGTCCAGCTCCAATGGCGGGCAGCGTGAACGATTTTGACACCCTCTCTCGCCCGCGTTATCTACCCCTTTTCGGTGCCGAACGGCTTCCATCATGAATTCAACCCTTCCGAAAATGGAATACACTCCTACAATAATTACAGATAATTGATAAAATTTCTGCGTGAAAGCGATTTACACGTACACACACACGACTATTCTATTGGAAATAATTTCCTGGTTTAACCAAAAGTTTCCTCCCTTATAGAACACACACACACACACATATACATTTATAAAGTTTGAGTAAGTTGTTAGAAAATCACAAATACATACACACACCATCACATAGAGAGATAAATACAGAGAAACACAGAGAGAGAGAGAGAGAGAGAGAGGGAGAGAAAGTATTT
Source organism: Philonthus cognatus (assembly GCA_932526585.2). Lineage (NCBI taxonomy): Eukaryota > Metazoa > Arthropoda > Insecta > Coleoptera > Staphylinidae > Philonthus > Philonthus cognatus. Next base: position 29,497,309 of record OW052241.1, on the reverse strand, counting down.
CTTTCGAGAGAGTTAGTGAGAAAGAAATAAACAGAGACACACAAATACATAAGCATGTTGATAGAAAATATTGATAGTGATTAAGGGGTTGTTGGTAATAATTTCCTAAATTTAAGTGTATTTAAATTTAATTTCAATGAGTCCTCCTCCGGATATGAATATTCACGCACTTCTATTTCCTTTCGGTTGGTTGGTTCTCTCGATTAATTTTTGGGAGAACGAATTCCTACCTAGAAAATAAGAATCGTTTTTAGTTTATTTATTTGAACATAAGCATCATAAAAACAAGTAAAATTCATTCAAATTTTTAATAATATTTTACAAATAATTTTTAGAAGAGCCAATTTCCACATAGATAATAAGAATCGTTTTTAGTTTATTTATTTGAACATGCCCATCATAAAAACAAGTAAAATTTATTAAAATTTTCAATAATATTTTACTAATAATTTTTAGAAGAACGAATATCCACCTAGAAAATAAGAATCGTTTTTACATTATTTATTTGAACATAGGCATCATAGAAACAAGTAAAATTCATTCAAATTTTTAATAATATTTTACAAATCATTTTTAGAAGAGCGAATTTCCACATAGAAAATAAGGATCGTTTTAGTTTATTTATTTGAACATGCCCATTATAAAAACAAGTAAAATTCATTCAGATTTTCAATAATATTTTACAAATAATTTTTGGAAAAACGAAATTTCACCTAGAAAAGAAGAATCGTTTTTGGTTAATTTATTTGAATATACCAATTATAAAACCAGGTAAAATTCATTTTAATTTTTAATAATATCTTACAAACAATATCTTCTTTGGTGGGAGTATTATTTTTCTGTTTCTAAAGAAGAAAAAAATGTTTGTCATTGTAATAATTATTTGCGGGTGTAAATATTACAAGCGGTGCGTTTTAATTATTTAAAGTAATTCAAAAGGCAGCCAGCCAGTCGACCTCTCTTCCTTTTGCAGGACATTTCCTTTGTAACTGTCTTGGGGTGCCCGTGAGTTGTGCGCCTTCCTTCCTCTCTCTCCGAGTGTGTTTTCTTAGAATTAAATTTACAGGATTATATAATTAGTCCTTTGTCTTATTTCTGCCAGAGGATAATACATTAATATTTAGGCCTCGGCTTAAATACACAGTGTATTAAAAAATAATCCACTTAAATTTGAAAAGATCACCAATGAAAAAAAGAAAACACGAAATGTTTAATCGTAATTTATTATTTATTGGGTGTGCGGTTATTCTGAGGAAATTAAATGTAGCTTCGCGATTTTTTTTATTAACAAGGGCCAATTACTTTAACTAAATTTATTTGAGAAGCGCGGCTCAAATTCCAAAGTTTTTTTGTTCTAATTGTTTTGAATTGCATCAGATGAGTTTATCTTATCAACTTAAGCTCTGAGTAGCATGCTGATCCATAAGCGTAGCAAGGGTTTTCGACAGGAAGGGGTACGAGACAAACAAATTCAAAAATTAGTTAAGCACTTATTATTTTTACACGAGACTTCAGAAATGTAGCAAGATGAAGCCAATTTTACTGATATTATTATTGCTGTTCATATTATTTATTTTGATCTTTTAAAATGTGACAATTTTGAACATTTATTGTGGCATTTCTAAAAATTGTATTCTTATTCATAGTTCTCTGTATATGTGACGTATGTAAGACAATTGTCAGGCATCAATAAATTACTTACTTACTTACTTACTTACTTACTAAGATACTAAATTTCGCGAAGATTTAAAATTGTACATTCAAGAAAAATGACATAAGTAGTATATTTTAAACTTCACTTTAAATTAGTGTTTTATACGCATAGCGCATGAAGTAAAATTTCGAGTTTAGAAAACCCTGAACATTTGGATTGGTCACGACCAATCCAAATGTTCAGGGTTTTCTAAACTCGAAATTTTACTTCATGCTTAATCTGGGAGTGGAAACACTCGTTAGAAGCTTTAAATTAAACGTTGTAATCATTGGCATGTGCATACTTAAAATAAAACTGGTGATATGTCCATCAAGGTGCTTTCCCCTTGTAAATAAATACATTGATAGTTAGATATTAAATTGATTGACTGAGTTACGTACAGATCAAATTAGTACTCTGGAAAATGTCAAAATGGTTAAGTTGAATATGTCAGAACAATCAAAATAATACTTGCAATAAAACACTTTTAACCTTTCTTCACAAATTTATTCTTTACCAGATGTACATTTCGGACACAAAGTGACTAATATCAATGGTTTGATATTTGCGAAGAAAGGTTGAAAGTATTTTATTTCAAGTTATTATCATCTTCACCCAAATTCATTCATAATAATACTGTTGAATAAGTCAAAATAGTTAAGTAGTAGTTTGTTTCTATTTTAGGTGAGCCTATCCCTAAGAAACTTGCTCGAATTTCGCAAGGGCAAGATTTGGTTAGAAGAAGTAAATATTTGTGAAAGTTATCAACATAAAGAGAGTATATTTTTAACTTCATCTGATATCAGTGTTTTATACGCGTGGCGCATGAAGTAAAATTTCGAGTTTAGAAAAGCCTGCAAAATTTGGTTTGGTCGCTCCGCTTCGCGGAGCGACCAAACCAAATTTTGCAGGCTTTTCTAAACTCGAAATTTTACTTCATGCTTAACCAAGGATTGAAAACACTCGTTTTTAACTTCGAAAATGTTCAGCATATACACCGGGATATGTATACTTATTAGAAAATGTGCTGTGTATGTTTAGTTACCGTAAAATTTCAAAACAGTTGTATAGTGGTAATGTCATAAATATAAAAACAGTTGAAAACAGTCAAAACTGAAAAAATGTTAAATTGTGATAAAAATTTCAAAATAGTTAATAATGTGTAACATTTCTAAATAGTTGAGCAGTTTTAAACATATCAAAATCTATATTTTAATCCCATTTACAAAAATGTTATATATTATTATCACTTTATTAAATGTTTTAGAGTATTCTAACACAAGAAGAATTAATTCGATAATTGTGTGTGAAAATACACTTTTATTTTAATTATTAATATTGTAATTTTTGATATTTTTCAACATAAATTGATATTTCCACAAATAATAATTATTATAATAAGTCTTTATTTCCTCACAGAAAATCGCCTAATTACAAGACAATGTAATATAATACAATACAAATAATTATCTCAGGACAGACATGATTAAAAATTCCGGTCAACATCAATTTTTAATCCCATTTACAAAAATGTTATACATTATTGTAACTTTATTAAATGTTTTGGAACATTCTAACACAAGAAGAATTAATTCATAATTGTGTGTGAAAATACACTTTTATTTTAATTATTACTATTGTAATTTTTGATATTTTTCAACATAAATTGATATTTTCACAAATAATAATAATTAAAATAAGTCTATATTTCCCAACAGAAAATTTCCCAATTACAAGACAATGTAATATAATACAATACAAATAATTATCTCAGGGCAGACATAATTAAAAATTACGCTCAATAACAATATTGACATTTTCAGTCAGAAATTAACAACTGCCATAGATCGTAACTGACATTTTTTTCGTCGAAAATATTCGTACAATAATCAATCGTTAACATATTTCACATTGTACTAAGTAAATTCACATTAGATATAACATTTGATATTTAACAGAGAAAACTGATAATTCACATTATAATTATTTTACAGTATAATTTATTTAAAAATTAACGGCGTTTATTTAACAACCATGACAATTGATGATATCTGTTATGATTAAGAGCTAATAACAAATCTGATATTACATATATCAGAAGTGACTTATTGATAAACATTTTATTTATTCATTTAATAGGATGAAACTATTTGAACATACATAATATAAAAAATATAAATATATAATGTAAAAAATATAATTTAATTATACAAATTGAAACTAAAATGAACTCAATTAAATCAAATTCAATGAAATTAACTATATTATTAATATTTTATTTTTATTTCATGATATTTATTTTCTGTCAAGATAGTCATTTCTATTTTTTTTAAATTGTGGTTTAACGTCACAATTGTTACAGCTCATTTGATTTGACAATTGAAGTCAATTTTCAAAAATAGTTTTTATTTGTTTTGAAAAAATTGGCATATCTGTCAACATTAACTTATAATCGCCCGTAGCTCGTTTGTTTAGATAGCAACATCGAAATGTTTAATATTGAAATTTCAAAGATTAATAGTGTGCAATACGAACGATTGTAGCTTTACGTTGATAGCCACTTTAATTTTGTCGAAACAAATGAAAACTATAAAAAAAACTAATATACTAAGTGTATGGTATTTGGTATAGTTTTCATTTGTTTCGACAAAATTGACATGGCCGTCAACGTAAAGCTAGAATCGTCCGTAGCTCGTTTGTTTTAACAGTTGGAGCGAAATTTCAGATTGACAGTGTGTGATATTTGGTATAGTTTTCCTTTAATTAAAAAAATGTACATATCAGTCAACATAAAGTTTTAAAACTAAAACTATATGAGTTACAGAAATGTGAGGTATATGAATATTTAATTAAACCACTTAACTTTGTTTTCACTAATTGTTTGATTTGAGTTAAGTGGAGTATTTAATCACAATGAAAAAACTGTTTTTATTCCTTACTTCACTTTTATTTTTATGTGTTATATGTACATTGATAATGAGTGCTTAGCACTCGAAATGTACATCTAACACATAAAAATAAAAGTGAAGTAAGGAATAAAAACAGTTTTTTCATTGTAACTTTGTTTTACCACTTTTATTTTACTTTTTAGTGACTATAGTTTCGACTACAACATGTCTTTTTTACTTTCATCAGAATTATTACTTTTATTGATTAAATTTTCTAAGGTTACAGTTAGGCTCTGAATTAGTATGGACGTAAAAAGGCTCTTTACGTCAAACGATATCAGTTTTGCATTATGGGGGACCACTAACGATTTTAAATTATTAACTAACTCTATTGAATTTTTTATTGCATGTGGTGGACTGAAATTAATAAACGAAGGTAGTGTTGAATTAAGAAATTTGTATAATTTGTATGTTGGAGCATATAAATATGATATAACAGGTCTCATCGGAATGCCTTCTTTGTGTAATTTAGGTAATCCGTATAATATGGGTGCTCTAGGATTCATTATGATGAATTTATATTGATTCTTATCAAGTATTACATTTCCGCAAGATTTAATGTATTTTTTAACTCTAACTGAAATTTATTCGTGGGATCTTTAGATAAGATTGTAAAATTAACAGAATCTAGTAAAGTTTCAGTTTTTTTAATGTAATCAATTCTAGGCATTATTGAAACGGTGTTACCTTTATCGGCTTTACAGAGAACCAAGTTATTATTGTCTAGTTTCTTTTTTAAATTCCTAATTGTTTTTAGTTCTGATGAATTTTTATTTTTCATAATTAATTTTCTTTTGTGTTGTGTTATGACTTTGGCAATTTTATTTTTTATTAATGACCTTTTATTGTCTGAGAACACTTTATTACAAATAATTTCTGCATCTATAGCTGTTGTTTCGATTGACTTATTTGATTCTATATTCGGATTGTATTTGAACCCTTTTTGTAATAAAGTAGTCTCAAATGAATTTAACTGAGTGTTTGATAAATTAACAACTCGGGGATAAAACTCTATATCAATGTTCTCACCTATACAATCACTATTTATGGTGTTAATACATCCTGTCTGCAGTGAATTAGATTTTCTTTCTTCTTTAAGGCGAATTAATTTTTCTTTTTGTTTCTTGAATTGATTGTATGCAATTTCTTTTACTTCTTGTCGAAAACTGGAGTCGATGACATCAAATTCAATTGGATGTAGAACATTTACAAGTTTTGTGTGGAGCAGCTTCCGGATATGTGACAGGTTATCTCTGGTGTTGTACCATTTCTTCATTTCTAGCTGTACCCAGTTGATGAGGCCCATTTTCACGACTTCCTGCGCTTCTTTTGATTGCTGGTTGATGTGGATTTTCATGAACTTTGGTTTGAGTTTCTCTTTATGACACGTTCGAATGAACCAAATGTGGTTATTTGACTTTGCAAATTTGATCAAATTTCTTCTGTACATGACGATGAGTTTTGCTTTACTGACACTAATAATTTCTTGAATTAATATGAATATATATTTGACAAGATCTCCAACTTTCATTTGAACATTTTTGAGATACAATCAACATTACGCGAAATACTAAGAATATTAAAAAAAAACTCTAAGAGTAAGATACTACTTTCGGTTTCCGTAATTTCACCGAAAGCTTAAAAAGTTTTATGTCAATATCTTTAGCAGTTTTTGCTATAAAGCGTCCCCAGATATCCACACAGGCAGACAGACTTTATAAATAAGGAACTTAAAACAGATATTTTTAAAAATTTGAATTTTTTATTTGAACATTCATTATCACGAAAACTTTTCTTTTATATTACATACGGAGAAAGTAATAATATGAATCGTATTATTAATATATGTAAACTAATAAAAAATCACTTAGTTGGTTTTACTTCCATTAAATACATATAGTAAAACGAACCCAGTGATTTTTATTACTTTACAAGTAATTAATAATGTTTCATCAAGTTATCAATGAGAACCAAACTAAAGATATGTATAAAGACAACTTAACATAAAGAAAAATTGAGTTTGTCAATAGTTGGCAGAATATTTGCAAAATATAAAAACGAATTATAATGAATTTCGACTTTCTGCAAAAATTTTGTCTTATTATATTATTTTATATTAGCTTGAGAAGTAGTTCTTTTAATGAATATTTGGAGACTTGTCTCAATAAGACAATTTTTTTCCAGAAAGTCGATATTGATTTTAATTTGTTTTTATAAAGATATGTATTATTAATATTAGTGATTTTTTGTATCATTGGGTTCTTGTCTTTTTGTTTTGCATATGGTGAACCGAAGTTGCGTTCTAATATACCAAACAGTGTGAAACTCTCATCGATAAATGCAGACGCGCCCTCGAGGCGTATTTTAATGAGGATTGTGCTTGATTTCCACCAACTAATATTCAGAAGTTAGATAAAATATAATTGAGATTATCTGTACTCGATTTTCGTAGGTGTAAAATTGTAATAGAATTACGAAAAATCGATTAAAGTTGCCAAAAATTACAAGGAAAACACAAACTGTCTTATTAATATTTTATTTAATATTTTAATATTAATACAAGAAGGTAAAACAACAATATTTTTTGAGTCACTATTTGTTCTTCAAGTAAAGAAAGTCTTATTAATATTTAACAGAGAATTGTGAGAATATTAAATAGAAAAATTAAACTAAGTACTTTCTATTTGTATCGTTAGATGTACATTTCGAGACACAAGGTGCTCATTATCAATAACAAACTGAATTCAGTTTGTTATTCATTCAGTTTATTATTGATAATGACCACCTTGTGTCTCGAAATGTACATCTAACGATACAGATAAAAAGTGAAGTAAGGAATAACAGTCTTTTTTAGTGTAATAATCACTGCACGTAAACTCAAAAACATACAGTTAAGTGTTATATCACTATTAAAACAACGCTTTATTGAAATTTGGGAGAGATGTCATATGACCCACACATTCCACGTGGTTCAAATTAAATAAAATATAAAAACGAATTAAAATTAATATCGACTTTCTGCAAAAAGTTTATCTCCAAATATTCATTGAAACAACTACTTCTCGAGCTAATACCCCGACAGATATTGAATTATACAATGAATATTTGCGTTACACGACAGCACTGCTGTTCTATGCATAATTTATATGCAAAATGCAACATCAGGTCAAACTATTCTCTAACCATACTAAATGAAACAAAAGGAAATTGAAATAAATTGAAAAAATTATAGGGAATGAATTTTAATTGTCTTTAGCCATCTACAGACGCGTTTCGAGATTTATCCCTCATCAGTATAGCTTTGCTTTAGACTTTCAATGCAAAAATATTAAAATAAAATAAACAGGAAACTTACAGGAATGTCGAAGTGTGTCGTCGAAACAGGTACACAAAACTGGGGCGAGTGAAAATGAAGGAATGTTATTTGCATATAAATTATGCATAGAACAGCAGTGCTGTCGTGTAACGCAAATATTCATTGTATAATTCAATATCTGTCGGGGTATTAGCTCGAGAAGTAGTTGTGTCAATAAATATTTGGAGACAAACTTTTTGCAGAAAGTCGATATTAATTTTAATTCGTTTTTATATTTTATAAATATTCTGCAACCTATTGACAAACTCAATTTTTCTTTATGATAAATTGTCTTTATGTGGTTCAAATTGTTTAGAGAGTATGTCTGTAACGATTTTTCCTAGTTGTGGCAAATTTTGACGTTACATGAAAATCTCATACTGTTTAGGTCGCGAGTGTATAAGTATTCTTTCTTTTAGAAAAGCTTTGGATCATAATTTCTTGCAAATTTTTCTTTTGAGTATACATATCCCAGTTACATGTTGTAGAGTTTTAAATATTCGTTGTTTTCTTAAAAGAGGTCAATTTGAAGTTTAAACGGGTGTTTTCCACTCCCAGGTTAAGCATGAAGTAAAATTTCGAGTTTAGAAAAGCCTGAAAATTTGGTTTGGTCGCGTAGCGCGAAGCGCGGAGCGGCCAAACCAAATTTTCAGGCTTTTCTAAACTCGAAATTTTACTTCATGCGCCACGCGTATAAGACATTGATTTAAAGCAAAGTTTACTCGTTCACAATATTTCAGTGCTTTCAGTGTTTAATACGCGTGGCGCATGAAGTAAAATTTCGAGTTTAGAAAAGCCTGAAAATTTGGTTTGGCCGCTCCGCGCTTCGCGCTACGCGACCAAACCAAATTTTCAGGCTTTTCTAAACTCGAAATTTTACTTCATGCTTAATCGGGGAGTGGAAAACACTCGTTTTAAGCTTAAAATTGAACTCTTTAAAAATAAGCGTATGCATATGTATACCTAATAGAAAATTCACTGTAGATATACTTAAAAGAAAAATTCGCTGTATTACCAAATTAATCCGATGACTATTTACCTAATCTACTGAATGCACATTCGATTCAAGTGACATTTTCGTTCAATATTACACAAAATCAACATGAATGCATTATTTATTTCTGTAAATACCTGAACTATTTAGTAGATAGATAGAAATCGGAATTATACCACTTAAACTCACATTTAAAACGATTGTGCATATAAATTAAAATAATTTGTGGCTGGGTTTTTGCAGATTTAGTTTTACGAAGACATTATCAAAATGTGACGTTTAACCTTAAAAAGTTAAAGCTGCATACCGGAACATACGTTTTCGCATGTTTCATCTACAAACCGAAGCAGACATATTATGAAGTTTTCTGTCTCTTATCACACTTATAATCTGATGACACCAAACTATTTTCGTATTACATGTATTAGTGCAGAAAGCACTACAAATCAAGAAAACTATGGGATACCTCTTGTGAATCGTACCTAATGTACATTTACTTGAGTGTCGAGTTATTCATTATAAATTTTAATATTTAGTTTATTAATTGCTGGTCTAAACCAGACTTTCCTGACTTAGATTTGTGTCATACACTCACAACTATGATATTATTTTAATAAACAAATAATATTTAAAACAAATTTTTAAGACAATATTGTGCAATAATACATGCTCGTATAAATAAAAGTACATTTTCTCGAGTGTTGATGTTTTTATTATTATTATTATCACTTTTTATTATTCTGTATTTTTATAAAATTGTGGGGTGTATAATGCATAAGCATTTATACGCGGTTTCTTTGGTGATAAATCCTTATTCCCGAACCGTGTTTCATTCCTTCGTCCCCCACAAGCAACCAGACCCTTATTATTGTCATCGAAAAGTGGTGCATTGTTGGAAATAAAAACAGGTAGATAAGAGAAAAATTGTAAGTAAATATAATGTATACTCGCAATCCTTTCAGTTTAAAAGGAAGGAAAAAGATATTGCCAAGTAATAAATTATTAGAACAACGAATATATAATAAAGAAGGAAGTTATAGAATGGGATAGAAATACTTGATGGTTGTTGACTTGGTGTCAAGAAGAAAAAATAATATAAACACTCGTTTAAGACTTTAAATTAAAGTATTTTAAAATACAAACGATTATCAGAAAAGTTACAGCTCATGCATACATGTATGTGTATTTAAAAAAAAAATCACAGCATGTTTACCAAATTTTAGTGGTGGCAAATGCCACAGTTAGGGCGGAAAGGGTTAACTCGAGACAAAAGTTTTACAAATATTTCTTTTTTGAGTCAAAATATTCGACATTTCTGATACAATTAAATTGATTATAAATTAATACTTTTGGGCAAAATTAATCCCTTCTCAAAGATCTAATTGACGATTAGAGTCGCTCTTTCTAGTGGAAAATTAATGCTAGGTGTGCTTTAAATATTTAATTTTCAAAATTAATTAATATTTGATTTATTGAATTGTAATTTGTTGCTATCGCTCCTTTCATTTTAAATTTGTATTATTAGTTGCTTTAAAGAGAATTTGACCTAAACGTTACATATACTTTAATAGAGCGTTGTAATAAATCAAATTAAATAAAATTTTAAATATTTCATTGTAAATTCAATATCCGGAGGTGTATTTGCACGGGAAGTAGTTGTTTTAATGGATATTTATCGTCTTAAGTTGTCTTATTAATTAAGACATTGTTTGCATTTTCACGAATAGTTTTTTCGTAATTTTATATATTATGTTGCTAGTAGTTTAACATTTGATATTGTTAAGTATAAAATTATTAGAACAAAGAATATATAATAAAGAAGGAATTTAAAGAATGGGATAAAAATACTTGATGATTGTTGACTTGGAGTCAAGAAGAAAAAATAATATAAACACTCGTTTAAGACTTTAAATTAAAGCATTTTAAAAAACAAACGATTATCGGAAAAGTTACAGCTCATGCATACGTGTATGTGTATTTTTTTTGTTTTTTTTTTTTGTTTGGCATAGGTTCTAGCCATTCAGCCACTAACGATGATTGTATTAATTAATTTTAAGATAAATTTGGACTTCACGACACATTCACACCACACCCAGGGACACGACGAGAAATTATTTTTAAATAACAACTCACCGTGCCCGGGAATCGAACCCGGTCTGTGGTTCGCCGAGCGATTTACCGTCCGGCGACGTTACCGCTCGGCCACTACCTGCCCTGTATGTGTATTTAAAATAAAAATCCCCGTATGTTTACCAAATTTTAGTGATGGAAAATGACACAGTTAGGGAAGAAAGGGTTAACTCAGAACAAAAGTTTTACAAATATTTCTTTTTCGAGTCAAAATATTCGACATTTCTGATACAATTAAATTGATTATAAATTAATCCTTTTGGGCAAAATTAATCTCTTCTCAAAGATCTAATTGTCGATGTAATTGTAGTGGAAATTTATTGCTAAGTGTGCTTGAAATATTTAATTTTAAAATTAATTAATATTTGATTTATTGAATTGTAAGTAGTTGCTAGTCGTTTAACATTTGATAAATTATACTAGGAGAAATTGGTTAGAGGTCGTAATAGGTTTGAAACGCGTTAAGACGTCAAGAGTGGTAATTATTATTCAATGCTAGGACCCGAGGACGACTAAAACTAGTCGATTCTTAGCATTAATTATTGTATATGTACAACTTTGAAAGGGAAACATGAGAACATGCGAACGCTGTCCGGATGGAGGGAGCAAGTAAGCAAACGAACTTTGCAATTTGGCGTCTCTTCTTTATACCCTTTGTCGGGCGCGCCGTTTAGAATGTGACCCGCTTTCGCACAATTAATTCAAACGCGAGCACAGTCTGCGAGACGGTTAAGGGCTGTCACATGCAAAGTTGCGGTTAGTCGAGTGTGCGCAGTCGGCCGTTGCGAATACGTCTTTTGACCACTAGCCCGGGCCCCGTGCGGACTTAATTGTATGGTAATTTCGCTAAATGGAAGCTTAAATTTTAGTGTGCTGTAGCACTTTGGGGAAACTGGGGAAGGGACGTTACGTTCCTCCTACTTTACACTCTGCGGGATTATCAAGAAATTGTTGACGTTTCCAGATCACTTAAATCTAAGTCTGCTTTCTCAACAACAAGCAGCTGATTATATTCACATCAATTTTTAATTTACTATTTGATAATACTGCAAACTAATTTTAATTTAAAGCTTGCATAAAACGTTGTCCCTAATTGATATTGAAAATATCCTAAATTAATTTAATTTTAACAATTACTTGAAATTTTGCTACTTAGGATTTTACAAAAGACTTAATAAGTATTTTCAAACATCTTGTTAATTTAAAGTTTGCAAGCGATTTAAATCCTAAAAGCAACGGCTCGCAGCCTAACTTCAGGGTCAGCCACAGCGCCAAGGCACACAAAATTTGAGGTTGGGATCGCGCTTTATAAATACAAGGAATTGCACAACAAGATAACCTTTTAATAACGAATACATATTACCTTGGATCTCTGGCCTACCCTGAAGATAGGCTGCGAGCCGCCGCTGAATCCTAATGATTTTATTAATAATAACCTTCATTTACATCACGATATTTTCAAAACTTTACAAGTAATTCAAAGATTGTGCCTCTTTTTCGTCATGTTGTGGCTTCAATTGCTAATTTAAATCCTAAATATTTTATTAATAATAACCTTTATTAACATCACAATATTTACAAAACGTTACAAGTAACTCAAAGATTGTGCTTGCTCTTTTTCCTCATGTTCTGGCTGCAAGATATGTTTACTCTAATTAATTAGTTATGTTAGTTATACTAATTATAATACTAGGAGATGAAATGAATTTATGATTGGAATTGGCTCTGATTTTTTTGCAGTTGCCAGTGTTCAAAGGCTTATAAAGTGCTACCCACTGCTACTACCCTAAATTCAAACGTAATAGCTTGCTTAATAATAAATGTATTTAATCGCAATGTATTTTTTCCTGTAAGATAAATTGCAATTTTGTTGTGAAATGCATATATGGTAATGATAATATATATATATATAAACATCTTTATTTCCAGAAATATATGCAAAAATACATTAACAAACATTATAATACCCCGTATATATTTTACATATTTCCGCAAATCGGCTAGTGACCAGTGGTGTTTCGGCCTGTTATTATTTATTTAATGTATTTTATTTAGTCATAATATATATATATATATATATATATATATATATATATATATATATATATATTTTAATGATATAAGATAGTGAATGATACAGGTTTGTGTATGATATTAAATGATTAATCGTCATGGTCATTCGTCATTGTCGATGAAATGAATTGATGAATAGTGATTTCTGCATATCTACAATTAGGGGTTATGTTGGGGTTGCGTGGAATGTATAGGTTGTGGATGATATTCTGAATAAATGGGTTTAGGGCGAATTTATTTGCCAAGAGTTTCAGGCGGTTATCAATTGGGATAATGTTGCATTTTTCATAGAGGAGTTGGTTTGACGGGTTGTGAAGTGGGTTTTGGGGGTGTCTAATTTTGGTAAGCACTCTAAGGGCTGATCTTTCGGCAACTTGGAGGTTATTTAGGACAGCAGTACGGGGGTTAAAGAAAAGGATGGCAGAATAGTCGAGGAGAGGACGGCATATCATTTTATAGATATGCACTGCAGTTTTTGTTGTGATACCGTGATTGCGGTAGGTTAAGATTCTGAAGTGCCGAGTCCTCGACCTGACTTTTGCCTTGATGTTCTGGGAGTGGGTTTTAAAGGTGAATTTTGTATCGAATGTAATACCAAGATATTTACATGTAGAGGAAGGCGATATTGGGTTAATATTTATTGTGACGTTGTGGGTGCAAGGATGGTGGTGATGGTGAGGGATGCATAATTGTGATTTATGTGAATTTATTGTGATTCTCCATTTGGCGAACCACAATTGTATTGTGTCGATCAAGCCCTGCAGAGTGCTTAGTGGTTTTAGGAGGGTTGGTGCATGGAAAATTAGAGCGGTGTCATCAGCATATAATAAGGGATAGGCAGATTTATTGAAGTAATTTGGGTTGGGATCATATAGGTCATAAACAAAGATATTGTATAGTAATGATAATATTTTTCCCTTTAATTTTGTTGTAAAATAAAAATAAAGATTAGTGGTTCATTTGCTGTTCCATTCTGGGCAGTCGATTTATTAAGGCCCAGTTGCAGCAGAAACGCTGAACACTAGTTTAAGCTGAACTTGAGTTTAAAATGACAGTTGCTACTGTTCTGATGTCACTTTGAACTCGAGTTCAGAGTTGAACCAGTTCAACGTGATTAGTGCAACTGGCTCTAAGTATATGAATAAATAATTGTTAGAGAAACATGGGTCATTTGGGGCTGTGCCGGCGGTTACTCAATTTATACAATCCTACCTGCACAACAGATCTAGCTATGTGTACTACAACGGTTTTAAATCTTTTGAATTCTCACCGTCGATTGGTGTCCCACAGGGCTCCAGTCTAGGCCTCCTTCTCTTCAACATTTTTATTAATGATTTGCTCGGGATGCTCACCTGCATACGCCGACGACCTCAAAATTTACCAGAGGATCCAATGTCAGAACGATGTCGATATGCTGCAATCGAATCTAAATATCATATCTAACTGGTGCTCCCGTGTAAATTTAAAACTTAACGTAAACAAATGCAGCGTTATAAACTACAGTCGGAGACGCAATGCTCTCACAAGAACTTACCATATTTCAGGTGATTATCTGTCGGTCGTTGACTGCTTCAAAGACCTAGGAGTTACTTTTCACAAGAAACTCACTTTCACTGCCCATATTGAAGCTATTCGCTCCGCAGCCTCCAGATCATTAGGTTTAATACTGAGAAACGTTCGTGAATTTCAAAATACTGATGCTGTAAAGTCATAATACTTCGCTTTTGTATCAAGTAAATTAGACTACTGTAGCTTAGTCTGGTATCCGACAAGTATTGGTCACTCCCTTCTACTAGATCGCCTCCATCGGCGATTTTTTAAATTTTGGTCTTACAAACTTGACGGTACTTATCCATCTATTGGAGCGAATCAAGAACATCTACTTGAAAGGCATAACATGATAGCATTATCGACCAGACGAGACCACCACTGCCCCACAATTCTCAGGAAACTAGTACACGGAACAATCGACTGCCCCCAATTACTTTCCGGGATACCCTCCAATGTTCCTTAACAATCAATCAGATTCTCTTCAACATTCCGACTACCCACACCAAGGACACATGTCCTTGGTGTGGGTAGTCGGAATGTTCTGCAGCGGTCACCGATCTTCACAATGTGTCGTTGCGCAGATAAGTCATTCGATGATTTATTTATATAAAATGTAACTTAAATATTGTTTCTACTCTTAATACTTGTAATTTTCGGTATTTTTTTTGTAATACTTAACTTTTTTGGATTGTACCTTCTATTATATTGTCCTGTAAGTATGAAATCCTGTTGGACAATAAGGGCTATTATTATTATTAATTGAAATTAAAAATTATTTATTTTGATTCAATAACTATAGTTTAGTTTAGTTTATTGACGGATAATCACTTATTACAATAATATACACAAAAGAAAGAGTATAAGTAAACAATATACAAAATAAATATATATATATATATATATATATATATATATATATATATATATATACAGGGTGTCCGTATTTCGAGGAAATGCATGGGGATCTCGGTTATTTGAAGAGTTAGAGAGTTGGTTAAATTAGGGCAAATATGTGAAATTTGTAGCCCAACAATAATCCGAAAACAGATTTAAAATATCTTTTTTTGTTTTCGAGATATTGCCAAAAAACTATTTTTTTCAAATTTCGTTTTTATTTTTTTATTCAAAAACTATTGGATCTAGGAATTTGCAACTTTTACATTATACAGGCACTTTTTAATCAGGAATTTAGTAGTGTACTTACATTTAAAATAACTTTAATATCTTCCCCGGAACCATAGCCAACTTTTGTTTTTCTTATGGGCGCCATATTGGATTTTCATATTTTTAGAAAGAACTTTTTTTTCTAAATTAAACGGTATATCACACTTATAATTTATTCTGCGTTTCATTTGAAACATAGCAACCTTTTGTTTTTTGTAAAGAGTGCCTTGGAAACAATAATATTGATACGTTATTCAGTTATTGATGTGTCAATAAGATACGATCATTATACATAACATAAAATAAAGTTAAAAATGGTGTTTTCGAACCAAGAAAAACGAGATATGATCGAAGTTTATTATACTTCAAAAAAAATGTACGTATTTCATCCGAAGTCTATCTACAGCGCTATCCAGAAAGGCAACAGCCAAGTGAAAGTCATTTCATAAAACTACATACAAATTTATTGGAATATGGTTCCTTTGTAAAGCCACGACAAAGATATGGATATCACCATGAAAATGAAAACCAAATTTTGCAAGCGGTAAAATGATTTCATTTTAATTACAATAAGATAATATTTATTCCCCTAGATTCAAGATAACCCTTCTTCCTCAACGAGAGAACTTGCGAACCAGTTTGGTGTGACGTTTCAATACGTATGGAGAATTTTGAAAAAAAATAAATATCGTCCATTCAAAATTAAAGTTACTCAAGCTCTCCATCCTGGAATGCTAGACGAAGGATGGACTTTTGTCGTATTTTATTGGGAAAATTAAACGAAAATCCGAATTTCTTGTCAAATGTGACATGGTCTGACGAATGCCGTTTTACCAACACAGGGATATTCAATAGGCATAATGAACATGTGTGAAGTATAAATAATACTAGACAACATGAAGAAAGACGACGACAAGTGCGATTCGGACTAAATGTATGGGTCGGTATTTTGGGAGACAATATTGTAGGTCCATACATTTACGAAGATACATTAAATTCACAGAGATATCACGATTTTTTAAGAACATTTTTAAGTGATTACGTAGACAATAACATCCCCTTAAATATGTTAAGAAATGTATGGTTTCAACAAGATGGTGCACCACCTCACAACAGCCAAATTGTCGCTAATTGTCTGTCCGAAATGTTTCCAAATAAAGTTATGGCAAATAATGGTGATATACGTTGGCCAGCTTGCTTACCTGATTTGTCACCTCTAGATTATTTTCTTTGGGGAGCTATAAAAGAAAAAGTTTATAAAACTATTCCAGAGGACAAAGACGATTTAAGAAGAATTATAATAGTTTCCATTCAGCAATTAAGAAGAAGAGACATTTTTCGGGCAGTCCAAAATTTAAGGAAAAGACTAGAATTATGTTTGGAGGTCAATGGTGATATATTCGAACACTTACTTCAAGTTTGTGATCATTTTAGTTCAAAAGATATTTAATTAATTTGTTCATTATTATTTAATATTATAAAAAAACTTCATCAAGCAGCAGAGTGATTATTCTGGTTCCTTCCCTAAAAAATATAGTTCTAGGCCTCAGGAATTTTAAAATGTGCAACTGTTTTCAAGGCACTCTTAAAAAAAAAAAACAAAAGGTTGCTTTGTTTTAAATGAAACGCAAAATAAATTATAAGTGTGATATACCGTTGAATTCAGAAAAAAAAGTTCTTTCCAAAAATATGAATATCCAATATGGCGCCCATAAGAAAAACAAAAGTTGGCTATGGTTCTGGAGAAGATATTACAGTTATTCTGTCTTCCTTGCACACTCACTTGATAAAAAATAACTTTTACATCATGACCTAATGCGCTGTTATTTCTTATTTGGTACTTATAAGCAGGTCGTTAATTCTAATTTATATATATATATATATATATATATATATATTTATATATATATATATATATATATATATATATATATTATATATATCGACGCGAGAAAGCAGCCCAAAAACTCCAACCAGTTGTATATATATATATATATATATACATATATCGACGCGAGAAAGCAGCCCAAAAAACTCCAACCAGTTATATATATATATATATATATATATATATATATATCAGAGCTAGGCAGGATTCTAATCCTTGTAGAGGATTCAAAAGAGTCATTCGAATACTTTAGTTCAATTGGATTTGTGATCCGGATTCGTAACATTTTTTTAAGAGGATTTGTATTTGAATCCAAATCTGGGTGATTCGAATCCTTATAAAAGGATTCGAATATTTATAAAAGGATTCGATTATTTATAAAAGGATTCCAATATTTATAAAAGGATTCAAATACATACATGAGGATTTGCATCGTTAAAAATAATTCGAATTAATTGTAAGGATTAACAAGAAAAATGTATTTTGTGTGTTTTTAAATTTCTGGTTAAATCATTGTTTTATACGCGTGGCGCATGAAGTAAAATTTCGAGTTTAGAAAAGCCCAGAAAATTTGTCTCGGGTCGCTGCGCGACCCGAGACAAATTTTCACTGGGCTTTTCTAAACTCGAAATTTTACTTCATGCTTAGTCTGGGAGTGGAAACGTTCGTTCGAAACTTCAAACTAAATGCTTTCATAAGAACATTAAGTGACTGTAAATGTTTTGAAAGATAATAATCTAGGTTTCAAAATTTTCTTTAATATTATTTGAAGTAAAACTAACATGGTAGCCACAATCTGAAATATTACATTTTTTCGACATTTCTCTGATTCAAGATTTTTTATCCTGGCCTCTTAATATAACTTTTTCTGTGGGAAATCCCCATTTTGTTAAATTATTTTCATTGTTTTTATCAATATTTAAACTAATTATACAAATGTTTACGTATTTCTTAATTTGCCTGCTGATTTTGACAAATTTAATAATATCATATGGCTTTTTTGTTAGTATTTTGGTCAATTTGAATATAATTCTGTGACTTTTCTCGGACTTTCTTGGTTTTAATGATATTCAGTTAACTTTTTATTTGTCTAATTTTCAGGCATACGTCGATTTTATAATGGAGTTCAATTTGAAGTTCTGAACGGTTGTTTCCACTCCCAGGCTAAGCATGAAGTAAAATTTCGAGTTTAGAAAAGCCCCGTGAAAATTTGTCTCGGGTCGCGCAGCGACCCGAGACAAATTTTCGGGCTTTTCTAAACTCGAAATTTTACTTTATGCGCCACGGGTACAAAACACTGATTTGAAGTGAAGTTCAGAAACACAAATACATCTTTAATCACAGTAACAGGGAATCAGATATTTAGTCTGTTTTCAACGATGTTCAGTATTCATAATAAATAATTAGGTTTTGAATAATTTTGTTAAAACAACTGGTAACGATATTTATTTATTAATAGTTGAAAAAAATTACATCAAATTTATTCTTGAAGGATTTGTATTCGTGATTCGAATATATATATATATATATATATATATATATATATATGCCTGCTGATTTTGACAAGTTTAATAATATCATATGGCTTTTTTGTTAGTATTTAGTATTTTGGTCAATTTGAATATAATTCTGTGACTTTTCTTGGACTTTCTTGGTTTTGAATGATATTCAGTTAATTTTTTATTTGTGTAATTTTCAGGCATACGTCGATTTTATAATGGAGTTCAATTTGAAGTTTCGAACGGTTGTTTCCACTCCCAGGCTAAGCATGAAGTAAAATTTCGAGTTTAGAAAAGCCCCGTGAAAATTTGTCGAGGGTCGCGCAGCGACCCGAGACAAATTTTCGGGCTTTTCTAAACTCGAAATTTTACTTCATGCGCCACGCGTACAAAACACTGATTTGAAGTGAAGTTCAGAAACACAAATACATCTTTAATCACAGTAACAGGGAATCAGATATTTAGTCTGTTATCAACGATGTTCAGTGTTCATAATAAATAATTAGGTTTTGAATAATTCTGTTAAAACAACTGGTAACGATATTTATATATTAATAGTTGCAAAAAATTACATCAAATTTATTCTTGAAGGATTTGTATTCGTGATTCGAATATATATATATATATATATATATATATATATATATATATATATATATATATATATATATAAATATATATATATATATATATATATATATATATATATATATCAATAATACATTTGTTGAAACCAAGTGATCTATAACTTTTATTTGATACAATTTCCGATGATTTTTAAATATCATTGACGGGTAAGTGCTGTGATGGATATATTAATATGTTTATAAAACTTCAAACATGTTAAGTTTCATGTTCAACATTTACCTTATTATATTATTAAAACAACAAACAATAATACATAAAATAGATGTTTATTGAAATATAAAACAATTAATTAGTTTTCAATTTCTTTGGTTTACAGAAACATAATCTACATAAAAATCGCAGACTGTAATACGAAATCAACAGTGTTAATAATACAATAAGTATCATAAAGCTAATCACGTCTAATAAAAGGTATTGATACATAGGAACATTTGCCGCTTTTGCTTTCAAATGTTTCGCACCCTTATGTTTCAAAACATGCTCCACCCAAAAAACAGCTTTATCCATTGGGTTCATTTCCTGATTTCTGTAAATATCAGACGTCAATTCGACTTTTCTTCGATAGGTAGGGTTATCCATTATCTCATTAATAGACTTAACCAACAATTCTTTCGTAATATCGTCTCTATTTATGGAAATAGCAAATCCTTTAGAAACACTATCTGCGGCGTTTTTGGGCTGATCACTAAATATTGGGATGCAAATCATCGGTTTTCCGAAATAAACAGATTCAACTGTGCTACCAAGACCTGCGTGGGTGATAAATAATTTTACTTTATCATGTGCTAATACTGCTTTCTGTGGCGCCCATTTAGTAATCATCAGATTATTTGGCTTGTTTGATAAGTCTCCGTCATACACCCATAAGACATCGTATTTTATATTTCTAAATGCTTCCAAAATCTCCTTCTGAATTTTAATTGGGAAGAGCGAGCTCTTTACATTGGTTCCCAAGCTGAAATAAACTACACCA
Organism: Philonthus cognatus; assembly: GCA_932526585.2. Lineage (NCBI taxonomy): Eukaryota > Metazoa > Arthropoda > Insecta > Coleoptera > Staphylinidae > Philonthus > Philonthus cognatus. Next base: position 29,476,393 of record OW052241.1, on the reverse strand, counting down.
TGTTTAGATGAGTTAAAATATTTCTCCACATCAACAGGAAGATTTTCCGTCTCTTGCAGATGATAACCACCAATTTGAATTATATTAGGTAGATGCGGTCGAGGAGTTTCCGTTGCAATGTGAGAATTTAATAACGTCAAATCAACATTATCTATAAGTTCTTGAAGAGGAGGAGCATTTGGAAAGAATTCTTTAAGTAGGCGTTGTTGGTAAGGCAAAATTACAAAATAAGACATAAGGTCAGAGGCCACGTAGGATAAAGTATTCAGCAACCTTTCTAGGAAATTCATATCATCAGTAAATGGAGTCAATACGTTCGGAACGTAAGCATAAGGAGCTGGATTTCCAGTGAGGTAATTGTTAAACGGTGTGGTTCCAACAATACTTAATTCAATTGTGGGCGCATTCAATACATGACCAACACCCAACAGAGCTTCATTCATAAATATTGATACTTGTATCACCAAATCATACTGTTTTCCTTGCTTAAGAAAAGCATGTAAATCATGGTGTCCTACAACCTCACGCGTCATTTTTGTTATAATCGTCATAATTCTCATTAAATTATCAGCACTTGATTGATTTGCCTTCATCATGTTCGACATTGCATTTTCCTTTTCATCATTCATTAAACCTTTCAAGTACACATCTTCATACCTTTCTGGCGGATTCTTCAATGGAAAAGGGCTGATCATCGTGACCTCATGTCCACGTCTGGCTAGCTCCTTTAATAAAGCACTTCCTAAAATGTGATGGCTTTTGCTTGGGAATGGAAATATTCCCAATATTCTTGCAGAATTTCCATAGGAGATTAATACTAAGAATATTAGCACTGAGTATTTCATGATTCTTTAGTGAATACTCATTTTAAACTAACCATTTTACATTATAAAAGGAGTTTTATCAATTGAACTTGATAAGGTTACATATTGACCTTATCAAGTTCAATTGATAAAACTCCTTTTGATAAATTATTGGTCTATATGTTTCCACATATGTATGTTTATCTCAAGAGAACGGATTAAATAATTGGTTTGGGAACATGTTTAATTTTATTACAATCATTATCTTATCTGGAGCCACTAAATAATACAAAAAATAAGTGTCTATTGAAATATATCGTACGTTCAATTAAAAAAAAACGTCTAGAGTGCTATGATTTAATTTTCTTTTTATTTTAGGTTAGCTACACGCTTTTGAAATTGACATATAAAACATCAGACATGATAATTACAACATATAACTTCAGAGTTCCCAACCTACAATATTTTCCATAGCACTCTAGAGGTTTTATTTTATTGAACAGACGATATATTCGTTAGTTAGTTTTTAATTTCTTTGGTTTACTGAAACACAATCTACATAAAAATCTCAGACTATAATACGAAATAAACAGTGTTAATAACACAATAAGCTAATAACATCTAATAAGACGTATTGATACATAGAAAGATTTTCCGCTTTCGCATCCTTATGTTTCAAAACATGCTCTACCCAGAAAACAGCTTTATCCATTGGGATCATTTCTTGATTTCTGTAAATATTAGACTTTATTTCGATTTCTCTTCGATAGGCAGGGTTATCCGTTATCTCAATAATTTACTTAACAAACAAGTCTTTTGTGATGTCATCTTTATTTATAGAAATAGCATATCCTTTAGAAACACTATCAGCTGCGTTTTTGGGTTGATCGCCAAATATTGAAATACAAATCATCGGATTGACAAAATAAACAGATTCAACAGTGCTACCAAGACCTGCCGCTTTTGCTTTCAAATGTTTCGCACTCTTATGTTTCAAAACATGCTCTACCTAGAAAACAACTTTATCCATTGAGTTCATTTCTTGATTTCTACATGAGTGATTAATCATTTTACGTTATCATGTACAGCTCTTTGTGGTGCCCATTTAGTAATCAGATTATTTGGCTTGTTTGATAAGTCAGCTTCATATGCCCACAAGACATCGTATTTTATACTTCTAAAAGTTTCCAAAATCTCCCTCTGAATTTTAATAGAGAATAGCGAGCGTTTTACATTGGCTCCTAAGTTGAAATAAACTACACTATGTTAATATGAATTCAAATATTTCTCCACATCAAGAGGAAGGTTTTCTGTCTCTTGCAGATGAAAAGCATCAATTTTGTTTAGACGTTGTTGATAACTGCAAAATAAGCCATGAGATCAGAGGTTACGTACAATAGAGTATTCAACACCTTTTGTAGGAAATTCATATCGTCGGTACATTGAGTTATTAGGTTCGGAATGTAAGCATACGGAGTTGGATTTCCAGTGAGAAAATTGTTAAATGGTGTCATTCTAATAATACTAAACCCAATTGTGGTCGCATTCAACATATGCCCAACGCCCAATAGAGCTATATTTATAAATACTATTAATTGTATCACTAAATCAAACTGCTTTCCATGCTTTAGAAAAGCGTGAAAATCATAAAATCACGTGTCATTTTTGTAATTCTTGTCATCATTTTCATTATATTATCAACAGTTGATTGATTTGCTTTCATCATTTCCGACATAACATTATCCTTATTATCAATCAAACCTTGCAATTCCACATCTTCATACCTTTCTGGTGAATTTTTCAAAGGAAACGGGCTGATCATAGTGACTTCATGTCCACGTCTGGCTAGCTCCTTAAAGCACTTCCTAAGATGTGATGCCTTTTACTTGGAAATAGAAATATTCCCAAAATTCTTGCAGAACTTCCATATAAAATTAATATTAAGAATGCCAATACTGAGTATTTCATTATTGTTGAGTAAAGACTAAATTTTAAATTTAATCAATTTAATTTATAAGCACAGTTTTATGGATCGAACATAACAAGGCGAACAAGTACTCTACAAATCATTGATTTTACGAAAACATATTATCTGTATATACGGCTAGTCATAATGATAAGAAACTGTGTTTCTATTGAGAGAATTGATTGTATTAATTATCTAACACCTTGTGAATCTTGATTAGAACCTCTATCTTATTTGGGTACACTTAATAGCCAATAAACCATTACTTTTATATAGTGTTTTATAATTATTTGGAATTACCTCATCATTTTAATTTATTTTTAAATTCGTAGTGTGTATTTGTATATTCATTTTATAGACAATTCTGATACAAATACAGTAAACACAATATTTAATATGTAAGTAGTTAAATTCCTTTATCTTCACTGTTTAATTTTAATTATAAATGAACATTTTATTCACGATGTACATTTAGAATTAAAATAAAACAGTAAAGATAAAGGAATTTAACTACTTACATATCTATAACTAATACTTCACGTAACTTCACCAAGAATATCTTCGACAATATTTAATATTTGTTTCCATCTGTCATTTTCTTTACATGCTTCTGAAGCTTCGAAAAGTGACAATTTTTTTTATTTTTTAATTTACTCAATTTATTACTTTTTTACAAATCAAGAAGTCGTAAATACAGTGTATTAATTAATAAACTAATTCAATATACAAAGTGGCCAGAAAATCAGTGAAAAGCTTTACGTAGCGCGATTCGTTAATTAATTTTGAGTAAATGCATATATATATATATATATATATATATATATATTTATATATATGTAAATATATATATATATATATATATATATATATATATATATATATATATATATATATATACAGGGAGTATTTCCAAATTCAGCTTATTTTCTTTAAGTCTTTAGATATTCGTTGTTTTTTTAAAGAGTTCAATTTGAAACTTTGAACGAGTGTTTTCCACTCCCAGACTAAGCATGAAGTAAAATTTCGAGTTTAGAAAAGCCCCGTGAAAATTTGTCGAGGGTCGCGCAGCGACCCGAGACAAATTTTCTGGGCTTTTCTAAACTCGAAATTTTACTTCATGCGCCACACGTATAAAACACTAAAATACTGTGAAATGTATGCTTATTTGAACCGCACTTGAAATCAGTATTTTATACGCGTGGCGCATGAAGTAAAATTTCGAGTTTAGAAAAGCCCAGAAAATTTGTCGAGGGTCGCTGCGCGACCCTCGACAAATTTTCACGGGGCTTTTCTAAACTCGAAATTTTACTTCATGCTTAGTCTAAGAGTGGAAAACACTCGTTTAAAGCTTTAAATTGAAGTTTAAAAAAACAGTTGTCGGAAAATTTACATCTTAAGCATATGTTTACCTAAAAACAAAAATCCCGATTACAACGAAATATATATATATATATATATATATATATATATATATATATATATATATACAGAGTGTCTCACACCACCCGTACCAGCCTTTTATTTCGACAACGCTTGGTCGAATATGACTGGGACAAAAATTTTTATTACCAAAGTGAACCTAAGGAATCCACTAATGAATTTTTTTTTTACCGGAATAATCCGGAAGTACCTGGAACCGGAAGTAACTTTAAAATTATGTTAGTGGCAACATAGGTCGAGTATAGTATTAATTGATAGGTCTCTTTAAAAGAAACAACTTTTATTTAAATGTTTTTTTAATATTTTACATAATTACAAATATAAACTAAAAAAACTAAATTGAAAATGAGTTATCCATTCAACACTCAATTTCCTCAAGTATGCTTTGCTTTTTTGTTATGTCAAAATAATTGATGTTCGTGAAATTTGAAGTAAAATAAATTATTATTATCAAAGTATTGAATGTGTCAACATGGTTTTTACACACCTCGAAGGTTTTGATATGCTGATGATATTAGGTGAAAATGCGGACCAATTTTTGGTTTCCTAAAATACCACACCAAACATTAAGGGTCCACACGTGTTGATTATTAACTTCTCTTAACCAATGAGGGTTTTCATTAATCCAGTAGTGAGCATTCTGTAAATTAACAACTCCATTCCTTTTGAATGTCGCCTAATCTGTCCATAAAATTTTGTAATGGAAATTATAATTTTTATGAGACATCCATTCACAAAAATTCAACCTATCTTGAAAATCCCGCTCTTCAAGTTTCTGGTGTAAGGAGATATGGTGTAGATCGAATTTGTTTGTTTTTATAACTCTCCAAGCAGTGGAGCGACTTATTCCAGCATCGATTTCAATTCTTCTAGTCGAGATGTTCGGGTTCAGAGCAATTACTGCAAGAATATTTGGTGCTCTTTCATCTTGTTCACGTTTTCTGATACTTCGACCTTTGTTGTGGCTGGGCTTTAGCTTACCAGTTGTCTTTACTCATTCTGCAAGGCGCCGAAAAACATTTTTTTGACTGGCTCGTTGAGGGTATCGCTCAACATAAATTCGCTCAGCAGCACGATAGTTTTGGCCGCATTCACCTAATATCATCAGCATATCAAAACCTTCAAGGTTTGTAAAAACCATGTTGACACATTCAATACTTTGATAATAATAATTTATTTTACTTTAAATATTCACGAAGATCAATTATTTTGACATAACAAAAAAGCAAAGCCTACTTGAGGAAATTGAGTGTTGAATGGATAACTAGTTTTCAGTTTAGTTTTTTTTGTTAATTTTTGTAAATATGCAAAATATTTAATAAACATTTTAATAAAAGTTCTTTCTTTTAAAAAGACCTATCAATTAACACCATACTTGACCTATGTTGCCATTTGAAATTTCAAAGTTACTTCCGGTTCCGGGTACTTCCGGATTATTCGGGTAAAAAATAAATTCATCAGTGGATTCCTTGGGTTCACTTTGGTAATAAAATTTTTTGTCCCAGTCACATTCGACCAAGCGTTGTCGAAATAAAAGGCTGGTACGGGTGGTCTGAGACACCCTGTATATATATATATATATATATATATATATATATATATATATATAATAATAATAATAGTTTATTCGTGCTATCACAGTAAGTTTACACATATCAATATTAAGAAATGGTACAAAGTCCATTAAACAGAATTCAATAAATATAAATATAAAATCACATTATATAATCACATTCACACCATGTTAAAAACAATGACGTTATAAATAATGCTATAGGAAAATAATATCACAGATGGCAACCTATAAATTATCCACATCAGCAAAATTGTCATTGATGTGCTCCTCTATGATATAATGGCACTTATTAATAAGATACGACTTCATTTTTGTTTTAAAATGTTTACTTTCAAGAGACTTGACACATTCTGGAAGTTTATTGAATATTTTCGGCCCATAATAGTTTATTCCATTCATTGACTTGGTAAGTCGTGGACGTGGTAAATAAATATTGCGTTTAGTTCGTATATTATATGTGTGGATATCATTGTGTACTTGGTATAGGTGATTGTTTTTATGTACATGTATAAGACACTCTAGGATATACAACGATGGTAAGGTTAAGATTCCAAGTTGTTTAAAAGCTATCCTACAATCGTCTATATATCCGAGCCCGTGTAATAGTCTGACTGCCTTGCGCTGAAGTCCGAATAATCGGTTAGTTATTGACGAGTGGCCCCAATGTATGATTCCGTATGTTAAATGTGATTGACACAGAGAGAAATAAGTGGTCTTTAAAACTGTAGGAGGTGCACAATAAGTTAGTTGCCTCAACAGATATATATTCCTACAGACTCTAGCTGCTGTATCTTCTCCGTGATAGTACCATGTTAATTTTGGATTTAATGTAACACCTAAGAACTTGTTTTTTATTGTAGTTATTGGAGCCTGCCTTAGAGAAAAAGTGACATTGATAGATTTTGTTTTATGTTCGGTCAACGTATTGCTCATTAACCATTTAGATATAATGGATTCACATTCTTTATTCTTATCCAAGGCAGATTGCAATACTAATGATTTATTTAACATGGTAGTATCATCAGCGTAAAGAAATAACCACTTTCACTCGAGACACCGGGTAGATCATTGATATATATCAAGAAAAAAGGGGTCCCAATATAGAACCCTAAGGTACACCATGGGTCTGACTTACTCTGTCTGAGAGTTGTTCATTGATTTTTGTTACTTGCGTTCTTTCCGACAAATACGAATTAACAAGCTTGCAGCTAGAAGGATTGAAATTATAGTAATATAATTTTCGAACGAGTGTCTCGTGACAGACGCAGTAAAATGCCCTGCTAAGGTCGAGGAATGAAGCTGTTGAATACAATCCACCTTCAAATCCTTCAAGAATTTCCTCAACAAGGGCACCAACCGCATCCGTCGTTGATCTACCCGCACGAAATCCATACTGTTGTGCTGATAGCAGTTGTTCAGCTTCTATGAATTCTATAATTTGGCGGAGTAACACTTTTTCAAACACCTTTGACAGAGCAGGCAGAATTGAAATGGGCCTGTAGTTACTCATATCTGTTTTGTCAACTTTTTTATAAATTGGAGTCACTAGTGCAATTTTAAGCGTTCTTGGGAAAATTTGTTCACCTATACATAAGTTAATTAATTTAGTTAATGGTACAATGATGACATCCATCACATTTTCCATTAATTTTGTTGTAATATTATAAATGTCCCGACTATTAGATGTTTTAATCGATTTGAGAATATCTCTAACCTCGACGTATGATGTTTCCTTGAAACTGAAGTAACGGGTACACTGAGTGGAAGTTGTTTCGGCCATTAATTTTATTGGATCTTGTGTGTACGGTATTTTATTCGATAATGTTTTTGCTACATTGGCGAAAAAAATGTTGAGTGTATTTGGATTTATCTCACACTCAGAATCAATATTTTTATTACCTTTGCGAAATTTATTCACCACTGTCCATAAAGCCTTTGGGTTATTTGAGGAGTTTTTTATACCGGGCTTTCATTAATTCCCGAACCCCACGTGACTAAATTTAAAATTGCCGCGTAAATTATTGTATTTGTACGTTGGAGGCTTTGAAAAAAGTAACCAAACGTTACTAAAGTCAAATTTGACATGAACGTTTATGCGCGGTGCATCGTTAAACCAACCTTTGAGATCTTACAAGATTCGTCCGGAATTTTCAGGTAAGCAAAAATTGTTTAATTATTCTGAAACATTGAGTTTTATTTCTATTAATTTTTTTTTTGTATGTTCTGTTCGTGTTTAAGAAAAAAAATTAATAAAAATTAGTTACATTTTTGAAGATGAGCCTATTTTTTAATTATTTTAAATATAATATTTTCACTCGTCATAAAAATACGCCGGCGAATAAATATTTTTAAATCTAGGGAATTTTTGTGTGAGCCATACCACCTTGTACATTTGGTTGCCTATTATTTTTGGTCACGTGGGGTTCGGGAATTAATGAAAGCCCGGTACATGATTCGTTAGCTTTAATTTTTGCATTTTTTAGGGCAATTTTATATTTTTTTAAATGTGAACAATGATTGTCCTTAAACAAAGAATTTTTATTATATGAATCTTTTAAAAAGTGCAGTGTTTCCCGCATTTCACGGAGGTTTGTATTATACCATTTGATTTAATTTTAAGTTTTTGTAGATTTGTGAGTAATATTTTTCTCAGGGAAGCTATCATTAAAGTATATTTGTAGAGTATCTATAAATTGACTGAACTTATTTTCTGCAGATATATAATTATTTTCAATAAATATCCAGTCTGTCAAATCTAGTAGATGATAAAAATTATTAGTGCCGTTAGCTGTTATTGGCCGCATAATCGTATTTTTTATATTTATTGCAATTGATTTTACTTTAGCTTTCAAGTGAATGCCTGTATGATCTGAGAGTCCAGAGTCACAGGATTTAACAGTAACATCGTTTAAATAAGGATTGCTAAATATGTTGTCAAGACAATTTTGTTTCCTTGTATTAAATGTTACTGTGCTAAATAGATTATAGGTCGCCATCAAGTCACACAAGCGTATTGCCTTTTTGTCTGGTGTGTTGAATAGTACGTTAAAATCTCCACCGAGGAGTATATGACATCCATTATTAATTTTATTTAATACAATGTTAATGATTGACAGAAATTGTTCGAAATCACCATCGGGAGATCTATAAATACAAACAATAGTGATATTATGTTGTTGATGAAATGATGCAGATATCTCACAATGTTTTTCTACGGACATTTTATTTATGTCTTCCCTACTTTTAAAACCACTAGTTTCAATTTGAGTAAGCTGCATTGTTCCACCGTGCTGATACATAGAGCGCGCAAAGCTGGATAATACATTGTAATTTCCAATTCGAACAAAATGAAGTTCTTCGTTTTTTAGCCAATGTTCTGAAAGGCATAATATATATATATATATATATATATATATATATATATATATATCTCGGTTATTTGAAGAGTTGGTTAAATTAGGAGCCCAACAATAATCCGAAAACAGATTTGAAATATCTTTTTTTGTTTTCGAGATATTGCCAAAAAACTATTTTTTTCAAATTTCGTTTTTATTTTTTTATTCAAAAACTATTGGATCTAGGAATTTGCAACTTTTACATTATATAGGCACTTTTTAATCAGGAATTTAGTAGTGTACTTACATTTAAAATAACTTTAATATCTTCTCCAGAACCATAGCCAACTTTTGTTTTTCTTATGGGCGCCATTTGGATATTCATATTTTTGGAAAGAACTTTTTTTTTCTGAATTCAACAGTATATCACACTTATAATTTATTTTGCGTTTCATTTGAAACAAAGCAACCTTTTGTTTTTTTTAAGAGTGCCTTGAAAACAGTTGCACATTTTAAAATTCCTGAGGCCTACAACTATATTTTTTTAGGGAAGGAACCAGAATAATCACTCTGCTGCTTGATGAAGTTTTTCATAATATTAAATAATAATAAACAAATTAATTAAATATCTTTTGAACTAAAATTATCACAAACTTAGAGTAAGTGTTCGAATATATCACCATTGACCTCCAAACATAATTCTAGTTTTTTCCTTAAATTTTGGACTTCCCGAAAAATGTCTCTTCTTCTTAATTGCTGAATGGTAACTATTATAATTCTTCTTAAATCGTCTTTGTCCTCTGGAATAGTTTTATAAACTTTTTCTTTTATAGCTCCCCAAAGAAAATAATCTAGAGGTGACAAATCAGGTGAGCGAGCTGGCCAACGTATATCACCATTATTTGCCATAACTTTATTTCGAAACATTTCGGACAGACAATTAGCGACAATTTGGCTGTTGTGAGGTGGTGCACCATCTTGTTGAAACCATACATTTCTTAACATATTTAAGGGGATGTTATTGTCTACGTAATCACTTAAAAATGTTCTTAAAAAATCGTGATATCTCTGTGAATTTAATGTATCTTCGTAAATGTATGGACCTACAATATTGTCTCCCAAAATACCGACCCATACATTTAGTCCGAATCGCACTTGTCGTCGTCTTTCTTTATGTTGTCTAGGATTATTTGTACTCCACACATGTTCATTATGCCTATTGAATATCCCTGTGTTGGTAAAACGGCATTCGTCAGACCATATCACATTTGACAAGAAATTCGGATTTTCGTTTAATTTTCCCAATAAAATACGACAAAAGTCCATCCTTCGTCTAGCATCTCCAGGATGGAGAGCTTGAGTAACTTTAATTTTGAATGGGCGATATTTATTTTTTTTCAAAATTCTCCATACGTATTGAAACGTCACACCAAACTGGTTCGCAAGTTCTCTCGTTGAGGAAGAAGGGTTATCTTGAATCTAGGGGAATAAATATTATCTTATTGTAATTAAAATGAAATCATTTTACCGCTTGCAAAATTTGGTTTTCATTTTCATGGGGTTGGTGATATCCATATCTTTGTCGTGGCTTTACGAAGGAACCATATTCCAATAAATTTGTATGTAGTTTTATGAAATGACTTTCACTTGGCTGTTGCCTTTCTGGATAGCGCTGTAGATAGACTTCGGATCAAATACGTACATTTTTGTTTGAAGTATAATAAACTTCGATCATATCTCGTTTTTCTTGGTTCGAAAACACCATTTTTAACTTTATTTTATGTATTATGTATAATGATCGTATCTTATTGACACATCAATAACTGAATAACGTATCAATATTATTGTTTCCAAGGCACTATTTACAAAAAAAAGGTTGCTATGTTTCAAATGAAACGCAGAATAAATTATAAGTGTGATATACCGTTTAATTCAGAAAAAAAAGTTCTTTCTAAAAATATGAAAATCCAATATGGCGCCCTTAAGAAAAACATAAGTTGGCTATGGTTCCGGGGAATATATTAAAGTTATTTTAAATGTAAGTACACTACTAAATTCCTGATTAAAAAGTGCTTATTTAATGTAAAAGTTGCAAATTCCTAGATCCAATAGTTTTTGAATAAAAAAATAAAAACGAAATTTGAAAAAAATAGTTTTTAGGCAATATCTCGAAAACAAAAAAAAAATATTTTAAATCTGTTTTCGGATTATTGTTGGGCTACAAATTTCACATATTTGTCCCAATTTAACCAACTCTCTAACTCTTCAAATAACCGAGATCCCCATGCATTTCCTCGAAATACGGACACCCTGTATATACAAGGAGTTTTTCCAAATTCAGCTTATTTTCTTTAAATCTTTAGATATTCGTTGTTTTTTAAAGAGTTTAATTTGAAACTTTAAACTAGTGTTTTCCACTCCCAGACTAAGCATGAAGTAAAATTTCGAGTTTAGAAAAGCCCCTTGAAAATTTGTCGAGGGTCGCGCAGCGACCCGAGACAACTTTTCTGGGCTTTTCTAAACTCGAAATTTTACTTCATGCGCCACACGTATAAAACACTAAAATACTGTGAAATGTATGCTTATTTGAACCGCACTTGAAATGAGTATTTTATACGCGTGGCGCATGAAGTAAAATTTCGAGTTTAGAAAAGCCCAGAAAATTTGTCTCGGGTCGCTGCGCGACCCTCGACAAATTTTACGGGGCTTTTCTAAACTCGAAATTTTACTTCATGCTTAGTCTGGGAGTGGAAAACACTCGTTCAAAGTTTCAAATTGAACTCATTAAAAAACAACGAATATATATATATTATATATATATATATAAATATATATATATAAATATATATATATATATAAATATATATATATACAGGGAGTTTTTCCAAATTCAGCTTATTTTCTTTAAATCTTTGGATATTCGTTGTTTTTTAAAGAGTTCAATTTAAAACTTTGAACGAGTGTTTTCCACTCCCAGACTAAGCATGAAGTAAAATTTCGAGTTAAGAAAAGCCCCGTAAAAATTTGTCGAGGGTCGCGCAGCGACCCGAGACAAATTTTCTGGGCTTTTCTAAACTCGAAATTTTACTTCATGCGCCACACGTATATAACACTAAAATACTGTGAAATGTATGCTTATTTAAACCGCACTTGAAATCAGTATTTTATACGCGTGGCGCATGAAGTAAAATTTCAAGTTTAGAAAAGCCCAGAAAATTTGTCTCGGGTCGCTGCGCGACCCTCGACAAATTTTCACGGGGCTTTTCTAAACTCAAAATTTTACTTCATGCTTAGTCTAAGAGTGGAAAACACTCGCTTAAAGCTTTAAATTGAAGTTTAAAAAAAAACTGTTGTCGGAAAATTTACATCTTATGCATATGTTTACCTAAAAAAAAAATTCCCGATTACAACGAAATATATATATATATATATATTTATATATATATATATATATATATATATATACATATATATATATATATGTATATATAGTTATCAAGTATTTGAAAACATCTCGCAGTAATTTTAATTTAGTTTACATAAGACATATTTCATTCCTGCTGATTTTACAAGCGAGTTTTTATACGTCACTAAACATCTTGCAACTTGCTGGAGTCTAGTTAAGATTTATACGCCCCTTAGAAGTCCATTAGTAACCCAGAATAACCTTATTTTTACTGCAATAAAGTGGGCGATAGAAATTAAAATATTCAACCCGGCGCATCCACCATAGGTGCAGGCATCAAAAATTGATGAAAATCTACGGCAAATTTATTATTTTTTTTAACTGTATTGAGTTTACAACTATTTATATTTGTATATTTTAGACTTCATGATAATTCAGTGTTTTATACGCATGGCGCATGGAGTAAAATTTCGAGTTATGAAAAGCCGGAAAATTTGGTTTGGTCCAAACCAAATTTTTAGGCTTTTTTAACTCGAAATTTCACTTTATGCTTAACTTGGGAGTGGAAACACTTCTTAGAAGCGTTATTATGGTCTAAAATAAAAATATCTAAATTTACTGAAATTCAGGTTATTGAATATGATAATTTAAAAATGTAATATTAAATTTTGATAAAAAGATATTGTGGATATTAATCTGAGCCAGCTATCTTAAGAAACTAAAAAATTTTGATAATGATAATTCATAGCGTTCAAGTTATTTATGATTGAAATAAAAATTATGCTGATTTTACTTTCAGGGACTACTTAAATGTAAAAAAAATTATATCTGTAAAAGTTGTTGATTGATTCTAATAAAATACTTTGTGAATGTTATTAACAATTAGCTATATGGAAATAAATTAAAATCTCATTAACAGATTCTCAACGGCAAACAGCTGATTATATTTACTTCAATATTTAATTAACTATTTGATAATACTGCAAATTTATTATTTTTGTAACTGTATTGAATTCACAACTATTTTTATTTGTCATAAAGAAAACACTTAACTTTTTTATACCACTTTTTTTTACTTTAGTGACTAGTTTCAATTACACTTAGTTTGACAATAATTATCTTGTAATTGAAACTCGTCACAAAAGTAAAATAAACGTGGTATTAAAAAGTTAAGTGTTTTCTTTATATCAAATTGAAAATGTACCACGAAGTGAATGCCTCCAAGATTCAAGAATTTCTATTTGTATATTTTGGACTTTGGAGTTAATTCAGTGTTTTATATGCGTGGCGCATGAAGTAAAATTTCGAGTTTAGAAAAGCCAGAAAATTTGGTTTGGTCGCGTAGCGCTACGCGGTACGCTACCAAACCAAATTTTCAGGCTTTTCTAAACTCGAAATTTTACTTCATGCCTAACCTAGGAGTGGAAACACTTCTTAGAACCTTCAAGTTGAACGATTTTATAAAACCAGCGTTATTTTGGTCTGAAATAAAGAATATCCACATTTACGAAAAATCAGGTTATTGTAATCATATTTCACTAAAAAATTTTGATAAAAAAAGTGGATATTAATCTAATGATAATTCATAGTGTTTTAATTATTTTCGATTGAAATTAAAATTATGCTGGTTTTAGTTTCAGGGACTTAAATGTCATTTATATTTGATGTGGAAAACATTGATCGAAATTTTCTTTAGGAAATAAATAGCTCACCTTGTTCCTCATGTTGGTTCGAGTGTCTGAGAAAGTTTGTTATTATATTGAACAACAAAATTACTTAAAAAAGAATAAGTAAATAATACCTGAAAAACTAGTTGATCAATTCTAATGAAATGTAAATGTTAATAACAATGAACTATTTTAAAATAAATCAAAACCTCGTTAACAGTTTTAAAGTTGCTTTGTTTTCAAATTAAAATGGTCATTTTATGCCTAAATTAAAATATTTAAATGCGATTTTCGGTAAATGTAAATTAATTGTAGATTTTGATCAAATTTAACTCATTCAGAATACGTTAAAATCCTAAAACAACTTATCTACAGATTTTAATTTAGTTTGCTATTAAATAATAATATCGCCGGTATTTTAATGAAACCTCTTATGTGAATTCAACAAAAATGTTCAGGAATCACAAAAACTGTTTGAAAGGATTTAGTTAAGTAGTTCTTGTCAAACAATTTTTTTAATGAACTTGTATAAGATTTAAGAGTTAACTTTACTACACAGGAGGTTTCATGAACTCATCGGGAGTAGAGTAGAGTAGAGTAAAGTAGATTAATATCAACTTTTTGCAAAAATTTAGTCACGTTGAGACTTTTCTAAATATTTGTAATTGTTTCAATGAATATTTGAAAAATTCTCAACGAGACTAAATTTTTGCAAGAAGTTAATATTAATTTTAATTCGTTGTTATAAGTCCTTAATGTTTTATTGTTTTTTTACGAAGTAAAGTATGGTCGAAATAATTGAAAAAGTGCTAACATTTGGCGACTTTATCCATTTTTATCAATTTATTCTATCTATGAGATATTTCTTGCAAAAATAAATACAATACCTATTAAGAATACTTATTTACATCCAAGAAATTCCTCATGCTCCCATCAGTCCCAGAGGGTTTCACTTTTTCATCCCCTGAATTTTTCGTGAATTTGTTTGTATGTGTGAGAGATGCGAGGGCGGTTTCATGTGGTCATGTGTCCAAAGGGTATTGTGTGTGTGTGGAAGGGAACTCACCCCCTCCCCCTTCCTCCTTCTCCTCCCACGCAGCGTCCTTCCTCCCGCAGGTCCTTTCCTTTCAACTTCAGAGCGCGCGGTATTTACACAAAAACTTGAGGGAAATGGAAACCGGCTAACACAACAATCTGAAACACACAGAGAGAAACAAAATACGGAATTAATTTATTCAACAGAGAAGAGGGATTCGTTAGCCCGTCCGGACGTTTAAAGGTAAATGGATATTATTGGTGTATAAGTTTGGTAAATGTTTGCTTTTAAAGGGTACATGATAGTATTTTTCAAGCGCGCACAAAATATTCTTACCTAAATAGAAAAGGATTGCTGTTTATTAAATCCTTTGAAAAGTTTATGCAAAATTAGAAAAACATCGTAATATTTGTGAATATTTTGTGAATAGTTTGAATTTGGCGCCTAAAGGCGTCAAGATGAATGCCAGTTTGTGCTACTCTTTTAAATACAGGGACACTAGTTTCTTATTTTTCTATTCAATCAAGCGCGCACAAAATATTCTTACATAAATAAAAAAGGATTGCTGTTTATTAAATCCTTTGAAAAGTTTATGCAAAATTAGAAAAACATCGTAATATTTGTGAACATTTTGTGAATAGTTTGAATTTGGCGCCTAAAGGCGTCAGGATGAAGGCAAGTTTGCGCTACTCTCTTAAATACAGGGACACTAGTCTCTCATTTTTCTATTCAATCCGACCCCCTTTTGGTAAAACGGTAACACTGTTTACCGGTATTACAATACCTGACTACAATGTTTAAGAATATTAAACTGTGTTAATCGCATATTTCGTATAACATTGTGTTGTACGGTCAATCGACAGAAGCATCTCGAGTTTTTATACAGCAAAAAAGAATTTTACGATTAATATTTAACATTCCTTTTATGGACTCCTGTCGTGAAATTTTCATTAAAGAAAAACTTCTAACTGTATGCTCAATTTACATATTTAAACTATTATGCCATGTTTTTCGAAATATAACTGAATTTAACAAAAGTAAATACATACATGATCATAACACTAGGCAAAAAAATAATATTTATTTAATCAAACACTATCATAGTTTTTATAAGAAAGCCCCGATCTATGCTGGCTGTCGATTATTTAACAAACTACCTAGAGATTTTAAAGATAGCAAATCTCTACAGTCTTTCAAAAAGAAATTAAAAGATAAGTTGATTGCAAAATGCTGTTATACAATCTCAGAATTTGAAGAATTCCTTGCTCAATGATTTTATATCGCATTTATAATTTTAATGTGTGATTATTGTACCCACGCTTATGTTTCTTATATTTTTTTATTTTTCATTTGTATTTTGTGTAATTTTAATATATACCACCTGACATGTTCAATCTATATTATATGTAGCTGACTGAATCAATAAATAAATAAAAAATAAAAATAAAATATATTTTAATCAAAACTTTAAACATATTCAAAAGGATATATTTTTCTAAAATGTGCCGCGTACAATATTTTAGTTCTTGCGGACCGGACCGCCTGTTGGGAACCACTGCTTTAATTAAATTTAATTGTTTACTTGTTCAACGAAGCAAGTAAACAATTAAATTTAATTAATTAAAGTTTAATCTCTAATATTTATCAACAACAAAATGTTTCAAAAATACTTACTAATACTACTTTTGTCTAGTAAATGGCTTTATTTTACAATCAGCAGGATTTCCTCCAGCAGGAATACTCTGATTTCAAACCAAACCTGTAATCCCCTCGAAAACAGAACACCTTCTATTTCACCCCTAAAACTTCGCCTTTGGCTCACAGAGGGTGTTGATTTTATTCATCGAGTCTAGCCCAGATGCGAACCCACCCCTAAAACCCTCCGGTCGAGAGGGGTTGGATCATACCCCTCTCCCTACCTGTCCATCTATTGTTCTGTTATTCAAGCGTTTACCTGGGGTCGGAGGGAAGTACATAAGGGATGATTTTTGTGTTATGTACAACCGGACGGGAATTAGGGTGGTTACGTCGATTCATTCGCGTTTAAAACTTTGAATATGTCTGCTGGAGTTTAAAATAAACTCTACCTTTTTAAAATACTTATAAGAGTTGTTGTGGTTTTATAAAAACACAACTTAACAGTCTGCATTTTTTAAAGACTTGTATTATTTTAGCTAAAAAGTTTTACGAGTAAAATTAAATAGTTTGAAGGTTTGTACACTCGTATTATATCTGTTGACAAGTTTTAAAATCAAATCAGTCTGTACGTTTTTAAGTAATGGTGCTATCAGTGTATTTTTCAAATTTCTTATCGTTAGTTCGCTACGCCATAGTTATCTGGGGTAGCTCCTCGCATTTAAACAATATCCTAAGTTTACATAAACGTACGCTAAGAACGTTTTTAAGTACTGGTACTATCAGAGTATTTTTCAAATTTCTTATCATTAGTTCGCTACGGCATAGTTTTCTGGGGTAGCTCCTCGCAATTAAACAATATTCTAAGTTTACATAAATTTTGCTAGGTTTGAGTCATCAAGATTCTTGCAGGACGTTGTTTAAAAACAATGACTTACTAGCAGTTGTTGGGATATATATTTTGGAATGTTTGGTATTTGTCAAGAAATATTTCCATTATTTTAAGTCAAATGTTAACGAACATTGCTATACTACAAGAAATAAATGTACGATTGTGTACCCTAAACATAAATTTACAATAACAGAGAGGAGTGTTTACTAGTCGTGTCTACGGCTTTGCAATAAACTACCACTATCTATAAAAACTGAATTAAATCCGGTGAGATATAAAAATTATGTGATCAGTGTATTGCAAGAAATTGAACCGTATACTATAGAGGAATTTTTCCGTTGCGAAATTAATTCCATCAATCTTGACGCCGTTCCAATATAAAATAGCAATATGTGGCAGAGCTGGGCAGGATTTGAATCATTCAGGATTCGAATCCTGGATTCGAATCCTTTTAGAGGATTCAAAAGAGGAATTCGAATACTTTAGTTCAAATAGATTCATGATCCGGATTCGTTACATTATTTTAAGAGGAATCGTTTTGGAATCCAAATGTGGGTGATTCGAATCCTTATAAAAGGATATTTATAAAATGATTCGAATACTTACAAAATTATTTGAATCGTCAAAAATAATTCAAATTAATTGTGAGAATTAACATGAAAAATGTCTTTTGTGTGTTTTTAAATTTCTCATTAAATCACTGTTTTATACGCGTGGCGCATGAAGTAAAATTTCGAGTTTAGAAAAGCCCAGAAAATTTGTCTCGGGTCGCTGTGCGACCCTCGACAAATTTTCACGGGGCTTTTCTAAACTCGAAATTTTACTTCATGCTTAGTCTGGGAGTGGAAACGCTCGTTCGAAACTTCAAACTGAATGCCTTAATAAGAACATTAAATGACTGAAAATGTTTTTAAAGATAATAATCTAGTTTTCAAAATTTTGTTTAATATTATTTAAAGTTAAACTGACATGGTAGCCACAATCTGAAATGTTAAATTTTTCCGACATTTCCCTGATTCAAGATTCATTTTCCGTGTTATTTTAATATAACTTTCTTCTGTTAGAAAAATTCACTGAATATCATTAAAACCGGGAAAGTCATAGAAAAGTTATGGAATTATATTCAAATTGACCAAAACACTAACAAAAAAGCCATATGATATTATTAAATTTTTAAAATTAACTTAAATATTAACAAAAACAATGAAAACAATTTAACAAAATGGGGGCATTTTGTTAAATTGTTTTCATTGTTTTTGTCAATATTTAAGTTAATTTTAAAAATTTAATAATATCATATGGCTTTTTTGTTAGTGTTTTGGTCAATTTGAATATAATTCCATAACTTTTCTCTGACTTTCCCGGTTTTAATGATATTCAGTGAATTTTTTATTTACGTAATTTTCAGGCATTCGTCGATTTTATAAACGAGTTTTTCCACTACCAGGCTAAGCATGAAGTAAAATTTCGAGTTTAGAAAAGCCCCGTGAAAATTTGTCGAGGGTCGCGCAGCGACCCGAGACAAATTTTCGGGCTTTTCTAAACTCGAAATTTTACTTCATGCGCCACGCGTACAAACCACTGATTTGAGGTGAAGTTCAGAAATACACAAATACATCTTTAATCAGAGTAACAGGGAATAAGATATTTAGTTTGTTATCAACGATGTTCAGTGTTAATAATAAATAATTAGGTTTTGAATATTTTTGTTAAAACAACTAGTAACGATATTTATATATTAATGGTTGCAAAAAAATAATAAAATAAAATTTATTCTCAAAGGATTTGTATTCGTGATTCGAAAAAACAGGATTCGAATCATATTTATCTGTTATGAATCCTTTGTTCGAGTATTCGTGATTCGAATCATATTAGGTGATTCGGATTCGTGATATTCGAATCCTTTTTACGAGGATTCGTCCCAGCTCTGATATGTAGTATGCGGTAGTTTTATTGTATGTTATTGTTGTATTACTTATTTATTGGAATAAATATTATTATTATTATTATTATATCTGCTGATTTATTTTAACCCATTAAGCACCATTGTTGCAATAACACAATATTATTATTATTATTACTATTTTATATATTAAAAAAGTTAATGTGATACAATGTATTATTTAACCTGATTTGTGGAGAAAATGTAAATATTTGATTATTTAAATTATTTTTCAATGTATCTTTACAATATTTCAGTGTTTTATACGCGTGGCGCATGAAGTAAAATTTCGAGTTTAGAAAAGCCTGAAAATTTGGTTTGGCCGCTCCATATCCGGAGCGGCCAAACCAAATTTTAAGGCTTTTCTAAACTCGAAATTTTACTTCATGCTTAGTCTGGCAGTGGAAACACTCGTTTGAAACTCGACGAATGCCTGAAAATTTATGGCGCATACATTATGTATATTTAAAAGAAAAGAAATGATTTGTGCAGAAAAATGTAAATATTCTGTTATTTAAATATTTTACTTATTTCTCATTTAAAAAAAACTAATTTTTTCAGTATATTTTGTCTTGACAATATTTCAGTGTTTTATACGCCTGGCGCATGAAGTAAAATTCAGAGTTTAGTGAAGAATGAAAATTTGGTCGATGTGATACAATGTATTATTTAACCTGATTTATGAAGAAAAATGTAAATATTTGGATATTTAAATATTTTGATTATTTCATCATTTAAAAAATATAGTTTTCAGTGTACTGTGTTTACAATATTTCAGTGTTTTATACGCGTGGCGCATGAAATAAAATTTCGAGTTTAGAAAAGCTTAAAAAATTGGTTTGGGCGCTCCGCTTCGCAGAAAAGTTTGATGAATTTGGATTTAGACGCGATTTAGACGTCCAAATCCAAATTCTGAATTTTTTTAACTCGAAATTTTACTTCATGCACCACGCGCCTAAAAACACTGATCAGTTGGTAAGTTTAAAATATTTAAAACATTTTTTTATTACAGATTATGACTTTTCGACATACTTCAAAATGTTATAAAATTTCGAAATTTCTTGACATGTCATCACTTTTTGACATTGTTCGAGTCGTCAAAATTTCGTAAATTAATTAAAATCTTGGAAATTCACGAATATTGCCAAGATAGTAAGAAATGAATAAAAACTTGAAAACCCTCAAGAGTTTGTAAAATAATGAAAATATTGTAAGAAGCCAGTGATTATTTTTTAACGAATGTTTTCCACTCCCAGATTAAGCATGAAGTACAATAAAATAAAAGGCCGAAGCCCGAAGACTAAATTCTGGCTTTTCACAACTCGAAATTTTACTTCATGCGCCACGCGCAGCGTCCAAATTAAAATTCTGGCTTTTCTCAACTTGAAGTTTGACTTCATGAGACACGCGCATAAAAACACTAATAAATTGTTAAGTTTAAAATATTTAAAACTCTTTTTTGCAGATTATGACTTTTCGACATACTTCAAAATGTCAAATTTCTTGATATTTCATCACTTTTTGACATTGTTTCAACATTTTATCAAATTTAAACATTTCATCGTTTTTCGAGAATTTTCGATTTTTTCATAATTCTGGCAATTTTCAATTTTTTACTTTGATATCTCATCACTTTTTTATAGTTTTAAAATTCTAGATAAAAATAATAAACTTTATTATTATTATATTTTGCTCCCCCTGTAAAAGATTCTGCAGACGCTCATGGTATCAATATTTTAAAAGGTTCCGTATTTTAATCTACATGTGGGTGAACCGAATTCTTCTTAAATGATTCGAATCCTTCTAAGAGGATTCGAATACATACAAAAAGATTCTTTATTATTATTATATTTTGCCCCCAGTAAAAGACTTTGCGGGCGCCCATGGTTACAGTATTTTAAAAGGTTTCGTATTTTAATCTAAATGTGGGTGAACCGAATCCTCCTTAAATAATTCGAATCCTTCTAAAATGATTCGAATACTCACAAAAAGATTCTTTTTAATTATTATATTTTGCCCCTCTCCCTCCCTGTAAAAATTCTGTGGGCGCCCATGGTTACAATATTTTAAAAGATTCCGTATTTTATTCTAAATGCGTTTGATTCGAATCCTTCTTAAATGATTCAAATCCTTCTAAACGTATTCAAATACTTACAAAAAGATTCGTATCCTTATCATGTGATTGAATCATCGCAATTACATAAAGAGTACGAATAGAAATGAACTCAACTGAGTGCTAGGTAGGGAGAATTCAGGAATGCACGCTTTTTTATTCACAATTAATCTGTAAAAATAAAATGTATATAATAAAGTGTAAAATGGAAACAATAGGAATTTAAATATCGATACGCACATCTGGCATTGATAAGTAGTTCACTCTCATAATTCGGTGTCATCTGTTTACACCTTTTTTCGACCATTTCCTAAATGGATTTAGATTTAGTTTAAAATTAGATTTATTGATTTCCTAAATTAATCTTATTCGCTGATTAAATTTATTTGTCGATTGGAATAGACATTTTCCATGTCATAAACACCAACTGAACTGGTTTATTTTTTGACATGTATGTAATCATTAGTAGATTTTAATCGATTAATATCTATTGGTCGATTTAATAAACGTTGGTAAAACCCGGCATAAATCTGTTTAATTTATGCGTAAAGCGTTTTGGAGTGGATGTTTTGATCGGGTCCTAGCAAAGCGTTTATTTCAATCAATAAACAAATGTGTTGTATTTCTTCTGATTCAAACACTCTGAGTTTTTTTTTTACTGTAGTGAATGAATGTAATAAGGGCGTCCATTTTGTGTGAAACATTGGCGTCGGGGGTTGAAAGGGTCGCTACGGACTGACCAGTTGTCCGAGTAACTCCGTGTTCCGTTAGGGGAGAAAAATCACCCGCCCTAAAGCACTTCTGGGGTGAAACAGAAACAGGGGTCGACCGTAATAAATAAGCCTATCGAACGGCGCGAGAGGGTAGTAATGAATGTTTTTTTTGCTCTCTTCCTTTATACTAATTTAAAACGTGCAAAAAGAAAATATTCAGCTAAAATATTTAATATGTTAAATTAATTTATAACCTGGGTGAAAGTTTTAGTTTCTAGCGAGTGTTTTCACTCCTAGATTAAGCATAAAGTAAAAAATAAAGCTGAGTTAAGAATGGCCTGAAAATTCGGTTTGGTCGCGTAGCGCTACACGACCAAACCAAATTTCCATGCTTTTCTAAACTCGAAATTTTACTTCATGCGCCGGGCGTATACAGCACTGATTTGAAGTAAAGTTCAAAATATACTGCACGGCTTATATTTGCGTTTGATTTTACGTTAATAAATTTTACAAAAATGTTTATTTAGTCAAACCTAATTTCGCACCTTTAAAAGTCGAGTGCCTGACACTCTACTAGTTTGTTGATTGGATTAGAGTAAATATAATTGTTTAAAAATGTTTGCAATTGTTTTTTTTTTATAAGTTTATTGTCCATTGATGGATTATAAAGGGGACACTGATAGATACTCAATTTTATTTGTCAAACAGATTAATCCCCCGAGGGTTGGTGTACACTAATAATTAATTCGGCGTAATTGATAGCCAGGCCAGGAGGCAGGCAGGCAAGGCAAGGCAGGCGAGAGCAGGGTGTTCCCCGTAATCAAACAGAGGAATTAGCAGTAATATTTCGTCGCGACTAAAAGTTCTAAAGACGGTCTTAGCGAGAGGATCGGATCCAAGGAGAGGCTCAGGGGGGCCACCTTGTGACCCCGGGACCAGGGGAGAAGCGGGCCGCACCGCCATCCACCACAATAAGCGCGATTACAGTTCTATGTCACATTTAATCTGCCTGTTCAAACAGAACTGTTTAATTAAGGGATATGGCGAGTCCTCCAACTTAAACACAAGTGTCCGCTCGCTCTCCTCTCCGGCCCAGGGCCTGCCTGGCTGGCTCACGCAAACACACCGCTCACACCACTTTCCCAAACTTCTGAGTCAATAACTTAAGATAATTCATATTCCTCATATTCTAACGCACACTCTCATACACCAAACTTTATTGTTTTCAGATAAATATTTCATTAATATTCATTCAATATAAGTAAAATTAATCCTTCTAACAAGCCTTACTACACAACAAACAATGAATTTAATGAACCGGAAAAAAATTGACAATCACAACATTTTGACTATCTTCACTGGTCGTTTGTTTTTTCTACCGCTATAAAATTTTAACTTAAAATTGCTTGGCCGGGTGTCGATTGATTATAATAATAATAATAATAAGTCTTAATTGCCAAACAGGAAAGTTACATCCCAATTACAAGACAATATGTAAAACAGATTAATTACATGGCCGTATGCGTGTATACATATAAAAATAAACAAAAAACGAAAAATACAGATACGTGAAAATATTATGTTAAGTTATTTGCTCTTTCAAATGTGATAATAGAGATTTAATGTTGTCGTAAAATATGTCGCAGGAATAAGGTAACGCATTATAAACACTACACATTATTATGATTATAAGTCACTGATTATAAGTCACTGTATTGACTGTTTTTGTTTTTTTTACTATGATGTATCGTATGTTCAATAAAAAAAACTCAAGAATGCTGTGAAATATATTCTAGGTTAAAAACTATGATTTTATATAATAAATTAATTACAGCTAACTTAAATTAAGAAAAAGATTAAATCATGGCACTCTCGAGGATTTTTTATTAAACATACGAATGAGTAATCACATTTCTTTATCGACTGTATTTTGACTATTGCAATATTGACTGTAAGTCTCTAAGTATGATTTCGTCAATAAATCGCTCTGTTGAATATTAACATTTGTAACATTTTGATTGTAAGTCAATTGATTGGCTGAGTTTAAGCTATCATTCTCATATTAAATCTGTATCGACTGTATTTGAACTATTATGACATTATGACTGTAAGTCACTAGGTTGACTGTATTTCAACTTATTCGGATTTTGTCATTAATTCACTGTATTTGCCCTATTGCGATATTATGACTGTAAGTCACTTGGTTTACTGTCTATTGATTATAATATGATTTCGTCATTAAATCACTATATCGACGGTATTTTTACTATTGTGACTTTATGACCATAAGTCACTATATTGACTGACATTAGTGCATCGTGTCAACGTAAGACGACGATAGTCGGCGTTGAGTCCATTGTGTCAACTTGATATGAGCCGCCGTCAGCCGACATTAGCCTATCGTGTCAACTTAAAATGACAGTTAGTCCAATGTATTAAACTCGACACACATCGGCGTCAGCCGACAGTTGTCAATTTGAGACAACTATCCTTTGATATATATTATCAGATGGTTATGTTATTGTTTTTCTTTATGACACTTGCAACACACATTCTGATAGTTGTAACATATTTTAAAGTAACGAGTGTCTTCCACTCCCAGACTAAGCATGAAGTAAAATTTCGAGTTTAGAAAAGCCCCGCGTAGAAAATTTGTCGAGGGTCGCGCAGCGACCCGAGACAAATTTTCACGGGGCTTTTCTAAACTCGAAATTTTACTTCATGCGCCACGCGTATAAAACACTCATTCCGAGTGAAGTTCGTAATATACTGCTTAAGCTTGATCAGTATTTTATACGCATGGCGCAGGAAGTAAAATTTCGAGTTTAGAAAAGCCAGAAAATTTACAGAAACAACCGATGTTTTTAGACATTCCTTTGAATGCTATAGTACTAGATGGCCTGAATAATTTGACCCAAATTGTTACATTTGCAGTAGGTTACTGTATGTAACAGCAAACACTTGTTGTATAATTCAATGTCCGTCGGGGTATTAGCCCGGGAAGTAGTTGTTTCAATGAGTGTTTGATATAGTCTTTGTAAGACTAACTTGTTGTAGATTGCGAAAAGAATCGCACTTTTAATGTCTATAGTACTACAGTAGGCGTGTTACTATACTGGGCACAATAGTAGGCATGTCTTTAAATACTGGAGTAGGCGTGTTTTTCAATTACTCTAGTAGGCGTGTCTATGACGAATTTAGTAGATTTAGTATAAAAAATACCAAAAGATTTGATATAGAAGAATTGCTTCAAGCATATTTGACTTTTAACAATCATAAATTAAATAAAATTGCCTTTAGATTAATTATGAAAATTGGCTGAAATTTTGCAACGTTCAACTAAAATTTGAATTATTGGTTGCCTGGTACTGAAACTCCGGGATACCCAGAAACTTAAGAACCATTTCTGCTGTTTACAAATTCCAATTTTGATACATTAATGAGATCTACAGAAACAACACGTATATTTTATTATTATTATTATCACTGAAGTTTTACTAGTATTTGAAGATCAACTTGCCTATTGTCAAGAAGATATTTGTCAACAGTTTGAACATTTAATTTGATTTGTTGTTCTGTTTTTAATAAACGCAATGAAATTTGCATTACTAAATTTATAATTCGTGTAAATTTAAACTTGTGCTTTTTTTCTTACTTACGTGTATACGTTTGGAGTGGAATTGTAGATAGAGGGTGGGTTTGGTGGGAAGGGTGAGCGTGCGTGCGGAAATGGAGGCAGTTTTCTGGTTGTAACTTCGCCCCAGATTACATTTGTAAACGTCAAGGTTTTCCCCTAATACGTCTTATCGCGGCCCCTGGCAGCCGGACAATGGTCGGCGTCCCGTTCTTGGGTTCCGCCCGCAAAAACTAATCTTCGCAGCCAGATTAGGCCGTTACTGCCGCTGCAAGCCGACCCCTTCGAAGCATAAATCACGCGTAGCAGACCTTTCAGAAAAGTGTATCAAAAAAAATATCCTGCACCGAAAAAAGAAATGGAATAATTTAAAACCTCAATTATTCACTTAAATTAAATTCAAATATGAAATAATTAAAAATCTTAGTTACTTGCTTAAATAAAGAGTTTGTTGTAATTGCTGGCGTTTGTAATAATCATCGGTCGTTAAAATTTTTAAAATGAGAAAAATATCAAATGAATTTGTGTTCAGTATTCCGGCACCGGCACAAATTTGAAATATCTTTTATTCTTTCCGAGGTATTGTCAAATAGACATTTGCAACTATGACATTATACAGGCACTTTTTAATGAGAAATCTAGTAGCATGTTATAATTTAAGATAACTATAACATTTACCAGGGAATCATAGTTATCTGTTGTTTTTCTTATTGGCGCCATTTTGGATTTTCTGAATTCAGTGATGTATTACGCTCATAATTTATTGTACGTTTGGTGTGTAAAATTGTAATCTTTTGTTTTTTGGAAAGAGTGCCCTGGAAACAGTTGAGTAACTCAGTCATTTCACAATTCCTAGGGCCCATAATTTGCTTACATATTACCCTTGAGAAAAGGCATCCAGCTGATTTGGCGAATTCGTCAGTTTGATTCAACTTTTAAGAAAAATTAAATTACACTCAGCATATTGTTTTTAGTTTTTAATCAACAAGTTTGAAATTGGTTATTACAACTTGAAAAGTGTAAAAACAGTGGTTATTTACAATCTTTCGGCAAATCTTAACTAATTTGACAGTTTTAGTTTTAGAAAAGTTACTTCAACTCACTGACGTAACTTTAATAAAACTAAAATTGTCAAATTGCCTAAGATTTGCCGAAAGTTTGTAAATATCCACTCTTTTTACGCTTTTCAAATTGTAATAACTCATTTCAAAACTGTTGTTTTAAAAACTAAAAACAATGAGCCTGTTCATCAAAATATTCAACATTTAACATCTTTGGATTTGTTTGTGATGTATGTTATTACCTAATAAACGGTAAGTCGGTCTATTTTGTGCGATTGCAAAAATCTCAAACACAATCCGGTCATCAGAGAATTCCCCAACAGTTGGCAGTAAACTCCCAACTGTTTTCATTGATGAACGAGCCC
Organism: Philonthus cognatus; assembly: GCA_932526585.2. Classification (NCBI taxonomy): domain Eukaryota; kingdom Metazoa; phylum Arthropoda; class Insecta; order Coleoptera; family Staphylinidae; genus Philonthus; species Philonthus cognatus. Next base: position 29,448,809 of record OW052241.1, on the reverse strand, counting down.
AATATGCTGCCTGTAATTTAATCTTTCTTACAGAAAAAATACACAGAGATTCTGTTTTGTGTGACTCTCTATAAGAAAATTTAAAATGAATATTGAATATGATTTTCATCGAGTATATGGATTATTATTTTTTACGAGGAACATTTCGCTTGTGATGATAAATCGCGTCTCTTGGTCTAGTCCATATACTTGTGCCAATATGGAAATAATTCAGCAATTTAAATACAATATTGAGAATTAATCATACACATAAGCCAAACGATAAATTACCAGCGCACAATCCGTTCGATAAGGCGAAATAAAAAAGCCGCGAGTCCGTTTTTTTCCCTTTCCGGGGCGCATGATAAATTGATCTTGAATAAATAATAAAATATATTCGGCGCGGTTTTTCAAACGACGACGCGGTCTGGCAATTTTACAAGATTTTTTCCGTTATTATTCCCCGATAATGATTAATTATGCCGTGCGATTTTGTTTTTGTTTTATTTGCTTATGGGATAAATTAGGTATGGACAACGCATTAAAATATGTAAATATCAAGAATAGTTTGACGACAAAAAATTAAGTTAGATATAAAAAAAGAGGGCCTCTCCAAAATATCTAAACCAGCAAATTTTGAAGAGAGACACCCTCTATAAGCGCGGGAGTATAATGGAAGAAAAGAAACCACAATTTATGGTGTGTTGATGTTACAATTTATGACTTTATCTGTTAGAATAGCAGGTAGTTGTCCTTTTTTCCTATTTTAAAGTGTTTTAAACGTTCGTTCATGTTCTTTTGATGACTCCAACAATTTAACTCATTAATCAATATGTTATGCAATGGTATTATTTGGTTACGTTTTAATCAAATCGATTAAATAGAGCACGCTAATCTAGCAATAAAAAAATGCAAAATAAGGTTATGATCTGGGTTTAAAACGTGTTTAAAACATCTTTAAAACACGTTTAAAACGTGTTTAAAACAGAATATACAGGGCATTTTTCTTTTGTGTACATACACATTATGTTTGCAGATGACTTAAAGATTTTTAGAGTCATTGAAACGGCTACTGATCAGAGACTTTTACAACATGATTTAAACAATTTATCTACCTGGTGTACCAACAACTGTCTACAACTTAACCTAAAGAAATGTATGGCTATATCTTTTGGTCGAAATAGACGTAATTTATTTGAGTACTCTATAAATAACTACAATTTACCATTTGTTGAGAAAGTGCGTGATCTAGGGGTTATATTTGACTGCCGCTTAACCTTCATCCCACATATAAACAGTATTATAAGTAGATCTCTTTCGACGTTAGGTTTTGTAAACAGATTCTCTAAACAGTTCAGTATAAATACATTCAGAACTCTTTACGTTACTTTAGTTCGCCCTCATTTGGAGTACTGTTCTGTAATATGGACACCACATTTTAACAACCACAGTGACTTAATTAAAAAGGTCCAAACTAGATTTTTATTACTTGCTTCACATAAGCTAGGTATTGCCCGGATAACTTATAGCCGATCTTATATGCTAAATGAATTAAATTTAAAATCTCTGCGCTACAGAAGAGTTATGCTTGATTTGTGCTATGGGTACAAACTAATTAATGGCTTTGTGAACAGTAGCATATTGGCATTAAACTTTAATTTTTGTTCTACGAAACAAACCTTTGTTTCGTATAAACACCCATCGCACAAATTATGCCTCTAATAATCCTGTTTGTCGCATAATGAAATATTGTAATATACTAAATACATTTCCAAACTATTTAATATTTTGTAATTCTTACAATATGTTTAAGCGCCACCTTTCGCTCATTGATCTTGTAGTTGTTTTTTAATTGTATTTATTAGCTAATTGTAACTTGAATTTTATAACTATCATGTGCATTGTATTATTTGTTATATGTTTAATTTACACACATTTATTATTATTATATATATATTTAATGTAAAATGGAGATTTCCGTACAAATAAATAAATAAATAAATAAATATCCCGATAATTACAGCATGTTATAAAGTTGTGGGAAATCGTAGTTTTAATGCGGTTAATTTAAGGCTTTAAACGAGTGCTTTCCACTCCCAGACTAAGCATGAAGTAAAATTTCGAGTTTAGGAAACCCTAAGAATTTGGATTGGCCGCGTAGCGAAGCGGAGCGGTCAATCCAAATTAGGCTTTTCTAAACTCGTAATTTTACTTCATGCGCCACGCTTAAAAACACTGATTTACAGTGCAGTTCAAAAAACACACACTTACAACAACGGTTATAGGCAGCCTAATATACGTTAGAGTTATTGGGTTGCCTATAATCACTGCTTTAAACAATTTTTTCAGCGCAGAATTTGACTCACGTTTTATCCACTTTTACATATTAGATTGCTAAAGCCGTATATTTTAAACTTTACGATATTTCAGTGTTTTATACGCGTGGCGCATGAAGTAAAATTTCGAGTTTAGAAAAGCCTAATTTGGATTGGCCGCTCCGCTTCGCTACGCGGCCAATCCAAATTTTCAGGCTTTTCTAAACTCGAAATTTTATTTCATGCTTAGTCTGGGAATGGAAAACCCTCGTTTAAAGATTTAAATTGAAATCTTGAACAAAACACAACGAACGTCGAAAAAATTACATTGTATGCATATGGATACCTGAAAGAAAAAATCCCTGTATTTAAAAACCACATTTATGCACACACAGCTTTATTGTAATAAAATTTTATGTTTGATCATGTAATTTAAAATATCTTAGACAATTTAGCTAAAATTTAAAAACAAACAAAAAATGTTAATGAATTAATATAAAATATAATTTAGCAAATATTTATTTTTAGCAGCTAAGAAAAAAATGGTTTTAAACAAATACAACGTTTAAAACATGTTTTAAATAAATTTAAGATTTAAAACATGTTTAAAACGAAACCGTTTAAAACACGACGGCTGTTTTTAAACATGTTTAAAACTGTTTTAAAACAAAGTGTTTTAAACATAACAACCCTAGTTATGATTGATCATCTAACGAGTGTTTCCAATCCCAGATTAAACATGAAGTAAAATTTTGAGTTTAGAAAAGCCTGAACATTTGGCTCGGGCGTAGCGCAGCAGAGCGACTGAGACAAATTAGGCTTTTCTAAACTCGAAATTTTGGTTCATGCGCGAGGCGTATAAAACGCTGATTTAATGTGAAATGGTCTATAAGCAACCAATTCGCATGTGAAATACGTTTTGTACGACAATCATCAATTCTTTAAATGACGGAAAAAGTGCTATAATAAACATATACATTATTTTTGTATTAACAACGTGAACACCATCTACTGTCAATAGCACTACTCCAAAATTGACAGCAGATAGTGTTCACATCGTCAATGTATATGTAAATTACACATGACTACTAAAATGGTTATAGATGTTCAGTTTTCTTCTGGATTTTAAAATGCACAATCAATTGACATTTATAGTAGTCATTTTGTGAGTACAATAGACAAGACTATTGGCAGTAGATGGCGTTCACGTCGTCAACCTAAATGTAAATTACATATGACTATTAAAATTGTCAATTTATAGTGCAATTTGAAATCCAGAAGAAAACTAACCATCTTTATTCATTTTAATAGTCTCATATGTAATGTACATTTAAAATAACGACGTGAACTATTTATGAAATAGAAAAAATCTAAAATCTAAAATCAAATGACAACAAAACAATATTTGTCAACCATTAGTTTAATTATTGAAAAATGCAGCTTTGTTATTTGCTTCCAAAGGCTACTTGTTTAAGTCGTGACAATTGTGAATTTTTCATAATACTTTCTATTAAGTTTGCTTTTAATTTTTTAACAAAATAAGATAGCATATTTTTTCTCTATAAAGTTTATTCAGAAAAATTAGCTCTTTTGAAATATCTAAAAATATAGGTATGTATCTGGGGAAAAAAATTTCGATGACGTCATTACTTCAGTTTCAAAATTTAGAAAATTATGCAATTTTGGATTAAAATGGACCTTACTCAATCCCATTTATAAACCTTTTTTCAGATTTTTTCTACCGTTTTTCCTTTTCTAATAATAGAGCAGAGACATCAAGTTTCGCTTACCCTGTACATTTTATATGTAAAATGTTAATATTTTGTTTTTTGTAAAGAGTGCCTTAGAAACATTCGAGTAACTCCATTTATTTGACAACTCCTAAGATCCATAATTTGCTTACATATCACCCCTGAAGACGGGCATCCAACGATATATATTTTACCAATTGTGCTGTATTTTAAACTAACGAGTGTCTTCCATTCCCAGACTAACCATGAAATAAAATTTCGAGTTTAGAAAAGCCCCGCGTAGAAAATTTTCACAGAGCTTTTCTAAACTCAAAATTTTACTTCATGCGCCACGCGTATATAACACTGATTTAAAGTGAAGTTAAAAACGCACTGAAAACCAACCCAACTTCGATATTTTTCAAAATTGGATGTGTTCTTTTCTATCCATGGTGTAAACCTTTAGATATTCGTTATTTTCTTGTAAAAAAACTTCGATTCCATGTAGTCCTTCGGTCTCCATAGACCATGATTGGTCCTTCGAGCTGTAGCCTTTGTAAAATGGTAATAAACTTAGTCATCTAGAGTGATCCTTCAATTTGAAACTTCTAAGAACGAGTGTTGTCCACTCCCAGACTAAGCATGAAGTAAAATTTCGAGTTTAGAAAAGCCCCGCGTAGAAAATTTGTCGAGGGTCGCGCAGCGACCCGAGACTAATTTTCACGGGGCTTTTCTAAACTCGAAATTTTACTTCATGCGCCACGCGTATAAACCACTGATTTACAGTAAAGTTAAAAATATATAACGCTTAGATGTGATGATGATCAATATATTCCAAGATGTAAACGTCAGATACGTTTTAAAAAAATTTATTGACCTAAAATTGTACACGTAGACATAATTCTCGACTTTATTTTACAAATTTCGTATTAATTATAATAACATTTTAAATAATTTCATAAATATCAAATAAATCTTCCTATCAAAACCACCCCAAACCGGACAAAAGATAACGCCACGCGCCGGCTCAAAACACATGGACTTCTTACTACCTGCTAATATCGGGTTGTCATTGACACCCAAAAAATGCGGTTGGTTTTCATAATGAATTACCCCTTGAGTGCTCGGTCTCTTTCCCCTTACCCTCCAACATTTTAGGAAAGAGATAGAAATCGGAAGATTTTAGAGTTTTTGCTCTAGTCGCTAAAAAAAGTTAGAAAATGTAAGGGTTGTTTGAAAGTAAACATTTAAGTTGCACATAAGAAAATATTTGCAAAATGTACCTACCTCAGATCAAACATAAAATCAAGCCGAGTCGGCTGTGAATCATAAACATTCATTTGATTTTCATAATAAATCTAAAATTGTTCTTAAGTTGACAAAATTCAATATTTTAGAATAGGGATTTAGGTAAATGTTGGTAGTCTGTCCGAAATGTTTTAGTGGCATTGTCATTTTAATTTTAATGTTGCAATTGACGCTCTTCATTCACATCAAAATGTTTAAAAAATAACGAAATTTTAACGAAAACCGAAAACCTAGGGTGATTTTATCTCTTCGTAAAACAAAAATTAGTGTTTAAATGCATTGAAGACTTTAAAACTCAAAATAAAGAAGAGATTTGTGAGAGAGCTTCCCGAATTTTTGATGTACGGTATTATAAAAGGTTTTATTCCCTAAATAAAATTTACTTTAGGAATAAATTAATTTATTCCAAAGATTTCGGTATTATAAACACAAAATAACTTTATTTGGCTAATAAATCTCCCCAGTAAATTATTTTTTTGTTTTTCTACCAAGTAAATTTTATTCTCTAAATAATTTGACAGTTAAAAGTCAAAAGTGTATTATATTATTATAATTACTTTAGATTCTACTACTTGTATTTATTAATTTCATTACGGTTATCATGTCTACCATATCATCTGTGTCAGATTTAAGTTCGCTCACAGTATCTTCCCTGACAGTGATTAATTCGAACCACAAGACATTCTAAGGAGTCGAAGACCTAGAGATTTTCAAATCAGACATAACCAGGGATTTTTATACTTAAAGCGTACACATGCTTTATTAAAATTAGTTCCCTTTAAAGTTTTAAACGAGTGATTTCCACTCCCAGACTAAGCATGAAGTAAAATTTCGAGTTTAGAAAAGCCTGAAAATTTGGTTTGGTCGCGTAGCGCGAAGCGCGGAGCGACCAAACCAAATTTTCAGGCTTTTCTAAACTCAAAATTTTACTTCATGCGCCACGCGTATAAAACACTGAGGGCACTGAAATATTGTGAACTTCAGTTGAAATCAGTGTCTTGTACGCGTGGTGCATGAAGTCAAATTTCGAGTTTAGAAAAGCCTGAAAATTTGGTTTGGCCGCTCCGCGCTTCGCGCTTCAGGCTTTTCTAAACTCGAAATTTTACTTCATGCTTAATATGGGAGTGGAAATCACTCGTTTAAAACTTTAAAGGGCCTGGGAGTGGAAAACACTCGTTTAGGTCTTTTATAATTTCTAATAAGCTTTCGTTTTCTTGTTCTGTGTAATTCTGTCCTATTCCACGGTTATTCTCCATAATTATAAGGAATTATACTAAATTTCAAATTTGATTGACAATTTAATTTGAAATATTAACAATTCAATTTAACAAATTGGCGGTTCTAGCTATGGCCACAGTGAAAATGTATAATTTCGGTCTGTAATCTACTAATTACATTATTTTTTTCTGGAATTGCTATTTACTTGGTAGGTTTCCTTTATAATCCGCAATTAGTTTACTAGGTAAATAAATTGAATGCACAAATAGTTATCTAATAATTTTTTAATCGATTATAACACCGGGCATGAATTAAATTAAATTGTAGATATTGTACTGCGAGAAAATAATACAGAAAGACTGAGAAAAGTCTGGTAAACAATCTTCTACCCATTATTATTACATTAGCAAACGAAGCAAATTCAGAAAGTGATCCTCGGTGATAGTTTATAGTAAATAGGGTAGAATTTACAAGAGGTGTCCTGTGATTACAGATTTGAAATCATTGACACAACTTTTCTTTAAGGTATTTTCATATTAACATTATTTCTTATACTTTTGTGTGCTCAATTACAACTTATAGTAAACTCTCTTAACTAGGAGATTTATATTAGTATAGTTAAGGTAAATAATAAGGTCTCACATTCTTCATACCTGCTAATGACATAATCCCCTTTTTTACTTATAAATAACGACCATATTTTTCAATCATTCCATTTCCGTGTACTTGTTCATTCCCCACACAACACATTTTCCAAGTAAGTTTATTTTAAATTTATTCCTACCTTTTTTTTTAAAACGTCATAAGCAAAGCTATATTGAAGAGAGATAAATCTCGAAACGCGTCTATAGATAGCCTAAGACATTAGCTATAATCAAAGTCCTTTCACTTCTAATTTTTTATTATTTCTCCTTTCATTTTTAATTTGTATTTGTGAGTTGGTTTGAAGACAATTTGACCTAAACGTTATATATACTTTAATAGAGCGTTGTAACAAATCAAATTAAATAAGATTTTAAATATTTCATTGTATAATTCAATATCCGGAGGTGTATTTGCACGGGAAGTAGTTGTTTCAATGGATATTTATCGTCTTAAGTTGACTTAATAATTAAGACATTGTTTGTATTTTCATGATATAGTAATAGAAATATCAAATTAAAACGTATCGAATATCCTATAAAATTTCGTGTATTGAAAAAAATCGAGTGGATGACGTGTGTCAATAAAGTGAAATGTCCAGAGAGAGGCTGCCGCACGCACGCCGGGTATTCCCGGTCGGGAAGTAAAAACTGCAGAAAATTAAAATAAGTGGACCGTATCGGGTTACACATGCGGGAGAGCGAAAAAAATAAAATAGGGTTCGAGCGGAAAAAAAATGGGGAGCGAGGAAACGGTCAGGACGCGCGGGGCTTTTAGCCGCTGCCAATATTTTAAAATAAATAACTTTAAAAGGAATCTATGGGCCGTGGGGTCGAAATTACCGGCCTAATCCTTATTTATAACATGGCCGTGCGTCTGACAGGGAATAGCCCTTATATCTAGTTACGACCCACTACTTCCAAGGCAGAAACGAAAAAATATCCACTGCTGACTCGGCTGCTGCTGTTGGGAATATCCCTACACCAGAGTCACCCTTAATTCCGATAATGATATTGATAGATGTTTACATTTTGTAATGCTTCAGAGATTTAATATAATCTATAAGTAATCATACTGAAATTTAATTGCTGGTATCGCCATCTATGGCTCGTTAGTGTTTTAGAATAATTATACAGCCTTCGCAGATAAAATGCATAAACTTGGAACCAAATCCTCAAGGACGGTATACGGTAAGAAGGATCGACAGAATCGAAGATTTTGGAGTGGGGGTTCAGATCTCTTACGTCACAAATGAGCGCTTAATTTAAATGTGGTTACTTCATAGTAAACTTTAGGTAAACATGCATAAACTCTAAATTTTCTAATATTCGTTGTGTTTAAAAAGAGTTCAATTTGAATCTTTAAACGAGTGTTGTCCACTCCCAGACTAAGCATGAAGTAAAATTTCGAGTTTAGAAAAGCCCCGTGAAAATTTGTCGAGGGTCGCGCAGCGACCCGAGACAAATTTTCTGGGCTTTTCTAAACTCGAAATTTTACTTCATGCGCCACGCTTATAAAACACAGATTTTAAGCGAAATTCGAATATATATATAAACTTCACAATATTTTAGTGTTTTATACGCGTGGCGCATGAAGTAAAATTTCCAGTTTAGAAAAGCCCAGAAAATTTGTCTCGGGTCGCTGCGCGACCCTCGACAAATTTTCATAGTGCTTTTCTAAACTCGAAATTTTACTTCATGCTTAGTCTGGGAGTGGACAACACTCGTTTAAAACTTCAAATTGAACTCTTTTAAAAATCAACGAATGTCAGATAATTAAGAGCTAAAATAATTAAGAAATAGTAATGTGACTTTATAAAAATAATGACAATTGCGGATATTCCCTGTTTTTTTAAAGTTCAATTTAAAGCTTTAAACAAGTGTTTTTCACTCCCAGACTAAGCATAAAGTAAAATTTCGAGTTTAGAAAAGCCCCGTGAAAATTTGTCGAGGGTCGCGTAGCGACCTAAGACAAATTTTCTAGGCTTTCCTAAACTCTAAATTTTACTTCATGCGCCACGCTTATAAATCACAGATTTTAAGCGAAATTCGAATATATATAAATTTCACAATATTTTGGTGTTTTATACGCGTGGCGCATGAAGTAAAATTTCGAGTTTAGAAAAGCCCAGAAAATTTGTCTCGGGTCGCTGCGCGACCCTCGACAAATTATCACGGGACATTTCTAAACTCGAAATTTTACTTCATGCTTAGTCTGGGAGTGGACAACACTCGTTTAAAACTTCAAATTAAACTCTTTTAAAAATCAACGAATATCAGAAAATGAACAGCTAAAATAATGAAGAAAAAGTAATGTGATTTTATAAGAATAATGACGATTGCGGATATTCCCTGTTTTTTTTTAAGTTCAATTTAAAGCTTTAAACAAGTGTTTTTCACTCCCAGACTAAGCATAAAGTAAAATTTCGAGTTTAGAAAAGCCCCGTGAAAATTTGTCGAGGGTCGCGCACCGACCCGAGACAAATTTTCTGGGCTTTTCTAAACTCGAAATTTTACTTCATGCGCCACGCTTATAAAACACAGATTTTAAGCGAAATTCGAATATATATAAATTTCACAATATTTTAGTGTTTTATACGCGTGGCGCATGAAGTAAAATTTCGAGTTTAGAAAAGCCCAGAAAATTTTTCTCGGGTCGCTGCGCGACCCTCGACAAATTTTCACGGGGCTTCTCTAAACTCGAAATTTTACTTCATGCTTAGTCCGGGAGTGGAAAAAACTCGTTTAAAGCATCAAATTAAACTCTTTTAAAAATCAACGAATGTCAGAAAATTAACAGTTAAAATAATTAAGAAAAAGTAATGTGATTTTATAAAAATAATGACTTACCATGGAATTGATACAACAATTGCGGATATTCCCTGTTTTTTAAAGTTCAATTTAAAGCTTTAAACAAGTGTTTTCCACTCCCAGACTAAGCATGAAGTAAAATTTGGAGTTTAGAAAAGCCTCGTGAAAATTTGTCGAGGGTCGCGCAGCGACCCGAGACAAATTTTCTAGGCTTTTCTAAACTCTAAATTTTACTTCATGCGCCACGCTTATAAAACACAGATTTTAAGCGAAATTCGAATATATATAAATTTCACAATATTTTAGTGTTTTATACGAGTGGCGCATGAAGTAAAATTTCGAGTTTAGAAAAGCCCAGAAAATTTGTCTCGGGTCGCTGCGCGACCTTCGACAAATTTTCACGGGGCTTTTCTAAACTCGAAATTTTACCTCATGCTTAGTCCGTGAGTGGAAAAAACTCGTTTATAGCATCAAATTAAACTCTTTTAAAAATCAACGAATATCAGAAAATTAACAGTTAAAATAATTAAGAAACAGTAATGTGATTTTAAAAAAATAATGACTTACTATGGAATTGATACAACAATTGCGGATATTCCCTGTTTTTTTAAAGCTTTAAACAAGTGTTTTCCACTCCCAGACTAAGCATGAAGTAAAATTTGGAGTTTAGAAAAGCCCCGTGAAAATTTGTCGAGGGTCGCGCAGCGACCCGAGACAAATTTTCTGGGCTTTTCTTAACTCCAAATTTTACTTCATGCGCCACGCTTATAAAACACAGATTTTAAGCGAAATTCGAATATATATAAATTTTACAATATTTTAGTGTTTTATACGCGTGGCGCATGAAGTAAAATTTCGAGTTTAGAAAAGCCCAGAAAATTTGTCTCGGGTCGCGGCGCGACCCGAGACAAAATTTAACGGGGCTTTTCTAAACTCGAAATTTTACTTCATGCTTAGTCTGGGAGTGGAAAACACTTGTTTAAAGCTTCAAATGAAACTTAAAAAAGCAGGGAATATCTAAAGATTTACAGGAAATAGACTGAATTTGGAATACGTAAACTCACTGTGTAATGTAAATACATATTTAAGGAATGCGAAAAGGGCAAATTAATATTTACAACATGTTAATAACCACTGAGCAAATACATTTTAAGTAATGATTTATCAACATTAAAACAACATTTAATGTTGTTACAATGTTGATACCAAAATAATATTAAAAAATCTATCTAAGAAAGTACAGCGAAACCGGAAAGAGAGGTTATGATAGACTCAAAAACGTAACCAAATACAACAACAATGACGTTGCATTTGGTTACGTTTTTGAGTCTATCATAACCTCTTTTTCCTATTTCGCTGTACTTTCTGAGATAGATTTTTTAATATTATTTTCTCTCGCATGAAGTAGAGCCTACGGGGAAAGGGGTAGGGGAAAACATGGAAAGATCCAATTCTGTCATACCTTGTAACACATATGTGTTCATATGTGTAACGCCTATCGACGTACCTTACCAAACACTAACACTTTCTTCGCAATCATTTTTATTTTGCTAGGAGTACATTTTAAGTAGTACATACACATTATCGAACGCTTTATGCATAAAATGAAAATAGAAACTTTTTTATTTGAAGTTATCCTCTGAAATCTGTGATAAGCGCGCAAATTATTGACAGTCTTGTCAGATTTTCGTCTGTCATCATGGATTGTATAAATTCTTAGGGCGTAACTAGCGGATGTGGCGTCTATCACCAACTCAACTCAATGCGCGCAGTATTGCTCAGCCATCTTAAGAGGAAATCGACCGCTCTCTAAACGTATAAAACTAAGCATACTGCCGTCTTAATTACATCCTTGTTTAGGGATGAAATATTTTGAAAAAATAGGTATACTTTAAGGAAAATGGAATCTTAATGCCTGTCTTAATAAAATATTTCCCACTTTGACCGTTCTTTTATAAAAAAATATTAAACATTGTTAAACTAGCGTAATCGCATCTTCAATATAATTTTTTTCTGCAACATTTATAAAAAATATTGGGAAACTAAATCAGTCACATTGTAGAAGAATTCTTTTCGAAGAATTTTAATTTTTGTCAATTATTCCTATTGTACAATAAATTCACTGGGATGTCGCGCGATATTGAAGTTTTAGAAAATTTGAAAAACTGTTTTACGCGCGACATCTTAGTGACTATATTTAACCAAATATATAAATGAAATAAATCACATATCTTTGCAAAGGAATTATCTACAATGTGACTGATTTATTTTTTCAATATTATTTATAGATACTGCAGACAAAAATAAAATTAGGAACGCGATTTCGCTAGTTTACTAATGTTTGATATTATTTCATGAAATAACGGTAAATGTATAAACTATTTTATTGAGACGATCTTAAAGATTGTACTTTCCTTGAAGTATACCTATTTTTTCAAAATATTTCATTACTAAACAAGGATGTAATTAAGACGACATTATGCTTAGTTTTATACGTTTAGAGAGCGGTCGACTTCCTCTTAATCTGGCCAATGAGTTGAGTGTTGAGCAGATCCAAAACCCGCCAGAATTGTTTTTTTTCCGGCCATTCTATACTCTAAATTTAATTCATGCTAAATCAAGGAAATCTAACACTTATTAGAAGTTTCCAATTGAACTGGAACGTTGATTTTATGAGTTTTATGAAAACTCATGTTGTAGAGTTTTTCTTAATTTTCTGTGATAATAAATAATCACCAAAATGAATCGGTAAATTGAAAAACTCGCTAATCACTATTTATTCCATACGCACACTTCTATTCAATAAAATTAAGTACACAAAATATGTTATAGTTTAAATCGGACATAATGAGTTTCCTAGTTACGACAATATAAAAATATTAAAAGTGCGATTCGTTTCGCAATCTACAACAAGTTAGTCTTACAAAGACTATATGAATATGAATAATTTGACCCAAATTGTTACATTTGCAGCAGGTTACTGTATGTAACAGCAAACACTTGTTGTATAGTTCAATGTCCGTCGGGGTATTAGCCCGGGAAGTAGTTGTTTCAATGAGTGTTTGATATAGTCTTTGTAAAACTAACTTGTTGTAGATTGCGAAAAGAATCGCACTTTTAATGTTTGAAGTATTCTGCAACCAAGAATTGGCAATTTCATTTATACTTAATATGAAAATATGTCAATTTCCTTAATGCAAAAATGCTGAGTCATTTAGACAACAATTAAAAAATTCTAATTCCAACTAAAATAGAAGATGGTTTTTCTATTTCGGCTTTGTTGTATTTATTACAAGCGTTTTTTTTTTAAAGGTCTTAGTTTTATTTTAATAAAGGTGTTATTTTGAAGTTATGGTGTTTTATCATTTATTGAAACTGCTGCTAGGCAATTACCACAGAGCCGATTTATACAACTAGAATATTGTTAAAAATAGTTATGAGACTTGTGTTTAATTTTATTGTACAGAAGTGTACTTAGTGATTTTTACTTGTATTCGATGTCACAATGATAACATTTTCAATACTTAAAATCAAGTTGATTTGCCATAAGAGGGATCAATAATGCAATATGTTTCAAAATAAATCCGCATTAAATTTTTAAATTACCAGAAAATAACATTAAAATCGGGGGGTTGCGATTCGAAGCGAATGCAAGAATTTCCGGTACATAAACCATCGCCAAATTCTATGAAACCCTTTTTTTTCTCAAAAATCAATCAATAATTTCAACCGTGAATAAGTGTAGCGGAAACTCCATCCGTTAATTCCCCGGATCTTCACACGCAACCCTTTTTATTTATTTTTTTTAGTCGCATTGAAAAAAAGAGTGCGTATAAATCAACCCTTTTCGCCTTTTCGCCAATATCTACCTGGAAGTAACAGCCAGGTAGAGAGAGGTAAGGGTTAGATGTGTTATTTATTTCACATGGTCACAAAAGGTAATGCATGTAACGGTTTATCTGTTTCTGGGTCAAATTTTTTGGTTAAAAAAGGGATCGAACAAGCGCTCGGTTAGTGTATTTATTTATTTATTTTAGCGAAAATGTTTGGGAAATATTTTGTGAATGAGGGTTGTATCAATAAGGGTAATAATAAAAATAGAAAGTTAAGTTAGGCTTTGAGAATGCATCGAATTATTTTCAATACAAATTAAATATAAAATTACAATAATATTCGCACAAACCGTTGATTATTAACCCTTTCATCACTGGAATTTTTCTATTGCCCAAAAAATGTATTTTACACTGCATATGATTTATTATTATCTTAGATATACAGAGAGTTTTTATTTTAACTATACATATCTCAATACACTGTATACGCTGTAAATTTTCGGACACTCGTTGTTTTTACAAATATTTCAAATTGAACTTTCGAACGGTGTTTTCCACTCCCAGATTTAGCATGAAGTAAAATTTCGAGTTTAGAAAAGCCTGAACATTTGGTTTGGTCGCATAGCGCGAAGCGCGGAGCGGCCAAACCAAATTTTCAGGCTTTTCTAAACTCGAAATTTTACTTCATGCGCCACGCGTACTAACCACTAATGTGATGTAATGTTGAGAATACACTTTTTTAGCATACTGCTTTAATAGAATATTTTGAAATTCATATAAAGTCAGTGTTTTATACGCGTGGCGCATGAAGTAAAATTTCGAGTTTAGAAAAGCCTGAAAATTTGGTTTGGTCGCGTAGCGCTACGCGCTACGCGACCAAACCAAATTTTCAGGCTTTTCTAAACTCAAAATTTTACTTCATGCTTAGCCTGGGAGTGGAAAACACTCCAAATTAAACTATTTTAAAAAACAAACGATTATCGGAAAAGGTACAGCTCATGCATAGATATAAGTATATTTAAAAAAAAAATCCCAGTATGTTTACTAAATTTTAGTGGTGGCAAATTCCACCGTCAGGACCGAAAGAGTTAAGACTATAGATAGCCTATAACAATTATTTTAATATAAATCTCGTTCATTTATATGTTCCTTATAATGACTCATTTTTTTATTGTTTGTTAGCAGAGCTGGGCAGTACTGGAGTACAAGTACTCAAAATTTGTACTCTGAGTACTTTTTGTGTACTCGGACTGAGTACCAAGAGTTCTTTATTTTCCAAGTACTTGTACTTGTACTCAACTCGTTCTTAGATAGCAAAATAAGCACAAATACATTAAGATGTGCCTAGATAAGTTTATTTAACTCTAAATGTCAAAACAAGCAAAAACAATTTGTAACCAAAGTGATATTTTACCTTTAACTTTATCAAGTAAAAAATTTATTTCGTTTACATTTCCCTACCAATTTTCACGTATAACGTCAATTTTGTCAATATACAGAGTCTTTATAAATGATCAAACGTTTTCAAATAACGCACCAAAACATCAAAACAGCAAGTACTATTTAATTGTAAAACACGATAAATCGGAGATATTGAAAATACACAAATTGACATAAATGAAATTGGAACGCTAATAAGAAACTACAGGTTACTGCCAACCTCAAATAGCAAAAATAACTTGTGATGCGTTATTTGAAAACGTTTTATAAATTATGAAGGCTCTGTACATCGTCCATACATCACAAACTGTCAAAAAGTAACATTATCAACAAATTCCGTGAACTGTCGTAATTAGACTAAATCGTCACCGTCCTGGGCTGACGCCGGCTTATGTTACCTGTCACTGTTGACATGTAGCCGGTTATTAATATATTTTACACTGACTTTCATTTTTAACGTAAAATGTCAAAACTGTCTAAAATCTAAGAAGTTTCATATCTTATATCGTTAGTTTCTTCGATTAGTCGACAATCTTGAGTTAGAGAACAGTCACTAATGCTAGGTTAGAGATCGAGTAAAATAGAAGTGACTTCCGGGGAAACTGGAAGTGCTATTAAAGTTTCATAATCACCACTAAACTCGAAATTATTTTTAATATAAATGAAACAAATATTTCAAATTGATATCTCAATTAATAAAAAAAACTAAAGCGGGTGATCTTCTTTTGTGTTACACCCGGTATAAAAATGATTCTGTTTTTGATGATAAAATATCAATTTATAAATGAAATTGCCAATTCTTGGTTCCAGAATACTTCAAACATTAAAAGTGCGATTCTTTTCGCAATCTACAACAAGTTAGTCTTACAAAGACTATATCAAACACTCAGTAAAACAACTACTTCCCGAGCTAATACCCCGACGGACATTGAATTATACAACAAGTGTTTGCTGTTACATACAGTAACCTACTGCAAATGCAACAATTTGAGTCAAATTATTCAGGCCATCTATAGACGCGTTTCGAGATTTATCTCTCATCAGTATAGCTTTGCCATTCCCTCTAAGTAATTTGACACCTTAGACTGGCGGTCACGTTACCGTTCAAACATAAGTATAAATGAAATTGCCAATTCTTGGTTGCAGAATACTTCAAATGTTGTATAATTCAATGTCCGTCGGGGCATTAGCTCGGGAAGTAGTTGTTTCAATGAGTGTTTGATATAGTCTTTGTAAGACTAACTTGTTGTAGATTGCGAAAGGAATCGCACTTTTAATGCTTGAAGTATTCTGCAACCAAGAATTGGCAATTTCAATTATACTTATGTTTGAACGGTAACGTGACCGCCAGTCTAAGGTGTCAAATTACTTAGAGGGAATGGCAAGCTATACTGATGAGAGATAAATCTCGAAACGCGTCTATAGATGGCCTGAATAATTTGACTCAAATTGTTGCATTTGCAGTAGGTTACTGTATGTAACAGCAAACACTTGTTGTATAATTCAATGTCCGTTGGGGTATTAGCTCGGGAAGTAGTTGTTTCAATGAGTGTTTGATATAGTCTTTGTAAGACTAACTTGTTGTAGATTGCGAAAAGAATCGCACTTTTAATGTTTAAAATATCAATTTGATAGTAAAATATCGGTAAATTACATAATGCCAATAATGTCATTTAATTAGTAGTGTGTTGTCATTACTGTCGGAATAGTGACGACAAAAAACTGCATTTTACCTAATATTTTGAATTGAAATGAAGTTGAGAATATTAACGTTTATTTAAAATTGGGTTTGGTATAATTGTTATTTTGTGGTGTTGGATTAGAGGTCACTATGTGGAGTTGGGTTAGGTTAGATGTCATTTTGTGGAGTTAGATTAGAATTCAATTTCTAAAGTTGGGTTGCGTTTGGTAAGGTATACATTAACCCTTATTAAACGCAACCCAACTTTCATATTAAATTCTAACCTAATTAACCTAAATGCCATCTAACCTCCCGAAAGTGACGTCTAATCCAACACCACAAAATAAAATAATTTATGAAGTTGGATTAGGTTAGTTTTGATGTCATTTTATGGAGCTAAGTTAGAATTAATTTTGTAGAGCTGGGTTTAGTTATTTTTATTTTGTTATTTAATGGAGTTATGTAAGGTTAGAATTAATTTTGTGGCGAAAACTGAGAATAATGACATTTATTTGGAGCGGGATTTAGTTTAAACGTTATTTTGTTGAGTTGGGTTAGATATCACTTTGTGCAGTTGGGTTAGGTTAGATGCCATTTTGTGGGGTTAGGTTAGAATTTATTTTCTGAAGTTGGGTTGCCTTTGGTAAGGTTAGATGTGTGTGGAGTTAAGTTTAAATTCATTATGTGGAGTTGTATTTTATTTAGATGTCATGTTGTGGAGTTGTGTTAGATTAGGTTGGATATCACTTTGTGAAAATTGAGAATATTGACGTTTATTTGGAGCTGAGTTTGGTTTAAACGTTATTTTGTGGAGTTGGGTTAGATGTCACTTTGTGCAGTTGGGTTATGTTAGATGCCATTTTGTGGAGTTAGATTAGAATTTATTTTCTGAAGTTGGGTTGCGTTTGGTTAGGCTAGATGTATTTTGTGGAGTTGGATTACGTTAGTTTAGATGTCGTTTTATAGTGTTAAGTTAGAATTAATTTTGTGAAATTAGATTTAGTTAGGTTATAGAAAGATTTAGTAGTCAGAAGTTTGCGAAGTCGAGTTAGTTTAGATGTCACTTCGTGGAGTTAAGTTGAGTTTTATTTAGATGTCATGTTGTGGAATTAGGTTAGATTAGGTTGGATGTCACTTTGTAAAAATTAAGAATATTGACGTTTATTTGGAGACGAGTTTGGTTTAAACGTGATGTTATGGAGTTGGGTTAGGTGTTACTTTGTGAGTTAGGTTAGATGTATTTTGTAGTGTTGGATTAGGCGTCACTATGTAGAGTTGGGTTAGGTTAGATGGCATTTTGTGGAGTTAGGTTAGAATTTATTTTCTGAAGTTGGGTTGCGTTTGGTAAGGTTAGATATATTTTGTGGAGTTGGATTAGGTTAGTTTTGATGTCATTTTATGGTGTTAAGCTAGAATTAATTTTGTGAAGTTTAATTTAGTTACATAAACATAAACATAAACACATAAACACATAAACACAATTTATTTCCATAAAGACTACAATACATAGTATAGGAACGTCAGAACAGAGTATAGAAAATATAAAATATAAAATATTTTAATTGCGAAAAACTAGATTAGATTGATGTAATATATCAATATAATCTAGTTTTTCGCAATTAAAATATTTTATAAAATTAATCGGATCTTGGCCGACTTTATTATGTACAATTGTATTTGTGGCCCGCGAAGAAGATAGTTTGGAGACCCCTGGTTTAGATTATAAAATGCATCGTTAGTAAAAATGCACTTCAGGCTCTTTTTAAATAGGTGGTAATTTAGGTTGCGAATGGTTGGGGGAAGTTTGTTGTACACCTTAACACTGACTATATTCCAGGATCTGTTTGAAAGCTCCAGATGAACTTTACGTTGCAATAGTAAATTGTTATGACGTGTTTTGTAGTTGTGAGGTGCGCGATGATCCAATTTGTATTTATTTAAATATGCGTATTTACAGAGTTCGAGTAGAAGCAATGACAGTAATGTTAATATAGATAAATTTTTAAAATGTGTATGACATGCTTGCATTTGGCCAATATTTAAGATTCGTCTAATTATCAGTTTTTCAGTAATGAAGACTTTCTCATGCCAGTGTGAGCAGCCCCAGAGAAGAAGTCCATATAATAATTTAGATTGCACTTCAGTATAATAGATTTTTTGTAGTGCTGTAAGATTTAGGCAGTGATGTAATGCTCGAAGTTTGTAGGCTGATTTATTTAGATTACTAATTAGCTTCGTGCAGTGTTCATCCCATTTTAAATCGCTTGATATTGTGACTCCCAAAAAGTTAACATGGTCGGTTGTATTTGTTATTTCATTATTGACTACTAATTTTACAGTACTGTCAATTTTCTTCTGCGGATTATGAAACAGTATTATTTTTGTTTTATCGGAATTTAAGAAAAGGCCATTTGTCTGGAACCAGTTACAGAGTCTAGAGAGAGCTATGTTTCCGGAAGTTTCAACTGTTCTAATTGATGCGTCTATAACTAGGACCGAGGTATCATCAGCATACATAGCAATGTGGTAATCACTACGGTATTCAGCAACATCGTTAATGTATAGGATAAATAGTATTGGTCCCAATATTGATCCTTGTGGAACACCCAGTGACGAAGACAGGATCTCAGATCTGTGTCCCCCGCCTAGGCCACTCTGGTTAGAAATTTCCACAAAATAAGACCTATTGGATAAATACGAGGCAAACCATTCGCCCGCTAGGCCCCTCACGCCATATGAATTTAATTTCCAGAGCAGACGACAGTGGGGGACACTTCTTATTTTCCAGTTCTTGCAGAGTTTCACCGCAGAAGTGCAAAAGGGCGTTTGCCGTTGATTTTCCAGGTAGGAACCCAAATTGCTATCTCAAACTATAGACCTAATAATTGTATTTATAATATTGTATTTATAATATTGCGTAAAGATGGTAACGGTACTGGGGTGGCGGAGGGCGGAAAAAAGAAAGGAGATGATATAATTTTGTGTTTTATTATTATTTATAATATTGCGTAAAGATGGTAACGGTACTGGGGTGGCGGAGGGCGGAAAAAAGAAAGGAGATGATATAATTTTGTGTTTTATTATTATTTATAATATTGCGTAAAGATGGTAACGGTACTGGGGTGGCGGAGGGCGGAAAAAAGAAAGGAGATGATATAATTTTGTGTTTTATTATTATTTTTTATTTGTAATTTTATTTTTTTATATGCCAATAAAGGTCTTTTTTTTTTTTATAGTATTGTGTCTTTCTAGGAAAGCAAAGAGACGCTGGAGCATGGCTTACTCAAAAACTTTTGATATTGAATTCGCCAGCATGATAGATCTAACTAGGACCGAGGTATCATCAGCATACATAGCAATGTGGTAATCACTACGGTATTCAGCAACATCGTTAATGTATAGGATAAATAGTATTGGTCCCAATATTGATCCTTGTGGAACACCCAGTGACGAAGACAGGATCTCAGATCTGTGTCCCCCGCCTAGGCCACTCTGGTTAGAAATTTCCACAAAATAAGACCTATTGGATAAATACGAGGCAAACCATTCGCCCGCTAGGCCCCTCACGCCATATGAATTTAATTTCCAGAGCAGACGACAGTGGGGGACACTTCTTATTTTCCAGTTCTTGCAGAGTTTCACCGCAGAAGTGCAAAAGGGCGTTTGCCGTTGATTTTCCAGGTAGGAACCCAAATTGCTATCTCAAACTATAGACCTAATAATTGTATTTATAATATTGTATTTATAATATTGCGTAAAGATGGTAACGGTACTGGGGTGGCGGAGGGCGGAAAAAAGAAAGGAGATGATATAATTTTGT
This sequence comes from Philonthus cognatus, assembly GCA_932526585.2. Taxonomy (NCBI): domain Eukaryota; kingdom Metazoa; phylum Arthropoda; class Insecta; order Coleoptera; family Staphylinidae; genus Philonthus; species Philonthus cognatus. The sequence continues at coordinate 29,428,033 of OW052241.1, read as the reverse complement.
GTTTTATTATTATTTATAATATTGCGTAAAGATGGTAACGGTACTGGGGTGGCGGAGGGCGGAAAAAAGAAAGGAGATGATATAATTTTGTGTTTTATTATTATTTATAATATTGCGTAAAGATGGTAACGGTACTGGGGTGGCGGAGGGCGGAAAAAAGAAAGGAGATGATATAATTTTGTGTTTTATTATTATTTTTTATTTGTAATTTTATTTTTTTATATGCCAATAAAGGTCTTTTTTTTTTTTTATAGTATTGTGTCTTTCTAGGAAAGCAAAGAGACGCTGGAGCATGGCTTACTCAAAAACTTTTGATATTGAATTCGCCAGCATGATAGGTCTATAGTTTGAGATAGCATTTCGATCACCCTTTTTAGGAATAGGTTTTATCATTGATTTTTTTAGTATGTTTGGGTATACACCTTTTTCAAACGACAGGTTAATTAAATAGGTTAGTGGTGTAGCTAGTAGATTTCTGAATTCTCTGATAATGTTACAGTATATGCCGTCTGGGCCAATGCAAGGCATGTTTTTCAGTTTATTCATTAATGTAACTATCTCAGTAGAGCTATACTCAAAAAGAAACATACTGTTCCCAATGCTGGTTTTAATTGGGAGGTCTGATGTATTTATGTCAAAGCCGCTACAAATTTTTTTTGGAATAGAGTCAAAGTAGTCAATGAAAGCGTTTGACACTTCTTTGGGATCGTTAGATAATGATTCACCTATTTTTAACGTAATATCGGGTTTTGCTGCATTCTTACCACTTAGAGATCTAATTATCTGCCAAGATATTTTTTGAGGATTATCCGAGCTACTGATTTTTGAAGAAAAGAATGCCTCTTTTGTTCGTTCACAGAGATGATTATGGCGCACTTTTGATTCTTTATATGAAACAAATAATTCGGGATATTGTTTTGTGAGGTGGAATAGATTTTTCAGTTTTTGGCTTGAAATTTTAATTTTATTTGTTACCGAAATGCTATCTCAAACTATAGACCTATCATGCTGGCGAATTCAATATCAAAAGTTTTTGAGTATGCCATGCTCCAGCGTCTCTTTGCTCTCCTAGAAAGACACAATATTATAAATACATTCCAATTTGGGTTCCTACCTGGAAAATCCACGGCAAACGCCCTTTTGCACTTCTGCGGTGAAATTCTACAAGAACTGGAAAATAAGAAGTTGCCTTTGGGAATATTTTGTGACCTTAGCAGGGCCGTTGATTGTGGCGTAAATAAGATGTTACTTTGCGAAGTCGAGTTAGTTTAGATATCACTTTGTGGAGTTGCGTTAAATTAGATGTTATTTGATAGAGTTTGGTAAGGTTAGAATTCGTTTTGTAGAATTGTATTTGGTTTAGATGTCATATTGCGAAGTTATGTTAGATTCAGGTAGATGTTACTTTGTGGAGTTGGGCTACATACATTTAACCATATTGTATGCAAAGTTAGATCAGATTCACGTGGGAATTTTCTAAATCTCCCATATTTTTCTAATCAAGTTCATCAAAATTATACTAAGGTCAACACATTACACTTTTACAGTTCCGTCACAAAAAACAAAATAAAGCGGCAAAAGCGCATGTCTGTGCCCATTTTTTTACAAATCTGTCAGCGAGAAATCAAAGTTTTAAAGAAAGTAGCACATAATTAGAAAAATAGAAAGTTATGGACATTCGCTGTTTTATAAAAGAGTTCAATTTGAAGTTTAAACGAGTGTTTTCCACTCCCAGATTAAGCATGAAGTAAAATTTCGAGTTTAGAAAAGCCTGAAAATTTGGTTTGGTCGCGTAGCGCGAAGCGCGGAGCGACCAAACCAAATTTTCAGGCTTTTCTAAACTCGAAATTTTACTTCATGCGCCACGCGTACAAATCACTAGCTTTAAGTGAAGTTCCAAATAAACGTCCTTAGCATACTGTTTTAGTAGCATATTGTGAAATTCGCAGTATTTCTGTATTTTATACGCGTGGCGCATGAAGTAAAATTTCGAGTTTAGAAAAGCCTGAAAATTTGGTTTGGTCGCTCCGCGCTTCGCGCTACGCGACCAAACCAAATTTTCAGGCTTTTCTAAACTCGAAATTTTACTTCATGCTTAACTTGGGAGTGGAGAACACTCGTTTAAAGCTTTGAATTGAATTTATCTATAAAAACAACGAATATCTAAAGATTTATAGCACATATGATGACTTTAATAATACGAACCAACACACTCTTGCCCTCGAGAAACTCGATTATTTTCTTTTTCAAAGAACTTTGAAACATTGAAAATAACAGTTTGAGCTTGCTCGTTATATCGTGCAATTATTTTAACAAGTGTGGGTAGTTACATGACACTTGTCAAAAAAATCATGCAAGCTTCAATTTAAATATCAGCATGCCAAATTGCATGTTTTCTGTTTCAACGAACCTTCATTAAGTAAACAAAGAAAAAAGTTCATGACGTCAGGGTAGAAAGGTGTTGACTATAACAAGTGTTTTCACTACTTAATTAAGCATGAAGTACTATTTCGAGCTTAGGAAAGCATGTTAATTTGGTTTTTTAGGCTATTCTAAACTCGAAATTTTATTTATTAATATATCTTTAGTTTGATCCTCACTGATTACTTGATGAAACATGATTGAATGAAAAATATATAAAAAAAGTCGTATAGATCGCAAACAGGAAGTCTTAATTAGGAAGACTATTATTAGGACTTCCTGTTTGCGATCTATACGAATTTCGTATATATTATTTATTCAATCATGTTTCATCAAGTGATCAGTGCGGATCAAACTAAATATTTATTAATAGACAGTTTTAAGACTACAGTAAATATACTAGGTAAGTAAGTTTAGTATGAGTGAAACTGAATACTATTGATGTTGAGTATAGTCTTACCTAACTAACTACCTTTTAATAAAGCAGTTTAAGTGTAGTTTGAATGAAAGTTGTACAATATATTTTTATAGCACGCATTTAGGTCTAGTATGAATGCATCTGCAATTATCCTGATTTAAATAGCTCTGCATACATCATCCCCCAACACTTACATTAAACACAGACAATGGTAATGGACATATCTAGGCGAAAAGCTGACTCACTAAAGCTCCTGGAAACCCGTAGAAAAGGAAAGCAAACAGAGCTTAAAAGCTCGCGCGCTCCAGAAAGAGAGGGGTGGATGATAAGGGGGCGAGCGGAGGTGGAAGAGAAGGAGGGCTTGTTTTGTGGCTATAACGGACGCAACTTTTGCTTACTTTGCAATCTTCTTATTATTGATCAGTGTCCGGTGGTCAGATGCGCGCGCACTGTCCGAACGCACTGTTTTACATCAAGGGGGTGGAGACTGGAGACGGGGGTCGCTTAGGTAGATCTAACTAAATCAATTCCACCTACTTTGTATTAATGAGGGTGGGCTTTTCTTTGTGTGCCGCTGCTGCGGGATCCGGAGGATAGTTGAGTTAATGCTAAACAAAGAAATCTGATGCTTTTTTACTTTTAATGTGAGGGGTTGAAGGGGATGCGGATTTTTTTTTAGAATATGCTTGTTTGAGGAGATAAAGATGGATTTATGTGTCTATAGAATGATTCATCAATTTAAAATCATAAAATATACTGTTTGGTGTTGTAGGCGTTCACTTTGTGGTACATCTTAAATACACTTGTAAATAAAACACTTTTTACTTTGTTTAACCACTGAATCTTACATTTAATTGTTTAACTTTAGTTTGAGAATGACTACTAGATAGTCGAAACTAGTCACACAATTAAATGTAAGATTCAGTGGTTAAACAAAGTAAAAAGTGTTTTATTTACAAGTGTCATAAAATATAATTAAAATTGCCAATACTTGGTTGTAGAATATTTTAATTATGATATGTAATGCAAACTATATTTGAATAATGCCCGGTATTATTAACGATTAATAAATCATTAGATAACATTTATGGAGTAAATTTATTTACCTAGTAAACTAATAAAATTGCGTATTATAAAACAAACCTACCAAATAAATAGCAATTCTAGAAATAAATAATTTAATTAGTACATTAGCTGGAACCACCAATTTGTTAAATTGAATTGTCAATATTTCAAATTAAATTGTTAATCAAATTGGAAATTTAGTATAATTCCTTATAATTATGGAGACTAACCGTGGAATAGGACTGAATTGAAAAGAACAAGAAAATGAAAGCTTATTAGAAATTATAAAAGACTTATTTTCCACTCCCAGGCTAAGCATGAAGTAAAATTTCGAGTTTAGAAAAGCCTGAAAATTTGGTTTGGTCGCGTAGCGCGAAGCGCGGAGCGGCCAAACCAAATTTTCAGGCTTTTCTAAACTCGAAATTTTACTTCATGCGCCACACGTACAAGACACTGGTTTCAAGTGGAGTTCATTTGTTCACAATATTTCAGTGTTTTCAGTGTTAAATTCGCGTGGCGCATGAAGTAAAATTTCGAGTTTAGAAAAGCCTGAAAATTTGGTTTGGTCGCTCCGCGCTTCGCGCTACGCGACCAAACCAAATTTTCAGGCTTTTCTAAACTCGAAATTTTACTTCATGCTTAGTCTGGGAATGGAAGACACTCGTTTAAAACTTTAAATGGAACTAATTTTAAAAAGCGTATGCATAAGTATAAATATCCCTGGTTATGTCTGATTTGAAAAACTCTAGGTCTTCGACTCCTTAGAATGTCTTGTGGTTCGAATTAATCACTGTCAAGGAAGATACTATGAGCGAACTTAAATCTGACACAGATGATATGGTAGACATGATAACCGTAATGAAATTATTAAACATAAGTAGTAATTATAATAATATAATACACTTTTGACTTTTAACTGTCAAATTATTTAGAGAATAAAATTTACTTGGCAGAAAAACAAACTAATAATTTACTGGGGAGATTTATTAGCCAAATAAAGGTAATTTGTGTTTGTAATACCGAAATTTTTGGAATAAATTAATTTATTCCTAAAGTAAATTTTATTTAAGGAATGAAACGTTTTATAATATTGGGCATAAAAGTTATTAATTTTATTATTATTATATTCGCTATAAATCATTACTATTACAGTTTTTACCAAACAATATTTTTAGTTTTAAAAACATTTATTGGATTTCGATTTGGATTTGGCACATGAAGTAAATATATCAAGTTTAGAAAAGCCTGAACATTTTCAGGCAAATTTCCATCAAATGTTTTTTTTTTCTTTCATAGAATTTTATAATTGTTTTCAACGGGATAATCATTTCTTTCAATCAAATCGAAAAAAAACCGTACGCGAAATCCGCGAATAAACCGTTAAAAGAAACGATGCATCATCTCCGACGAAAAAAATCTCGCTCCTTTTACAAACGGGTGCGATGATGCGTCATTTTTAAAATCCGTAATATGTCAGTGTCCGCACCGGAGCCTCGGCCGATATTTCACGTGGTCCACACGAACACATAAGAATCCCCGCATATACATATGTTTATTTGCGCATATACTTTCCAGTTTTTTTTTTTTTAAGCGGCGAAGAATATACAAAACGCGCGCGCCGAGCTTTTACGCAAGCAACCCTTAGGTGTGTGTGTGTATATTGATGGTCGCGAAAAGCGTCTGTCAAAATCCGAACACCGTATAATATATAAATTTGTGTTATTTACAAAGTGCACGCGCTAAAAAGTGGGTAAATAAATCACGCGCGGGGAAAAAAATGTGTCCCGTTAGCGGCGCAAGGTGGATTTCAAACTTCTTCAATAAATATTTTCAGTACTAACACTCTTATCAATAGACTATAATCAATTTTGTATTTTTTTGAAATACTTAATGGCTTCTGCTCACCGTCCAAAGTTGAATAATTTCGGAACGAAGAATGTACGCGAAAAAGTGTACAACATTTATTATTTATTACATCGCGCTTAATTATACTAGCATACAATTCTTGATTGTCAGAAATATATTTGTTCTATAATATAGTGCCATAGTAGAATCAATTGACCTTTTAGAACAATTATAAATATTTATGCACATGTCTAAAGCGTGTCCGAAAATTAACGTATGGTTTGAATTTGCCGCCATTTGTACAGTCAATTGTTGGCAACCTTTATAAAAAACAATTTGATGGCTGGGAGTTTAGGGTTAGTAAAAATAGGAAGTTACACGATACAACAACGTATTTTCATTATTGAACAAAATCTTAAAAACAATTAAAGTTTGGCGGCCATTGCTTCAAATTTTTATACAAAATGTGGTCGAAATAGTGTTTTAACATCGTCAACTGTGAAGAAATTAATTGAAAAATTCAGGAAGACTAGATTAGTTGGAGACGCTAAACACACTGATCGTCCAAAAACAGGCCGTTTAAATGTCAATATCGAAGCAGTGCGTGAGAGTGTTGGTAAAAATCCCAGAACATCAATTCGGCGTCGTGGACAAGAATTGCAAATTTCAAGAAGCTGTCTACAACGTATACTCATAAAAGATCTGTGTCTCCATGCTTACAAAATTTAGTTAACACAATAGAAAACTAATGACCATGCACAGCGAAGAGAGTTCGTTGAATGGATTATTGAACATCAACAAATGGATTATGATTTTTCGAGCAAAATCATCCTAAGCGATAAAGCACATTTTCACCTTGATGGCTTTGTTAATCGCCAAAATTGCCGTGTTTAGGGTTCGGAGAATCCACATGAAATTGTTGAAAAACAAATGCATCCATAACGTGTCACTGTTTGGTGCAGATTTTGAGCTGGAGGCATCATTAGACTATACTTTTTTTAAAAATGAGGCTGGTCAAACAGTGACTGTTACTTGTGCTTGATATTGCGACATGATAACACAGTTCTTTCTGCCGAAATTGGATGATATTGATGTGACCAATATGTGGTTTCAACAAGACGGTGCCTCATGCAATACAGCCCGTGATTTTTCGAGCAAAATCATCCTAAGCGATGAAGCACATTTTCACCTTGATGGCTTTGTGAATCGCCAAAATTTCCGTGTTTAGGGTTCGGAGAACCCACATGAAATTGTTGAAAAACAAATGCATCTATAACGTGTCACTGTTTGGTGCAGATTTTGGGCTGGTAGCATCATTGGACCATACTTTTTTGAAAATGAAGCTGGTCTAACAGTGACTGTTACTGGTGCTCGATTTTGCGACATGATAACACAATTCTTTCTGCCGAAATTGGATGATATTGGTGTGACTAATATGCGGTTTCAACAAGACGGTGCCACATATCATGCAGCCCGTGAAACAATTTAATTACTGCATGAGACATTTCCTGGTCGTGTACTCTCTCGTTTCGGTAATCAAAATGGCCCCCTAGATCGTCTGATTTAACACCATTCGATTTCTGTTTATGTGGTTATTTGAAGTCAAAGGCCTATGTCAACAATCCCGCAACCATTCGTGCATTACAGGAGAAAATTAAACGCTGCATCAACGAAATTTATCCGTATTTATGCAGAAAGCCGTGGAGGTCATTTGCCTGATGTGTTATTCCATAAATAACCCTATCCCATGTACTTTTATGATTCAATTAAAAAATAACAATTTAAAGGCTAAAAACTGTTTTCTATTTAATTCAAATCTTGCGTTAATTTTGGGACACACTTTACAAATAATTTTATTATAAATTTCAACTGCATTTAGGGTTGGTAATATAAAAAAATGACAAACCGCGGAGGGTAGCGACTAATGTCACAATTAACATTTTTTGTTGGCATTTAATTCTTTTTTTCTCTATGCGAGTGTTTACGTGAAGGGAATTTTTCCACTATTTTTCGATCGTCTGGGGTCTGATTGAAGGGGGTGGCATGCGAGTGTATAAAATGGGTCCTAATTTATCAAGTTCGGCGGAGTAAAGGAGAAAAGGACGCGCATGGGGTGAGCATCGGCAGGACATTCTTAGCATTGACTGCGAGGAAGTGGCGGTAATAAATTACATCCCCATACTAGCCATTAGTCTATTTGCGTCGATCCGTCTGTCAGGCGAGTCCTGGATGGACTTGATTTTATAGACCCACCCCCTAAGCTTCAACCCCCTCCAGATAATGCATTTAATGTAATAGTAAAATTTAATTGTATATCTTACAAAATAAAACCACCATAAAAAAAATAACAATAAAGGATTGATTTGGTTCTAAAATATTTATCAATTCATTGAACTGTACTAATGGCCATCGATCTAGGTTTCCCTGCTATTAATTTTTTTTCCAAGACTTTACACTTACAATTCAGAAAAATTACATACAACAGCAAAACAAAATCTTGAGAATTATGTTCAATAAACATAAACAAGAATGTAGTTTTTTAGCAATATTTTTTATTTAAATTATTTATGTTATTTTAGCATGGCTTTACACTCCTTGTTTAACCCTTTCAGCCCTGAGTGTGGCATTTGCCATCACAAACATTTGGTAAACATTCTGGGAATTTTTCTTTTTAATATACATACTTGAGCATGCGCTGTAATTTTCCAGATAATCGTTTGTTTTTTTAAATAGTTTAATTTGATGTCTTAAACGAGTATTTTCCACTCCCAGACTAAGCATGAAGTAAAATTTCGAGTTTAGAAAAGCCTGAAAATTTGGTTGCGCGCTACGCGACCAAACCAAATTTTTAGGCTTTTCTAAACTCGAAATTTTACTTCATGCGCCACGCGTATAAAACACTGATTTTAGGTGAAGTTCAAAATATTCAAAAACTTCTATAAACTTTAGGGGAAAAGCGGCAGAATTCAAAAATTCTATTTTTTAGCCAGAACTTTCTTCTTCAGGGCAAAGTTTAAACTAAAATAAATAAATACAATGATATTTTATAAGGAGATACACAAAACTAAGAAAAGAAAAAGAGAGATAACTTATGCCTAAACATAATAAAAAATACTTACATATAACTGGGCTTTATTTTTGATGAAATTAAAAATTGTCAGATATCGACGTGTAAAAATTTGTAAATAAATAATTTATTATTAATAAAAATTGAAAAACTAACGTTATTGATTTCAAATTTCTAAATGTTGTTTATTTTTATTTCAACAAGTGTAAATAGATGGCATGTTAGTTTTCAATTTTTAATAATAAACAATTATTTATTTACAAATTTTTACACGTCGATACCTGACAATTTTTAATTTCATCAAAAAAAATGCCAGTTATATATCTTGTGGTGGAGGCGGTTACTTTGTGAAACATTGTAAATATGTAAATAATTAACACTGATTACTTTTTTGTATTCACTTTTTATTTTAAACTGTGACTAGTTTCGGTTCAACATCGAGTCATTATGAAACTAACCCAGTTATATGTAAGTAAGTAAGTTGTATGTAAGTATTTTTCATTATGTTTAGGTATAATGTTTTCTCCCTATTTCTCTTCTTAATTTTGTGTACCTCCTTATAAAATATCATTGTATTTATTTATTTTAGGTTAAACTTTGCCCTGAAGGAGCTAACAAATGTATGGCAAAATATTGGTTAATTAAAATGAAATTCTGGCTAAAAAATAGAACTATAATTTTTGAATTCTACCGCTTTTCCCCAAAATTTTATAGAAGTTTTTAATAACTTGACGGCAAAAAACTACTAAATGTCGTTTAAAATATTCTACTAAGGCAATATGCTAAAAACGTGTATTCTGAATATCACATCACATAAGTGGTTAGTACGCCTGGCGCATGAAGTAAAATTTCGAGTTTAGAATAGCCTGAAAATTGAGTTTGGTCGCGTAGCAAAATGTATAAGTACACAACTTTACTCTTTCATTTTCTTTGTCTCTCACAACAAAATTATCAGCATCAAACTATCGATTTAGTCTATGTAAAATAACTCGTATTTTTTTCATATAAGGGCACACGTGCCCTTTAATTCAATTTAACAAGACCACGTGCGAAGCCAGACTGACCAGTTGGCGTGCACACCCAAACGGCCCGCACGCAGATAAAAATAATCATTAAAAAACCCGTTTCACTTTTTTTTAAACTACCCCCATGACGGTACGGGAAGAGGATTCGAAATTTAATGACACCCCGATGATATATTCGGCTGTTATAAAATTTCAACAATGGCCGAATGATTTCGAAATAAATTCATCAATTGAATTCGAAGGGTGTGAATTTTTGGTAAATAGTGCACGCATTTTAAAAAGGAATTATATTCTTTGATGTACAATTAATCATTTATTGGAAAAAGTTTAAATTTCACAGTCACACTTATTATTTGAGAATTGATTTTTAAACATAATTTTCATTAATTTACGACTTGAATTTCACAAATTTATAACCCCATATAATAAATTTTATATACTCACACAATTTTCAATTTATATCAATTTTGTCGCTTTAACATTATGAGAGTGATTGAGTAAGTGTTCAATACACTTAATGATTTTTAACTTTAAACCAATGGTTTTACAACTCATACTCACTTATCTGCATTAACAAGTGTCTATTATGATTTGTTGTAAAAAAGCGAACTGCCATTCCAAATAACTTAAAGGAGGTTAATGGCTACAACAATTACCTTATTAACTCGGTAAAAAGTCAACCGAATGACTCTCTTATTACTTACTATTGTCAAAATATCCACCCCAACGTCTCAAGTCATTTTTCTTTAAAACTAGTCAATAAGGAGATCATTGAAGATATTATCTGTCATATAAAAACAAAGGCTGTTGGTTCTGATGAAATAGACAACAACATGATTAGATTATGCTGTCCCTATATTATCCCATACATAACACACATAGTTAATTGCTGTCTTGAACAATCAGTCTTTCCGACCATATGGAAGCACGGTAAAATCCTACCCGTTCCTAAAACAACCTCTCCTAACAGTTTCAAAGATCTCAGACCAATCTGCATTCTACCGACCTTATCAAAGATTTTAGAACGCATAATAAAAAATCAACTTCTGGATTTTCTTGAGAAGCACCAACTCCTTCCTTCAGCTCAATCCGGTTTTAGGCCAAATTATAGCTGTACAACTGCCTTACTTAATGTTACAGACGACATCATTTCCTCAACGGATAATGGTTTACTCACATCAATCGTACTGCTGGATTATAGTAAGGCTTTTGACACTATCAATCACGATATCCTTATAGCTAAACTTCACTATCTAGGACTTAGTAATTCATCAATAAACTTGATTAGTTCTTTTCTAAAAGGTCGTACCCAGTTTGTACAGATAGACGACGCAATCTCAAATACATGTAGTGTGGAGGCGAGTGTTCCTCAGGGATCCATCTTAGGACCAGTTTTATTTTGTGTTTATACTTCCTCTCTACCGTCAGTATTAAACCATTGCTCCGTAAATGTATACGCTGATGACACACAACTATCAATATTAATGATATATCCACCGCTAACCTCAACATTAACTCTGACATCAGTAAGCTAGTCGATACATCGCACAGTCATTCACTTATAATAAATCCATCTAAATCATCAGCTATGCTTTTCGGTCCAAAATAATTAATTCAAATAGCAAAATAAAAATTGAAAATCAAAATAGGTAATGCAATATTCCCTTTTGTTGACTCTGTACGAAACCTAGGTCTAGTAATTGATGATAAGCTACGGTTCAAATTACACATCAATAAATGCATATCTCGTGCATATATTAATTTAAAAATGATTTACTCTAACCGTAATGTGTTGACCCTAAAAACTAAGCGACTGCTATGCGACACTTTAGTACTTAGCCACTTCGACTTTGCGGATGCCGTATACAATGCCTGCCTAGACTCTGTAACAACAAAACGCATACAAAAGGTCCAGAATGCCTGTATTAGACTTATTTTTGGCATACGCAAATTTGACCACATCTCAGGTAAACTTGAAGAGCTGAACTGGCTAGATATGGCGGAGCGCAGATTGTTACATTGCTGTGTGATGTATAAGAAAATTATTGAGACCCGCACACCCCCCTACCTCTACAACAAGATTGTTTATCGGTCTGATGTCCACAATATCAATTTGAGGTTTAGAGGAACCATCTCACCTCCTAAATTCAAAACCACCTTTTTTAAGAGATGTTTTAAATACAATATATACAACATTTTTAATAAAATTCCCTCTAACCTCAAACAAATGTCACCCTTTACTTTTAAAAAAGCCATGTCCCGACAAATTAGATCTAAAATTCTAGGTATCTGATTTGATTGGAGTTTTTTTTGTTTATTTTCTCAGTTAATTAAAGTTGTATCTTTTGTTTGTTCATTTAATTTTTAAGACTTATTATTAAAATTATGTACTCCTCTATGGATTATCTTTCTTACCGAAGCAGGTTAAGTGGAAGAGCAACTAAAGTCACACAGACTGGTTGAACTTCGCCTGCACTACTGTATGTTATTCTCTTTTGTAATATTCCTGAATTTGTGAATAAAGACAATTTATTATTATTATTATTTAATCAATTCTTAGTATACAAAATAAACCCGTATTATAGTTTATTTTCCATACTAACAATTAAACTATTACTTAATGATAAAAAAATTTGCTACTATCACGCACATTTCATATATGCAGAGATTTTTTAATTCGCTATATACAGGGAATTTTTCTTTTAGGTAAACATGTACAAGCGGTAAATTTTCTGACATTCTCTGTTTTTTAAAAGAATTCAATTTGAAGCTTTAAACGAGTGTTTTCCACTCCCAGACTAAGCATGAAGTATAATTTCGAGTTTAGAAAATTTGCGCATGAAGTAAAATTTTGAGTTTAGAAAAGCCCAGAAAAACGCGCATAAAGCACTAAAATATTGTGAAGTTTATATATATTTGAACTCCACCTAAAATCTGTGTTTATACGCGTGGCGCATGAAGTAAAATTTCGAGTTTAGAAAAGCCCAGAAAATTTGTCTCGGGTCGCTGCGCGACCCTCGACAAATTTTCACGGGGCTTTTCTAAACTCGAAATTTTACTTCATGCTTAGTCTGGGAGTGGAATACACTTGTTAAAAGCTTCAAATTGAACTTAAACAAAAACAGGGAATATCTAAGGATTTACAGAAAATTGGCTGAATTTGGAATACGTATACTTTAAAGAAAAACTTCCTGTATATCTGAAGAATACGCGGGTCAAACGTATTAAACCAATTGTTTAATACTGTGATTACAAGCAAACCTATATCATTAATGTGTATTGGGTTGCCAATGACTTAACGACATTGTCACATTACTAATGTGTATTTCCCAGTCTAAGCGAATTTGTTTACATGATTTTTAAACTGCATTCACAATTATAATTATTAAACTTTATGCTACAGTAAGTGATTTAATATTATTGTTTAAAATCACTAATTTGGCAGTGACGTGACGTGTCAACAATGGGAACTCAATACACATAAACGGTATTAGTAGAGCTCGGATTTCTAAGCACAACAAAAATTTAAATAAAGCTCTTTAAAAACCAACAATTTCAGGAAAAAAGCATTGTTGTTCTAAGGAAAAAAAGGCATTATTTTAGGCAAATATAAAAAAAATATTGAAAGAAAATGTTTACTAAACATTTTCACAGATATTCATAAAATCACTAGAAACAATGTTTTTACGGTGCTTTTGTTTTACACTCTAAATTTTTTAGACCATAAACTAAAAAGTGTGAAGTGTAAAACAAAATCACTGTAAAAAAAATGTTTCTAGTGAATTTAAAAATATCTGTGAAAATGTTTAGTAAATATTTTCTTTAGGAATTTAATTACAAAAATGTCGATTAACGAATAAAAATGTTGAATTTTAAAAAAATTTCATAAATTCCTATTAATGCCAAAAAACAATGAATTTCGCAATAAAATAATCAATTCTAAGACTTACAGTTGGAATTCATCTCTTTTTACTTTAGTTTTTAGCTTTTACTGCAAGCAAATAATCAATCATCTGCTATTGTTAATTATCATGTAAAAAAGTGTTGTACCGTTAAATAAATAAATTATTAAATTGCAAAATGACTAAGAGCTTAAATAAAAGCTCATTTAATTTCTAATATAATGCCTTAAATAAATATCTACATTTCTCAATCGATACATATTTTATAAGTTTCATGATCTATACAGTTTTTAATCAATTTAATTTCTTATAGAAATTAGATCTTGTAGCAATATTAAAACAATATATAATTTTAATTCTACAATCTTCCTCAGTATAAATTACATCTTGTAGCAATGTTGATACAATATAGAATTTCAATTCTACAATCTTGTATCTATATTGGGATATGAACAGTGTCGTGTTCACATTCCAATATAACTACAAGATTGTAGAATTGAAATTGTAAGGTTGTAACAATATTGAAATTCAACTAAAAAATAAATATTAATACAAGATTGACATGGTTGTGTCAAGTCGATACAATCGTCTCAATCTTGAATTTCAATTTATAATTCAAGTTTGAATCAAGTATAAATTATATCTTGTAGCAATGTTGATACACTATAGAATTTCAATTCAACAATCTTGTATCTATATTGGGATATGAACAGTGTCGTGTTCACATTCCAATATAACTACAATATTGTAGAATTCAAATTGTAAGGTTGCAACAATATTGAAATTCAACTAAAAATTAAATATTATCACAAGATTGACATGGTTGTGTCAAGTTGATACAATCGTCTTAATCTTGAATTTCAACTTATAATCCAAGTTTGAATCAAGTTGATACAATAATGTTTCAATCTTAATTTTCAAATGTAATTTACAATATTTTAGTGTTTTGTACGCGTGGCGCATGAAGTAAAATTTCGAGTTTAGAAAAGCCCAGAAAATTTGTCTCGGGTCGCTGCGCGACCCTCGACAAATTTTCACCGGGCTTTTCTAACTCGAAATTTTACTTCATGCTTAGTCTGGGAGTGGAAAATACTTGTTTAAAGTTTCAAATTGAACTTAAAAAAACAGAGAATATTTAAGGATTTTCAGAAAATAAGCTGAATTTGGAATACGTATACTTCAATGATAAACTCCCTGTATACCTAAAGAAAATGCAATCTTGTAACAATGTAGAATTTCTTCTTAGGATTTTTATGAAAATAATATTATTACTAATGTTACAATATATTGTTCAAGATTATATGAATGAACTGTGCTGGTAAAATGCAGTTAGCACACATATCAGTTTAATCATTAATCAATTAATTCATTATTGATTAAATACGTTTTAATTTGATTCGTAAAATCGTTTAGATGCTCATTTAAGGTAGTAATTTGGCCGACTTTTTCCATTACCGGTAATTCAATATCGGTGTAAATCACACTATTCTACTCTTAATAGCATTCAATGTAACTAAGTAAGTTTTACATAAGCAACTAAAACTATATAAGTAAGTAAGTAAGTTATCAATGACTTACCATTAACTTCATGCTTAACCTGGGAGTGGAAACAACTCCCAGGTTAAGCATGAAGTAAAATTTCGAGTTAAGAAAAGCCTGATAATTTGGTTTGGTCTTTTCGCAAAGCGGAGCGACCAAACCAAATGTTCAGGCTTTTCTAAACTCGAAATTTTACTTCATGCGCCACGCGTATACAACACTAATTTATGTGAAGTTCAAAAACACATCAAAACATCTAATTGAAAAAACATGGAATAAATATCCGATTCCATATTTTTTATCATTAATATTTTCAATGTTAATAAAAAATATTCATTTCTTTAAGTTGGTTTCTAAATAATAATGTTTTTAAATGGTTGGTTATACAGTAAATATCGTATTAAATTGGCTAAATGAGACAATAACTTGATTTAATTCACTAAACTAGATAAATCAATTAATAGATTGTGTTCTGATCGTACAGATAATAATTGTCTACGATTTAAAATTTAACGAAATAAGTACCAAATAAGCATTTAATGTAAAATACGCATAAAACTGGGAAAAAACCCAAAAAAAGCAAATAAACAAAAACAAATGTTGTGTCAAATTATTCAACTTTCCATAATTCGTACACATTTCATTAATTCCTGTTGATGCTTTTAGTTTTCAGAATAAACTGTTTGTCTTAAAATCCGAGCATAATGTTATTAGGTTGCCTATTAACATTGTTTTATAGAATTGGTTTTCCGCGTTTATGTATATAGATAAAAAGCTTTATATTTAAATAAAATTGCCAATTTGTACACACATTATTTTATATTTATCCATACTGACAATTATCTGTATTATTTATTACTTTCAAATAGATTCCCACGCGAGCATCAATTTTTAACGGTCGCAATTGATAAATATCCCTCTCCGAGTATTAAATTTTACTTTACACCCCTTCTTTTTGTGCTTCTTTAACGCATCAGTGGTGTTTTGCGGTCGGGAGAGCCAAAACAGGGGATTACAACAACTTTTTTTTATACATATATATTATAAATGAATTTTGCTGCGCAAATATCGATGGGCCGTCATTGACTCTCAATGATATATTTTCGGGATTACCCTTTGTGCGCCCCTAAATGAGGCCCAGGTAGACGAGTGTCGCAAAAAATAAGCTTTTGTGAGAGCGGTGCGATTTTTTTTTGTAACAAATATAATGGGCATTTGTACAAATCGGAAAAAGTCACAAGTGTCTGTCAATATAGGGGTGGGTAAATAAATGTGTTTAACTTGTTGGTGGGTTGGTGTTTCTCACACTGTGGAAGATCGATATTTTCAATTTTAGAAATCAACAACTAGTATTACAAATTATAAAATTTTGTTCGTCCGTTCAATAAACTTAAGTAGATAATATATATTAATGTCTTTTCCTGAAATAAATTCGGCGATAAATTCGCAATTTCCATGCGAACTCGCTTTTTCGGAGGGAGTCTGCAAGGGATATCGTATTACAGGAGATGACCACGTTCTCTACTTTAGTATGTGTCAAAAATTTAAAAGAATCCCAAAGGGCGCATTGAAATTTTGAAAGTGTCCGAGGGACGCGTCCCTCGGCGCTCGTGCGACGCGCCCTTACAGCGGGAAAAGGGCCAAGTTTTCCTCGGCACGTAACGGCAAGGGAAAAATTCGAAAGGATAAATATTATTTAAAAGTGCCGGTGGAATTTGTTTAATAAGTTTCAGAAAAGGAAATGAGGATTGCGCGAATCACACGTTAGTGTCTAATAATAACGTTAAGGGCACAATTTTGTAAAAGTTTCAACTGTGTCTAAGAATATTTAGATAGAGTTTTAATAAATAATAATTATACACTTTTCTTTAAATAAAATAAAAATGCTCGTACCCGGCGCATTCGCCATAAGTAAAAATTGATAAATAAAAAGTACTTTTGAACAGGGTTCAGATGATCAGATATGTATCACGATATTTATCATGATATATATCAATATTTATAAACTACGATATAGAGTGTGTATCAGGATTGCTGCCCAGATAGGAAATATTGTTTTATTGTCTATTTTTCAACAAAACATAATTTTTTATGAACATTTTTGGATAACTTAAAAACACTATTTTTATTGTAAATATACTATGGAGTTCCTTCATAAATTAGGAAAAACTAAAATTGTCATGAGTGAAGCGTAATTCTAATTATAATTTTAATGAAAGATGTTATTTAAAAAACTAATTAGTAATCGAGAATTGTTTACATACAAAATATGAACTTAATAAAAACAATTTCATTTTTATTAAATTTATTCATTTTTATTAAATGTGTTCATTTTTATAATTATGTATCGTATATGTTTGATGTGTATTCTTTTAAAATAATTGTATTTCTAATAAATTATCAATTTTTCATCTAATTTGGTGATATTTAGCCTATAAAAATTAACTCATCGTAAAAATTGAATTTGTAAATATTTTAAATAAACTTAAGTTACTCATATCAAAAGAAATTATACAAAGAATTTTTGTTTTAAGTATGCATATCCCAATTATTCTGTAAACCTTCACATGTTCGTTCATTTATTAAGAGATCAACTTGAAGCTTTAAACGAGGGTTTTCCACTCCCAGATTAAGCATGAAGTAAAATTTCGAGTTTAGAAAAGCCTTAAAATTGGGTTTGGTCGCTTCGCGAAGCGGAGCAACCAAACCAACTTTTCAGGCTTTTCTAAACTCGAAATTTTACTTCATGCGCCACGCGTATTAAACACTAAAATATTGTGAAATATGCTACTAAAGCAGTATTACAGGCATATATTTATACAGGCATTTATTTTTAACTTTACTTAAAAAGATATTTTAAATTTGTTTTTAGATTATTATTGGGCCGTAAAATACGCAACTGTGCCCCAATTTACCCGAATCTATATCTCTTCAAATAACTGAGATCTCTATACATTCTGTTGAAATACGGATACCCTGTATAAAATAATATTTTAAGTTAAGAAAAAAGTAATTTATGAGTCAATCGGTCAAGTACATCAAATTTTTTAAGCATCAGTTAAAACAAAGTGCTGAATCAAGATTCTTTTTATCATGTTAAAATTAGAATATTTGATTCAATAATATCCTAGTTAAAAGATCCATTCTCAACATATAAACATCCTACTATTCATTCTTTGCTCTATTCCAGACACACAAACGCAAAAAACCAACCACGTTAATCAAAGACGCACAAAAAGAACGGAGGGAAAGCATTTATCATAAGAAAAACCCGGTTCTTCCGTTTTTTCCCCCGTTCACGGCGGCTTATATTTATTTATACTTGTGGCGAATGTGCATGAAAAAAAAAAGGTTTCATCAATCTATTCGGGAAAAATACACCAGTCATTGCTGGTGCTCTTTTTGCGCTCATCCTCTGGGCTCGATATCCGGGGTCCGCGCCGGGCTCTGACTCAGCACATGCTACCCCCTTTACATTTTTTACGCTACATATCTTGCCCTCTCCGGCGCGCTGGCCCTTATATAAAATTTTATACGTATTGCAAAATTTAAAATGCACATATGCGCCCCATGCATAATAAAAAAATCGGCGTCGTATGGTCATCCCCGGTCGATATTTATAGGGGGATTTTCGGGAACCGGGGGCGGGGATTCGTTCCGCCAATATTGATGTCGTGAATATGTTTGCTTGTTTTATTTATCTGTTTGTGTAACATGTGTATGTATCAATAGAATTATTTATTTTCATTGGGAGTAAATTCACTCAATGAAAATATGTATTATTCAAAATTCGAATTCAAATAGTTTTGAATTTGAATACTCATGTACAAATTGTATTTTCTTCAGGAAAGTACTTTTTTACATTTAATCGCCTCTTACCTAATCCTCATATAATATTGGTTATTTACAGTAAATTACCAGTAGTAATTACCGACGTAAATTACCACTAGCATCACTAGTCATAATATTCTATTTAGCAACTCTGAATATTTTTCATATAAATTGTTGTGAATTATAGTTAAGACAATATTTTATAAAAAATAATGTGTTTCTAGGTGTGAATTTGAAATACTCATGTAGAAATTCTATTTTCTTCAGGAAAGTACTTTTTTTTACATTTAATCGTCTCTAACCTAATCCTCATATAATATTGTTTATTTGCGGAAAATTACCAGTAGTAATTACCGACGTAAATTACTACTAACATCATTAGTTATACTATTCTATTTAGCAACTTTTAATATTTTTTATATTAATTTTTGTTAATTATAGTTAAGACAATATTTTATCAAAATTAATGTGTTCCTAGGTGTGAATTTGAAATACTCATGTAGAAATTCTATTTTCTTCAGGAAAGTACTATTTTTTACATTTAATCGTCTCTAACCTAATCCTCATATAATATTGTGTATTTGCGGTAAATTACCAGTAGTAATTACCGAAATTACTACTAACATCATCAGTTATACTATTCTATTTAGCAACTTTTAATATTTTTTATATTAATTTTTGTTAATTATAGTTAAGACAATATTTTATCAAAATTAATGTGTTCCTAGGTGTGTAAAGGTATTGATTATTAAGAGCACGTTTTGCCTCTGTTCGAGCCAAACACAAACACACATATATTTTCTAAATACGTGCCGGCAATTCCGGGCAAAAGTCATTAACTGTATCCGTTTTATTGCGGTGTTAAGGGAGCCAATATGCGATAACTGGACGCAGTAATGTCACGTCTGATAGGGACCCAAGGGTCGTTAGGGTCGTTATCAGCTACTACCCGAGATGACCCGTCCGCTAGCCGCAAACATCATTACACCCAACGGTTATGTCTTCTAAACAATCCAAACACACAAAACTTATTCTTCTAAATACGTCGTTTTAAACAGATGCACACTCCCTTTATATTATTCAAAACAAGACAGATTATTTATTTGTAAACTGTTGCTGACACATTTGTGTAAAACAAACCCTTTTTTTAATTTAATCGGTCATTTTTAAAAAAGATCATCTCCTCGGGTCAGAATTATCGTATGTTCAATAAAAATAAAACCTCTAGAGTGCCATGGAAAATATTCTAGGTTGGCAACTCTAAGATTATATATTATAATTATTATGTCTAACGTTTTATATGTCAATTCCTAGAGCGTATAGCCAACCTAAATTTTAAAAAAGATTAAATTATGGTACTCTAGAGGTTTTTTTTATTGAACATACGATACTATACTTATGATGCTTTATAAACATAAAAAAATCAATGCTAACCCAAGGCCGTAGCCGTAGGTGATATGGGGGTTCAATCCCCCCGAAATTTTTAAAATGTTAAATTTTGGAATGTAAAAACGACAGTAAAAAAGCAAAAACAATATTTTTACTCCCGAAATATTTATATCCCCCTCCGATTTTTTTTTCTAGCTGCGGCCTTGCGTTAACCTAACTAATAATGAATAAATAGACCTTATACAGTTTTTTTCTTCTTAAATTAACTTTGTTAAACTGCCGAGATAGCTCTGTTTTCAAAATGACTGATTCAATTAAAGAATCGTAATATAATTAATCCTTTCTACTCTAAATTTTACTCCCTGCGCCATGCATATTAAACATTTAACTATTGCGTTCAGTTTAAAATATAATTAACTTCGCAATATCTTAGTGTTCATACGCGTGGCGCA
Source organism: Philonthus cognatus (assembly GCA_932526585.2). Taxonomy (NCBI): domain Eukaryota; kingdom Metazoa; phylum Arthropoda; class Insecta; order Coleoptera; family Staphylinidae; genus Philonthus; species Philonthus cognatus. The sequence continues at coordinate 29,407,079 of OW052241.1, read as the reverse complement.
TAAAGTAAAATTTCGAGTTTAGATAAGCCTGAAAATTTGGTTTGGTAAACTCGAAAGTTTACTTCATGCTTAGTCTGGGAGTGGAAACACTCGTTAGAAATATCAAACTCAACGCATTTTGAAAAACAAGTAATTCCTGAAATTTTAGAGCGCATGCATCGGGAATGTATACTTAAAGAAAAATTCCCTGTATCTTAGCAATTTTTTTAAATATTGCCATGAAATTTTGTGTGGATATTATTCAAAATAATTCTAATTTTGCTGACATGAAAACTAAGACAGAAATTAGATCAAGCGTTAGCATAAATAGAATTATAAGAGTAATAACAGGTTCACTGGACTCATACACAAAATTATTACAGAATAAATTCAACTTTATGTGCAAAATATACAGCGTTGAAGAAAGTAAACCACCAACGCCAATCCCCATCCCCTGCAATCGCTGCAACAAATTTGACCACGTTACTGCAAACTGCATCGAGACAATGACGTGCGCCAAATGTGGTGGAACTCATCCGACATCAACATGCAGCACAGCCCTACCACCTAAATGCAAATCCTGCGGAGATGCGGATCACGGTGCGTGGTCAACCAGATGCCCCAACTGACCTCTACAGCCAATTGAGGGAATTCCGAATGTTAAAATCATCAATCAAAATAAAAAATCGATCGAAATAGACAAGGAACTGACAAAAAATTCACGAATTCATTCTCCCATCACAATCCATGACCACATCATTGACGTTTACACGACAAAAATAAACTAACCCTCTACAACTAACAGAGAAGAACTCATCAAAAAACTCAGAACACGATTCATTGATTCGTTTCATGTCGACACACATATAAACTTCTCTGGAAACAAGATGTTTATTGTGATGTTCGATTTAAAAGCACCTGATGTCATCCCACCCGTTTTCCCCACCATAGGTATACATACTGGCTTCACCCAACTGACCAAAAATGGCTACCTTTAATTTTATGTATACCAACAACAATTCATTATTAAAAAAATCCCACCTGATTTCCCACTTCCTTCGAAATAACCCAATCCACGTGAACATGTTCGTAGAAACCAAATGTAACAGCCCATTTCCTCTTAAAGATTATCCCTATATACAAATTCCTTCCTCTGCTCCAATACAAAACCAAAGAGGAGGCTCAGTGGTAGCGGTGAGACCTGAAATAAAATTAGGCAAAGCCAATCCCCCAAAAATAAATCATCCCATGAACGAGTGTTTGCATTGCACCATTGAGTTATCCTCTTTTTCCCTACACATCTTCCTTGTCTATATACATCACTCCTCCCCTATCGAGGATACGATATTCACAAAAGCCTCCCTGTTTGACCATGTTATCATAATCGGTGACTTTAATGTTAACAAGCCTAAGTTAAAGCAGCTGTCCTCCTTTATCTCTAACTCCTACTTTGTCCGTATACATACAGATCCTACCTTTATAATGTCCCACAATCAATCCTCAACCCCAGATGCCCTACTATGTACGAGCAATATACGACACCTTATCCAAGACCTACAACTAATCCCTGATCTAGGCTCGGATCACCTATCCATTAAATTTTCGATGTCATTAGACCCTCCTATCCCCTCCCCTCCTAAAACTATTTATAGACACAAGGACTGTAACTTAGACAAGGTGACAGAGGACATGACTAAATTTATAGAACTCCATCAAATTATCACTCTTGCATCCATATCCTTATTTACCAATAGTTTATCACAATCAATTAAACAAAACACTCCGACGTATACCAAAACACCCTACAAATACCCTCTCCCTAAATACATTTTGCGACTGATTAAATACAAACGACAACTTTACAGGGACATTAAACTGACAGATGACATTAACCTAAAGCGTGACTTTAACCGACTAAACAAAGACATACACCGACTGATTGCAGCGTACAAACAAGACCTGAGGATAAAGTCATGCAATGACATTAAAGAACAGGACGGTAAAAAATTCTGGGACGAAATAAAAAAACTCAACAAATATCGAAAAACGGAGTACCTACAATATATTCAAGACCCGACTACACACACGACAATAACAGACGACCAAGCAATTGCAGATACATTTGCCAAATATTATGAACAGACATACACTATGACAGACAACGACATTTATGACAAAAACTTCCTTAAATCTATTAATGACTGGTACAGCACCTTTAAAACAAATATCCTTCCTTTTACCACCTATAATGAAATAAAGGAGGAAGATTATTATGAACTACTACACAAAGGTAAAAATACCACTCCCGGTTATGATAGCATCCCTAGATGTATATTGAAGTCTCTTCCCGACAGCATACATAAGTATATTATTCTTTTATTTAACAACATATTTAATTCCCTAACTATACCAATGGAGTGGAAGAGAGGAATTATCACGTGCATAGACAAACCGGGCAACGATTCATCATTAGTCTCAAGCTATCGTCCAATTACTCTGCTTCCGGTCCTTGGTAAGTTATTTGAGTCTATTATCCAGAAAAAACTGTCATCCCTTATCATCGACCGCATCCCTATGTACCAATTTGGTTTTATTGAACACCGCTCTACCTCACTTCCATTAACAATCCTTACATCGAATTGCCAAACAGCCCACCTCGAAAACCAGAAGTCAGCCATCGCATTCTTAGACATTCAAAAAGCATATGACTCAGTATGGCACCGAGGCCTGTTGTTTAAGTGCAATTCGATAGGCAATTCGATAGGCATCCCTATAATTTAATCCATATCCTCGACAGTTTCCTAACAAACAGATATCTAACAATCCGAATCCGAAACTCCCATTCAGAATCATTCACTCCCCAGCAAGGGCTTCCCCAAGGGTCACCACTGTCTCCCATATTATATAATATATTTGTCCACGACCTGTACAACCCCGACCCATTATACTTTAATCCCTCCGCGTATCCCCTCCTATATGCGGATGACACCGCATTAATAGCTCACGCTCCCAACATCTCAAAAGCGTTAAACACTTTGCAAGAGCTCATTGACACCTTACAAACCTGGTTTGCGAAATGGAGAATATCCATAAACCCAAATAAAACGCAACTCCTTATCCCCTTCCACCGCCTCTCAAATTCTCCATACCATATTTTAATTAATAACCACCCTATCTCACCATCTCCCTATTGTAAATACTTAGGTATAATATTTGATCCTAAATTTACCTTTAAAACACATACCCGAAACCTAAAAGCTAGCATAAAGGGTAGGGCTCGGCATTTCAGGGCATTGACATACAAAAATGAGGGTATTTCCACAAAAACTGCTGTCCATATATACGCCATGATATGCCGTCCCCTGCTCGAATATGCTGCTATCCTGTACCACAATCCCCGTACCGCTGTCCTGAACAACATCGAAGTTGCAGAACGCTCTGCTCTTCGAGTCCTAACCAAAATCAGACACCCTAATAATCCCTTATATAACCCTTCAAATGTACTTTTGTATGAAATGTGTAACATCCCGCCAATTACAGAACGCATCGAACTCCTATCTTTAAAATGTTCAACTAATCCTTACATACCCAACATTATTAAACACCTCTGTATACCCCGTAACCCCAACATTCAACCCAAATTCAAGTTCCCAGCATCAACGCTTTACCAATTCATCTCATCTAATCATCCGGACTTAGACAACGACGTTAAAGATCATGACCTTTGAAAAACCGACATGTACCTGATAAAGACAGGCTGAAAGACAAAATTTACAAAATGGCTATCGACCAGGGGCGATAGCCATTTTGTAAATTTTGTTAATTGTTTTTTAAATATATTCTAATATTTGTTTTCAATATTTAATTATAACTATATTATGTACATAATTCATAAATAAAGATGTTTAGTTAGTTAAAAGTTCACACAAATTGTTCTGAAAAGAATTAATCTTGTTCTAGCGTTAGAAATAGTCAAATTGCTTGACTGTAAATGGAATTACACTTTATCAATGTTGAACAAAATACAGTGAATTTTTCTTTTAAGTATACATACAGAGAGTTTTATGTAACACCGAACATTTTCATTCAAAACAATTTGACACCTTTAATGTTTAGGTTATGTGTAAATTTCGTTGCCTATATGACCATTACAAATTGTAGCCAATCAATCGCAATTAATGCCTTAGCTTGTACATACAGAGAGTTTTTCTTTCAACTATACATATTCCAATTACAAAAATCTTTAGATGCTCGTTGTTTTATTAAAAGAGTTCAATTTGAAACTTGATATGAGTGTGTTCCACTCCCAGAACAAGCATGAAGTAAAATTTCGAGTTTAGAAAAGCCTGAAAATTTGGTTTGGTCGCGTAGCGCGAAGCGCGGAGCGGCCAAACCAAATTTTCAGGCTTTTCTAAACTCGAAATTTTACTTCATGCGCCACCGGTACAATACACTGACATACTACGAAGTTTAAAACATACCGCTAAACTTTACATTGCATCAGTGTTTTGTATCGGTGGCGCATGAAGTAAAATTTCGAGTTTAGAAAAGCCTGAAAATTTGGTTTGGCCGCTCCGCGCTTCGCGCTACGCGACCAAACCAAATTTTCAGGCTTTTCTAAACTCGAAATTTTACTTCATGCTTAGCCTGGGAGTGGAAAACACTCGTTTAAAGCTTTAAATGATTTAATAAACCGAGCGTCGGCAAATGTACAACGTATGCTTATGTATACTTAAAAAAATATCGTTATGAAAATGTTCGCTGTTACATAACATTCTATGTTCTATGATATTCTATGTAAGTATGTATGTATCTATGCAAATTTTCCGACATTTGTTGATTTTTAAAACAGTTCCAGTTAAAGCTTGAAACGAGTGTTTTCCACTCCAAGATAAGCATGAAGTAAAATTTCGAATTTAGAAAAGCATTCAATTTTGGATTGGTCGAAATCTTTATATGTTATGTTTCATAAATAATTATTTCTCTGTAATTAGGTTTTTGTACCTGTTGAGAAATAAATATTATTATTATTAAATATTATTATTATTATATGAATTTTAATTTGTAAATAAAAGTTAAATTAAAAAAACATGTTATATATTTTTCAAGCAACTTTAATCACAAATTGAAATCAAGCAAGTTAAATAATTTTCCAACTTTCTTCTTTTAATTTTATGAGGCTTTCTTTTATCCAGAAAATAGCGTCTAATCCGTAAAATATAAACTACAATAATATTAATATGGCTTAAACAAACAGTTAAGTCTTCATTTTATATTTTACATTTAAAGTTCAACAAACTAAAAGCATAAGCTAATTTTTTGATTTCAAAGCAGTTGTGAATCCAAAATACACTTACAGTCAATCTGTTTGTTTTGTCCTTGTAGAACTGTCAATCTTAGATAATAAACTTCTTTAGGTGAATTTATGACGTGATATGTCAAAGGTTAGCCGTAAGTGTGAAATTCTCTTGAGTCGAGGAAGGGCGCTTTATTTTTTTTATTGAGTTTCAAGACGCGTGCCGGAGGGTGAGTCCGGTCAAAAGGAGGAAAGTTAGGGGCGAGGGTCGTTCGGATGACCACCCTTAGCGGTCAAGATAAGGGCATAAGGGTCGCCCCCGTTCAATTCACAGGACATGAATGAGAATAAAAAATGAGGGTCTGTGAAAACTTGCACGCACAGACCATCATACATAAAAATCAAATGGCCGACACAAACTCAAAAAAAAATATAATTTATTATGAACCAGAGTTGATGAATAATTAAAAATAAGGAGTATTTAGTCCATAGACTATGTTGAGTACCAATTTTTAATCCTTTTAATCCCGTTTTCTAATTGAATATTGGTAGAAAACTTTTCAAACAATACTTATGTATAAAGACAATTTAACATAAAGAAAAATTGAGTTTGTCAATAGTTTGCAGAATATGTACAAAATATAAAAACTAATTAAAATTAATATCGACTTTCTGCAAAATGTTTGTCTCGCTAAGACAAGTCTCCAAATATTCATTGAAACAACTACTTCTCGAGCTAATTCCCCGACAGATATTGAATTATATAATGAATATTTGAGTTACTCTACAGCTCCACTGTTCTATGCATAATTTATATGCAAAATGCAACATCAGGTCAAATTATTTTCTCACCAAACCAAATGAAACAACAGGAAATAGAAATAAATTGAAAAAATTACAGGGAATGAATTTTAATTATCTTAAGCCATCTATAGACGTGATTCGAGATTTATCCCTCATCAGTATAGCTATGTTTTAGACCAGTGATGGGGAAACTACGGCCCGCGGGCCAAGTCCGGCTCGCGGAAAGGTTTAATCCGGCCCGTTTAAGAGTGCCGTCGTGAGAATGTTTAAACGCGTTCTTACTTCGTAATGTGACGACCCGCATAAAAACTACCTACCTACGATTAAGCATTATTCTTTGGCCCGCTACGATTGTCTGGTTATTACAAATGGCCCATCTTAAAAAAAGTTTCCCCACCACTGCTTTAGACTTTCAATACAAAAAAAATTTAAAATAAACAGGAAACTTACAGGAATGTCGAAGTGTGTCGTCGCAACAGGTACACAAAACTGGGGCGAGTGAAAATGAAAAAATGTTATTTAAAGGTAAAGGGATTAAGTCATTAGTAGGTGCGAACAATTTGATACCTGAGAGAGAGTCACATACCGCCTCTAACGGTACAGTTTAACTTAAAGACAATTTAACATAAAGAAAAAATGAGTTTGTCAATAGTTTGCAGAATATTTACAAAATATAAAAACGAATTGAAATTAATATCGACTTTCTGCAAAACTTATGTATACTAAATATTATTTCGAAGGCAAAATCAAGGTTGGTTTTTCAATTATAACTCTTTTTAATTCATTTTTCTTGTGTTATTTTCTATACATTGTGTTTTTTTTTTTTATCGTGGACCATAGAATTTTACATGCTAAAAATTATATCTTGTGTTAATGCATTTTATCATGTAATTTTTAATCAAATTTTTATTGTTAGTTGAAAAATGAAATTATTTAATACAAATAACTGAACACTTCTAGTAAATAACACACTTGGTTAAAATTTCACTGTTTATTAGCTGACACTTCAACAATTGTTTCGCCACACAGTGGCTTCATCAGGCATATGAATGATTCATTCATCTGCCCAATGAAGCCAATGTGTAAAACAATTGTTACAGTGTAATAAGACTGTTTATACTTAACTAATTTAATTGCTTTATTTGAATTACTGCTTCTTGAATATCATCTGTGTTCTAATTTCCTATCCATAAATAACTTAAAATAATTGATTGAATCGACGTAGCATAAGAAAGTGCGATTTACCCATATCATTATTTTTTCACTTGAGCAAATATTATCATGGCGTGATTGAGGAAAAAATCCCGGCCAGCGCGTAATAAACAAGATGGCCGACAGCCCACCCTCTATGACTAATTATTGTCCGAACGAGCGAGAGAGGGTGGGCACCCCAACCTGCGACAGCTACGCACTTTTTTTTCACGTCCACCGGCAATAAAAGCCCATTGTGCGTCCCACTCTGCGAAAACGAAACGGCCATTTTGTAATTAAGCACTGACCAAAAAATTAATCAATAAGAAAAACAACGTATTTCATAATTTCAATAAAAAATTATTAAATATTAAAAGACAGATTAGTTATTGATTTAACTGATTTCTCTGATCTATCTAATCATCTGCTTTTTTAATAAACCTTAGAAAAGAGTTTTAAGACTCTATTAAAGACTATTTAAAATGCTTGTCGGCCCTTTAAATTATTAATTAAACTGTTCCTACATAAAATATAAAAAAGTTAATCAATAGGAAAAACAACACATTTCATAATTTCAATAAAGAATTATTAAATATTAAAAGACAGATTATTTATTGATTTAACTAATTTCTCTGATCTAACTAATCATCTGATTTTTTAATAAACCTTAGAAAAGAGTTTTAAGACTCTATTAAAGACTATTTATAATGCTTGTCGGCCCTTTAAATTATTAATTAAACTGTTCCTACGTAAAATATAAAAAAGTTAAGCAATAGGAAAAACAACACATTTCATAATTTCAATAAAGAATTATTAAATATCAAGACAGATTTTTTAATAATTTAACTAACTTCTCTGATCTAACTAATAATCTGCTTTTTTTAATAAACTTTAGAAGAGAGTTTTAAGACTCTATTAAAGACTATTTAAAATGCTTGGTGACCTTTAAAATTATTAATAAAACTGTTTCTACATAAAATATAAATGAAATTGCCATTACTTAATGTATTAGTTGTTACAATAAATGTTTGAATTAGTGTCTGCAAAATTTGCTTTCTTAATAAACTTTCTAAAAATAAAATAAAAAAGAAAAGTATAGAAAAAAATGTAACTGCGTTTTAATTAAGTGATTTTAAATCTTCACGTAACTCAAATAACTACATTAATTTATAAAATAGTTTAAAAACATTACTAAATACTATTTAATATGCTTGGCGAGCCTTAAAATGATCTTCTAAAGTTTATTATTAAAACTGTTCTTATATAAATTATCAATGAAATAATTATCATTACTCAGTGTAGTAGTTGCATTTTTGAATTATTGTGTGTGAGACAAATAATTACCGTTATTTTTATAATTTTTGTAATTTATGACGTTATTATGCTTATTTATCAATGTTTATTATTTTTTAGACCCATTAAGAGCCATTAATGCATACATGCAATATCATTATTGTGTATTTCTTACTTCACAATATTTCAGTGTTTAATACGCGTGGCGCATGAAGTAAAATTTCGAGTTTAGAAAAGCCTGAAAATTTGGTTTAGCCGCTCCGCTTCGCGGAGCGACCAAACCAAATTTTCAGGCTTTTCTAAACTCGAAATTTTACTTCATGCTTAGTCTGGGAGTGAAAACACTCGTTCTAAACTTCATATTGCACGTTTCTATATAAAATCGACGAATGTATGAAAGTCTATAAATAAAACGGTTCCTATATAAATTATCAATGAAATAATTGCCATTACTCAGTGTAGTAGTTGAATTATTGAATTAGTTTGAGTAAGACAAATAATTACCGATAGTTTTATAATTTATGCTGTTATTAGGCTAAATTAGCGATGTTTATTATTTGTTTATTAACCCATTAAGCGCTATTGATGCATAAACGCAGTATTATTATTTTTTGTTAATTAAATCACTAAATAAGTTAATTTGCCTTATTTTATTATTTCATGTGATTTAAAAATGTATGGAGAAGAATATAAATATTTTGTTATTTAAATGTTTTGATTATTACTTATTTAAAAAAATGTCAGTGTATTTCTGACTTCACAATATTTCAGTGTTTTATATGCGTGGCGCATGAAGTAAAATTTCGAGTTTAGAAGAGTCTGAAAATTTGGTTTGGCCGCTCCGCTTCGCGGAGCGACCAAACCAAATTTTCAGGCTTTTCTAAACTCGAAATTTTACTTCATACTTAGTCTGGGAGTGCATTCACTCGTTCTAAGCTTCACATTGCACGTTTTTATATAAAATCGCCGAATGCCTGAAAAATCTAATAATAAAACTGTTCCTGTATAAATTATCAATGAAATAATTGCTATTAATTACTCAGTGTAGTAGTTGAATTTTTGAATTAGTGTGTGTAAGACAAATAATTACCGAGTTTTTATAACTTTTATAATTAAAGTTATTATGCTAATTTAGCGATGATTATTATTTTTTGTGAACCCATTAAGCGCCATTGATGCATAAATGCAATATTGCTAATGTTTTGTTATTCAAATTACTAAATAAGTTAATTTGCTTTATTGTATTATTTCACCGGTCCTAAAAATGTATAAAGAAAAATATAAATATTTTGTTATTTAAATATTTACATTATTACTCATTTACAAAAAAATGTCAGTGTATTTCTAACTACATAATTCAGTGTTTAATACGCGTAGCATATGAAGTAAAATTTTGAGTTTAGAAAAGTCTGAAAATTTAGTTTGGCCGCTCCGCTTCGCGAAATTGGTTAATTTCCAAAAAAATATTCTCTGAAACTAGACTTCAAATTTTGTTATAAATATTCTATTATTATTTACTGTAAATTCTCCACAAAAAAGATATTCCTAGTAAATTTAAATATTTTTAATTCTATAATTCTATGATTCACTGATCTTTATTAATTATTCAAAAAGATAATCCATAGTTGAATTTGGGCTCAGTATTCAGACACAAGAATCTACTTAAATATTGTGAATTGTCCTATAAACCATTAATTAACATCACTGACCTCCGCTAATTATCCAAATAGATAATCTCCCTTCTTCCTTCATTTGCAAATAATCATGATTTTCCGAAGATGAATCCAACACACAAAATCACTCTCACTAAATTAGAATTTGCCAAATAAATCTCTGAAATCAACACACACTCTCACTAAATTTGAATTTGCAAACTAAATGTCAGAAATCAATTTAATCTTTTAAGGATATTGATGAAAATAAATTTAAAAACGCGTCTCAACACAGCCAATTTTACATATCTACTGAATCGAATTGTGCATTGTTATTGTGAAGATGTGGATTTTTTACTCCGGAAATCGCCGCATTCCAGAGATATGAAACGCATGCGAGTCGAATCTTTTGTTCAAACTTAGAGAAAATATATAAATATAACTGGTTTTTAAAGAAAAACTCATTAAGTGAGTAGAATTATAATAACACCTACTGCATATTACATTTAAATTAACAATATAAAATAAAGTGTATTACCAATAGACGTCTGTTGAGAATAAACGTTTAAGTTTTTTAAGTTTTAATAACTAATGCGATTCTCAATTGTTAAATCAAGTGTTTAAAATTTAAACAAAAAGACCAGATTTAAAGGTAAAATTTATTTAGAGGAGGTCGACCGCGATCTAAAGGTAGAAAACTCGACATATTATTAACGTCCTTATTTTGGGATAAAATATTTTGAAAAAATAGGTATAGTTTAAAGAAAATATACACAGTGCTCTCGTCTCATTAAAATATTCTATACTCTTATAGTTATTTAACCCATTCACGGCCGAGCAAGTATTAAGTTAACTCTAAAAGTTAATTTTAGGTAAAATTCTGTACTTCTTTTAATGATTTCCATGAGAGACTTATTGTATTAAATACCGTGAATTTTTCTTTTAAATATACATAATGTATAAGCTGTAAATTTTCAGGCATTCGTCGATTTTATATAAACACGTGCAATGAAGTTTAGAACAAATGTTTCCACTCTCAGACTAAGCATGAACTAAAAATTCGAGTTTAGAAAAGCCTGAAAATTTGGTTTGGCCGCTTTTTTAAAAGTTTAACACTACCTATCGAAATGTATTTATTTGAGACTTGTGAAACGAAACAAAACAAAAAAATACAGAGTGCCCCAGAAAAAAGTGGTAACTTTTTTAAATGATATTAATAGATGTCGCTCCAGAAATATAAAAGCATGCGTTGAGCAAATTAGGAAACAAAAGTTGATTATTTTTGTTTTCTATTCGTCCATGATACTAATAAAAAATATTATGGCGGTCAAAACCACCTAGATGCAATATTATTTTTTGAAAAAAATATGACACTTACAATTTTGTTTGAAAAATACAATTGTATGTTATGTACAATGTTTCATTAAACATTTCAAAATTAATGTCACTTTTGGTCAAACCGGAATTTTTTCTTGATTACCACTAAACTCCAATTTGTTTTTAGTATAAACCAAATTTCAAATTGATATTTTTCATAATAAAAAACTAAAGGGGGTGTTCATGTTTTCGTTACACCCGGTATGTGGTTTTATTAAACTACGGCCCGCGGGCCAAGTCCGGCCCGCGGAAAGGTTTAATCCGGCCCGTTTAAGAGTGTCGTCGTGAGAATGTTTGAACGCGTTCTTACTTCGTAATGTGACGACCCGCATAAAAACTACCTACTTACGATTAAGCATTATTCTTTGGCCTGCTACGATTGTCTGGTTATTACAAATGGCCCGTCTTAAAAAATGTTTCCCCACCACTGGTTTAGGGTATAAATGCCATAATTAGTGTAACCCGTTCACAAACATTTATTTGCATTTGTAAATAAATTCTGCACTTTTTATTACAAACTACTTTTTTACTTCTTTTAATGGATTCGGCCGTTGGTGCGAATACACAACAATAATTTTTAGGGATACCCTGTACAAATACAAAAAATACACTAGTAAATAAAACACTTTTTACTTTGTTTAAACACTGTATTTTGCACTTAATTTGTGACTATAGTTTCGACTATCTAGTAGTCATTATCAAACTAAAAGTGCAAAGTGCAAAATACAGTGGTTAAACAAAGTAAAAAGTGTTTTATTTACAAGTGTATTTAAGATGTACCACAAAGAGATCAATTGGTTCATATTAAGACAATTTTACCTAAAATACACATTTTAAGTTGAATCTATAATTGCTTGGCCGTTAATGGGTTAATACATGCTGATCAATTCGACTTGATTTTCAGGCTACTCGACTTGTTTTTATCTTAAACGTTTTACAGTATCAACTACTTAAATAATAGCTACTTGACTTACTTACTCAATTATTTCGTTCGGAGGTGACGTGAGCAAACAGCTTGAAAATCAAATCAAAATTATGAATACAATTATTCCCGGAATTTAACTAGAAGTCATTTTTCTTTTCGTATGCCGTCTATGATCTTCTAATTTGCGTTTTCTTTAATAGTTATATTAACAATAATAATTTTATACTTAGGTTTGTGTTAAGCATATCCTTTTCAATTTGCCTGGAGAAAATCTTCTGGATGCACACTATTCTTCAATATCTTCACTATTCTTTAAAGGGCGAACATTTTAGCAATATTTACACTTCATTTCGTTATCACTACGAAAAATCTACAATGATTGCGTTTTTGCGTTTATTTATTATTTTTTCGGCTGAAGAATATCTTCTCTAGACATATTTTCTTCACACTTCTGTTAGCACATTATCTTTTCATGGTACATAAATTCAGCTATCTTTACGTGTATTTGTATCTTTAAGAGAGGATATCCTTTTTATCCCGATTGAAGAACATCTTCTAGTGCTACTTTCAGGTAAAGACATAAACATAGGGATGATTTCGTTATCATCACTTCAGCCATCCATACGTTTATATTTGTTCAAATAGAAATATTTTTCATTTTGTCTCAAGAATCTCTTTTAAATCTCACATTCTCATAAGGAGCTAACATTTTAGCAGTATTTTTTAAATTTCAAGAATTATCATTATGCTTTCTTCATCATCATCCGTGAAAAATGTATTCATCTTTAGGTTTATGTCTTTTACATTATTTTCACAGCATTTCCGGATTTTTCAAAAGAAAATGTTTTTCATTTTGTCTCAAGAATCTTTTGGAGTCTCACATTCTCAAAAAGAGCAAACATTTTAGCAAAAAAAATGTATATTTCAAAAATGATCATTATGCTTTCTTTATCATCATCCATGAAAAATGTATCCATCTTTGGGTTTATGTCTTTCACATTATTTTAAAGAGCGAACATTTCCGGGTTTTTTATAGCTGCAAGAATTTTGTTCATGCTTGTCATTTTGTTTATCATCTTGAAACAAAACTTTTATCCTTTCTTCACAAATTTATTCTTTACCAGATGTACATTTCGAACGCAATAATGGTCACTTATCAATGGTTTGATACTAGTATTAAACCATTGATAATGGTCACTTTGTGTCTGAAATGTACACTTCTGTGCAATAAAATTAAGTACACGAAATATGTTATAGTTTAAAGCGGACTTGGTGAGTTTCCTAGTTACGTAAATATGTCAATTTTCTTAATGTCAAAATGCCGCGTCATTTAGACAACAATTCAAAAATTCGAATTCTAACTAAAATAGAAGATGGTTTTTCTATTAGACAAATTGTTCGATCGGTGAACATCAGTAAAGACACTGTTTTCAGAGTTAAAAAACGTTGGGAGTAAGAACGAAGTATTATGGAGTTTTATTATTTAATGAAACTGCTGCTAGGCAATTTAAACAGACCCGAATTATATAACTAGAATATTGTAAAAAATAGTTATAAGACGTGCTTAATTTTATTGCACAGAAGTGTACATCTCGTAAAGAATAAATTTGTGAAGACAGGATAAAAGTGTTTTATTTCAAGTTAATATTATCTTTATCTTCACGTAACTCACCCAAATTCATTTATCTTTATCATCAATTAAAAATATATCCATTTTTAGGTTGATGGGCTTTACGTTCTCATAAAGAGCGAACATTTTAGCATTTGTTATTTTAATTTAAAGAATCTGTTTATGCACTCTTTATCATCATTATCAGTGATAATAATATATCTTAATGTTTATGACTTTTTAGAAGAAACCCGTTTCATTCTGACTGAAGACCAATATTTGGAGACAGATTTTCCTAAAAGGTGAACATTTCTGGAACATTTTCTATATTTCGTGGATCATTTTTTATTCTTTCTTTATCTTCAGTGAAATGTATCCATCTTAAGGTGTATGTCTTTCTTGAGGAAAATCATTTCCTTCTGACTGAAGAATATTTTTTTATAATCATAGATTTTCTTATAAAGTGAACATTTCTGCGGCATTTTCTTCATTTCAAACATCTCAATTCTGTCGACGCACTTTTCCCTTAATCTTCACTTAAATTTCAATATCTTGAGGTTTATAATATATTTTCTGATGTATAATATATATATATAACGTTAATCTTCACTTAAATTTCACCATCTTGAGGTTTATAATATATTTTCTGATGTATAATATATAAAACGTTAATCTTCGCTTAAATTTCACTATCTTGAGGTTTATATTATATTTTCTGATGTATAATATATCTTACGTTCCTAATTGTAATCATTACAATTTCTTCTTAGCAATTATTGTAAAAAAATACTTCAAGAGCTTCTTCTTAACACTTTTTCTTTATGCTGATATATTTTCAACTTTACGTTTACAAGTCTTTTCTAGACAAACTCACGAACCAAACTGAATCCGCATCCTCGCACACACGTTAATAACTCATTTGATTATTTCCATCTACCTGCGAGGACCCCGAAAGGTAGTTCCTTCCGGCATCTGAAATTAACAAAAAAAAAAACTAACTAGAGGAGAAGGGTTGACACAATAAAGAGAGTCGCGCAACCCTATGGAAAGGGCGCGCTCTTTTTTACCTGTCTCGCATACATTAACAAATAAAAAGAGGAAGTAGGTAGAAGAATTTTTCGCTCTCCTTTTCACACGCGGCGGAGAAAAACGGTATCTACATCTGTAAGTGTACTATGGTTTTTGATTCCCACCAGAAGAATGTTATCTAGATGTGACAGATATCGTTTTGATGTGAGTGGAGTGGAGTGGTTTATTGGGTAGGAAGGGTTGGGTGAGAGCACTCGTGGTTTTTTGAAATTTGTTCAGTGATTGTGATTCTTTGATTAATTTGAGTGGTTTGTTTTTATTGTATGATTGTCGGCTATTAATTACCACCTAAGCGGAATGTTTTAAACTTTACTTTAAATCAGCGGTATAAACGCCTGGCACATGAAGTAAAATTTCGCATCTAGGATTGGAAACACTTGTTGAATTTTGAACACTGATATAAGTTATAGTTATAGAGATTAAAAAATTCATGGCATTTCTTCTGTTTATTATTATTATATTTTAAAACTGAATATATACTTAAGAAAAAAAAAATTAAACACGAAAAATGCTACGACAAAAACTGTTGATATTTTTGTCGTAGCATTGTTCGTGTTTTTTTTTTCATAATTATATATTCAGTTTTAAAATATAATATTAATAAACAGAAGAAATGCCATTCAGACATCAAAGTAAAGTTTTATAATAAAAAACAAATTCGTCAGACTACGATAAATGAAACATGTACTTCTAAATCAGTACCAAATGCAGTATATTTTGAACTTCACTTTAAATCAGTGTTTTATACGCCTGGCGCATGAAGTAAAATTTCGAGTTTAGAAAAAAACGACTATTCACTTTTTTTATGGTAGTGTTGTTACAAACAATTTTTAAATTCTAGACATTAACACTGGTAGTTGGCTTGTTTGTTAGCGAACAAATCGGCAAATTACCGGTAATTTTTTACATTAACAAAAAAAAAATCAAATAAACGCTATAACTCGAAAACTATTTGAACTACAAAAAAGTATAATATATAGATTTTAAGTATTTCGACGAAATCCACAACTTTTTATTTTAAACATTTATCAATATTCTTAATATTTCAGAAAATATCAATATAAATCGAAATAATGCTAAGAGTAAAGTACTACTTCTGGTTTCCAGATTTTGACCAAAAGCTTTTCATTCTAGAAAGTTATACATAATTAATATTGTTGAATTTGTCAATTTTTGTAAATTTTGTTCGATTGTGCCGTACAGACTAATCCAATTGAGATATTAAAATGATAAACTTAATTTCTTTTTACAATTCTAGGATTTTATTCTAGAATTGCGCATCTAGTTCCTAGAATTGTAAAAAAAAACTTAAGTTTATTGTGGCATTTTAATATCTGAATTGGATTAGTCTGTACGGCACAATCGAACAAAATATACAAAAATTGACAAATTCAATAATATTAATTATGTATAATTTTCGCAAATAGAAATACTTAAAACTTTAATATACTTCTAAAACGAATTTACCTTTGTTTTAACCAATTCATCGTAAATGTTACAAAAATATTGAATAAAATAAAATAATCGTTTTGTTCCATATTTTTATTTTCAGTTAAAAAACACGTGTCAGGTTTTTATTCGTAACAGTCATTTAAAAAAAAAACGTTTTAATTTTAACAATAATCGTAAAGGATTATTAAAACACTTAATTTGTTTAGGTTTCACCTAAACCTACACAAATTATCTGTTTTATTAAAGTGATATTATAGAGTTTCAACAACTAACAGCCTTAACTATACAGTAATAGATTAAAACACGTGCCAGGCAATGAAAATAAAACTATGGAACAAAACAAGTGTTTTACTGTGCCCAATTTGAAAATTTGGTTTCCATCAAGAAAGTAGCGGAACTTCGATGCTTGAATATATGTTGTAAACATTTTGAATCAAGCGCGGGTCTTTGTCGAAGCAGTTTTTGAAGACGTAGTTATTACGTGACGTAATTAAAACAACGAAACATAGAAAATGTAACCAACTCTTAAATATCACGAAGAATAGAGACATCAACCAACTCTTTGAAAGCTTAAATAAGTTTTAGATCTGTAGTATTTTAAGTATTTCTTACAATTCTTTATTTTTTGATATTGTTAATACTTGCCGAAATTTACAAAATCTTTGGTTTGAAAATGTTTACGAAAACAATACTTTTCCTTTGTACTGTATTTCCGGAAAGCAGAAATTGTCTAATAAATGGACAGATTGTTCAATTAATATAAATTTACAATGTTCATGAAAATTGATGAAAATCCTAAAAAACTTTACAATTGAGAAAATCATCAAAAGTATGTCAAGTTGACATACGGCGTTGGCCGACATTTGGACTATAATGACAGTTGACATAGAAGTCGGCACCAGCCGATATTTGGACTATAATAATAGTTGAGATTAGTCAGTGCTAGCCGATATTTAAACTATAATGACAGTCGACATAAGTCAGCGTCTGCCGACATTTAGTGAATCGTGTCAATTTGACATAAGTTGGCGTCAGCCGACATTTGGACTATAATGCAACTGTCATTATCGGCGCCAGCCGAAATTTGGACCATAATAACAGTTGGCATAAGTCGGCGGGAGCCGACATATGAACTATAATGACAGCTGATACAAGTCGGTCCAAGTTGACATTAAACCAATCGTGCCAACCCGACAGGAGTTCGAATTGAACTATAATGAGATCGCCATGTCATTGTTTTTCTTTGTGACAGTTACGATACACATTTTGATGGTAGTGACATATTTTAAAGTAACAAGTATCTTCCACTCCCAGACTAAGCATGAAGTGAAATTTTGAGTTTAGAAAAGCCCCGCGTAGCGAGGCGCAGCGACCCGAGACACATTTTTACGGGGCTTTTCTTAACTCGAAATTTTACTTCATGCGCCACGCATATAAACCACTGATTTACAGTAAAGTTAAAAATATATAACGCCTAGATGTCTGATGGTGATCAATATTTAGCGAGATGTAGCGAAAACATTTAAGAAATACTTTTTTTGTAAATAGTTTTGGAATAATAATAATAAAAGTAGAATAAATTGCATTGTTCGAGAATTATATCAATCATTAACCATTTTATAAACAAATGTCATTCTGCAAACGGCGAAAATATCGAAACATGTTTTTTTCTTAAAAAGGGGTTGTGGCGAAAATTGCCAGCCGACATTTAGTGAATCGTGTCAACTTGACATAAGTCGGCGCCAACCGAAATTTGGACTATAATAACAGTTGACAAAAGTCGACGTTAGCCGACATTTGAACTATAATGACAGTTGAGACAAGTCGGTGCAAGCCGACAATTAACCAATCGTGACAGTTACGATACACATTTTGATAGTAGTGACATATTTTAAAGTAACGAGTGTCTTCCACTCCCAGACTAAGCATGAAGTAAAATTTCGAGTTTAGAAAAGCCCCGCGTAGAAAATTTGTCGAGGGTCGCGCAGCGACCCGAGACAAATTTTCACGGGGCTTTTCTAAACTCGAAATTTTACTTCATGCGCCACGCGTATAAACCCCTGATTTACAGTAATGTTAAAAATATATAACGCCTAGATGTGATGGTGATCAATATTTAGCGAGATGTAGCGAAAAAATGGTGATGTGTCCATCATAGTACTTTCCCCCGTAAATTGCGTATTAAATCACTTTTAAAATATTTGTAGCATTATTATTTTCAAAATGTCTTCAACTTTTTCATAACTACAACTTTTATTTGAAACATTTTTCAATTGTATCAACACATACACTGAGACAAACCAATGACTAGATAAAAGAACATTATTTATTAATTATCTCAAAAACTAAGAGTGCTATGACAAAAAGTAAAGATGCAAAAAATCTTTAATATTTTATGACCTACAACTTTTATTAGAAACATTTTTCAATTGTATTAACACATACACTGACACAAATCAATGACTAGATAAAAAACACTATTTATTAAATATATCAAAAACTAAGAGTGCTATGACAAAAAGTGAATCTACAAAAAATCTTTAGTTTTTTATTTCCTACAACTTTTATTTGAAACATTTTTCAATTGTATCGACACATACACTGTCACACACCAATATCTAGATAAAACACACAACTTTTAAAATATCTCAAAAACTAAGAGTGCTATGACAAAAAGTAAATGAACAATACATCTTCATTTTGTTATTATCTACAACTATTATTTAAAAGAATTTTTTGTTTGATGAACATTGAAAAAATCTGAAAAAACTGAAAAACGCTGAGAGTAAAGTACCACTTCCGGTTTTCCGATTTTCACCAAAAGTTTTTCAGTTCTTCCGATTGTAACAAAAAGCTTAAGTTTCAAGTTTCATCTCGATATCTTTAGCGGTTTTTGCGGTACAGCGCACACAGACTCACACACAGACACACAGACACACAGACACACAGCAGACAGACATTTTTCAAAAATGGTCTTATTCGACTCAGGGGACCTCAAAACGGATATTTCCGCTAAAATTTTTGATTCGAAAATTTTCACGAAAACAATACTTTCCCTTTGTATTACATACGGGGGAAAGTAAAAATTCAAGAATTATTTTTTTTTCAATAGTTTTGGAATAATAATAATAATAAAAGGAGAATACATTGCGTAGTTGTAGTATTATTTTAGTAAATTATATCAATCATTAACCATTTAATAAAAAAAAATATCATTCTTTGCCTATCGAAACATTTTTATTTCTCGAAATTTGGGTTGGTGCGAAAATTGTCATTAACACCTTTTAAAAGTGCATTATTAGTGCATAATTGGTCGTTCCGCTTCGCGGAGCGACCAATCCAAATTTTCAGATTTTTCTAAACTCTAAATTTTACTTCATGCTTAACCCATTAAGCGCCATTGGTGCATACACGCAACATTATAATTTTTTTTAACCAAATTAACTTGAAAATGTATGAAGAGAAATGTGAATATTTTGTTATTTAATTTTTTTCGATTATTACTCATTAAAAAAAATACATCAGTGTATTTCTAACTTCACAATATTCCAATGTTTTATACGCGTGGCGCATGAAGTAAAATTTCGAGTTTAGAAAAGCCCCGTGAAAATTTGTCTCGGGTCGCTGCGCGACCCTCGACAAATTTTCTACGCGGGGCTTTTCTAAACTCGAAATTTTACTTCATGCTTAGTCTGGGAGTGGAAACACTCGTTCTAAACTTCATATCGTACGTTTTTATAAAAAATCGATTAATGCCTGAAAATTTACAGTTTATAAATGTTGCATATTTAAAAGAAAAATTCTACATACTGTGAATTTTTCATTCAAATGTATACACTGTAAATTTTCAGTCAAAAATCGACGAATGCCTGGAAATTTACAGTGTATACATTTTGCATAATTAAAAAAAAAATTCTACATACTATGCATTTTTCTTTTAAATATGCAAAATGAATGCACTGTGCATTTTCAGTCATTAATCGATTTTTTATAAAAACGTGTAATATGAAGTTTAGAACGAGTGTTTCCACTCCCAGACTAAGCATGAAGTAAAATTTCGAGTTTAGAAAAGCCCCGCGTAGAAAATTTGTCGAGGGTCGCGCAGCGACCCGAGACAAATTTTCACGGGGCTTTTCTAAACTCGAAATTTTACTTCATGCGCCACGCGCATAAAACACTGAAATATTGTGAAGTTAGAAATACAATAATGTATTTTTTTTTTTAATGAGTAATAATCGAAAAAATTAATAATAAGTTATTCATAGAAATCATTACGAGAACTGCCGAATTTTACCAAAAATCAACTTTTAGAGTCAACTCTATAATTGCTCGGCCGTTAATAGGTTAATCAAGGAGTAGAAACACTTGGCAGAGTTTAATTTTCTTTAACCTAGTTCTCTTTAATATATCATAAAATGTATTGTAATTCCATGTAGAATTCAACTACGGTAAAGAAGTTTAGAACGAGTGTTTCCACTCCCAGACTAAGCATGAAGTAAAATTTCGAGTTTAGAAAAGCCCCGCGTAGAAAATTTGTCGAGGGTCGCTGCGCGACCCGAGACAAATTTTCACGGGGCTTTTCTAAACTCGAAATTTTACTTCATGCTTAGTCTGGGAGTGGAAACACTCGTTCTAAACTTCATATCGTACGTTTTTATAAAAAATCGATTAATGCCTGAAAATTTACAGTTTATAAATGTTGCATATTTAAAAGAAAAATTCTACATACTGTGAATTTTTCATTCAAATGTATACACTGTAAATTTTCAGTCAAAAATCGACGAATGCCTGGAAATTTACAGTGTATACATTTTGCATAATTAAAAAAAAAATTCTACATACTATGCATTTTTCTTTTAAATATGCAAAATGAATGCACTGTGCATTTTCAGTCATTAATCGATTTTTTATAAAAACGTGTAATATGAAGTTTAGAACGAGTGTTTCCACTCCCAGACTAAGCATGAAGTAAAATTTCGAGTTTAGAAAAGCCCCGCGTAGAAAATTTGTCGAGGGTCGCGCAGCGACCCGAGACAAATTTTCACGGGGCTTTTCTAAACTCGAAATTTCACTTCATGCGCCACGCGTATAAAACACTGAAATATTGTGAAGTTAGAAATACAATAATGTATTTTTTTTTTTAATGAGTAATAATCGAAAAAATTAATAATAAGTTATTCATAGAAATCATTACGAGAACTGCCGAATTTTACCAAAAATCAACTTTTAGAGTCAACTCTATAATTGCTCGGCCGTTAATAGGTTAATCAAGGAGTAGAAACACTTGGCAGAGTTTAATTTTCTTTAACCTAGTTCTCTTTAATATATCATAAAATGTATTGTAATTCCATGTAGAATTCAACTACGGTAAAGAAGTTTAGAACGAGTGTTTCCACTCCCAGACTAAGCATGAAGTAAAATTTCGAGTTTAGAAAAGCCCCGCGTAAAAAATTTGTCGAGGGTCGCTGCGCGACCCGAGACAAATTTTCACGGGGCTTTTCTAAACTCGAAATTTTACTTCATGCGCCACGCGTACAAAACACTGACATAATGTGTAAGAAATACATTAATGTATTTTTTTTAATGAGTAATAATCGAAAAAATTAATAATAAATTATTTATAGATATCATTACGAGAACTGCCGAATTTTGCCAAAAATTAACTATTAGAGTCAACTTTATAATTCCTCGGCCGTTAATGGGTTAATCAAGGAGTAGAAACACTTGGCAGAGTTTAATTTTCTTTAACCTAGTTCTCTTTAATATATCATAAAATTTATTGTAATTCCATGTATAATTCAACTACGGTATAGAAGTTTAGAACGAGTGTTTCCACTCCCAGACTAAGCATGAAGTAAAATTTCAAGTTTAGAAAAGCCCCGCGTACAAAATTTGTCGAGGGTCGCGCAGCGACCCGAGACAAATTTTCACGGGGCTTTTCTAAACTCGAAATTTTACTTCATGCGCCACGCGTATAAAACACTGAAATATTGTGCTGTTAGAAATACATTAATGTATTTTTTTTAATGAGTAATAATCGACAAAATTATTAATAAGTTATTCATAGAAATCATTACGAGAACTGCCGAATTTGACCAAAAATCAACTTTTAGAGTCAACTCTATAATTGCCCGGCCGTTAATGGGTTAATCAAGGAGTAGAAACACTTGGCAGAGTTTAATTTTCTTTAACCTAGTTCTCTTTAATATATCATAAAATTTATTGTAATTCCATGTATAATTCAACTACGGTAAAGAAGTTTAGAACGAGTGTTTCCACTCCCAGACTAAGCATGAAGTAAAATTTCGAGTTTAGAAAAGCCCCGCGTAGAAAATTTGTCGAGGGTCGCGCAGCGACCCGAGACAAATTTTCACGGGGCTTTTCTAAACTCGAAATTTTACTTCATGCGCCACGCGTATAAAACACTGAAATATTGTGAAGTTAGAAATACATTAATGAATTTTTTTAATGAGTAATAATCGAAAAAATTATTAATAAGTTATTCATAGAAATCATTACGAGAACTGCCGAATTTTACCAAAAATCAACTATTAGAGTCAACTCTATAATTGCTCGGCCGTTAATGGGTTAATCAAGGAGTAGAAACACTTGGCAGAGTTTAATTTTCTTTAACCTAGTTCTCTTTAATATATCATAAAATTTATTGTAATTCCATGTATAATTCAACTACGGTAAAGAGTACATATAGTTTGATCGTGGATCTATTAAATATTTAAAGGAGTAAGAGGGACGAAGTCGAAGAAAAAACGACTTTGTGGGTAGTAAAGTGGGTTTCGGCGGTCTGGTCTGAGGGGCTGCTAGGGGGTTGAGGGGGTCGGTTTCCGTGTAAGGACTAAGGTAGAAGGGACTTATATGTCCTTTGCATTCACATAAGCCGCGGACTCGTTCGCATCAGAGCTCAGGACAGATTGGCTACACCTAATCCCATGCAAAATATTATATACATTTTCCGTCTTGAACTGGATTTGCGTTCGCCGTGAAAGAGTCCGCCATCCGTGCAGGTAGGGAATACAATTTTCTTCTTCGGCGAAAAATGTTAATCTGACCTATTTTTTTGTAATGATTTAATATGCTCATTTTTTTATTTTTCCATGAATCCTATTTTGCATATTCAGAATATTCCCCTATTCATGTATCATAGAAAGCTTAGCGCATCATTATATGAATTTACTCGACAAAGATCAAGAATAGATTTTTAATAATATTTTTCTAAGATATCCAAGTATAATAATAATAATAATAATAGGTCTTTATTTCCATAACGTCACAAAGATTACATACATGATTAATTTACAGTGTTTAATATTAAATTGAAGTTATGAAAAATCTCAAGGTGCCAGTTCAGGATGCGAAATTAAATTTCCCTGTTCTTCCACTGGGGCCTTGTTTTTATTTTATATATTGCTTATATCTATACTTATACAATAATTATAAACAAAAATTTTATACATTTTAATTTCAAAACTTGAAATTTCAAAATTTTAAATTTAAAACTTAAAACTTAAAACTCACCGAAATTGAAATTAAAAAAAAAGAGAGAACACAAATGGACTTATTGCCTTTCTAACAAATAAAGGTGATATTGTGTTTTGAACGCTGTTTTCTTTAATTTTTTAATGTTCTCTGGAATAGAGTTATATAAGGTACTCATGTGAACAATAAAAGATCTACTCATATAAGCTGTGCGGTGCCTCGGAATGGTAATAAAATCTCTGCGTCTTAAAAGTGATGTACGTCAGTTCTGAAGGATATGAGGTTAAAAAGGTGAGAAGGCTGTTTTGTTTGAAGAATTTTGTGGAAATATGTTGCACATGATAAATTAATTTGATTTTTAACATTTAGCCATCCTAGCTCTCGAAGTTTATGACTTATGTGGTCAAACTTTCGGATTCCAAAGATTAATCTCATACAGCTATTTTGCACTTTTTGCAGCTTTTTTATATTTATTTTTCTGAGCGATGGGCCATACACCTCCATACAATACGTAAAACAAGACATCACCAAGCTGATACACAACATGGTCTTAATTTGTGTAGATAAGTGGTGCCTGTGTGGGTAAATTAGCTTTAAATTCATATAGGCTTTTCGTGTATTATTATTAATCTGTGTGTTGTAAGTAAAAAGATTGTCCATGACTAATCCTAAATTTTTTGCTTCATTCTGAATAGGTATCTCGATGTTATTAATTTTGAGCTTTATTGTATTTTTCAGTTCATCAACTTTATTTTTATTTCCAAATATCACCACTACAGATTTTTTAGGGTTTAAAATTAGACTATGATTAAGGGAGATTTCTGTAATTGAGTTTAGGTCAGTTTGAATTTTATTTAGTGACTCCTGTGTCTCTTGGTCCCTAAACGACATGTATAGTTGAGTGTCATCTGCATACAACATGTTCTTGCAATATTTTATTGATTTAGTGAAGCATGATGTATATATAATAAAAAGAATTGGGCCTAAAATAGACCCTTGCGGAACCCCCTTATTAATAAACCTTTTTTTCTGAAAATTTATTTTTTGGTTGAACGATCTGCCATCTACCACTCAAATAACTATGTAATAGGGCTGCAGCACTATTATCCAAACCAATATACTTTAAAATGGCAGCTAAGAGTTCATGGTTAATAATATCAAACGCTTTGCTGAAATCAAGTAACGTTAAAACCGTTAACATGCATTGATCAGATGCATGTAAAATATCGTTTGTAACTTTCAGCAAGGAGCCAGCACAACTATAACCGGACCTGAAACCCGACTGTGTTTCTGGTATAATGCTATTTTTATTTAAAAATTCCAATTTTTTCTAAAATTTTAGAAAAAATTGGAAGTATGCTAATTGGTCTTAAATCAGAGAGATGTTTAGGGTTTGTAATTTTGGCCAGAGGTAATATGATAGCTGATTTCCAATTTTCTGGAAATACATTTGAGATGATTCATTAATTTATTATATGAGTCAAATAAGGCAGAATGTGGGGCAAGCATAATTTAATTGTCTTGAGGCTCATATTGTCTGTACCTACAGAAGATGTATTAATTTTTGCTATTATTTTCAATACGTCAGACGTATCTGCTGTTTGAAATTTTAAACTGGCTCCTAAATTATTTTGATTGGTATTATAATAGTTTATCAAGTTATCGAAATTTTTAATTGTGTATGTATATTTTGTGTAAATTCTGAGAATATACAATTATCAAGTTTTATAAAATGATAACAGCTTATTTGTAACATAATTTTACAATTTAATTAAAACACTTAACTTTGTTTCACCACTTTTATTTTACTTTTCAGTGACTATAGTTTCGACTACAAGCTAATCATTATTATCAACAAACTTAGTTTGACAATTTCTAGCTTGTAGTCGAAACTATATTCACTGAAAAGTAAAATAAAAGTGGTAGAACAAATTAAGTGTTTTATTTAAGAGGAAGTCGACCGCTCTCTAAACGTATAAAACTAAGCATACTGCCGTCTTAATTACATCTTTGTTTAGGGATGAAATATTTTGCAAAAATAGGCATACTTTAAGGAAAGTGGAATCTTAATAAAATATTTCCCACTTTGACCGTTCTATTATAATAAAATATCAAACATTGTTAAACTAGCGTAATCGCATCTTCAATATATTTTTTTTTTCTGCAGCATTTATAAAAAAATATTGGGAAACTAAATCAGTCACATTGTAGAAGAATTCTTTACGAAGAATTTTAATTTTTTCCAATTATTTCTTTCGTACAATAAATTCATTGGGATGTCGCGCGATATTGAAGTTTCAGAAAATTTGAAAAACTGTTTTACACGCGACATCCTAGTGACTATATTCAACCAAATAAATAAATTACATATCTTTGCAAAGGAATTATCTACAATGTGACTGATTTAGTTTTTCAATATTTTTTATAGATACTGCAGACAAAAATAAAATTAAGAACGCGATTTCGCTAGTTTACCAATGTTTGATATTTTTTTATAAAAGAACGGTCAAAGTGGGAAATATTTTAATATTTTTTATAAAAGTATAAAATATTTTACTGAGACGGGTTTAAAGATTGTACTTTCCTTGAAGTATACCTATTTTTACAAAATATTTCATCCCTAAACAAGCGGTCGTCGAGCGGTGGACTTCCTCATAAATTGTTATGAAGATGTACCACAAAATGAACGCTAATCAAAGTAAAGATTTACATAATTTTACATTCTTAAAACAATTGTCTCATTTTCAAATATTATAAAAATAATTGAATTCACAACATTATATATTTCCAACAAATATCAAATTGGTATTTATCGCCAGGTAATAAAAATATATCAATTGATATTGACGTTTTTACCCAACACCCCAAATTTCACCCTCTTTTGTGTAAGTCTATACACTTTTTTTCTGGTATTTTGTGTAAACACCCCGCCTTGTGAATTTACACACAAAATACGTGTTTTTCACCAAAAAAAAAGAACGAGTATCCGTGACAAAGGGAGCCGAAAATCGTATTTTGGGGTAAAATCGGATATAATTAGGGTTTAGGTTACATACTTGTAACACCCCATTGTAAACAACGACAAGTGTATAATGCCTTTTCATGCAGTTTTTTTTTGTAGTTGCAGAGAGTGCGTGAGATAGGTTAATTTTTTAATCGGATATCTCAACAAGTCAATAATAAAAATAATTGCAAAATGACAAGAAGAAATCTTCTTGATATTCAATTTAAAATTACATCTAAGACGCATACAGAGATTGTTTATTTTACAAATTCTAAAACAAATTGCTTCTGACATTCGAATTAATCAAAATAAACATTTGTAAAATGAATGAACATAAAATCAAACACAAGCAGTATAGAGGGTTGGGCAAAAGTATGGGAACGTCGGATTTCTGGCTAAACTATACGTGCGATAAAAAAATACTCTTAGTAATAGTATATTGTACAACGAGCATATAATGATAGCTATAAACACGACAACGATGTTTGCGGAACGAGCCGTTAGGCGAGTGGAGCAAGTCGTTCGAGTGATCAATAGCCATTATATGCGAGTTCTACATTATACTTTGTCCACGAGAATATAATACTTTTGTTTTCTTTTTTATTAATAACTCATATAAATAGGAATAGTATTTATTTTTAACATTCATTTAATACAATACAATATTATTTAGTAATATTAAATGTAATATTTGAACATGTTTTTAAATTAATTGCAGGAATAGAATTGATATCAAAATTAGGTTCTGATTATTTGTTGAAACATTTTGATTGCATTGATAGGTTTGGTGTGTATTATCAATGGAATTATTCATTTGTATTAAGCTAGATATTTTTTTAGCTGTGTCTGTTTTATTTTTAATGGAGTCGTCTATATAGCCTTCTGCTACTCCTATCGACTTCCATCCGCCGTGTCGTTTCAAGGCCGTTATGTCCGCACCAGCATCAACAAGCAGCGTTGCAGAAGATTGCGAAAACTGTGTCCAGAATATTTTTCTGGGTTCGGCAACTGCAAGAATGTAGCAATATCTTTTCCCATTTTAGT
The DNA here is from genome assembly GCA_932526585.2 of Philonthus cognatus. NCBI lineage: Eukaryota > Metazoa > Arthropoda > Insecta > Coleoptera > Staphylinidae > Philonthus > Philonthus cognatus. The sequence continues at coordinate 29,378,870 of OW052241.1, read as the reverse complement.
AAATTTATTAATTCCTATTCTTTGGGCGGTGCATTTGCTATTTTGATAATTCAGAAAAAATATGTTTGTTGTAATGTGAGATGGGCGGCTATTAATGTAGTTTTTACAAATTTTATAAAACTATCGGTGACTGTAAACTTTCGACTGATTTTTGTCTTTGTATTGGCCACATTTACTAAAAAAGCTGATCCAAGATCTTGCAAATCATTCATTTTCATGCAATACATTTCATTAGCCCGACAAGCACCCATTACTCCCATTATTAATGCAACCTTAAATAAAGAACTGAATGATTTTTGGAAGGAAAATTATTTAAATCTTACCTTTGTGCCAGGTATTTATCATCAGAGGCTTTAAAAATAAAATCATTGACATTTTCTGGAGAAAAGGTGCTGGCTTTTTTGGGTTGAAAACCTTCAGATTTTCGTTTTAGCAATGCTTGCAATTTCATATAATTTTCTATATGTATTCCATGATAAATGTTGATCGTACTCCTAAGCATTGAATAAGTGGACCATAATGTTGAGGGTTTATATTTTATGGCTAGTTCTGTAAAATACACCAATAAAACAGATTCCGAGAAGGAGTTGGTTTTCTTTTCCCTTCTCCATTTCAAAAATGATTCATACGCCGCTAAATATATTTTTCTTGATTTTTTGGGCAATAAGTTTAATGAGGCAATTTCTGCAGCTTCTTTTAAACTTGGCGGTGTTAAAGAGTCGTTCTCCATTTATCTTCTAATTTTTGATATTAAACCACTTCAAAACTCTCTTATAATGTAAATGGTTTTGACGTTTCAATTTAATTATATGACTCTTTGCGGACTACTAGATAAAATTTTGAAAATGATATTAAACAATGAATAATGATTAATCACTGACAGTAGTGAATAATGAATATACGGGTCTATCAACTTGGCCCCCCCAACTCAAAATTTTCAAATAAAAAATATTGCGCCCGAAAGGTCTTAACTTGCGCTCACTTGCGCCCAAATATTAAAACTTGCGCTGTTAAGGGTAGAAAGTTATAGCGATTTGAAAACAGGGGGGGCTAAGTTGACGCCAGCCCCCCCATCTCGGAATTTTTAACTTTTTCTTTCATAAATACATTCTATGGAACTTGCGCTGTCGATACCACCTAATTTTACAAGTTGCGCTGCAAAAATACACCCCCTATAAACGAAATAAAGGAGGGTGCCAGCCCCCCCACTTTACATTTTTTTAGTTTTATTGCATTGTACACAAAGCTTAGAAGTTGCGCTCACTTGCGCCATCGAAATTTCTTCAATATCACTTCTCATGAAAAAGTTATGGCATATTTTATATATACTCTAATCCAGTGCGCGTATTCCCATAATCTCCATGCAACTACAGAAGAGTAATACAATAAACATACTTAACTCACAACCACTGTCCTTCTTCGTCGAAAAGCATACATTATACAACCAAAACAGTAATTTTCTATAATATTTGCATATTTATTTCAGTGCCGTATCATGGTGGAAATATATATTTTTATTATTACTTAAATAATTTTATTTCCAAAACAAATAAGAATAATTCGATTCAAGTAATAAATATAACTTTAACAATGTATTTAAAATGCATTTCTGCTGATTAGAAAAGTTGCGTTGTTTTCCCAGTAGCGTTACAAATAATTTAATATTTAATTTAATTAAATATTTTTAAAACCAAACGTGAAAATTTAAATTTTTTAAGTGATTTTATTAAACAATGCATAAGAAATGCATCTATGCCAATAAGAAAAGTTGCGCTCTTTTCCCAGTGGCGTCACATTTAATTTATTATTATTTAATTAAATTAAATATTTTTTAAACCAAACGGAAAATTTTGAATTTTCTAAGTGATATTACTTAAACAATGCATAGGAAATGCATTTATGCTAATGAGAAAAGTTGCGCTGTTTTCCCAGTGGCGTCACAATTAATTTATTATTATTGAATTAAATTAAATATTTTCAAAACCAAACGGAAAATTTTGAATTTTCTAAGTGATATAACTTTAACAATGCATAGGAAATGCATTTATGCTAATGAGAAAAGTTGCGCTGTTTTCCCAGTGGCGTCACAATTAATTTATTATTATTGAATTAAATTAAATATTTTCAAAACCAAACGGGAAACTTTGAATTTTCTAAGTGATATTACTTTAACAATGAATAGAAAATGCATTTATGCTAATTATCAAAGCTGCGCTGTTTTCCCAGTGGCGTCACAATTAATTTATTATTATTGAAATAAATTAAATATTTTCAAAACCAAACGGGAAACTTTAAATTTTCTAAGTGATATTACTTAAACAATGAATAGGAAATGCATTTATGCTAATGAAAAGAGTTGCGCTGTTTTCCCAGTGGCGTCACAATTAATTTATTTTTATTGAATGAAATTAAATATTTTCAAAACCAAACAGAAAATTATGAATTTTCTAAGTGATATTACTTTAGCAATGCATAGGAAATGCAGTTATGCTAATGAGAAAAGTTGCGCTGTTTTCCCAGTGGCGTCACAATTAATTTATTATTATTGAATTAAATTAAATATTTTCAAAACCAAACGGGAAACTTTGAATTTTCTAAGTGACATTACTTTAACAATGAATAAGAAATGCATTTATTCTAATGAGAAAAGTTTCGCTGTTTTCCCAGTGGCGTCACAATTAAGTTATTATTATTTAATTAAATTAAATATTTTTCAAACCAAACGGAAAATTTTGAATTTTCTAAATGATACTACTTTAACAATGCATAGAAAATGCATTTATGATAATGAGAAAGGTTGCGCTGTTTCCCCAGTAGCGTCACAATTAATTTATTATTATTGAATTAAATTAAATGTTTTCAAAACCAAACGGAAAATTTTAAATTTTCTAAGTGATATTACTTTAACAATGCATAGGAAATGCATTTATGCTAATTAGAAAAGTTGCGCTGTTTTTCCAGTGGCGTCGCAATTAATTTATTATTATTCAATTAAATTAAATATTTTCAAAACCAAACGGGAAACTTTGAATTTTTTAAGTGATATTACTTTAACAATGAATAAGAAATGCATTTATGCTAATGAGAAAAGTTGCGCTGTTTTCCCAGTGGCGTCACAGTTAATTTATTATTATTTAATTAAATTAAATATTTTCAAAACCAAAGGGAGAATTTTGAATTTTCTAAGTGATATTACTTTAACAATGCATAAAAAATGCATTTATGCTAATGAGAAAAGTTGCGCTGTTTTCCCAGTGGCGTCATAATTAATTTATTATTATTGAATTAAATTAAATATTTTCAAAACCAAATAGAAAATTTTGAATTTTCTAAGTGATATTACTTTAACAATGCATAGGAAATGCATTTATGCTAATGAGAAAAGTTGCGCTGTTTTCCCAGTGGCGTCACAATTAATTTATTATTATTGAATTAAATTAAATATTTTCAAAATCAAATAGAAAATTTTGAATTTTCTAAGTGATATTACTTTAACAATGCATAGGAAATGCATTTATGCTAATAAGAAAAGTTGCGCTGTTTTCCCAGTGGCGTCACAATTAATTTATTATTATTGAATTACATTAAATATTTTCAAAACCAAACGGGAAACTTTGAATTTTCTAAGTGATATTACTTTAACAATGAATAGGAAATGCATTTATGCTAATGAGAAAAGCTGCGCTGTTTTCCCAGTGGCGTCACAATTAATTTATTATTATTTAATTAAATTAAATATTTTTCAAACCAAACAGAAAATTTTGAATTTTCTAAGCGATATTACTTTAACAATGCATAGGAAATGCATCTATGCTAATAAAAAAGGTCGCGCTGTTTCCCCAGTAGCGTCACAATTAATTTATAATTATTGAATTAAATTAAATGTTTTCAAAACCAAACGGAAAATTTAAAATTTTCTAAGTGATATTACTTCAACAATGCATAGGAAATGCATTTATACTAATGAGAAAAGTTGCGCTATTTTCCCAGTGGCGTCACAATAAATTTATTATTATTGAATTAAATTAAATATTTTCAAAACCAAACAAAAAATTTTGAATTTTCTAAGTGATATTACTTTAACAATGCATAGGAAATGCATTTATGCTAATGAGAAAAGTTGCTCTGTTTTCCCAGTGGCGTCATAATTAATTTATTATTATTGAATTAAATTAAATATTTTCAAAACCAAACCGGAAACTTTGAATTTTTTAAGTGATATTACTTTAACAATGCATAGGAAATGCATTTATGCTAATGAGAAAAGTTGCGCTGTTTTCCCAGTGGCGTCACAATTAATTTATTATTATTGAATTAAATTAAATATTTTCAAAACCAAACAGAAAATTTTGAATTTTCTAAGTGATATTACTTTAACAATGCATAGGAAATGCATTTATGCTAATAAGAAAAGTTGCGCTGTTTTCCCAGTGGCGTCACAATTAATTTATAATTATTGAACTAAATTAAATATTTTCAAAACCAAACGGGAAACTTTGAATTTTCTAAGTAATATTACTTTAACAATGCATAGGAAATGCATTTATGCTAATGAGAAAAGTTGCGCTGTTTTTCCAGTGGCGTCACAATTAATTTATTATTATTTAATTAAATTAATTATTTTCAAAACCAAAAGAGAAATTTTGAATTTTCTAAGCGATATTACTTTAACAATGCAAAGGAAATGCATTTAAGATAATAAAAAAAGTTGCGCTGTTTTCCTAGTGGCGTCACAATTAATTTATTATCATGTAATTAAATTAAATGTTTTCTAAATAAACGAAAAATTTTGAATTTTCTAAGTGATATTACTTTAACAATGCATAGGAAATGCATTAATGCTAAAGAGAAATGTTGCGCTGTTTTCCCTGTGGCGTCACAATTAATTTATAATCATTTAATTAAATTAAATATTTTCAAATCCAAACGGAAAATTTTGATTTTTTTAAGTGATATTACTTTAACACTGCATAATTCAATTCATAAATCAATTCTTCCAGAAAACATAATATGCTTAAATGCATTTACGTTTTTAACTAAATTATTAAATACATGTTTACCTTCATATCAAACAAATATCTATAGATGTGATATATGTTCGCAAATAAAAATAAAGTATGAACATTTTATTTCTGTAGAATTTTCAAATTACAACATTCATAACTTAGAAAACATTTTACAACATAATTTAAGCACGGAATTTAAACAAAATTGCAGTTTGTGTAATAATAAATTATTATTTGAAACACATTTAAACAATTTCATATTCATAGAACCCGTTAACACGGACAGTAAAACATTGAACTTAGTAACTAATTTAAAAAAATATTCCGTTTAAACTAAATGTACAGAACAAACTGTTTATTTTACGTGGTGTTGTGGGTTTTATACCAGGTCATTTAATAGCATTTTGCAGAAGACATAATGGCTTATGGGAGGTTAATATGTTGCTATATACAATGTAGGGTGACCGACGGGAACCATCTGTTTTTGGGAATCATCACTGACGCCACTGGGAAAACAGCGCAAATTTTCTTATTAGCATAAATGCATTTCCTATGCATTGTTAAAGTAATATCACTTAGAAAATTCAAAATTTTCCGTTTGGTTTTGAAAATATTTAATTTAATTCAATAATAATAAATTTATTGTGACGCCACTGAGAAAACAGCGCAACTCTTCTCATTAGCATAAATGCATTTCCTATGCATTGTTAAAGTAATATCACTTAGAAAATTCAAAGTTTTCCGTTTGGTTTTGAAAATATTTAATATAATTCAATAATAATCAATTAATTGTGACGCCACTGGGAAAACAGCGCACCTTTTCTCATTAGCATAAATGCATTTCCTATTCATTGTTAAAGTAATATCACTTAGAAAATTCAAAGTTTCCCGTTTGGTTTTGAAAATATTTAATTTAATTCAATAATAATAAATTAATTGTGACGCCACTGGGAAAACAGCGCAACTTTTCTCATTAGCATAAATGCATTGCCTATTCATTGTTAAAGTAATATCACTTAGAAAATTCAAAGTTTCCCGTTTGGTTTTGAAAATATTTAATTTAATTCAATAATAATAAATTAATTGTGACGCCACTGGGAAAACAGCGAAACTTTTCTCATTACCATAAATGCATTTTCTATGCATTGTTAAAGTAATATCACTTAGAAAATTCAAAATTTTCCGTTTGGTTTTGAAAATATTTAATTTAATTCAATAATAATAAATTAACTGTGACGCCACTGAGATAACAGCGCAACATTTCTCATTAGCATAAATGCATTTCCTATTCATTGTTAAAGCAATATCACTTAGAAAATTCAAAGTTTCCCGTTTGGTTTTGAAAATATTTAATTTAATTCAATAATAATAAATTAATTGTGACGCCACTGGGAAAACAGCGCAACTTTTCTCATTAGCATAAATGCATTTCCTATGCATTGTTAAAGTAATATCACTTAGAAAATTCAAAATTTTCTGTTTGGTTTTGAAAATATTTAATTTAATTCAATAATAATAAATTAATTGTGACGCCACTGGGAAAACAGCGCAACTTTTCTCATTAACATAAATGCATTTCCTATTCATTGTTAAAGTAATATCACTTAGAAAATTCAAAGTTTCCCGTTTGGTTTTGAAAATATTTAATTTAATTCAATAATTATAAATTAATTGTGACGCCACTGGGAAAACAGCGCAACTTTTCTAATTAGCATAAATGCATTTCCTATGCATTGTTAAAGTAATATCACTTAGAAAATTCAAAATTTTTCGTTTGGTTTTGAAAATATTTAATTTAATTCAATAATAATAAATTAATTGTGACGCCACTGGGAAAACAACGCAACTTTTCTCATTAGCATAAATGTATTTCCTATGCATTGTTAAAGTAATATCACTTAGAAAATTCAAAATGTTCCGTTTGGTTAGAAAAATATTTAATTTAATTAAATAATAATAAATTAATTGTGACACCACTGGGAAAACAGCGCAACTTTTCTCATTGGCATAGATGCATTTCTTATGCATTGTTTAAGTAAAATCACTTAAAATATTTAAATTTTCACGTTTGGTTTTGGAAATATTTAATTAAATTAAATAATAAATTATTTGTAACGCTACTGGGAAAACAGCGCAACTTTTCTAATCAGCAGAAATGCATTTTAAATACATTGTTAAAGTTATATTTATTAATTGAATCGAATTATTGTTATTTGTTTTGGAAATAAAATTATTTAAGTAATAATAAAAATGTATATTTCCACCATGATACGGCACTGGAATATATATGCAAATATTATAGAAAATTACTGTTTTGGTTGTATAATGTATGCTTTTCGACGAAGAAGGACAGTGGTTGTGAGTTAAGTATGTTTATTGTATTGCTCTTCTGTAGTTGCATGGAGATTATGGGAATACGCGCACTGGATTCGAGTATATATAAAATATGCCATAACTTTTTCATGAGAAGTGATATTGAAGAAATTTCGATGGCGCAAGTGAGCGCAACTTCTAAGCTTTGTGTACAATGCAATAAAACTTAAAAAATGTAAAGTGGGGGGGCTGGCACCCTCCTTTATTTCGTTTATAGGGGGTGTATTTTTGCAGCGCAACTTGTAAAATTAGGTGGTATCGACAGCGCAAGTTCCATAGAATGTATTTATGAAAGAAAAAGTTAAAAATTCCGAGATGGGGGGGCTGGCGTCAACTTAGCCCCCCCTGTTTTCAAATCGCTATAACTTTCTACCCTTAACAGCGCAAGTTTTAATATTTGGGCGCAAGTGAGCGCAAGTTAAGACCTTTCGGGCGCAATATTTTTTATTTGAAAATTTTGAGTTGGGGGGGCCAAGTTGACAGACCCTGAATATACTTATGATTGAAGAAACACAAATATAATGAGTATATTATAAGATAGTCGTAGACTAAAATTGTTGTAGTCGTTTTCATCTATTAAAACAGTCAACAGATTACCCTTTTACCCTGACGTCACAAAAAACAAAACAGAGTATGATAAACGCATGTCTATGTTTTTATATGATTTTATTACTTCATTTATTTGACAAACCTGTCAGTGAGCAATCTATTTCAAAAGATAGAACAAGAACGAACTGACACAGACAGAACAGTAAACCTGAGTTAAACTGGATGTGCTGTATTTATTTGTTGGACACTGGGTTTTGTTTCGACGTTTTTGACCTTTTTTAAACTTTTTTTAATGGAACTGTCTGCGTTTGTGTGTGACAATGAAGAATCCAATATATATTTTTGTCTAAAACTTACCGTTTAATCACAATTCGTGTTTTAGGTTAATGTTTCTATGAGATGTCTTTCTTGCCTTTTCTTGCAATTTTATGCCACATTTCCAGTGTAAACTGAACACACAGCATAACTTCCTTATAAATTGCTACATATCTGCACCAGTTTTGATCTTTTACTTATATTTTAACGTGAATACACTACACAAATTTAATGTTAACATCGTTAACATATAAACGGTGACATTTGAGGTTTGTTTATCCAAAATTCAATTGTCACCGCTGGTATCGCCGTGATTACGTGTGTGAAAACTAGATGGCGCTAGTATATAATCTAACGCTATTATTAATAAAATTATATAACAACTAATAATAATATTTTCCAATTATTTGATATAAAATAAAGGAATTACACTACATTTAAATGAATTCAGTAATTTATTCATAAGTGAATTCAGGCGGCCGATAAAGTAAATAGCGACCTTATCGATCGGGGGAAGTCATTTGTTTTAAGATGTTTGTTGTAAAACAATTTTCATTGTATTGTGGTTTGTAATTGCTGTACATACTTTGTAATTTCTGTACATAATTTTACTGTAGTCAGTTTGTTATTTAGTGTATTTGTGTCGTTTTTCGTGTCTTTTGGATTAACGGTAAGTGATTGATTTGAAATATTAATAACAGCAGTAACAGTTATACATCCTAACTCGGGCCCCCAATACAGAAACTCTGGCAGGCCGCATGATACCGTATTTGATACCTGATCTTAAGCCCCATAGTACACTTTGGCAATTCAATTCACTTCTAGGTTAGGTTAGGTTAGCGGAAGGATTTGCATAGCATTAAATGCATAAGTCTCATTGCTCACGTTGGTGATTCTATACACTTCTAGGTTAGTAGAAAGGTTCATGATATAATAAATTGTTTGAGTCTCTTTCTAAACATTAGCGACTCCATATATATCTAGGTTAGGTTAGTATAAAGGTTTATAATAGAATTAATTGTCTACGTTGCACGTTTGCACACGTTAGCAATTCCACATACTATTTGGTCAGGTTATGTTAGCAGAAAGGTTTATGATATAATTAAACGTGTCTTATTGCACACATTACACCTAATGGGTGTTTTAAGTACAGATAACTCAATTTCGACAAAAAAATCGAGTTAACTGGGTTTTGCGGTAAGCCACAGATTTACACATTTATCATAGTTGAATGAACAATATTTGGGAGCAGCTACTCATTTAGAAACATATTATAAATGCTGTAGAAAGTGATCATTTAAAGATAATTTCAATAGGCGTCCAAAAAAACTCTACTTTACCAATTGTATTAAATTTTAACCACGTCACCAGTTAAGGGTTGTCTCTTTAAAGTTGAGAATAAAGTGGTTAACTTAGTAGCAAGGATTGCATTTGTATAATTTGCTTATGTCTCTTTACGCATATTGCCCATTTCATTTACTTCTAAATTAGGTTATGTTGGCATAAAAGTTTGTAACGTTATAAAACTCGAAAAAAGTGAACACTGAAACTGTTATCCGAACACAACTAGGACAAATGTGCAGCAACAATGCAGTAATCCGAAAACACTATAAGAACTATAAGATAATAAATTAATAATGAACTATTATAAATGACATTTCTGTCAAATGACATTTTATTTGTTCCACCGCGATGTTGTGCAAATTTACATATATTTTACTGCATTTATACAAAATTGTGTATTCATATATACATTAAACATAATACACTTATTATAACTAATAAACTATAAAATCATAGCGCATGTACATAAAGTACATACATTGATGAAACAAACCAAATAAATCATACACTAGCGTCACCTGTTCTTATTTCATGAAATTATATCAATCTAAGGCCGTAGTCGGTATTACACATATTTTATATAAATAGTTGTCAACAAACGTCACTTTTATAGTATAAAATGAAATCAGTGTATTCGCTTAAAAAATAAGACAAAGTAATAAATTACAAATAATACTTTAGAACTTGTGTCTAAGTTGTAATGTGGGACTATTTTATTCAGGAAATGTGTATAAAATCACACATGTTAGCGATAAATAGTTTATCAAAATCGACAATTTTTAAAATTAATTTCGCTTAAACGGTAAGCTTTCTAAAAAATTGGACTTTGGATTCGTTATTTTCTCATCAAAATACATATGTTTAAAAAGAAAAAGTTCAAAAATTGTACTGTCCAGCACATGCACCTTGACCCCGGTTAAGCAATTACAATGCTGTCAGGTTTTTGCGACTAGTGGTTTTTACAGTATTAAATAAAATAATAAAAGGAAAAGATAGTTGTTTACTGCTATTTGTTTACTGTTTGTTTAAATTCTCTCTTAGACAGATTGGTCGGATAATTTGTACTCGAATTATCTGATGGAAACTAGTGCAATAAAAACAACGAATGTTACATTTAGATGTACATTTGTTTATAAGACGACACAAACAACAGTAAACAGCTATCTATTCCTTTATTTACTTTATTTAATAATGTAAAAACCACAAGTCGCACACCCCCAAGCCCGACATCATTCCAATTGTTTAACAAGTTTTTATCCAACAAGTTTAAAATATACAGGGCGTTCCATTTAAAAAAAACACCGATGACGTCATACCTTGAGAAATAGGATAGCTGTCGATAATCACATTATGTCCTTAAATAGATGAAATCGCCTATAAACATTTATATTGAAAGTATTTTTTATAGCACGTATAGTTTAGCCAGAAATCCAGCGTTCCCAAACTTTTTCCCAACCCTGCAATAAATCAAAGATGTATAAACCTTATCAGTATATTTTGAACTTCACTTTGAATCAGTGTTTTATACGCGTGGCGCATGAAGTAAAATTTCGAGTTTAGAAAAGCCCCGTGAAAATTTGTCTCGGGTCGCTGCGCGACCCGAGACAAATTTTCTACGCGGGGCTTTTCTAAACTCGAAATTTTACTTCATGCTTAGTCTGGGAGTGGAGACACTCGTTGGAAGTAAATTTCAATCTAATAATTTATTAAACGATATACATTTTCACAAACATAAAAAAAAACAGTGTAACATACCTTATAAATTACTTGATTACAATGAAGTTAGGACATATGAAAATGTAATTTAAACACGTTTTGTAAATAAAACTGTTTGTTTTAATTAAAATAGAGAAAACGTTTTTTTTAACAACCCTGATTATAATAAATGTAAATGGTTTTTGCAACTGTAATTTGTTTAAAAATTAAGGAATAGACCTTTTGTATAAATTAATAATCAGAAAAATGTTTATTCAATCAGTGCATCTACTTTAAATGAGCCACCGAATAAGACGTGATATTTTGTACACCTATTCTGAATTACTCTCTATTCAATATAATTACGTTTTAAAATTATAAAAAAAATATATTTGGAGGATTGTAAAACCTTGTAAAAATTGTAAAACTGTATTCATTGTTTTCAAAAATGTATATATTTTATAAATCTCTTCGATTCTAAAACTGTTTTGATATAGTTAAAAATGATTTTCTGTGAATCTTTAGATATTCCTTGTTTTTTTTTTATATTCGATTTGAAGCTTTAAACGAGTGTTTTCCACTCCCAGACTAAGCATAAAGTAAAATTTCGAGTTTAGAAAAGCACCGTGAAAATTTGTCTCGGGTCGCGCAGCGACCCGAGACAAATTTATTTGGAGGATTGTAAAACCTTGTAAAAATTGTAAAACTGTATTTATTCTTTTTAAAAATGTATATATTTCATAAAACTCTTCGATTCTACAACTTTTTTGATATAGTTAAAAATGATTTTATGTGAATCTTTAGATGTTCCTTGTTTTTTTTTTTTTTTAATGTTCGATTTGAAGCCTTAAACGAGTGTTTTCCACTCCCAGACTAAGCATGAAGTAAAATTTCGAGTTTAGAAAAGCCCGGTGAAAATTTTTCGAGGGTCGCGCAGCGACCCGAGACAAATTTTCTGGGCTTTTCTAAACTCGAAATTTTACTTCATGCGCCACGCGTATAAAACACTAAAATATTGTGAACTTTATGTATATTCGAACTTTACTTAAAATCTGTGTTTTATACGCGTGGCGCATGAAGTAAAATTTCGAGTTTAGAAAAGCCCAGAAAATTTGTCTCGGGTCGCTGCGCGACCCTCGACAAATTTTCACCGGGCTTTTCTAAACTCGAAATTTTACTTCATGCTTAGTCTGGGAGTGGAAAACACTCGTTTAAAGCTTCAAATAAAATTCTTTTGAAAAACAACAAATGTCGGAAAATGTACAGCTTATGCATATGTTTACCTAAAAGAAAAATTCACTCAGTGAAAACTGTCCGATTCTAATACTTTTTTTGATAAAGTTAAAAATTGATCAGTCTAATAGTACAATATTCTTTATTTACAAATATTTACAAACATTCATTACAATAATACTATATTAATGTGAAAAATGTAAATATTGTGTTATTTAAATATTTCGATCATTACCCATTTATGTTATGTTATGGGGTCGGTGGGTCGTATGGCCTCTGGGCCTTTCGAAGTTACCTCGACCTAAAAGATCTTTTGTAACTTACCCATTTAAAAAAAGATGTCAGTGTATTTCTAACTTCACAATATTCCAGTGTGTTATACGCGTGGCGCATGAAGTAAAATTTCGAGTTTAGAAAAGCCCCGTGAAAATTTGTCTCGGGTCGCTGCGCGACCCTCGACAAATTTTCTACGCGGGGCTTTTCTAAACTCGAAATTTTACTTCATGCTTAGTCTGGGAGTGGAAACACTCGTTCTAAACTTCATATTCCACGTTTTTATATAAAATCGACGATTGCCTAAAAATGTACAGCGTAAACATTATGTTTATTTAAAAGAAAAATTCACAGTATCTAATACAATAAGTCATTCATGGAAAGCATAAAAAGAAGTGAAGAATTTTACCTAAAGTCAACTTTTAGAGTTATTTTTATAATTGCTCGGCCGTTAATGGGTTAATCAAAAAGTGGAAACACTCATTAGAAGTTTCGATATGAACGCTTTTCAAAACGAATACAGGAAAATTTACCCCATCTTAAATATTTGGTATCGAAAAGTATCGATATTTTGAATATCTATATTTTTCAATATGATATTTTGCTGTATCGATACTTTACTAAGAGATATAATCGATTCTTAATATCATTACATTTTTTGGGATCGGAACATCCCTAGTAAGAAGTCATAACCTCCCCCCGAAAATAATTTCTATCTAGGCGTTTGGCCATATGGTATCGATACTAGCTATAAATCGGAAAAAGAAATATTCCAAATTTGGACTATTTTCTGTAAATCTTTAAATTACATTTTATTTTAAGTTCAATTTGAAGCTTTAAACTTGTGTTTTCCACTCCCAGACTAAGCATGAAGTAAAATTTCGAGTTTAGAAAAGCCCCGTGAAAATTTGACGAGGGTCGCGCAGCGACCCGAGACAAATTTTCTGGGCTTTTCTAAACTCGAAATTTTACTTCATGCGCCACGCGCATAAAACACTAAAATATTGTAAAATTTATGTATATTCGAACTTTTCTTGAAATTTGTGTTTTATACGCGTGGCGTATAAATCAGAGCCAAAACTCTGATTTTATTAAATATTAAACAACAAGATATAACTTTAGTATCAGAGTATACATTCCTTACTCTGATACTTTGTCTTTGTCTCGGGTCGCTGCGCAACCCTCGACAAATTTTCACCGGGCTTTTCTAAACTCGAAATTTTACTTCATGCTTAGTCTGGGAGTGGAAAACACTCGTTTAAAGCTTCAAATAAAATTCTTTTGAAAAACAACAAATGTCGGAAAATGTACAGCTTATGCATATGTTTACCTAAAAGAAAAATTCACTCAGTGAAAACTCTTTGATAAAGTTAAAAATTGATCAGTCTAATAGTACAATATTCTTTATTTACAAATATTTACAAACATTCATTACAATAATACTATATTTATAATAAATGGTATTGTAAAAATTGAAATATTTCTTTTTTCCTTCCCTACTTCTTCGCCGCGGGATCGTTGGGTGATTGTTCCCATCTCGGGCTACTGGTATCGAGGGATATATGTTTTGTACATTTTCTGCTCCGATATATTTACTTAATTTATTTTGTTGTTTAGTATTAGGTTCTCAATTTTTAATTTATATGTTGTATAATTTAGTTCTTTTATGTTTTTGTCAAGTTTATTAAATTGTTTTATAGTTTCTGACATCAGTGTTATTGATGTGTTATTAGATGTGAATTTTTGTGTTCTTATGTCTGATTTTCTTTTCGTTTGGTATTGGTGAATTTGTTTGTTTAGTTTTATATCCATGGTTGTTTTTATTTGATTGTTTTTGATTTTATAAAGTAACAATTAATTACTTGATTTTATCATGTTGGATAATAGAACTGATCACTCATTCAACAATTTGAATAATTATTACATATTAAAATAATCCTGCAGATATGTTTGATGGATGATCAACTGTGCGTCAGGAAACACAGCTGTGTATCCGCCTTTACAATCCTCGAAACGCGAACTAATCGCGCACATGCCCGACATTCGAATACGCACACAATAAACATAAAATCCTCCATATTCAAATGTCACTCGCACAGACGACGAAGCAAACAGTGCCCTCAGTTCAATTGCACCCTCGCCCAAAAGCCATTTGGCCCATAGCTTTTTGAGCAAACGGGACACCTAATCCTTTTTTTCGGCACGCGCACCTTTTTTACCCAGGTAGAAGTTTTGCATAATTTTTGGGCACATTATAATAATATCGAGTGTATGAGTGTGTGTGATGCATATGCCAGCGGATATTACCTGCCTTCAGCCCTTGCCCTTATTGATTTTATTTCTTTCTTTTTACTTTTTTTAGGGGCGGCATAAAAAAAGCAGATGTACACGGTACGTGCGTATTAAGCGAATGTTCGAGTGGTGGTTATTTTAATTTAAGTACAAATTATCCACTTTATCTGATGTTATATAAAATTACATTCCTTACTCTGATACTAAAGTTATATCTTGTTGTTTAATATTTAATAAAATCAGAGTTTTGGCTCTGTTTTATACGCCACGCGTATAAAACACAGATTTCAAGAAAAGTTCGAATATACATAAATTTTATAATATTTTAGTGTTTTATGCGCGTGGCGCATGAAGTAAAATTTCGAGTTTAGAAAAGCCCAGAAAATTTGTCTCGGGTCGCTGCGCGACCCTCGACAAATTTTCACGGGGCTTTTCTAAACTCGAAATTTTACTTCATGCTTAGTCTGGGAGTGGAAAGCACTGTTTTAAAGCTTCAAATTGAACTTAAAATAAATTGTAATTTAAAGATTTACAGAAAATAGTCCAAATTTGGAATGTTTCTTTTTCCGATTTATCGCTGGTATCGATACCATATAGCCAGGCGTGTAGAAATAAATTATTTTCAGGGGGAGATTATGACTTCTTACTGGGGATGTTCCAATCCCAAAAAATGTAATGATATTAAGAATCGATTACATCTCACAGTAAAGTATCTATACGGCAAAATATCATATTGAAAAATATTGATATTCAAAATATCGATACTTTTCGATACCAAATATTTAAGATGGGGTAAATTTTCCTGTATTCATTGGTTTTGAAAAGCGTTCATATCGAAACTTCTAATGAGTGTTTCCACTTTTTGATTAACCCATTAACGGCCGAGCAATTATAAAAATAACTCTAAAAGTTGACTTGCTCGATCAAATTTTTTGAGGTTTGCCGCCTCACGGGCGACACATCAAAAGATTTATTGCTTCTCAATTATTCTAAACTAGTTTATTCCAGATTATTCGTTCATTGCCTATATAAGCGGGTGGATGGCCCGAACGTTAATTCAGTTCTATTTGAGCTACCGAGGTGATAACTTGGACAAGCGATATCCTAGCGAACTGCTCGAGCCGTCAACTTGCTTTGTGACTTTGTGTGCATCTTGAGTGGTTACTAACTATAGTTTGTTATTAAGTTTATTGAACGAAAAGTAAACAAAAATTATGTCTGGTGGAAAGAAACGAAAAGTAGATACAGAGGGTCGCCATTTTCAAGAAAAATGGACTGAAGAATTCTTTTTTATCTTGCACAATGGTAAGTCTATTTGTTTGCTGTGTAATGAATTCATTTCAGTAATGAAAGAATTCAATATAAAGAGGCATTACTCAACTAAGCATGCTACGCTGCACTCACTGACAGGACAATTAAGAACAGACAAAATCCAGAAGCTTACCGCAAATTTGGAAAAACAGCAACAAATGTTTCATAAACAAAGAACACAACTTGATAATGTTGTGGAAGCTAGTTTTATAGTTAGCTCAAAATTGGCAAAGGCATTAAAACCATTTGCCGAAGGAGAATTTATCAAGGAGTGTATGTTAGAAGTTTGCGGAATTATGTGTCCTGAAAAGAAAAAAAAATTGAAAAAATTAGTTTGTAAAGACGAACTGTTGTTCGACGTATAGAAATGATGGCTAATGATATAAAAACAACATTGACTGACCGTATGGCTGGTTTTGAATCATTTTCCATAGAATTAGATGAGAGCACAGATTTGTCTGACACAGCTCAACTGGCTATATTTATTCGAGGTGTTGATAAGGAGTTCACTGTTACTGAGGAATTGTTTGCTTTACAGCCGCTAAAAGGAACCACTACAGGAGAGGATATTTTTATTGAAGTTCAAAAGGTATTCACAAGTTTTGGCTTGCCATGGTCAAAATTAATTGGAGTATGCACTGATGGTGCACCTTCTATGGTCGGCTTACGTAAAGGTTTCATCGGAATTTTGAATGAAAAAGCAACAGAATTAAATGTGCAAAAAGATGATTTGATAGTCCTTCATTACATTATCCACCAACAGAACTTGTGTTCTAAGTCCATTCGACTCCAGAATGTTATGAATGTGGTAGTAAAAACCATCAACTTTATTCGATCCCGAGGGCTTAACCATCGTCAGTTTAAGGCGTTTTTGGATGAAATATTAGCTGAATATAACGACGAAACATATTATTGTGAAGTCAGATGGCTGAGCAAAGGAAAAATGGTGAAACGGTTTTACGAGCTTAGAAATGAGATAGCAGACTTTATGATAATAAAAGATAAACCACTATCTGAATTAAGTGACCCAAAATGGATATGTTACTTAGCATTTCTGGTCGATCTTGCAGGCTATTTGAATGATTTAAATTTGATTTGTACAGCCATTTAAAAGCGTTTCAGATCAAACTACGCTTGTGGTAGTCACAGATGCTGTCTGGTAACAGTTACCATTTCAGCACGCTCTCTGCGTATGAAAATATTGCTTATGCTCAATATGCTGAAGAGCACAAGTTACTGTCGGAACAATTTTCGACTTCAAAAACATGGAAGACTGTTTCAGTTTATTTGCTATTCCTACAACATATATTGTACAAAATTCTCCAATACACTTACAAATGGAGTTGATCGAGATTCAAGAAAACTCACTCCTAAAATCCAAATTTGAAGACGTAGAGTTGTGCGATTTCTACAAAAAATACCTAGAAGAAGACAATTTTCCGCAGCTTAGAAAATTCGCAAGAAAATTGATTTGTGCGTTTGGCAGTACTTATAAATGCGAACAGTTCTTTTCATTGATGAAAGTTAATAAATCAACACATCGTACAAGACTGACTGACGATAATTTGGAAAATTCTTTACGTCTTTTTGTCAGTGGAATTAATCCAAATATCGATGGATTAGTTTCCCAAATTCAAGCTCAAGTGTCTCATTGATTTCGGTGTATTTCACTTTCGTAGTTTGTAACAATTGCAAATTTAACGATTTAATTATAATGTACCATTTTTTTAAATTTCATTTTGTTATTTTAATAAATTGTACTATAACATTGTCGTATTATTTCATGTCTAATATCTATCGCAAAAAATATTATCACTACTTTAAAATGCACTAAGTACTTTTACGCGGCCCGCGAACGTATTTGCCCGCTAAAGTTTGGCCCTCAACATGTCAAAGGTTGCCCATACCTGTATTAGATACTGTGAATTTGTCTTTTAAATAAACATAATGTATACGCTGTAAATTTTTAGGCAATCGTCGATTTTATATAAAAACGTGGAATATGAAGTTTAGAACGAGTGTTTCCACTCCCAGACTAAGCATGAAGTAAAATTTCGATTTTAGAAAAGCCCCGCGTAGAAAATTTGTCGAGGGTCGCGCAGCGACCCGAGACAAATTTTCACGGGGCTTTTCTAAACTCGAAATTTTACTTCATGCGCCACGCATATAACACACTGGAATATTGTGAAGTTAGAAATACACTGACATATTTTTTTAAATGGGTAATGATCGAAATATTTAAATAACACAATATTTACATTTTTTTCATAAATTTTCAAGTCAGGTCAAATAATATAATATATCAAAGTAACTTATTTAGTAATTTAATTAAAAAATAATAATAATGTTGCGTGTATGCATCAATGGCGCTTAATGGGTTAAGCAGAAAGTAAAATTTCAAGTTTAAAATAGACAAAAAATCAAAGCTCAAAATTTTACTTCATATTTAATCTGGGATGAAAAATACTCGATATAGATCATATCAATTATTTTTTTAAGATTTCAAAACTTGGCAGTTTTCGTGAATTTCATAAATTTTTGTTGATGTTAAAGGTTTGCATGAGTTTCCATCATTTTCATTAGTTTTCAAGTTTTTGTAGAGTTTTCGTGAATTTCCGATCTCCTTTCAATTTCTCAATCTCAATTAAATTTTCAAAATTTTGTCCTGTTTTCTTAAAATTCCTAGATTTTCGTTCATTTTAAAAATGTTTACTTTTATTGAATTTTCAAGTTTTTCGACAATTTTTAAGATCTTGGCAGTTTTTGTGATTATCCTAAATTTTCAGTAAATTTAAACCTTTTGATGCATTTCATGAAATTTTACTTCATAATTTTAGTTAGTTTTTAATTTCAAATTCATTGTGTTTTTTTTCGTGAATTTTTAAGGTTCTAGTCAATTTTAATAAAAATCGTTTTTCTTGAGTTTCCGAAATTCCCGTTCATTTTGAAAACTCTGACTTTATTTAATTTTAAATATTCTAACACTTTTTATGCTTTTTTGTTAATTCTTAAAACACTGGCAGTTTTTTTTAATTTCTAGAATTTTAAATTGATTGTTAATGTCTTGGCGATTTTGATGAAATTGAAAGATTTTTGGTTTTTGTGAATTTCTTGGATTTGAGTTAATATTAAAAAGTTGATGATTTTCATGAATTTTCGAGATTTTTTAAAATGCTGAAGATTTTTAAAATAAATGTAAACCATGCATCAAACGGTGTAAATTTACTGAAATTTCACTTCACAATTTTAGATAGTATTTAATTTCAAATTCATTGCGTTTTTACGTAAATTTTTAAGGTTTTAGTCAATTTAAAAAAAATCGTTTATCTTGAGTTTCCGAAATTCCCGTTCATTTTGAAAACTCTGACTTTATTTAATTTTAAATATTCTAACACTTTTTACGACTTTTTGTTAATTCTTAAATCCCTGGCAGTTTTAGTTAATTTCTAGAATTTTCAGTTGATTTTTGATGTCTTGGCGATTTTGATGAAAGTGAAAGATTTTCGGTTTTTGTGAATTTCTTGGATTTGAGTTAATATTAAAAAAGTTGATGATTTTCATGAATTTTCGAGATTTTTGAAAATGCTGAAGATTTTTAAAATAAATGTAATCCATGCATCAAATGGTTTAAATTTACTGAAATTTCACTTCACAATTTTAGATAGTTTTTAATTTCAAATTCTTTGCGCTTTTTCGTAAATTTTTAAGGTTTTAGTCAATTTAAAAAAAATCGTTTTTCTTGAGTTTCCGAAATTCCCGTTCATTTTGAAAACTCTGACTTTATTTAATTTTAAATATTCTAACACTTTTTATGACTTTTTGTTAATTCTCAAAACACTGGCAGTTTTAGTTAATTTCTAGAATGTTCAGTTGATTTTTGATGTCTTGGCGATTTTGATGAAATTTAAAGATTTTCAAAATGTTGACGGTTTTTGTGAATTTCTTGGATTTGACGTAATATTGAAAAAGTTGATAATTCTCATGAATTTTCGAGATTTTTTAAAATGATGAGGATTTTTATAATAAACAAAAATTTACGAGCATTGCTAAGAATTTGAAAAACAATTTTCCTTTCACGGAATTTTTCTCTAAAGTTTTTTGATGTACATTTTTAGACGTTCACTGTTTTATTGAAAACTTTCAATTTGAATCCTCTAATGGGTGTTTCCAATTCCAGATTAAGCATGAAGTAAAATTTAGACTTTAGATAAGCCTAAAAATTTGATTTGGTTTGGTTTGGTCGCAAGCCAAATTTTCAAACTTTCCTAAACTCGGAATGTTACTTCATGCGCCACGCGTAGGATAAATATAAGAAATGACAATATTTACTATTATGCCCGTAAATTTAACGTTCGTTATAATGTATAGACGAATTTTAATTAAGACAACTTGTGAGATTACTATTATTATCTTAATGAAAATCGCTCGCACAAAATATCTTGCATACATTTTTTTCAAAAATGGAACCATTTCATGAAACAAAAAGCAAACGATAACCGAAGATCAAGGCTTTCAATTGACGTAAAGCTTGATTGTTTTGAGGCTCGAATCAAGCCTTAAATTTTAAACCAAAACGACTGCTTTTTTTACAGCGCATATAAATTTAATAAAAATCACACGCTCCATTAACTTAACACAACTTTTTTCCCAAACTTAATATTTTTGTTAAACAAAAAGCAAATAATAGCCAAATATCAACGTTTTTAATTGACGAAAAGCTTGATTGTCTTTAATCTGAAGCTAGGCCTAAATTTTGAACCAATACCACTGCGTTTTTCCACTTTGCATGTAACTTCAATAAAAATCGCTTGCTTAAATAATTTAACACAACTTTTTTCACAAACTTAATATATTCATTAAACAAAAAGCAAACAAGAGCCAAAGAATGTAGCTTTGAAATTGTGTAAAGCACAATTGTTGTTACGCTTAAATAAACTCTTAAATTTTAAGTCGAAATCACTGTTTTTTCACTCGCTTGAAATCGCTTGCTTAAATAATTTAACACAACTCTTTTCACAAACTTAATATATTCATTAAACAAAAAGCAAACAAGAGCCGAAGAATGTAGCTTTGAAATTGTGTAAGCACAATTGTTGCTACGCTTAAATGAACTCTTAAATTTTAAGTCAAAATCCCTGTTCTTTCACTCTGATTATTAAACTTAAATAAAATTTCCGACTCAAAAAATTAGGTGCCACTTTATTTAAAAACTTAACATTTTCATGAGACAAAGTGCAAACGACAGCCAAAGAATGCAGCTCTGATTAGACCCTAAACTCAATTGTTTATACGCTCAAATTACGACTTCAATTTTAAGTATTGAAATTTAACAAAAAAATCAATTGCTCAATTATATTATTATATTTAATTCCAAAATTAACTGAATTTAAGAAGAAATTTTTATTTTTTTAAACATCCATAGTAAATTTCATGAAAGTAGTTTTTAAAATTTGCATTTAAAAAAAATCAATACAATTCACAAAAAAATCGGGGGTATTTGATTTTAAGATATTTTCATAGAGCTCAACTTTACTAACATCCACAAGTATTAAATCTTTTTTTTACAGCGTTCAATTTAAAACTTGCAACAAGTATTTGAACTCCCAGGTTAAGCATGAAGTAAAATTTCGAGTTTAGAAAAGCCTGAAAATTTGGTTTTGCCGGGGCGCGCGAGCGAAACGAGTCGCGCCCCGGCAAATCCACATTTTCAGGCTTTTCTAAACTCGAAATTTTACTTCATGTGCCACGCGTATAAATCACTGATTTCGAGTCAAGTTCTAAATATAACGCATATCAAATCTTTAAAAATCTGATGGTCTCAATTAATTTGATTTGAGATGTGTTGGTAAACTTAATAGATAAAAATTCTTGCATTTTGTTTACTTTTTCTTTTTGGCAATACAATAGATGGCGTCTAATAAATAAGTAGTATGGTATAAAGATATCGACCATATGGTATCGATATTAACGATATATCAGAAAAAGAAACATCGATATAAATATTAATTTTTCTCCATAAAAATATCGATATTTAAAGTTATCGATATATATCGAACATCTCTACTTCTTACCAGTTAATAAATTTAATATAAATCAAATAAAATTTAAAAAACAAAACGATTTAAATTTATTGAAGTCTAATAATATTTACTTTGATATGTTTTCATTTTAACTCATTATAATTGATGTTAGGTGTTAAAGGTGAGTTTGCTAAAACTTGGGTCAAGGGGGGGGATTATAAAATGAAAATGTATAAAAGGGAAAACAATTTTCACAAAAATCAGATTAAATAAACATCATGCTGCTTTCTGTAAAAAAAAAATTAAAAATTCACCAAATTAACATATCACACTTCATAAAACTTGGAAAATTTGACAATTTATATTTATTAAACGTCAAACGTCTAAATTTTCATACTTCTCCGTATTCAGTTAATCCTGATTAAGACTAACGATTTGTGTCTTCCATTTAATTAGACTCCTAGTTTATTATAGCGTTCGATCTTGTTGTTTCTTTCGGTGAATTGTGGGGATTGTCTGTGTACAAAGTGGCGGTCGAGTCGTCGGCCTGTTCCTCTTAAGTACACTATAAATATCTGGAATAGTTCGACCCCAACATACATCAGACGTCAGGGATCCGGAGAGGAAGCCTTCCTCCGGGGGGTCCGAACGCAAAGCTGACCCCGGATTATTCACCCCCAACAGACCGACGACTCCTTTAAACCTCCTTAAGTTTTGCGCTAAATACGTCCTTTCCCAATTTATATTCATTACGGGTTGCCCAGAACGGATTGATCCGCTTAACGATTTTGGAATAATTAATGAAAAATTAAGACGATCCTGTTGTAAATCATTTACTGATCAAAATTGTACTACTTTTAAGTCTAAGTAGGCTGTAAAGTAAGAGATTTAGTTATTCTTTATACAGTGCGATCATTTAAATTATGAATATTTTTTGTGCGGTTGCCCAGACTGCAAATTGAATGATAGAATAAATTTGAGGTTATGCTAAACTATGTGTTAACAGTCAGTAGTGCCAATCTAATTTAAAACTTAAAGCCTACTCTAAATCATGTTTTAAACGATCGCACGGTATAAATCTCTACAAGAAATGAGATTTATATTAAAAAATAATAAGTTATTCTTTATACAGTGCGATCATTTAAATTATGATTTAGGGTAAGCGGCATTTTTTTGTGCGGTTGCGTAGACTGCAAATGGAATGATAAATTAAATTGGAGGTTATGCTAAACTATGTGTTAACAGTCAGTAGTGCCAATCTAATTTAAAACTTAAAGCCTACTTTAAATCATGCTTTAAATCAGTGGTGGGGAAACTTTTTTAAAGACGGGCCATTTGTAATAACCAGACAATCGTAGCGGGCCAAAGAATAATGCTTAATAGTAGGTAGGTAATTATTATGCGGGTCGTCACATTACGAAGTAAGAACGCGGCACTCTTAAACGGGCCGGATTAAACCTTTCCGCGGGCCGGACTTGGCCCGCGGGCCGTAGTTTCCCCATCACTGTTTTAAACGATCGCACGGTATAAATCTCTACAAGAAATGAGCTTTATATTAAAAAATAAACATTTTGGAAAACTAAGCTCCGATCGTTATTAATTTGAATACTTAAAAATAACTTCTTGTATAACTTCAAGAATGTTTTGACAGTTTACAAAACCGAACATTGCCAATTACAAGTAACTTTATTGTATAATATTAATATTTAATTTTCTAAACGCCTTACTACATGGATTTGACAGGTCAATTTATATTAGGTATAATAATTAGTTATAGTGTTTCGTGTATGTTTCAAGATATAAAAGTTTATTCCTCTATGAATCGCCGTTTGAGAAGAAAATAACGCCGTATTTTATGTGGAAATGGACACGTATGGACAAGCTGAAGTGCTCATCCGGTTTTATGTCGGCTTCTACATGAAATTGTCGTTTCGTTCCTAGCGTAATGTCTATAATGTCAATTTATTCGAAGATAAATTTCTGTTCTACTTTCTTAAATAAATTTTAATTTCATTTAAATACAATTTACGCGACTAATACAAATTTTCAGGCATTTTCTAAACTCGAAATTTTACTAATGCCTAATCAAGGAACGAACGATTTTATAACAGTAACAAAATTTTTATTTTTTTCATTTTTCTACAGAAAAACAGTAAACGAGTGTATATAATCCTTTTTTAAGCATGAAGTAAAATTTGGAGTTTAGAAAAACCTGAAAATTTGGTTTGGTCGCTCCGCGAAGCGGAGCGGCCAAACCAAATTTTCAGGTTTTTCTAAACTCCAAATTTTACTTCATGCGCCACGCGTATAAACCATTAACATTTTGTAAAGTTCCAAATATACTAAAAAATACTTTTAAAAAATTATCAAAACAAAATATATATTTACATTTATCTTCACACATTCTCAAGTCAGGTCAAGTAGAAAAATGGAAAAAATAAAAATTTTGTTACTGTTATAAAATCGTTCGTTCCTTGATTAGGCATTAGTAACATTTCGAGTTTAGAAAAAGCCTGAAAATTTGTATTAGTCGCGTAAATTGTATTTAAATGAAATAAAAATTTATTTAAGAAAGTAGAACAGAAATTTATCTTCGAATAAATTGACATTATAGACATTATAAATTGACATTATAGACATTACTATAATGTCAATTTATTGGAAGATAAATTTCTGTTCTACTTTCTTAAATAAATTTAAATACAATTTACGCGACTAATACAAATTTTCAGGCTTTTTCTAAACTCGAAATTTTACTAATGCCTAATCAAGGAACGAACGATTTTATAACAGTAACAGAATTTTTATTTTTTCCATTTTTCTACTTGACCTGACTTGAGAATGTGTGAAGATAAATGTAAATATTTATTTTGTTTTGATAATTTTTTAAAAGTATTTTTTAGTATATTTGGAACTTTACAAAATGACAATGGTTTATACGCGTGGCGCATGAAGTAAAATTTGGAGTTTAGAAAAACCTGAAAATTTGGTTTGGCCGCTCCGCTTCGCGGAGCGACCAAACCAAATTTTCAGGTTTTTCTAAACTCCAAATTTTACTTCATGCTTAAACAAGGATTGTAAACACTCGTTTACTGTTTTTCTGAGAAACAATAGGCGTAATGATTTTATTTACTCCAAATTTACGCCACTGATTAGCGTCAACTTTACTTTACATAATAATTGTAACAGCGAGTATAAACATTAATTATTAAAAACTCCTTTCATTACAATAAAACCCTATTTTTAATTAATTCTGTATATATCAAAAAATGTTTATATTATCCAACAAATATTTTCCACGGGGTTAAAAAAATCAGCAAATGCTAAAACCCATGAAATATGTAAATGCAAAGATAATTCAATTAAATCCCTTTCGGCGTTATATAAAAAAAGAACGAAATTGTATATTATTCCGTTATCTGTTTGGACGGGGGCCTATTTCCCATTTTGAATGTGTAATATTTATGTAGAGGGCAGTATAATATGTTGGCGTCAGAAGCTATCAAGCGCGTCTCCGGGAGTCCGGGTGGGTCGTGATTCAAATAAGGCCGCTTCCTACCCTCATCCCTCCTCCTCTCGCCCCTTGGGGGAATATCAGATTTTCTTCTTCTTCGGTTTTTGTCACTCTGCGTCAGTGCGCGTCAGTGTCTTCTAATTCGACCAGAAGGTGCTCGCCCTAAAGGGAAAAAAGTCAGGTTTAATTTGTGTTGGAAGTATGCGAAATAGAATTTACAAGGACGGAAAGAAATCTGCTAGGAAGTAATATGGATGTGATTTAAAAATAGATTTAAGTCCTGTTTTTACATTAAAAAGTATACGCTATTATAAAGAAAATTAACGCCACCAAAAACAGTAATGATAATTTCAAACTGGCAAAATTACTAGATAACGTTATTATGACGCCAAAAAAATCATAAGATAAAATAAATAATGTCTTCTCAATTTCCACAGCAAATTATAATAAAATCCATAGAACCTCTCTATGGATTTTATTATAACTTGCTGTGGAAATTGAGAAGACATAATTTTTTTTGGATATTATTGAAATTTTCAGCGAATATTAAGAAAATATCGTTTTTTTTTTCAGAATAAGCAAAAATCTCGAAATACTTTATTCTTTTTTTAGTAAGATGGTAATAACTCAAAAACTAATGCGGTATTTCGAGATTTTTGTAGATTCTGAAAAAAAAACATATTATCTCAATATTTACTGCAAATTTCAATGTGAATGTGCAAAGCTGTGATTTGAAAAACTAAAACAATAGCAACTTTCAAAATATTCATGAAATCATTCTCAAATTTTGCGAGGACATTAAGAAAAGATTTCTCTTTTAAATTATTTAAAAATCTAAATATACTCTATCGATTGTTTTCGAATTATTTTTAATTGAACGCCAATAAGTGTTTTTTTAGCAAGTTTTATGGATTTTAAAAATTTAAACTACCATAGCTTTTAAAATGCTGATGAGATCTTTCTTAAATTTTGCGAGAACATTAAAAAATTAAGAAAAGATTTCTCTTTTAAATTATGTAAAAATCTAAATATACTCTATCGATTGTTTTCGAGTTATTTCTAATTAAACGTCAATGAGTGTTTTTTAAAACAAATTTAATGGATTTTAAAAATGTAACCAGCATCATTTTTGAAATATCCACGAGATCTCTCTAAAATTTGCGAGAATATTAAGAATTGGTTTTTCTTTTAAAATATGTAAAAATCTAAATTCACCCTATTGATGGTTTTCGAGTTATATCTAATTAAACGTCAATACGTGTTTTTTTTAAACAAATTTAATGGATTTTAAAAATTAAAACCTGCATCATTTTTAAAATTTTCACGAGATCTTTCTGAATTTTTGCGAGGATATTAAGAAATGGTTTTTCTTTTAAAATATGTAAAAATCTAAATTTACCCTATTTATTGTTTTCATGTTATTTCAAATTAAACGTCAATAAGTGTTTTTTTAAACAACTTTAACGGATTTTAATAATTTTAACCAGCATCATTTTTAAAATTTCCACGAGATCTTTCTGAATTATTACGAGGATATTTAGAAAAGGTTTTTCTTTTAAAATATGGAAAAATCTAAATTTACCCTATTGATTGTTTTCGAGTTATTTCTAATTAAACATCAATAAATGTTTTTTTTTAACAAATTTAACAGATTTTAAAAATGTAAAATAGCATAATTTTTTTAATTTCTACGAGATCTTTCTGAAATTTTGCGAGAATATTAAGAAAAGGTTGTTCTTTTAAAATATGTAAAAATTCGAATATACTCTATCGATAGTTTTTGAGGTATTAAACGTCAAAAAGAAGACGTGTGTTTTTTTTTAATAATATTTTATGGATTTGAGAAATTAAAGTAGTCATATTTTTTTTGAGATCTTTTAAATATATTACGAGGATGTAAAGAAAAGATCCTTTTTTTAAATTAAGTAAAAATGTAAGTTATTCCTAAGCTAACGTCGTTTCTTGGTTTATTGTGTTAACGTTTTATGGATTTATAAAGAATTAAAAAAATCATAACTTTTAAAATGTTTATAAAATCATTATAAAATTTTGCAGGGATATAAATAAACGATTACTCTTTGAAATTATGTAAAAATCTTAATTTAGTCCAACGATAGTTTTTGACTTATTTTTAATTGAACGTCAAAACGTGTTTTATAAAACTGTTCACTGTGGAGGCTTCTACTTCCTTATACATCATTATTTACACAAATAAGACAATTAACTTTGTTTGTATAACTGAGGATTTTATTGTGACTATAGTTTCGACAACTTTAACTTGTCATTATCAAACATAAAGACTATATGTTTGATAATGACAAGTTAAAGTTGTCGATAGTCACAATAAAATCCTCAGTTATACAAACAAAGTTAATTGTCTTATTTGTGTTTTACAAAATGTACTTTTGGATTTACAGAATTAAAACAATCGTAACTTTTAAAATGCTCATGAAATCTTTCTGAAATTTTGTAAGGATATTAAGGACAAATTACTCTTTTAAACTATGTAAAAACTTATATCGATAGTTTTCGAGTTATTTCTAAATGAATGTCAAAAAGTGTAATTTTTTAACATTTTATGGATTTGGAGAATTAAAACAATTGTAACTTTAAAAATGTGTACAATATTTATCTAAAATTTTGTCAGAATATTAAGAAAATATTGCTCTTTTAAATTATGTAAAAATCTAAATATATTCCATCGATTGTTTTCGAGTTATTTCTAAATTAACGTCAAAAAGTGTTATTTTTTAACCATTTATGAGTTTGAAGAATTAAAATAATCGTAACTTTTAAAATTTACATATAAATCTTTTTAAAATGTTGCGAGGATATTCAGAAAATATTGATAAAAATTAAAATATAGGCCAACGATAATGTTAGATTTATTTCTAATTTATCGTCAGAGAGTTTGTTTTTATTTATTAACATTTTATACATTTCAAATATTAAAACGATCTAAGC
Organism: Philonthus cognatus; assembly: GCA_932526585.2. NCBI lineage: Eukaryota > Metazoa > Arthropoda > Insecta > Coleoptera > Staphylinidae > Philonthus > Philonthus cognatus. Next base: position 29,349,981 of record OW052241.1, on the reverse strand, counting down.
TTTTAAAATGTTCACAAGACTTTATTTAAATGTTGCGAAAGTAATAAAAATAGATTACTCTTTTAAAATATATAATTCACCCATTGATAGTTTTCTAATTATTTCTAATTGAACGTCAAAATGTGTTATTTCTTGACATTTTACGGATTTGGAGAATTAAAGCAATCGCAACTTTCAAAATGTTTATGAAATCTTTCTGAAATTTTGCAAGGATGAAGAAGAAATTGCTCTTTAAAAATATGTTTAATCTAAATATAGTCCGTTGATAGTTTGCGATTTATTTCTAATTTAACATGCTTTTTTAACACATTTTGTGGATTTGAAAAATTAGGACCTATGATTGTTATAATTTTTCAAATCCACAAAATGTTTTAACATTTGAATGAGATTTTTCTGAAATTTTGCGAGGATATTAATAAAAGATTGCTTTTTGAATTCTGTAAAAATGTAAATATAATCCATCGATAGTTTTCAAATAAATTATTCCTAAATGAATGTGAAAAAGTGTGTTTTTATAAACATTTTATGGATTTAAAAAATTAAAACAATCATAACTTTCAAAATTGTCATATCTTCCCAAAAATGTCTATCATCAAAATAGTCTAGATTTTGTTTATTAATTTATTTCTTCCTCTTACTTATACAGGGTACCCGTCTTTTAACAGAATGTATGGGGATCTTGGTTATTTGAAGAGATGGGGAGTCGGTTAAATTGGGGCAAAGTTGCTTATTTTTAATCCTAATAATAATCTAAAAACAAATTTAAAATATCTACTTTTGTTTCTGAGATATTGTCAAAAAACGGATTTTTTTAAATTTCGTTTACTACTTTGACATTATACAGGCAGTTTTTAACGAGAAATCTAGTAACATATTTTATCTTAAAATAACTATAACATTTGCTCAGAGACCATTGCCAACTTTTGCTTTTCTTATGAGCGCCATTTTGGATTTTCATATTTTTTGTAAGAATATTTTTTTCTAAATTTAATTATGTATCATACTTATATTTTATTGTACATTTTATATGTAAAATTTTAATCTTTTACAGTTGAGTAACTCACTCATTTGACAACTCCTAGGACCCATAATTGTTGTTAAAATATATCACCAGTTGTGATGTATTTTTAACTAACGACTGTCTTCCACTCCTAGACTAAGCATGAAGTAAAATTTCGAGTTTAGAAAAGCCCCGCGTAGAAAATTTGTCGAGGGTCGCGTAGCGACCCGAGACAAATTTTCACGGGGCTTTTCTAAACTCGAAATTTTACTTCATGCGCCACGCGTATAAACCACAGATTTACAGTAAAGTTAAAAATATTTAACGCTTAAATGAGATGGTGATCAATATTTATTGAAATGTAGTTAAAATGAAAGAATTACTTTTTTTGTGAATAATTATGGAATAATAATAATAAAAGTAAAATAAATTTAGTTTGTGCAACTTTTTTATACTGTTGATATTTAGGTCATCATATCTTTAACGGGGAAAGTGCTATGATGGACACATTACCATTGTGATGGTATTTATGTTTTATGTTTTGTGTGATAATTGATACTTATTATTATTATTACAAAAGATTGACAGTTATTAAATAATTTTGACTGCTACAATGATTGACTGCTGTCAAGATTTTATTGAATTATAGATATGAGGTTATTGTTTCCAATGCACTCTTTGCAATAAAGATAATATTATTATTTTAAATATCAAATTTATATTTTGTGTGATAATTGATACTTATTAATATTATTACAAAAGATTGACAGTTATTAAATAATTTTGACTGCTACAATGATTGACTGCTGTCAAGATTTTATTGAATTATAGATATGAGGTTATTGTTTCGAATGCACTCTTTGCAAAAAAGATAATATTATTATTTTAAATATCAAATCTAAAATAAATTATGAGTGTGATACATTATTGAGTTCAGAGACAAATATTCTTTTAAAGAATATGAAAATCCAAAATGGTGTCCACAAGAAAAACAAAAGTTGGCTATGGTCCCCGGGTAAATATTATAGTTATTTTAGAAAAAATATGCTACTAGATTCCTTATTAAAAAGTGCCTGTATATTACCAAAGTTCTAAATGTCCAGATTCAGTAGTTTTTGAATAAAAGACAAAAACGATTTTTTTAAAAATTTATGTTTTGTTGATATCTGGGAAACAAAACAAGATATTTCAAATTGTTTTTAAATTATTGTTAGGCCTTAAAATACGCAACTTTGCCCTAATTTAAACAACTCTCTATCTAATATATAAAATTACGAAAAAACTATTCGTGAAAATGCAAACAATGTCTTAATTAATAAGACAACTCAAGACGATAAATATCCATTGAAACAACAACTTCCCGTGCAAATACACCTCCGGATATTGAATTATACAATGAAATATTTAAAATCTTATTTAATTTGATTTGTTACAACGCTCTATTAAAGTATATGTAACGTTTAGGTCAAATTCTCTTCAAACCAACTAACAATACAAATTTAAAATGAAAGGAGAGATAGCAACAAATTAGAAGTGAAAGGACTTGGATTGAAACTAATGTCTTAGGCCATCTATAGACGCGTTTCGAGATTTATCTCTCTTCAGTATAGCTTTGCTTATGACGTTTAAAAAAATTAGGAATAAAATTAAAACAAACTTACTTGAAAAAAGTGTTGTGTGTGGAATGAACAGGTACACAGAAATAGAGTGAGTGAAAATTATGGTCGGTATTTATAGGTAAAAAAGGGGATTATGTCATTAGCAAATATGAAGAATGTGAGACCTTATTATTTACCTTACGGTACAATTTAAATTCAAAACTATTTGAATTCGAGAAAATAAGCTTCCGCTTCTTATAGTTATGACTATCTCTTCAAACAACTGAGATTCTCATACATTCTGTCGAAATGCGGACACCCTGTATATATATATATATATATATATATATATATATATATATATATATATATATTGTCTAGTTTCTTATCGTACAATAAACTACAAAAGGTTTTTTAAATAATTTTTACAATCCAGTTAACTTGTTTTCAATATGGAATTTGAAAAATGATAAAAACAATCTATACAGCGAGTATTGTAATTAGCTGAACGGAATGAAACTAGACAATAGACATAAGTATTGTCTAGTTAATTACAATACTCACTCTTAAGATTTTTCAATTATTTTTCAAATCCCTAAATATTTTTCCTTTCACTCTGTTAATTAACAAAATATTTCAACGAGGAATCAATTTTTATTAATGATCATAAAAATTTCGCACGTATCACACTAAATTGTTAGATTTTTGCGCGCATGAAAAAAAAATATCCGAATCATTCGATCCCATTCATCGATGATGATTAGAAAATTTCGGGTGCGATTTTTCTCTATACACAAACCACCCCTTTCGAGGGGTGCGCAAAAAAAGAGAACGCATAATCGGATAGCGGAGGGGCTTTGCGGCTGAATAGAGTGTCTGGGATATATATTTACAAGAGCATCCCCGATACAAAAGGGTTGCGCGGGACAGGGGATAATTTACCTATAAGTCTAATGCGCTGTGCAGATGTCATGTCTGTCTATTCGTCTGTTTTCCCGGCGCGAGTGCAGTTATTTCCTGAATGGGGGTTTTCTCCGCAAAGTATTTATGCCGAGTAACGAGTGTTTGTCCAGAAAATTAATAATTTGTATAAGTACATATTTAGAAGACAATATTTTTCGAGAACAAAATAGAGTAGGCTATGATAAAATTAGTGCACGTAAAAAGATAGTAATTCTCAAGCAGTGGATTTACCAAACATGTATTTATTCCAGGTTTTCAAAAGCCGGTATTTATTTAAAATTGTCATTGAATTTTGACGTAACACCGACTTATTTTATTCATTTTGTGCAAGTCGCGCATAAAACACTGAAATTTCGAAATTCGTCTATTATATTGTATTTACTGCGAACAGTTGCAGTCCTGCTTGAACAGTAGGGTATTTTAACATCAAATTTTAAGATGTTGGTAAATGATTATTAATGTAACAAATAAATCATGATTTGTCAAATAAATTGTCACGATGTAGAGATTTAAAAAAAAGAAAACGCTACAACTTGCAACTTTACAACTCATACAGAGATTTTTTCTTTTAAGTATACTTTCACATATTCCATATAAACATTTGTAAAATGAATGAACATGTCATCAAAACTTAGCAGTATAATTTGAACTTCACTTTAAATCAGTGTTTTGTATGCGTGGCGCATGAAGTAAAATTTCGAGTTTAGAAAAGCCTGATTTGGCTTGGTCGCTCCGCTGCGCTACGCGACCAAGCCAAATTTTCAGGCTTTTCTAAACTCGAAATTTTACTTCATGCTTAGTCTGGGAGTGGAAAACACTCGTTAGAGTTTTTAAATTGAAAGTTTTTAATAAGATCACGAGTGTCTGAAAATTTACATTGAAAAATCCTTGCATGTATACCTAGAAGAAAAAGTCATTTTTAAAACTTTTTTAAAATTTGAACATATAAATGGGCAGCTAATAAAGAAGACAGATATTACCTGATCCTCCTATCCTGCCTGATCCTTGGAGACACTTTATTAAATTGGTAGTAGATACAAATAATTTAAGGCAGTAATAGGTAAATACATTTGTAATCGTAATCTTTGTGAGTTAATTGAATTGTCATATTAATGTTAGATTTCCCTTCACATAACCTACAAATTAAAAGTTGATTTACAACATAACATGTCATTAATCTTATCCTAACCTAAAACACACAACCTGCATCACACCACTAAATGTCAAATTTAATTGGCCATATTAAAATAACAGATTATACATAAATATTTAATTTATATAATTGATTATTTCTGTTCAACTAGTTCAATATAAATATGTTGGTGACAAAATCGATATTTTTGAAGAAAATTTGGATTTTGTCACCAACATATTTATATTGAACTAGTTGATCAGAAATAATCAATTATATAAATTAAATATTTATGTATAATCTGTTTTTTTAATATGGCCAATTAAATTTGACATTTAGTGGTAGTATTCTTACAAAAAATTTGTAATCGTAATCTTTGTGAGTTAATTGAATTGTCATATTAATGTAAGATTTCCCTTCACATAACCTACATATTAAAAGTTGATTTACAACATAACATGTCATTAATCTTATCCTAACCTAAAACACACAACCTGCATCACACCACTAAATGTCAAATTTAATTGGCCATATTAAATAAACAGATTATACATAAATATTTAATTTATATAATTAATTATTTCTGTTCAACTAGTTCAATATAAATATGTTGGTGACAAAATCCAAATTTTCTTCAAAAATATCCGATCCTGTGTAAATCTACAATTAGACACAAAACTAACGGTTATTTTTTCATACACCAACTTTCTCACGATAGTTTTTTTCTACCTGCGCTATTCGCAAATGGAAAAAGTCAACAACTGCGGATGATAACCCTTCTGAGTTACTATTTTTTTTACAAGTACCCCAGTTTCTTGTTTCGTTCTTTACCTGCGCTCGAGATTCACCCCTCGCGCTAACAATATTTTCCAGCAATATAGATTTTCGTACGGTTAGTTTGTTCGTGTTTGCTATATTTTATTTCACGTCAAGTGGAATAATGAGTTTTAGATTTAAGGGGGTCGGTTTTACGCGAGCTATTTTATTAAGTGAGATTTATCGCGCGAGAGAGCCGTGCCCGAGTGTTGGTCACGTCGAGATATGGAGGAAAATAGAGAAAGAGTGAGAGGGGGAGAGAGAGAGAGAGAGGGAAAGGAGGATATTTGATTACATATATGATTATATATTTTTAACTTCACTGTAAATCAGTGGTTTATACGCGTGGCGCATAAAGTAAAATTTCGAGTTTAGAAAAGCCCCGTGAAAATTTGTCTCGACCCTCGACAAATTTTCTACGAGGGGCTTTTCTAAACTCGAAATTTTACTTCATGCTTAGTCTGGGAGTGGAAAACACTCGTTTTGTCGATTTATAAAATTTTCATAAGATTTGTGATACTTAGTGATATTTGTCGATTTACAACAATTTCATGAGATTAAAATTTGAGATTTTCACAATTTATAAAATTTTCATAAAGATTTTCGATGTTTCGAGATTCGACTCAATTTTTGTCGATTTATAAAATTTTAATGACATTTTTAATATTTCGAGATTTGTATAAGAGTTTCGATATTTTGAGATTTCTATCAATTTATAAAATGTTTTTCAGATTTTCGTAACATGTCTTATAAATTGCCTTATAAATCGACAATAATTGAAAATATTACGAAAATCTGATGTCAATATTTCCAGATTTTCGTCGGATTTTGGGTATTTGGGTAATTTAGAGTTTAAAAAAGCTCCGTGAAAATTTGTCGTGCCCAAGTGTTGGTCACGTCGAGATATGGAGAAAAATAGAAAAAGAGTGAGAGGAAGACATCAAGAGAGAGAGAGAGAGAGAAAGGAGGAAATTTGATTACATATATGATTATATATTTTTAACTTTACTGTAAATCAGTGGTTTATACGCGTGGAGCATGAAGTAAAATTTCGAGTTTAGAAAAGCCCCGTGAAAATTTGTCTCGGGTCGCGCAGCGACCCGAGACAAATTTTCTACGCGGGGCTCTTCTAAACTCGAAATTTTACCTCATGCTCAGTCTGGGAGTGGACGATACTCGTTTAGTTTTCCTTAGATTTTCAACATATCGAGATTTTCATTAATTTACAATATGTCAAAAGCGACAATTCATGTAAATAATGACGAATCTTGAAAAAAAATCACATGAAAAATTTGATAAAAACTTAAATAAAAATACATTAAAAAAATCAAGTCTGCTCGCCTTCTAAAAATACAGAAATTTCCCCTCCCCGGCATTTTTTAACAGTAGATGATATTTTTGAAACTTTCGACTAAAATTGACAAATCTCACATTAGATGACATTTTCGACAATTAGATTTTTGAAATTAGATGATATTTTGAACATTTTTGACATTATGAGTTATAAGAAAAAGGTGATCTGGTACAAAAAAAATAGATTTTCTGTATAATTCAATATGTCGGTGTATTTGAAAGGGAAGTAGTTGTTTCAATGTATATTTATTATCTTGGTAGTCGTACTAATTAAGACGTGTTTTTTGCAGTTAATACGAACATTATAGTAATTTTATTTATTAACATATTTATTAGCAAAGAGTGTGCGATTAGTAACTTGAATACAATGGATTTTTAAAAATCATTAAAGCGTGATTGAACAAAAACTTGCGAACATGGCCCAGTACCCAGTACAAATTACTGGAAATAGGTTAAGAGTGACAACATTTTGACCATCTATGCTTGTTCTAGATATATTGTTTAAACAATTAGTAAAGAAATTTGTAAAATAGAATAGGAGTTTTTAGAGATATGATTTTTTTAATATTTGGTATGAACAGTGCTGTACGCGGGACAGCAATATATTATTTATATAATTAAGAAATGAGAGTGACAACATTTTGACCATATATGCTCGTTCTTTATATATTGTTTAAACAATTAGTAAAGAATTTTGTGAAATAAAATAGGAGTTTTTAGAGATATGATTTTTTTTAATACATATTTGGTATGAACGGTGCTATACGCGGGACAGCAATATATTATTTAAATAATTAACAAATGAGAGTGACAATATTTTGACCATCTATGCACGTTCTTGATATATTGTTTAAACAATTAGTAAAGAAATTTGTAAAATAAAATAGGAGTTTTTAGAGATATGATTTTTTTAATATTTTGTGCTATACGCGGGACAGCAATATATTATTTAAATAATTAACAAATGAGAGTGACAACATTTTGACCATCTATGCTCGTTTTTGATATATTGTTTAAACAATTAGTAAAGCATTTTGTAAAATAAAATACAAAGTTTTAGAGATATCATTTTTTTAATATTTGGTATGAACGGTACTACACGCGGGACAACAATATATTATTTAAATAATTAACAAATGATAGTGACAACATTTTGACCACCTATGCTCGTTCTTGATATATTGTTTAAACAATTAGTAAAGAATTTTGTAAAATAAAATAGGAGGTTTTAGAGATATGATTCTTTTTAATATTTGGTATGAACGGTGCTATACGCTGGATAGCAATATATTATTAAAATAATTAACGAATGAGAGTGACAACATTTTGACCATCTATGCTCGTTCTTGATATATTGTTTAAACAATTAGGAAATAATTTTGTACAATAAAATAGGAGGTTTTAGAGATATGATTTTTTTAATATTTGGTATGAACGGTGCTATACGCGGGACAGCAATATATTATTCAAATAATTAACAAATGAGAGTGACAACATTTTGACCATCTATGCACGTTCTTAATATATTGTTTAAACAATTAGTAAAGAAATTTATAAAATAAAATAGGAGTTTTTAGAGGTATGATTTTTTTAATATTTGGTATGAACGGTGCTGTACGCGGAACAGCAATATATTATTTAAATAATTAACAAATGAGAGTGAAAACATTTTGACCATATATGCTCGTTCTAGATATATTGTTTAAACAATTAGTAAAGAATTTTGTAAAATAAAATAGCAGTTTTTAGAGATATGATTTTTTTTAATATTTGGTATGAAAGGTGACATACGCGGGACAGTAATATATTGTTTAAATAAAGAACAATTAAGAGTTATAACATTATTGTTATTTATACTCGCTCTATATAAATTGTTTAATCAATTAGAGAAGAAATTTTGAAAATAAAATATTTGGTTTGGGAGTTATGAAGTTTTGAAATTCTCGGAAATCTGTTTCATAATTCGTGTGATGGTGGAGGCGCCAAAATCCGTGGCTGGAAAATCCGTGTCTATCTTCACATCGGTAGTAGTAAATCAAACTATTACTATATGTACATTTCGAACACTATGTGTTCATTTGTTATTTTCCTTCGTTCATAAAAGTCTTCGAATTGATCTTCTAGTGTTTTTATTTGAATTGGCTTTAATTCTTGTTGCGAATTTAATCAAATATCTCGGTTATTGAGATAGCAGAAAGATTTTGTTTGAAAAGTGTCAACACCCACGTCAACTTTAACTAATACTGTCCATCAGGATATAGTCGTGTCTGTGCTGAGGTCGGGGCTTTGTCCAGCACCGCAAGAAAATCGATACAACGACACGTACTTGAATAAACTAACACTAAAATTGCATTAATAACTTATCAAAGTTAATTACAATGAATTTAAATATGACATACTGAAATAATTAACTTTATATTTAAATTGTATACACAGCGTTTTTTCTTTTAAGTATACATACATGTCCCCGATGTGTACTTTTTAAGTTTTAAATCATTCGTTTTTTTTTTTTAAAGCGTTCAGTTTGAAACTTTTAATGTGTGTTTCCACTCCCTGATTAAGCATGAATTAAAATTTCGAGTTTAGAAAAGCTTGAAAATTTGGATTTGCTGGGGCGCGCGAGCGAAGCGAGTCGCGCCCCTGCAAATCCAAATTTTCAAGCTTTTCTAAACTCGAAATTTTACTTCATGCGCCACGCGAATAAAACACTAAAATATTGTGAAATTTATGTATATTCGAACTTCACTGTAAATCTGTGTTTTATTCGCGTGACGCATAAAGTAAAATTTCAAGTTTAGAAAAGCCCAGAAAATTTGTCTCAGGTCGCTACGCGACCCGTGACAAATTTTCACGGGAGTAAGGTTATTATTATTTATTTTTCAAGCTTTTCTAAACTCGAAATTTTACTTCATGCTTAATCTGGGAGTGGAGAACACTCATTTAAAGTTATAACTTATTTTTTTTTAAGAAACAACGAATATCGGAAATGTATAGTTAAAAGAAAAATTCCCTGTATTATTTTCTTGGAAGAACATTTTCAATTTTTCATGTCTCATCTCAATCCTCCCCTTCCTTACCAACTGCAAAAATATCCAAAGCCAGGATCCTCTTATATCCTAATATTCAAAGTGAATATTTTCCAAGAGATAAAATGATGGAATATTCTTACGGTCCGCAAGGTAGCCGGTGATCCGGGGATTTAAGGGATGGAAATAAGGACCTTACGAGAGGGACGACCCTCCCTTATCAGCGACAGTCCAGCCTCGCAAGATATTACCATAGAGAAGCCGGGAATAGCCCCCTGATATCACCCTCTCTCTGCCCACACCGACCCCCCATCCCTCCAGAGCTTTTCCCTTGCCGAACATTGAAGAAAAATACGTCTAGGGGTTGCGAATACTGAAATAACAAAAATTTTTAATTATTAATTGAGTCACTTAGATGCAAAAACCAGCAATACGCGTTTTGGCAAATAAAAACTGATTTTGCAGCGTCTTTCAATAAATTAAAATATGTTGATTAAGTGTTGTGTCGAATAGTAGGGACAACAAAAATTAACTTTATTCTTTATCTTTAATCTTTATATAACGGAAGACTAATACATACATATAATCATACAGAACAAGAACATTATTAAAAAATTATGTAAAACTAAGTAAAAGTTCGTAGGTCTTACAACTAAAAAAATGTGTCAGCTTTTGCAACCGGGAAATGTAGTAAGTTTTGCATTCGACAGGATGAATCAAACTTAATTTTAAAAAGTTTAGGATGGGTTTTAAAGGTCAATTTGTTTTTAAAATTGTAGCCTGAAACGAGTTGAATCCAGGGATGCCTAAACCTCAAAAGAATAAAATAAGGTGTATGGCTAGTTTTGTATTTGGGCGACTCAATTATCTACAAAGATTTTGATCATAAAGAGTTTTAAAAGTGCGACCATTTTGCAATTTACAACTAATTTAGCCTATTGAGTAACCATCAATGCCGTAGCCAGGGGGATATGGGAGATTAACCCCCCCCACCCCTAATTTTTTAAAATGTTTAATTTACCACCCGATGAAAGCATCCGCACAATCTCTTTGAAGAATTACCAGGAATGCAATTTTAAAGAGCGAAGATTTCTTGCACGAAATTATTGTTTTTGTTTTAGCAAACAGGATTGGTTCTAAAGAAAATATTAATATTAATTCTCGTAACATTAAGTACACAATTTTTAATGTAAATTGCATATATTACTGGTATTTAATTTTTTTAAAGTTAATAATAGTGTGGATGTTAGCACAATGGGCCTAATGAGGCCTAAATGCAGTGCAGAAATGCGCACTTCCCAAAGAACCAGAACCAGTGTGGATGTTTTGATGGGGTCCCTTAAATGTTACTATGTAAAAGCTGCTCCGTTAGGTCAAAAACAAAATGTTTACCATTAAACTCCCCCTCCCCCCCGAAATTTTGTACTGGCTACGGCCTTAGTAATCATTGAATAGTTATACAATAGTTTGGAGACTGATCACACCAAACGTGTGAAAAAATAAGACCTATTTTTTTTAAATATGCTTCTGAGGGAAAAGAAAATTGTAAATTTTTGTTTGTTTTAACCCTGGCCATTGACCTACATTAAAACTAAACCAAAAATAAAGGAAGGGGTGAAAATAACACTCGTAAATTACATATTTAAGTATGTATTTGTGCAGAAACACAAACACTTGAGTTTATCTTGATCTGTAGGCGCACCCTTCTGATGTTGATCAAAAGCTATTTGCATTGACACCTCTTAAATTTGATGATTAGATTGCATAATTGATTATAAGGATAAAAATCAAGGGCTTATTAATATTACATGATAAGCCACACAACCAAAAAATGCTGTATTATTTTTCGATTTTTTTAAGCAGTAATATATATAAAAAGCTACAGTATGCCCATATTCGCATGCAAACCGAAGCTTTCAAAACTTGTCAAACAATCTACTATTAATTCTTAATATCATCGTATAATGCATACATATAATACATTTTATATTTTTTTCTAAATTTCAAAATCCAATATCTTAGTTCTGTTTACTTGTGGCATATCATGTTATTACAATAAGCCACTCAAATCTATTCGCACATTGTTTTTAACTTAGATCAAATTATTTAAGATTCTGCAGTTAATTTTAAGGGAAAAAAGTTCTATTGCTCCGAAGTTCAAAGGCCTAAAGTCACTTTATAAATATTTTTTTTTTTTCTTTTTTTTTTTCCAATTTTACCTCTAAAGATTTTATAATAATTAATAATAAAATAACAAGAAGTGTTTTCTCTCTGTATGTACATAACTGTGTATATGTGTGTGTGTGTGTTTGAAACAAAAGTTGATTAATGAACGTCATCGCCGGCGCGGAAGTGAAAATAATAAAGAATGTCGGAAATTTGATAGCAGCTGGTGTTAACGGGTTATTCTACACCCGTGAAAATTATAATAGAAGATCAGCCACCATGTGCTTGTAAAACGGAAGTGTCCTTTCATCAACGAACCCGAAGGCTATTTGTCTCGGGGATTTTTTTGTCTGCACAGACGGAAGAAAGAAACGGGCATAACGGCATAATTAAAGATTGGATTAATCGAATTAAGTTTACAGGCTTGGTGAAAGTATTTTTCTTTTTATTAGGAGATTAATATAGGGTGACCGACGGAAACCGGACACATTTTAAATGATCAGAGCCCGTATTCACAGCACCGATGCAATTTGTCATCGGTGAGAAGTCATGTTGGCGTCATTTTTGGAAGAATTTACCCAAACGTATGGAGTAAAATGACGTCATTTTGGTGCAAGCTCTCACCGATGACAAATTGCATGGGTGCTGTGAATACGGGCCTAGTACTTAATGCATTTGCTATACGTTTTCCGAAATTCGTTGTTTCGAATAGCTTTATACCGGGTGATTAAATGAATAATTGGAGTAGGCTGTGATTTTTTTTTTCAGTTGGCAGTGTTCAAAGGCTGTAACATAATTAACTCAAATTATTTGATTTGTCAAATTCGCGTCAAGGTTTATGAAGTGCTACTCAGTGCTACCACCCTATATTCAAACTGCATGGCTTGCTACAACATAATAATAAACCACAGTATTGTGCGAATTATTACGAACACGGCCAAAATATAAGTATTTTTTGATGACACTGATGCCCATTCTGACAGTTGTCAGTTGATAATAAATAATTTAACCTAGATCGTCATTATTTTTAGGTTACGTTTAAGAGTTTTTGATATTTTGCAATAATATTCGATAATTTCCAAGTTTTTTTACGATTGTTTGGCATTATGGATGTTACTCCAAGGAAAAGAGCGAAGATTATCACGCTTAGTGAGCATACCTCAATGACACAGAGAAGCATTGCAATGGAATGTGGTGTGAGTTTGGGTTCTGTAAATAAACTATTAAAGCAGAAGAGAGAGAGACGGGATCTCTTGAAGTGCAGCGGAAAGGAAAATGTGGAAGAAAAAGAAAGACCACTCCTCAAGATAAAGCCAGCCTTCTGCGAAACAGCGAATTGCATCCAAGAAAAACAAGCCACGACCTTCAGCAAGATTTAGAACGGCTTGGGGTGAAAATCCATAACTCTACAGCACGCGGAAGACTCGTGGAAGGTGGAAGAAAAGCACGAGGCTACGAGGCTACAGAAAAACACAACTTTTGACTGCCTCTAGGATAAAAAAGAGACTGAATTGGGCCAAAAAATATGATGTACCGCAAATGACTGGAGGAAGGTGATGTTCTCAGACGAGACACTTTCTAGTGCAGGGCCTGCGATCACAATTCGTTCGTAAGGCGATGGATGAAAAACTTACTGCAACCCATATTGTTCAATCAGTCAAACATCCCGTTAAGAAGATGTTCTGGGGCTGTTTTTCGTACTCGGCACCTGGCAAACTTATTCCATTAGAAGAAATGATGAATAGTGAAAAATATAAAGCAATGCTAGATCAATGGGCCCGTTCATCAGAGACACCAGTTGGGAGTTTAATGCCAACAGTTGGGGAATTCTCTGATGACCGATGAACAATCGTAAACGTGTTTGGGATTTTTGCAATCGTACGAAATAGACCGACTGGAGTACCGTTCATTAGATACCAACATATGTCAGACACAAATCCAAAATGTTGAATGTTGAACATTTTGATAAACGGGTCCAATGTTTGGCTGAGGAATTGGAGAAAGTTCAAGCCAACGGAAATGCAATTTTTCAACAAGACTCAGCTCCATGCCATCATTCGAAAACTAAAGTGAAATATTTCACGGACAAGAAGATTAGCATTTTGGACTGGCCCGATTTCAATCCTATTGAGAATTTGTGGGCGATCTGCAAGGCCAAATTACAAAAGATGGACTGTACGACGAAAACCAAGATGGTGGACGCAGTAATTCAGGTGTGGTATCGAGAGGAGGCAATCAAGAATAATTGTAAAAATCTAGCCGTGATTACAGTAAAGGGAGGACATATTTCATATTAAATAATAATATTTAAACCTTGTTTATATGTCTAACAATAGTATTATTTCGAATAAACAATATTTACGAAAACAATCCTTCTGTTCACATTAATTCGCACAATACTGTATGTGAGGGTTGTATATTTAGTTGCATATAATAAAGTATTCACTAATAAAATAGGCAACTAAATTAACCTACATCAAACCATTCTTATTAAAAAAAATTGTACACAATATTGAGCGTTCAGAATAAAATAACATTCAGTGTGCTTCCGAAATATCGAACTAATATTGCAATGTTTTTATCTGATAACAGATAAAAATAATATAGGTGTAAAAGTAATAAAACAGAAACTTCCCCATCTGCGCTCCTCCCCATCAGGAAAAACCATAATCACACACGGGGACGGTGGGATTTCGTTTATTGTTTCGATTTTTCCTCTCCTGGCTGCGACGGAGACGACGCGTTGTTAACACGTCTTTATATACGTTCTTATGTCCATAATAAAGAGGGGAAGTTGTTGTATATTTATTTTTAAAACACACATTCCGGTGCATGATAACAAAGCTATTCGGTTTTATAGTTGAAGACACACACATACACACATACACACATACGGGGACAGAAGATCGTAATGCGAAAGGAATATGTTAGCGAACAGACAAATCCGTGCCGTTGCGAATTTTATAGGACATCTGTGATTCCATAAGAATAAACTAAGTCGGCGGTGGATGTAAGGACCCAACGACCAATGGATGTCGCGGTTTTCGATCCGTTCCTTGTTGTTTCGACACGTCCTTTATTCGCGCTGAATTAATGCTTTTTTTTGTTTTTTTCTTATGTGGGTCGTAATTTTTATAATCTTATCACAGATGTACACGAAGTCCATCAATATTTCTTCGGTGTATTCGGTTTTATAGGTTTTGATGTTATAAAACCTTGTTAGATCGAAATTTTTAGTTGTTTTCATTAGGTTACTTACTTGTACTACTTTTTGCCTTGTTGTGTAATATTGTAATTTATAATAAATATCATTGAATAAATTATTTAATCAATGCAAATATATTCATTTTTATACTTTAATGAACGCACACGTAGGAAAATCAGTTTTTATTAATGATTTAGATTGATCTTCAACAACATGTCTTCCGCTTAATAAATCGGTTATTGGGGAATACTGGTGGGAGAAAATGTAGGGGTGGGTTTGGGGGTTTGTTCGATGTGGGAGTTCTGGTCCTTGTTAGTCCCTTCTTTCGAGTTTGATCTGGTCTCGTGGGTAGGAGAAGAGAGTTGGACGCTCGGGTCAAAGACGACCGTAATGAGTTTCCGATTCCACTGGGAACTACCCTTATACCCTCACATCCCGTGTCCATATTGTGACTTATGTCCTTTACTTTCAACTACTTACGTCTAGTCTAATTCAATAAAAGAGAAAACAAAATAAGGTAGGAAGGGATTCCTTTCAAAAATTGAATTCACGTACAAATTTCTCTAGATACACAGAAATGTAATCATTTATGAGACGAATGATTTTATTGTAAAATTTATACAGCAATTAATTATAACAATAATGTTTGGATACAAAAAATCTTTAAATTAAGGTACAAATAGCCTTTGCGAATTAAAAGTTGTGCTTACAGTTAGATTATGATGGATTTTTAATTTTTAAACTGTGCAAGGCATATCAAGCGTAGGGGCGCACAGTAGACGATCTAACCAATCTAGCGGGACAAAATTCATGGACTAGTTTTTATGGTCCATTAATGGTAAATTAATTAATGTTGGATTAATATAAAAAGAACTGTTTTCCAAAAAAATATTTAAATAAGTCAATAATTATATTCAGTGAGAGATTTGAACTGGAATATCAACAAAACAATTTTTTTTCTTGTAGTTCATTTTGCATTCATTTAGCATTATGTTTGTGGCTCAATTCATGTTGTGGGGGTTTTCTTATTCATAATGTGTATCATTGTGTATGCTTTCAGACTAATGGCAAGCGATTGACTTTTATAAAACATTTTTTATACAGGGAATTTGTATATTAAGTATTATCCTCGATATTCGTTGTCATTTTGAAATAATTCAATTTGAAGCATTAAACAAGTGTTTCTACTACCAGATTAAGCATGAAGTAATAGTATATGCTGTAAATCTGCAGAAATTCGTTTTTTTAAGAGTTCCATTTAAAGCTGTCGTCCACTCCCAGACTAAGCATGAAGTAAAATTTCGAGTTTAGAAAAGCCCCGCGTAGAAAATTTATCGAGGGTCGCGCAGCGATCCGAGACAAATTTTCACGGGGCTTTTCTAAACTCGAAATTTTACATCATGCGCCACGCGTACAAAACACTGATTTAAAATGAAGTTAAAAATGCACTGAAAACCAACCTAACTTCGATATATTTTTTTTAAATTAGATGTTTTCTTTTCGATCCATGCTGTAAACCTTCAGATATTCGTTATTTTCATGTAAAAAAACTTTGAATCCCTGTAATCCTTCGGTCTCCGAAGACCATGATTGGTCCTTCGAGCTATAGCCTTTGTAAAATGGTAATACACTTAGTAATCTAGAGTGATCCTTCAATTTAAAACTTCTTAGAACGAGTGTTGTCCACTCCCAGACTAAGCATGAAGTAAAATTTCGAGTTTAGAAAAGCCCCGCGTAGAAAATTTGTCGAGGGTCGCGCAGCGACCCGAGACAAATTTTCACGGGGCTTTTCTAAACTCGAAATTTTACTTCATGCGCCACGCGTATAAAACACTGATTTCAAGTGAAGTTTGATATATAAGAGAAATCGTTGCAGTTTTGTTTACTATTTAAAAAGCAGGATAAAAAATGCCAAACATAATAATCGAAGAAATTAATGGATCATTCAAGGATCATTCATTATAAATGAAATTTTCTGATTCTTCAGACTGAAAAATTTAAATATTAATCGACATACCCAACAATAATACATTTTTACAGATAGTTGGTATGTAATGTTGGATGTGAAAGTAAGTCGAAAGAAATAAATAACCCATTTAAAAACATATATCGCCCTCCTCTCCCGAGTTGCGAAGTTTGGGAAAGTTTTATCGTCGTATTGGTTCAGCATATAAATCAGAGAGTGAGCAAGGTCCACTGACATAACAAATGTACGTAACTTGAGTAAAGTTCGCCGCTCTGGACTCTCTGTTGTAAATGGAAGGGTGGAATCGAACCCACCCCCACGTCTTCCGCCACCCCCCGCCCCGCTGTGTGTTTCCTTATTGGTTCCCGTTGCAAAACTTCTGGACATAAAAGTCGTGCCGACTATTTTTCGTTATTTTCTTCTAACGAAATGGGATTTCCACCCCCTCCCCACCCACAGCTCAGTTTTTATCTGTGTACGTCTAGGATAACACGAGATAAAATGGGTCCTTTATGGTTAATTTATGAACACCGCATAACGCGACGGAATGTTGGAATTTACATGTTGTACAAACGCTTTCAATGCGTACTTTACTTTTATTATTATATAATCTAAGTTGTAGTTTTGTTAAAAAAGAAACTAGGTACGTTTAAATAGAAATCGCTTTTTGAATAAGATAAAGTTTTAAATTATTGACAAGTCTTAGATGCTAACAGTAATTTTAAATTTCACTCAATCTATGGCGAAATATGAGTTCAATTTCCAAGTAATTCAAGACGAGTTTTAAACGTTCTGCTCCCTCATCAATGCGGTTGTCGAATAGTTTACTGTACTACTTTTCTATTAGGCTATTGACGTGTACGTGTAATTACTCTTTTTAAGAATAGTGTTCCTGTATTTAAGAGAGCAGCGCAAACTGACATTCGTCTTGACGCCTTTAGGCGCCAAATTCAAACTAAACCAATCATATTCTATAATTTATGAAAGGTGAAGGCTTCTCCTTCGTTATACATGTTAATTCAATAAAATAAAACACTTTTACTTTGTTTTTATAGCACAATATTTTTATTTTCGTGACTGCAGTTTCGGCAACTCAAGTTGCCCTTATCAAACAGAGTAATTTAAATTACGAATAGCAAGTAGAGTTGCCGAAATTGCAGTCACGAGAATAAAAATATAGTGTTGTACAAACAAAGTTAAAGTGTTTTATTTTATATTCTATAATGATTGACGCGCGTCCTGATAATTTGATTTTGTTTGAATTTGGGGCCTAAAAGCATCAAGATGGACGATGGATGACAACGAACCCCTATGGCCGTACTTAAATAAAACGCAGTGTATAGATAAATTGAAAAGACAATCAACGAAACTTCAGTTTTTAATATAATTCACAGATTGTGTTCAGAATTTAATAACGTTTACACCAACGTTCTAAACACAAAAATTGCCAAAACTATAGCTACTCGAAGTTGATTTTTGTTTAAAATTTAACTCCGCTATTTCTCACGACATTATTTTCACGGGGGAGAAAAATCGATACGAAAAATGTAAACATAAAAGTCCGCATTAAAAATGAAATAGCCGCGCGTATATTCGTCCCAACATTAGATAGTTCTAAAGTCCACACCCCCTCGCATATAAGAGATAAATAAAATTTATGGCGACAGGACATAAACCGAGCACTGAAATTGTTGTCTGTAAATGCGAGTATATATAAATTAAAGATTATTTTAATAGCACGCCACAAAAAAAAATTAAATATAAAATAATTCTTAAATTAATAATAATAATATAAAAACGAAACAACGAATACTTCAAACAAGATAAATTCAAATTCAAAACTATTTGAATTCGAGAAAATAAGCTTACGCTTCTTATAGTTTGCACACTTTAAACATAATATATAAAATTACGAAAAAACTATTCAAATTAAATAAAATTTTAAATAAGATTTTAGATATTTCATTGTATAATTCAATATCCGGAGGTGTATTTGCACGGGAAGTAGTTGTTTCAATGGATATTTATCGCCTTAAGTTGTCTTATTAATTAAGACATTGTTTGCATTTTCACGAATACATTTTCTCAACCAGTTTGCTGCGCAGGCGTTAAATCTTACTTTTAGCACTGCTAAGTTATATATTTTAGAGAAGCTAAGAAAAGTCTCGTATAATTTTCGAATCAACAAAAACTAAGCAGCGTTTTTAAATAAATTAATTAATAAAGGGCCGCTTTTACAATCAATAGTTACACCTTTGGTTATGTAGACGCTCTGGTACTATACAGCCTAGTTTAAACCATTGGTAAACGGCCGTTTACAATGTTACACTCTGAATTCATAAAACAATAATTATAATACAAAGAAAATCATATTTTAATCTAATTATTTAATACACAGAAAGTATTTACCAATGAAATTTTGATATTTACTTTCCAGTTCGACACGTAAATTTATCTCTCTAAGATCCGCTTTTACGATCCAAACCTTTGGTATCTATTTTACAATTGCCAGACAAAGCATTGTTGTGTGTAAATCTGAGTTACCTCACTGTCAGTCTACCCCGCGCTTCAAGCTTGGGTTAAACCTGCAGTAGGCCGTTTCTATGGATATAGATTATTAGATTTGTTGTGACAAATTCATTTTCAATTTGAAAGTAGAGGTTAGCTTAGTATGGATAAATCTAAGAGCCGTACAACGAGTTTTAAGCCGGAGGAGATAAATTTACTTGTCGAACTGGCAACTAAATATCAAAATTTCATTGGTATAAAAAAAACCTCTAAAGTGCTATGATTTTATCATTTTTTAAATTTATGTTGGCTACACACTTGAGGAATTGTCATATAAAACGTCAGACATAATAATTTTAATGTATAATTTCAGAGTTGCCAACCTACAATATATTTCATAGCACTTTAGAGGTTTTATTTTATAAAACATACGATAGTTTCTGTGTATTAAATATTTATATTAAAATATGTTCTTCTTCGTATTATAATTATTGTTTTAGGGCAGCTTGGTGGTGTAGTGGTTAGAGTGTTGTACTGCCACGCCACGGACCGGGGTTCAAATACCGGCCTAACAAGTTGTCTGCATTTATATAGGTTAGGATAAAAATGCCAAACACTCCGTCTTCTCGGATATGACGTTAAATGCATGTAGGACCCGTGTACTGCCTGGATGTTGCGTGCACGTTAAAGATCCCTACCGGTAGGTTGGAACTCCCACCAGGTTCGGCAAAATTCCCGGATAACTGTAGACCTAATCTCCGGCGTCATGATTGGCCTTAGCAGCGGAAATAGATGACGTAAAACCCAAAATAAAAAAAATTTAAAAAAATAATAATAATTGTTTTATGAATTCAGAGCGTAAAATGGCACGGCTGTTTACCAATGGTTTAAACTAGGCAGTTCAGTACCAGAGTGTATACATTAACAAAGGGGTAACTATTGATTGTAAAAGCGGCCCTAAGTTACCTGAAGATCAAATTAAATTTACGAATAAAGCACTAATAACCTTTCTTTGCACTCTTATTTGAATTATGAAATGTACATTTGGTCACAAAGTCACCATTATGAATGGATTAACGCTGTGTTAATCATTACCAATGATCACGTTGTGTTCGAAATGACATTTGGTTATTCAAATGAAAATGTGAAGAAAGGTTATTATTGCTTTATTCGTCAATTCAGCATTTTGAACTTTCACTATTTTCCACCCTAAAACTGTATCACAATAAGACTTGTTTCACTTGTTTATTTAAACACCTGACGGTGTTTACATTATTATGTAAACGATGACCCTATATAAATGTCCGCAGCATCCCCAGCTTGACCTCTCGTTACAAATCTCACGTGACCCGCCTAAAAAAAAATCCGATCTAATTTCACACTTAAAATTGCCCCTCTGATCCTGCGACCCTCTCTTTTCGGCGCCCAGCATCCTTTTTGACCTCTGACCTTCGGGTCAGGCGGAACTTCATCACAACCGCACACTTGATCCAGTTTCCACCTTACGTACATGTACCTACCTACTAATAATGCGGAATCCGGTTTAGTGACAAAAGATGAACACTGGCTCTCGATATAATAATAAAGGTTTAGTGACAGGAGATGAATCTCTAAATAAAATGGAAATACAGGTTCTATTTTATTTAGTCGGAGAATATAAATGTGTGAAAAAAATATTGTTGAAATGATTGAATCAGAGTCTCTTAGTAATATTTAAGATTCACAAAGAGCAGGATTTCTGTTAGAATTGTTAAATATTTAATTTGATTTACAGGATTTTTTGTTTGATTTTTACAATGTAACAAAATAACATTCCATTTTTATCAAATGAAAATTCCACGTCAGTTTTTCCCTTTTTATTAAATAAAATTCCCGTTTTATTAAAAATAATTAAATAATGTGTAAAGATGTTAAATACAGGGAATTTTTCCTTTAAATGTTTTAAACAAGTGTTCCCACTGCCAGATTAGGCAGGAAGTAAAATTTCGAGTTTAGAAAAGCCTGAAAATTTGGAATTGACAGGGCGCGCGAGCGAAGCGAGTCGCGCCCCGGCAAATCCAAATTTTCAGGCTTTTGTAAACTCGAAATTTTACTTCGTGCGCCACCCGTATAAAACAATGAAATATTGTAAAATTAAAAATATACTGCTGGATGAGTATCAAAAATATACTGCTAATGCAGGATTCAGACTATACTGCTAAACTAGAATATTTTGAATTTCACAATATTTATTGTTAATTAAATTACTAAATAAGTAAATTTGATATATTATATTATTTGACCTAACTTGAAAATGTATAAGTAAACTGTAAATATTTTGTTGTTTAAATATTTCGATTAATCCTCATAAAAGGGCAGGTGGTGGCCGAGCGGTAACGTCGTCGGGCTGTATCGCTCGGCGAGCCACAAACTCGGGTTCGATTCCCGTGCACGGGGAGACTTTATTTAAAAATAATTTCTCGTCGTGTCCCTGGGTGTGGTGTGAATGTGCCGTGACGTCCAAATATATGTTAAATTAATTAATACAATTATCGTTAGTGGCTAAATGGCTAGAACCTATGCCAACCAAACAAACAAACAAACAAAAAGAAAAAAAATCCTCATAAAAAAAAATGGTAGTGTATGTCTTACTTCACAGTATTTCAGCGTTTTATACGCGTGGCGCATAAAGTAAAATTTCGAGTTTAGAAAAGCCCCGTGAAAATTTGTCTCGGGTCGCTGCGCGACCCTCGACAAATTTTCTACGCGGGGCTTTTCTAAACTCGAAATTTTACTTTATGCTCAGTCTGGGAGTGGAAAAGACTCGTTTTGTAGATTTATAAAATGTTCATGAGATTTTCGATATTTTGTAATATTTGTCGATTTAGAAAAATTACACGAGATCAATATTTCGAGATTTTCATCAATTTATTAAATTTTCATGAAGATTTTCGATATATCGAGATTTTCGTATACTTTGTAACCGCAAACGGCAGCTTTATCTCAGTGGGCAGAATCGTGGTTAAAAATAATATATCAAAATAGACAAAAAAATAATGTGTTGAACGCCACTTGAATTTATAATTATTTATGGTACTTACTCCCTTCAAAATCAAGAAAACATAGGGAAGCAAAATAATAAAGTTGTCAGAGTAAGTTTAATAAATATAAAAATATATTGAGAAAGTACAAAAAATATTTAACAGTATTAAAGGAATTTAATAAATGAAAAATAAACTAGAGAATTTACAAAAATAATATTGAGAACGCAAATTCTCTAAGAATTAAATAAACAACAAATAACAGCAGTAAATGACGTCACTTTCTTGACAAACTTCTAATAAAACAAATCACTAATTTCGTTGCTTTCATCACCGCAATTTGTCTAAATTAATTACTTACTGAATATTTATATCATTTAATCAAGCAATTTTAAATGGAATCTGATTGCTTACTTAAATCTAGAAAATCTAGAAAAAAACCTCTAGAGTGCTATGATTTTATCTTTTTATAAATTTATGTTGGTTACACGCTTTAGAAATTGTCATATTAAACGTCAGACATAATAAATATAATGTATAACTTCAGAGTTGCCAACCTACAATATATTCCATAGCACTCTAGAGGTTTTATTTTATTGAACATACGATAGAATGTCACTGTGTGGCTTTACGTACTTATAACGCATAAAACTAATCAAAAAAATCGAAACTGTATTACGACTTATCTTAAATATCTTCTAGTTAAATTTTTCTTAAAATGAATGGAGTATAGTTGAAAATTGGTTGAAAGTTTAAAAAGCGTTGAGGGTCATTCCCTCAAAATAATTTCTTGTTCTCCTGCTCCTTTTGTATCTACGAGAGAAATAATCTTTCATACCAAAACATAATTTACAAATGTAAAATGTAAAGTAATATAAAATTAAATTCCGAAAGCGTGTAACCAACATATATTTATAAAAAGATAAAATCATAGCACTCTAGAGGTTTTTTCTAGATTTTCTAGATTTAAGTAAGCAATCAGATTCCATTTAAAATAGCTTGAATAAATGATATAAATATTCAGTAAGTAATTAATTTAGACAAATTGCGGTGATGAAAGCAACGAAATTAGTGATTTGTTTTATTAGAAGTTTGTCAAGAAAGTGACGTCATTTACTGCTGTTATTTGTTGTTTATTTAATTCTTAGAGAATTTGCGTTCTCAATATTATTTTTGTAAATTCTGTAGTTTATTTTTCATTTATTAAATTCCTTTAATACTGTTAAATATTTTTTTTTACTTTCTCAATATATTTTTATATTTTTTAAACTTACTCTGTCAACTTTATTATTTTGCTTCCCTATGTTTTCTTGATTTTGAAGGGAGTAAGTACCATAAATAATTATAAAATCAAGTGGCGTTCAACACATTATTTTTTTGTCTATTTTGATATATTATTTTTAACCACGATTCTGCCCACTGAGATAAAGCTGCCGTTTGCGGTTACAAAGTGTACGAAAATCTCGATATATCGAAAATCTTCATGAAAATTTAATAAATTGATGAAAATCTCGAAACATTGATCTCATGTAATTTTTCTAAATTGAAAAATATTACAATATATCGAAAATCTCATGGAAATTTTATAAATCTACAAAACGAGTCATTTCCACTCCCAGACTGAGCATAAAGTAAAATTTCGAGTTTAGAAAAGCCCCGCGTAGAAAATTTGTCGAGGGTCGCGCTAGCGACCCGAGACAAATTTTCACGGGGCTTTTCTAAACTCGAAATTTTACTTTATGCGCCACGCGTATAAAACGCTGAAATACTGTGAAGTAAGAAATACACTGCCATTTTTTTTTTATGAGGATTAATCGAAATATTTAAACAACAAAATATTTACAGTTTACACGCTTTAGGAATTGTTATATTAAACGTCAGGCATAATAAATATAATGTATAATTTCAGAGTTGCCAACCTACAATATATTCCATAGCACTCTAGAGGTTTTATTTTATTGAATATACGATAGAATGTCACTGTGTGGTTTTACGTACTTATAACGCATAAAGCTAATCAAAAAAATCGAAACTGTATTACGACTTATCTTAAATATCTTCTAGTTAAATTTTTCTTAAAATGAATGGAGTATAGTTGAAAATTTGTTGAAAGTTTAAAAAGCGTTGAGGGTCATTCCCTCAAAATAATATCTGGTTCTCCTGCTCCTTTTGTATCTACGAGAGAAAAAATCTTTCATAGCAAAACATAATTTACAAATGTAAAATGTAAAGTAATATTAAATTAAATTTGCGTAAACTATAATGTTTTGTAAATGAAAGTTTAAAAAGCGTTGAGGGTCATTGCCTCAAAATAATTTCTGGTTCTTCTGCTCCTTTTGTATCTACGAGAGAAAATCTTTCATAACAAAACATAATTTACACATGTAAAATGTAAAGTTATATAAATTGAAATTTGTATAAACGATAACTATAACTTGTATAAACAAATTTCATTATATAGAGCTGTACATTTTTATTTTTAATATTTCATGAAATTTGTATAAGCTATAACATTTTGTAAATGAAACCATTAATTCATTTACAAAACTTGTATAACCAATTTTCATTTTATATAACTGTACATTTTTATTTTTTATTTCACGCCTGATTTTACCCCTATTTATTTCGAGACTTAAATAGCTCTATATTTTTTGTTATTCCTCTTTACATCACACTATAAAACATATCATATTTGATACCATCCCCCACCCAATTTCGCACTCAAATAGCCTCATTTTCCCCGTTTCACACCACGCATTCATTTCATATCACCCCAGAATCAAGGGTGTGTTGTTTTGGCCACTCCCATGGTCCACTACTGTATTTATTTGTGTGAACGGACGGGTATAGACTCCCCCAACTATTGTAATAGACGAGCGCATTCATAACCGGGGATCAGACCAGTCGAGACAGAAAAAAATGGAAATTCCGAATCAGAACCATATTGGTTGTATATGCGGGGGATTTTCGTATGCTAAATTATGGACTGTTTCTTTCTCTTTTCCGCTGGATATATCGAGGCTATTTACAACGCATTGTTGTTCCGTAACACGGGGGATGGGGAGGATGTATGGATCGAATTTGGTTTTTGATCGGCTGGAATAAAAATAAGGATTTCTCATACATATATTTTACAAAAATTATTTAAAATATCTTATAGATTTAATAATAACTCTAGCTTAAATAAGTATACAGGGAATATTTCATATGAGTATACATATAATATATTCCATTTGTTTCTGGATCTCGCCTAGCTATGGAAAAGTGACAGTTTAAGTATTGTAAATGGGGCTGGTTGTGTTTTAAATCAGGGTTTTTAAATGTCACTGTCAGATGTTCGATTTTAAGGTTATAATTTCTGACTATTGTGATCTTACACTGTTGCCTGTTTTACAAATTTTCAGATATAAAAGGATAATAATATGCAGTTTTAAGATTAACAACATTTACTGCTTGGTTTTTGTACATACAAACACAGCAATAATATTGTATATAACAAATATAATGAATTCGGCTCTGCAAACTTATTTCGTCATCCATTTGTATTTCTCGCTTGGGTCTTCCCGTTATCACATTTTAATTACTTATGATATCATAAATTATTGCAACACTGTTAAAATAAGGAATCAGGAGTGGCAACTAATAAAAAATGTAAATGTTGATACTGCAACATAACAACACGAAAGCATGGCTAGGCGAGATCCAGAAACAAATGGAATGGTGTATACTTCGATGTATACGCTATTTTATTTTTATTTTAATTTTAATTTTAGACTGAAATTAATATTAATATTTATTTATTTTTTACTCTTTTTTAATACGTTTAACATACCTCCTGCTACCACTACTTTTAGTATATCACATTACATTATCTGTATTTTTTTAATTGACTTATGTAAATATTATTTGTGTATTGGCATCAATAAACTATCATTATTATTATTATTATTATTATTATTATGAACTTTCAGGCATCCATTGTTTTTATAAACGTTTATTTTAAAGCTTCTAATAAGTGTTTCAACTCGTTGATTCAGTATGGAGTGAAAAAAGCGAGTCGCATACGCCCAATGTGTAAAACACTGAAATATTGCAAAGTTCAAAATATACAGAATATCAATATGTCAGTGATTTGTGAATGCCTGGCACTTCACCTCAACTCAAAAATTTACTTCATACGCCAGGCGTATAGAACACAGAAACATTGCGAAGTTAAAAACATAGCGAACCTCACAATATTTCAGTGTTTTATGAGTACTTAGCTGGCACCTTACCTTATTATCATATACAGGGAATGTTCTTTTAATTTTCAGTTTCTTAGACATTTGATGTTTTTAAAAAGGGTCTAATTTGAAGCTTTTAACGAGTGTTTCCACTCCCAGATTAAGCATGAAGTAAAATTTCGAGTTTAGAAAAGCCTGAAAATTTGGTTTGGTCGCGTAGCGCGTAGCGCTACGCGACCAAACCAAATTTTCAGGCTTTTCTAAACTCGAAATTTTACTTCATGCGCCACGCGTATACAACACTGATTTCAAGTAAAGTTCAAAATATACTGCTATAGAATACTGCTTAATTTACATTTTGAAATTTTATAATAAATTTCAAAATATACTGCTCAAGCAGTATTCTAATGCAGTATATTTTCAACTTCACTTGAAATCAGTGTTTTGTACTCGTGGCGCATGAAGTAAAATTTCGAGTTTAGAAAAGCCTGAAAATTTGGTTTGGTCGCGACCAAACCAAATTTTCCGGCTTTTCTAAACTCGATATTTTACTTCATGCTTAATCAAGGATTAGAAACACTCGTCAAAATTTTAAAATTGAACGTTTTTCAATAACAAGGGATGCTTGAAAACTAACAATAAATATAGGTATGTATACTTAAAAGAAATATTCCCTGTATGTAAATATAAAACAAAACGAAAAGATTTATGATCAAATCCTCATGTGTATTCACCATAGGAAAGTTTTAATGTAATTTTTATTTGGGGATGATTCGTATGGGATAGTGGGCGTCATTACAGATTCAGCATGCCGCATATACAAAACAAGATCCACTTTGTATTACCAGTCGATATATATGCTGCTTAGAATCAAATGATTCCCGAAAATGGGGGAGATTCATGTTTATTGCGCCCCCGGGTGGCTGGCCTGAATTTTGATTTCGTCCACGGAAAACGAGAGATGTGAAAAATAACATATGGAATTTGGGTGTAATGTACGAGTATTTTATGCAGCTCATTCAGTATTTTTTTAAATCCCACGAAAAATTGTTTTTGGTAATTATCTTTCTCGATCACTTAAATCCTGGGTCTCCAAACTATCTTCTTCGCGGGCCACAAATTCAATTCTACATAAGAAAGTCGGGCAAGATCCGATTAATTTTATAAAATTATGAAAAATTTAAGGAACAATTGTTACAATATTTCAAAATATGACATTTACAAAAAAAATTACAAACAATCGCGGGCCGGATTCATGCAAGTCGCGGGCCGGATTTGGCCCGCGGGCCGTAGTTTGGAGACCACTGACTTAAATCAACACTTATTGATTTTCAATTATTTTTTGTGTGTTTTACGACAATTGTTTCGCAGCATTGTTGCTTCTTCGGGCAATGAACTTATAATACACAAAAATTAGTTGAAAATAATTATTTATTTACTTATTCATTTTCCCAACAGGTATAAAATCTAATTATAGCAGCAAAAGTAACTCTAAATATATACATGAATACTTACATACTTAATAACATATGTATGTAATAAAAATAACATATGTATGTAATAATAATTAAGTGTTTTATTTAAGTGATCATGAATTTTCAAAAATTAAGTGACACATCTATCTATGATATTCTTTCTCGATGTTGTTGTTTTTTTGAACTAACCAATAAACAAACAGGTTTACGTTTTGTACAAATGTTTACACAATGATTAGACTTTTCTGCTAACATTTGTTAATAAGGCATAATCGATTTATTTTTGGAATGAATACCCATTATTATATAAAGAAAATTTGAATTTGCCAATAGTTTGCAGAATATTTACAAAATATAAAAACGCTTAAAATTAATATCGACTTTCTTAAAAAATGTAGTCTCGTTAAGACTTCTCCAAATATTCATTGAAACAACTACTTCTCGAGCTAATACCCCGACAGATATTGAAATATACAATTAATATTTGTGTTACACGACAGATTTACTGTTCAATGCAAAACTTATATGCAAAATGTAACATCAGGTCAAATTAATCTCTCACCAAACTAAATATACCAACAGGAAATTGAAATTAATTTAAAAATTACAGCGAATAAATATTGACTGAAAGAATCTTAGGCTATATTGAAGAAAAAGTGTAAGGCCATCTATAGACGGGTTTCGAGATTTATGCCTCATCAATTTTGCTCCGGAGTGTAACAATTTTAGCGAAAATGGCTCATAGGATTTTAATTAAATTTTGAATTTGGGTTCTACTTCACAATATCTCGAACTGATCAACTTTTGGACAAAATGCAGAAAGTAAACAATCACTCTTATCGTTAATGTTTACTCTTAGCGTTTTCTATGTATCTCGTAAATGATTAACATAATTGTACTTGTTTTTTTTATAAAACTTGTAGATTATGTATATATGCTCAAAAGAAACATTAGGTTGCTTAAAAAACTAACCTACAGGTAAATATAGCCAAATAAATTAATTGTGTATATTCGGTTGCCTGACAAAGTTTGCTGTATGCAGGCAACTTAACGCACTCTAGGCTAAGTGTTCTGTATAGTATAGTAAACTCCCGTTTATTTAGTTACCTACATCCGAACATAATCTAAATAACTCTTATTGCCTAGATCTAGCAGACTCTAGTTCATTTGATGGTACATAATTAGAAGATTCACGTTTATTTATTTGCTTACATTTAGACTACTTGGATTGATTAAACTGGCTTTATTTGATAAATTGGCATTCATTTGGTTGTCTATATCTAGTTATAAGTATTAGGGCAACCTAATGAACAAATCAATTAATAGTTAAACTGATTTTAACATCTAATGCACTTGTCTAAAATACTCCAAAAGTGAGGGAACATAGCTTTCTTATATACAAGCTGAATATTAGAAATGTGCGAGACTCGAACGCGGTGGATGATATTATATTCGAGGAATGGAGAGGAGAAGAGGAGAGTATAAAATGTCAGGACATTAGTAGCATCCTGCTCGGCTGTTGTCATTCCTGGCACGGAACGATGGTTGGCCATTACCCGGTCCGGCCATCGATTCCACCCCCATCCCCTGCCCTCTTTCTCTCTCACTCTCTCTTCCACCCCCCGACATCTACATCCCTCCAGTCGACATGTGTTCGGAATACCGGACGTTACTTTTCTACATGGACAAGCCATTTCCCAAATATCATCATATCCATATCTCACAGACACGACGGATATTCACTCCGACAACCGATATAATAACTTACGGCCATGCACCATTTTTTTTTCCTCTTTGGCGTTTTCTTTGATATAAGAAATGTTTCCATGCTAATTCTCTAACAATATTGACCCCATAATCAAATCATCTAACCCGGTACTTTCGCATTAGGTCGAATACCACAAGATCGAATCCCATTAGGTCGAAGCGAAAAGGTAGAAGTCCCATAAGGTCGAATTTGTATTGCAAAAAAAACAACTTTTTCTGTAAAATATTAATTAAATTAGTTTGAATGATATTAGTGTCAATCGCAACTGTTTCGAAAAAAGTAATGATATCTTCGTCTATTAAGTATAAGGCCTGTCTAATAAAGCACAAAGGCTTGATGTGGAAGGTTTCAAATTAAATACATTGCTTAAGTATCTTTGCACACGCTAACGATTTTACATAGTTCTAGGTTTGGTTAGGTTAGGTTAGTAGAAAGGTTTGCAATAGAATAAATTGCGCATGTCATTTTGCACCCGATATACAACTAACGAACAAATGTATACAAATTTGTTGGCCTCATACTTAATAGACGAAGATATCATTACTTTTTTCGAAACAGTTGCGATTGATGCTAATATCGTTCAAACTAATTAAATAAAAGTTATTTCACAGATAAAGTTGTTTTTTTTGCAATACAAATTCGACCTTATGGGACTTCTACCTTTTCGCTTCGACCTAATAGGATTCGATCTGATGGTATTCGACCTTATGGGGGGGGGGATCCATCTAACCCAGGTGTTCTCAGCCGAGGGGGAGGATAGTCCCCCCAAAACATCATCAGATTAGAAAAAATAATAATAATTTTACGCCGCTGAATAAACAAAGTCAGATCTCACATTAGTTATGTAGATTTACGTTGTTTGTTTTAGAATGCCGATATTAGAATACATTTTAATCTAACATAATAAGCCAAATTGAAATTGGGGGAGTGAGATTTTAATAATTTATTAATTTATTTTTTCAAGCTCTTTCATGTAGAGCCCCCCTAATCTTACTTATGCTATTATATTGCTATCTAACCTAAAAATCGCCAATGGCGCAGCTAGGGTTTCGTCTTTGGGGGTTAAATCAAATAAGATGAAGTTTTTCGAAAAATTGAAATATGTCTAAATTAGTGAAATTGTGCACTTATTATCGTGAAAACTGACAAAGTTAAATAAACTTATCAAAATTGACAAAAATCTTGTAAATTAATGAAAATCTATTTGTATTCGATTTACTTTTCTATAGTAAATTTTGTTTGGTCGCTCTACTTCGCTGCGCGGCCGAGTTTGCAGACTTTTCTAAACTAAAAAAAAAATTACTTCATGCTTAACCAAGGCATGGAAAAATACGAATAATTACAACCTTGTAGGGACTGGATGGGTAAAACCTAAGTCATAAAGGAGTAGGAGAAGAAAAAAAAAGTATGGAAACGCACGTTAGAAATTTTAAATTGGTCACTTTTAAAAACAACGAACCCTTGCATATTTACAAAGAATGCACGGAACACGTATACTTAAAATAAAAATTTCCTGTATGTAGATTTGTAATTTCAATGTATATTAGTCGTTCATGTTTTTGCATGAAATAATCCTCATGTGCAAATTTTTACTATTTTTTTATTTCTCGCTGTACTCTGCAATATAAGTATCGAGCAATAATAAAAATAATATCGTGTGAGTCGAAAAGCGCGTCCCGAGCAAAACCGTTCTCCTGTCTATAATGCGATATTCCGATCAAGCTATAAAATAGTACACCACATCAACGTGTTCGCCCTCAGCATTTAAATTAGGGTGTTATTTCTTCTGATTCCGTTCCGCAGTCGCCCTTTTCTGCGTTCGTGCCTGCATTCGCTTTTATAGACTGACCTATTTATCGATGTTTATGGATTAGTCACAGAAAGATTTTTCAAAATATATCACGAAAAAATATCCCAGATAGCCTACGCTGAAGTCCGATACTGCAGAGAGATGTGTCTGCCCTGTAAAAGTTTACTGTCATTAAATACTATACGCAGAAACTAAAGTTGCCGCTCGTGCGCGCGGAGGCTTACTTCTGGCAACCTTAGATTCCGTGAGCTATACCTGGTTGTAGTAAAAATTGACTTAAGCCCTAAGAAACCTGAATATACAGGGTGCCCGTATATCAACAGAATGTATGGGGATCTCAGTTATTTGAAGAGATAGAGAGTCCGGGAAAAGTTGCGTATTTTAAGGCCTAACAATAATCTGAAAGCAATTTTGAAGTCCGATACTGCAGAGAGATGTGTCAGCCCTGTAAAAGTTTACTGTCATTAAATACTATACACAGAAACTAAAGTTGCCGCTCGTGCGCGCGCAGGCTTACTTCTGGCAACCTTAGATTCCGTGAGCTATACCTGGTTGTAGTAAAAATTGACTTAAGCCCTAAGAAACCTGAATATACAAGGTGCCCGTATATCAACAGAATGTATGGGGATCTCAGTTATTTGAAGAGATAGAGAGTCGGGGAAAAGTTGCGTATTTTAAGGCCTAACAATAATCTGAAAACAATTTTGAAGTCCGATACTGCAGAGAGATGTGTCAGCCCTGTAAAAGTTTACTGTCATTAAATACAATACGCAGACACTAAAGTTGCCGCTCGTGCGCGCGCAGGCTTACTTCTGGCAACCTTAGATTCCGTGAGCTATACCTGGTTGTAGTAAAAATTGGCTTGAACTCTAAGAAACCTGAATATACAGGGTGCCCGTATATCGACAGAATGTATGGGGATCTCAGTTATTTGAAGAGATAGAGAGTCGGGGAAAAGTTGCGTATTTTAAGGCCTAACAATAATCTGAAAACAATTCTGAAATACTCTTTTTTGCTTTCGAGATATCAACAAAAAACTGATTTTTTGAAAAATCGTTTTTATTTTTTTATTCAAAAAATACTGAATTTGGACATTTAGGACTTTGACAATATAGAGGCACTTTTTAATAAGGAATCTACTATCATATTTTATCTAAGATAACTATAAAATTTACCCGGAGACCATAGCCAACTTTTGTATTTCTTATGAGTGCCATTTTGGTTTTTCATATATTTTGAAAGAATATTTTTTTCTGAACTCAGTGATGTATCACAATCATAATTTACTTTAGATTTGGTATTTTAAATTATGATATTCTCCTTTTTGCAAAGAGTGCCTTGGAAACAATGACGTCATATATGTCAATCAATAAAATCTTGACAGCAGTCAATCATTGTTAGCACTCAAAATTAAGTAATAACTGTCAATATTTTGTAATACTTATAATAAGTATTGATTATCACATAAAAGTTGCACAAACTAAATTTATTCTACTTTTATTATTATTATTCCAAAACTTTTCACAAAATAAGGAATTCTTGCATTTTTGTGCTTCATCTCGGTAAATATTGATCGTCATCACATCTAAGCGTTATATATTTTTAATTTTACTGTAAATCAGTGGTTTATACGCGTGGCGCATGAAGTAAAATTTCGAGTTTAGAAAAGCCCCGTGGGAATTTGTCTCGGGTCGCTGCGCGACCCTCGACAAATTTTCTACGCGGGGCTTTTCTAAACTCGAAATTTTACTTCATGCTTAGTCTGGGAGTGGAAGACACTCGTTAGTTTAAAATACATCACAACTATCAAAATATGTATCGTCGGATGCACGTCTTCGGGGGTGATATGTAAGAAAATTATGGGTCCTAGGAGTTGTCAAATGAGTGAGTTACTCAACTGTTTCCAAGGCACTCTTTAACAAAAACCAAAGATTAAAATTTTTCATATAAAATGTACAATAAACTATCATTGAATTCATAAAAAAATATTTTTCCAAAAAATATGAAAATCCAAAATGCGGCCCATAAGAAAAACAAAAGGTGGCTATGGTCTCTGGGTAAATGTTATAGTTATCTTAATATAAAATAAGTTACTAGATTTATCGTTAAAAAGTGCTTATATGTATATTGTTAAAGTTGTAAATGTATGGATTAAATGGTTTTTGAATAAAAAAATAAAAACGACATTTCAAATAATCCGTGTTTTGACAATATCTCAAAAACGATAGAAGATATTTTAAATTTGTTTTTAGATTATTATTGGGCTCTAAATTACGCAACTTTACCCCAATTTACCCGACTTTCTATCTCTTCAAATAACCAAGATCCCCATACATTCTGTTGAAATACGGACATTCAGCTTTCTTAGGGCTCAAGTCAATTTTTTTTACAACCAGGTATAGCTCACGGAATCTAAGGTTGCCAGTAGTTAGCCTGCACGCGCACGAACGGCAACTTTAGCTTCTGCGTATAGTATACAGTCTTAATGATAATCTGAATAAAATGTATGTAACTAAAATTGCACGATACATGTATATGCTTGATTTATCGTGCAACTTTAGTATCTACAAACAGGATTCCGTCATAGTTTTAATAATATGTGTGCAATTAACTGATTTTTAAGTGTAATAAACTTTAGTACCTACAAGCAGTATTTAGTAATAATCATAATACAATGCGTGTAGTAAATTTGTCATCCCTGAAACTATGTAAATAGTGCGTATTGAATGAAGGCAAAGTTCCTGCGATGGTAATTGCTAAATTAGCAATCTGATGCATATTTATCATTGTCTAACTAACGCACAAGCCGTTCGGTCACATCGCGCATAACGTTGCGAAACATTTGATGCAAATTTTGCTAATTCAGATTGGTTCGTGCGGGGTGTGCGGGGAAAGGAAACGGGGAAAGGGACAAGAGTGACATCGGCCGTCTGTGCCGGCGGACCTTTGTTGAAATATTCAAAATTTCAAGGGACGCGCCCCACAATTCCGGCATATATTACTCCACCATAGTTGTCGTCAGTTTAATCAATGAGAACTATTAGAAACTTGAATTAAAACTGTTGATTTTCTAATGGTCGAAAATGACAAAACGTCGAATTTTGAGAATATTTTTTAGATTTATAAGAAATATGTAAACTTCGTTCTAACGTTCGAAAATAATAACATTGAATGACTTTCAACAAATGACTGCTGCTCAAAGCTGACTAGAATATATATATATATATATATATATATATATATATATATATATATATATATACAGGGTGTCCCATTAGTGCGGTCTCGGAAGATATCTCAGCTCTCGTTAAAGATAGAAAAAAAATGTTTTCACAAAATTTGCTTGATTTTGAGAGCTGCATAACCTAAAATTATTTTTAAATATACAGGGTGTCCCATTATTCCATACTTAATACCAACTTTTGTTACTTTAAATGGAACACCCTATATATTATTTTTTTATTTGATCCGCCTTTAAATAACCTACACAAAGATATATCATTATCGGCACTTTAGGTAATTCGTTACTTAAAAAAAAAAATATTTTTTGAAAATTTTGGCAGTTTTAGTACTTTACTTAAAAATTCACTGTGTTCGTATTTTTTAAGATACCAGTCTGAAATTTTACACACATATGCAGTAAAGAATGCTCTATCCATTGATTATAACACATTTTAATATTACTTATAAAACCTAGTAAAAAACTACCCTCGAATATTTAATATTTAAAATGTACATTACTTCATTTTTTTAAATGGGACATCCTATATTTTTTTATTTTATCAAATCCGCAATAAAAAATGCTTTATTTCTTGTATAACATACCCTATATCTATTTTCATTAGTTTTGGAGATATTAACATTTTTCTGTCAAATATGGGAAATTAGGTCACAATCAGCATTAAATTAGTCTTTAAAGGTTGTCTAACTTTAATGGTATTTAGATATTTCAGTTTTACTTTACTTTATTTATTTATGACATATTATAATTACATTTATAATATCAAAGTAAACAATATAAACAAATTTTGTCATTTTTTAATATATCATGAATGCAATAAAGGAGGCCATGAAAAACAATTGATAAAGTAAACAAACGTATTTATTTGACATACAGATAAATAAAGTGCTGTTAACACTATTATTAATATTATTGAATTTTTGATAACGCAATAATGAATTTTTCAAAAGAAGAATTAATAAAAATGACATACGTTTTGGGTGCAAGTGAAGAAAATTGTTTTCTTGCAAGTCGAATATATGCACAAAAGTATCCAAATGCGGAACGGCATCCTAATGCAGCAGCGTTTGTGAGATTGAAGAACCGATTTGAAAGCACAGGAAGTATCATGTACCCTCTAAAATTAAAGAGAAAGAAAAGGACAACGAAAGAAGAGAATGAACATTTGGTAATTCAGTCCATTGTTGAGAACCCTCAAATTTCTTCCCGCCAGTTAGAAAAACAACTTGATATTCCCAAATCAACAATAAACAAAATAACAAAGAGATTCAAATTTCATCCCTATCACGTTCAGTTGGTGCAGGAATTAGGTGAGAATGATTTTTTAAAAAGATTGGATTTTTGTAATTGGGCGTTACAAAAACATCAAGTTGAACCGAACTTTTTTAACAATATTTTGTTTACCGACGAAGCGATATTCCATAGAAATGGTTTCGTTAATAGACATAATTATCATTATTACGATGACCATAACCCGAACCATATTGTTTGTATAGACCATCAACATAAATGGTCTCTTAATGTTTGGGCTGGAATTATTGGGAATAGGATTATTGGTCCGTATTTCTTTAATGGAAATGTTACTGGTGATACGTTTTTAAATTTTCTTCAAAATCAGTTCGAAACCTGGTTGGATGAATTGCCGTTAAGAACGTTACAAAATGCATGGTTACAATTAGATGGCGCACCACCACACTATAGTCGACAAGTTAAACAATATTTAGACCAAACTTTTCCTAACAAATGGATTGGAAGAGGAGGACCAATTCCATGGCCAGCGAGGTCACCCGATTTAACAAAACTGGACTTTTTTTTATGGGGTGTTGTGAAGGAAGAAGTTTATAAAATACCTGCAACAACACAAGAGGATATGAAAAATAGAATTAGTAATGTTATGCGTGCCATTACTGTAGACAACTTAGTAAGTGTCAACCAAAGCTTCATACGGAGGCTTCAAGTGTGCCAAAACCAAAATGGAGGCCATATCGAACACTTAATATAATTATCAAATTCATTATATGCTAATCTGTTAATATTAATACGGTTTACTTGTTTCCATTGTCGTTATATTGTTTACTTTGATATTATAAATGTAATTATATTATGTCATAAATAAATGATTTGAAGTAAAACTGAAATATCTAAATACCATTAAAGTTAGACGTCCATTAGAGATTAATTAAATGCTGATTGTGGCCTAATTTCCCATATATGACAGGAAAATGTTAATATCTCAAAAACTAATAAAAATAGATATAGGGTATCTTATACAAAAAATAAAGCATTTTTCATTGCGGATCTGATAAAGTAAAGAAATATAGGGTGTCCTATTTAAGAAAATGAAGTTATGTACATTTTAAATATTAAATATTAGAAGGTAGTTTTTTATTAGGTTTTATAAGTAATATTATAATGTGTTATAGTCAATGGATAGAGCATTCTTTACTGCATATGTGAGTAAAATTACAGACTGATATCTTAAAAAATAAGGACACAGTGAATTTTTAAGTAAAGTACTAAAACTGCCAAAATTTTCAAAAAATATTTTTTTCTGAAGTAACAAATAACCTAAAGTGCCAATAATGATATATCTTTGTGTAGGTTATTTAATGGCGGATCAAATAAAAAAATAATATATAGGGTGTTCTATTTAAAATAACAAAGTTGGTATTAAGTATGGAATAATGGGACACCCTGTATATTTTAAAATAATTTTAGGTTATGCAGCTCTTAAAATCAAGCAAATTTGGTGAAAACATTTTTTTCTATCTTTAACGAGAGCTGAGATATCTTCCGAGACCGCACTAATGGGACACCCTGTATATATATATATATATATATATATATATATATATATATATATATATACATATATATTATGTAACTATCAAAATTCCATTGTTCTAGCAACCACTTGTGTGACTTTTACGTACTACTTGATGCGTGAATTTCTTGTTTGGCTTCGTGTTACTCTCCTGTTTTGTTCTTCTACTAATACAGTACTGACAATTTCAATATTATTTTCGGAAGGGGTTGGATTTTGAATTTCTTGGTTGTTGTTCGGAGATAATATATTTTGACCAGAATTTATACAAGTTTTCCAAATTGGTGGTAGTCTTTTAGCATCATCTCTTTGATTTAGACTGTTCGGCCTCTTTTCAATTTCTATCGCTTCTATCGAACAACAACCAAGAAATTCAAAATCCAACCCCTTCCGAAAATAATATTGAAATTGTCACTACTACATCATTAGAAGAACAAAACAGAAGAGTAACACCAAGCCAAACAAGATATTCACGCATCAAGTAGTACGTAAAAGTCACACAAGTGGTTGCTAGAACAATGGAATTTTGATAGTTATTCCTGACGATGATGACTGCGACGTCATCGAAACGTCGAATTAAAAATAAAATGGACCAGAGCCAAGAAAATGCGCGGGACCTAACCCGAAGAAACAGTGAAAATCTACGTTTTAACATATATATATATATATATATATATATATATATATATATATATATATATATATATATATATATATATATATATATATGTACCTGGTTTTTCAAAGTTTAGATAAGTTTTCTTCTGTTTAATAAAAACAATATTTTATCTTTGTATTGGCAATGTAAGAAATGAACTAAACATCATATTTTTATGGGATTTTGGAGCTGGCTCGGAAATTTGTTTATCGTTCTAAAATAGCGAAATAGACTGACTTTCAGTGAAATTATACTTTCTTAAAGTTAACTAAAATTAAATTCAGTGTATTTCAATTTGCCTATAAAATTGATGCAAAGATAAAGATAGGCAACTAATAATACACTTAAGTATTTTCAATTTGTAAAACTAAACATATG
The DNA here is from genome assembly GCA_932526585.2 of Philonthus cognatus. Classification (NCBI taxonomy): domain Eukaryota; kingdom Metazoa; phylum Arthropoda; class Insecta; order Coleoptera; family Staphylinidae; genus Philonthus; species Philonthus cognatus. Next base: position 29,310,851 of record OW052241.1, on the reverse strand, counting down.
AGATCATATCTTATTATTTATTCAAAGTTCAGTAAAAACACGCAAACGCTTTGCTATATTTGTGCCAGGGATGTTCGATATACAGAGAGTTTTATCTAATACCGAATATTTTCAATGTTTATTTTCGTATGTCCAATTTGTAAAACCAAAGCATTCAATACGATTTGACACATTTAATTTTTAGGTTATGTGTAAATTAGGTTGCCTAAATAATCATTACAAATTATAGCCAATCAATCGCAATCAACACCTTAACTTATTTCAGTACAAATTGTACATGCAGGAAGTTTGTCTTTCAAATATACATGTAATAATTACAGCGTATGTGCTGTAAATATTTAGTTAATCCTTATTATATTTTTTTTGTAAGAATTCAATTCAAACTTAAAACGAGTGTTTTCCACTCCCAGACTAAGCATGAAGTAAAATTTCGAGTTTAGAAAAGCCTGAAACCAAACCAAATTTTCAGGCTTTTCTAAACTCGAAATTTTACTTCATGCGCCACCGGTACAAAGCACTGACATATTTCGAAGTTTAAAACACACCGCTAAACTTCACATTGAATCAGTGTTTTGTACCGGTGGCGCATGAAGTAAAATTTCGAGTTTAGAAAAGCCTGAAAATTTGGTTTGGTCGCTCCGCGCTTCGCGCTACGCAACCAAACCAGGCTTTTCTAAACTCGAAATTTTACTTCAAGCTTAGTCTGGGAGTGGAAAACACTCGTTTTAAATTTCAAATCGAACTCTTATATAAAAAAAAAACAAGTATTATCTAAATATTTACAGCACATGCGCTGTAATTAAGACATGTATACTTGAAAGAAAAACTCCCTGAATGTACAATTTGTACTGAAATAAGTTAATGTGTTGATTGCGATTGATTCGCTACAATTTGTAATAGTCATATAGGCAACCCAATTTACACATAACCTAAAAATTAAATGTGTTAAATCGTATTGAATGCTTTGGTTTGACAAATCGAACATACGAAAATAACATTGAAAATGTTCGGTGTTAGATAAAACTCTCTGTATATCAATATCTTTGAATATCGATATTTTCATGCAAAATGATCCATATTTATATTTATAGATATTCGTTGTGTTTTTTACCTTGAAGGGCTAAGATGTAAATCAACTTTATAGTTATTCTTAGTCCTATTTGCAATATTTTTTTAAATTTCTATATATAAGTATTATCATTTAGTTGTTATTACTCTTGTGTTGAATGCAAATAAATTTGTTATTATTATTATAATCGACACTAGTTTGGGATCGGAACATCCCTAATTTGTACTAATTATTCGTTTTTTCGTATTCTTAAACATCATTAAATTGTATAAACTGTAGTTTCTAAATTGTTCCGAACGGTTTTAAGCGTGGGAGTCTCGTCTGTCCGCAGCATCTGTATTTAGACCTTGGCTGTTTCCAGCGGGGGCCGGGGGGCGGATGGTTTGGGGGAAGACGTGCGGGGGTTGAGAAAAGATGGAACGTCCATTTACTAATGCATCTCGTCAATCTTAAGTGCCCCTTAGACCACAACCTAAGTAAATAACTTTCAGTGGTCCAGAAATTTATTGCATTTATGCAAATGGCATCACGATTCCTCCTTCCTTCCTTCTTCTAACTCAAAACCTCCCCCATGACGACACCGACATCGACGCACTCGACACATATTCACAGTTAATTAAATAAACATTTGTAGAATATAAAGTGGAGTGAAATGGAGAGTAAATTAAACTATAATATTTCTTTAGATTGCTAAGAGAAAAGTACAGAGAATATTTCATTAAAGTATATGTACAAGGTGAGCAACGACTTCTGCAGACAAGTTAAATTTTCCGCCGAAAAATCTGGGGAATTTGATCGCTCCAAGTTCATGACAAGGAAAAATTAGTAAAGAGTAATTAGATTTGACAATAGCAGCGTCGTGCGTATTATTTTGCCATTGTGTTCATTAATTCTTCGAATTTAGTTATTTTACCTTCTGTTTCATAGACATCAATTCTTATCAGGATTACTTTGCGTTAGGGCAGGTGGTGGCCGAGCGGTAACGTCGCCGGACGGTATATCGCACGGCGAGTCACAGACCGGGTTCGATTCCCGTGTACGGGCAGATGTTATTTAAAAATAATATCTCGTCGTGACCCTGGGTGTTGTGTGAATGCGTTGTGACGTCCAAATATACATGTGCAATATAACTTGGAATAAGTTAAAATAAATATTAATACAAAAATATAGATTGATGTTGGCTAATAGTCAAGATACTAAAGCCAGGCAAAAGCCAAACCCAAAAAAAAAAAAAAAAACTCTGCGTTAATCTTTGTTTTGTGGTAAGTGATTTGCTGTTTTTAAGGTTAGAAAATTATCAAATTTAAGTTTCATTCTAAATGTACAAGTGAAAGAGCCTTTGTTTACCGTGATGTTTACACCACAGCATGATGGTTACATCCTGAAGGCTCATTATCGAAGTGGAACTATGAATGAAGATGGCACATGGACATTCTTGTTACAATCGTGGCTGAATCAATTTAATTAAGCTTTCCCCGATGCCGACATTCCCGACAAAACATTTTCTCCGCATAAAACCTGCATTGTTGACCGTTTTGAGGGAAAGAATTGTATCTGTGAGCAGCGGCGGCTCGCAGCCTAACTTCAGGGTAGGCCAGAGACTGAAGGTAATATGTATCCGTTATTGAAAGGTGACTTTGTTGTGCAATTCGTTGTATTTATAAAGCGCGATCCCAACCTCAAATTTTGTGTGCCTTGGCGCTGTGGCCGACCCTGAAGTTAGGCTGCGAGCCGTCGCTCTCTGTGAGGGCAAGTCAATTGAAAGACCGTCTATCTTAACAGAAGAGGTTGTTGTTGAACAAAGTCCAACAAAATCTGTAAGAAAACTTTTAGCTCAAACAGGTTTGTTCTTAATTTTAAGGTTTAATCCTTTTACAGGAGTATTCTATAGGAGTTTCAGAAAAGATGCAAAAAAAATCTCCATTTGCACCCGTATAAGGTATCGGTAGTTCAACAACTTCACCCACTTGATTTCAAAAAAAGAATTGATTATTACACTTCGTTTAATCAGAATTAAAATAATGATGATATGTTGAACAAGACCTTTTTTACTGACTACGTTTTATCAGAATTAAAATAATAATATGTTGAACAAGACATTTTTTACTGACGAGGCGTGGTTTCACTTGTAAGGATATGTAAACAGCCAAAACTATCGTACGTGGGCTACAAAAAATCCTCATACTTTTATTGAAATGGATTTACATCTACAAAAAAATTGGTGTTTGGGTAGCGATTTCGAGACGTCGGATAATTGGCCCAATATTTTTCAACGAAACAATCAATGCGAAGCGCTACTAAACACTCATCTTGGATGAATTTTTGAATCAAGTACATGATAACGGGATATTTTCAGCAAGACGGAGCCAGTCATACTACGTTGACGACAATAAATTACTTGAGGAAATTTTACGATAATCGCTTGGTAAGCGACGGATTTTGGCCACCAAATTCGCCAGACCTCACTCTGTGCGATTTTTATTTATTCGGGCATTTAAAAAAATACGTTTTTAAAAATCGAATGCATACCTTAAACGAACTTAAAGCAACAATTGAAGAAAAGATAAGGAACATTAGGTCCGGAGCAGCTTCAATGTGTATTTGAAAATAAAAAACGTAGAGTTAACATTTGCTAGAAACTGAAGGCCATAATTTTCAACATTTGTTATTAAATTAGGGATGCTCACTCTACGTTTACTATTTTCAAATACGCAAAACTTTAATATACTTCAATTTACTTTGTATATTTGATTAGAATTGTAAAAATTTAATATACATAGTTATGAATAAATATTTAATTTATTTTGGAAAAAATGTTTGCTACGCCAATGGAAAAGCAATCTAGGAGATTTTCTTTTCATATGATCAGTTGTACCAACATGCGTATTTGGTTGCCTACCTATCAATCTGCAACCATTGTTGCTCACTCTGTACATATCCCAATAATTAAAAATTCGTTGTTTTTATAAGGGCTACTAAAAAACGTTTTTTCCATTTTAATTAAAACAAACAGTTTTTTTTAACACAACGTGTATTTTTCACTGAAACAGCGTTTAAAACATTAACAATTAAAAACATGTTTAAAACAGGTTTAAAACGTGTTTCAAACAGGTTTAAAAAGTGTTTAAAACAGAACATACAGTGCATATTTCTTTCGAGTATAAATATCCCGATAATTACAGCGTTTTTTAAATTTGCAGGAATTCGTTGTTTCAAAGCGTTTAATTTAAGGCTTTTAACGAGTGTTTTCCACTCCCAGACTAAGCATGAAGTAAAATTTCGAGTTTAGAAAAGCTTCAGAATTTGGATTGGCCGCGTAGCGAAGCGGAGCGGCCAATCCAAATTAGGCTTTTCTAAACTCGAAATTTTACTTCATGCGCCATGCTTAGAAACACTGATTTACAGTGAAGTTCAATAAACACACATATACAACAACGATTATAGGCAACCTAATATACGTTAGAGTTATTGGGTTGCCCATAATCACTGTTTTAAACAATTTGTTTAGCTGAGAAATTAAATTACGTTTAATTTAGATCTACATATTAGATTGCTAAAGCCGTATATTTTAAACTTTCCGATATTTTAGTGTTTTATACGTGTGGCGCATGAAGTAAAATTTCGAGTTTAGAAAAGCCTAATTTGGATTGGCCGCTCCGCTTCGCTAGGCGGGCAATCCAAATTTTCAGGCTTTTCTAAACTCGAAATTTTACTTCATGCTTAGTCTGGGAGTGGAAAACCCTCGGAAAAGATTCAAATTGAATTACTTCGAGTGGTCGTGATTCGGATCATATTAGATGATTTGAATTCCTGATTAGAATCGTTTTTTGAGGATTCGTTCCAGTTCTGGTAATTATCGAAAAACAGGATTCGAATCGTTGATTCGTATCATATTTTTCTCCTAGGAATCCTCTCTTCAACGGAACGCAAGATTTTCATTTACTTTCGAATTATTTTTACGTAATCATTTTATTCGTATTATTTAAGCAAACAAAATTTAAATTTACAAAATAAGTACAGGCTTTAGATATAATTAACTCAATTCATTTCAGAATATAGGATTTTCACTTGATTAAATTTACTTAGAGGGTTTGTATAATTTAATGTGGTTTAACTAACATTTAGCGATTTGGGTTTTTGTTAGCATTTCTTAAGGTGATTTTAACATAAATTTGAATTTAATAATTATTATTTTCAGGTGAAATAATGGAAGCGCTAATTTTAAGGAGAAGTAGAAAACTGGGCATATTATCTTCTCGTGTCAACTACTTCCGTATTTTGAGATGAATTACTTTGGAATAATATGTATGTTACGGGCAATGACGGTAATCCGGCCAATAACGTGAATGGCCGGTCCATAACGTGAATGCCCATCCTTATTGGAAATTCACGTCAATGACCAGCCAATAACGTGAATGCCCCTGTAATTTGGACAATGTTGATAATTTATAATTTAAGCGCGATATTAACATCATTGTCCGGGCAATAACGTTATTGCCCACTACGCAGCGGCCAATGATGTAAATATGTGAAAACATTGAAAGTTACATAACCTAACATTCAATTTATAAATTAATACCTACGTGAATTGTTTGGTGTTTTAGGCGTTCACTTTGTGGTACATCTTAAATACACTTGTAAATAAAACACTTTTTACTTTTTTAACCACTGGATGTTACATTTAATTGTGTGACTAGTTTCGACTATCTAGTAGTCATTCTCAAACTAAAGTAAATACAAATTACACGTTAAAAACAATTTATACGGCTTCGAAGAGAGGGGTGTACATTAGGTCAACCTGGTCATTAAGAAGGGAAATTCCGGGATTAATTCGGGCCTTGTGTATTTCTAGTGCTTCCAGTAAATCCATTTTACGACCTTTTTCGGCAAAATGGATTACTGAAAGTACATCCTCGCCAAAAGTGTGATTCTCTTCTAAAAGATGGTTAGCATAGGTAGAACTATTATGTTTTAATCTAAAGGCTCGCTCGTGTTCTTTCAACCTTATTTCGATTCTACGACCAGATTGTCCAATGTACACACCTTTACAATTTTCGCAGTTCAATTTATAAATGCCTGATCTAACTAGGGGATTAAGTTTTGTTTTTGGGTTGAAAATTATATTATTAAGTTTATGGGGCGTTTTTAATATTACATTAATGTTACATTTTTTAAGGATGTTTTTAATTTTACAACTTATTGTACCATAGTAGCTGATTGTTTTAAAATGTTGATTATCTATTGACCTAATTCTAGGGTAGAAGAATTTCTGCACCTCTTTCATTTCATAATTATGAATTAAATTGTCTATTAGTGAAGTTGTGTAGCCATTATTCAATGCTATTTCCTTTATTGTATTGATCTCTTTCTTTCTATCATTTATATTTAGCGGAATTTTAAATGCTCTATCTATCATTGTATAGAAACTAGCTTTTTTATGAATTTGTGGGTGGCGGGAGTGGTTAGGGATAACGGAATCAGTATAGGTCGGTTTTCTATATATATTAAAATTTAATTTGTTGTTAATTTTTGTAATGGTTAGGTCTAGAAAATTAATTTTGTTATCGGTTTCTGTTTCTACTGTAAAAGTTATTGAAGGGTGTATTGTGTTAAGGAAATTGAGGAATATGTAGACGATGTTCTAGCATTCTTTAAAGGTACAGATAGACAACTCCAGCAATTCCTCAATTTCCTTAACACAATACACCCTTCAATAACTTTTACAGTAGAAACAGAAACCGATAACAAAATTAATTTTCTAGACCTAACCATTACAAAAATTAACAACAAATTAAATTTTAATATATATAGAAAACCGACCTATACTGATTCCGTTATCCCTAACCACTCCCGCCACCCACAAATTCATAAAAAAGCTAGTTTCTATACAATGATAGATAGAGCATTTAAAATTCCGCTAAATATAAATGATAGAAAGAAAGAGATCAATACAATAAAGGAAATAGCATTGAATAATGGCTACACAACTTCACTAATAGACAATTTAATTCATAATTATGAAATGAAAGAGGTGCAGAAATTCTTCTACCCTAGAATTAGGTCAATAGATAATCAACATTTTAAAACAATCAGCTACTATGGTACAATAAGTTGTAAAATTAAAAACATCCTTAAAAAATGTAACATTAATGTAATATTAAAAACGCCCCATAAACTTAATAATATAATTTTCAACCCAAAAACAAAACTTAATCCCCTAGTTAGATCAGGCATTTATAAATTGAACTGCGAAAATTGTAAAGGTGTGTACATTGGACAATCTGGTCGTAGAATCGAAATAAGGTTGAAAGAACACGAGCGAGCCTTTAGATTAAAACATAATAGTTCTACCTATGCTAACCATCTTTTAGAAGAGAATCACACTTTTGGCGAGGATGTACTTTCAGTAATCCATTTTGCCGAAAAAGGTCGTAAAATGGATTTACTGGAAGCACTAGAAATACACAAGGCCCGAATTAATCCCGGAATTTCCCTTCTTAATGACCAGGTTGACCTAATGTACACCCCTCTCTTCGAAGCCGTATAAATAGTTTTTAACGTGTAATTTGTATTTACTTTAGGTTGAGAATGACTACTAGATAGTCGAAACTAGTCACACAATTAAATGTAACATCCAGTGGTTAAACAAAGTAAAAAGTGTTTTATTTACAAGTGTACCTACGTGAATTATTTGTTCTTAGTGTTGTGTTGTGTTTATTTAAATTTTGTGTTTGTGGGACAAATTATATAAATGTAGCGATGGATTGTGATGAATTGCGACGTCGATTTACTGAGAATTTAGAAATAATCATAAAATCCAAACGCGATGACAATAAATCGTTTTTAAATAATGACGAATATATCAAACGTCTAGCCGAAGTTAAAGAGGCGAAGATTTTTCTATCAACAGCAGGTTCAAAAAAATCAATGAAACATTATAGACTGGTACGAAAATATGATGTGATGACAATAAACGAAAAAGACCGCCTAATTAAACCTGTTGCCGACAGTGCGAAATCTAAGGTGATATACTATGTAACGAATGACGAATTGTTTGATATTATTCATAATGCTCACTTGGCAACCGGACATGGTGGAAGAAATCGGTTGATTTTTGAAATAAATCAACATTACTGTAACATCACCAAGGAAACAATAATGATATACCTGCGGCTTTGGACTCAGTGTCAAAAAAAGAGTAGCACTCCAAGGAGAGGATTAGTTTCAAGACCCATTTTACATTCTCATTTCAACTCACGTGCCCAGATTGATTTGATCGACATGCAATCTCAAAGTTACAACGACTATCGTTTTATTATGGTATACCAAGACCATTTAACAAAATTTGTGTTGCTTAAAGCTTTAAAATCCAAAAGAGCGGAAGAAGTCGCATTTAATTTATTATAAATTTATACTACTTTTGGAGCACCCCTAATTCTGCATTCTGACAATGGTCGAGAGTTTGCAAATTCAGTTCTATTAGAATTGCATGCGATGTGGCCAGAGGTAAAAATTGTTCACGGGAAACCTAGGCACAGCCAGAGTCAAGGATCGGTTGAACGTGCCAATAGAGATATTGAGGAAATGTTAGGGGCATGGATGGATGAAAATAAAACCAATGACTGGCCTGCAGGAATCAAATTTATCCAGTTTAAGAAAAACCGCGCACTACATTCAGGTAAGTGTTTACCTTATGTCGAGGAATTTGAAAAATCATCAATTATAATATATTTTTTTACAAGGAATTGGAAGATCTCCATATGAAGCAATGTTCGGATGTTCTGCTAAAGTAGGACTTGCCTCAGCTGACATCTCACAAGATGAAATCGCCCATCTAGCTACTGAAGAAGATTTTGAAAGCATTCTAAAACAAATGGAAGGAGAGTTTAAAGACAATGAACATAGGAAAATAGAAAATGAAGAAGATAATATAGTTTCAGAAAATAATGAATTAGAACTTAAAAGTATATCGGTAGAAACTGAGAAATTAGCTGACTACAGTAAGTACATCTAATATTTTTAATTTATAATAGTAGTATAGCAACTTTCTTGTTGTTTTTGTTTATTAGATCCTCTGGCCTTCAGCCATATATACCTGCCTACTAAATAAATATACTTAATAAGTATTACTTATGTTGAATGTTCTTGTAGGGTACGAGGACAGAATTGTTTGCGACCAGTGTTCCATAGTATTGCCACTTGGAAAAAAGGTTAATAATGATGCAAAGTGCATCAATTGCGAGCGTCAGAATAACATTGTCAATGAGCGTAAAAGATCCAGAGAATTTTTGGGAAAACAAGCTACCAAAATGCTGAAAATATCAAACCAAACATTTTCTGAGGTTGCTTTTGCAACTACGGTTCGTGTACCTATACCGGATGTAGACAGAGCTCGAAATTCTCCCCGCAACGTTCTCGCTATTGTTAGTAGTGTGGAAGATGGTCTTTATAAGCTTGGTAAGTATGCAGTTAAACAATTTAAATCAGAAAATATTGTTGGGATTTTAGGTACAGCTCAGGGTGTTTTAAAGCATAAGTTCACCAGATCCGAGTTTAATCCCTGCGTTGAAAAACTAATTTTACTCGAGAACCTCAGCGATATCGCAAAAAATAAGGAAATAACCCTAAGAGAAGCTGCAGCTGCAAATAGTATTTTAGGGGGCCAGGGTTACAAGCGTTGTCACTATAAAGGTGGATGTAAAAATAATAGTTGCGCATGTCGCGCAAAAAAGAAAATTTGTAATTCAAAGTGCCATGGTTCACTTTCTTGTCAAAACAAAAATGATGATTGATAAGCTGTATGTATGTTCTTTTTTTTCCGAATAAACAGAATTAAAGATTTCATATTGTATAGTTTTAATAACACTGGTCTGCAAAAAAAATTTTTTTTTCGAGCCCTGACACCATTCCTGCTGATTCGTATGTAAAATGACCTCTTGAATCCAAATATGACCTCCGTTTTCCCCCATCACCGACCGTTTTCGGGGGAGGCCCCCCCCCACCTATTTTTATCACTTTTCGATAATTTGGAGGGATGAAATGGATTATTTTAGCCTTTGCATTTCTTCTGAGGGGCTAGAGAGGTGAAAAGTTCCAAAACATGAACATTTGTAGCAAGGAGGTAGATTTGGGGAGGGATTTGCACCCTTAAATTGTAAAAAAATCATTAAAATTGATCAATTTTTTCCGTTTTTTTCGCAGTTTTTTCACTTATTTTCTACATATTCCAGCTTTCATTCCCCCTCATCCTCCCCCAAACACCCCCAAATAATAAAAATATATTGCAACAATATATAGCAACAATAATAAAAATATATTGCAACAATAATAAAAATATATAGCAACAGTTCGGAAGATTCACTGTACCACGCTGGCGCTCTCAATACTCCCCCCGTTTCCCCCATCCATTGGAGGGGTGAAAAGGATTATTTTAGCTGTAAAGAATAATAAATAAAAAGTAAAATAATAAATGTAAAATAATAAATGTAAAGAATAATAAATAACTAAGATAAGTACCTTCATTTGGTGCTTGGTTTGCTTTTGTACCCTGAGGTAGAAGTTTCTCGTATCAAAAACCAGCAGTACTCTGCTAACATGCTCGCATTCCACTTCCCCGAAAATCTCCTCTCGAACTTAGAGATGTCTTGATGAAACCGTTCCCCGTGTTCATCCGAAAATTCCTGGGCAAACCTGTGCGCGCGAGGTATTGAGAGCGCCAGCGTGGTACAGTGAATCTTCCGAACTGTTGCTATATATTTTTATTATTGTTGCTATATATTTTTATTGTTTGGGGGAGGATGAGGGGGGATGGAAGCTGGAATATGTAGAAAATAAGTGAAAGAACTGCGAAGAAAACGGAAAAATCGATCATTTTTAAGGATTTTTTTACAATTTAAGGGGAAAATCCCCCCCTCCCAAATCTACCTCCTTGCTACAAATGTTCATGTTTTGGAACTTTTCACCTCTCTAGCCCCTCAGAAGAAACGTAAAGGCTAAAATAATCCTTTTCATCCCTCCAAATTATCGAAAAGTGATAAAAATAGGTGGGGGGGCCTCCCCCGAAAACGGTGGGTGATGGGGGAAAACGGGGGTCATATTTGGATTCAGGAGGTCATTTTACATAAGAATCAGCAGGAATGGTGTCAGGGCCGATTTTCATGCCGACCAGTGTAATCATCACGATATTTATATCATCAACGATATTGTCCGGCAGGTTTTGGTCATTCACGTTAATGGCCGGCTAAAGATGTTGATATGAGAAATATGAACAACATTGGCCGTTGACAACAGGCTATAACGTGAATGCCCGGTCTATAACGTTATTGGCTTAAAGAAATGGGCATTCACGTCAATGGCTGGCCATTAACGTGAATGCCTAATTATCGTCATTGACCGTAACATGTATACTTTAAATAAAGTACAAACTTTGTAAATACCTCATAAACATGTTTTCTATTCTTATGACTTTAATAAAAAAATATTATAAGTTGCTAAATTACTAATAACTACGTCTCAAATTACATTTTTGTTATATCTACAACATCCAATGATAATTATTCAGAGAAAATGGACCGATATCTAAACATAGAAAGCTTTACTTGTCCTATCAATTATGTTTTTATTTTGCGAAAATTTGTACGTTTTTTCATTTAATGAATTCTAAAAACTGTTTTCGCACGAAATCCTAGTTAATATGTTATCAAAGAAATGAATAAAAAAATTCAAATCTTCGGAAAATGAAGTTTTACAATGAGAATAAATTAATTATTATCTATAGATTTACGGCATACAAGCTGTAAGTGGGACATGTATACTTGATAAAATAAACTCCGTGTATATACAAGTTAAGGCATTAATTGCGATTGATTGGCAACAATTTGTAATGGTCATATAGGCAACCCAATTTACACATAACTTAAAAATTAAAGGTGTCAAATTATATGGGATGAAAATGTTCGGTGTCAGTTAAAACTCTCTGTATATCATCTTGATACAATAATTTTTTAATATAGAATACAAATGTATTCTCAATAATGATTGTTATATTTCAATTGTATATTGTTACAGTATGATCTCATATTAACATTTTATTTCCGTAAAAAGATTGTAAATTTTTTTTTAATATTTATACACTATTAAATTTATACTAAGGTACGAGTTCATTTAAAGGAATATTTATTGCTTAATTTGTTCAGTTAAAAAATGCTGAATATAATAAATATTTATAAATAATAAACGTTTTAACTTTGTTTGTATAACACTATTTATTTTTTACATGACTCCAGTTTCGGCAAATTTAGCTTGCTATTATTAACATGATAAATTAATTTGACGAATAAAGCACTAATAACCTTTCTTCACACTTTTATTTGAATTACCAAATGTACATTTCGGACACAAAGTGACCATTATCAATGGATTATTAGTGCTTTATTCGTCAAATTAATTTGATCTTCACGTAACTCACAATCAATTTATGATAAATTAACATGTATGACGAAGTAGAATACAAAATTTAATAAATATTTAGTTGAGAGTCTTTGAAAATAGTCATATTTTAAGAAAATATTTTTTCAGCGACGTGAGTCTTACCTAAGTTTAATTTGAGCGGTCCTTCAATTAAATTATCCTTACATATTTATTGAGAATATTGCGAACTGTATTTTTTTTTTCATTTCTCTATTCTTCATTCTTTCTTGAGTATTTGTCGTGAGTCTTGTTGTTGTGGCCCTTATAAGAAATTGGCCGTGAAAGGGTAGGCCCTGTGAATAAATATGTGAGTATAAAAAAGGGGGAGGCGGTGGTGGGTATTGAATTGCAAGGCTTTTTTTAAAATAGTTTTATAAACAGACGTCCCACATTTCAAAAGACGCCGCACAATAGCGTGAAATCAATGATTTCTTTATAATTATGTGTACAGAAGACATGTGTCTGTCTGCGGCCTGTTTATTGACGTGGACGGATTCAATGGATGATGATCTTTTGATGAAGTTAAAGAAGAAGAAGCAAAAGAAAATATTTTAGTGCATGAATTGTGAGCTTTTGTTGATGGGAGAAAGAGTGTTAAAATATTCATTGGTTTATAATGAATACTATTAACGCTCTTCTATTATCGATAAAAGCTTGAAATTCACGCCTGTTTCTTCTTTAACTTAAAAACAACAAAAAATGTATAGTCCTGATTGCATTATTATCAGAGCTGGGCAGGATTCGAATCATTCAGGATTCGAATCCCGGAATCGAATCCTTTTAGAGGATTCAAAAGAGGCATTCGAATACTTTAGTTCAACTGGATTCGTGATCCGGATTCGTTACATTTTTTTAAGAGGATCGTATTCGAATCCAAATGTGGGTGATTCGAATCCTTATAAGAGGATTCGAATCCTTATAAAAGGATTCGAATATTTATAAAAGGATTCGAATACTTACAAAAGGTTTTGAATCGTCCAAAATAATTCGAATTAATTGTGGGGATTAACATGAATAATTTGATTTGTGTGTTTTTTAATTTCTCGTTAAATCACTGTTTTATACGCTTGACGCATGAAGTAAAATTTCGAGTTTAGAAAAGCCCCGTGAAAATTTGTCTCGGGTCGCTGTGCGACCCTCGACAAATTTTCTACGCAGGGCTTTTCTAAACTCGAAATTTTACTTCATGCTTAGTCTGGGAGTGGAAACGCTCGTTCAAAAGTTCAAACTGAATGATTTGATAAGAACATTAAATGACTGAACATGTTTTTAAAGATAATAATCTAGTTTTCAAAATTTTGTTTAATATTATTTGAAGTAAAACTGACATGGTAGCCACAATCTGAAACGTTAAATTTTTCCGGCATTTCTCTGATTCAAGATTTTTTTCCCTGACCTTTTAATATAACTTTCTTCTATGGGAAACCCCCATTTTGTTAAATTGTTTTCATTGTTTTTGTCAATATTTAAGTTAATTTTTACGGATTATGTAATTTTCCTGCTGAATTTGACAAATTTAATAATATCATATGGCTTTTTTGTTAGTGTTTTGCTCAATTTGAATAATTCTGTGACTTCTCGGACTCCCGGTTTAGTAATATTCAGTGAATTTTTTATTTACGTAATTTGAGACGTAGTTATTAGTAATTTAGCAACTTATAATATTATTTTATTGAAGTCATAAGAATAGAAAACATGTTTATGAGGTATATACAAAGTTTGCACTTTATTTAAAGTATACCTATTATTCCAAAGTAATTCATCTCAAAATAAGGAAGTAGTTGACACGAGAAGATAATATGCCTAGTTTTCTACTTCTCCTTAAAATTAGCGCTTCCATTATTTCACCTGAAAATAATAATTATTAAATTAAAATTTATGTTAAAATCACCTTAAGAAATGCTAACAAAAACCCAAATCGCTAAATGTTAGTTAAACCACATTAAATTATACACACCCTCTAAGTAAATTTAATCAAGTGTAAATTCTATATTCTGAAATGAATTGAGTTAATTATATCTAAAGCCTGTACTTATTTTGTAAGTTTCAATTTTGTTGGCTTAAATAATACGAATAAAATGATTACGTAAAAATAATTCGAAAGTAAATGAAAATCTTGCGTTCCGTTGAAGAGAAGATTCCTAGGAGAAAAATATGATACGAATCAACGATTCGAAAACTGTTTTTCGATAATTACCAGAGCTGGGACGAATCCTGAAAACACTATTCTAATCAGGAATTCAAATCATCTAATATGATTCGAATCACGAACACTCGAAGTAATTCAATTTGAATCTTTCCGGGGGTTTTCCACTCCCAGACTGAGCATGAAGTAAAATTTCGAGTTTAGAAAAGTTTTAAAATTTGGATTGGCCGCGTAGCGAAGCGGAGCGGCCAATCCAAATTAGTCTTTTCTAAACTCGAAATTTTACTTCATGCACCACACGTATAAAACACTAAAATATAGAAAAGTTTAAAATATACGGCTTTAGCAATCTAATATGTAGATCTAAACAAAACGTAATTTAAACGTAATTTAAATTCTCAGCTAAACAAATTGTTTAAAAGAGTGATTATGGGCAACCCAATAACTCTAACGTATATTAGGTTGCCTATAATCGTTTTTGTATGTGTGTGTTTTTTTAACTTCACTGTAAATCAGCGTTTCTAAGCATGGCGCATGAAGTAAAATTTCGAGTTTAGAAAAGCCTAATTTGGATTGGCCGCTCCGCTTCGCTACGCGGCCAATCCAAATTCTTAGGTTTTTCTAAACTCGAAATTTTACTTCATGCTTAGTCTGGGAGTGGAAACGCTCGTTTGAAAGTTCAAACTGAATGATTTGATAAGAACATTAATTGACTGAACATGTTTTTAAAGATAATAATCTAGTTTTCTAAATTTTGTTTAATATTATTTGAAGTAAAACTGATATGGTAGCCACAATCTGAAACGTTAAATTTTTCCGGCATTTCCCTGATTCAAGATTTTTTTCCCTGACCTTTTAATATAACTTTCTTCTGTGGGAAACCTCTATTTTGTTAAATTGTTTTTGTCAATATTTAAGTTCATTTTTACGGGTCATGTAATTTTCCTGCTGAATTTGACAAATTTAATATCATATGGCTTTTTTGTTAGTGTTTTGATCAATTTGAATAAAATGCTATGACTTCTCGGACTCCCGGTTTTAATAATATTCAGTGAATTTTTTATTTACGTAATTTTCAGGCATTCGTCGATTTTATAATAGAGTTCAATTTGAAGTTTTGAACGGGTGTTTCCACTCCCAGGCTAAGCATGAAGTAAAATTTCGAGTTTAGAAAAGCCCCGTGAAAATTTGTCTAGGGTCGCGCAGCGACCCGAGACAAATTTTCGGGCTTTTCTAAACTCGAAATTTTACTTCATGCGCCAGGCGAACAAAACACTGATTTGAAGTGAAGTTCAAAAACACATAAATACATCTTTAATCAGAGTAACAGGTAATCAGATATTTAGTCTGTTATCAACGGTGTTCAGTGTTAATAATAAATAATTAGGTTTTAAATATTTTTGTTAAAACAACTGGTAACGATATTTATATATTAATGGTTGCGAAAAAATAATAAAATCAAATACATTCTTAAAGGATTTGTATTCGTGATTCGAAAAAACAGGATTCGAATCTTTGATTCGAATCATATTTATCTCTTACGAATCCTTTATTCGAGTATTCGTGATTCAAATCATATTAGGTGATTCGGATTCGTGATTCGAATCCGTTTTACGAGGATTCGTCCCAGCTCTGATTATTATTATCAAACTTTTGATTAAATTAAATTAATATAATATAAGTTTTTCTTTTAAGTACTCACATATTTAAGTACTCACATATCACAAAGCAAATTGCTGGAATTTTAAACGAGCAAGATTTAGTTAGACGATATTAACATTTTTAATATTTATTAAATTTATTGATGGAAATTAACATTTGTAAAACATAGAGTAAAATTAAACTTCACAATATTTTAGTGTTTTATACGCATGGCGCATAAAGTGAAATTTCGAATTTAGAAAAGCCTGAAAATTCTCTCCCTGATTAAGCATGAAGTAAAATTTTAAGTTTAGAAAAGCCTGAAAATTTGGATTTGCCGGGCTCGCTTCGCTCCGCCCGGCAAATATAAATTTTCAGGCTTTTCTAAACTCGAAATGTTACTTCATGCTTAGCCTGGGAGTGGAAAACACTCGTTTAAAACTTCGAATTAAATTCTTTTAATAAACCGAAACATTTTCGCTATGAAAATGTTTGGTGTTACATAAAACTCTCTGTATGTTGATACACTATTAACTGAATGTGAATACAAATATATTCATATTTAAATCTTATATTGTTACAATATGATCTTGTGTTAACATTTAGTTATTGTTACAAGATTGTAAAACTGTAAATTAAATATTAATATTTACAGATGCATTATATTTATTATTAATACAATATTGAATGATGACATTGATACGATATTGATATTCATTATTGATACAATATTGTACAGAAATCGAATATCTGTTGTTAAGTGATCAATTACATTTATTATTGATACAACATTGGACAAAAATTGAATGTCTATATTAAATTATCATTGTTGATACAATATTAAAAAGTAAATTATTTTTATACTGACTTTATGCAATATTGTGCATCTTGTGTCTCGAAATGTACATCTAACGATACAAATAAAAAGTGAAGTAAGGAATAAGTCTTTTTATGTGTAATAATCACTTCCCTTTGACTCAAAAACATACAGTAAATATTGTATCTATAATGAATATTAATACAGCATCAATAACTGCAAACAATGTTGTGACAATATTGTGTGCCCATTTCACTCATTGCATTTTTCTTGTGTGCACCGAAATTAATTTCTGAATTATGGTGGAGGATACTGGCAGCGGTGCGAGGATTGAAATCGCTCACTCACCCCCTTTCACTGATTGGCTGTTTGAGTAATCGATGGTTGGGCAGTGTGGGACGAAGGGCCCAGGACGAAAAGGACGAAGGACAGCGGTCGAGCGGGACATGAATAATGCATACCGCAGATGTGGAATACGTGTATAACCCCGACCCGACCCTTTTTCCCTAACCCCCCCTCCTCCCTTTCTTCAGCAGGCCCCCTCCCCACCCCTTGCCCGGCCGAGTCGGCCCTTGTCAACCTGGGGCTACTTCCACGACCCGGCACGTATTACAATCACGGAATGTTCGGACCCAAATTGCAAATAAGGGTCGAGGGCATGTATAAACAATATTCCTCATTAGTTAAAATAATAACGTGCTTAATCGACCAATTTAACTAATAATAATAATAACAATGATTAAAAAGTGATTATTATACCTTTTAATCACAACCTTACAAAAAAAAAAGTTGTAACTAAAGAAAAATCAAGTTTTAAACCTTTCAAAAAATAATAAACTTGTTAAAATAATCTGTATTATGGAGGCTTTTACTTCGTTATACATGTTAATTTCACAATATAACACTCTTCGCTTAGATTGTATAACACTTTTTATTGAATGTGACTGCAGTTTCGACAAATTTAGCCTGTCATTGTCATGAAGTTTTTGTAAGTCTAAATATTTTTCAAAGCGTTCTGTTTTTAATAATTAATTTTTAAGGCAGGTGGTGGCCGAGCGGTAACGTCGCCGGGCTGTATCGCTCGGTGAGCCACAAGTTCGGGTTCGATTCCCGTGCACGGGGAGACTTTATTTGAAAAGTAATGTCTCGTCGTGACCCTGGGTGGTGGTATAAATGTGTGTGATTGTCCGAATGATTGGGGCAGTACAATAAACCACCTAGGCTGCAGTGCATCCGGATCCGAAAGGAAGACGGCCCCCACAGGAAAAAAATTTTTTTTATAAAATAAAGTTGCTTTATTCTTTTCTTTTCAGAGTCTTCAATTTTCAACCTGTCAGTGTTAAAGTAATCTATTTTGTTGTTTCTACCAATAGTTTTCATATTAGACATAACAAATTATATATTTCTGAAAAGCGAAAACAAATCTCTCTTCAATTGTAACTCAAATATGTTAACAATTTTCGAAAATTTGAGTACACTACTAAATTCCTTCTAAAAAAGTGCCTTCCGAAAATGCAAATTAAACTCGACTTCCTCTGAAAATAGTTGATCTATAACAAAAAATTAAAACATAAAATACTCCCTATTTTCGCTCTAGCGCCCGAATTACGTTAAATTTCAAACGTTTTTTATGGTGTTTAGTACAGTTTAACCTAATAAGTGTTTCATTCCGTTTAACTAACTCTCTATCTCTTATAATAGCGGAGATCCCTATGTTAAGAACGAATCAGTGGACACCCTATATACCTAACTAAAAGTAATTTTAAGTATCAATTGTACAGGTATCAGAGCTGGGACGAATCCTCAAATACAGGATTCGAATCATGAATATGATTCGAATCACGAATACTCAAATAAAGGATTCGTAAGTGAAAAATATGATTCGAATCAAAGATTCGAATCCTCATTTGTGAATCACGGATACAAATCCTTTAAAAATAAATTTGAATCTATTATTTGCAACCAGTAACATTTTATTTCATCAGTTTCTATTAACAAAAATGTTCATTTACAGACTAAATATCTGAATCAATAATGTGTGTTATTGAACTTCATTTTAAATCAGTGTTTACACGCGTGGCGCATGAAGTAAAATTTCGAGTTTAGAAAAGCCCCGTGAAAATTTGTCTCGGGTCGCTGCGCGACCCTCGACAAATTTTCTACGCGGGGCTTTTCTAAACTCGAAATTTTACTTCATGCTTAGTCTGGGAGTGGACAACACTCGTTCTTAGAAGTTTCAAATTAAAGGATCACTCTAGATTACTAAGTTTATTACCATTTTACAAAGGCTACAGCTCGAAGGACCAATCATGGTCTTCGGAGACCGAAGGACTACAGGGAATCGAAGTTGTTTTACAAGAAAACAACGAATATCTGAAGGTTTCCAGCAGTGGTGGGGAAACATTTTTTAAGACGGGCCATTTGTAATAACCAGACAATCGTAGCGGGCGAAAGAATAATGCTTAATCGTAGGTAGGTAGTTTTTATGCGGGTCGTCACATTACAAACAAACATTCTCACGACGGGACTCTTAAACGGGCCGGATTAAACCTTTCCGCGGGCCGTAGTTTCCCCATCACTGGTTTACAGCATGGGTAGGAAAGAAAACATCTAATTTTGAAAAAATATCAGAGTTGGGTTGGTTTTCAGTGCGTTTTTAACTTCAATTTGAATCAGTGTTTTATACGCGGGGCGCATGAAGTAAAATTTCGAGTTTAGAAAAGCCCCGTGAAAATTTGTCTCGGGTCGCTGCGCGACCCTCCCAGACTAAGCTTGAAGTAAAATTTCGAGTTTAGAAAAGCCCCGCGTAGAAAATTTTCACGGGGGCTTTTCTAAACTCGAAATTTTACTTCATGCGCCACGCGTATAAAACACTGATTTAAAGTGAAGTTAAAAATGCACTGAAAACCAACCCAACTTCGATATTTTTTCAAAATTGGATGTTATCTTTCCTATCCATTCTGTAAACCTTCAGATATTCGTTGTTTTTTTGTAAATAAACTTCGATTCCCTGTAGTCCTTCTGTTTCCGAAGACCATGATTGGTCCTTCGAGCTGTAGCCTTTGTAAAATGGTAATAAACTTAGTAATCTAGAGTGATCCTTCAATTTGAAACTTCTAAGAACGAGTGTTGTCCACTCCCAGACTAAGCATGAAGTAAAATTTCGAGTTTAGAAAAGCCCCGCGTAGTAAATTTGTCGAGGGTCGCGCAGCGAACCGAGACAAATTTTCACGGGGCTTTTCTAAACTTGAAATTTTACTTCATGCGCCACGCGTATAAAACACTGATTTCAAGTTAAGTTAAAAATATATCATTAAGGTTGCACATTTTTCATGGTTAAGGAACCAAATATTCATTTACAAATATTAGAATTATTCAAAAAATTTAAATATTTATATTTAAATATGAATAATTTAGTGATTTAAATATTCATATTAGAATATTTAACTATTTGAATCAATCGAATTCGAATCCCAGCCTTAATAGCGATGATTCGAATTATTTGGGAGGATTTGAATCCATGTATGAGGATTCGGATCCTTTTATAATTATAACTATAAGAATTCGAATCCTTTTATTAGGATTCGAATCATCTGCGTTTGGATTCGAATACGAGTCCTTTTAAAAAAATGTAACGAATCCGGATCACAAATCCGTTTTCACTGATGTATTCGAATACCTCTTTTGAATCCTCTAAAAGGATTCGAATCCGGGAATCGAATCCTGAATGATTCGAATCCAGCCCAGCTCTGACAGGTATATAATATATACTTGTACAATTATTACCTTAAATCACTTTTTGTTTGAAAATGGCAAGTTGAAATTGTCGAAACTATAGTCACTTAATAAAGTCTCAATTATACAAACAAAGTTAAATAGTGTTGTTTCATTTGTAAATTATTATGTTTAATGAAGTAGAAGCCTCCACTGATTACAGTTAGAAATTTTAAATATTGTGGCTGTAATTTGTTAACCATTGTATACACATATTTTGTATTTAATTTTAAATTAAATTTATTTAATGGCATTATTTATTTGAAGTGTTTATTTCAGGCGTGCGCCTGATGTTTTTTATTAAATGAAATGATTAAAGATATTTTTTTCAAGTGGTCATTCATTTCAAAATATATTTCCATGAAATATTCTTTAAATAATAATTACCTTTTATTTTAAATCATTTAATACACTTATACAAAAAATGTTTGTTTTATGTATACCTACATATCCCGATATATAATTTTGTTGATTTTATTCAATGCAATAAATGACTGCATTTGAGATATACTTTTTAAACATTAAAAGTGCGATTCTTTTCGCAATCTACAACAAGTTAGTCTTACAAAGACTATATCAAACACTCATTAAAACAACTACTTCCCGGGCCAATATCCCGACGGACATTGAATTATACAACAAGTGTTTGCTGTTACATACAGTAACCAACTGCAAATGTAACAATTTAGGTCAAATTATTCAGGACATCTATAGAAGTTTCAATGAGTGTTTGATATAGTCTTTGTAAGACTAACTTGGTGTAGATTGCGAAAAGAATCGCACTTTTAATGTTTGAAGTATTCTGCAACCAAGAATTGGCAATTTCATGTATGCTTATACTTTTTAAGATAGTAATTAATATTTATCTAATCTCGTTGATATTTGTGTTTTATCCATGTGAAGTGTTTATTTTTGGCGTGTGCCTAGTGTTTTTTAATTAAATAAAATGATTAAAGGGTTTTTTTTTTGAAGTAGCCATTCATATAAAGATATTTATCTATTCTATGAAATATTTTTCAAATAATAATTGCCAAATTTAATTTAATTTTAATAATACAATTATACAGCGAATTGTTCTACCAGATATTAAGATTAAAATAAATATCTATTCCATGAAATATTTTGCAAATAATAATTGTCAAATATACTTTTATTTTAATAATGTAATTATACAGCAAATTTTTCTACCAGATATTAAAATTAAAATATTTATCTATTCCATGAAATATTTTGTAAATAATAATTGCCAAATTTACTTTTATTTTAATAATACAATTACACAGCAAATTTTCCTACCAGATATTTAATACTTACAATTATTTAATGCTGAAAATTAATTTTTAAAGACCTTCACCTAAGATTGATAATATTGCCAAGAATAGTTTAATGAAGGTTATGAAATTATAAATATTCTTTTTTACAAAATAATAATAATAAAAATATTTCAGTGTTTTATACGCGTGGCGCATGAAGTAAAATTTCGAGTTTAGAAAAGCCCCGTGAAAATTTGTCTCGGGTCGCTGCGCGACCCTCGACTAATTTTCCACGCGGGGCTTTTCTAAACTCGAAATGTTACTCCATGCTTAGTCTGGGAGTGGAAAACACTCGTTTTGTCGATTTATAAAACGTTCATGAGATTTTCGATATTGTCTGGTATTTGTCGATTTAGAAAAAGTTCATGAGATCAAAATATCGAGATTTTCATCAATTTATAAAATGTTCATGAAGATTTTCGATATTTCGATATTTTCGTAAACTTTTCAATGTTTGTCGATTTATAAAATTTTAATATGATTTTCAATATTTTGAGATTTGCGTAAGCTTATCGCTATTTTAAGATTTTTATCAATCTATAAAATTTTCATCAAATTTTAGATACTTCGAGATTTTCGGAAAATTTTAAATTATTGTTGGTTTATACATTTTTAATGAGATTTTCAATATTTCAAGATTTTCGTCGGATTTTCGGTATTTCGAGATTTTCGTCAATTCATTAAAGAGATTTTCAATATTTCGAGATTTTCAATTTATAAAATGTTAGTGAGATTTTCAATATGTCGAGATTTTCGTCAAATTATAAAATTTTTAATAGAAATTTTCGTAAGATTTTTGATATTTCACGATTTTTAATGTTTCGAGATTTTCTTCAATTGATAAAATATTCATGAGATTTTAATTATTTAAAAAATTTCCTCAATTCTTCATGATTTTTTGTTTAATGCACTTTCGTCAGTTTCTCAGACTTCCGTTAATAGCATACTGTTTTAGTAGAATCATTTAAACTTCACCTAAAATCAGTGTTGTATACGCGTGGCGCATGAATGAAGAAAAATAAAAATAATACAAATATTTCAGTGTTTTATACGCGTGGCGCATGAAGTAAAATTTCGAGTTTAGAAAAGCCCCCTGAAAATTAGTCTCGGGTCGCTGCGCGACCCTCGACTAATTTTCTACGCGGGGCTTTTCTAAACTCAAAATTTTACTTCATGCTTAGTCTGGGAGTGGAAAACACTCGTTTTGTCGATTTATAAAATGTTCTTCAGATTTTCGATATTTAGTAATATTTGTCGATTTAGAAAAAGTTCATGAGATCAAAATTTCGAGATTTTCATCAATTTAAAAAATGGTCATGATGATTTTCGATATTTCGAGATTTTCGTAAATTTTTCAGTTTGTCGATTTATAAAATTTTAATAAGATTTTCAATATTTTGAGATTTTCGAAAGATTATCGATATTTTAAGATTTTTATCAATCTATAATATTTTCATGATTTTAGATACTTCGAGATTTTCGTAAAATTTTCAATTTTTGTTGATTTATACATTTTTAATGAGATTTCCAATAGTTCGAGATTGTCAATATTTCAAGATAATCGTAAACTTTTCAATGTTTGTCGATTTATAAAATTTTAACAAGATTTTCAATATTTTGAGATTTGCGTAAGATTATCGATATTTTAAGATTTTTATCAATCTTTAAAATTTCAGATACTTCGAGATTTTCGGAAAATTTTAAATTATTGTGGGTTTATACATTTTTAATGAGATTTTCAATATTTCAAGATTTTCGTCGGATTTTCGGTATTTCGAGATTTTCGTCAGTTCATAAAAGAGATTTTCAATATTTCGAGATTTTCAATTTATAAAATGTTAATGAGATTTTCAATATGTCGAGATTTTCGTCAAATTATAAAATTTGTAATAGAAATTTTCGTAAGATTTTTGATATTTCACGATTTTTAATGTTTCGAGATTTTCTTCAATTGATAAAATATTCATGAGATTTTAATTATTTAAAAAATGTCCTTAATTCTTCATGATTTTTTGTTTAATGCACTTTCGTTAATTTCTCGGACTTCCGATAATAGCCTACTGTTTTAGTAGAATATTTTAAACTTCACCTAAAATCAGTGTTGTATACGCGTGGCGCATGAATGAAGAAAAATAATAATAATACAAATATTTCAGTGTTTTATACGCGTGGCGCATGAAGTAAAATTTCGAGTTTAGAAAAGCCCCGTGAAAATTAGTCTCGGGTCGCTGCGCGACCCTCGACTAATTTTCTACGCGGGGCTTTTCTAAACTCGAAATTTTACTTCATGCTTAGTCTGGGAGTGGAAAACACTCGTTTTGGCGATTTATAAAAAGTTCTTGAGATTTTCGATATTTAGTGATATTTGTCGATTTAGAAAAAGTTCATGAGATGAAAATTTTGAGATTTTCATCAATTTATAAAATGTTCATGAAGATTTTCGGTATTTCGAGATTTTCGTAAACTTTTCACTGTTTGTCGATTTATAAAATTTAAATAAGATTTTCAATATTTTGAGATTTTCGAAAGATTATCGATATTTTAAGATTTTTATCAATCTATAATATTTTCATCAGATTTTAGATACTTCGAGATTTTCGTAAAATTTTCAATTTTTGTCGACTTATACATTTTTATTGAGATTTCCAATAGTTCGAGATTTGTTTGTCAATTTATAAAATTTTAACAAAATTTTCAATATTTTGAGATTTGCGTAAGATTATCGATATTTTAAGATTTTTATCAATCTATAAAATTTTCATCAGATTTCAGATACTTCGAGATTTTGGTAAATTTTTAAATTATTGTTGGTTTATACATTTTTAATGAGATTTTCAATATTTCAAGATTTTCGTCGGATTTTCGTCAATTCATAAAAGAGATTTTCAATATTTCGAGATTTTCAATTTATAAAATGTTAATGAGATTTTCAATGTCTAGATTTTCGTCAAATTATAAAATTTTTAATAGAAATTTTCCTACGATTTTTGATATTTCAGGATTTTTAATGTTTCGAGATTTTCTTCAATTGATAAAATGTCCATGAAATTTTTAATATTTAAAAAAATTCCTCAATTCTTCATGATTTTTTGTTTAATGCACTTTCGTCAATTTCTCGGACTTTCGTTAATTTTAGAAAATTTGAATTTTCAAAAGAGTTTTCTCATTAAAATGGAAAGCAATCGAATCAATTAAACAACTAAATAATAACCTATTATTAATTTTTTTTTAATTTCAATTCTTTATCAAGATCCATTGATAACTCATTTAATTTATTTAGGTTTTAATTATTATTTTGCATTAAGAATAAAACATAATAGAATACACGTTTTTAGCACACTGCTTTAGTAGAATATTTTAAACTTCACCTAAAATCGGTGTTGTATACGCGTGGCGCATGAAGTAAAATTTCGAGTTTAGAAAAGCCTAAAAATTTGGTTTGGTCGCGTAGCGCTACGCGACCAAACCAAATTTTCAGGCTTTTCTAAACTCGAAATTTTACTTCATGCTCAATCTGGGAGTGGAAAACACTCCTTTAAGACTTCAAATTAAACTATTTAAAAAACAAATGATTATCGGAAAAGTTACAGCTCATGCCTACATGTATGTATATTTAAAAGAAAATTTTCCAATATGTTTAGCAAATTTTAAGGGTATCAAACGCCACCATCAGGGCCAAAAGGGTTAAAACAGATAGTGAATATAACTGAGTGTAATGTAATAATTTTCTCTGATATTGTAGAACAGTTTTTCGAAACTTAAGGACGTTCAATTATGATAATTTTTTAAAGATTTTCTTCAAATCGATTATTTTAATAAAAAAAATAATATTTGTTGATTATAAAATTACATTAATAATTGATTTCCAACAAATTTGAATACAAAACATTTTTTATTGATTGTAAAATTACATTTAGGATAGTAGGCAAATTATCAAAATTTAAGGTTTCGGAATGATTCCAGGGCAGCACTCCGGGTAAGGTTTCGAGTAATCGTAGTCTGACAAAACGTGGCCCGGTGGAACACCCACAGAACCACACCTGAAAGTATATTGTTTTTAATTTTTGCTCAACAAAATTGATTTTTGCGCACTCACGTATGGCCAGAAATACCGCCATCGTCATGACAGTTAATTCTCATGCATTTATTTGGAACATCCTTGCTCTCCCCGTATTTCAATTGTCCCAATTCTGGATAACTCGAAGACAAACACTTTCCTGCATCTACAAAATTAATAATAATAGGTATTATTTTATTTTATTTGTTAAATCAACGGAACAACACATAAATATGAACATTAAATGATGAGGATTGAAAGGGAAAACACTGAAAGCCTAAAAAAAAGTGGTAACAATTATGATTTCTACTTACCAGCCTTTGGATTCGGTCGTTCGCGAAACACAGCAGCAAAACTCAAAGACACACAAACACAAACTAGAACGAGTAAAATCTTCATTGTTGCTCCTTCAGTGGACAAACCCGTTTTAATATACACGACAATATCAAGCTGCCTTTTATACTCATAAAAACGACTTGTTAATTAAATTTGACCACAATGAATAATTTATTTGTTTATTGATTAAGTAACAAAGGAATCGCTAATGTTTGATCAACTGGTCAAATCATCCGTTCAAACAAAATAATCATCAAGTGCTATTAATTTTTCATATGTACTTAGTGACAATCATTATTTTAAACAGATTAAATTGGGACGTCTGTGTTAGCAGCAACAGTAAATTATTCATTGCATTTTAACAAGAATTAATTTGTTTTCTTTTCTTTTAAAAGTATGAATTCCCCCAGGTCAGTACTTAATGAGCTTTACCTTGAAACACAAGATATATTCTTCTCCTTATGGTTTCTGATGTCATGCATGGGTTTTAATATTAATTTGTTGTTATAAGATACGTTTGCTCTTTTACCTTTTCTCTACATATATTTAATTTGTTTACGTGTATTTCCCAGTTAACATAAGAATTTATAAAAAAATATTAAACTAAACATTATTAAACGTTGTTTAATTATCTAAAAATGTCTATACTCCGGAGATACGTGTTTAGATTAATATTAAGGAAACATAGGGCTTATTTGTCCTTGTTGCTAATTGGCCGAAATTCGAGGAAAACTCACAAAGCCAATAAATGGACAACCCTTTCCATTCCCCACTCACTCATTTATAGTGGGAAATAAATTGTCAGAGTTGTCACAATTGTCAGTGTGTTTTCAAATGTTTGGTTATTATGTCTAATAACGAAAAACTAACGACTGTTTCATCTTCTAAAAATAAACAAGGAAAAATAACTCAAAGTGGACAGAAGTTAATGGGTCTCAACATTTATTAAAAATGCAAGTCTGTGACATCATTTGAAAGCGAAATTTTACTTCACAAGCCACGCGTATATAACACTGATTTCAAGTAAAGATCAAAATATATTCAACTTGATTTTATGTTTAATCTCACATTAATTAATTTTCGAAATGTTTATTGCGTCTAAACAAATCTTACGCTTTCAAAATTTGACCAATTTGGTTTGGGATATGTAGTTATACTTAAAATAAAAACGTATGTGATATTTTAAATGTTTTATTTAGATAAATAAAAACCGATAGTCGAATCGCTTCGTTATCCAAAAAAAAAAAAACGGAATAACGCGAATACTATCGTATGTTCAACAAATAAAAAACCAGTATAAATGAAATTGCCAATTCTTGGTTGCAGAATACTTCAAACATTAAAAGTGCGATTCTTTTCGCAATCTACAACAAGTTAGTCTTACAAAGACTATATCAAACACTCATTGAAACAACTACTTCCCGGGCTAATACCCCGACGGACATTGAATTATACAACAAGTGTTTGCTGTTACATACAGTAACCTACTGCAAATGTAACAATTTGGGTCAAATTATTCAGGCCATCTATAGACGCAAAGCTATACTGAGGAGAGATAAATCTCGAAACGCGTCTATAGATGGCCTGAATAATTTGACCCAAATTGTTACATTTGCAGTAGGTTACTGTATGTAACAGCAAACACTTGTTGTATAATTCAATGTCCGTCGGGGTATTAGCCCGGGAAGTAGTTGTTTCAATGAGTGTTTGATATAGTCTTTGTAAGACT